>JAWUZG010000236.1:2598543-3897815 GCA_036785705.1 Acanthornis magna | reverse complement strand
TGACCTTGCCTGTGCCCCATTTGAAGAACTACACTGCTTGCCTTCAGCCTAAGGTGCAGCAGTCACTAGCATTGGACTTGGCCTCTCAAAGACTGCCCACGAGCCCCATGTTCCCAAATTGGCACAGCCGAGACAGATAACAAGGATAGTGCCACTCCTCAGTCGGTGCCGTGACACAGACTGCTGCCCAAACAAGATGCTGATCCTTTCATGAGTCCAGGTGAAGCTGCAGTAACAGGGCAGCAGCTGAAATCTCACAGCTAAGGAAGGCTCCAGCCTCTGCAGCCACACCAGCCATCTGTGGCAGGGCAGGTATGACAAAAAGGTTGGGAAAGCCCACAAATGGACACTGATAACCACTGTGAAGAAGCCAGAGCCAGACCGAGCCCCGTTACAAGCTGTTGACCTCACTCGAGCTGGAACATTATTGTCTTTGAGTTCAAACCCATGGAGGAGTAGATCAATTGACCATTTGTCCCAACAGCTGATGGCAGACACAGAGTAAACCAGGCTCTGTTCTGTACCTGACCAGTTATTCTCTGACAACACTGCACTGGCAGCTGTTGCGTGCAAGAAGCAACTCAGCTGGTTGTACTGCAGAATCACCAAGGCCTTGGTGTGCTTTCCAAGAGCATGATCTGCACAGGGATTGAGGCCAGGGCAGGGAATGCTAAGTATTCCAAGAGTATTTACTGGCTGGGCATTAGGCATGACAAAGTGCCTGCTATCAGAGGAATATGCAGCAGGGGGGCTGCAGACTTGCTCCTGAGAATTGCCTGCAGGGGAATTTTATCTCATTGTGTTACATAGATGTGTCTCTTAGATACATTTTCCTAAGCATAGAACCAAAATATCAAACAGGGTTTGTAAAAAAATTATCCTTTTTGCTGCTTCTGGTGCACTTTGAAAGCACATCTCCCTATCTGATTGGTAGGGATTGTTCTACAAGTATCATTTTTACTTTGAAGCCCCCTGAAAGCACCTCTTCCGCTCTTCTTTGTGCTGTCGCCAGATGTTCTTTTCAAGGAGGTTTGGCTACCAAAAATATAGAATTCTCCTCAAAACAAACTGTAGAAGTAATAGTAGTAGTAATACCAGTCACAAACACAATACCAATATGAAACCAGCCCCACAGACAATCCATTTCTCAGAAGTATTTTATCTCCAATGACTGCTGACATGTGAGGAGTCTAAAGGGAATCTAGGAAGCCAACAATTCTGATCAATTTGGCCAGACTAGCAGACACAAATTGACTGGGTCATTTGCTAGGTCGCAGCCTTCTGCTGCTCAGGAAACAGTCCCTGCTTTTGCCTGGAGTGTAGAGGGGAGCTCAGGCAAAGCCCACCCACTCCCAGCTGCCCTCAAAGGCAAAAGGAACGCCCCAAATGCTCCCTCGCTGCCTTCAAGCACAACAGCTTCTGTAGGGATTCCAAAGTAGTCCTCTGACACCAAACCGAGGAGGGATGTGACACAGCTCATGCTGAGGCACACACAATACACTGCTCGATTGGACAAGAAATGCACAGGACATACTCAGCAGCTTCATGCACTCCTTCTCTCTCTCTTGCTCTCTCAGCAGGTTTGAGCTGGTTGAACTGCTCATGGTCAGGTTTTCAGGCCGTGGAGTGGAGGCTTCTTTGGAGGATGCTGCTGCTGCAGCAGCAGCTCCGATAGCAGAGCCCACGTTGATCTGGGAGAAGAAATTTGTTTGTGTCACAAAGGTGGCTGACAGAGATGTCCCAGATATCACTTTTCAAAGGCAAGCCCTTAGGTACAACACTTGTGTTAGGCTGCAAGCTGAGCTGTCAACTCTTCCACCTCAAGTCAAACCCCACAAGGCAGTCCGAGTCTACAGCTTGGCACTGCCAACCATCATACAGAGTGTGATAAGGAAAGAACAACTTTAAATTTCACCCTGTCCTAGGACCGCATTTGCCGTGGACAGGGACAGCTTGTTTCAGAATCTGTGTGGGTAACTGTGTCCACCTGAACAAGCCCCTCAGAAAACAAAGGGAGCACTAGGAGGCCAGAGAGGTACATTCAGAGGATTGCTGACCCACTGGCCAAAGCACTAGCCTCACCGGTGAGGGCAGCAGCTGAGATTCAGCAGACCAGTAATTGTCCTTGTTACCAGCTGCAATGGAGTCCACAGTAGCATGGCAGCCAGAGGCATTACCGCCATCCAGCTGCTGCTCTGCAGGGGAAGGGCAAGAAGGGGAGAGACCACTTGCTGCATGACTGCACTGGCTAGTGCTCTTTCACTCACCTGCCTTTGTAGAGCCTCTCTCTGCTGCAGCAGGACATTAATTTCCTCTTGCATCCTCCCCAGTTCTTCTTGGTGCCTCTTCTCCATTGCCTTCATCTTCCCCCAAGCTTTCTGCAGCTCTGCCTGCAGCATGTCCTTGTTATTCTGTCAAGATAAATATCACTAGCACCTGCCATCACACTCAGGTTTCTCCTCTTTCCATCTCAAAAGCACTTCCATTCGGCCCCTTCTTTCTGCTTCTTTTCCCTTCTCTGACCCTTACATCCTAACCCTTCTTCCTGGGGCTCATCTCTGGAGCCTGCCAGGCTCTGTGCTTCCAGTTCCTGCAGTAGTGCTTGCCTCCCCTTTCCTGACATCTCCTGTTCATGCCCCGGTTCCTGCCCTTCCCTCTGGGTCCTGGCTAGTCAGGCTTACCTGCTCTTTCTCTTGCTCCTCTTTCACCTCCTGCCTGAGCTCCTTTAGCTGCTGCCGAGTTTGGGCTAGTTTGTCACGCATCTGGTACAGTCTTTGAAGCAGAATACCTTTTTCCTCCACCTCTTTCTGCTGGACCTGAACAGAAACAAAGAGGAGATGAATCTAAACTTCCTACACACCACTTATGTGGCCAGACTCCAAGACTGATGTGCTCACGCTTTCCAAAAGCATTGTGCTCTTGGGCTCCTGTTTATCAAGGGCCAGCTAAGAGACAATACCATCCAGACCGACAGTGTCCACACAATCAGTGTCCATTCAGAGCCCAGGGGAGTCCAAAGCAACACTCAAACTCTCTTTTCACAGTCTTTCCCTCCTCACTGGCTCTGCTTTGTACCTTTTCTTGTTGAGCTTGCATGCTGGCAATTTCCTGCTTCATCTCAAGCAGCCTTTTCTCATGCTCCCTCTGTATCTCTGCCATGAAGCTTTCCTGTTGCTCCAAAGGCTCCTGCGCCTCCAAATGCTTTTGTTCAAGTTGTCTCTCCTGAAGAGGGGAGGAAGCATTCCAGATGAAGTCCCAGCCAAGCTCTCTAAATAAAAAAAGGGGAAGCTTCATCCCTCCCACAACCCCCCACCTGAAAAGTGCCCAGCAGTGGCTTTGTGCCCTCCAGCAATCCTGTCCTAACCATAAACTTTGAAGGAGGGTCAGCAGGTAGAAGAAAAGGAGATTCCAGCTTCCTTCCCTACTCTGATGGCTGCCAGTTTCCTGGCCCCTCTCCCCTCAGGATTTCTGCCTGTTCTCAGAGGCTCTGTTCCTAAGGCCCCCCTGCTCTTTGATCTAGGAAAAGCTGCAGATGGACTGCAGAACGAGGAGGAGGCCAGGACCGCGATGCCCTAGTCACAATTCAGGCCACCAACTGAAACACCAGGAACACAGGGCCTGTTGCATGTGCTTCAAGCCCAAAGGTGAGTTCTCTGTCCACCATGGAAGGACACAATGCAAGGAACCCGGTTGCTGGGACTGCAGTTGGCAGCAACGTTAGCAGTCTGCTGCACGGCAAGAGGATGTCAGGGAATATCCTGTCCCTTTGCTGCCACGCTTTGGGTGGTGACCACCCAGCCTCCTGGGGAACTTGGCTTATGCCCACCCTGAATCCATGGCCAGCACCATCCTCTGGGTCTTCACAGGCTGTCAAGTAGCAGCCCTTGAAGCCCTCTGCTGCCTGGCCCAGCAACGTGTGGCCTACAGCAGATGTTTGCAGCCATTTCACATACTTAGGCTGCTATTCTGCTAAGCCAGACCACCAAGCTTTGCCTGAAAAATTCAGGTGCGTGTTGCTTCCTACCAGTTCTTGCAGGAGCTTCCTGTGTTCCTCTTCATGGGCAGATACCAAGAGTTGGAGCACCTTGCTGCACTGCTGTGCAGTGTGACGGAGCTGTTGAGCTATGTAATCCAATTGCTGCCTGCTGAGATATTCTATAGTTTGCAGCTCATGCTGAAGGCCCTTCACATCCTCTGCAAACATGACGAACATCAATAGTCAGAGACTGCACAAGCAGTAGACTCCATTGACCTTAAGCCTTTTCAGCTTCAGGCAAGGAGGGACCTGCCCGCAGCTCCATTGCTCCTCAGAAGCCCTGCAGACAGAGCTGGCTTCAGAGCAACTGCACTAGGCAGGGGGATCACCAGAAACAAAGCACGCGAGGCTCTCACCTTGTATCACTTCCTTAGCCTGCATGACTCTGTGAACTTGGGCTTCCAGATTATTCCTGGCAATCTCCAGCTCTGATATGTGCTGCTGAGCCTCCAGCAGGCTGCATTGCAAGCTCTTCTTCTCTGACCTACAAGTTGGGAAGATGAAGAGAAATTGCTCCTGGAACCCACAGGCAGTTTTTCCAGGAAGATGTGGCTTAAGATCCCTGCACCTGAGTATGGAAAACGGCTTGCATGGCAACTCAGATACAGCAAGCATATTTCTACCATTTAAAATGGCAAAGCAGGCCCCTCCAGGTGATTGCCCAGGCTTCCCTCATGACATAGCACAGCACAGAAAGCCCAGCTGAGTTTGATCTCAGCAGCCAAAGCTCAAATTGCTGTGGCCTGACTTATCACACACAGGTGGCTGTGCCCACAATGTTTCTGGCAACGAGCAAAAGCCCAGCCTCTGCTCACAGCCCTGATCTCCTCAGCACTTCCAAGTCTCTCTGCAGGGGGACAGGACACAGTCTTCTCCTGGCTGACTCATGAAGGTTTACTGCTATTCATAGGGTACATAGAGGTACTTTGCTTTCCAGACAGTCTCTAAGTAAAAGGGACTAAAGGAATGCACCGAACTATATAGTGAAACCTCCTGCTTGTAGCAGTATGAGTAAGAAGCAAGAACTAGGTTTTTATCTGAAGAAGAACTATCTAGGAGGGGAGACAGGTATCCTACCATTTCAATTACTGGAGGTTCATGAACAAGAACATTTGTACCTTTCTTTATGACTAACTAAGCTGGCAGTAGCCCAAATGTCTTGGCACTCTTTAAAAAGGAAGAGGGACCAGCCAAAAGGACTTTAGAAGTTAGAGAGGTGGGTAGAGAAGTGAGCAAGAATCAGTGGCCAGCAAGAATACCCAGAGAGTGTCGAGAAGTCACGAGACCTTTCCCTGCTGCTGCTGCTGTTAGCAATTATAGGTCCTGCACCATACTTCATAAGAGTTAGCTCAGAAGGGTCTCGAGATTTTCGGCACAACCCTCCAGCTTCACCCTAAACATCAGCGTCCTACTCACAACAGTCATGTGCAAGAGCCTTGAATTCTGAAAATCCCATGTCAAGCTACATGGCAAGGAAAGATTGATGTTCAGATGCACCGCAGGAGAAACCAAAACCAGAGGGGAACTCCACTTTCAGCGAACATCTGCACGGTTTACCTAGTACTTAATTCAGAGCCAGGTTGAATTGCTTTGCACTTGGCACAGGAATGTGCAAGGGGTGCCAAGCAGGAGCCCAAGGCTCAGGAGAGCTTTGCTCACTTAAGCTCTCAGAAAAATAACAGTGGGGTCATGGTATCCTTTTCTTTTTTCTCACGTCTCTTTGCTTCTGTCTCCGAGAAACGTCCAGAGAGCACACAGGAGGCAATAAATCCTCACGTAATGCTTGCCAGCTTTGTGATTACAGCCCTTCAATAATGTCCTGCCCAGGGTCCCCTCCCTGCCTTTACCTGGCCTCTACCAGCTGCTTGGAAAGGCCTTGTTGGTCCCGCTCCATAGCTGCCAGTCGGGCTTCCAGGGCAGCATTCTTGCGCACCAGCACTGCCTTCTCTCTGCACACCTGGGACAGAGTGTGCCCTTGGCGAGAGAACTCCTGGAGCAGCTTCTCCAGACCCCTGTGAGCTGGCCTCTGCAGGTGGCAAACCTGCAAGTGGGGGGTCACCATTTTTCAAGAGGAACAACCACACAGTCTCTGTCTTAGGTGGCTGCCAGAAGCAGCATTTGGGGCAGTCTTGCTGGGGCAACTCCCTCTCCCGCAAGTGCTGCCTAGGAATAAGAGGAGCATACCTTTGGCACTGCCGGGGGAACCTCTCCCTTCTCTTGCTTCAGCAGATCCCCCTGAAGCTTTGACTCCTCCGCTGTCTGTGTTGCCACTTCAAGCGCCCTCTCTAGTGAGGAGTGCAGTATTTTCTCAAGTGCAGCCAACTTCCTCCGTCTATGAAAAGGGGACAGACAAACAAGCCTTTAAGAGCAGCACAGTCTCCTTTCCGAAACCAGGACTACGTACGATGTCCCATATAGGACAGTGTCAGTGACTTCCAACAGCCCTCTAGTTCCACCTCAAGAGAATGCTGGCATTCCCTGACTAGAGCTGTCTTTCATGCAGGTGAAAGAGCCACCAGCGAGAAAGTAAAACAAGCTTCCAGAAGCCACAAAACGTTTCTGGAAAGCTCAGGTACTCTCAGCTTAACAGCTTCCTGCCTGCTAGTTCTTGTAGAAGTGAAAGAGGTCTTGGTGCTGCTGTGGATATCTCTGCGGTAAGGGATGGTTTAGACAGAGTCCTCTGGATACAGTTTCAAAGCGTGCGGGTTTATTTTGGAAAAGGGTAGGAGGGGAGAGACCGACCACGTGACCGCTTACGCAGCCCCCGTCGTCGGTCCGGGAGAGGGAGAGGTCAGGCAGGTAGGGGGAAGAAGTTGCGAGAGACCGAATCTGGCTCGTGCAACCACATAAAACAGGTTCTATGTTGAATATTCTATTTTCTACTAACCAATCTAGGATGAGATACAAATTCTACATTATTTGCATATAGCCTATGAGAGTCCTTATATTACCATAGCTGTTACATATTTAAATCTACAAAACCGGTTTCTCCACCTTTGGATCTACCCCAGAGGAATGTAAGTTTCTGTTGTGACATCATTCAGCTGGAATGCTTACTCTCCAGCTATTCACTGGTTGGTATTTCAAAGCTTGTCTTCATCTCAATCTCCTCTGAGGTTTCAATATTCTCAGCATCTTTTGCTAAGCAATAATTTCCATAAGACCTTTCTATTCCTTCTTCCCCAACAGGTCTTACACTCTTCTCTGATACAGTGGATCCCAGAGTTCCAGAAGTTCTTCTTTGCCTAAAGCAGGCTTGGTAAATGCAAATGAGTACTCCCACAATTACTGTTGCTTTCAGTAGTGGAACAAGGAAGGAGCCTGCAAGCTATAGCTTGGGGAGGAGATGGCTATGAACTTCCAGTCCAGTAATCATAGGATCCCAGGATGATTCAGGCTGGCAGGGACCCCAGGAGGCCTCCAGCGCAGTCTTCAGCTCCAAGCACTTGAGCATCTCCAAGCTATGGCATCTGGACAGGCTGCTCAAGGCTCTATCCACCTGGGGCTTCCAAATTTCCAGGGGTGGAATCTGCACCATCTCTCTGAGGCGCTTGTTCTGCTGCATGATTGCCTTTGCGGTTCAATGCTTTGCTCTCCTTAAGCCCAGCCTGAGCCTCCCTTGCTTCTACTCTGGTCCAGTTTGGATGCTTTTAGTCAAGGTTCAAGAAGCGAGTCCGAGGAGGCAGCGATGCTGTCTGTCAGTCGGCAGCCAGACCTGCCCTCGGGCTACCTTCTTCCTCTATGCTACAAATGCTGAGCACACCAAATTGGTTCTTTGACGCTGGGCCTCCTAAAGCCTAGCAACACCCAGCCCCACCCAGAGAAAGCGAGAAAATTTCACACACACACCTGAACTCCTGGGCAGCGCACACTCTATCCCTGATTTCATGCCGCTCCGCCTTTCCCGCCTGGGCAGAGGAGTCCTGACTGACAGGATGCTCTCCTATCGGGGCCTGCAAGGAATGGGCAGGGAAAAAGCACAAACAAGCAATAAGGAGCAGGGAAGTTGGCTCCAGAGAGCTGGGAGAAGCAGCAAGCAGAGACACAGCTCACCGGAGGGCAAAAGCTGTCATGTGGGGGTGTTTATGTGGGTAACCAAATGACTCTTGAGTTGCCATATAAGTGCCTGAATAGAAGCAGGGAGCATTGCCCTGCTCGGCTCTGGTTCAAGCAGCGTCCCCTTGGGATTTCAAGCATTACGGAGTGGCCAAGAGGAACTGTGTTGCAGCCCATCAGAGACTGCCATGCAGAGCTGCTCAGGATTCTTCTCACCAAACTCGGGTCATATCAAAGTTCAGGGTGTAGTTGAAGCAGTGACTGTAGCAGCTGCTTAGTGCGTGGAAAGGGGCAGGTCCCTGCAGCCAACAGGGGGTCTGACGTACCCCACAAGGCTGTGAACTGTGCCTTGGGACCGCTCTCTCCGCTGACAAGAGGGAACCTGCACAGACCCTGTGCCCAAAGGGGCTCACTTTTGCACCAGTAGCATTAAAGGACATCATGCTACCGCTTATCTGTCACCAAGGGAAGCTCACAGACCCTGTCAGAATCCCAGGAAAATGATGCCTGCTTGTGAAAATTCAGATCCCATTTCTCAGATGTCAGTGGCTGGGCTGAAGCACTGTGTCATGGCAGGACTCCAGCCCTCAGCATCTTCAGCCATGAACGGCAAGTGCTGTCTGATCAGAAACTTGCAGCTCTGCACTGCACCAAAGACAGTTCCGACCAAAGCTGCCGCTTACTGGTTCAGGATGCTCAGGCCCTGGACTGACAACACGTGGAGCTTTGCTGTGCTTTGCCTCCCCTTTAGCCTCTGGAGGAACAGAGCGAGCCAGAGGAGGTTCTGATGATGATGTGGTGCTCTGCAGACAGGCAGCCGTGTGAGGGACAGGGAGTAACCTGTCATTTAGAACTGTATTTCTCCTAAACTCTATCTCCAGCTGTCCTAAGGGGAAGTCATGAATTTGGATAGAAGTGGGATCCTAAGTCATTAAAACTCAATTCAAGTGAGCTGATGAGACTAATGTTTTGGTCTGCATATGCTTCTGAATGATATATTCCAGCCTGGCTAAAATCAACATGCAGCCTCCTTTCTGCAAAACTTGACTTTCATTCGTTAAAACCTCTTCAGTGAACTATTTGGAAAGTGATGGAAATTCTTTTGGTAGTGCTCATGCAGACAGTGACATGGACTTTCTTTTGGCCTTCCAGGCTGGCACTCTTCTGCAACAGGCCAAGCTCACAGCTTTCTCCGCAATTCTCAGACACCGGGAATGTCAAGGGTGCCCTTTCCACTCACCGGACCATGTGCTTGACTCCTTCCACGTCTGAAGCAACCTGCCAGGGGCAAGGGAAAATGAACCCAGGGCTGTTAGAAAAGTGTCAGTGCTGAGGAATCCCACACAACAAGCCCACCCAAGGAGAGAACATTTTCCTTGCACAACATCCCTCCGGGAGTAACAGTTCTTTAGCAGAGCAAGCAAGAGCACAGGGCAATACCCAACTCTGTGTCTACCTTTTGCTTGTCTTTGCCACTAAAGAAAATTGGCCAAGAAAGTGCAAATTCTTCCGTAGCAGTTAGTGGCCAGTTTGTAGCACATTGTCCGCCTAACAGCTAAAGCAGCTTTTTTCTCCCCTCTTTCCTGGTCTTTCTTTTTCTTTGTGTAAATTGCATGAGTATTTCCCACACGGTTGCTGTAAACAATTCCCCAGAAAAGCTTCCTCCAAATCCCTCCTAGCTGCTGCAGTTCTATTTGGACACAGCACAGGCAGAGCCCCGGGGTTCAGCAGCACCCACTAACTGCCTGGCAGTTTGCCCTTCCTCACAAAGCCAACTGCTACTGTAGCCCACAGAGAGCGTCCCTTTAGACAGGTTCATCCTTTAAGGACGGAATGCAGAAAAAAAGATGCTTCCCTCAATTCTGGTGAGATCTGCACAGTTTTCAGAAGGATGCCTGCAAAGCTCTCCCGGTCTGTGTGCTGGAAGTTGTCCACACCCCACCGGGCAAGAGACACCCCCTTTTCAACTGAAGTTCTTGACACGATCGTTACCAGACCATTGGCATTGTTGTGGCATTTTTGTTTCAATGCCATTCAATGTGCTTCTACCTACCTGTCAGACAATTAACTGTGCGGGAAGCTGCTGAAGAAAAAGCATGGCCCACTGCTCTACGGACTCGCTGCATTTTTCGAGTGGTGCTGCTTGAGTCCGCAGGCCAGAAAAGAAAAATGGAGTAAAAAAACTACTTGCACAAGTCCCTGGACTGTGCAATGAAAAAGGGGGAAAAAAGACACTTGCACAAGTCCCTGGACTGTGCAATGAAAAGGAGAAAATAAAAAACACTTGCACAAGTCCCCAGACTGTGCAATGAAAAGCAGAAAATAAAGAACACTTGCACGAGTCCCTCGACCGTGCAAGGAAAAGTAGAAAATAGAGAACTCTTAGTAACGCTTGCACAAGTCCCCTGACAGTGTAAGGAAAAGGAGAAAATAAAGATCTCTTGCACGAGTTCACGCACTGTGCAAGAAAAAAGGGGAAAAAAAGGACGGTTGCACGAGTTCACGCACTGTGCAACACAGTAGGAAAAAGAAAAGGACCCCCGCAGGAATCCGTAGACTGAACTAAGACAAGGGGAAAAGAAAAACCACCTGCACAAGTCTGCAGACCGTAAAAAAAAAAAAAAAAAAAAAAAAGGACACCTGTACGTGTCTGCAGACCCTACAACTGCAGGTAAAGAAACAAGGATGCTTGCACAAATCCACAGAAAGTTGCGGAAGAACACCTCAGTCAAGAGGACCCTCCTGCAACGAGCACGCCAAGAGCTGCTCTGGACGCTGAGGCCTTGCGTGCACCAGGGCAACCTGCCGTTGTCAAGGCTGTGATGCAGCAACCCTCCGCTGACATCACAACAGCAGCCGCTCTAGCTTGGTCTGTGACCTTCTGCATAGCAACCGAACCTTCTCTACAGCTAATGCAAAAAAAAGCCCAGAAGGTTCTCCTCTGTCCCAAAGCAGCACGAAAGCCACTTGTAGTTTTTAATGCATTGCTCAAAGGATCCAAGAGTAATGCAAAAAAGGGACCAAGCACATACATTCTGTACTTTGGCCTCAAATGGTTCTGACTAAAACCAAGAACACTTGCTTACATTCCATGGATGAAATGGTGCTTTGGTAATATCCCAGAGAGTTCCTTAAATTGGAATGCCTGTCATTTCCACCCATTCACTGCATGGCTAACATCACCTATTGCAGGGCTTGCAGAAGGAAGAATGACACCTAAGTTAGGAGAAAAAGCCAAGTAACAAACCCGCTGCACACACAGCTCTGCACTGCTTCAGACTTGTGGCACCTCCAAGAGGCCTTTGAGGCCTGTGGCTCACTTCTGGGAGCTTCCCTGGGCACGCATCTGTGAGTCACAGAGATCTGACTCTAATGGATGCACAGAAAGAAGGAAAAGAAAGTTAAAACCCACTGTGGAGCAGTGTAGAAGGTGGTGGTAGGAGGAAACCAGTAGGCCAAAACGAGCAAGTCCCATCTAAAAGGGGAGTTACGAGGCAGAGAGCAAACAGCGCAGCTGCTGGGCAGGCCTCAGGAAGGCAGGCTCAGGAAACCAGAGCAACCACAACCCTTCCAAAGTTTGGAAGCTTCCTTCCCCCTCCTCTCCCCTTGAGACCAGTTTTTTTCTCCCTCATAAAAATACTTTCCTGAGCATTAACAGCAAGTGCTCCCCATGAACTTCAGCTCTGTGACTCTCGTGGGCCCCAAGCTGCACGGGATGCAGTGGGAGCCCGGCTGGGGTCTGCCCTGGGGCCATCCTACAGTGACAGCTGGGAACAGGGAGGATTTAGTTCCCACAAGCAGCCAAGCCACGAGCGGAGCGGGGCTGCTCCAGCCCGGCCTGCACTGCTGCGTGCTGTGCCCTGCAGGCTGGTGCTCCCCGGGGGCACAGGGGACTGCACTGCTGCGCCAGAGGAGACAAACAGGCTTCAGCCTGAGCCTAAGGTGGCTGAGGTAGGGGTGTGGGCTGTGAAGAGTGGGGACGGTCCAGGGGATTCACAGTTCTCTGTGGCGCAAGGAATGAGAACCACTTGCTGTATGCAAAATGAATTCTGACTTTATTACAAAGACAAATAGTATATATACTTTTGATCATGAAACTTTGTCTCTTACTTGTTTTCTCAGTCTTTCCCAATCGCTCAATACATCTGTCAGGTTTTACAGCTTGCTTATTCTTCCCAGGAGAGAAGGAAACCTGCTTATCTGCTTCATATTCTGTGCTGATCAATACTTTTCAGCATCCAGTCCTTCCAATTCTCGTGGGATTTTGAGGGGCTCTTCCTCTGCAACTCCACATCTCCCCCTTCTGTTTTTATGGAGGTCATAGGAAACCATGATTTGTTTTTGTGTACTTTTAGCATTCTTAACTATTCTGAAAAGAACAGAATAATTGCACATATCATCATAGGTTGCACATGATTTAAAAACAAAAGTGTTAGTGGATAAAAAATACAAACTATTTCTATAATCTATGGAAAAGTTGTTAGCTAAAGCTAAAACATACCAGTGTGAAGTACAAGCCAGTAGTAATTTGTCCTTCAGCAGTATTAGATTGGTAATTGTGGCAATCTTATCCATTTTTACCTGGTATATTTTATTACCAAAAGCAGGTAACAACATTTTCCATAAATGTTTATGAACATGTGATTGATTATTGTCTAAATAATATTGAATTAATGGCCCAGCTATTCCGTTCTCCATCAGTGGTTTGGCCTAGGCATCTCTGATATGCTGTCAAATCATCACTAGTGGAGAGATTCAGAAAATTTAAAACATAGGTTGCCTTGCCTGCTCTTGAGGCAGCATACTTACTAGGTTCCCCCTTTTTTCTTTCTGCAGCATGTTTTTTAATGTATGATGTGCCCTTTCTACTATGGCTTGTTCTGTTGGAGAATGTGGGATACTTGTGTTTGATACACCAAGTGGGGAAAAACTCTTGTGTTTTATGAGATGTATATGCAGATCCATTATCTTTTTATCTGTTGAGGGACCCCCATTGTGGTAAAAGCACATACGCAGTGTCTAGTGGCCTCTCTGGATTTCTCACCTTTGTGAGCTGTTGCTACTACAAAACTTGAAAAGTTATCAATGGAAACATGGGCATATTTAAAAGTCCCATGGCTTGATACATGTGTTACATCTTTTTGCCAAATGTCATTAGGTTTCAACCCTTGTGGATTGGTACCTAATGCTTGTGGCAAAGAAAGAGTTTGCTGACATTGTGAGCAAGTATTTACTATATTTCATGCTTGTGGCAGAGACAAAAGAAATTGTTTGTCTAGTGTTTGGGTATTCTCGTGATAGAAATCATGAGAAAGTTTTGCCTGCCCTAATTTTTGTGGTATAGCAGCTGTCATAGCAAGGGCATATGCTTTCATGTTACCTTCCACTATAGGTCTAGGCAGAGTGGTGTGGGACCTAATGTGCAGAATGTAATAATCATGAGACCTGTGAAGTAAAAGGTTGTACAAAGTGGTTAATAACACAAAAAGATTTTTGTTAGAAACTTTCTTCAGGAAAGAGTGCTCACTTCTCTTGACGATTCCTATAACATAAAGAGAATCACAAATCAAGTTAATAGGTTGCTCTGAGAAGAGACAAAATGTCTCCACTACAGCTGTCAGCTCAACCAGCTGGGTGGATCCGGATTGAAAGGTTATTGAATGCTCCCATTGTCCCATATTGTTTTTCCACAGGGTCACAGCTTTGTGTGCTTTTCCTGACCCATCAGTGAAAATAGTTTTTGCATCAGGGATAGGTGTCTTTGATTGCAGCCGCCGCGGTTGAAAGGGGAATTCTTTGAAGGATTGTAGCGGAATATGTAGCAGGGGCATTGAAAGGACAAATTCTCCATCGTTCAGGAACAGTGAGTCCCTGAATAGATTTTCTAATTCTGTAGCAGTAATAGGAACATGCACGACTGCTGCCTCATGTCCTGACAAAGTCTGGCATCAAAGCTGTCCCATTGACAGCAGTCAAATAACCATCTCAAGCTGAGTGATTATAGTTTTTGTGAAGGTGTGTGGTAGAAAAATTCATTCTAATAGCCAGAGACCATGTTCATCATATTGACCATTGAGAGCATAGGGTTGAAAAGACTGCAGAATTAGGAACAGCCACAAAGGCAAATTTGGGTTCTGACGTGTGGCAAAGGATTTACTGATTTTGTCATTATGATGCCTAAAAGCAGGCAACCTGAAACAGAGGCCAAGACAAATTAGGAGTATAAAAAGCGGACCAATTTATTCAAGGCCTTCAAGGTGCATTCAGTCAAGTGAAGTCCCCTTATGGGACGACACCCAAAATGCACAGCAGGTCATGAGCCCTTCACTTTTTATAAGTTCTGTCCCATTAGCATATTGGCCCTTAATTCTCCAATCACACCCTTAGGTGATGATGTTAACCACCCCAGGCCCACTCCCCTCATCTCACAGTTGCTTACATATTTTTGGGCCCTAGGACAACAAATATGTCCTTGAATCTGTATTCAGAGAGCCTTGTTTTGGCTAAAGGTGCTGGGAACAGAGGTTTTTGCACTTTGTAAGAAGCATACAACTACACCAAGTTACAGATACATGAAGAGTGAAAAAACAGAAATTATTAAGGCATCAATTAACATGTGCCAAAGCCTCTTGGGCAGTCTTTGTTAACTGCCTAGGAGGAAAGATCTAGGTCGCCTTTTAACAATTGAAACAAGGGGATAATTCCTCTGTGGTGATTCTCAGGAAAGGGCAAATCCAATTAACAGTGCTCAGTAACTTTTGCAAGTCATTCAATGCGTATATGTCAGTTTTTAACGTTACTGGCTGTGGGCTAACTGTTATTTCTAGTAATTTAAAGCCCAGGTATTTCCAAAGCGGTTCTATCTGGATTTTTTCTGTGGCTACACATAAGCCTCTGATGGCAAGTGTTATTTTGAAACCAGTTAGACAATCCTGCAACAGTAAAGAATTGTCAAAAGCAATTAAAATATCATCTATATAGTGATACAGAAAAACAAATGGATATTTTTGCCATACTTGTATTGCTGAGTGAAGGACGGATATAAGTAGCTGTGTAAGTCTTTGGGGTTGGATTTTGTATCCTTGTTCCTTGGTAATACACAACAAACCATCTTTCTGCATTTTTTGGGATCTCGTTGCACTTTGCCCCATTTTAAGAAATGTTTCCCAACCGCTTGCAAAGGATAACCTGTTCTATAGTTGGTGATGAAAGCAGCTCCTCGTTGAACACACCCCTGATTGGTTCAGTTGGGGTATGCCACTGGAACGGGATTACTTCAGCTGTAATGAAGTCCCTGTTAATCGGGAGACATCTGTGGCGCATGGAATGAGAACCACTTACTGCATGCAAAATGAACTCTACCTTTATTACAAAGCCAAATAATATATATACTTTTCAGCATGCAAAGTTGTCTCTTAGTTGTTTTCTCGGTCTTCCACAATTCCTCAATACATCTGTCATGTTTTGACAACTTGTTACTCTTCACGGGGGAGAACAGGAAGCCTGCTCTCTGCTTCAAATCCTATGCTAATTGATACCTTTTTGCGTCCAGTCCTTCTCATGGGATCTTGGGGGCCTCTTCCTCTGCAACTCCACACTTGGGGACTAAACTTGGGTGGCTGTAGAAATACATCAGGAAAGATTTAGCATTTGCATGCACACATTTGTACCTGTGGGTTATGGAGCACTCAGCCCTCCATTGGAATTGCTCAAAGCATAAACAATGCCTCCTCTCAACAGGCCAAAACTCCTATCACTCTTCTGATACTCTCAATTTTGCCCATTTGAGGGGTGGTAAGGCCTTTTAACTCACCACAGCCACAAGGCACATTCTTCTCAGCTCTTCACGAGGAATGCTGGTAGCTTCCAAACTGGTGTCCCACCACCCAAGAGCTTATGCTTTGTTGTTAGATGGTGGTCATGGCCTTTTAATCATACATTGCTCCTTGAAAATCACATTCTTGGCGAAATGGAAGAGAACAAAACTCTTATTTGCTTTCTGAAGGAAACAAAACTTCATATTATGCCTATATTTCTTTACTCATTCCCAGAATGAGCTACATGGATGATGAACATTCAGTTTTTATACAGAAGTTTTTACTGGATGCAACAAAGTGGCTGAGATGTACATCCTTAAGTTCTGCTCAGTGAAGACAACTGCTCACTGACAGGTCACCCACTTCTTCTTAACAGTTAATGACAAATTCCATGCTTTGCTTCTTGTTGGCTTCTCCCCGCACACCCATCTCTGTATGTGTATTTGAATTGCAATCTCAGCCTGGCACATGCAAAACTATCCTTACAATGCCCATAAGATGTATCTCTGGACTATGCAGAATGCCCCCAAAGTCATCCCTCAAAAAAGGAAGCGTGCAGGCTGATGGGGAGTTGGTAGCTTCAGTGTGATCTGCAACCAGCCTAGCTACACCCAATAAGCAGAGATCCACACATACACCTTGCAGCTCTGCGGTTCATTGTTGTCTAGGAGTAGTTTTAGTTTATGCTGCTTCTCTCAATATTAAAGTAAACTCTCACTGAAAGGGCTACATTTCTAATTTTACCAATAAACAAACACGGCAAGTGTGCTACTGCCCAGCAAACAAGTTATTCAACATAGAAGAAAAGGACAAATGCCATTTGAAATCACTCCAGAATGATCAGTAAAGGACAAAGGTCTCTGAGACACTGCAGGAAGGGATTTGCCATGCAGGTAGTTGGAATAGGTGGTGCTTGAATTTACATCTTTGAGAGGAGGTGCTGCCCTCCCCCTGCCTTCAGAACTGTGCTTTCTGGTGCTCAGTGAAGCAGTTCTAGCCATGCAATGGATCAGATATTCCCCATGGGAAAGGTAGCAGGAATCTTCTCATTGATGGATCTGCTCTCTTACTGTGGTCTGTTCAAAAAGACTGCTAAGAACAGGTACTGATACTGAAATTGGCTGGAATAAACTTTCTAACACAAGTTGAAGCATTAGGAAAAAGACATTCTCGATCTACGTAGGACACCCAGAAGACATCTCCATATTTCTGTGTGTATTGTGAGATTTCACAACAAGGTATTTTTTCATTATAATTATACATATTAAGTAAAATGTGTTTCTTACCTAATATATAAACATCAATTTCCTAGAACTACTTTCTATGCATCTGCCTCCTACTCGAAGTCCTTTCATAGTCCTGGCAGTTTATTAAGAGGGGTCTCTGGTGGCCATACTTACTGAATGCTTTGATATTAAAGGTGACTTTTCCTTGAACATTTTCTTTGGGCATGTGCTGTTGCTTCTTGTTATATAACTTGCAAAAACCATGCTGTAGTTTTTCTTATCTGTTTTTCCACTGGTTCCAGCCATGTTTATCATTTTGTGTGCATACTTTTACATCTTTTCATCTTTTTTTTGCCAGTTAGTCTTTAAGCCCTATTCAGCTCCTATTCAGGAGGACTGAACACTATTATTCTCTCTGTTATTTATCAATACTGCTCACCAGAGCAGCTAGAAGGAATCCTGCTTGTTTCTTTTCCATTCAAGCATCAAATGCTGCAGTCTTTTGAACTATTTCTAGCTTTTCCAAAGCAATATTTCAGATAAATAATTGCCCTTCAGCACAGACACTGGTATTTACCTTGTGACCTAACTAGGACTAAATGTATGATTTTCACAGATTATTTTAAGTGCCTGTCCAAAGCTGTGGACACTTGCAGGTCTTGAAGATCCATGAGGAATATTCAAAGTAAGGATGAAGGAATTGAGAAGGAAACAAGGAGATAGCACCAGGATCATGTGAGCGTTGAAGTAACAGTGACTGTGTTATCTCACCCATGAAGGAAGACTGAGTCTACTCATAAAGCAGCACAGCACGAAAGCTCTGGTGTTTAATTGTTTAAAGCAAGTGTTTAAAGGATGCAGAAAAGGTCCATGCTGATATCTCAGGAGAATTTCCTTTCTTAGGGCCAATGGCCACTCCTGGCCCCATCCACCAACCTGCAATCCTGGCAGAGCACCCGCACAGCCTGTGGGCCGCCTGAAGCCCGTCAACTTGCCACCTTGGTTGTTCACTATAACAGGTGGAACACATTGGAGCAAGGTATCTGATACCTGAGATTATCAGCTGTGCTGGAGACAATCCTTTCAGATAACAAGCAATTCCCTAACAATCCAGACAGCATCCAGTGTACACAAAACATATGGCAAAATTTCATACGGAATGCACTAGTGTCATATGCAAAGTCATTGGTAGTGGTGGCTTGGAAGGAGGGAAAAGGTGGGCATTTTGGTTGGCAGATTCTGGACATGTGAAGAAACTATCTCCACCCTTTTATGGACCTACATTTCATCCATGAAAAGACTGACCAAGACTGACCAAAGAGGAAATTTTCCTTGCCCCAGCAATACAGACCAGAGTCTCTGCTATTAGAAGTAGGCATCCCTTGGGTGGGGAGAAAAGGTACACTCTGTGAGAAACCCATGGTTTTACCTGTATGAACAAGAAGAAGACATGAGGAGGTGGGATGGAAAACTCACCTCTGCCCTAGCAGCAAGAGTACATGAGTTGAGAGGAGGAACAACTACCACAGGAAACTCTTTGAAGATAAATGCTGCTCCAGTTTTCAGTGGGCAAGGCCCAAGGCTGAATAGAAGGATAATGTTATGTCCAATCCTCTTGAAGGGATTCCCATGTCATATTTCCAGGGAAACAGCAATGAGTACCATGACCAGGACCAGCCTCCAGACATGTGGAGGAGAGGGATAATCAGATCTAATGGACTATGTGGATCTGGTGGCACGTCACATCAGAACCATAAGGGTATGAGGTTTTAGTTGATAGCAGCACACAGCGTACCCTGATCCCATTGAGATATGTAGAGGCAGAATCTTTCTGTATTTCTGGGGTGGCAGGTTGATCCCAACGGCTGACTGTACTGGAAACTGAAGTGAGCTTAACCGGGAATGAGTGGCAAAACTACCCCATTGTGACTGGCCCAGAGGCCCCGTGCATTCTTGGCATAGATTACCTCAGAAGTGGGTTATTTCAAAGACCCAAAAGGGCATTGTTGGGCTTTTTGGAATAGCTGCCATGAAGACAGAAGAAACTAGACAGTTAAATTGCTTGTCTAGCCTCTCAGAAGACCCTTCTGCTGTGGGACTACCAAAGGCTGAAGAACAACAGGTACTGATGCTACCACAACAGTGCAGTGCTGGCAATACTTCACCATCCAAGACTTCATAATTCTATACCACCTCACAAAATTTTCTGGGGATGGGGAAAAGGGGTCTCTTCCAAAGAGAAGGCATTCCTTTCCGTCATGTATGCATGGTGCTTGTTCCAAGCCAGAGAAAGTAGTTGGGTGGTGTAGATATAGGTCAGGCTCTGTAGTGAGCATTTTGCATGTGAATTTTTTGTACACTTTTGTTATTAATATTGTTGCTGTTACCATTCTTTTCCTCATCTCATTTCTGTTTCCAGTAAATTGCTCTTATCTCAACAAGTGATCTTTACATTTTGTGCCTCCACTTCTCCTCCCCAGCCACCTGCAGAGGGAGGGGAAGCGGGATGGGAAGGGAGCGAGCAGCAGTGTAGTTTGGAGAGTCTCAGTGGGAGCACTAAATTGGGGAGTACCATTCCTCAACCATGACAATCGTGTACACTGGACCTCATATGGATCTACAGGGGGTTGCTTGTTATTTGAATCATGATAAATGACTTCCAGCACAGCGAATTCTCTCAGGTACCAGATACCTTTCTCCATGGCATTCCACCTGCTTGGGTGTACTATTAGATCATCCTTGAGAGAATACCTTTTCCTCATGCTTGACAGGAGTCACCTCCAGGGGATGAATGTTTCTGTCCTATTCCAAATCCCCTTGTTCCCTGTCCTGGGACAGGGATGCCAGTTGCTTGGCTTCATT
The DNA here is from genome assembly GCA_036785705.1 of Acanthornis magna. Lineage (NCBI taxonomy): Eukaryota > Metazoa > Chordata > Aves > Passeriformes > Acanthizidae > Acanthornis > Acanthornis magna. The sequence goes on along the minus strand of JAWUZG010000236.1, from coordinate 3,877,818 downwards.
ACCATCTGGTTTCATATCAGGGGCCATAATATCACAGCATTAGAGCATCCAGGTCACCAGGGGCTCACCTGGCTGGTGGCTGAAATCTATTTGCACAACTTGCAGCTCACTCAAGGACAGGGATTGGGTGATTACCTCTGACCCTGACTCTTGCTCCTCTTGTGAGGATCCTAGGTTTTAATTCATACATCTCTAAGCAAAATGGTCTTGGATTTCTTCTTCTGTTCTTGGACTGCTACCAGCCTGAGTTGCTCCTCTGGTTCAGCTGCCATTTGGCGACAGTGCCTGTTTGGTCTGCATTCCTCCTCTTCCCCTGAGAGTGCTGAATAGTATTGAACTATGTCTGGTAAACAGTAGCCAAGACCCAACACACTGGAATAAGTTGCTCTTCTCCAGAGTTGCCCCAACATTTTCCTTGCCAATATTCTGTCACTTTATTAGGGTCCTATAGTTGCTCAGGGGTGAACTTCCGAACCATTGGAGAAGTCCTTCTAATACTGGCCCATTTTCTTCCACATTCCATGCCACTCATGGCTATCCACCTGTCTTTGTTGAGACAGATACAACACATAAAAAAGCTCACCACAACAGCTTCTGGTCAAAGAAAATTAACTACTCTTCATTTTCCAAGGCCTCTTTTATACTATTTCTAACATTCATGTCACACATCCATTGGCTCTCAATTCACCACCCCACAATGTCACTGGCTACCTACGGTTAGAACAACATCTTGCAATAACACCACCTGTGAGAAGTCGGGTATTGTTGTTTATGAATTCCTGCTTGTTTTGAGCTAGAACCACTGTCTGCAAACCCAGACAAACAAATGGTTCTCACAGCAAGGTAGTTCTCACTACATGCCTACGGTTCCCACATCCACCCTCAATGCACATATCTGAAAGGTCCTCCTAAAAAATCTCTTTCATAACTCTAAACGTGATGTGGACTGCACTGAGGAGACCTGGTACACTTAGTAACCAGAACACGCTTTCCTTAACAAAGTGAATTCAAAATTCTTAAAAGCTGTTGTTAACAGGCCTGAAAAGAGAAAAAGGGGGTGAAAAGCTGGGGAAAATAATTTTGCCCTATTCCCCCTACAAACTGGGTACTATTATTAATGAATCCCCAGAGGTAGTACCTAAGGCCAGGACAGGAAAACAACATTGAATACACTGACCCCTATTGCCCTTGATGTTATCATGTCATAAACTGGTGTCACAGAGTGCAGCAATAAAGCAATTCTAATCCCTCTCTCTACTCAGTCCAGGAGAGCTCAAAGGGTCTCACTTCGGGCTGCTATTTTTAGGCCACAAGAGAGTGGGTTTTAGTCATAATGGTGTTTCTTCCTGGCCACACCTCTTTGAAAGTGGGAGAACGAGGGGGTTATGCCATTCAGGCAAGAAAAATAGATTCTAGCACTGTTCATAAAAACCCCCAGGGGCTCGTTAGACAGAAGAAGCTCCTGGGAGCAGACTGTTTCTGCTAAGCTTGAGGAGATGAGCCCAGGTGCTCTTCGTCAGGGCTGAGGCCTAAACAAGCATTTTTCACCTCACAGTGCAGCATGAAAAGGCAGGGGCAGAAGGCTGCACCACCACACATGGTGACCCACATAGAATTTGAAACAAGCTGTCCATATCCATATTGTGAATCTGCTCCTTGTGATGGGGTGGAAGTTAAAGTTGTTCTTTCTCTTTCCTCACAGTCTATGATATGGCTTAGACTGACAAGCTGTGGTCTCTGACTCCTTTGTTCTATTTGATTGGAGGTGGAAGAGTTCAAGGCAGTCTCTGCCAGCCACCTTTCTGACACCAATTTGTTGTGCCAGATCTACACAGGCTGTGTCATCGAACCTGCCACTGCAGCAGCATGGCCTGAAGAAGCCTCCACTCCCCAGCCTGAGTACGCAGGCACAGACAGCTCATCCAGCAGCACAGACTGGCAGCCAGAGATGACTGAGGAGGAGAGCCTAAGGCAACTGAGTAGGTCGTGTGTATTTGTTGTCTGAATGAGCAATGAATTGTGTGTGTATCTCAGTATCAGCTGTACCAAATGCTCTTCTTCAGTTCAGCGCCACAGAGGCATTTGCACCTCCCCACAGAAATTGTTGTGCTTTAAGGCAGTGACAGACTGCTGAGGGTGTCATGGTACCTGTTCTCCTCTGATCTCTGTCTGCTCTGCCTGTACCTACATGTGCTTAGTTTGCTGTCAAGGTAACCCTTCAAGGGATGCTAGAACATTAGACTTTGTGCACGGCATCTGTGCTGCAAAGCTGCCTGTCTTCCTGGTGGTGGTGATGTTACCCAAGTGTCTTGGTTTGAAAGACAGGTGTCTTGCTAAGGAAGGTGGGAGCCTCCCTTAGAATGGATAATGTGATCCCCTTCCCTCTGAATTATTATAACTTTGGAATCAGGGGCTTTCAGACAAAGATATAGGAGAAGGAATAGCAGTTCTACACTAATATTTAGAGCAAGGCAAATAATACAGAAACAATGGTTTAGATAGACAAAATCAGAATACAACCTGCCACTCTGTTAGGGTGGTGCTAGCAGTCCAGTTTAAAATGGTGGCTGCAGTCCCATTGGAGCGATGGATGTAGTCTTGTTGAAGTGGTGATCTTGTGGAAAGACCTCGTCGGTCTCTGGAGGTCCAGTGGTGGCTCTTGAGCTCTTCTTCTCTGGGAATCCAGTGGAAAGGCACCCCAGTATTCTACGGTCTCAGTTTATAAGCAGGTAGGAATGTTCAGTTCCTCCCCTCTGGGCGGAGCATCTCACAATGGGCTGATGTAATCTTATGAGTCACTCCTGGAGATATCGATGGCCCATTAGCAGAGATAGCCCCTCCATGGTGTTATCAAGGCTGAGTCACTTCCACAGACCTTGATGGCCCATGAGCAGAGATAGCCCCCTATGGTGTTATCAGGGCTGAGTCATGCTGAACACAAAGAGCACTACCCCCCTGTTTTAACAGCTTATAGAGATGGTAATAGAATATATACTTTTGGTTACACCTTCCATGTAACCTAAGACACCAAGTGAGCACAAAGAGCCCCCGAGCACCAGAAAGTGAGGCTGCACTTCGGATCTGCTGAATAGTGGTATTCCTGTTTGGAAGTGAGCATCTTGAATTTGGTTTATTTTAGGGAGCATTGTGAGCATGGGAGAGCCACTGGAGAAATACTCTGGATGGAAGCATATTGGCAAAGGGGGAGTGCAACAACAGTTACTTCTACAAAATCATAGGCCAGGTACTTTGCTGGTGTAATATCAAGCATGAAGTCAGGGCAAGCTCCAAGAATGATCAGACTGGATTTAGATTGTCCCGTGTTCAGTACTGGTCAGAATTTAAAACAGTGGCCAGAAGACATTGTCAAAGACAACTCCATCATCCTGGCAACGTCTTGCCTGCAGCAAGGGGCAGGACATGGAAGATCTCCTGTCCCTTACATGTATGGCTTAGTTTCCAAGGAGAAATTGTTTTCCTATGTCTCAAAATAATATGGCCTGGGTAATGAAAGGAAAAAAACTTGATTGCCTTAAAGAGCAACTTAGCACCTGATAGCAGTCAGGTAACAGTTCTCAGTAATATTTCTTAGCAATACTTTGCTGAAAACAATATTCACTGGTTAGGATTATAGCCATATGGTTTAGGAACTGGAACCAGGGATGAAAGAACAAGCTCTGTTTTCTAGGCAAGGCAGGAAAACCCAAAAATCCAGGAACAGAAAGAGTGCTGAGGCACTTGAGAGGATGGCAGACCTGTCATGGATCCTGCAGTATTTACAGGTTTATTGCAAGTAATCACCTGAGCTGTTCTCTTTTTTAACCCAACAGTGCTTACTCCATGTCAGGAAGCAGCAACAAAAGAACTTACCTCAACACTAGGGTTCTTCCTGGGCCTGGTGCAGCCAACAGAAGCAGCTGTCAATGGCCATTGACACACAAAGCTATCTAAGGATCCTCTGTTTTGAGTATTTTCCCATTCTGTGAGAAACAATCATCAGACACCTCATCAGGCTCTAGCTGTGACCTCGCAGGATGCCTGGAGACTGGTTTCCTTGCATGCTGGAGACAGCAGGGTCGAAATCCTTTCCTCAAACAGCTGTCCCCTGTTCAGCCTGCTCAGGATGACTACACTGTGTTTGCCTGATTTAGGCAGATGGATTCAAAGGAGAGATGTGAGAGGGCCAACAGGAATGTATGTTCCATCGCCTGGAAAAAAAAGCACACATGCAAAGACACAAGAAGAAAAGATGGAAAGAAAATACCCACAGTAGTCTAGTGTGTCCATTTGAGATTCAACAGGAAGCAACAGTCCTTTTGCTTCCTGTTGGACCTAGGCTTTCTCATGGACACCCTGCACTGGCAAAGGGCTCATGGGCTGCTGTGCTGCTGGCTGAAGACTCGATGAAGCCAGGTGTTTTAGCCCTGTCTGGGCTGGCTTTCACTCCAAGGCACTAAACTGCTTCTCCTTTCTTGGCTGCTGTTCTGTTTCTAGGGGTTTCGGAACCATTTAGAAGGCACTCAACACTGTCACAGGAGGACAGGTAAGTGCAACCCACCCCTGCAGATTCTGCGGCTCTCAAGTTCTTTTCACCTATGCTGGCAGCTGTGGCTGGAGCTTTGCACTGCTGGTAGAGCTTTGCTACAAGGGCAAAAGAAGCAGCCTGTGCCAGCCTGCAAACACCTTTTGCATACACTTTGTCCTTTTAACGATCAGAAAGAATGCAAGAGAGGGGCAGCAGTGTCTTTCAGAGAAGGGCATTCTAGCTGGGTTTTTATTGCCAATTATGCATTGACCTGCTGATGGTGACTGTCACCATTCAGAAGGCCCAATTTTTCTTAATCCCAGATTTGGGCACAGATAGGATTTAGCATTTTTTTCCAGCATTACTTCATCTCCGAAGTACAATTCAAGACCTAATGCAGGACTTTCAGTGTGTTTGTGTCAGTCAAGATTGTGGTAAGAAACAGTGGCTGCTGTTGTGTTTCTCAGCTTTGCTGCCTGCTACCTCAAAGCACATCACTAAGATTTGATGCATTTGTCGAAATTCAGAAGGCTTGCAAAATGCTGCAATAATCAACAGAAATTGTTTAACTTGCAGCTGACTTGCAAAATTTAAGTAGCAAGTAACTGAGCACATAACAGTTCTCCAAGCAAAAATGCAGGAAATCTGGAACATTACCTGCTTTTGAAAACTGAGTTGGCTGCCATTGACCGGAAAAAGGGCCTAAATTTAAAAAAAAAAAAAAAAAAAAAAAAAAAAAAAGCAGGAAAGTAAGTTCTGGGAACCAAAATCCACTTTTAGGGGACTAAATTGCATGTCATGTTACTAAGGTTTTAACAAGAGTTGAATAATCTTCAGGGAGATTAGTGCTGTTAGGAGTGTGTTTATGCTTGCCTTTTTTGAAAACAGTGTATACAGTTATTTTATGACCTTTAGAAGGTCTGGATTGGACACCCAATGACGATGTCAGGGTAAAAACATTAACAAGGCAGTAAATCTAGTCAATTCTGTTGAGGCAGAACTATTTTATACTGGAAACAATATACAGAAAATAAACTTTTCTAAGCAGTGAACAAAGTAAAGTTATTAATAACTTCTAACTTCTTGTCCAGTTATAGATACATTTCCTGTAGCATTGCCTGTGTGCCTAATTACTGTTTTCCACATAGGATTAGGGATTTATTTCAAGAGTGTAAGGGAGACAATCAATAGAATATCTCATTTTTCTGAAGCTGCTGGTGTTGCTGCAGGAAATGTTCTAGTGCGCGTTCTGCTAAGAGTGTTAAAAGGATAATTTTCTTTATGTCTTCTTCATGCATGCATTTAAGAGTTCACTGAGTATAAGAAGAAAGACTGAAACAACAGAAAGATTTTATGGCTCCAGCCATTGCATGGGAACTGCCGTTGCTCTTTGGCTGCCAGAGCAAGTGCAGATTCAGTGCTGGGACAAGGTCCTACCTTTGCCAACTCCCAGAGGAAAGAAAGAGAATAACTGACTTGCTGGTGGGCCAGGAATCAGCTCTGGTGTCGTCTGGGTTGGCTGTTTATCTGCATGGCTGGTCAACGAGGGTTCCAAGGGGCAACAATACCAAAAGTAGGGAAAGGAGGCTTTTTCTTTTTCATCACTAGGCGTTAGACACTGAAATCAGTATATAATGTCCTCATTTTGGCCAGGACAGGGTTAATTAACACCTCACATCACTGCTAGGAGAAGGGGAAAGGGACTCTGTTCTGGAGAGCAGGGTTTCTTCTAGTTAAGAAATTGTGGCAGAGGAAGCTGTCAATATTGTCTATTATCTGTTTTGGTTTTTTTCCATGAGAACTGTTTCTTTTCTTATCCCCTCTGTCATGCACATTGTTGCTGTTACCATTTAGTTTTGTATCTCATGGCTGTTTCAAGTAAGTTGTTCTTATCTTCACCAATGATCTTTATCTTTCATGCCTCCAATTCTCCTCTCCAGCATTCTGCAGCAGGGAGGGGGAGCAAGAGGGAGCAGTGTGAAGTTTGGTAGGCTCAGCGGGGGCACTGAATTGGGGAGTACCATTCCTAAACCACAACAGCCTTATTTGTCTCCCAGAGTAGGGCTTGAAGGGTTGAGATAATAACTGATCTGCCCAGAGTGAGCTGGAAACATTTGATCTAAAAATTTGATCTAAGCATTTTTGTGTATGAGTTACAGAGCCACTGGTTACAATGCTGTTTAATCTGCTCATGTGAGTGTGCTACCTAACCCTATGGTGGGTTGACCCTGGCTGGATGCCAAACACCCACCAAAGCCTCTCTGTCACCCCCTCTGCAGCTGGACAGGGGAGAGAAAATATAACAAAGGGTTCATGAGCTAAGGACCAGGAGAGATCACTCAACAAACACTGTCACAGGCAAAATCAGCTAGAATTAGAGACATTACTTGAATTTACTACTCACAAAATCAGAGAAGTATTCTCACAAGATACTTAGCCTTACAAGAAGTAAAACAAAAACACCTTCCCCCCACTCTTCCTCCTTCCCATCTCAATGCTCTTCCCTCCATCATCACAGGGAGACAGGGAGATAGTCAGCTCATTGCATGTTTCTGCCACTGCTCAGGGAGAGTCCTTCTCCTGCTCCACCGTGGGGTCCCTCCCACAAGAGAGAGCTCTCCATTAACTTCTCCAATGTGAGTCCATCCCATGGGCAACAGTTCTTCCCAAACTGCTGCAACAGGGGTCACTCTTCCACAGTGTCCAGTCTTTCAATAGGCTGCTCCAGCATGGGTCCTCCAAAGGGTCACAAGTCCTACCAGGAAACCTGCTCCAGCAAGGGCTCCTCTCTCCACAGGTGTGCAAGTCCCTGCCAGGAGCCTGCTTGAGCATGTGCCTCCCATGAGTTCACAGCCCCTTCTCAGCATTCACCTGAGCATGGCTCTCCTCCACAGACTGCAGGGTGGATCTCGACTCCTCCTCCTCCTTCCCTCCTAATCTTGGTGTCTGCAGTTGCTCCTCTGAAATATTCTCCCACTCTTCTCTAGCCACAGTTATATCTGTTCAATTTTTTTTTTTTTTCCGTCTTCTTAAATATGTTAGCACAGAGGTGTTACCACCATTTCTGACTGGCCCAGCCTTGGCCAGTGGCAGGTCCATCCTGGAGCCAGCTGGCATTGGCCTGCCAGACAAGGAGGAAGCTTCCAGAAACTTCTCACAAAAACCATCCCTGAAGCCCCCAGTACCAAAACCTGGCCATACAAACCCAGTATGTTTCCATATATGCACTACGTGCCCATCATGATCTCTTTTAGAGCAGGGAGAGGGATCAGGATTGCCCTGATGATACACTGTCTGATACCAGCTCATTGCATGATATCAGGGTCATTTGGGATGTGTATTCAGTGTTGCTCTCCTACCCTTTCCTAAGGTGCTACCTTTGGGAATCCATTATTAAAAGTATTCAATCTGTGGCAGGAAAAGAGCAGGAAGATTTTCCCCAGCCTTTCACTCCCTTTTCCTCCTTCAGGCTTATTACAACAGCTTTTAAGAATTCTGATTTCGCTTTAAATGCTAAGGAAAGCATATTCTTGTTGCTAGCTCTGCTGGGTTCCCTCAGTGGGGTGCACACCATATTTAGAGCCAAGAAAGATTTCTAGGGAGGTTATTTAGAGATCTGCCCTGAAGGGGGATAATAATGGGTGGCATGGAATATAGGAGGACATGGGCCAGTGTTTGGAGGACTTCTCCAATGGTTTGGAAGTTTACTCCTGAACAACTACAGGAGCCTGTTAAAGTGATGAAATATGTCAAAGAAAAATGCTGTGGTAGCTCCAGAGAGGCATGAACTTGTGCAATGTGCTCTGTCCGGGCTACTGTTTACTGGCCACTGCTCAGTAGTAGACATCACCTCCAGGGGCAGGAGAAAAAAAGCAAACCAACAGGTACCATGGCCACTCAAACTGCTGCTGAACCAGAGGAACACCCCTGCTGGTAGCAGTCACCACTATACAGAAAAAGTAATCCAACATGAAATCAGTTCACTTAGTGAGGGATGAAGAGGAAGCAGAGCCCTCAAAACAGGAGGAAGAGGCAGGGCCACAGATAATCACCTGATCCCTATACCCAGGTGAGCTGTGAGATACACAAATAGATTTCAGCCACCAGTCAGGAGAGCCCCTGGTGACCTGGCTGCTCCAGTTCAGGGATTTTGGGGCCCATGATATGAAACTGGATGGCAGTGAAGCCAAGCAGCTGGGATCTTTGTCCTGTGATGTGAGCGTTGACAAGGGGATTGGGAAAAGCACAGAAACTCTCAGCCTCTGGAGACAGTTCCTGTCAAGTGTGAGGGAAAGGTATTCTCTCCAGGATGATTTTGCTTGGTCTCTCAGAGGACCCTTCTGCTCTAGGACTGCGGAGGGTCAAAGAACAACACCAATGGCTACCACAGCAGTACAGTGTCAGCAATAGTGCACCAACCAGGACTCTCTGACCCCCATGCAGAAGACTATCAAGAGCTGGAGAGCCAGGGAGTGGTCAGCAAGATTCACTCACCCTTTCATAGCCCTATATGGCCAGTGTGTAAGTCCAGTGGAGAGTGGAGACTGACAACAGACTGTCAGTGGCCTGAACGAGGTCACACCACCACTGAGAGCTGCCATGCCAGACATAATGGAACTTCAGTATGAACTGGAGTCCAGGGAAGCAAAGTGATTCCACCACTGACATTGCTAATACGGGTTTTTTCCATTCCTTTAGCAGCAGAGTGCAGGCCACAGCTTGTTTTCACCTGAAGGAGTGTACGGACCGCCCCAGGGGTGGAAACACAGCCTCACCATTTGCCATGGGCTGATCCAGACTGCGCTGGAAAAGGGTGAGGCTCCAGAACACTTGCAGTACATTGATGGTATCTTATGGCGCAACACAGCAAAGGAAGTTTTTGAGAAAGGGGAGAAGATAATGCAGGTCCTTTTGAAGGCCAGTTTTGCCATAAAGCAAAGCAAGTCCAAGGGATCTGCTCAGGAAATTCAGCTTTAGAAGTAAAATGGCAAGACGCATGTTGTCAGATTCCAATGGATGTGGTCAACAAACAAGCAGCAATGACCCCACCAAACAGCAAGAAGGAAGCACAGGTTTTCCTAGCCACTGTGGGTTTCTGGAGGATGCATGTTACAGATCACAGTCAGATCGTAAGCTGTCTCTCCATCATGTGACAGGGAAGAAGAATAATTTCAAGTGGGGTCCTGAACAACAACAGGCTTTTGAACGGTCTAAACAGGAGATTGTTCATGCAGTAACCTTGGGGCCAGTCAGGATAAGAGCACATGTGAAAAATGTGCTCTACACTGCATCCGGGGAGAATGGTCCTTCCTGGAGGGTCTGGCAAAAAGTACCCAGGCACACTTCAGGATGACCCCTGGGGTTGTAGACTCAGAGATACAAGAAATCTAACGCCTATTACACCCCACCTGAAAAAGAGATCCTGGAAGCTTATGACAGGGTTTGACCTGCTTTAGAAGTGATTGGCACCAAAGCACAGCTCCTCCAGCCAGGGCTGGGCTGGATGTTCAAAGGCAAAGCCCGTTCCACACATCATGCCACTGATGCTATGTGGAGTAAGTGAACTGTGCTCATCACACAGCGAGCTCAAATAGAAAATACCGATTGCCCAGGGATCTTGGAAATCAAGGAAGCCAAACATTTTGGACTATCACAGAGGAGGAGGATGAAAAGGTGATGTGCTCACCATGCAATCAGCTACCAGAAAAAGAAAAGCAACATGCCCTTGTCACTGACAGTTCCTGCCATATCATAGGGATAAATCAAAAATAGGAAGTTGCTATATGGACTACTACACGGCAAGCTGCAGAAACTACTGCAGGACAAAGTGGATCAAGTCAGGTTGCAGAGCTGAAAGCCATCCAGCTGGCTTTAAATATTGCTGAACAAGCGAAATGCCCAGCGCTCTACCTCTAACCACTGAACAGTAGCCAATGCTCTGTAGGGGTGGCTGGATCAACAGGAAAAGATCAATTGGCAATGCAGAGGTAAACCCATCTGGGCTGTCGAAGTTTGACAAGGTATCACTCCCTGGCTAGTGAACTTGGCTGTCAAAGTACATCACACAGATGCACACACACCCGAGAGCTGGGCTGGGCTACTGAAGAACATCACAACAATGGACAGGTGGATCGGGCTGCTAAGGTTAAAGTGTCTCAGGTGGATCTGGACTGGCAAAAAAAGGTGAAATATTTCAGGACTTGGTGGGCCTATGACACCTCAGGTAATCAGGGAAGAGATGCAACATTACACATGGACTCATGGTCAAGGGGTGGACTTAACCATGGACACAATTTCCCAGAATATCCTTAACTCTGAAACATGCACTGCAGTCAAGCAGGCCAAGTGGGTAAAGCCTCTGTGGTATGGGGAACCATGGTCAAAATATAAATATGGGGAGGCCTGGCTGATAAAACTGCACTCCCACAAACCCAGCAAGTCAAGTGCTACATGCTGACCGTGGTAGAAGCAACCCCTGGATGGCTGGAGATGTACCTGTGCCACACGCCGCTGCCTGGAATACCATATTGGGCCTTGCAAAGCAAGCCCTGTGGTGACATGGCACCCCAGAAGGAACTGGGTCAGACAATGGGATTAATTTCAAAAATAGCCACATAGACCCCTGGGGCAGAGAGCACGGTATTGAGTGGGTATCATATTCCTTATCATGCACCAGCCTCTGGGGAAGTTGAACAGTACAATGGACTGTTAAAAACTGTGCACGGTTTAGGAGAGCCTCAGTGGGGGCATTCCTAAATCACAATAATATACCAGGGCTTAGTGAATGGAAAAACATTTTAACTGGTTATTTATAAATGCTTACAACCTGTGTTTTCCTCTTCTGTGCAGGGGTTGCTGCCATGTCCAGTTCTTCACCAAATGGAATGCCAGGGGAATGCAGGTGACAGCAGGACTTGCCAAAGCACTTTGCACTTAATGGCTGTTGAGGGCCACTCTTTTTAATCAGTCTTGAAAACAAAATACGAGGATCCATTAAAAGAAGCAAGCAAAAACAGACAAACAAACAAAGACTAATATTTACAGGTTTGAATTAGATTTTAAAAGGTTACTCTGGGTTCTAAGAACCCATTAATTGATATAAAACTACAGTACTTTGCCATTTTTTCCATAAAACAGGCATTTTAATATTTTGATTAAGTACATCATAAACAAAAGAAAGAAAATGGCTAACAAATTGTATTAAGGATTGATGTATGGAAATCATATTCAGTCTGCTTGAAGTATTTCTTCATAATGGATTAAACAGGTATATTTTTTTTTCTTGTAACTGTTTTCCCGTTAAAGCAACAAATACTTAATTTGTAATGCTTATTTTGAGCTTCTAGAAGGCAGCTTCAAGAGAATGTGAGCTTATAGAAGCTTATAGAAAAAAGCCATGGAAGATACATTAGGTTTTGCAGAAAATGGAGAGTTATGCAACATATTCTACAAATACAAGCAAAGACCTCTGAAAAAAAAGTGACATGGATTTTGACTCCTTGATTTTGTTTCTAACAGTTTAATTAACCAACCATAGTGTCTTCATGAAAATGACATCAAGCTGCAGAATCAGTTGACAAATGATTAATTCAAATCCATCCTCTCTTTCAGCAGAAGGCAAAAGTGTGGCCCAGCGTTAATGCAGCATCAGTCAAAACAAAGCTGAATTTTGATTCCTGTTCATTATGATAGTTTGAAAATGTCAAAGCAAGCTCCTGAAAATATTTGCTGACTCCTTATATCAACTGCCTCAAGCTCATATTCACTGGAATTGAAATGGGAATAAATCTTCTAGTGTTCTCTGCTTACATTGTGTCTGACTGTAGTTCAATTGACCAAAGTACGGTTACACCTGCAAAATGACACATTACTGATGAGACTGGTAAATTACAATTATATGCTTTGGAAGCACTGACTGTTAAGAATTACCAGTGACCTGGGACTGACAGGAGTAATTTTAATAATTTCAGTGAGGTTCCTCAGAGGATATTTACACCCAAACCAAAATGAGTAAGTATATTGAAATAGTAGGCAGAAGGGAACTTTCTCCATACTAAGACAGCCAGGAAGCAGAACTAAGGATCACTGCAACCAGTGCTATCCTAAAGAAGAACAGAAAGCAAAGCGAACATAAATCTGAATAGAACCACCACTGTGCACGTCATAACCACAAAGTTATTTTAACATGACTCTAAACCTTGCTCTAAACTTTAAGCCTCATTCATGTTTCTGTAATTCTAAAGCCTAAGGTTATTATCTTAAATGACCTACATGTGGTGGCACCCCAAATAGTATTCTGGAGAACACCAGCATCCGGAAGACAGTGCAGTATGATTAAACACTTGGATTTCTAGGAGGAAGAACAAAAACCACCACTACTTACTGAATCAACAAGCTTATTAGCTGCACTACCAAAGCAACAGGCTACAGGAATAATGGATGCAAAGCAAACCAGACCCACCTGGAATACTTTGTATTCTCAGCAGAAAGTGAACAAATGTTTCATCTTAGAAAGGACTAACAGTGTTTGCATTCACAGACTGTCTTTAGAGGGATCTCGGCAGACCTGAGAATCAGGAATTAAAATGTCTTCCTAAAAGCTAGGTCTTAACACTTCTGGAGTGGAACAAAACACAACCAGTCAAGCAGCAACTGAGGCAGTATCAAGTTGGTTTTTTCAAGGTAACAAAATCCTGAGAGAACAAGATGTTTGTGCTGTCAAGAGAAAAAGTTGCTTTGAGTCAAAATCTACTCTTCTCAGAAGCATGACTGTTTTCAAAACACTGAGTGGAGTAGAAATTAAGTGCACACACTGGAATGAAAATGTAATTGTATTCAACAATACCCTAACAGAGTAGTACTGCCCTGACTAGAAATCTCTCAAGCGTTCTTGTGAAAAGACTCAACCTATTTCTATGAGATAAACTGTTTGAGGCAAACCCCCACAGAAGATGTTTCAATCAAATATAAGTTTTTAAAAAATGTATCTTTTTCAAAACATGTATTAAAAAAGCTGGTGGGGAAAATGGAGATAGAAAAAAACTCAAACACGTTCAGGAGTAAATGGTATAGATTGCCACGACACAATCTAAACATTGCAAATGCAGATCATTTATTCAGAACACGAGCCAGAAGCTGCATATTCCTTGGGAGAGAGGAGGGACTCCCGCTCCCTTTAACAGGCTACAGCAAGAGGTTCTCCCTGCTTTGTGAGCTCAGACCCAGCTAGCAGAAGGCAGCTTTTCTGTCAGATTAAGCAAGGCAGAAAGATCCAATACAGCAGCTTCCTTGCAGTGCCTTGTTCCTGAGCCCCTTCCTTCAACTCTTCTTTCTTCTGGTAATGCAAAGGCAAATCACATCCCATCCATGTCAGCCCATGTTGTACTCTCCTTGTCTACAGTGACAGCTGACACCTGTGATTCCTCTCCAAAGACATTTACACATACTTGAGAGGTGTACTATGGAAGCATAAACTGCACTGGCAGCATGGCATCACAACAAAACAGCAATTCCTTACAGAAATTGTCCTGAAATAGTAGATTGCAATTATCTGTCAAGCTTTTCTATCACAGGAGAACAGATGGAACCAAAAACCCGCTTATTCTAAAATGAGTTCCAAACTGTGCAAGCAGGCACAGGCAGCTTGCAATCTGAATACACAGAATATCACTGAGTGGTGAAAGCAGAGTCACCACTGACATCAGTGAGAAGTTTTAAGACCAGCCTTTGGGATTTTTACCTCTCGAACATAGACTGGGTCTGGTCTGTCCTCACTTGCCAAATGCCACTACAAGGTCTCTACTGTAAGGAAGTATATCCACCAAGCAAAAGTGGTCTGTAAGAGCTGAACTTCAAGGCCAGCTGAGCATCAAACAGATACACCCAGTCTGAAGGGCTTTCCGAACTCTACAGAACTCTGACACATGGTTTCCAGTGACACAGCCTGAAGCAGCATTTAAACAAAACATCCATCTCAGTATCTGTCTGTGTGCCAAAGAACAACAGTCTCCAGGCTCATGACTTGTGTATTATATAGACTTGGGCCAGAAACAAATGCAACAGATTTAGAAAAACTGAAGAGCAATGGCAACTGAAACATAACTGTCATTTTTCTATTCCATCAACGAGTTATAAAGTTATCTAACTTGAGTGCTTACATAATAGAACACAGTAACTAACAAAGGAAAAGCGTTTTATTCAGAAGAGGTTCATATGTCTTTTCAAGAAAGTCATGATTTTAACTTGCAAAGTCAACATTACCATCAACATCTTTCCTAAAGAGCTGTCTTTTGTAAAATGCCAAGTGTATAAACAAAGCAAATGTACAATCCACATCAAAACACACTTCTACCCCAAAATCTCTATTTGAATTTTGCACAAATATTAAAAAATATATGAATATCATGTCTTCATACTTCAGGTCCTTCTCCTCCAGGAACCAGCTATAAAAGAGTAAAACATTTTTGCATTAGTGCCATACAGTTGACTTCTACAAACACGACAGCTCTTGCTATACAACAAACATTTTAGGACGTGACTTCGTGGTAGACCACAAAAGTGGCTTTTAGACTCTCTCAACAGAGGAAATCAGTTATTGCCAGAGAAGCACATACCATAAAGGCAGCAGGGAGTAGGTCAGCATAACATTTCCTTGTGAAGGAAACAAAGAACTGAACAACAGAAAAAGAAGCACAAAAGGAAAAATTTGAGGGGGAAAAAATTGGATAACCATTCCTTTCACTGATATCTTCATCACAATCAGCTGAGCACTTCTAAAGAGAAAGAGCTTCACTAGTTTTGGGAACAAAAGAAGAAAAAGTCTGAAGCACAGACTTCCTGATATGGGAAGATGCATCCCCAAAAGAGACACAAGGTCTAAGGCAAAAACATATCTATGTCTTACTGAAAATTTGCACTCTAAGATTCATCAGCTTCTTCTTCAAGGGCAACATACCACCAGCTTAACTGGGTGGTAGGAATTTCACTCCATACATGGAGTCAGAATCTATGCTGTCCTTTAAGGATGCGGAACAAAAACTGATGCAGGAAAAGGCTTAGAAATTAAGACAGGATGGCGTTTGCTCAGACACACAGTGCAGAGGAGCAAGGTAGGTGAAACAGCAAAATGGATGTAATTCCTCGTTCATACAGAGCCAACTTAGACTCAAATCAGCCTTCTTCTTCCCACAAAATTAGGAATACCCTTGTGTTGGAAGTCTAGGCTTTGTGGCCAGCGATGCAGACAAGCAAAAAAGCCACGGTAGGTCTGCTTTTGTGGTGTTTAAGAAGTTGCAGAATTCAACTCAAGGATGCATAATCATAACATTTAATTACACTTTGAGTACTGACCTGCACATACCAGCACATCATAAAATCCTGGTGCTTCTGATTAGTATAATCCAACAGTCCTCCAGATTTTTTGGCAGAATAAAGGTGCAGCTCTCTGGGCACCATGTGGTATTGTAATCACCAAATAAGTCAATGACTTAGTTAGCATCCAAATTGCTACAGACACATCTGTACAAGCAGGTATGTTTGGCCTGTGTACACAGGCAAAGACTCAGGGAGTTAAAAGCCACTGAAGAGCCAGCCTGCAATTGCTTAAAATGAGGTTGTAGCAAAGTGTGGGTCAGCCTCTTCTCCCAGGCAACCAGTGACAGGACAAGAGGAAATGGCTTCAAGCTGTGCCACTGAAGGTTCAAGCCTGCACATCAGGAAGAATTTCTTCACTGAAAGGGTAGTCAGGCATTGGAATGGACTGCTCAGGGAAGTGGTGGAGACCCCATCCCTGGAACTGTTCAAGAAATGACTGGATATGGCATTTAGTCCTATAGCTTAGCTGGCATGGTGGTGACAGTCAAAGGCTGGACCCCATGGTCTTGGAGATATTTTTTCAACCTTTGTGATTTTTATCATTCTTACAAAGTCAGTGACACCTTTGCACACCTGGAGACCAGAAAAAGATTCACCAAAACAAAATAAGGGCCAGGCTCATTTAATTATTCTTTTGTAAAATGCAACATATACTGAGTAAGGCAGTAAGGTAAACTTTTCCAGCATCATTCATATATACAGAAGCCCCAGCTGCTACATGAAAGTTCATGATGCAATGGAACTGTCAGGAAAGCTCAGCTTCAAGTAGTTGAATACATCACTGATCGATTTACAGGTACAGAAAGGCAACACATGCAGCCTTTGATGACTTACCATTGTTATGTTATTTCCATTTAGCAGAATCTGGTCCAGCTTTGTGATTCTTCTGCCCTCAGGTGTGATCTCACTGAAGGAGCATTAGAAACAGCAAGTGAGAACAAAGAACCAGAGACAACGGCTCCAGTTTTGATCACAGAACTGACAGAAATCTCTGCATTAAGGTAACCACTGTTGGAACTAACAAATAAAGCAGCCACACTGCAGCATGATCTTGAACAATGGACCACCCAGGTAGAGAAACCTAATCGGCATCTGAAAAGGTCGCTCCTACTCAGTACATGGAGATGTGTATTCACCCTCCAAAGACTGGCAATTTCTTGAATACAACATATCACCATGGCATGACAAAGTAAAAATATTTATCCTTACATTTGCTACCTTGTTGAATCTTTGCCTGGGACTTAAGGAAATGTAAAAGCAAACTAATTACTGGAAAGCTCACCACACAACCCATGCAAAATTAAGACTACAAATCAGGATCCCCATACAAGTATGAATCGTGCAATAGCTACTCTATGACATCACTGTTCTCAACAGATCACCCTCTATTGAGTCCAAGGATAAACCAGTCAGTCGGCAAGTATTAAAAAAATAAAAAAAAAAAATTGCTACCAGATATTACACAGTATTTTACTTCAGTGAACCAAACATTAAATAGCAACAAGAGGCAGAAAAAATACTTACAATTCTGTAACGTCTTCCAACACCATATCTGAAAATCCAGTTTCAAGGAAAATAAGGCCCAGAATTTTAAAACAAAAATATTTATTGCTATTTTCGTTTTATACCGAAATGTGATTTTGCCTGAAAGTTGAAAATATTAGAATAATACAACTGATGCACATAAAAAGGTTCTATTCAGTGAACTCACAACTCTCAAGAGCTATAAATTAATTAGGTCAGAGCATATAGCAGACAGCCTTAAACTTCCATCAAAGGATACTGACAAAATCATCAAATCCTAGAAGTGTCCCAACAATTTCTTTGTCGCTCTTCATCACGATGTGAATGCGTGAACCTATGCATTTGTCCACAAGTTCTGTAGATACACATGAAAGCATACGTTCTGCAAAACAAGTCTCTTGTGTTTAATTACATAAAGAGACACACCGCACACAACCCTTTACCCACACACCCTTACACACACTCCCCCCATCCTCCCACAGAAACCAGCCCTCCTCTTAACATCCTTACACCCACTCCCATACAAAGGACTCCCTCAGACTCTCCCACAGCCCCACACACCACCTCACCCCCCCAGACCCCCCACACGCTACCCCTACTCCTGCCCCCTTCTCCCCCTCGCCCCAGACCCCGAATATCCTCCCGGGGCCGCGCGGGCCCCGCCGCCTGACGCGAGGCGCTCCCGCCCTCACGCTTCCCGCCCGGCGCCGGTGCAGCCCGCGCCACGCAGAGGGACCCACGGCCGCCTCTGCCGCCCGGAGAGCGATCTCGGGCCGGGCCGGGCCAGGCCCCGGGCGGGATCCCCGGGAGGGATCCGCGGGAGGGATCCCCGGCAGCCCCCCACCGTTACCGAGAGGCAGGAGCTGGGACGGATTGGACACTGCGCTAGCCGCCATGTCAGAAGCAGAGTGGGCCAATGTCCGCCCCCCCGCCCCCAACGGGAAGGGGAGGGGAGGGCGGGCCCGGCAGCCGCACCACCCCCGCCCCGCCCCGCCCCGCCCCGCCCCGCCGGGCCCCGCCTGCAGTGCGTGCTGCTCTCCGGTCGTGGTGTGCGAGTGTTCGGGAGTCGGTGTCTCCGGTGCCTCCACGTAGAGACGGACTTAATGAAACCCGCCTTTTCTCCCTTCCTTCTCGTCCTGCTGCCCTAGCCGGTAGCGATGTGCCCCCGCGGCGAGAGCACGGACTGTGTAAGTGTGCACGGTAATGTCACAGGTGTTAAAGAATCACGGAATCAGTCAGGTTGGAAAGGATCTCTGAGATGACCGAGGCCAGCCTGTTAACGAGCCCCACCATGTCAATCAAAACATCGCACTGAGTGCCGCGGCTAGGCTTAAACACCTGCAGGGACACTGACTTTGCCAGCTCCCTGGGCAACCTTTCTGTGAAGAAATTCCTTCTAATGTCCACCCTAAACCTCCCCTCGCACATCTTGAAGCTATATTCTCTCGTTCTGTCTCTTGTTACCTGAGAGAAAGAGACCAACCCCTGCCTGACTACAACCTGCAGTTTCAGGCAGCTGCAGAGAGCGGTAAGTCCCCCCTGAGTGTCCTTTTCTCGAGATTAAACAACTGCAGCTCTTCACAGGGCCTCAGCTCCAGACCTTTCACCAGCTCTGTTGCCCTTCTCTGGACTCACTCCAGTACCTCAATATCCTTCTTGCAGTGATGGGCCTGTTGCCAGATGAATTGTTTGCACGTGGTGGGTTAATTCAATGCTTATTCTTCAAAAACCATTGGCCTGTGGAGCTGCACAATGCTTTTTCTATAGGAAGAATAACTGGAAAGCAACCGGCCTAGTTGTGCCAATTTCTACCAGTTCACCAGGCAGTCAGGTATGACTTGGGGATCCCCAACCACCAGGGATCACCAAAGAGACCCCCAGGACAGAAGAACACATACACAGAGGGGAGGGAACATATGTTTATGACTTCAGAGAAGTTATTATCATATGTATGTTTCTTGTAGGAAAACCTATTGATATGTATGTAAAATATACTATATAAACCAGAACTTTTTCTATACTCAGCATGCATGAGACTTTGGAGGAGATAACTCCTTGTGCATGCAGCTGAATAAAGAATGCTTCTTAATGCTACATTAGTGTTATGGAGTTTTTAGTGATTTTTGGTAACAGGCCCACAGCTGGACACAGGACTTGAGGTGTGGCCTCACCTTTGCTGAGTACAGGGGACAATCACTGCCCTGATCCTGCTGGCCACACTCTTTTATGTGCAGATTTTTATTCCCCATGTTTGTCCATTGATTCACCAGAGGTGGGTGTGTGGCAGGTTTCTGAAGCCCTTCAGTAACTTCATTCTACCAACATTCCCTGTGGACTTCAGCTGTGCCCAGTGACCACCAGGGGCAGAGACAGCCCTCTGTGTTTTCTGGGTGTGGGGCCTCAGGGCCATTTAGTACTGGGAAAGCTGCGTGTGGGGGGCACTGGTTACCACCCAGATTCACAGGAAGTCTCCATCCCTGCTCAGAGAAGCAGGTGCTCGCTGGAACTGTGGGCACTGGGGTTACTGGCACTCACCCCTTCTCCACCTGCTCCTGTCCAGCTGGGCACAGTCTGGCATCACAGGTGCTGTGCCAGTGGGAATGGGCCATGAAGGCCCCTGTCCTCCTCCCAGGAAGCATTCCTATAGGAGCAGAAGAGCACTCAGTGGGCATGGGGAGGACTCTACTGGCACTCAGGGAGGTAGGAGGACCTTGGCCACAGCTTCACAGAGGAAGGGAAGAAGGGCGCTGACTGCTTCCTTGCTATGACACTGGCAGCAGGGTAACATTGAATCCTGTTGATCCTCCATATCCCGGTTCTTGAGATGGCCCTTGCTCCTTGCAGGCAACCATTTCAGCACCCCTAACTTCTTTCTCCAGCGTCCATGCATGGATGTGCCAGTACCTGAAAATTTTGCCCTGACACCAACATTTAATTTTACATGTAAAAACCAACTGGCATTAGCAGTCTAATTTGCTGTGTCCTTACTGCAATTTTAGTTTTCATTTCCCTTCTGGTATTTCTCAAGGGATATTGAACCCTAGCTACATCCACTTTTTAACATCACAGCAGTCTGCACTGCCTGCTCCTCTGTGCCTGTTTGCTTTCCCCCAGCTTCCACTTTAAATATTCCTCTGGGAGCCTTTAAGTTTTTAGGGCCAGAAGCCTCACTTCATTAAGATCAAAGTGCAGCTTTCTCCTCTTGTTCAGACTCTTCTTGTCCCAGAAGCCTCCCTAGTGCTCTAGGGACCTAAGTCCTTGCCCTCTGCATCTGATCTGGGCACCAGGACTCTGGATTTCACCGTATTCCTGGCTTCATGCATAGAATTGACAGTGTTTCATGGAATGCAACATCCTCATCCTCAATCACCTGTGCCCCTTCTATTTACCTGAATCAGTGGAAAAAAGATGGACCGAAATGCTCATGTCTGACCCTGGAGCTTCACATCTAGATGTTGTACAAAGCCTTCTGCCTTTGTGCCCAGCAGCTGGCTGTCATTTAATTTCCCAAGCACAGGTACCCAGATCTAATAACAGAATTTTCTGACAGCATCACCTGCTCCTTACTGTCCTTTATGCTCTTTGCTTCTCCAAGGTATGCTGCAATCCTTGCTCTCTTGCCTAGGAGCCTCAGGCACTTTGAGGAGAGCATAAGTTTCCGAGGATTGCTACTACCCTGCAACTCTTCTGAAGGTCTCTGCATTTCTCCCAGCTGCTGCCATTTGGAGAGCTCTCCAACTGAGAAAACAAATGTCCTCTCTGCACAAGCAGCAGATTCTTCTGCCACAGCCATCGGTAGGAAACTGTCCCTCATAAAGCAATCACCACTCATGCAGTGCTGGCCTTTGAGGGGATCTCTGCCTTCTTGTGTGCGTGCGTGCGCCATGTGGGGAAAGCTTGTGTTGGCTGAACTTCTGTAGTTCGGCTAGTTCAGCTAATTTAACTTCTCTTGTCCTGTCCTTCAGCTCTGCACCTCTTCTGGTGTAAACAGCCACAGCAGTTCCCTGTTTGTGGTTCCCAGTGCAGCTCAGTCACTGTCCTTTACCTCTGCCTGGGTCTGGGAAAGATCTGGCCTTGTGACCTTAACACTGCCTTTACTTACCTATGTTCTACACCTGCCCAGCCACTCTAAACAAAACTGCCAGACTGACTTGTTCACTGTCCTTCTTCTCTTTCTAGAATGACACTAAAGGCCCTCTCTTTTGGCTGCTGACATGGAAACACATCATCTTTCATCTGGATTCTAAATGCAGCGCAATAATTTCACAGCAGAAGTCTTACAACCCAGCCACAGGGCAGGCAAAAGCAAGGGCACTTGAAACACCCAAGCCGACTTCAATGTATACACCTGTTGTGAGGGGAAAGGGTGAGGGTACACACGTAGAACTCAAAGTCAGAGCTACATAAGAACTATGGAATCCTGTCTTTACTCAGAGTGCCTGGTAGAGCACAGGGAGTATTATTTATTGCTCCAGAAAGTGTAAACATGACCCCAGAGCACCTGAGTACTCAGATTCAGGTGTTTGCTATCACACTGTGGTATCTCAAAGATATTGGTGCATTAAGCCATCTAGCAAGAGTTTTTGTTCTTGCAAGGTTCTCAATGTTGGCAGAAAAATTAGTAGATCACTTTTTGGGTGTTTCTTTCACACCTGAAAACCAGTTTTTGGAAATGAAGATGTGAAGGAAAATCCTGACAGCCAAATCAGCCAAATCAGCCAAATTGGAAGGTAAACATAGTGAAAAGAAACCTTCCAAATCAATGGGTTTTTGAGGAGCTGGAATTAATCAGCAGCCACCTGCTCTACCTTAGGGCATCCCTGGGGTGTAGGACAGTCCTCAACAGGGTGTCCAGTGCCATCTTCTATCCTTGCATTTGTGCAAGTCATGAAATACAGACTCATTTCCCCCTCTGTGAATTTTTGGATTCTGGTAGTTTTTCTTCCAGAGAAGAGCAAGTGTGGTGTGGTAAAAAGTGAGGTCTTCAATGTCTTAGGCCTCTCTAAGAGTGAAAGGGACATGCAGAATTGGTGGGCAGCTGACTGCCTTAAGTCAGTAGTTCAGGACAATCACTGACACTGAAATGCAGTTACTGTTGGTTTGTACCAGTGGATTAAAGGCTGGTTTTAGGTGAGGCAGAGTATTTCACAGGTGACAGCACCTTCTGGTTGTTACCACCCTCTATTGTTCACATTCCCTCCTTGTAGCAGCCACCTATTCTTCCAACTTTCACCCACCATTTGCCATGTTTCTTCTAAGTTCCCCCAGGGCAATTTTCATTGAATTTCTCATTGTGTGCCAGTGTGTCTTAGGAAGACTTGATTCTGGTGTGTTTTTCAGCTGCTATTTGCAAATTACACTGCAATTCTCTGCTGGGGGTAGCAGTCACCAGCAACCGAGGAGAGGGAGCACCTCTTGTCCACAGGAAGCCAACTGGGCACTCCTCAAGCCTTCCAAACCCAGCACGTGGGCTCCTTTCTCCATTTTGTCCCCTCTGTCCTCTCCCTTCTTTCCTTCCTTTTCTTACTCCCTACATTTTCCTCCTTCTTTCACCTCTCTCCTTTCTACCTCTCTTACCCCTCTTTCTGTCCCTGTTGAGGTACTTTCTGGACATCTAGTGGTATTGTGTTCTCCAAACACCAGAGCAAAAAACAGTGCTGTGCCAAAAAACTCTTGTCTCATCAATACATTAACCTTCCCAAGCCCTTTTTCCCCATGTTTGATTTCTTCCAGGAGGGAAATGCTTCTCTTCCGTTTTTCATACCCTGCATATCAAATGTATCAATATACTTTCTTTTTGGTAATTTATAAAGAATATTCATTTAAAGTAAGGTCTGAACAAATCTGCTGCCTTTGGTGACAGGAAAATCATTGTACATAAATTTAGGAAGGGATGTCCAAGATATGCTTAGAAACCATCCCTAACAAAAAGGTTCTTGCTTAAGCCAGGAATACTCCATCAACTGGAGGCCTCTCAGATATGGACCTGGTAACTGACTGTGCCCTGCCACAAATGTCTGCAGGAGGTCACTGCATCCTTCTTGTGGGAATGCACCAAAAAATATGTTCAGCTATGGCCTGTGCACCTGAACAATGCAGGTTATTGAAGGGATGGCATCCTGCTTTATTGCCTTTCATGTGCTGCATTCTGAGCTGGGCAGTGTCTCAGAGTGAGATTCAGATCACAGAAAGCAGGAAGTTTTCTTCACTGGCCTCTACAGATAACCTAACACACAGTTGTCAGCAGTGAAATTAGGGAACGTGGTGTCCTGTCAAGATAGTTGCTGCACTCTGGTAAAACCACAGTACACAGGACTTTCTAATCCTGAAAACGGAGGCTGTCAACAAAATTACAGTATAAACCATGTCACTCCCTTTCCTGTTAGTTCACCAGCAAAACAGCCTGGAATAAGAAACATAAAATATGGACACACATAGCAGTCCACTTGCTTAAAAATGTGTTGCACACAATTGATGCTGACCAGGCCATTTGCATGTGTATGTTGGTTCTTGTCAGCAGGTGGGGGAGAAGGTATGAGTGAGTCAAATAAATCTGCTTAGAAGTGTTGCAAGGTAAAACCAGCTTATGTTTACATAACATCTTGCCCTATGGAGTGCAACATGGGCATTTTAACACAAATAATGGACCTTTCGAGAGCTGCTACTGTCAGGTAACCAGTTTTTACTAAGCTAAGCTGAGTCACCACTTCCCCTCGTGCCTCACAGCACTTAACTCCATCAAAATCAGTAGTACTCTCAGTATACACATAGCATAACATTGTTTTTCTGGAACTTGATTCTGCAGTTCAAAGGGAAGAATGTGAGAGAAAGACTTTGCATCCATTTAATTTAGGGTCTCTAAAACTCTTAAACTCTTGGTTTCATCTCACCCCTGAAGGAGGTGGTTGTGGTATCACTGCTGCACTTGTGCTCTCTGGTAGCCTGGCAGTCTGGGAATTGATTAAATTTGTGGCGATCCAGAGCACATTTCTACTTCCTCCTTGATAAAAGCCTTCATCATCATCATGCATGTCACTGACCCACTAACTCATCTTTCACTTTGTCTGATTTTTTCAGGATTATCAGCTTTCAGTGGAAAAGCGCTTCGGACTACAACTTCAGTTACTTTAAAATCCTGGGGGCCATGCACCTAAAAAAGCCCCAGAAAACTACTTGACCATAACAGTAAAGCATTACTGAAAGAGAACTGACCTATACTTCTAGAGAAAAGCTTTTCTTAATCCAACTACTGTATAAATAATCTTGAATTTTTTTGAATATACAGCAAGTGACTTATCAAGAAGAGTAATTTCGGAAGGTGTCCACACAAAACAATGATGTCTATTGTATCTGTTCTTTAAACTCAAGCAACACAGTATAATGTGCCTCAAGTCACACATTTAGTTACTACTTACGTGAAGTTCGTATCTCATAATTGCACAGCACTAACTGACAGCACCTTTCTAGCCCCCCCCCCAACTTTGTATCTACAGAATTAATGTGAAAGGATGCAGTAGGTCCCAAGTAATTCCCGGTACCTGCAGATAATTACTTTGATTTCTATTCCAGCATGAAGAGATTTATGAATATTACTGCCTGCATTACTGATGTGCTGAGCAAAGAGCCAGTAACCACACTACCTTACTAAGCATGGCTGATTACAAACAGCAGTGAACCTGAACACTTTGTGATGTACAGCAGTAGAAGTAATGATCAAGTGTCAGGGGGTAGATTAAACATAAGTTATGTTAAAACATAAGTTGACTATTCATATTATGCTTCAAAGCTTAATAAGAATAATGTTCCCAAATCCCATATGCAAACAAAACAGTAACACCACATTCATATATTAATTTTTTATTTTCTCAGACAATATTCACAGGGTCTGCTTTTTGTCTTATTCAAACTAAATTTCCCCCCCCACACCCTCAAACTAAAGAACCAACATTTCAGGACACAAAAAGAAGTCTTGTAAACATAAAATATCCAACGCATAGCGGAAAACAAGAGCCTTTAGCAATTAAAAACACAGTTATATCCCCTTTAACGCAGTGTGTTTTCTTGTGTATCACACCATTATCCAAACTGCTCATATATTAAAAAGGTGCAGCTTTAACCAAAGGTCACGATGCACTTCTTCACCCACTGCGTGTTAGCATGTGTTTTATTATATCCTATTAAGTCAGTTATTTTAAAAACTATATACAGCTACGTTTAAACATGTGTATTTGTGCCATGTTTTTAACAACACAAAAATAAAGGCATTTTTAAGCTGTTGCTGCATATTATGCAGCAGGATGCCATAGCATTGGTTCAGACACCTAACTTCAATGGAAAAGTCAAGTCCACCAAACCTCTGCAGTGGGAGTAATATTGAATTGAACAGTCCCACTTCACACATTCAAACATTATGAAAGAATAAGGAGACATGTATGCGATAGCTGATCATCAGCAGTTTTATAGCACTATTTACCAATTTTGCCAGCACACAGAACAACTCAGTGGAAAAAAGCTCCAACACATTTCAAGCCTTAAAACAAATGCCTTTGTTGTGATTAAAGCTACATAACTAATATTCAAACTCCAGAAGGTAATAGTGAACACTAGCAGAACTAAATAATGTTTTCATTTGACACTTGCACCTAAAGTGTACCACTTGCTTCATTATTGTGTGCAATGCAGTACAAAAAGTACTAGACATCAGTTGCTGAAACACAAGAAGAAAGCACAGAGGTACAATCAAGAATGTTCTGTGCAGGCACAGATTTGTATCGCAAGACAAGAGACAAGAGCGGACTCTTTTGCTTTCTCATATTAGTGGGTCTAACTATTTTTGGGGAACCTGCATCCCAAAACAGGACTGCAGAATTCAAAATTCAGTACAGGACAGCAAAACTTTACATCCTGAATTTTACTTAAAGATTTTTAATACCTCCATGGCCTTTTAAATGATCTTTGAGCTGTCTGATGTTGTCCTTCACTTTCCAAAAGAGCAGTCATTCGGTTCACAACAGAGTAGGGGCACTTTTATTTTTTTCAGCCATGACATGATTTTAAAATCAAGTCATCTTAGATCAATTCTTCAGACTGCCCAAATGTCACCTGAATATGTAATTTCAAATTTTTGCTGGAAATAATATAGGCATTAATAAGGGTTTAGCCATCTTTCTCTGCTTGCCGAGAACTTGTATAAGAAGCATCTTTTGATTTAGCTAGTAATACATGACAAATTTTTCACTTTAGTTTATTTTGTGTGCATTTAAGAATTCGTCAGCCTACTTTTTCTTCCAGAGCCATTTGAAGGAGTTTAGCCTTACTATGACGAGCTCAATTCAAGCTATGGGTATGTACATACATTTACTACTTTCCACAACCAAATAAAACAGAACTTTACAGTACATAAGCTACTGAAGACATGAGCAGTGAAAACAATGTAACTCTAATAACTCTACCAAAAAAATAACCTGAAATATTTAAAACATCTCCTGACCACTAACAAAACAGAGTGGCAATTAGATGCGCAAGGGCGTCACATCTCAGTACACACACAGAGGAAAATTTACAGCCCTTGTGCAATGCAGTATCAATATCAAATTGCCCTCTTAATAGGAAAACAATTTAGTAAAAAGCTTTGTACGTGCCTAACACATAATATAACCTCATCCAGTGCTGGTGCTGCGCTGCTTAACAAACCAAGCTACTTCTGGTCTTAAATCCAAAAAAGCAGCAGCAGCATATACAAGTACTGCACAGTTTCAATGACAAAGTTACAAGACTCCCTATTCTACTGAATGTTTTTTATACAAACTTGGAAATTTGGATTTTTTTTGTATGCAGAAGTGGATTTCCTGAGTAGTCTCAGCTTACAACTTCTTCAGTAAAATGATCATTGCAAAAGAGAGAATGTATTTATTTAAATACAGAAGAATGTATGTTTAAGCAATCATAATGAAGTATAAAATTCAGCAAATTCTGAAGATGGAGACTTTCCAGGCTGATGGAAGAATTTGCACCACAATGTAGTGCCAAGCATTCAACAATTTTACAAATAAGCAAGGGGTATGATTGCATTTTTTAAAAACAGCAAATCAAAACAGTACACTACAGTTAATCACATTTTCTTTTTTATAATCCAAGATATTCAGCCTGAAAATTAAAATCAAATGAGATTTTCATATATATCATCTCTCATATCAGACACAAGACTGTTGGGTTATTTTAAAGTGTTACACTGCAGATGACTAATAGTAGTGGTAAAAATCAAACTTGGTTTGGATTAGTATGAGTAGAAAAAAAGAGAATAGACATTGCCAGATATTTTAGTATAGGAATTGAAACACTTAAGTTCCAAAGGATCCTTAAAAATATTTCAATTTATGTGTCCCTTTCATAACTTTTTTTGGGTTTGTTTTGTGATTTTTAAGAATGAGGAGTATACACATTTGAATGTTGCATATATTCAGACCTCTGTACCTACAGTTAATGGGAGAACCACTAATCTTAATGAGTAACACAACTGAAGCATTACCACTACTGGTTACGATCCAACACGTGTTGTCGTGGTTCTTTTATCAGAGAAGAAGCTTTTCAGGAGAAATACCTGCCCAATACTAACAACAAGAAGAATGATTGCTTCCCCTATTGACCAGTAGGCCACCCTTGTGTTTAAATCCTCTGCTCTGCTGCGGCCCTGCGCTTCCCTCAAGCGGAAGTGCGTCTGATAATCGATGACAGACTTCAAAGCTTCATGAATCGAAACACATGCAGACTCCATCTGGAGAAACAAACAAATACATATCACGGAATTAAGAATCCTTCTAGTGGTTTTGTGCTTTGATATTTAAAATGGGGAGTCAAGTAACTTTTCAAGCTAAGAATTAACTGACACTAGTGTCAGATTAAAATAGTGTAAATACAGTAAAATTTAACTTATACTGATCAAACTTCACACACAAAAATATGATGCTGTTAAACACAGAAGAAGATAAAACCGTAGATCTAATAAAAAGCAACGAGCTCTGGGAATTGATGAACAAATTCTACATTCACAGTTGGATTCAAAATGAACACTCAATACCATACTCATATAAAAATACTTAACATCTTGCCCATTTTTTTATTAAAAATAAAGCATTATTGGTTTTCAAGCCCTAGATTTCTTTTTATATAAACTTCTTGCGCTTTCAGTTTATCTTCTGTAAGTAAAAGTACTCCTCACTCTGTTTTGATCACCAAGAGATTAGTCAGTAGATCTTCAAAAGACTTATTTTCTAGTCACAATTTAGGTTTCTCTTTAATGGTTTAAAATTAATATTTTGGGAAGATCAAACAGTACAAATTATTATAAAAGGAAATGTTTAACATCCTTATAGGGCTGCTCTCAGTTACTTATATCTGTGTCTAACCATATTTTCAAGTTGATGACTTTCAATACAAGTCTAAAATAATCTTCAGATTTAAATTCAGGAAGGGTTTTTCCAAACTAAGTTTTGCTATTGGTAAACTGTAGAAACCTCCTAATCTGGACAAGGGATTTAAATACAAAGTCATTCTGATTTTAAGGATTTATCTTTAACTGTCCCTGTGAAAGGCTGCCCAAATATGGTCATGCCACAAGCCTGACCACAACTGCAAAAGGAACCTTCTTAACAAAAAAGTAAGGAAAAGAAATTAAGAGATACAGTATCAAGAATCAGAACACAAAATAAAGCAGTGCAGGAAACTGACAACAAGAAATAGGTAAGAGCTGTGGCTGAATCCACAGCAAATCACCTACTCATTACAAACCTCAGTTACCGTGGACTTACGTGATGTAAATTCAAATGAGATTGGCATTTGGGAAGTGGTATTTACACTGCTGAGGTCAGATGAGCAAAACAGTGACCATATCCAGTATTCTTAAATGGTTGCCTAAAGCAAGGTTTGGTGATGATTAAAATATAAGGACGTGGGCAGGAATTCATGAAGTGCTCCAAAGGAAGTTTTAATGTATTTAGATTGTGTAGAGGTGGTACAAAACTGTAAAATCCTGAAAATATAATAATAATGATGTTCTTGACACTTTGTAGACTTATAAAGCTCATATGTCTAGAAGCCAGATAAAAACAACTGACATTATTCGTTTTGCTAGAATTTCCTTCTCCATTTTAAGAAATAGTAGTTTCATGAGTTCCCCTCCTAAAAAAAGACTCTACTGTTTCAAATACAGAAATGATTCCCGGAATTTCTCTAGAGTTTGGAAATTTTGGAGATTCCAAATATTCCACCAATATTTAATTTGTGAAATCCACACATCAAGAGGCACACTACTGTGGCATTAAAAGGATGTTCCCTTAGAAACTTCAGAAAAAAAAACCCGCCAACCAAACAGAAAAAAAAACCCAAAAATCCAGAGACCACCCAGACAACAAAACCCTAAAAAAAATAGTGGCCTTAAGTTTAAATTACTGTCTTAATTTCCCCTTAAACATTTGGTGATTCCTTATCAGCTCTGGTTTGTGTTCTACAAATCTTATCTTTACAAGGAAAGCCTGTTGGCAATAATTTAGAGTCTTCTAGAAGTTCCAATTCTTTATTTTCAAAAGTGACGTAGCTAACTAATGCAGCTGAACCTGAAGAAAAAATTGACTTCACCTAACAACTTTTGTTAAACACAACAGTGTTTTACCTGGGTAAGTGCAGTTACTCTGTTCTCACTAGGAAACAGTGGTG
Source organism: Acanthornis magna (assembly GCA_036785705.1). Lineage (NCBI taxonomy): Eukaryota > Metazoa > Chordata > Aves > Passeriformes > Acanthizidae > Acanthornis > Acanthornis magna. Next base: position 3,847,685 of record JAWUZG010000236.1, on the reverse strand, counting down.
GATCTTCTCCAACCTGGAAATCGAAGTACACAGTTTTGTGTGTGAAAGTAGAGAACTCATTGCTGAAGCAGAACTTGTATGTTCCATTTCTGGATGCAGTAAATGTGAAGCTGTCATATTGTTTCTTCATCTCTTTGTACAGTACAGCGCCATCGGGATCTTCCAGCCGACAGTCAACATCATAATGACCTCCAGTGATCACCTGGAAACAAAAACCAAGAAATTGTCTCTTTTAAAAAATGGACATTTATATATTTATTCTAAGAAGTATCATCTGCCAAGTGGAAAGAAAGCTTTTTGCTTTGACAAGTGTTTTAAAATATAATGCATTCTTTTGAGAATCTTTCAAAGCAAGTCTGCAAAATTATTTTCCCATGGACAACACACAGAAAATAATTAAAACTGCTTTAGGTTCAGCATATGCCATGTCAACTGTGTTTTCAAACCGTTTAAGAGAGCAATTTTTGTTACTTTGTTATTAGTAACTGTACAACAGCAAAGGCTACAGTAGATGAAACTCAATGGCACATTACTGTAATGAGTCTGAAATTTGCTGTATACAAAAGTCTTCCATGGAACTCATTCATCCCGCTGAGACTGTTAACATGCAGCAAGACACTTCTTCCTGTGTGGCCAGAAAAGTGTAACTGCCCTACCAGATCAGCTGCATTAGGCTGCAGGAATGGTGTTTGACCAGCAGAACAGGAATTTCAATCTGTCCAGTCTTTCTGTCTGCTCCTGTCAACAGAACAATGTTCTGGGGAACCTGCCACCTCCCTCCTGCACAGTTAGGCACACAGGAGTTCTTCCAAAAACCAGTACATCCAGATAATGCCTGCAACTGACTCAAAACTTCACAATTGTCCTAAGGGGGTTTTTGAGGCTTTGATTACTATTGGTCTACAGTGTGTTGCTACCTGGATTCTACAGAAAGACTGATCAGGAGTTGAGGTATTCACAATGTGGTATTCTGATGACTCTTACCATAGGAGTTTTACATGCTATCCTTGCTGCTAGCTTTTTACTTTTAAGATAAAGCATGCTGAAGGAGGAAGAGACTTATTTCATATGTGTGCAGAAATCACTGAAATATTTTACTATCTGTACTTCAGTTTACATGGCATTGTTTAAATGCTCATCAGTTTACTGAAGTACCAGGTCATTAAAATGATGATGTTAGTGGAACAACTGAAATAACAACAAACTGGAGCAGCAGCTCCTCCACGAAGGCAAACTTTTAAAAGTATCCAGTTGGCAAGCAATAACACAGCTCTTCATTTTTGAAATATGATGTATGACTTGATAAGGGTGTGCTTTTTACCAGTGACATGGAAGTCACTTGCATTCAGTTGTACAGACACCCTGAAAATGTCGGTTTACATAGAGGTGGTAATGATTGGCCAGAGCTTTAAAATTCCCCTAGGATTCCTTGCCACAGAACTTGCTTGTGCCTCCTGTTGGCCCTTGAGACATACTGCCAAAGAACATTAACACAACACTTCAGTCAGCCAGTTGCTGGTCAAACCCAGTCTTTTCTTTTAGCAGTGCTAATCCTGTTCTGGTCAACAACAAAAGTGGCAACAGCAGGCTTATCTGTCCAGTGATACCCACTCAAAACAGCAGGGGAAAGTACTGCACAGGAAAGACTTTATGGAAGAAACAGTCAGGGACAAGAAATATTTGGGTAGGGAAAAAGATATTCAAGACTTGGAATACACAGGACACAGCAACAAGGACCAATATTTGGCAGCAACATTCTCCAAATATACTTGAGATGGGACAGCAACTGAGAAACTAGAAAACACTGGACTTCAGCAAGAAAAGTCAGCCCATAAAAATTACACATCTTTTCAAAAGCCCCCAAAGATAACTGTGATTTCTGTCATCTGGAAAGACTTTTCTCTCATGCTGCTACTGTACCATCAGTGACTTTATCTACTGAAGTGACAGATTGAAAAATTCCAACCTTGCTAATGTACTCAGAGGCACCAAAATAGTGATGCTGTACCACTTCCTTGTCCTATCACCCTTTCACTGTTTAGTATGCAACCCAAATCTGAACTGTACCCTGAAATACGAAGCATTTGTTCTTAAGATGTATTGTGCTGATCCTACAATGCTTAGAAACCACATGGAAATTACTTCTGCGGCACCTTGTTGGTCAGGTGTGCTTTAGGTGTTCTCCGCACTGTTCGGGTGGGGCACTTCACGGCAGCGACCAGAGTACAAACGCTGCCAGTTTTCAGGGCCAACTCTGCGTCCCCCTCATCCCTGCACTACACGGAAGCGTCCCAGTCGCTCCCGCAGAGTTCTCCTCAGTCGAGCTGGCCACCCCTCATTGGATCCAGCCGCTGCTCCCGCGCCGGGCGCGGCTCCCAAATACCCCCATAGGAAGGGAGCTGAGTGAGACCGCCCGGCAGCGGCCTGGGCCCGGGGCTCGGGGCCGCGGCCCAGCCCGGCCAGCGCGGCGCCACGCCCGGGGCGGCTCCTCCCGCCCGCCTACCTGGAACTCGAGAGTGCACTTGGTGCCCTGGGCGATCTCCTCGTAGAAGCACTGCTTGGCATTGTCGGGCAGCTCGAACGTGATCTCGGAGGCCCGCGCCGCGCAGGCCGCCAGCGCCCACACCAGCAGCAAGGGCGGCAGCGGCCCCCGGGAGCCTCGCGGCGGCATGGCTCGGCGCGGAGAGAAGCGAGGGGGGCGCGGAGCGGCTCGGAGCTGCGGGGCTGCGGGGCTGAGGGCGCTGCGGCCGGGACGCGGCGTGGCCGAGGGGACGAGCGGCAGCACCCGGAAGCGCCCGCGCGGCGACAGCGCCTTCCCGGAGCGCTTCCGGGACGTGCGTCCGGCGGGAAGGGGGCGGGAAAGGGCCGGGAAGGAGGCGGGAGAGGGCCGGGAAAGGGGCGGGAAGGAGGCGGCAAAGCGGCGGGCTCTGGCGGGCATGGCTCCCCCTTTTTTCCGTGCTGTCGTGACTGGTGGTGCCATGTCTGCCCAGCGGCGTTACCCGTGCGTTTTGTTTCGTGAGGGTCCCGCTAGGCAGGCTCCTGTGGCCGAGCGCACGCAAAAAGCGACCTCGGTGCCCTCAGAAATGGGACACACAGGGAGGGGGCCTGCAGAGTTCGACTTCGCAGATTTTTAAGCATTCATTGCAAAGAATGAGTAAGAGATGAATGAATAAAAAGAGATATAAAACATCGTTCAAAGTGCTCACGCTGACTGCAGTAGTGTGGACTTCCAAGTCCAGTAAATGGCTTACTCCAGTAAATGGATTCATGGAATCGGGGAGCATTAAGGGTTGGAAGGGACCTTGAGGATCAGCGAGTTCCAGGCCCCCGGCCATGGGCAGGGACACTTCCCACTAGACCAGGTTGCTCAGAGCCCCGTCCAGCCTGGCCTTGAACCCTGCCGAGCCTGGGGTATCCCCGTCCTGCCTGGGCAGCCTGCGCCAGCGTCTCATCATCCTCACAGTAAAGAATTTCTTCCTCATATCTAACCTAGGCTTTCCCTCTTTCAGTTTACACCCCTTGCTCCTTCTCCTATCACCACAAACCTTGATGAAGAGCTGCTCTCCAACTTCCTCGTAGGCCCCTTCAGGTACTGCCGGGTTGCCATGAGGTGTCCCCACAACCTTCCCTTCTCCAGGCTAAACAGCCCCAGCGCTCTCAGCCTCTCTCAGTTGTTTTTACAAATTCAAAAGAAGAAATCAAAGATATCCTCCATTCTCACTATATTAAGTTCTGTGGCAAATCAGGTGGAGCAGGAAAAGGAAAACTCAGCTCCAGTCTCCCTGACAGAAGCGTGAGTTTGTAAACAGTAGGTCTGGCCACCCATTTTGCTCCTCTGGAAGAGGGGCTGAACCTGCATGAAGTGCCTGTTGCCAAAAGCAGCACCACACTGGGATGCTGCTTCATAATCCTCTAGCCTTGAAAAGAGAAGTCCTGTGTTGACTTGTGACACATGTGATTTTCATCCTCAGCACCGTGTAAGAAACCTGAGTGTCAATGTGAGGACTGTGCATTTCACAGAACAGAAGTACCCAAAATTCGTACGTTGAAGGCTCTTATAGATTTGCAGGTGTGGATTAAAGTGAAATGGCAGATGCTTTTTACCAAGTATACACCCTACAGCTGAGGCAGACATTATTCATCTACAGTTAATCCCAGATATATACTGTTTTCATTTAAACACGCTTTTATTTTAGTTTGCATTTAAGTGTTGGCTGATAGCTGAGACAGCTCAAAAGCAGGTTATATATCTGGGCCATACAATGCAGGTCCAGTCATTTTACTTAATCAGTGCCTACAAGCTGTATCACTAATCACCTTCTCCTTCATGTGGCAAGAAATACATTTCAGGAGGACCTGCTCTGTGATTTTTCACAGCAAGTGAAGTGATTATGTACAGCTTAGAGTTTCCTAGGTCATTCTTTCCAGCTGTTTTCCTAAAGTCTCACTAAATGGGCAAAATGAAGCTTAACTAAGAAATGACAATTGGAAACTTACCACGAAATAATCAAACAACAAAACAGAAGGGGAAAGATATAGAGCAGGCAAGAAGGGAGTCCCTTCTTGTCCCTTCAGGAGTGACCCCTGCAGAATAAGCAAAAACCCAGATGTCCCAACCCCCAAAATAAGGCAGCAAAAACAGATGAGATTGCATCCTTTTCCTTTTGGATTGGGTTCAGAGTATAAAACTTCAGCTGAGTGAAGAAGGCAAACTGCTTGCAAGAAGCTCTCAAGCCTGGTCCCCTTAACCCTGGTGACTAAGGACCACCAAAGAGCAGAGTTGTCAGCACTAAGTGCGTGACATCAACTCCACTGTGATCTGTGCTTGCAACTCATCTGGTATGGATTTGTTAAGGACTAATTATTTTAAATATGTAGCAATCATGATAGTAATTGAGAACCACCTACTAGCAATATGTACTGCTTATGAATTTCAGTACTTCTTTTGCAGCTTGAAACTGAAATAAGTTCAATATAATAATAAGTTCAAGAAATATATTTTAGAGGGAATCATATGGGGCATTTTCCTTTCCTACTAGGCAATCTGTTTAAGCAGGGTGAGACTCAGTTTCAGGTTCTCTCAGCATAGTTCTTGCCTGAGCACAATCTTTATGGTTTTTTTTGTCTATTATGACACAATATTTGCAAGCACAATTCCATATTACAGTTTTTCCCATACATGCATGCATAGATACAGGACTTTATTAATGATCCTTTTTACCTTGTGTGCAAAGTCAGGGTCTAGGAAAAAACCCAAGGATTCATTTTATTTTTACATTGATTGTTTTGATTTGTAAATGTATATTGCCACTTTCTCTCTGTGGAAAATTAAAACTGTCAAATGACACGTGCTTCTTGTGCAGACAGTTACAACATGCTCTCCTGAAGACTGCTGATGAACCATACTTGTACAAGCAGTTCTCATTCCTTCAAAAACATGTGGAAGCCACTGCAGAAAGGCCATAGAAATCTGCAAAATAGAGGATATGCAGGTGTTTGTGTTTCTTGTCTGCTTAGTAGCTGAATCAAGTTTCTAATCTTTTCTGCTTAAGTAGTTAGGGATCTTTTACCCATGTTAGAGGTTGTAGATATGGATGCAATTTCGGACATATAAAATAAGGTCTTATGATTGAAATAATATTTCCTGTTATTTGAATAGTAAAAAAGAAAAAAAGCTGTTCTTCACCTTTACAGTCCTTTAACATCTTTCCAGAAATCTATTTCTGTGTAACAGTTTAAAAAATCCGCTTTATCATTTTAATTTGGTTCTCATGAAAAGAACATTCCACAGTACACTGTATCTTGCTACTCCAACTACCTAAAATGGTAACGTTTCCCCATTTTAAGTACCTCAGCTTTAAAAGCCTTTGCTATGGGCTTGCTTTGGCAGATTTTATATAAATAACTTGATATCAAGATACTAATTCTTCTTTACTTCCCAATATAGTGCTTCATTTTGGAAAGGCTAAAATTACTAAAATAAACTAGACAGGCTAAAATACAAATTAATTTTTCTGTTCACTGTCCTTCGTACTTTAAAAAGCAGCCTTGAATAACTCTGGCACCTGAAAAAAACACTTGAAGGGCAGTCAAGTATACTAACACATTTTTATCTCACCGTTTCAGTGTGATTTGTGCAAAGTCATGCTGTGGAGGAAAAAATCACCAGACCTTAAAACTGCTTGAATTTATCCTTTTTTTCAAGGTTCAGTGCATTTTCTAACCTCTGTTCTCATGTTTTCAAAACTGCAGTGAACAAGAAATGAGCTTGTTTGAGTCGAAAAAGTCAGTGCACTACTGTCCGCGCTCATGTTAGTTGATTACATAAAAGCCCAAACACATTCAAACAGAACACACCAAGAAAATAGCACATTCAAGTAGATGTTTTAGATGAAAACCGAATTTAGGTGCACCCAGAATTAAGCATTTACTGTATTTCCACACGTACAGCTTCACAGAGGAGCAGGCTGAGAGCTGCTGCAGTGCAGGGAGATGGAAGAAGGAAGATTATTGGGAAAGTTGTGACCCCTGTTGCCATCTGAAATACCCCACAATCACTCTTGCAGAGTCCTGAGTCTTAGTGACAGGAGGAATTTGTGAACCTGTTTTCATAAAAACACAGTCCTTCTTGGATTTTCAACATCTTTAAAAAATATATTTGTACATACAAAGGTCAAGTGGATAAGAATTTATTTTAAAATTTCCATTCCATGGTGGTTTTTTGTTTGTTTGTTTGTTTGTTTTCAGACAAGGTAGTGAACTCAATATGACTGTGAATGTTGGCAAAAGTTTTTGCTTATGGGCCCCAGGTGAGACCCGCGGAGCCACGGACTTGCTGCTCTTTCTGCAGCACACGAGAGGGAGCTCTCGGTCACCACAACTTGCACAGAGCCATGGAATCATAGAATGGTTTGGGTTGGAAGGCACGTTTAAAGGTCACCCAGTCCATTCCGCTGCAATGAGCAGGGACATCCTCAATTAAATCAGCTCGGAGCCCCATCCAATCTGACTTTGAGTGTTTCCAGGGATGGGGCACCTCCCACTTCTCTGGGCAGGCTGTACCAGTGTTTGACCACCCTCGCTGTAAAAATCTGCTTCCTTCAATACTGTCTAAACCTACCCTCTTTCAGTTTAAAACCCTTTCGTTCCCTCTTCTCAGTTTTTATGCAAAGTACATTCTGTACCTAATGTTTTCTTCCTTTCAAGTTAACTCTTTCAATTCAGTGATAGATGGGTATCAGAGAGCTAAAAATATTAAATAGTGGCAATCTTGGCCATACATAACGTAGGCGTAGCTCAACAGGATGCAACATCGAGGGCTTACGTCTTGGTCGGGCTCAGAGTTTGGCAGTGAAAGCCACACATTGCTTTAGGTGCCAGGACTCTGTGTATAACCTGCAGAGGTCTCCAGCAGGGAGGCTTACAAGCACCCATCTTCTGAGCAGGGAGGGAGCTGCAAAAGCTGCTCCATGGGAAATGAAGGACTGTTGCCCTATGGGAAATATCTGACATTTGTCTGTTCTGACATCCATGGCAGATGGGACCTGCTCTCAGCAATCTCTGGCTGACATTAACACTTCCCAGTCCTCTCCAGAGACGGGTGCCTTCACTGGCCCTGGTACACAGCATGTAGTGTTGGGGTGAGACAGTAGGACCATCCCCATTATTTCAGTTTCATTAGGACTTGGAGTGCTCAGGATGTGTGAAGGGGAGAGATCTGGGGAAAGGCTGAAAAACCCAGGAAGAGAGAGACAATGAAAGGCTGGCTGCACTGAAATAGATAGCAACCCCAAAGGATACCCTGGCCAGATTTTAAATGAAGCATTTTAAGATTCCTTCCCAAAGCACTCCTCCCAGTGTCTCACTTTTTTTTTTTGAGTTTTTTTCTCCCGTCATAGCTGCATTTTGATAATCATGTTACACTTTGCCTAATGAAGGAAAGACTTGTGTTTTCATATGTGCACTTTTATTGACTCATATTTAAGGTACTTACAACTTGTTATAAAACATTTGTGCTGACTTTGTCTGGGATGGAGTTAATTTTCTTCACGGTAGCTAGTATGGGGCTGGGTTTCGGACTTGTTCTGAAAGCTGTGTTGATAACTCAAGGTGTTTTCCTTACTTCTGACCACTGTTTATGCAGAACCAAGGCCTTTTCTGCTCCTCACCCCACCCCAGCAGCGAGTGGGCTGGGGTGCATAAGGAGCTGCGAAGGGGACACAGCTGGGACAGCTGACCCCAGCTGACCAGAAATATATTTTATACCGTATGATGTCATGCTCAGCATATGCAGTTGTGGGAAGACAGAAGAAGGAGGAAAAGAGGGAGGTTCAGAGAGATGGCATTTGTGTTCTCAAGGCAGTCTGATGCATGATGAAGTCTGGCCTTCCTGGAGATGGCTGAACACTGCATGTCTGTGGGGAGAATTATTCAGAATTATTTCCTTGTTTCACTTTGCTTGCATGCGTGGCTTTTGCTTTGCCTGTTGAAGTGTCTTTATCTCAAGCCACGAGTTTTCTCACTTTTACCCTTCTGATTCTGTCCCTTATCCCACTAGAGGGAAATGAGTAAGCAGCTGCATGGGGCTGAGTAGCCAGCTAGGGTTAAACCATGATAATACTTAATAAATTACTATCTTTACAACTATACTTAATCAGCCTAATAAATACATCATGTTCCCTGCACAAACTCTTTGAAAACATTTGAAGCAATATGGTGGCTTGATAATACTGGACACATTTTAAAAGACCAAAACCAATAATAATTCTCCATATTTTATATATTCCTCTTTAAAAAGAATGGGCAGGGAAAATGAGGCGAACATGTTGCCTTCTATGTCAATGACAAGCTCAGAGTGCATGGAATTGTGCCTGGGGATGGATGAGGAGCTCACTGAGAGCTTGTGGGCCAGGATTAAAGGAATGGCAGAGACAGGTGACCTGAGTCATCTCTATACAGATGGGAACCACCTTGTGTTCACAAGCCCTGGTCCTCACAGGTGACTTCAACCACCCTGTTCCCTGTTGGAAGGACAGTCCAGCAGGGCATTAAGCAACCCAGGAGTTTCCTGGAATCCTTGGATGATAACTTCCTTCTCCGGATGATAGAGAAGCCAGCAAGGAGAGGTGCTGTGCTGGACCTTGTTCTCATCAGGAAGGAGGGGCTGGTGTGGGATGTGAAGATCAAGGACAGCCTGGGCTACAGTGACCGTGCAGGGATGGTGTTTGAGATCCTTAGGGCAGTGAGGAGAAGGAAAGCAAGCCCTGGGCTTCAGGGGAGCTGTCTTGGCCTAGAGGGATCTGCTTGGTAGAGTGCCATGGGATGAAGCCCTGGAGGGAAGAAGACCCCAGGAAAGCTGCTTCATGTTCAAGGATCACCTCCTTCAGGCTCAGGAGCATCCCAACGAAGAGGAAGCCAGGTGAAAACGTTAGGAGGCCTGCAGGGATGAACATGGAGCTGCGGGACAGGTTCAAACACAAAGAGGAAGCCTACAGAGGGTTGGAGCAACGACAAATAGCCTGGGAGAATATAGAGAGATTGTCTGAATACTCAGGGATTAGAAACCAAATCAGGAAAGCTAAACCACTGATAGAATTAAATCTGACCAGGGACATCAAGGGCCACAAGAAAAACTTCTATATGTGCACTGGTGATAAAGGAAGACTAGGAAAAATGTCAGCTCTCTTAGGATGGATATAGGAAACTTGGTTACTCAGGGTATGAAAAAGGCTGAGGTTCTCAATGGCTTTTTTGCCTCTCTCTTCACCAGTAAGTTCTTCAGTCACACTTTCCAAATTGCAGAATATGAAGGCAGGGATTGAGAGAACAAAGAGCCACCTGCTGTAGGTCAGATTCAAGAACATCTAAGGAACATGAAGGTGCACAAGTCCATGGCACCCAATGAGATGCTCGTGTGGGTCCTGAGTGAACTGGTGGAGGAAGTAGCTAAGTTGCTATCCATCTTATTTAAGTCGTGGCAGTCCAGTGAAGTTCCCTCTGACTGGAAAAGGGAAAACATAACACCTATTTTTTAAAAAGAGACATAAGGAAGGAAGATCCAGGGAACTACAGGATGGTCAGTCACCTCAGTGCCTGCAAAACCATGGAGCCAAACCTTCTGGAAGCTAACTAAGGTATATGGAAAATACAGACGTGTTTGGTGACAAACTTCGCTTAAGGCTAATCATACCTGACAAATTTGGAGGCCTTCCATGACAGGATTACAGAGGTAGTGGATGAGGGAAGAGTGACTGGCCTAATCTCCTCATCATAGACAGGAGCAATTGTCTACCATTGTCACTAATAAAATGAAAGAGGGATACTCTTTCAATGGTTACATAAAATGCTCTGTGAACATTGTGCTGATATGAGTGCACCCAAAAATTCGTATTTCTAAAGACTGTCTTAGTTTGTAGACTTGTGCGAAGATGTTGCAGATAATGAATTCTGGAAGAGGTAACAAGAGAAGTGGAAAAGGATTAGTAAAACCTGTAAAGCTATTTGAATGTCCATGAAAAGATGAGGAACATGCTGACTATTTTAGAACACAGAGCAACCTTGGATTTCACATGATAAGATCATGGCTGTGACAGAAAATGAGCTGTTGAATCATGTCTTCCTTTTTCAGAAAGAACAATTTAATGAGTAAACACCATTTTTCAGTCATTTGTACAGGGAAAAAAGAAGAATTAATTAATTGAGAAGAAGTGAAAGAATACAGTGTGCCTCCTTGATTTGTTCTTCAATTGGCTCACATAAAGAAATAGAGATATAGAAACCTAAGAATAATTCCATCTGCATCTAAATCTGAAGCCTAGTTTCATGTAAGTCTCAAAGAATTTGCTAGCACAAGGCTGATAATGAAAATCCTCTGCCCAGAACACAGTCTTTCAGAAAATGGTTCTCTGTACCACAGATTGACTTAGACTAGAATCCTCTAAAAAAAATCCAAAAACCAACCAAACCTTACCACAGACACAGGGCAGTTTCTCAGGGCAGATTACTCAAGAGTTTGGGCTGGAAGCCTGAGTCAAAACTGAACAAAAGCCTGTCTGCTTAAGAAGAATTCACTTCCAGCAACCTCTGTTCCACAATGGCAAAGCTCTGCCAGCCGCATGGGGCACAGCAGGAAGAAGAAGAGAATCCAGGAGGAAACTTGGCTTTGTACCTATTGCAGCCTTAATCATCTTGTTTGAACAGAATTCAGCTATCAGTCTTGTGGAAGACAAACACCTGTGAAGAAGTACAGAAACAGCTCATATTAGAGGTGATATTACAGCCAGCATCTGCTGCTCATCTGCCTCTCTGTTCGGAGAAAACAGTAATGCAAGTCCTGTCATAAAAACTAATGATTGGCATGAATGAGGACATCCACAAGGCAATGGGGTGAATTTTTTTTTAAAGAAAGAGAGAACAAGAATGATGCCAGGCTTTTATAGATTGATTGTTCTTCCTGCTGTTCTTTGCTGAATCCTGGGCACAGGAAAATAGTAACATTGATGGACAGTAAAACACCTTCCCTTTCTTCTTCTTAAGACTTCTATTCCAGTCTCATATTTTGTGTTTCCTCTTCCTGTAATTTCTTGAGTTATCATCTCATCTGGCCCTTCTAAAGATATTTTCAAAATATTTGCATAAGTAATCCACCTAAACTTGTAATGTTTATTATTTGTCTCTGTAAAGGATACTGGCAAGTCCATAGGACCTATCACATTCATGTAAGACAGGTAGCTATCACTAGGTTAATAGATAACCAGGTTTTATACCAGTATGGACTATGAAACCAGAGAAATCTCCATGCCTGTATTTTAAATTTCATATTGAAATCTTTGGTGATGACTGGTACTTAATCACAGTCCTGGAAAGAAGATACCCTTATGCCAGTCTGTCAAAATTACTTGTATACTCACCTCTGCCTTCAAAAGATGCATCTAGTGACTTGATAATTTTACAATATACTTTCTGTCCCAGATGCTCACAGGTTCTCTCAGTGCAAAAGGTTAATTTGTTTTGTTAGCAAAAATGGTAAACAGATGATCTGACCAGTCTGGTCTGGTGTGGTACAGGCATTTTAAAGCAGATGGGGGAGAGTTTTAAAGTGGCAGTGGTAGGGAAGCAAGACCAAGAATACAAGGGTTTGCTTCAACAGTTAGATTTGCTTAGAGGCAGAAGAAGAAAGGTTAGGATACTATTGAAGATGATTGAGAGGCAGTAACAAAAGTCAGTTTCCTAAGTCATGTATTTATTCTACAGTTCTAAGCTCTTGTAGATCTTCTTGGTGCCAGGAATTGCAGTTGTTATTTTGTCAGCATCTTTTTACTCATTAGGATACTGTGACACATTTTCAATACAAAAATAAGATAGACTGAAAACTCTTTCTGCTCTAACAAGTGTGTAATAATTAAAAGTTTTGTACAGAAATAAAAACCAAGATCTGGATTAATGTTATATTACAGTTTTCATTTGCTTAACAACTTACCATGATAGAGGCAGGATTTTGACAAGGGTTTTTTCTACATTTAAATGAAAGCTGACATCAGGAAACACTGCAGAGAAAATAAAGTTTTCAAAGAAAATTTCAAGAAATTCAGGGGCTTTATTTAGAATACTGCTTCCAGTTTTGAAAGTCACATGTTGCAGAATTTTAATTCGAGAGGACTTTAAGAATTACACCTGTAATTACATTGCAAAATACTGATGTTGATATTAAAGAACTTTCTAGCTGTAAGGAGGTTACAATGAGCTAATGTACTTTTTTTCCTGGAATTTAGGTGCTTATGGTATATATTCTGCTAATTTTTCTAGGTTAGAATTTATGTGTCTGGGTTGATATTACTAACTGGTGACGACTTTAAATTGTAGGACTGTATCTGCAAAAATGGTAGTAGTCAACATAACTGCAGTCTGCAAGTTTCTCACCAGAACCACATTTACATGTGGTTCTGGTGACAAACAGAACAGGTAGAATCTTTCATTCACAGATTCCCTTTGGGTTTGTACATTTTTAATATACTAGAGGCTGTAAAAAGTGAGAGAAAATGAAAACAAAAAATCTCTCTGTTTCCTTCCTGGAATAAGCATGTTAAATATGCATATATTGCATTCTTAAAACAGCTTTGGGCTTGGACAAGCAATAAAAAAGCCCCTGAGACTGTGACTAATACTTTCCATAACATTAAGTTTACAAATTAGAGGGGCAACTTTATACAATTATTTCCCCCACCCCGGCCAGCGCCCAAATATATGTACTTTTCCTTTTCAAAGGTATTGGTATGTCTCTGTAGATTGTCACTAGGTGTTGATAATTCTCAGCTTTCTGTGGATGTAGGACATGTATGCCTTTCTTCCTTGTGCTAACATTCAGGATATTAGCCATAACTTGAAGGGAAGAGTTGTACCGGATGACAAGCCTTCTGCTTTCTATTTTATCGTGTTACACAGAGAACAGAGGAAAATCTGTAGTCTTGGAATCATCTGTCCAAGAGAATAAAAGAATAAAAGCAGAGAAAACAAACTTTTTTTATTTCTCTAAAAATAGCTAATTCTTTCACTGTGAGGTCAGCTACTCCCAGTCTAAAAGGATCTTGAGTGTGGGGTTAGCTAGAGTTTACCATGGATCAATACAATACCTCTAATGCAGCAACCTGATCATCTCTGCACCTGCAGAGGTCACCCAAATGAAGGCATTGCATTCTGCCCTCTCTTGCTTCCACAATAGGACACAAGTCAGCACATTTCTTGGAGAGTAAACAGGTGAAGTACATTACAGACAAGCACTATAGCACTGAACATGATATATTCAGCTAGAGGGCAGCGGCATCTCAAAAGAGAAGATTTCTTTATCATGCTTTCATATCAGCAGGTTTTTAAATTGCAGATTTATGCTACTGCTAATTTGCCACACTGATTAAAATAGGAAGCAAAGGCAGTTATATAATGGGATGTTTGTTGTTGCAATTGCTAAATCATTTGCATCTGTGCCAAACTGAGCAGGTTTATGCTTCCTTTGCAAAATGGAAATATTAATGAAAGACTGGGAAATGGATGCAATCAGAAATTGTGAATTTGGGCAAAGAAAGATCCTGCATTGCTCATTTCTAAAAAAACTAAGTGGCCCAGAGCAGTGATTTTATAGCGTGCGATGGTTCAAGAAGTTCTGTCTCTCAATTTGTGTTACAATATATCAATACACATACTTCTAATCTGAAGAAGGTATTCCCCCCACTTCCCTGACAAAATGAGAGAAAGAACCCCTGTCCCATTGGACAAGAGAAATCTTTAGTACAGCTAGAAAACAGGATGATTATTTACCTTAATGGGAAAACACCAAAGGTCGGTTATTCCGAGACTCACTTACGTGAATCAGTTTCTCCTGAGAAGAGCCACATTTCCAAGGAAGATAGATTTGCAATATATAAGATTAACATTCACATTCCTGTAATTCCTCCATGGCTGTATCATTCAGATACTCTGCAACATATCAAGAGCAAGGTCTCCAGGGGTTAGTTGCTCATTTTCCTGGTATTGCTCTTCTGTCCTGCTGATACAGCTTTTGCAACTGTTGTTGCATACCTAGAAGCAGCAGCTTTCTTTCAAAATTTGAAAAACCTTGTCCTGCTTTCCTTTTTTTTGGTTTTTTTTTTAGACCCATTTAGGCAGATTAACAAGAGAAGTTTGCTTCATGAAAAGCAATAATAACTGAAAATAGAGCATGAATGTTTTCTGGTATCATGTAGTTTGAAAAACTGTTGGTTGTCAATGGAGTAATCAGAAATATTAATGTGATATGTAGCATCTAATTGCACCTTGCATCCTGTTAAAAACCCCTTGAGCCAAATGAAACAGTGGTTCAACAAGCTGTAAGTGAAATCCAGGCTGCAAATGAAGAAGCAAAATTCCTATTGATGCCTTTAGACCAGATTTTATGCCTAAATACCCAGTGGACACAATACCTGTAGGTATACACTGCAGTAGCAAAGCAGGAGTTACAGCATGAAGGGGTGGATTGGAGCACAACACCGAGACTCAGGTTAAAAGTCCTAAACTGCCAGGCAATTAAAGTCTAAGAAAAGGATTTTGAGGTGCTTTAGATTACACTGTTTGCCTTCTATTTAAGGAAATACACAGGTAATACACATGTAAAATTAAAGAAAGCTTTTCCTTTCTTCTTCTTCTTGCTTCTCAGTCCTGAAAGTGAAGAAAATTAGATCTTCGTGTCCTAGAGCAGATGGCTTGAGGGAAGCCACAAGGTTTGTTTGCAAATTAGCCTGAGGTCTGCATTATTTCACTTCAGAAATAAAGAACCTCTTTACTTTCTGAGTCCTGAGCACAAAGAACAATGGAAATAGTGACTCCATAATGGGAGCAAAAATTGATTTTGAAAGAGAAAAATAACCTTTTTTAGGTTATTTTAAATGTTAGGAGTGGAGGGTTTGTTGGTTTGTTTGTTTGTTTGTTTGAATAATTTTTATTTGTCCTCAATAACAAATTGTCGTAAGAAAAATCTTGGAGAGGACTCAAACACTTACCTACAATGTGTTTCTATGTAGGAAGTTGCAGTGATACCCTTTTACTTCTGAGTAATTGCTGAGCAAGCTCCCGTGTTCATTGTTTATATGTTACGCTTTTCAGGGTGGTATTACAAGCATCCTTCCATTCTCCCTTAAAACCTCTCTAACAATTAGTTTTCTGACCCTTTCTTCGGCTGTATGGACCCAGTGTCATCGAGCAGTCATTGCCTTAGAGAGCCTCTGTGTGTGCCTAATACGCCCACACAGAAACAACCTTCCAAATCTCTGGTGATCTGGGCCACAGCCAATTTCCCCAGCTGAAATGCTCCAGTCTGTTTCCAGTGAAACGCTGGGCTCTTGCGCACAAAGCATGCAATTATGCTGATTAAGCACCTTTTTTTTTTAATCAGCAGGGTGTGCACTGTCAAGCATATTTGACTCAAATATAGAAGCATAAATTGGTTTACTCAGTTAAAAGCTTTGATCTGGAAGGTACAGATAATAGGCGGAGCTAAAGGAATCTGTAGTTCTTATGGATCCCAATTTACTTTTGGCCTCTAAAGCAGAGTGCTTAAAGTAGGCAGAAATTTCTTTACTGGCATTGTATTCTTGGGAGTGAGAGATGCACTATTTCTCCTGATAACTTTGCTTCTTCATTTGGCTTTCCTTTGCTAACCTGACACAAATAGGCTTCTAAATTGTTATTATGCCATATGTTACTGCAAAATAGAAAGCATACATTGCTGCCATAAGACAAAACCCTAGCTTATAAACTGCAGCATCTTCAGTGAGACATACTCAGAAAAGGAACTCTGCCCTTGTTCAAGAACATAGAATTTACTTACAGGTTTTGTTCATTTCACTGTGTGGATAAAACCAAAAGAGGTAGTGATAAAAAAGGAATATGTATATATTTTATATATTCTTTTAGGATGTGCCTGCCATCCTAAGAATTGGAAATAGTCAAAATACTGTGTTCTGTTCAATGAACCAGTGCAAATTTATTTAATATAATTTTTTTATATTTTTTTAATGACCATTAACTTGGAATCAGTTCAATGATGTAGTTATAATCCTCAAAATTACTGATCAACTCTTTTCACCTAGTCAGCTATTTGCTGTAACATGAAATGAGGAAACAGTTTCTTGGATGAGATAAACAAACAACTTGTTATCATTGCAAAATTGAAGCATGCAACACAAACGAAATAGCTTTTAACATTTTGTTTTTAACAGTTACCACTTGTCCTATTAAGTCCATTCCTGTATTCCCTCTTTGTGTTACCTAAAAGAATCAAACCACTTATTCTTCCACCCCAGCTTTTTTTAAATATTATTATTTAATATTTGCCATATTCACAGCTGTTACAAGAAATTTAAGCATAGAGATTGGTTTACTTAGGTGTTTTGGCTAACAAAGGTCAAGAGGATTGGGTTATAAATGTATGAATCATTAATTGTGGCGTGTGTTCCTTTTACTGTGTCGCTGGGAATTGCACAGGGGAACAGAGATTAAATACTTCCCCACAGGTTGCAGTGTTTTTCCCCCAACTGCCAGAGTTAACTCTGCCCTGGTACAAGGAGACATCTGCTCAGCTGTGTTGGTTGCTTCTGCTGGACACTTGGACATCCACCAAGAAATAATGTTATGCTGAGTTTTCTGTGATTGGAGTCCTTGCTTTTCCTAGAGAACAGAGCCTTGTATTAAAGTGCCACAATATCACATATTATAAGTGTCAATCTGCCATTTTGTCAGGTGTTTTGATACACATACATGTTTATAAAAGAAAAGGACTTTAGGCATATCTGGGAGCTCATAGCCTCACTCATGTGACTAATCCCAGAACATTTAATATGTGAATACTCCCACTGCATTCAGTGGGAACATTTCTGAAGTGAAGTGAAAGCGAAGTTTGTGTCGATTGGTTTCTGAGTACATAATAAAAAAAATCCTATGTCTCAAAAGTATGCTTGCAAGTTATGGGGCAAACATCTTGCTGTACCAGTATGGTGTCGTCTGAGGGTAGATATTAGATGTGACCAGGGATCAGGGACAGATCCCAGCTGGTGTGGCCTATAGCTTTTTAAACTGCAGTGGTCAGTCACTGAGCGTATTCCCACAGTGCTAATGAGGGTCAGGCTTGGGGTAACACCAACAGGGCGGTATTGCACTTAACGTGCTCCATTTCTGAGTGGAAGTCTGGATGTGTTTGGGGGCTGTAAGAAAGGGCAGTCTGTCCCCATCCACACACATACGTGGAGCTCAGACTGAGGCAGCCTCGCCTTGGATCTTTTGGGGTTGGCTCGGTGTGGCTGAATGGTGAACCATAGAGCAGGCATGAAAGGCACTGAGCTGATGCTGCTGAGATAGACACAGCATGCAACACTTAGTGCGTGTGGTTCGCATTGCAGAGGAGGGATATACATTGACATCTACTCCTGAAGAGGAACAGTTTAGTATGCAAGACCCTTTCTTACCAGCAGCAAGATTAGCACTCAAGGAAAACTTGGAAAAGCAAGCAGTGAAAGCTTGTAGAAGTGGCAAAGATTGCAAAGTATCTTGCTTTGTAAAAGGATGTGTAAAACCCAGTAGTTAGAGCACTGCTAATGTTTTGGCATCCAGATGCAACTAGCAACCTTTGACTCTATGCCAGTTCAGCACTGGGTGTGAAACTCTTGGCAGTTTGCCTTGACTTCACAGCATTTTTAGGTCTGGAGACAGAGCACAGACAGAGTGCAGAAACCTGAGTATTCATATGATTTTATAAGTCTTATTTGTTTTGTTGTTCTGTTTACAAGAAATCATTAGTGCCTGTAAGGACCATGGAGGATCTAACTCGCAAAGCTTATGCTGGGGAAACAAAATACTTTTCCCGTTTCTTTAAAAGTGGTACTTGGAATACTTAATCTGTATTTTCTCCTCCCTTTAAACAAACAAACAAAAATACTTCTTGCCAAGGAAAGCTATTATCTGATGTGATTTTCAGGAAGTGAAAATCACACAAGCTTAAAATGCCGAAATTCCTTGTCAAGAGACAGTATGTTTTTTAACATCTCCCCTTTTCCCAGAATTATCATACCTGCTTAGAGAATCTGGAAACAAATGGTCACAGCTTCTGAAAAATCAGAAAAATTGAAATTATAAGGATGTTTATTGTTTAGTTTATGTTTGCACAACAAATACACTGCACCAAGATGTTTAACCTGCTGCTTTAACTAAACTAATTTTATATTCAAGGGGTGCTTTTCCGAAACAGTGGAATGATTTTCTTTTTGCTTGTAGGTGTGAATTTCCCCAAGTCAGATTAAATGTTATAATTGTATTTATATAATGAATGGTATGAATTCAGAAGTCCACTCACTAATCGTTCTAAGAGTTTCAATTAGCAGGTCCATAAGTATCTCTGAGATTCCAGTAATTATGGATTTTGCTTGGAGTTCTTTTGGCCATCTGCTGTTTAAAGCAGCTCTCCTCCTCTGCGTGGGAGGAGAGGGAGGGCTGGTTGTGCTTCCCAGTATCGCTGCCACAGAGATTAGCAGAAGAAAGCCCTGTCAGGCAAAGCAGGGAATCTTAGCAGAGGCAGAGCCTGCCAGCCTTGGGTCACCAGCACATGAAAGGATTCCACCAGCCCCTTACTTCTTTGCTCATATTACCATGCAGATGTGTACACTGCGATTTCTGTGCCTGTGGCTTTTATTGCCATTATCTTCCTGTGTGGGCAGCACAACCCACAGAGTTGGTGTTTCAGTTATTCCAGCATCCCTTTGGGAACTTCGATGCCAAGCATGACCATGAGACTTCGAATCAGAGATCCTAGAAGAAGGTATTGTGGAAACTCTTACAGGCGTTACTGAGCGCAGCAGCGTATCCCACAATCTGCCAATACCCATGCCTCTTTATTCCCACGTTGGCTTGCAGAAGAAGGCAGAGCAGCAGATTTCTCCACATTGGCAAATCCTATATAGCCTGTTTTGTACTGTTCATGCTTTTTTGTTCCCCTGCATGTCTTGAATAGGATTAACAAATGGAGTTTTTCCTTTAAGCTCCGGTGAACTTTACTAAGATACTCCGAAACTGCGTCAGAAGTTTTAAATGGTCTTTTTCACTAGTGGTTCACTTGGCACCGCAATTTCTTAACAGAGGCACTGACACTTGGTGGGTGACAGTTCTTGCTCTGTATCACCATCAGAGTGTGTGACATATTAACTTTAAAGCAACGTAGAGGTTTTATTTGCTGAAAACAGGTCTCTTTAAATATTGACCTCTTTAAACGTTAAACATTATGGACAAACATCCCAGAATTGATGATGCAGGGATTGCAAAATAAATTACTGTTTAAACCATGGAATGTGCAGCATGACAGTTCAGAGCAGCTGTCAGGGCCACCTCCAGCTACCCTCTGGAAAGTGCTCTTTCCAGCTGTGATATTCTAACAGCTAACAGTGGTTTCAGCTTATTCCAGGAAGCATTATTGTCTAATAAGCATACTGATTAATTGTTTTAATGACTTCAGATCAATCTCTTATTGCCTGTCCCCTGATTTGTGAAGTTACTTCTTCGTGAAAAATAAAGTGATGTTGGTCATTTGGGCACGTCAAAAATGAAAGTATGTAACTCAAGAGATATAAAACTTCCATGGCAAGGCTTATAGCTTAGTAATTTCCTCTGCAGGTAAAAATGTATTGGTCAGTTCTTTGGAAATTCCAATCACTTTGGTATTTGTATTGCCTCAGGGAACTTGCCCAGCTCCAGTTTCAGGTTCGGTGAGTTAGGCACCTCGCCTGAAGAAGGGAGCACAAATTCTAAGCCATTTCCACCCCCTCTGAGTTTTGCTGCCAGATTTGTCTCCTTTTCACTACACTCTGAAAATAAGAAACAGCTGTTCTCTGGAAAGCCTCAGAAGAGTGTAAACAATGCTATATACCAGATATGTTTTACTTCAGCTCAGAAACAATCCTTTTGCAAGCAAGTTTACCTATAATCCAGTAGGACGGCTTTAAACAAAGGAAGAACTTGCAAGACCGTAACCAGACTGTGCTTACTGCAGGATGGAAAACTGATGACTTATCTTCAGGAGAGAGTGATAAACTCTCCTACACTGCATTTTAGGTGAGACCAGAAGCACAGCTTCGAAGCAAACCTCCTCATTTTTCCCACTTACCGTGCTGCAGAGGGGTCTCAAAGCGTATTATCTGGATTACCTGCAGGTAACTCCAACCCCGATGTGGCCCTGGAGGCCTCCAGCCACTAAAGTGACAGAATCGGAGGAAAATCATTCTGAAGTAAACCCTACTGAAATTAATGTATTGTGGAATACCCAGGAATTGTTTTACTTTATAGATCCACTCCTACTCTGTTATCCTACTTGTCAATACATGCATAGCCCAAATGATCTTCTGATACATAATTGATTACCATTTCAGCTGCAGTATCACTTTTGATAGGTGTTGACTACTTCATAAATACATTAAAAATGGGGAAAAACAACCCCGGACACCAAAGCCAAACAAAAGAAATGGTTTCTGGTTCAAAACAGAAGTGTAATTTTTGTCAATTGCTTTTTCTTTTCCTACTGCAAAGCACGGGAGGGAAACACTGGACTTCCAGCCACAGGCAGGATTAAAGCTCACATGGCTTAGGTCACTGTTACTTCACTGACTTTAGCGGACAAAGTAACTACACATCCTAGGTAAAGATCTAGAAAAAATAGGTTTTGCCAAAAGCAGTGACCACAAATTCAAAATCTGAATGTAGGTTTTTAATGACCACAATAAGAATATTGCACCAGCATAAATAACAAGATTCACATAGCTATTTTCTGCTCTTCTTTCCAGGCCTTCAGCTTTACGACGTTAGAAAGGGCAGGCTAGAAGTATCCCTGGTGCCATGGGAAACAACAGATTCACCCAACAGATTCATCCAGCTCTACAGAATGTGATCCAAAGCCCTACAATTTAGGTTTCCCTTTGGATGCATAATGTTTCTGTATGCATCCCTCCATCGATTTATACGCATGTATTCTCAATTCAGGCAGCATTTGGAAATTATTTCTACCTCAAGGTTTACATCTGTCTCTTCCTGTTTAAACAAACTGGCATTGATCTGCTTTAAATTAAGACCATGTGTTATACCTCATAATTTTAAGAAAGTTTACCCCAGCCTGCATTCTAGCCAGCACTGTTCTCCTCAGCAGAAGCTGCAGGCTAGGTCTCCCCTAAAGATTCACATGTGTGTCTTAGATTTCCAGAAGATTGTTATGATCTGAAAGAATCTATCTGGAAGAATCTGGAAGAACCTGTGTTTGGAAAAGAGATCCCTCCTTGGCACCTGCAAGTACTTAGATGCATTCCCCATTCCCCATTTTTCAAAGACCCTGAGTTTCTATCCATCATTTCCAGTGCTGTTGACTTGGCATGTCAGGAAATTTCTTTCTTTTCCCAGTTATCATAGAATCAAAGACCTTCCTACCAAGTGCACCTAGAGGTAGGCAGCTGGGCTGCTCTAATATAAATGATATTGAGTATGCATAAACTGGAATTTTACCAGGACTGGTTAATTTGAAAATCAAAGCGGAAGGTTACAGTCAGCTGAACTGATCTTGGATGACCTACAGATAAAAGACATAGGTTAATTCAGCTGTAAATCTGAGCAATAACTGTCCAGAGGAAGCTGTTGATCTAATTATAGGCAATTGCTGAAAACATAACAAGTCTATAATAGGCATGCCCTTCCAAAGGGTATTAACTAGTATACAAAAGATGCCAGATGACTGAAAACAGCCAACTCCAAATTGTTGCATGTGAGCACAAAGCAGTTTATCCTGTTAAAAAAAAGCAAAACAAAAATTACTTTCTGACTAATAACTAGGACACAAAGTTTTGGATTTACTTTTATTGAGAGAATTTGGACTCCCAGCAACTTCTGAGCAGCCTGAGCAGTGGTGCTGCTTTTGTGTCTGCTAGATGTTACATAGGTATTCATAATTTTCCTGCCATCACTGGTGAAAGTTAAAATCTGAGATAATTGAGAATAAAGGCAGTTGATAAACTGGCAGCTTTGGCCTATGTGCCCTCTAATCTAAACAAGTCTGAATATTCAGTTTTGCAAGTGTGATTGTGCAACTCAAGATAACTGCTCCACTTCTGTCCCAATGCTCTTTAGTTAGTCAGTGCCTGCAGTGCTTTCTGCAATGCCTGTCCTTGACACTGTCCAATACAGATGATTATAATCTTATGTGTATGAAAAGTGTATTCTTTGTGTGCATGAAGCTCGTTTTCTTACTGCCTCTTAAAAAACTGCCTTTCTTTGCCTCCATCCCTGTTTCACACTTCACACTCTGAAAGGCTTTGCTAACAGCTTCAGTGCAGCTACTCACGGAGAACAAGCAAAACCAGCATTCCACTTGAATAGTTCAAACCATCCCTGTATTTAAAGTCAGAGGTATGCTTACATAACTTAATTGCGTTAGGACATTACACAAAAAAACCCTTTATCTAAGCTTGACTTACCTAAGGCTTTCTGCTGACCAAAGAGTCGGGCTGCGTCGTGACACCCAGAGCATTCGGAATTTAAGAAGGAAATAACACAAACTCAAATCTTTATTCCTCCAGGTAAGGAAATCCCCCAGCCTGGGGATTTTATATGGCAGAACTTAGAATGTATCAAATCTGTCTGAAGATCTGGAAACTAAGTGTCTTGCTAATGTCTTTAAAAGGGAATCTCACTCAAGATGAATGCAATGAGGACTGCAAATGGTTCATGATTGTGAATAAAAAATGCAACCAACAAACTGACGCATCTGAGAAAAGCTTTTCTGGGACACACAGCTGCACTGCTGGACTACCTGATGGTCAGATCTCATAACACATGCTTTCCTCCACCTGGCAATGACCATTCAATTTTTAAGACTTTATATGGGCAGCTTTCTAGCTGCCAAAGGTTGTTGAAGCATTTCAGTTTTGTTTTTCACACATTGTGAAAAGATTTTTTGTTTTGGCTCGTGTGCTTTCAAAGGCAGAACAGAAATATTGACAAAGGCACTATTCACGTCAGTATTTAACTGCTGATTGACAACTCCTTTTCTGCATGCTGGTGGAAGCTGCTGAATTATAGGTTTGACTGGAAGGAGCCGACAGTGAAATTGAACACCTCTTCCTCAGTCCCAAATAACTGCAAATCTAAAGGGTCTTTTGTTGAAAGATTACTGAGTTTCAGAAAGACAGGAAAGAAAGAAAAATAATTTGTTTCCTGTTCTTTCCTTGTGCTTATTGCTACAGAGTCCAACTCTGACCCCTGAACTTAGGGTAGATATTTCTGTCATCCTCATCAGCTTGCCATCTAACAAAGAAGTTGTTAGTTTCTGTTAGGTGTTTTGTTTCCTTCCATATCATTTCCATGAAAGAAGAACAAAGTTTAAAATGGTGGTTGTTCTTATATTTAAAAATTCTATGGTAGGAAAAATGGGAAATTGAAGAAATGGACCTTGTCAAGTACTGAGACCTTGTTTTCTATATAAGGGATATAAGCAAGAAAAAAACTCAGAGAAAGTAGGCAAGTATTTTAGGGTTTACATCTTCTAACAAAAAGTTATTACACTTTTTAAAGCAGTATTTACACATAATTTCTACTAAAAAATGGTGCAAAATTTCCATGAAACAGCTGCCACTTTTATCTTTTTCTAGTATTTTTAGCTTTCATTTTTAAATTTCTCCTTTTAAAGGGGGAGCCTTAAGAAGACTCAGGGGATCTCATTGCTTTTTGCAACTCCCTGAAAGGAGGCTGTGGTGAGGTAGGGGCCATTCTCTGCTACTGTGCCTGCAGTGAGAGGACAAGAGGAAACGGCCTGAAGATTGAGATTAGCTATTAGAAAAAAATTGTCACTGTGAGGGTGCTCATGCAATGAAACAGGTTGCCCAGGGAGGTGGTGAAGTCACCATCACTGGAGGTGTTCAAGAGGCATCCAGATCTGGCATTGGGTGATGCAGTTTAGGGGTTTAGGGCAGTGCTCAGTTGATGGTTGGACTTGACAATCTTAACAGTGTCTCCCAAACTTGACTATTCCGTGATTCTAGGAAAAAAACTGAGTAGTGCAGAAAAAACATGCTGGACTTTGTCCTTCAAATACATGGAAACAACTTGGCAGTTACATGGGCAAAAATACTTAGAAGTGTTTCCATTTCAGAGGTGGACTTTGTGAAGGCTCATATAACGAGGCAGAGTCACCCCTAATACTCTACCACGTAAGAATATACCAGGAATAAAGGGTCTATAGCTACACTAGCATTGGAATTGACTCTCTGGTACGGGACCATTCATCTAATATAATATTTCTGAATAGTCTGGTGTGTAAAGTAAGTGTGAAATAATTGAATCGATAGAAATATCAAGATCATTATTTTCTAAAAGAGAGGAAGATAATAAAAAGATGACGGAAGCAGGAAAAAGAGAATAGTAAGCTACACATAAATGTGTATGTCCAAATTTGACAAAAACTTGTGTGATATTTTGTTCTCTGGGTATCCAATAGTTTTCCCACACTCATCAGTGTGTAAATTCTGAAAGAGGTCCGCCTTTGTCTGAAGAATTTTCACCTACTCAGGTTCTCCTCCATTACTTGACACAGAACAGATTTTCTTGTCCTTCACATTATTTTAAACTTTTAAACCATTAGAGAGAATGTCACTCTGACAGTCTGGCAAAAAATTAAGAGGGTGTTTACTCACATTATTTTAGTAAAGCTGCTGGTGTCGTCAGCCTCTCAATAGAGATGCCTATGGAGCTCTTCACAACCTAACTATCAGGCTTTCACTAGTAACTGCTATTTTATAGTGTTCCATCAGGCTTTTATCATGACCTTAAATCCTACATTTCTCCAATTATTGTTTTAGTTCTTGAAAAAAAAATCAATTACCATTTTCAGACTTCTTATGTACAAGATTTTGGTATCACATTGGGAGAAGAAGAGAACTTTGAGTAGAAGACTTAGGCAACAATTTTGTCTTCCACTTTTAAACTCTTTCTTACAAAAACATAAATAAATCTTGTAAAGAAGAACTGTTTTAAATGCTTTCAGAGGAAAATCAGGGAAATTATCCTGCCAAACAACGAGAACTTTGCCTGAAGGTTTGCAGCCATCACTTTGGTAGGGCCTGCACAAGAACTATGCGAAGACCAAAAAAAGAAATGAACCCCACAAAACTTCTTCAGAATTCAGAAAGAAAACTTCCCCCTGTATGTAAAAGGAAGCCTCTTCCAGCCCTACTGCCTTAAATGATAGTGCCTTACAATCCTTGCTTTCCACTTTACATGCACGTAAGTCTTGTACATATATATCTAAATACATATAAGCATCAACATTCTTTCAAATACAATTTTCCCCATGTTTTTTTGAAATTCAGGTGATTCTAAAACTTGACTTTGAGATTGCTACAGAAAAGGGCTATTCTAACATGAGAAGCACACTGCTAAATCCAGTAAAAGAGCCTTAAAAAATTGTAATAAATTGCACAAAATATCTCCAGAATTGCATACCTTTTTTATCAGCACAATGTAGACTGTACCATAAGCATTAGAATATTTTGCCCTATTCTGTGGTGCTTTCAGCCCAGCAGTAACTGTGGTCAGGTGAGCAAGGATGTCTTAGAACTTCATCCAAGTTCTCTTTTTGCCAGTAAACATGATTCCCTTCTTCCCCACATCTGTCCCAGTTCTGCTTCTAGAACTACTTAAAAAGTTGGTCTGTGTTACTGTTCTGGACAGCTATTTCCACCTGCACTATGGGAGACACAGACACACAATGGGTAGACATAAACCCCAAGCTAATCTGAACTACTTTGATTTGGTTTTATGTGTATTTATACTCTGCGTGCACAGTGTTAAATGTTACCCTAAGGAGCAAAACTTGAGTGGAAAAATACTCCGGTGTTTCATTCAGGAGCAGTGAGTGAACGTCCTCAGAACACCACAAGCTCTGGTAACTTTGAGCAAATAATTCTTCTTTCTTTGCCTAAGGTTTTTATCTCAGCAACTGTGTAGTAATTCTTCTTTTCCCCCACAACTTTTTCTGGTTTTGTCTTCAGACAATGTAAGCTCCCAGGACAGGAAATTTCTTGCTGTGCCTTTGACTGGAACCAGAATGAGAAAACTCTGTCTCACCTTCAACTTTTTGTGCACTCTGTTCGAATGACACTAAAGTAAGTGCTAAAAAAATTTGGCCAGCTCTGTTGAGGCCATTCAAAATAACATTACTTTTAGCTGTTTTCAGCTTTTTGGTTCCATTGTGCAAAGTGGTAGTTTTAAACATGTTGTTACTAAATTAGTTAAACAGTTCCTGTATAAACATAACTGAGTACCATCTAAACAGCTAAACCACTGTTTTTCCTTCAGTGCCTGACTGGGGGGAATTTCCAATAAGAACTGACGTAATACTTCTGTTTGTGAAAGAGACAGACAGTGTCACCTGTGTCATCCCTGAGCTGCATTGCAAAGGCATATCTTTGTGTCAACAAGGTGATGTGACCTGCCCTCATCGTTGATGCAAAAGTACTGGCAATCTAGGGGAACTGCAGTTGGCAAATTTAGATGTTAGCTCTGTGTGACTTTCATTTCAGGTCAGATGATGGGAACAGACACCACACTTCAGACAAGCAAAAGTAAACACGTTTCAAATAGACAATCTTTTTGACATAACCTCTATTTCTAGAGAAAAGCAAAACCTAATACACATTCTGACCAAAGGCCAAATGCTGAGCCTTGGCTGCATATGCCTAATTTTCATGGTAATCAGCAGGAACTCTGTGAGTATGTCTAAGGTCAGAACTGAACCCCAACTTCAGCTCAGATCAATATAACCATGTGATTTCGCCGGCTCCACCTAAGTGTAATAAAGTAGAACTCAAGCTATCATATCACTGACTAATACATTTCATGTTTAAGGAATGATATAGAACTTTAAATTAATGGCAGTCCAAGAAAATGAAAGTCTGTGTAAACCAAATAAATACTTTGAGGTACAAAATGTAAAACCCCAGATATTTATCAAAGTATAGCTTAAATGTTCCATGCACAAGAGAGTATATCTGAAGGAACAAGAGATGTGCTAAGAAGCCAGGCATTAAAGCTGCAGAAGGAGAAGAAACTGATGGATGGATTTAAGTCAAACATATCACCTCAACCTCAGCACACAATTTTAAAGAACGGCAAGCAATCTGATGAGTGCCACTGAGAGCTGGACACTTGCAGTTGAATCCAAAAAAAAAGTACAAAACCAGTTCTCCAGGCCTTTCTCCACTGCAGGGGGGAGTGTTTTCCCTTTTGAGGTGCCTACTGACTTGAATTAGCTTTGCTCCATCAAATTCCTCTGCGCCCATCATGCCATGAGACTAAAATAAGCCTTCTCCTTCCAGGACATCACAGTTTTCATTCCATGCTCTGTCCTGGCTGTCCCTTAGGAATATGACTGTATGTGGTGCAGAGTCTGACATACAGCATGAGCTAAATCCCCAGACACTCTACTCTTAGCAGTGCAGGTTATGAAGTCCAGGGCACTTATAATTCTGTTCCAGCAGAAGCGACACAGGACACCTGCTCAAGCTCTGGTCACAGTTGTATGCATCCTTTGAAGGCATACAGGCATAAATTGTTATTGAATTTAATTTTTGAATGAGTAATTCCGATCTCACACATACAGTCTGTGCACACAGATTCAGATATGGTCCTTGGGAGTTGGCTGGTTTATATACACATGGATACAGCTGGTTGCATATAACCACCTGTCCCTAAATGGCACATCTCTCATTGCAATTATTTTATGTTAAAAAAACCTCTTTTGCCAGAGAAATCTTCATGGTCCATTTGAGATGCACTATATGATTTATATTCTAAAACCAGGAAAACACACCCCTCAGAACCCTCCCAACTTGCACTTTTGTATATATTTAGTTTAGCTGAGTTTATATATTTAGAAAGTAAATCGTATTTAGAAAGTAGAAAATTAGTAGAGCCAGTGAAAATGTTAAATAAGTTTGAAGTATGTGCATGTTGTGACATGGGTTTTAAATTTCTGTCGCCCCAAGTGGGAGTGGAGATTGTGTATTATTGTGTGACTATACATATATTCTCTATTTTAAACTGCATTATGATTTAAAATATTTTACTACTAAAGTAGGCAAACACTCAGATCTTAAACAAACCAGTCTTAGAGTAGAAGCCAATTTTAATTGTAATGTAATGTCTTCCAGCTGCCATTGTGGAGTATTCCAGCAGAGCTTTTCCTGTTGGCTGCTAGGATTTATGTTGTGCTTAACCTTGAGCTGTTCTGGCAATGCAGGGCCCAGTTCCGCTTCTTTACTCCGTCATGCTCACAGTGTGTGATGATACATCATCAACACGACACAACATGGCTCTCAGGGCTCCCCCAGAAGGTGCTGAGCATTTTATTTGCACAGACAGCAGATCTGGCTCTTGAATTTCTTATTCTCGCTTCCCACAGCAATGTAAGACCTTTGGGATTCTGGTCTTCAGAATTAAAAGCACTCCCAAGAAAGGGTATTGCATATTGTGGTGACTTCTCATTCTGAAATGACAATTTCTTTGTTACCTCAATATCTTCCTCCTTCAGTGCCCTAATTGTAACCTCAATATCCTATCTGACTTAAAGAAAGGTATTTGACTTAATGCTAGCAAGTATGAGGTCACCAAGGAAACAGAATCCTCTATTTAGCCTTGGTATAAGCACCACTGACTAGGAGAGAGAGGCAAGACAAAGAATTCTGTCAATTTGATTCATTTATTTGGCAGGTTTAAGCCCTGTAAAAAGATACAACTTGACGATGTTTGGAAACAGTATGGTAGAAGAGTGGAAGAAGAATCTATGCATCTTCCATGCTGATTATGCTGCTTTGCCAATCCATTTAAACATCCGATTCTTGCTTTGTTGGAGCTTCACCGCAAAATGAAATTCCCTCTCCTGGCTCAGCCCATGATGCTTACAAAATATCATTAAGGCAGGAGGGGGTGGAAGGTGAGGGGGGAAAGAAAATAGCATAGAAAGGCAGGGGAAAAAAAGAGTAAAAACAAGATGGAAGTGGTGGGAGGGGGAGGGGAAGGAGGGAATAAAACCAAATTTTGAGCTGAGAGCACTTTCCCACAGACCCAAGATAGTGAAAAATTAGTTACAAACCACATCAAGAGTGCACTTTAAAATGCCCTGCTTTTACTCCAGTGAGTTATTATTGGCAACATCCAGCAAAGAAGACATCCTATTAACAGGAGAAGACCTTCAACCATAACAAAAAATACAGCTTCAGGCCAACTGGTGTTCTTCATTGAGTAGTAATGCTACTTACAGGAGTAAGGTAAAAAGTGGAAAAAATAGTATCTAATCAGAACTGTAGGGGGAAAAAATGAGTCTATGTGGAAAAAGGTAATTTCCAAGTTGAAATCTAACCAGGAATAAGGCTTGAAATAGTGGAAAACAGTAAACAAATTCCTTTGAGATGAACTAACATTGTGCCCTGCAATGAAAAGTAATTGGAAAGTAAAGAAAACAAGTAGTTTGGAGCCAGAACATAACAAAAACCGTCACGGAGTCTCAGATCCCAGATAGCCCACACACTTCTGGTGCTAGGCACCTCTTGGAAGAACAGTCTGTCTCCTGTTTGACTCAGGAGAGTTCACAGGAATTTTTAAATCATAGCTGTCTCTGCTGAAGGGGATCTAAGAGATACAAAGAACATTGCTGAATTGGTGCTGCCCTTTGCAAATGCACAACCTCAAAAACTCACTATTACATCACTAGGACAGACAGAGATCAACACCATTGCATCCAGTCCTACTTCCGTGGGGATCAACAGTAAAACTCAAAATTTATTATACAAGCACTTGTATGAAAAGCTTTTCTGAACTTTGACATTGCCTTACTTTGCAAATTTCCTGTCAATCCCGTTTTTTTTTCTTCAGAATAATGTTACCTTTCTATAAAAGAATCCCACCTCTATCAAGAATTTTCCTGTAAACCAGTGGGTTGCCATCTTAGACATAAACTTCTTCTGAGTTTAAGTCCTGTGCTCATTATCTCCATGCAGTAAGAGGTTGTACCTGCCTGAAACTTGTCCATCTTTTTAAATTGTGCTAGCTGGTCTAATGACTCTTGCAGTACAAATGATTGTTTTCCTTTTATGGGTTTCTGGGACATCATTCTTACTAATTTATGAATTATAAAAATGAATTACAAGACCCACCCTATCACAAAGACACCCTCCCCCCATCATGATTGTCTGTAAGTCAATTACCTTCCTTGTGCCTCATCTGGAAATGTGATGCCAGAGGATGAGTCCATGGAAACTACTGACATATCTGGAAGAGCCAGTGGTAACACGAGAAGTTACCTGAGAAGTCAGCTGGCTTGCGAGATCCTGTGCCAACACACAGGTAGCTAGTACAGACTCTGTTCTCTAGGAGAAATGCCAACAAGGCTGCAGCAACCCAAAAGCATTTAAGAGCACAGTGTGTACCCCAGAACCATGCTCCAGGGAGTGTGATGCAACAGATCTCTATCAATCAGCCAAAGAGAAGTAGGCAAGATATACCCATGATTCATTCAAATGAGATGGCAATAGTGGCTTCTGTAACCCATGATGTCTCTACCCTAGCAGGCAAGGCCACGTACTTTGATCCCTAATAGGAACTTCATGTACTTATTAAACAAAAATAAATCTCTTCTCAGCACTCTTAATGTTTGGTATAAACTATTTGCATCACAATAACACGAGTAGTAATAACACTGAGAAATCAGCACTGCTTTTAACTACTAAGTCATTGCCCTTTCACCAATCAATAATTCCAGATCTTTTCTAAGGGTCTAGTTTCACCAGAGTCCTCAAAGTAATCTTGCATATGGAGATCTTATGTGCTCTTAGGAAGCAAAGACTGTGAGTTGATTGAAGACCTCTATAAAATGTCCTTTCAAGATCTGGTTTGTGTAGGCAACTCTGGTCTTAGGATCTCATGATTAAACTACTTGATCCAAGGTCGTCATCTTTCCTTCTTTTCTGCATGGTCTTTCATACAAGGCTGTTCAAATTCTCTTTATTTACGCATGGGATCATTTCCATGAACCCAGAGTGTGGCATAGTGTCTAGGAATACACGTGTGCTAACTTAATGTGCTGCTGCTTTTCATTAGTTTCGTGAAGCTGCCTTCAAGCCACTGTATTTGTTTAATAAGAAGGTCAGAACATCTGTGTAGAGGGTTACAGCAACCACTAGTAGTTCCAAGTTGTTATGTTGGTGAGTACACTGGCTACAACACCAAAATGTTTCTTTCTTCCCATCCTAAATCTGAAGGAGGAGATTTACAGTAGAATTGGTTGCTGCTTCACTAGTTTTTGAGTGTGACCTTACTGGCACACTTTCCACCTTGCACCAAGAATAGCTGAAAATATGCATAGCCCTTCATGAACTCTGGTGATTCATTGCTCTGCATGTAAGAAATCTGGTGCTAATTTCACCTTAATATGCAAAGCTGCAGACTGTGGTGGCTCAGAAACATCTTCAACCTACAAATAGGCTCCAGCCTTTGAAATATGTATGATCAGATGGATTGCCGAAAGCCGCAACTGTTTGTCCATTTCAAACCACTGGTGGATGTTGGTCCTGGTTGCTCCTCACCGAACTGTGCAAATGTCTTCACACAGCTGATCCCAGCGAGCCTGCAGTCCATGGCAAAGCCTGAGCTTTGGAATCTCTGGTTTATGGTATAGCTGGCTTTCAACAGGGATTGTAAATACAAGCTAGTGGCAGTGTGAAAATGCAGTTATTTGCAGTTGCTTCCATTTTTTCAAGCGACAATGAGATATCCCTTACAGCTAGAGAGCAACACCTGTTTCAAAGGAATGCCTTTTAATGACAGTAAGCATTTAATGTTACAGTGACTCCAGGACTCACTCATCTACTTGGGATCCTCTTAACTAGCTGTTCTGCAGCTGAAAATAAGGGAAATCCAAAGGCAAGTCAGTATTTGGTCTTGTTTTGTTTAGAACTAACTGGTTTCCAAAACCCCACCTTTATTTTAGTATGAGTCTATGGAAAGAATTTTCCATTTGTTTTGTAAAATTTTCAGCTCTGTGAAAAAGACCTGCACAAGTGTTTGGGAATTTTTGATCATGAAAGTTGCTTTTATTGAATGTTATGGTTGTGACTTCAGAGTCAAAAACTACTAAAAATATCTAACATTATTTCTTTTGGGAGTGGGTGTTGTCTGTAAAGGTGCATTTGATATTTCTAAGCCTTATTTTCAACTTCTCAGTCTTTCGATAGAAGGGTGAGGTAACTGGATGATACATCATAGAATCATGGAGTCATAGAATGACCTGGGTTGGAAGGGACCATAAAATTGTCTTATTCCAACATCTCTGCCATGGGCTGGGACACCTCCACTAAACCAGGTGGAGGCAGAGAGGAATGAAGCAAGTGACATCACAATTGCATATAAAAAGGCAACAATAATTTATATTTTTGCACTTTATGCAATTCAGTTTCATGGAGAACCTCGAGTTCTTTTCCTGCCTGGTTTAAGAAATTTTACAGTTGGAATATTTCACTGCTTTGCAAAATGCCTTAAACACCGTGTTAGCAAAAACTCCAAGTTTGGGAGTCTTAAACTTACTTAAGCTGTTTTTTCAAGTGCTTTGTGCCAACAGAGCAGGGGCCAGATTTCAGACTATAAACCTTAACACAACATTTTCATTTTTGCAAGATACCAGAACCCCAAAATAGGTAGAACAAATTAAAGGACCTTCTCAATCTCTGTCTACCTTGCAATGAAGCAGCAAAGTGAAATCCAAAAGCAGAGGCATGTGCTATTTGTTTTAACTCACATAGTGATGTAGGAAGAAGCTTTTCCTCTCACGTTTGCTGATTGTCTGAAGACTCTAATTCTGAGTACTCGTGGTGGACATGAAACACTGGCTGTTGAAGCTCTTCTCAAGTAGTACCTCTTCACTCACAAGTAACCATGTTTGGGAGGGGCATAGTTTGAAGTCTCAGGTAATAAATGTGACCAGAATTAAATACTCAATCCTAGTAACGGCTGTTTCCGTCAATGTAAAACATTTTAATTTGGCTGACAACAGACAACAGCTATGCCAGCCTCTATCAGATAAAGATCTAGCCCAAGAAGATGATAAGGTTTCTTCCAGCATCTGGGTTTAAACAGAACTGTTTTGGACATTTCCTATGAAGCAAGCGTTTTCAAGTGCTTGTTTTCTCCCTGTGAATATGCTTGGTAAATATTCTCACACCAGCAGTCCCAGGCCTATTCAGAGCCCTAGCTATGACAAAGGAATAAATATATGCCACAGGTCTGAGTGCCTCTCAGTAAAGTTTTTCAACATTCCAGTGAAAGGTTCAAACAATGCCTTCTACAACCATATGTAACCAGACCTCAAATGAACTTGGTCTTTGCAGTAGCTACAGACCCTCAGCATTTACAGAGTTGATCTTTAATGTCCAGAACTATTTCTGCCCCACAGAAATGACTGTCCTTATGCTTAGGATGTGCACCTTCAGGGCCATTCACTGAGTGGGTGATCAGTAGGTCTCTGAACCCGGCTCCAAGCACTCACACAGCAGTTTTTTAATTCTCTTAAGGGCAAAGCTGTATACCTGCCTGCAGGTTGAAACAAGGGAAGAAGCATTTTCCAGGAATCTTATTTGATCCGAGTACTCATAGTTAAAAGGGGATGTGTTGCTGGGGCATCTTTTTCAGCTAGGCAAAGAAGAGGGTGTTTCTTTTTCTGACTGTGGCTCTCAGCTTCCCAAGACAGTGACTTACAATGAAAATCAAACACTTTGCGTTCACAATGTGATTTTAAAAAACAAACAAAAAAGAAAACCAAGAGATCCTGAGGATCTTATTCTGAATATACTGAATGGGAGCAGAGAACAAGAGGTAGCTGTCTTTTGCAGCAGAAATGTTGCTTTCTGGTCAGGGAATATTTTTTTCTCGTGGTAGCTTTGTGATTCATGTGATTCATGAATCTCAGGGAAACTGGCCAGATAAGAGTAGCATGTGCCACACAATCCTCTTATGCTGTTCCTCTAATCATTATGAATTAAAGAAGCAAGTTAATGATGTTTCATGTCCTAAGAAATACATTAATTCACATGTAATCATCATGTTTTAAAATGCTCTTCATCATCACTGACCACAGGTCAACCAATCAGCTAAACTAAACCTGTGAGAAACCACAGGGGCCTGAACAAGTAGAATAAGCATGAAAAATAAACCAAAGCAGGAGTCAGTGAACAGCCTATGCACTTTATCTTTCTTCAAGAAAGAATTTTTTTCTACAGGGAAGTGAAGTGCAAATAGAGTTGACTTTAACATTATATGCTTGTCTCAACCTGCAATGAGACAGGAAAGAGGTACACATTAAATGTAAAGCAATTGAGTTTCAAGATAAAATAATGTACTTTTTTGTGTGTACCAAAGGTTTCTAGTGAATTAAAGAGTAAAAGCAACAGGGAAACAGATCTGGAAAAGGCATAAGATGTTTCATTACTTGTTAACGTCTCAAATGTTTTTGTGTGGCATGGACAAAAGACCAGTTAGGTCAGAAGAGTTTGTCTATCCCTATTTCGTGGCGTCATTCATCCCTGAAGAAATACACTACAGTGTTAAGCACCACAGGGTTCAAAGGTTTGAGATAGAACTATTGAATAAAACTTCACAGGAGCTACAGGTGTCAGAACTAGTCTTGAAGACCTGCAGAGCTGGTCCCTGATGGTTTTGCTTCCTTCACCAGACACAGTGAATGGAACTACTCTCCATTCACAGAACATAAGACTCTGACATTCAAGGACAGTGAAATCTTTCATGAGCTAAACTGGCAAGGGCAGAGTATATGGTATGGTTGAAAAGCACTGAGCTTCTGCTTGATTTGTTCTGTTTGTCTCTGCAAACACTCACCGTAGACAGGTCACCTCTTTTACCCTTGGGAAGGCTATATTCTTGCAACACAGCTTTCTCTCAGTCATGAGAGGAGTGTGAAAAAATAACTACAGGGATTAGCTAGTGAATAGCACATCTTGTATCTTTGTGGTTTAAGGGGGAAAAAAAAAAAAACCCTGTAATGAAAGAAGGGTTATATATAAGGTGGATTTTGATTCCGCTGTGCTGCTCTATACACCGATGGACAGTGATGAACAATGTTCAAATGTCAAGAGACTCAACAGCCACCCAGGCTTAAATAACAAATTGAACTGATCTGCGTATGCCAAAATTTTGTAGTGAGTTAGACACAAAGTAACTCTAGGCTCAATTATCCACCAGAACATTAAGAAACTCTTCAAGCAGCAAGGGACCCTCTTTAAGCAACAATTTCTGTAAGAGGCTTTAGAGGTCCCAGACCTCAGCATATGGAGAAAAAGAGCTGCTCACTTGCTGGTTATCCATAAATGAAACAATCTCCCCCAAACATGTCTCTAGTTTCAGGGTATCTAGCCCTTGTCAGCCACAGCCAAATAAACTGAGATAACATTTCGATTCCCGGAGAGCCTCCACTGTCATCTTTTCCCTTGCATAAGGCATGTGCCTTCCCAATCACTCTTTGCTATAGAGTCTTCCCAACTAAAACACGTCTTTGATAAAAAATTTCTTTTCTTGCTAAATTTTTAGTAATAACACTCCAAAACAAAAACAAAAACATCACACCCTTGGAATTTGCTGAATTTATGTAAACACTGCAGTTCACTCCTGGCATTACTTTGCCTTCCTATGTCTTTCTGTTGCAGCTCCTTCACTGAAGTCTTGGTTAATGCATCAAATTATATTTAGACCGAGTTCTTCCTGCTATTACCAGCCTGAATGGTTTGAGGCAGTATCTCTCACCACATAAGGATCTTAGTGGTAACCCAGGTAAATGTTAAACTCTTCAATTTGCAGTGACACTGTTCAATAGCACCTTTCCAGGTAAAAGCATATGAAATGCTAAACACCTGTTCATTGCCCAATGAAGGCTAATTGTCAGCCTACAGCATATTGCTACCTCATCAGATGGCCAGTTAACACTATTCCAAAGCTCAGGAACATTCATATGCTAGAAGGTTTAATACCTTGGCTGTTCAGCTGTAATAGTGTGCAAATATTACTTTGCTCTTACTGGTTTCTGTGTTTGAAACCAGAACCAGTTATATGAACATATTTGTGTAAGAGAAAAGGTGATTCTCCTTCTCATTATATTACTTGATATTTGTTGACTAAACACTGCTTTTAGTAGGTAGTAGCTTTATGCTTGTTCAGAGCACTTGATGCATGGCTAGTGCTTAGGAAGTAACAAAGGTGATGGCTGTGGTGTGTGTTCTAAGGACTCTGGACCCAGTTAAACATTTCTCTTGAGGTTTCCTGTATTTGTACCCTTTATGTTGGGCAGGCTGCCTCCCATATGTTGAGGTATAGACAACATAAATACATGGTAGGTACCTTCTTCTGAAATTGAAATTCCTGTATTATTCTATGGAATGTATGACATAAGGTTTACGTGGCTACACAGTATTTGGGACAACTTGCGTAGATTGTTGCCATCACTTCTGCCTGTATTTCCTCTGTCCCACTTGCTAGGCACATGTGTGACTCGCTGGAGTACACCCTGGGGCTCTGTATGTATGGATCTGAGTACAGCTAGCTGCTGTCATCACTACTGTGCCTTCTTGGCTGTCTCTCTGAGCTTCCATTCCCCCTGGCCTGACTGGCTTGTGGTCTACAAGCTATGGAGCTTGTTCTTTAATTCTACCTACTGAGCAAAAACCTGATGAATATGCTGTAATTGAAGTTAGTTAAATGAAACCGCTAATTTTCCATGAGAAGGATGAGGAGAACAAGAGGCACTGGGTGCAAACTGAAATGCGAGACATTGTGTCTGAACATAAGCCTTTTTTTACTGTGAGGGTGATGAAACACCAGAAGAGTTTGCCCAGAGGGGCTGTAACGCCTCAGTCCTTGTAGATACCCAAAATCCACCTGGATGTAGCCCTGAGCGATCTGCCAGACCTGCAATGACCAGATGTGGTCACCAGAGTGACCCTGCAGGAGCAGGGCAGCCAGACTGTCAGCCTCAGGTCACCTCTGGTGCCGTGACACTTTCACAACAAGGCACAGGCTCATTCAAAAATGGTTACACTGCTCAAACATTTTCCAAAATTGTACACAGCCTCCCTGGAAATGGGGTTTTATAAACTAAATATTTTCTGGGCTTGTCAATACAGAGGGAAGTATGTGACTCATCTAAAACCTACACTGCTAAAATTTAAACTACTGTCTGAGTAGCCAGCAGCCACCTATGAGAATAGGAGAATTGCTACACATTCTCTGCTTGAGAATGTGTTATTAACTGCATTAAATGAATGGGATAGCCTCTGTGCAGGCAGCTTTGCTGATTTTTATGTGTTTAATTACAGTTAATTCTTTTCAAGAAGGTTCTTTCCCTGTGACTAAATCTGGAGGATAAAACTAAACATCAGTGCACTCAGTGGCAGAACTCCCCCATAACTTAATTTGAGTCAGGATTCTTTGCATA
Organism: Acanthornis magna; assembly: GCA_036785705.1. NCBI lineage: Eukaryota > Metazoa > Chordata > Aves > Passeriformes > Acanthizidae > Acanthornis > Acanthornis magna. Next base: position 3,809,602 of record JAWUZG010000236.1, on the reverse strand, counting down.
TTTGAAATACTTCCAGCTTTTAAAAGACTTTGCTAACAGTGGATTACTTGGAAAAGATTTAGATGTTCATGAGGAATGTGGATTTTGGTAAAGTGTGATGAGTATTTTAGTTACCAAGAGAAAAATGCTGAAAACTCTGAAATCTGTGCACAAATCCAGTTTTATTTCAGTTTTCTTCTTCATTAGCTACACAGAATATTTTGGAAACTGGACATTAGCTGAATTAAGTATGATTAGTCTTCTTAAAAGCCAAATATCTGTGCAATCAGTTTTGAAAATCATTGTGCATGAATCATTTCTCTGCTTCTATTTAAAACAAGATCTGACAAATTAAACTGTAAAAAAAAAAAAAGAAAAAAGTAAAAAATGCACAAAACTATCAAGATGGCCTAGAGCATTAAAACCTAAAAGACTTTAAAAAAAAAAAAAGAGGCACTGCTGTTAGTTGTATCTGCTGTACTACACATAGGTACAAGTGACTGGAAGCTTAGAAGTTTATATAGTTACTAATTACATTGAGAGCATACATACCCATAGGTCTATTGTGAAATGTCAGATGATGTTTAAAAACCCTATTTCTGATATTCTCAGTGTGATATCCAAAGTGGAGTTTAAAATGCACTAGAATTAGAAAACAAACTACTTAATTCTAACAGGAGCCTAAGAAAAGGCATCTAACCTCTGAAGCAGATTATGGCACTAGTTAGCTTAGTGTCCCATAATTGGCATTTGCTCGAGGAAGCTGCGCGCGGTCTGGAGACTGCCCTAGTGTGCTCCAATGGTCAAGGTATTGAAACAGATCTGGCTGTCAACTTAGCCATGCAAGTCTTCTATCCCCGGTTAAACATTCAGCAGGTCTTAGGCAAACGTGTGCTGGTGCTTCTCAGTTGTTCTCCTGAGGCACTCCCGTTGCCTAAAAGGAAAGAGGACAGGTTGTTGCTTTAAGCAAAGAGACTGTCACAGCCTAGTTCATGGTCTCACCATGGACCTTTGCTCTCAGAGCAGCTCAGGACCCTAAAATACTTGGAGTGTATATTTTCATTGCTCCTTGCCAGAGTTTTGCAGAAGGCACTATGCTCCTGACAAAATCACCCTGTCCATTGGCTCTGAGTAACCATGAGCAAGCCCAGGGCAGAAGGGACTGCTGAGGAGTGCTTCCTTCTTCAGGCTATTTTCTCTCCCCAAGACTTTGCTCTACTGCATTTTGACAGAAACTGCTTGAATGTCCAGCTTGGAAGACAGGCTGCAAAGACATACTGCCTCCCCCTGCAAAACCCCTGGCAGAAGGAACGGGTGTGCTGTGAAACCCAAGAAACTGATATAGAGTTTTCCCTCAGTGAACTTTCCTATCAATATTCTCATGGTTTGTACCTGAATTCCCTGGGCAAGTCCTTTGGCACACATACTATTTTTATTATTAAGCCTATAGAATTTTTTAAGTATTTCCTGGAGGGTTAGTTAATTGAGGCCAGAAGTCACTAGAGATTTACATGTGTGTTTTACCTGTAATTAAGACAAAAAGGAAGCACTGAATGTGCTTTAGTTAGGCAGATTTTCTCATAAAAGATACACAAATATACTTTGCATTACTCTCTTGTTATTTATAATTGATAACTCTCTGCTCCCCTATGTTCTTTTGTGATCTGGTAAGCAGAGCAAAGTTTGCTTTTCCAGTCAGTTCTCCAAAAACCAAGTCACTGAGACCAGAAGGTTTTTGTAGCATGAAGTCATTTTAGGCAGCTGGATGGTCCAGACTTGCCACCACTTTCTTCCTTAATGGAATTCCATTTACAGGAATTCATGAAAGAGACCCAGTGATTAAAATTTAGCTCTTTCCTGTAAGCCAGATCCACTTTCCCACAAATGGTGAAAACATTGCCAGATGGTTACAGATCGGAGGAGGGAAACGTTCCAACTCAAAATATCTAGTCTCACTTACTATCTTAGGTGCTTTATATTCAATAAAGACTTAAAATGAAAAGAAAGCAAATAAAGCACTGAATCCTTGCATGAATTTTGTTCAACATTTTTCCATTTAATTACCCTTCAAGATCTGAACTATAATTCAAATTTGCTTTCTTAAAGACCTTTCAGATTCGGGAAGGTCAAAATTTGTGTTTCATCTGTTTGGTAATGTGACAGGCTTCAAAGACATAATTTACATGGTACTTGTCAACTGTATAAAACTTTAAATCAGTCTTACTAAGGACCTAATCTAGGAAACTCCTGAGCACTGAATTTCTGGCTTCAATGGAAAATGAAAGTGTTCAGTATCAAACAAAACTAAAAAGTATTTGAACCTCTGTGGGTGAGCACCAAGAATCAGTCTTTTCTCCACATGTAAGTAGTTATTTTACCAATGCATGGAATAGTGCTGAAACCCTATTAACCTCTCCCACGTGTCCTAACTTGGTTGCCCCAAGAATGATTTTAGGACTTCTGTCCTATCCAAATAAAATCTCATGCCATTGCTCAAGAATGCAGACAACAACTGGCCTACTCACCCTCAGAGGAAGTCTAACTGTGTGAAAATTGTGATTTTAAAGAATTAAATTGATTGAAGAAGTCTTTACTTTACAATAAGCTACAAGGTTTAAAACCTCTTGAAATGTCCTTTTTGGCAGGACAGTTTAGGCAGGAAATGTTGCACCTGACTAAAGCTGGCCAAAACAATGTAGCTACTTCACACTTTCCATTGATGAGGTTGCATTCGCTATCATTTGCTGCCTGAGGATGTTTAACTAGTCTAATTAATCCTCCTCTCTGCTCAGAGCTGATCTCCTGATTTGAAGAAGGAGAGGTAGGCTAGAAAACGGAGAGCTGCACACAAGGGAAGGGCAACTTGACCAATCAAACAGTACTTGGAACAGGTTTAATCTGATCCTGGGTGGGGATGGCCCGTGAAGGGCAGAGCTACTGACCCTTCTGCCTGTCCCAGGCAGCGGCACTGTCGCCTGTGTGGGCAGAAGGGCAGCCCCTCCGTGCCCCTTGTGCCCGCAGGGCTCAGAGCCTGTGCCGTGCGAGGAGCATCTCATCTCATACTTACACAGACAGTCCTTTCTCCATATTGGCTGTAGAAGGTCATCGTGACTTTGTGCTTGTGTCCAGTCCTCTGATCAAAGGTGTTGCAGGTGTCAAAGGGTGGGCTGTACAAATGCAGGCTAACAGCAGTCTCTGTGTGGCTTATGTTCTCCACACGGTGCAGACCAATGGAGTCTACACCAGCAAAGGCACAAAATGAGAAGGTGTGTTAGCAGGAAGATTCAATGTGATCTCAATTGCTTGGAAAAATGCTTTTAAAACTGTAACTCATGAGCAATTAGGCATGCCCACATTTTTATGGGCAACAAGTAAAAGGGAATTGACTGCTGTTCTCTAGCACAGATTCCTAAATACACTGGCAATTCAAAATGTGTTATCGCCTTCCGCAATTCATGTAATTTCTAGATTATTCACCACAGGATAAAGGCCAACAGAAATCCCAAGAAAATTAAGGAAGACCATACTGTAAGTAATTTTTTAGCTCTCATTCCCAAAGGACTTTGAGTTCATTTACTTTCCTAGGAGAGCTGTTGCTATACATGCTCCAGAAGCAGGAAGGTAGCAAAAGTTTTTTATTGCTAATTCTTCACAAGTAACAAGGATATCAGTCATATTATAAGTCAGATGCATGCATTTGGGTCATGGACTTATGGGCAGAGATATGGTTCTCTTCTACTGCAGGCATCTGTTTCCTAATTAATCCTTCCAGTTTATTGGTTCAGAGAACATGTTTTTCATTTGTTTACTCTTTCCAATAAGGTGACTAATTAATAGTGACTGGCATACTTCCAATCATGACTGAAGAGTAAGCATAATTGAAGACATGGTAAAACAAAGCACTGTATGTTGTGTGGTCAGTCTGCACTGGTGGAGTAGAAATCAAGCTATTACATAAGAATGCAAGGTATGAAGAATCACATCCGTGAAAGAAACCATGTCCATTCTACACTAAAATGAAGGTTTTGAGTTACTTAAGAGAGACTTTGAATTTAAGTTTATGACCCTGCTGTAAAAACAACTCAGGCCTTTGTACTTGAATTTGTTATATAATACCTGGACCTGTATTGCGCAACATAGGCACGGTACCCTGAGAGTCATGAGTACACTCTTAACTCTGACTGTAAGCCCTAAGTGTTGTTAACATACTTTGTCTAAACAGAGGATGTAGCATCTGGGGGAGAAAGTCCTAAATCTGTGCTCATCTAATGGGGAACTCAAATAAACACGCTTTAGTGGTTCTAACCTTAATGTATAAGAGCACCCAAGAAGCACACGTGGAGGCACTTGCTATTGATGCAGCTATGGCAATCAACACACTGTCAGTGTTTTCCTTCTGCTTGTTTAACGTGCTACTTTTAAACCAAAACATCTGTTATGAAACATGGCAGAGATCCAAACAGCCTCAGAGAACTGGATACCAAATTCATTTAAAACAACCAAGGAAGCTTTGGATAAGAGGCACAGAGTCTGCAATTGTTTTCATTGGAAAGGACTGAGTTTGAGAACCCACGTCCCTGGCATGGGAGCATCAGTAGATGTGTCAAGCTCCTTCTTGCATTTCTTGCCCTATCGACTTTTTGTTTTCATTTAGCGTGGCATACCTTCATCAGAGGGTTGCCTTTCTCCCCTGGATAAGGCCATAACCCAACATGAGGTTCCCTCTAGCTGGGAAGTTCCCAAGGTCAGCCCCACAAGGTGTGTTCTCCAGTGTTTAACCCCTGACATAAAAGGCAGACGAGCCCCTTCTCTACTGCTTCACCTTTGTTCTGTTGAACTAAAGGTGGTTCAGCACCATGCGTCTTTCAGAGCACCAGCACACATTACAACCAGATGGAAACTCCAGGATGGCCTCCAGCAAAGCACAATGTGGTAATAGTTACAGATACCTGTGCTGATGGCATGGATTTAGGTACTTAAGGAGGCTTACTGATGGAGTCTTAATCATTCTCAACAGTTGTGTAGTCAGACTATTTTGTTTTATAGATTGGGAATTTCAATTCTGTTCACACTGCACTTCAGCACTACAGTCTTTTCTTATTTGGACAAGAAGTAGCACTGTTACAGGGCTCTGCTCCTGGCAGGTCAATTTACTTCATGGACAGCTTTTTTACACTTTCAAGATAGATTTTCCATGGCTGAGAAAAAGGATTATTTCACTGGGGGGAAAAAAAAGGCAAGGTGATTAACCTATCTAACCTATCTAAACTTTGTTTCTCTTATTTCTTAGAAAATGCTATTCAAGTTTATCTTTACAAGCAATTTCAGATAGCTGTCAGGGGCACAATGCTAAAGGCTGCTTGGGCTAGAGGAGATAGCTGGCATATTAAATTATCAAACAGTTGCTACAATGTCTTAAGGGTGAGTTAAAAGGACTTTTTTGTTGTGGTTTTTTGTTTTACTGAGTCTAATAAGTACAGGTTTAATCAGAATACCAAGAGCCACATTCTTAAACTGTGCATAAAGCCGTTGGTATTATATTGCTAAAGATATGAGTCTAGAGAGCTGATGAACTCGTCTGTTAGGAATAAGACTCATGGACAGATAGCTGTCAAAACAAGCTTAATAGCTTACCGTTAATGTAGGCACATTGATTTTCCCTCAAAACGCGTTCTGATTTCTTAGTCATTTCACCATTCCCTTTTTTTCCAGGCCATTCAAACAGAGTCTCCTTTAGATTTCCCTGGAGGATCTTCATAAAGCAGTGTGAGTCAGTGTGATCATGGATACTGCTATATATGCAAAAAGAATAACCAAACTCAGAGCGACGCACATACTTAATATCAGCACAAAACAGATAACGTAGCATATTGTATGGGGACAAAGCCTTAAAATGAAATTCCGTTGCACAGGGGACATGCATTAAGGGATGTCTACTTAAAACTTCTGCTATAGAAATGTATTGAGATAAGCTCACATACAGCAGGATTTGGAGAAAAGTCAGATATTGGTCAACCTATGACTCTGACACAGGGAAATACAAGGAAATCTGGAGAAAGGAGTAGGGCTGAACATTTCTTCAGGACAAAAAAAAATCCTCTGGGCCACGAAACAAAACAATGCTTCCACCATGATCCCGGGCAGAGGTTGTTGTAAACTTGCAAGCATACCTGATGTTTGCAAATCCACCACGGTCACTTCCAAAATGTGACGAAATGAGCTGATTCTGCTTAATTTCTATAGCCCCTTTACTTCTGGGATGCACAAGCATTGTTGAAGAAAAAAATGCTGTACTCCTCACTCCAGTAGTACTAAGTACAACCAGCTATACTAAGCTGTTAATTTCACTGGAAAGATGTTAAAACCCAACAGAATCTGGTATGGTTTGTTTTCTTTCTTGATCTATCTTCTTGCTCTGAAGCGTGTTTTAATTGCTACATTTAGATACCACGTATGGGTTAGATACGTAGTTTAGTATTGGTTTAGTTTATTTTGAATGCAGGACTAACTGTTACAGAAATCCACGGGATTAGGACAAAGGGAGAGCTCTCCACTCATCAGGGCCAAGGGAAAAGAGGGAATTTGACCCTCCTAGAAGTACAGCGCTAATGAGTTTCAATCAAAAACTTGGTACTTGTACACCACTCTTTTTACTAAATAAACATTAGGATTTGTACAACCTGAGATGCCAAGACAGCAGGACTTGCTTCAGGCACAGAACACTTCACAAATGCTACATTGTCATGGTCCTTCTGACAACCATGAGAAAATCTGATCCTCTTCAGGTAGGAAGCAAAAACAACTTGTGGTCTCAGTCTAGCTGTATCAACTGCTCATCCAACTTGAATACAGTTTGACATAAATTACAGGCTTTGTGGGAATAGCCTGGAAAGAGTAGAGGTGGTGAGCTCGGTTCCTGTATTTCTCTGAGTATCATGTTATGGCATCCCTGAAAAAATACTGTAAATGTTCAATTGCAACAAACAAAAAAATTGTTCCAACATCTCCTTAGGTTTTCTATTTAGGTGTGAGAATATTTGGTCAAAACCTGCATATTTTGTTATTGCATTTTTTGCTTTAGCCCCCACTTTGTGAAAGACCCCCACAAGAGACAGATCCTGCACACACATCATGTCGGTCTACAAAACCAAGTGTACAGCCTATGTACATGACTCAGGAGGCCACATGAGCAGTGTGTTACATGGATCTGTTGTATGGGACAGATTGAGCAGGGTCTCATCAATCACTGTATCTCTGGGACTAAAAACATACTCTGACAGAAGGGAAGCTTAGCTTCTGTAGAAAAACAAAGCATTTTTTCAAAAAGTGCTTTGAAAATGTCCATGAAGTATGAATTTGCGCTATAGTAATATGAGTTCCACACTGCTTTGTTCCCAGATGCCTTCTGATAGTTCCCATGGGGCTGATTTTTATTTGTCTATTTGGTATGACAAATTAACATGTTTGTTAAAGTCAGACTTTGGATACAAACCTGCCATGGCCTTCACCCCAGCACAAGATCATCAAGTTGAACTTTCCATTTCCATTGTCCACAAGATTTCTTGTATACCTGAAATACAAAGTATTTCCACTTTATTGTACTAATATGCCTATAAAAGACAAAATTATACAAACATGTTTATGAAAGAAGGTTGTGACATACAAAAATCCTTTTTCCTCGTCTTTATTGAAATCCAGGTTTTACCTAGAAAAAATGAAATTGTGTTTATAAGTTTGGGGGGTTTTGCTAAGAGTTCTTTTCCTGGGAAGGAAAAAAAGGACATATCTAATATTTTAGAATCATATTTCTTATGAATTAAGTAGATGATTGGAGTCTGGGAACTGTGAGTCAGACTAGAGTGGTAGACGGGATCAAATCAAAATGGTTATTGAATGAAGTCACTTCAGCAGCTGGCTTATAATTAGAAACAGAGGACTGCAATGAAACAAAGAAAAATAGTTACATTCTTCTGCAGTTCCTTTTCTAATATTCTTGGCTTTCCTTCTCTTACACAGAACTCATTTGTAGAAAGCCAAAAAAACAAAAAATGAAGATGTCATACTTCCTGCACATAGTCTTCCCACTGTTCCTGAAAGTTCCATGTCTTGTATTGTCGCATTTTTGTGTGGATAAACCACCTGTGAGGGAAACGTTGTCAGCATCTGCTTCTAAACAAATTTTATTAGTGCAAACTTTCTTTTAAAATAACATCTTATGTTTGTTTCCTTTTCTGCAAGCCTCCCCTGAGCTGGTGCTCATCTTGTTCTATTGAAAAGGTCACTTGCAAAGAGATTTGGATTTTGCTCTATACGTTGCTTCCCCTAGCATGACTCTTCAGATCTGGGGCTGATGTGATAGTATAGGTAACTCAGTGGGACCTTCAGATTTAATTTTAGCAGTACTTGTGAGTATTTGCCCTTTGCCAAGTAAAGAAAATATTTATGCCTACGATGGCACACCTCAACCTCACCTGGAAGATGTAAGCAAGAGCACACAGAAAGTGCACTGATGTCAACTGAATGCTTTCAAATTAGAATCCCCATAAGACCACTCGATTTCACTCAAGAAAGGATGCTCATTAACGAACTACTTCCAAAGCAAATGTGTGTATCTATGCACTGCCTCTCACTGCATCCACAATCTGTGCATATATTAAGTAGACGTATTTTTCATATGATGTCAGAACATAAGTAATAAATGCTGGCATTTGACAGGACTTTTCAAATGCTGTTATTTCTGTACAGGTCTGGCTGGACAAAAATAAATAAATAAATAAATGGTTGCTATGCATACTTCTGGTGTTAACACACATTGTTTTTCTTAGTTTCCTATGTTCTGTTACAAATCTCATTATTTGTTCTGAATGGAAGATAGTCAAAGTGAGGTGAAAGGAGGCTAAAAAAAAGGCAAGCTAGAATGATGCTTTCATAATAACAGAGTTAATAAGAAAAGTTTTGGGGTTTGGCGTGTTTGATTTTTATTTAAAAGAAAACACTCGAATAAAACGCATTTATCTTGAAATTTAAGGGAGAGAAGCCAACGGTGGAAGAACTAAATCAGCTGTTAGCCAAGCAAGAGGGAGTTGAAACACTAACAGGTATTTTCCTTCCACCTGGCGAGCACGGGAAGCCTCGAGCCGCGCTTGGCCGGAGCGGGGGCAGGCGGCTCCCGGCCCGCGGGTAAGGCAGGGCACGGACACAGGCACCCAGCGCCGCCGGGCGCGGCTGCCTCCGCGCCCTGCCCAGCGCAAAACCCGCGCAGAACCCGCGCCGCCGGCGTGCTCCTCTCGACCTCTCTCCCCCAACTTTATTTATGTATTTATTCGCTTATGTCGGTGGCTCCGGCACGCCGCTGTGTGTGCCTCGGCCATCGCGGCGGGAGCAGCTCCGCGGCGGCCGGGGCCGGGTGCCGGTACCGGTGCCGATGCCGATGCCGATGCCGGTGCCGGTGCCGGTGCCGGTGCCGGTGGCGGTGCCGGGCCCGGGGCCGCCGCCCGCCCGTGCCCCGGTGCCGCCATTGGCCGCGGCCGCCCCGCCTGCTCCCCGCCCCCGGCCCCGCCGCGGCCCCCCCGCGACCCCCGCCCCGCCGGCCTCTGCCCTTCGGCCCCTCGGCGCCGCCGGGGGGGCTGTCGGCTGGGTCGAGGCGGGGGCGGGAGGGGGTCGCTCTGCGTCCCCGCTGTTCTCAGTCCCCGTCCGCGGCTCTGCCCCGCCGCCGGCGCCGCTTGCGCGGCCGGGGGCTCCCTGCTCCGTGGTGTTCTCTACCTGTATTGGTCGAACTTGGCGTACTTCAGCCACTCCTCGGGGTTGCTCTCGTACGACTCCATCAGCGCCTGGACCTCCTCCACGCTGACTTTGTCCTCGGCGAATATCTGATGGAGGATACGGACCAGCTCCTCCAGGGTCTGCGCCTTCAACATCTCCGTCTGCACCGGCTGCTCCATCACCGCCGGTCGCTCTCCTGCCGCCGCCAGCCGCTGCCCCTGGCCGGCCCCCGCCGCCTGCCTTTATGTGCCGGGAGGCACGGCGGGAGCCTACCACCGCCCCGGCGGGCGGGCCCGCGGCCAGCTGCCCGTCCCCGTCCCCGTCCCCGTCCCCGTGAGCGCAGCCACCGACCCCGGCGGGCGGGGGCAGCTGGAGGCGGCTGCAGAGGCTCCTCGCACCGCCCGCTGCCGCTGCCCCTCCGCAGCCCGGGCGGAGCGGGGCAGGTCGGGCCGGCCGGCGTCTGGCGCTCCGGTACCGCCGGCGCAGGGAAGACGAGGCGAAGTGGCTGTCGCTGCCGGGCGGAAAGCATCTCTTTCCCTCTGCCAGGGAGCGCGGCCTGCCGCCGCCTCCCGTTACTTACACGTTGGTTTCAAAAATACATCTAAAAGCTCTACTGACACGCAAAACAAGACACAAAGCTATGTAAATCACACAGAAGATTGCTGCTGGAGATTGCCTACAGACAGCCTGCCCGTTGAAAGTGCTGTTTGCTGAAAGCCAGTGGACTCTGCAGTCACATTTAAGGCTGCCGTAATCATTAGCACTCAGAATGACACACAAAAACACAGCGAATGGGACAAAAGAGACTGTGCTAAGACAACAGACCATCCTCGCACTCCTCAGTCTGTCAAACCTACATACTGGCAGCCGAGCAAGCAGATGCCATGCCAGCCATCTTCCATTCCACTTCCACTGTTAACAGAATGTTTCTTAGTCACGAATTCTGGCAACAGAATTCACTATACAGCATAGAATTGTGTTTCAAGAAAACCTCTTTTCTTTCTAAAAAAGAAAAAAAAACTGTTCAGCTCTTTAGGTCTGCCTGATGACTGCAAAGCTGGAAGTAAGCAGATTAGTGGTGTGGCTGCTGTAGCTCTGAGGCTTAAAGGTGCTCACACCACCAGCAACTGGAGATTTCCCTTAGAGACAGTTAATTGAGGGATTTTTAGCATGCATTTTTCTCTTGCCTCTCCCTGACCTGTACACGAAAGTACAGGTGTGACAAAAAGAAGAGCCATTAATACAGTAGATATAGTTCAAGAGGCTGAATGAATTTCTGGCTTCACTGCAGTCAGGAATACTTCCCCAGTTTTAAATGAGGCTGGGATCTAACACACTGGAGTGAAATACTAATTAATGTACTGAATAGGTACATTTTCAGCCATCACTCCAGAACCTCTCCTGGCACACAGAAAGCAGACCTTGCCTTATCAGTACTTTTAAAAGAATTTTTGGCATGTGCGCTTGTGTGTGAGAGAGAAAACTACAATGATTTCAAGGAGATTTTCTAAGGTCTGAGAGAACCTAAGACTGTCCCAAATCTCTGAAACACAATCCTGGCACTGATCTCAGCAGCCATGTCCAGTCTTCCTGGGACAAATGCAGGCAATGAACAAACACATCACCTCCCTTGGTAACTTGTTCAAAGTCACAATTGAGTGCCTTATTTATTAATGAAATTTGCCTCTGGTCTATTTTAGCTACTGGTTGGTGGCTTCAAAATACTGTATAGGCAAGCAGCACCTTTTTCAGTACTTGCCTGAGTAGTCTCATACAGCACCATTAAAACTGCTTTAGGTTACAAAGAGTTAGAATTAGTGTGAAACATCCTGTCATTTATTTCAAAGGCAGAATCTGCATTGTTTTGGCGGCTGTTTAAAGCACCACCCAAAGGAATAAAATGTCTTACAAGAATAAATTGTAAGGATTACAATAATGGGATGTGAAATGAAGAGTGAGGTAAGTTTTCAAATTTTTTTTGTCTTAATCTGATATTCACAAGATCTAGTGATACAAATTAATTTCCAGCAGTTATATTTCTCTGCTTATTTGTACACCCGTGCTTGGTGGTATTTTCCATGGTATTCAAATCCAGGGGGAAAAAAGAATTATGCCACTGATGTTAATCCCTGACACCTCAGTACTTTGATGCCTTTGCCACAATGTTGATGAGATCATTAGTTAAATGCTGCTAGTAAAAGGACATTTTATACCTCCCTTTGTTACAACTAAGGGATAAGGCTGTATCTACTCACTGCAGTTTCCAGCTGCTGCTGTTTATTACCATTTATATAGTTATATCTTTTATTTGCTCCTATTCAAAAATGTTTGCATTTTTAATTGTTCAACATTCTTTTTGATCCTCAAAACTTCTACAGGAGCTGACTGCCTGAACACCATTAGGAACAATATTTATGTCCCTATAACTGGTGCATTTGCTTATGCCCTATTGACAGAAACAGCACAAGTATCTGAGCACATACAGCAGTTAACTGTCACTGAAAATTCAAAATAAGAGAGCCCTGAAATCCACATAGCATGGCAATTGTTTTCACATTCTCATTTGTTATTCTTACACAGGAAAGTGCAGGATTTTATGCAGTTTTATTGCTGGAAATAATATATTATTACCCCTGCAAAAATTAACTATTACAGGTATTTCTCAAGTGTCCTCTTAAAAAATTGTAGTGGAAAATAGGAGTTTGGGCTTTAACCACAAAAATTTTGCTTTATGTACAAATGCCTAAGCACTCTGTTATTACCCAGAAGACAGGTGTAAGCAAATCAAGCAATCATTTGACATGACAACTCCAAGAGAGACTTACCAGCTGAAGTGCTCAAGCACTTACTGATGCATCATCTCCTCTTGGGGTGCAGCTCACAAGGTTTTTCTCATGCCTTATTGAGGAAAATCTTCAAGTAAGATTGATAGAATTAACAAACTGAAGCATTAGACACTTTGCACCATGCACTAGGCCTGCGTAGGTAGCTTGTGACTGGACTTTATTATACATCTTGTAAATCCAAATAAAAATTATGAGCTAGTTGAAGGTGGGATCTGAGACATCTGAATGACCAGATTTTTGTGGCAAACAACTATGGTGCGTTTCTTTGGTCTGTTAGCCGGGCCAGGCAATAGCACTTCAACACCAAAATGAGTACTTACATCTTCCCCAGATGGAATGACTTTCACCCCTTTTACTAAGTCACCTCTTTATTAAGTCTCTGTTCACATAAGTTTTCTTATGTTTGTAGAGCGGGTTCTAAAGAGAAAAACTGCATCTGCAGTTGTGGTACAAGTTTTGGGACTACATGCCTCAATGTAGTCCTGAGTGAAATGTATCAGTGCAGCTGTTCCTCAGTCATATAACCTGGAAAGTGAGGATGATCACTCAGTACATAACAGATCTTACATGAGAAACTGCTGCATGCCCAGTGATTCTGAAAAAAAAATTGAGAAGAAATTGTATAAAATATCATGCAGTTAAGCACTATCCTCAGACTAAAAACATGCAGTAAAATGAGTGAAATGAGGACACCACATACAAAATCATGCCATACACTGAAAACACCAACTACTAAATGGCATGTGCTCTGCTGAAGGTAAAAACAAACTCCAAACCAAACACAGTGAAGAGCTGTGGCATTAAACCACACAGCACAGAAAGGACTCTTGGAAGAATCACTTAGATCCACTTTTGGTGGGACATTAGTACACCATGTATGTGTTATAAATAAAATAGAAAATATTGACATTCCTCTCTGCGAGAAAGACACTTCAAAATAAGTTTGTGGTTTTTTTCAATTTATAGGAGAAAGCTAAAGTGCTGGCTAGCCTCTGCATTAGCAGTATTATACTGTGTAGTTTTGCTTGGAGCTCTTATTTCCTTTGAGGTTTTCCATGAAGAGCTCTTAATTTGAGTTGCTAGGGTTATTAGTTCTGTTACCAAACACAGTTCTAGGGAAAGACATCTTTGCTTCAATGTCATATACTGATTTTTGCAATTGGAATGTGTTAACTCAAACCTTTTTTTTTTTTAAGGTTAGGCCCTCAATGTAACTATATTTTAACACCATATTGTGTAACATTATATCATTCTAATTGATATACACACATATATAAATAACTTGCATGTGGCATTATTCTATGGGAAGATACAGAACAAGGACTCCTGAGACTCCTGCACTCAAGCTCTTTTTTAAAATTTTACTAAGTAATATTCATCATCTCCTTTTAATAAAAGGTAGGAGTGAATCAAGATGTATAGCTAGTACTTCACCACCATGTATAATCTGCATACTTAAAAAATGTTGCTGAGTGTGGCTACCGGAAGGCATTTACAGCCTATCAATTTAGAGGCATTTAGAGATGATTGCATGGAGGGAAGGCAGGAGAACCGTTTAATAAAAGTTCCTAGATCGCACCTGAAGTTTGAAGGACCATGTTTTTCTTCCCAAAGTTTAATTCTTCTCATTGCACATACCTCACCTGAAACTGGGACTGTGTACATAGCAACAAGTATCCCAAGGACTGATCCACGGCACAAGGGCCAAGCTTGCAAAGAACAGATTACATCAACGTTATTTACCTTTAAACCCTGTAACAGGCTGATCAGCTCCAAAGTGCCCACCAGAAATGGCATTTTGCCAACTCCTAAATTGAGCACAGGCCAAAATCTGTGCCAGCAACTGTTCTAACAACTAACTGTACAGATGACTGAGCTACAGCGTCCAGAAAATTTCCTGGCACTACCAAGTCTAGTGACAGAGATGTAGTGTGACAGGCTTAACATTAAGTTTTTTAACATACTTATTTTGGTCTCTCCTTAGTCAAAAAATGTGATTCATTCAACCCTTCTTAATCACTTATTTTAGGAGGAAATAATCTCTAAATGAGTTTTTTTCTCTGTAGCTCTAAAAGATGCATCTGACATCTCATAGCATTACGGCTATTAAAGCAAGAGCAAAGCATGGATTTTTATGATATATAGCCTTGGAAGCATATTCAGTACAGTACTAGCAAAGCTGAAACTTTGCAAATAAGAAACACATTTTACATGTTTTCTTCTCAAGCGCTTTTCTTCTCTCGATGATCCAATACAAAATAAGGTTGAAAACCTCATTTTTTAATGCAGAGTTAATTTCATACAAGCTTGTAGTAGTCATAATCCTCATGAAACAGCCCAGAGTTAAAGGCATTTTTCCCCCCTTTTGTTTTCTCACATCCAAGATGAAGATGTTGTAGTATGATAATGCATTGAAGAACCTTTGTACAACGGCCCTGAAGAGCAACTGAGAGCTGTTATTTGTGCAAACTTGTGCAAACAGGCAGAATTTGATTTGCGAAATGAGCACGAACAGCAACAACTGGTAAACAGAAGCTGCTTTGCAGTTGAGAAGGAGTTTGAAGAACGGATGTGTGGATTTCCAACACTCTCCCACCCCCCTTGAATTTACTTTGTATCAGTACATTCAAGATTAAGTTGTGGGAATAATTAACACAGTCACATCTTCTGTTAAAATCTCAGCAGTAGTTTTCCAAGACTTAAAAGTAATGACGACATTTGCTCAGTATGCATATAGGTGGCACGACTGTGTATTTTATCATTTCACTCTTGAGGTAACTAACTGTCGTTTCATTTAGCTCCTTCAGGTTTCCATGTGCATTTAAGATTAGTTCAAACTACAAATTACAGATTTGTCATTAATGCTAGTCTCCAAACCACTATAATAATTCATAAAAATAGTGCCTCAGTTTAAAGGGTTTGCATCTGGTGATTATTAACTTGAAACAGGGTAACTGAATTTTGCATAGCGCTTTTTTTGGTATCAGGATGTTGTGAAGTACTAGATCTTTCATAAAAACAGTATAATAACTTCCCTTTCCAATACTTATTTCTTTAATTAATTAATTATTAAATAATTAATTCCTTTATTTCTCAGTCTTTAAAAATAAGTTTATTTACTGAAATTTTTCAATTTGAACTTTCTGTTAATTCAGTTACATAAAACAAGTGAATTAAATTACATTACAAATACCGGCAGTTCAGTATTATAGCATCTTGGTGGAACACAGTACTCTGAGTAAATTTAACTTTTTTTTATTTTGTCTTGCATGATTCTCACTGATCTGTCCAAAGTCAGTCCTTACTTTCATATCCTTCTTTTCCCACTCTAGCAATTGAAGTCACTTAAAAGACACAGTCACCACTTTTGCTCGAGGCATACCGAATGCAGAGGGCACAGCTCATATTCTGCTTGGGCTTCTGATGCTTCCAATTTACTGGAAATATTCTTTTTAAAGAGATAAGCATTTCAGGATCATCTATGATTTTAGATGCTACAACTGTCACTTTTTAAATATGAGATTTAACACATCTTTTGCGAATTCTACAAGCAATGTACTGGCAGTCACTTCTTTGCTCACTTGACACATTACCTACTTGACGTGTTTGCAGTCTAGTTTGCTACTTAAGAATATGAACAAGGAAAATTTTCTGCCACTTAAAGTCACACCTGAACTCCAGGCAGAAGGACTCCATGGTCACTACAGAGCTACCAGAGACAAGCCTTCGCTACCTCCCTGATGCTAGAAGGCACAAAACTACAAGGAAACATGGCAAAAAGGAGGGCTCTCTCCATAAAGAAGTACAGAAGTTGCACAGGGGAATTAGCAGAACTGTAACTGGCAGTCATTAAAAGTAACAGAATAAAAGCAGCCACTTAAGAGCACTGAGGAAACAGAAAACAAGGGCTGGATCAGGTAACTGTATACTGGTAAACTAGGGGCCAAGAAAAAATTGCTTGGGGTTGGAGAAAAACAAAGAGCAGAAGAATGCTGGAGCAAACAGTAATAATTAAGTATTGTTCAGGGAACAAGCTGAATCTTAAATGAATAATTAAAATCTTCATGAGTCATTTACCCAGGTCCAAAAATGCATGTGGTAAAGAAAGAAATCCAAACCATTACTGTGGGTTTTACATTATTGGATTATCCTATTTTGAGGAATCAAGGCGAATGATTTTTTTCATTTAACTTCAGAGGATAAAAATTATAAATTCAGCATGACAATTTTCTATAATTAGCTGGTGTGGTACAATGACCTACAGCTCTTCTTCACTTCAAGATCTTAATTTATTTTTCTTTTAAAACCAAAACACAAGGCCCCCCAAATACACATACACACACACACATCAACTGTCTTGCATCACTACTGCAGAGCACATTTTCAGTTTATCAGTAATATCATTTGTTAAGATCAAGTGAGGTGAAAGGCACCAATAGAACATTCTTTAAAGAAAACCAGACTAGTAGCTTATCTTAGGTAAACATACTGTCACACGGGAGAACACACTACTTATATTTGTAAGGCCAGCAAGTGCACATACTACCAAAAAGATTGGAAAAAAGCCCTAGATAAAACTATGCAAATACCTTTGTCCTTGTGTACCCTCTAGTGGCTGTTGAGGTTGTGCCGACCTCACAGTAACTAAGCAGACAATTTCCTCAAAAAGATAGAATCAGAAGGCTTACCTCTGCAATAGCTCTCTTAAATGGAGATTCATGAGATCAGGGTTCTGATGCAAAAGCATGGACTATTTGGAGTTTTAAGTTTACAACCAATTCTGTCTTGTTAGTTTAATGTAGTGAATCCAGTTTTCCACTTAAAAAGCGCCAAGATACATCAAGCTATTCCTATAGCAAGCACTGAGGGCACATGCCTGTGTAGCTCAGGCATACATACATGCTGCACACAAACTGAAGCAACATCAGTAAGGTAAGCTGAGTATTACTTTTCCAGAAATCCTCTGAGGTGGAAAAAAATCTGATACACAGGTTGCAGAGACCACATAAAAGCCATTTATGTATCAAGCAGCAGTTCAAGACTATTGTACAAACATGCTTTAAGATAGAACTGGCTGTTTTGGCTGTACGTGCTGAAAAACTGGATTACGTCAGGCACAAAAACTATCATCCAGCATAAGAACATTCTGCAAGCAAACAACTAATGTTTAATTTAGTTCAGCTTAAACAACCATAAAAGACTGTACAACAGACATTTCAAATAAACCCACTAAAAATCCCCACCCCTCACACCCAAACTCTCCAATAAATAAAAGCAAAGGTCAGTACCCCAGTCAAGATACCAAGTCCTCTCCATAATGGAAAAAATCCCAAGCCAATACGCATTGCTGTGACTTACCAAAAGAATATAAATTGCATTCTACTTTGTTAGAGGACCACACAGCTGGTGAAACATGACAATTACAGCAGTCAGAAAGAGAATATATGGAGTAAGTTTTTAGCAGCTCATATCTATTTCTTCATGAATTGTAGATGCAACAGCTAGTTGTATCATTCAACTAAAGATGCAAGTCATTAAATAGCATCAGAAGAAATACCTTAAAAACTGAAGTATTTTGAAGCCTTCAACCATTCACTACAAAATTTGTGCAGGAGGGAAGTATTTTGAGTATTTTGATCATGATGCTTGCCATTATAAATGAGGTACTTACATTACCAACATGATGAAGGCCAAAGGTGGAGTACTTAGACTATATACCAATTTCTATATATCACAAGAAAAAAAAAATCAATATGCTGTCTTGAAATGACATGAGCTAATGCATATTCAAGATGGAGACTTCACAAAGAAGGATGCACACAACAGACGTAAAACATGTCAGAAGTAAACTGAATGCCAGGTGACATGTAAAACAGACGTTACTTTTAATAAAAAGGTTCTCTTTTCTTCTGTACAGCATACAGACAGAGCTGTCCAGTCAGTCCTCCAGATAACTGGAATAGATTCCCTTCAGACCGAGCAATGAGGAAGTCAGCAGCAAGAGCACTGGCTATATTCTACGGGTGGCAGATGCAGGTGTTTTTTCTGCACCGTAAATGTACATCAGAAAAAAGCCATGTCATCAGATAGCCTAGGCAGCTCTTGGCTTATGCTATTCACTTGCATCATATGTTCATAGGCAGCAATGCAAAAATCCCTCTTTCTGTGTTTATAGCTTGAGTTTAGTCCTTTCACGATTTTTGAGGAGAACATATGAACAACTGTGTTGATGGCCATTCATCCCCACGCCTGAGTTTTGCAATAATGCAGTACAAGCTTGCCATCACTTCCAAAACACTGCAAGAAAAATAAAAAACAAGAGCTGTTACAATTATTCATGGGCTAACATACACAAAAGCCCTTCCATCAGATAAATGTGTCATGGAATATTGTTATGAGAAAGCTCTCTGTTACAATGACAGGCAGGACAACACGCTGCATGTGAAGGAATGCATTTCCAGAGACTGCATGAAGTCACATCTCTTTGGAGCACACTCATGTGAATATCAACTACACTACATTAAATGCAAGCTATTACTGCTACAGGTAGTAACAGATTTCAAGTGCCAGAGGCGTACTGACAAATCCTGCTACATACATTTGGAAAGGATATTTAAGATGAAAGTTACCTCATAGAGGGTCCCCACTTCTTGGTCTGGAGATGGAGCAAAAGACTGGTTTACATATATGAACTGCAAGAAAACGAGAGAGAAGAGATGGAGATCTCACAGAGATCTCATTGAGAACATGGAGGAATCATTCTGCAGTCAGAAGTTGTTACAATCTTTAAGCATATAACAGAACACTACCAGTTACTATCTTCAGCGTGGAGAGGCAACATGACTAGGAGGAGTCACCTCTGTCTGGCTAGCCAGACCACGTCAAAGTAAGCATGCTGACTTCCTTCTCCTGCAAGCTGGCATTACTCTCCCATACAGCTGCACAAAGTGAACTCACCGGTTTAGCTCTTGCTCTTATTTCAAGTATCCAAAGCACCACACCATTCCATTATTCTATGCTCAATTAGAATGATTGCCACAGAATTTAGAAACGTTTTGTTCTTTTTTCAAGTTATTCTTGTCACTTCCTGCTCCAAATGCATTTACATGTATAGGAGCCACCCCACAATGTCAAAGAGGGCCTTGGGATCTGCCCTGCGAGGTAGCAGTGGGGACTGGGGTATCATGTGCTATTTTCAAATAAAAGATATAAAATTCCTAGGGCTTTGCTCTTGAAGTATAGTCTTAGGCTTAAACCACACTGGAAGGCTATGTGCTCCTATTTTTATTTTTTTTTAAATCCTGAGACACTGAAACAAATCGTTGAGAATGTCCTTACTTAATATCTTACCTATCACTCTTTGAAATATAGCACCATGGAAAAGCAATACCCTCATAAATTCCAGGTGAATGAGAAAGCTAGTGCATTTATGCCTATATACTTAAATAAGATCCTCCAAAACAAGAGCAGAATGATTTCAGCAACATTTTAGTTGACTACTTTAATGAGTCCAGCTTTAACTGCATATCTTAAATAAAAACTTGAAGTGTATGGATGTTAAGAGTTCATTGCAGAACAACAAAATCAGTGCAATTGTACTTCCAGCGCTTCCAGTGTTATCATGAGACCACTTTGGCTTGTCATTTCCGCAGGAAGGAACCCATAAATAATACTGGCAATATGCTGCCCAGGGCCAAACACTTGCCAGTTAACCATTTTAAAAGCAAAACCAGTCCTATAATATTAACTAAACTGCTTGAGACTTAAGTTCTGAAGGAAACACTCAGATTCAGAAAGCTGATCCCAAACACTCTGGACCTTTTCCCAAATATTCCATCTCTATACCCAATTCCTCCAGGTACACGGTGCCTAGGCATGTTTCCCTGGGATGCACCGCTGCCCAGCGTGCAACAGCTCCGCCTGGCAGCATCAGACATCAAAAAATACAGACAGTCCAAAAAGCCCACAGCTCAGGGCTGAGCACACCCAGACTGCGCTGCTACAGTCCCCCTCAATATTACACCCTGGTGTCTACTTCCAACAGCTCTGCCGGTGCTCCTGCTCCAAGTTTCCTACTGACAGCTGTAGCCTGGATTCAAACAGTGTCTCTGCAGGGTTTGACAGAGTGGGCTCTGCGCGCGCATCTCCCGCCCGGTGCCCGTTCGTACCAGCTGCTCGGAGGCCATCAGCTTGAGAAACTTCTTGATGAAGTCCACGAGGCCCTGGATAGTCCGGGTCCGCTCCACCGCCCACTTCTTGGTCCTCATGATGGGGGTGTCGCCCACGGCCTTCAGCAGCACATCAACTGCGGGGAGCGGCGCGTCACAGCGGGCCCGCCCCTCGCCGCTCATTGGCCCGCCCCGCCCGCCCCCGACGCCCATTGGCCGCCGCGCCCGCCCGTCACCGCGCCCGCCCGTCCCGGGGAAAGCCTCTCGCCCCATTACTTTTCTTTTTCGAGTCGCCCGCGGCCTCCTCGGTGCTCGGCGACCCGGCCGGGTGCGGGCCCGGCTCGGCGGCCCCTGCTGCAGCCCCGCCCTCCGGGGCCTCCTCTCCGCCGTCGGTCCGGCCGCCGCTCGGCGCCACGGAGGGCGGCTGCTGCTCTTCGGGCTCCGCCATGATGCCGCTGCTGCGCGGGCGGCGGGAAGTGACGCCAGGCGGGGAGGTGGCCTCCGCCCTCCTCGGCGTTCTGTCCCTCGTGGGACACCTCCTTCCCGTCACGTGACACGCCGGGTCCGTCACGTGCGGCGCGAGCCGTCCCGCCGGTAGCGCCCGCGCCCCGCCGGTCACGTGGTGCGCGCGCCCCGCCGCCGCCGCCCCGAGCGCGGGACGGGGGTGGTGAGAGGGAGAAGAGGAAGAGGAAGGAGAGGAGGAAGAGGGCGAGGAAGGGAGGGGGGGACACAGCACAGCTCGTCCGGCCGCCGCCGCCGGCTGCCGCCGCCGTCGTCCCACCATGATCAAAGCCATCCTCATCTTCAACAACCACGGCAAGCCGCGGCTCTCCAAGTTCTACCAGCGCTATGTACGGGCGGGCCGGGGATCCACGGGGCGGGCGGGGGCCGTGCGAGGCTGCGGGCGGCGGATGGGCGGCGGCTCTCCGGGGCTGTACGCGGGGCCCCCTGGCCTGGCCCGGCCCGGCGCGGGCCTGCCGGCAGCACTGGGCCCCGGGCAGCGCCGTGGGGAAAGGGACGGTGCTGAAACCGCGTACGTGAGGCTTTGGAAAGAGCTAGTGTTGTTTTCACAGGGATTTGCCTTTTAGTAGCTCCGAAGGTGAAGGGGGAAGGGAGTCTCGTCCAGCGGCGCACTTGGTTCTCCGAGCTGTTCTGTGGGAGCGCTGCTCTCAGCTCTGCTGTCCGGCGTGGTGCTGCGTGTCTCCGTGCTGTCTAGAACGGGGGAGATGAGCTCTTAAGCAGAACCTTGTCTTTTGGAAAGTCTCAGTGTACTGTAAAAATACAGTTGACATGAAAATGTAATGAACTAGAAAAGAGCCTTCTTTTTCATGGGAGAAGGCAAGTAGCAAAGCAGCGCTGAAAATGCGGCACAGGCGTTCAATCTGAATGTAAAGAAAGGGCAGTGGAAACTCTTGGTTTGGTTCGAGGATAAGAGATTTTGAGGTGATGTTTTGAACATACTGTATTTCCTAGCAGATATGCTGAGATCTGCTTGGGCATTAAAACACAAGAAAGCAACTGGTATTTCTTCAAGTTATGTAAACAAATTAGTCTTTTCCAGTAGCGCAATTACTTACTTGAATTTCTGACCCCTTTCTTACGGTTCTGGCTATTACAGAAGTCATACTTTATTGAAAGGGATGTATCTTGTACACCTCAGAGCAGAAATGATGACTGTGTCACTTCAGTTTGCATCATCAGGCTTTGAATTAGAGTGTAACTGATATAGGTCATTCCTATGTGTGACTGAAAGGGAAGGAGAGGAACAAATGGCCAGAGGATACCAGATTTTTCTTGTAAAACCGTTCTGATCTACTGATTTCATAACTTAAAATGGATTCTCAGTGCTTAAAGTAGCTGTAGCATGTTCGTATGAACAGAATGCTTTGAGGTTTTGAAAATGTGAATAGCAAATAAAACTAAGAAACTTTGTGGTGCATAGAAACAGGGGCAATCATCTAGATTGTATTTTTAAGTGTGATTTCAATAACATAGATTTGTTTACAGACCTTTTGAAGCTTATACATTCCTTTATGTCAGTTGAACCAATACTGGAGGCAAATCTGAGCTTTTTTTTTTCTACAAGGGGAAGCATCTCCTGCTTTGTAGAGAGATTAATTTGATCAGATCTGTAAAAGAGGTATTAGTTTCATAATATCAAAACTCATGGAATGGGTCTGCTGTTTTTAGCTGATATATATGAGAATGAAAACTGCTTAAAATACAGCTAATATTTTGCAGTTAGGTAGAAAAATAATAATTTATGGCAATTAAATAGGAAGATACGTATGTCATCATTTCATCTTTCAAAATATAGACCTGTGGCCATAATTTCAAAGTTAAAAATTAAGTTTCTAAAGAGTCAGAAGAATTCAGTCTCAGAAGTGATATTTCTGATCTGCTAAAAGTTAAGGTCGTGGCATAGGAGAACCTGTTGCTCATGGTGCTTTTGTATTTTAAGCCATTTCTGGACATGTTACATTTTGTGGGGTTTTTAGCTTCCCTGTGCCCTTCAGACTTTGGAGATTTTGTTTTACTCTCTGTTTATGGATGAAAGTAGTTTCACAGCATGCCTGTAGCTGTTCAGGCTACATTGGAGATATAAAAAATCAGAATACTTGAGAACAATTCCAGTTTACTTAGAAAAACCTACTTTTAGATAGTTTTTCACAGAGTTTCTTAAAAACAATAGTTTTTCCACATTTCTCAGTAGTACATTCTTCTGCAACTTGCAAAGATGACTTTTTGTGTTGAAATTACATAAACGATATATGTCTTGTTTACTGGCCGATTTTAGGCCTCAGAAGTAGATAGTTTGAGAGTGCTGATATAATTAGTGTTTTATTATCTGTGTGTGCTGTGCACTGTCAATCCTTTTTAGCAAAGTGTATTTTCTTTCACAGAGTGAAGATACGCAGCAACAGATTATCAGAGAAACTTTCCACTTAGTATCGAAACGTGATGAAAATGTCTGTAATTTTCTAGAAGGAGGACTGTAAGTACCGAGTTTGAAATAAATGCACAATACTTACCGACTTTCAAGTATTATTGCTGCTCTTTGCAGTATGGCTTTTCAAGCTGTAGTATAAGTGCCATGTCACTTGAGATTATCTAATACACAAGGAATGATATGTTGCACCAAGTGTACATGTTCTTTACTAACTGTAACTTTACATGTGTCAAACATCTTAGGCAATAAAACGTTTTTTTTTCCTAGTGCTGTAATGGCCACAGTGCCATGTCTAGTGCCACGATTGTTTCGATACAAAGATGGGGAAGTAACAGGCAGATGTTGTTTTGCTATAATAAAGTAAAAGATTCCTGGTCTCACTTTAAGAGGCAAATGCATTTGCCATACCCATTGAATCACAGAATTACAGAATATTCTGAATGGAAGGGACCCAAACAGATCATTAAGTCCAATACTTAAGTGAGCACCCCATATTGGGTTCCATGGCCCACAGCCCTGGTGTTTTTAGCACCATGCTCTGACCAACAGATAAACCTCTAGAAAATTAACGTGTTTTGGAGCTGTTGCTTTGGCATGAACTCTTAAAATTTGAGCGGGATGGCCTTTCATAGGGAGATTCCTCCACCTTTTTATCAGGATTTATACTATATAAACTAGGAAGAAAAAGATAGTTTTAAATGTGCTAACTAGTATAGTTTTCAACCAAGAAATTTTATTAATAAAGGAAAAGCAAGGTAGGAGGAAAGCCCAGACTTATGTGTTCTGTGTCTGTAAGACAGACACAAAATAATCTTTTCAAATCATCTTCCTTGGTTTTGAAAGTTGTCTTGCTTTAATTGAAGAAATTCTGAGATGGACTTGTGTTTTACTTTGAAGCATTTATTAGCCATCAAGAGTAAACAGTTAAAAAGCCATCTTCTAGGAGAAGGTGTCATAATTGATGGAGTAAGCTCATGATTTCCTGTCTGTGACACAGATTGTCATAGTCTGTTAAATATTATATTTATGGAATTTCTGGTTACTGAAAGTTAGTCCTGCTAACCCCTAGATTTTCTAGAGTATGCAGAGTCAGTTAAATGCTTAGCTGTACCATGTCAGCTAGGATGTCTTTTTTCTTGATCAAACTGATTCCTGATTTTTTTATTACTGTTTTTTGAATTTAAATTTCCTCCAACTATTCAACTGGTGATTCTATCATTAGGTTCTTGGAGATGATGTCAAGTTAGAAACATTCTGGCTTGAATTCTGTAAGTGAAAGACAGGAGATATTTGTAGCTTTTTAAAAAATCACAACTGCTTAACAAAAATAAATTGAGACAGAGAACACAATTTTGGCTTTCCTCCTACTGCTCAATCCTACGGTTACCATTTCAATATTTTCTTCAGTATTTTTTTTTCAGACAGGAATCACTTTATAGTTTGCTGTTTGCATCAACAGTTTATTTGTAAAACTATGTGTACTTCAAATATGAAGTATTTGAAAGAATTGGGTAAATAAATCACAAAAAGAAGAAACTTTAATTGCCATTTCTTTCCACTTTCCTATTTGTTTATAATAGTGTTGTCTGATACATAAACGTATTTCTGGCTGTTCAGAAACAAAGGGTTCTCTTTCCCTACCCCATTCCTGCTCTCTTCCAAGCATTAATGCAAAGTACTTAAGCAAAAGTGATCTAAAAGTTTCCTTTTTTTTTTTCTTCCTCCCCCCCCCCCCCCCCATATATTTTCTCCCTGTGATAAAGACAGAAACTAAGGGGATGAGTTATGGTATACCAAATAGGTAATTCAGGTACAGAATTAAGAAAAAATTACAGTGGTCATGGCCATGTAGGTTCAGTCTAAAAAATGTTTTATTTCTATATTATCAGGCCTCTTACAGGTCAAAGCAGTGATCTGCCAGTGATCTGATTTAGATCTCCTGTGTGCCTTTTTTTATAAGGCTGTAGCAGAAGAGTGGGAGAACATACCTCTTTAGGCCTCATTCAGTGCCATGATAATTAGTGAGTCTGTACAAATGTAATGGCTTTCTGTGACTGTAATATTGCCTCATAAACTATTCCTTGTAGTACGGTCCCACTTCTCAAGATGTCACACATTTTGTGGCACAAGTGTTACATGTTCTTGGTTATGAAGTGGATTATAAACCTAATTTAAAGCTTTTTTGGTAATCCAAATGCCAGTCTTCATTATAGTTTTATTTCTCTCTTGGTGCTCCTGTGAGAAGGTCAGGGAAGAAATTCATAGGCGCACTGTTAATCTGTAAAGCATATTAATCCCTGTGCAGTGCCTGCCTGCTAGTGTGGAATGGAAGTACATTTAATACCTCTTTTTTATGATCTGTTTGAATTGATTTTAATAAAAAGGTGCACATGTTGATGCCGTTGTTATCCATATGCATAACAATAACTGTGTTTTTGTGGTTAAGTGTAAGTTGTCTGTCTTGGTACTTAGTCTTCCACTGGAATTATATCACAAAATAAAAGTTGCAGTATAGTTGGACTTGGGAGAACTCCAGCTGTTAACAATAGGCCTCTATTATTGAAATAACTGTGAGGATTTGCCCAGCTTATCCTGAGAATTGCTAACTAAGCTTTCCTTGTTTCATTTCCTCTTTAGATTAATAGGTGGATCTGATAACAAAACTAATTTACCGACACTATGCACCTTGTATTTTGTCTTCTGTGTGGATTCCTCAGAAAGTGAGCTTGGTATTTTAGACCTCATACAAGTAAGTTTTCTTTGCTGTTTCATGGGGATTTTTTTTTCTTTTATTTTTAGTAAGTGAAATTAGTAAGTGAATTTAGTAAGTGAAATTTAGTAAGTGAAATAATGAATTGAAGTACCTTAGAACTTAAATATAAGCTGTGCCTTTTTTTTAATACTTGGAAGTGAAGGTCACTTTCATACTGTGGACATGTCAAGAAGTGCTGAATATTATTTTTAGATTGTTTGCAGTTTTCTGGGCTGTCTTGAAAAAGTTTTCCAAGTTGATAAGAAAATAAGGAAACCATTTGGAACCTCCTGAACACAATCTTATTTTTTGTTTAGCTTTCAAGTCCTTCTTTTGGCTGCAGGTAAAAATAGTGCAGTTCAAACATTTGCTAGAAAAGTGTAGATTATGACAACTTCGATATACAATGCTCTGTATGTGTTTATATATACCCAGACCCACATATACATTTGCATATATATATATATATACACACATATATATATATATATATGTATACACACACACACATATACATATTCACTACAAATGTATAATGGATAAAGATCCAAAACCTATGTGGATTAAATTTTCCTTGTTGCTTATGAGCTTTTTGACAGGTTCTTAGAAAAGGAGGGTAGATGCTCCCCTAGGTATGTGTTCTACACCAGGGGAAATTGGGGTGGGTAGGGTGAGGATTGGTCAGGAGAAAGAAGATCCATAAGTCTAGGTTCTTTCGGTATCTCAGTAAGAGAGGCTCAACAGCACAAATGGTTTAACAAGATAATTGCTTAATAGAACAGAGTAAGAAGATGAATGTAGATAGGTATATCTTACATGCTTCAGATGCTGGGTGCTTGTGGCACCCAATGGAGCCCAGGTGGATTTTCCCACAGTTCATAATGCAGAGCAGATCCTGTCTGTGGAGAGAAGCTCTCCCTCTTTGGATCTTTGAGCTGTTATGTGATTTCCTCACAGGAAAACAACTCTTCCTGAAGGATATTTCAGAAGAACTTTAGCTGCATTTTGAGGTCATGGCGAGGCCATGCAGGTGGCATGATCCCTGTTACCATGTGGGAGCTGCCTGCAGACTCCTCCATTACAGTGAACTGGCTGAGTTTCTCCCTCAGCCAAGGAATTGTGCAGCACAGCATAGGCCTGTGCCTATTCAGGCACTATTAACCCCTAAATATGCAACAGTCTCATAGTCAGGATCAGTACCTTCCATTCCTGCAGTTAATCTTTGCCAAGGACATCATAGGTTATAGATTATATATATATATATAGATTATATTAAGAAGATACCAGCTAGTCAGCCCAGTCGAGCAGACAGGGTCTGTTCAAGGTCACTGGCTCCTCAATACAATGTCTTCTGCAAGGCTTCCAAGTATGATTTCACAGAACCATAAAGTATACTGAGTTGGAAGGGGTTTTGAGTTCAACACCTGAGCTTGCCCAGGACACCCCAAGAATCACACCATGTGCCTGAAAGCATTGTCCAAACGCTTCTTAAACTCTGGCAGGCTTGGTGCTGTGGCCACTATTTAAACTGAATATGTCTTCATCAGCCTAGTAACAAATACCATGTCTGAAAATATGAATGCTCCATCAGGGCAAGAGACCTCTGCCTAAATGTGTTACTTTTTCAACTTAAAACTTGCAAATTAACAATTTCACTGATGATCATTAGTGAACTCAGATGTGGCAAAAGGGTTTCACGCCATGAAGTGATTTATGTTGTTGCATAAAACAGGTTTCAGTTATATATATATGAAACAGTAAGTATAACTTACTGTTAAGCCTTTCAAAAGCTTGCACATCAAGAGAATTGATTACGTAAGTAAAACCTAAATGGACTTGTTTCTGTTGATTATTTACTGTAGAAGCATTGTGAGTCTCAAAGGCCTCACAGTTCCCTGCAGACCTTTCTTGAAGCTGCATCGCTTCTCACAGAGACATGTTAGTGTTCAGAGCAGCGCTCCAGTGTTGCTCTGCTGGACAGTAGATCTAGAAGAGTGCCTGTGTGGGTAGCAGGGAAGCAGACTCCTTTCTGGATTCTTGTAGCATCTTCAGTCACAGAACATTCTGCAGTATCTGAACAGTGCAAAGTTAACAGGTACAGGATGGCTGTGCCTGTTCATAGCAGTTTGTTGTACAATGTTGATTGGTTGCCTGTTGTGTAGTGTGTGTTCTTACTTGGAAGTGCTGAAATATTAATGAACAGAGAGAAGCACCATATTCATACATAGACAGAGTGATCTAAATAGTACTTTGAGGTGTTGGAGCAAATTGCTTGAGCTTACTACTACCTATCATTATATAGCCCTCAAAGTTTTTGAATTAGAGAGAATTTAAACTTTTCTCTAAATTGTGTTGCTTCTTGTACCAAAATACTTTGATAGATTTTAATCTCCTAGTCTTTGTATTTCACATTTTTTCCATAAATGTTTCCCAGTGTTCAATTATATGTCAGTATAATGGCGTAAAGGAAGCTGAAATAATAAAAATGCTATTTCCATTTGTAGAAATATTTTATTTTTCTGATCTGTATGATTTTGTTTAAAATCATACATTCTCACCATTCCATTCTACCTACAGCTGTAGAAGCTGTTCCAATTTCTCTTAATCATTGTAATTCAAGCATTTGATTATAGTATAAAGTATACAGAGATTAATTAAATGTTTTTAATTTCCAGGCTGGCTCAGAAGGAGGATCTGTTTAATCCTCTTAGCAGTAGCAATTAGAATTAAATGTATCTTATACTGCAAGAGGGCTCTCAGAAAGTTTATTATTACATCTCAACCCCACATGCAGTGCAGACTGGCAGTATATACACGCATATGTTGAGTCAAGCAAATAAGCTTATTTTTTTCCTGAGAAATGTTGAACAATTTTTATGCATCTTTGTTTACTGTAGTTCAGAGATAACATGGGTAAGCGTAAGACATCTGGACTTTGTCATACATATAATGAATTGTTTAAGTAAGTAGATAGGTGAAGGACGGGTTTATGATGGAAAGTAAACTGGTGAAATGAACCTAGAACTCGGTATAGCATTTAAGAGGTTTCTGTCATGTAAGCTGAGTAAATGTGTAGGAGATTAGCTTACATAAGGCAGTATGCAGTTCTTTTCAGCATGAGGTTTTTGTTGTAAGACTTAAGATACTTTTGTGAATGCCACTTATATCGCCGTGAGGTCAGAGTTGTTTCACAGGTAAGTCTTGACTCAGGCTTAGTGAATGTGCTGTATGCATTACAAGTCATAGACTCTGCCTCAGGTTTGATACTGTCTTCAACTTGGATTTTGGTGTTCGAACACCTAAGGCAAATTCACATTGTCATTTCTTGGCCATGTTCTTCCTTTTTTTTCTAAATATAAACACATTTCTTTTTATTATATTTCCTTACTTGAATTGGGAGATAGGTCAGCGTCTGTGCTATGCTTAGGTTTTGCAGTCTTTTGGATTCAGTGTAAATTCTGTTATGCTATTTTAGAGTCTTTGTGTTAGCCTGTGGAGTGTAAGGTTTTAGTGCATGGAAAGAAAATATGTGTGAAAACGTAACTAGCTGTAGACTTCCATAAGGAAAATCGAGAGACATTTAAAGTGGTACTTTAACTATCTTATGGACTTAAAGGCCCATTTCAGCTCTAAGAATTTTTGAGTGTCTTGGCCCATTGCTGTACTTCGAAGACATAATGACTCAGCAAGCAGTGGAGTCTGTGAGATCAGTCTTCCATGCAAAGTTCTATAGAGCCTTGCAAGATAATGTTGTTCAGTGAGGTGCATGTGGGAAATGCAGTGCAGTTCATGTAACATGTTTTTTTCAGTTCTTAACAATAAAGGATCCTGACTAGAGCTGCTTTTATGCTAATTAAAAAAAGTTGAGAGGCATATGATTGGGATCAGAGCTCTCCAGGGGCAGATTGAATGACTTCTGTCCTCAGGTTTACTGTTGCTGTTTAGCTAAGGAAGAAGGAGAGGATATTCTTAATATGAGTTACTCCTGTTGTTTTTAGCTCATCTTTTGTACCTGCTTTTGTTAGTATTTGACATTATCTATGCTCAGATAGATTTAATTGATTAGGTATTCTGAGTTTTCTGCTAACCTTGTTATCTTCCTAATACTAATGTGTGATTTATTCCTTTTCTGTATTATTTGCTTATTCTAAAAGTAAGCCCTTCATGATGATGATGTTTGATGTTTTGACATATTGCTGAGTAGAGGGGGCTCCTGGCTTGTATATATCCAATAAAAATTTGGTATTTTGTTTCATATATCTTATGCTCCAGATGTGTGTCTGGCTTTACTGAAGCATATTTCCTACAAAAGAAGGGTGTGGGGGTTTTCTTTTTTTTTTCCCCCTCTGTTTTCTGTTTACTTGCATGGAGATGTGTATGGGTTTTTCTTTGTACTATAAAAGATTGTCATTTCAAAAATTAAGCACAAGGGGGAGCTAGTAATTCGTTGCACATGCATCCTTATTTTGCTGCTGTTTGACTCATTTATTTATATTATTTTCCAATAACATAAATACATGTTACATAAACATCACAAGGTGCATCTGAACTGATGTGTGTGGAGGGTGTGTGTGTCCCAAAAAAACTGATGTGTTTTCTCTTCTGGTTATTGATCTACAAGTCTGAAGCATCTGAAGTGATTACTGAAGTACTTAAATTTTAGCACTACTTGCCATAGCGTGCAATTCATTTGACTCAGCTAAAATTCTGATGAAAGTGGCTCTAATTTTACTTACCATTTCAATTATTGAAGGCAACTTAAAATGGACCAGGAAATATTAGTGTAAAAAATCTAGCTTTCCTTGCAGACTAATGTTTTAAAAGACCATTTACAATAGATATAAACCTTGCCATTTCTGGCGTTACTCTGAGTGAATTCACCATCATGAATGGAAGATGGAGGAAATTTCCAAAGTTTCATGAGAAATCTGTAGTCAGTGAAATATCTCACTGAAGCAGTGCCAGCTGATTTCCCTTAGACTGAAAAATATTTGTTGTGCATTACTGCTTATGCATTGTAAGCAGAGGTTTGTGAGTTCGTGTAGTATGTGGTGGTGTTGCTGTGTAATAGGTAAAGGTTTAAAAGTAGCCACTGTAACTATGAATCGAGTGTTGCTATAGAAACTCTATTTACTGGAAGAATGTCACAAAGTTTTGTGTTATTGGTGCGTGAGCATACATGCCGCTGCTAAATACGTGTATGGGGGGGCTTTTTTTAGGATTTTTGAGTTGGCTTTGTTTCTAATGTGTTCCTTTGTTTTCCAAGGAGCTACAGAGATGTCAAAGTCAGAGTGTGTGAATTCATGTGCAAATTTGGTGACATATGAGGAGTATTTTCTTTCAAAAATAATGTCAAACTCAGCTCTTGTAACTAAAGCCATTGGACAAAGGTTACATTCACACCCTGTTTCCAATCTTCTTGCAGCTAATATCAAACAGCACTGTCCTTGTAACTGCATTCTCCTAAGGTGCAAGGAAAGTAAGAGAACATCTTTGGTCATTTGTCTTGCTGCACATGTTGTCAAATGTGTAGTTTTTTCTGCTTAACATAAAAGTCTTTTTGTTTGCTCGCATCCCTTCTTTATAGAAGACTGTTATTGCCACAATGAATTAACAACTGCTTGAAGATAAACCCCCTGCTTTGCTTAGCTTCAGTATAATTTAACAGAAGCATATTCATTTTCTTAGTTAACTTGTCAGCAAACCTTTTTGTCCTGAGTCTGCCTCTGAATATGCTCTATGTTCCTAGTTTAAGTGGCAAATTTGTATTTTGGTACTTCTAAATGCATGGAACATCACTTAGATCTGTAGTTTGACTTCAAAATGAATATTGATAGTAGTAGTACACAGCAACAGCAGAGTATGATTCTCTTCTCTTTTGCATTGTGAGCAGGATCAGAGGACCAGGGATTAAAATATAATCTTCATTGATCTGCAAGGTAGACAGTTGGGAATGGCTGATGTGAAGCAGACCTGTTTCACTGAGCCTGTAGACATAAATACATGTCTGTAGAAGCAGGACTTCTATCCACAGAGAGTGGAGGTGAATGGAGTTACATCCAGCTGGCATCTGGTCAACAGTGGTGTTCCCCATGGCTCAGTGTTGTGGCCAGGCCTCTTCCATGTCTTTATTAATGGTATGATGAGGGTCTCGAGTGCTCCCTCAGCCGGTTTGCAGCCAGTTTGAGCTGGGTGGGAGCGTTGATCTGCTGGAGGGCAGGAAGGTTTTGCAGAGGGATTCAGAAAGGCTGGATTGATGGGCCAAGGTCAATTGTATGAGGTTCAGCAAAGCCAAATGCTGGATCCTGCCCTTGGGTCACAACAGTCCCCTGCAGCGCTGCAGGCTGGGGAAGAGTGGCTGGGAAGCTGCCCAGTTGAGAAGGACCTGGGTGTTGACGCCAGGTTGGCAGCAGCTGAACATGAGCCAGGGTGTGCCCAGGTGGCCAGGGAGGCCAAGAGTGTCTTGGCTTGTATCAGCAGTAGTGAGGCCAGTGACTGTCCCCCTGTACTCGGCACTGGTGAGGCCCTGCTTCAAATCTTATGTCCAGTTTCGGGCCCCTCACTACTTGAGAGCCATTGAGGGGCTGGAGCAAGTCCAGAGGAAGGCAGTGGAGCTGGTGAAGGGGCTGGAGCACAAGGCTTAACAAGGAGCGGTTGAGGGAGCTGGGGGTATTTAGCCTGGAGAAAAGGAAGATTGGGGGGCCTTATCTTTCTCTACAACTGCTGGAAAAAGGGTTATAGAGATGCTTCAATCTCTTCTCCCAAGGAAGAGCAGTAGGACAAGAGGAACCGGCCTCAAGTTGTGCCGGGGGCGATTTGGTTTACTGGACATTAGTAAACATTTCTAAACTGAGTGCGTTGTCAGGCATTGGAATGGGCTGCCCAGGAAAGTGTGGAGTCACCATCCTTAGTGTTCTAAAAGCACCTAGATGTGACGCTTAGGGACTTGGCTTAGAAGCTGGATTTGGCAGTGCTAGCTTAACTGTTCGACTCTTTGATCTTTAGGTTTCCAACCTAAACAATTCTGTGATCTATGTCAGAACATGGTTTCTCATTCCTGTTTCTCTGGGCCTATGCACTTTGAAATCTGGTGCCTCTCAAATACTAAGATGGGATTCATAAATCATGTGCAACAGAGAATCAAAATCAGATGTTTATCTTCCATATTGCTTCTTTAGGAAGTTTGAATTTAGAATTGAATAAAAAATTGTATAGAGTGACAGCTTAATAAATAATATTAAATGTATATTGTGGCAAAATGGCCTTGAAACCTATAAAACAGATTAAAATTTCCAACGAGTTGCAATTTACAGATCATTAATAAAAGATCAGTAAAATCTTACAGAAATTCTTCTAAACTTTGAAGAGCCTAAGCTCAATCTTATGTTTGACTTAGAGATCTTGATGTCTGTAGGAGTTATCCCTTGCACAAAGGGAACTGTGCTTACAACTCTTAAGACTGAAGTCTTTGACAGCACTCACTGCAAATACATGGTGATTGGCATTCAGGAGCTTCAGGAGTGCAAGTACAATCATCATTGTGTTATCTGACCTAACTGGGGACTTGGGTGCACTTGGTGTACCAAAGTACAATCATAAATACTAAGGAGTCTGTTACAGCAGCACCCAGTGCAAGGTGATGTAGAGGTCATATCTGGCAGGGAACAAACATCAGTGGCTGCTGTTTGGCAGCTGCTTGGATTTTTCTGCTTTATGCTTTTATATTCTGGATTCAGAAAGGAGTTATTTGCCTGTGCATAAGCTGCTAGACTTTTCTAAATTTATGTGGTGATATGCCTGATGGGATCAACAGGTGTGACATTAAAATGCCTTTTTTATCGTGAATTCAGTGAGTGTAAATCAGGTGAAAGCTGCCGTGCTGCTGCTGGAAACAGTGATGCTGAAAGTTAACAGCAAAGTTAACAGTCTGGTTAACTAGGAGATGCCTGCAATGCAATAATTGTGAAAAATAGTAACAGTAATGGGAAAAGCTATTTTTTTTTCTTTAATAATTGAGATCTAATGAAGTGGGAAGGAATACTTTAAATCACAGCTGAGGGAATTATAGTGTAGGTTATGTTACCAGTTTTTCAAGGTGCATCTTGTTTTTTAAAACTGTGACTTTTAGCAGAGTTTTAACCTAAACTGGCTTGTGCATACAGTTTTGCCTTTTACGTAGATAACATATTGTTGACATAATGTTAACCATATAATTTCTGTAGATGCCTTTAATGCCTTAAGATCTGACCAGTGTTTAATTTCTATATTTGCCTTTCTCAAACCTCACGCCTAATGGAACTATAGAGCTTTTGTTAAAGATTGACCTTTGGCTTTTTTTCCCCCTCTTTGCAGGTATTTGTGGAAACACTAGACAAATGTTTTGAAAATGTCTGTGAGCTGGATTTAATTTTCCATGTAGACAAGGTACTGTGATGACATCCTGTAATATTTTTGTCAAGTAAAATGTTTTGTTTCAGCTGATACTTGGTACTAAATCTGCCTTACTTGCTAGAGGAGGGTGATGAAGCTTGTGAAGGCTCTAGATAGTAAGTTTTAAGTGGGGTGGCTGAGGAGCAGGGGATGTTTAGGCTGGAGAGGAGGAGGCTCAGGGGGAACCATATTGCTCTCTGCAATTCCCCGAAAGGAGGTTGTAGCAGGATGGGGGTTGGTCTCTTCTCCCAAGTAACCATCAACAGACAAGAGAAAATGGCCTCAGGCTGGATATCAGGAAGAATTTCTTCACTGAAAAAGTTGTCAGGCATTGAGGCAGGGAAGTGGCACAGACACCATACCCAAAAGTGTTCAAGAAGCAACTGGGCGTGGTACTTAGTGCTGTGGTTTCGTTGACATGGTAGTGTTTGGGCAAAGGTTGGACTTGATGATCTTGGAGGTCTTCTCCAACAATACTGATTCCATGATTCTGTGATTTAATTACTAGTGAAATCTAGAGAGTTTTTGTTAAAATGCTACTTTTATGACTTGAAAGCTGCAGTGGAACATGCCTTCCTGAGGAGCCATAAAATAATATGGGAGATTAGCGAAGTAATATTGCACATAAAATTATAAAATCCGAGACATCTGAATACTCTTAGAGTAGGATTAGCTTCAAGAAATAATGTGTTCTATTTTGTTTATGGTTAAGTTTTATACAACTCAGAACTGAAGTTGTTGAGTGTTTTCCAGTTTGGGTTGGCAGTTGCCTTTCATATGCTATGATTATGTAATATAAATGCTGTGTGGATCTTTCTGTTTTAAATCTCAAACAGACATTGTCTTTTCTTCAAACATTTAGAAACAATCTTGTTTGAATATTCCCAGCTATAAGAAATGAGTGTTTTACTGATTAATCTTGTTTTGAGAAATGCTGTTACTATAGTCATCTTTTGTTTAGAAGGACTTTGACATTTCTTGATGTAATATCAAAAATGCTGAGAATTTAATACAGATGCTAAAAATTTAATACAGATAATTTCAGTTACATTTTGTGCCTACTGTTGCTTTCTGTTCAGTCACCTTTGCCCTTCTGTGAACATTTTTCTGCATCAACAGCAAAAGATGTCAAAGGAAAGTAAGATAGAAAAAGTAGACTAAAAATAATACCGTATTAGGTATCTGAAAAAACCATTTCAAAATGACTCATTTTTTTTCAAAATCAGAAGTTCTTTTGGAAGAAACACTTGCATCTCGACCAGACAGTGAAATGCAGATTACCTCAAGTGAATGTTTGAACTGATGCCTTGCTCATGAAAAGTCATTACGTTTTCTGGTCTGACTGGAACATGTTGGATATTTCCAAAATGACAGATTAAAGTACAAAAGAGTTTATGAGTGGTTTATATATTGGCTTCTGAGTTTAAATAACAGAAGTACTGCAGTTGTTTTGTGGGAAGGAGTTTGATATTTAGCTGAAGAATGCTTTAGCTGATATGTACCCTAAACTGTTGCTCTGTAGTATGTTTCATTAAGGAGCATTCCTTAACATAACTTTATAGACAAAATATTTCTAATAAAATATAGACAACTTAGGTGCTTCAAAATGTTAAATTTATTGAAGAATATTTTACTTCATATTGGATGTGAGATGATGTTTCTTCTTGAAAACTGTGTATCAAATGGACACTAGAATGTCACTGTTTCATTTGATTTATTAAAAATCTAAAAGTCTGCCTGAGAATCCCATTAAATGTTTAGACTAGAATTTTTGAACTCTGAGGAAAATGTGAACCCTTAAATACTAGTTAGATATTTTAGTAAAAATTATTCATTTGTGCAACAAAAGTCAGTGAAACCTTGAGTTAAAAAAGCTTTGGATGTGACATTAATCAGTGCAGTGATTTTTAACTTGAGCATAAATGAACAAAAGAATACAATATAGAGACATGAACTTCTGTAGTAATGCAAGGCTGCTACCAGCTGTACAGTAGCATTAGTTGTGCAGCTGTGACTAATCTGATGTCTCCTTCCTTTTTTACCTCCAGTTGAAGTTCATCAATATTGTAGGTCTGAGAACAAAACAGGAAGATGTATCTATGAGAATGAAATTAGAGTGTTAAATT
Organism: Acanthornis magna; assembly: GCA_036785705.1. Lineage (NCBI taxonomy): Eukaryota > Metazoa > Chordata > Aves > Passeriformes > Acanthizidae > Acanthornis > Acanthornis magna. Next base: position 3,772,589 of record JAWUZG010000236.1, on the reverse strand, counting down.
CTCTTTAAACTGTAGATAAGGTCACCTTGTCAAGAAGCACAATGCACTGAGCCTTCAGAGTTAACACATTAAATTTCTCACGTCAGATAGTTGTGGCCTGGCTCGTTGGTATGTTCAAAGTGTGCAAAAGCGTAAAACAGCGACTGCCCCTGTTGGATCTAGACAGTCTTAGTTATAATTGGTACTTATACGTGGGTGCTGTTTGGGGTGAAGTCTTTAAAATATTGGTATTTTGAATGGTCTGGTATTGAGAAAAGTGAGGATTGGCTGATTTATTTGGATAAGAATTTTTCTGTGTTTTCAGTTTGTGATGGAGCTGTGGAAGGTGGCTTTTTCACAGTTCTCTTGCCAGAGCTGTCTAAACCAACATTTTTTCTTGTAAAAAAATTATGTGGCATGTAGAAAAGTTAAACTGTGATCTCATAGAGCTACTGCCTCTTTACTATCATTTTATGTGGTATTTCTGTAAGGAAACATTTACGTTTATCAGGCATTTATCATTGTGCAGGACCCAGTGGTGGCTTATAGTAACCTGAAGCCAAAAGAGATACTTTTTCAAGAATATTGATACAGTATCAGAAACTCGTTTGGAGAATGGAGTATAGGTGGGAATGAGTGTTTCTAATGTGCTGTAGCAGACGAGGATTTGGGTGTCAGGGAGTGTAGTTTGTACAGGAGAGAATTCAACTTCTCTTTTAAAGATCACCTGTATAATGAGCAGCCAAACAAACCTGCTGTAGCTGGAGCAAGATATTTTCACATGTCTTATGAGGAGGAGGAACAGATTTATTTCAGTCCTGTACTGATTCTCACACTGAGTCCAAGAGTGTAATGCTTTCTGATGGAAAAGGCATCACTGAAAGCTATTATACAACTAAAACAATAGAATACATTCAGTTAGGGATGTAAGGGAATACTTGGTTTTTTTCACAAGTTTTTGGCACCTATTGAAATATCTCTGGGAGTATCATGATCTCTTGCAACAGTTTATTATCTAACCAAAACAGTGAACCATCCAGAATCAAATTGTTTGAAGACAAGAAAATGTGTTTGCCAAATTTTCCTGGGAGAGTTTTGTCTTGATACATTCCTTCTTTGTTAGAGTATGCATTCATGCTTTTAGAGAGTACGTAGAAGATAAATAGGAAGCACTCTTGATTTTTGTAAGAACACTTCTTAAAATCGTTATTATAAAACAGCAATTTCAGATTCTAAAGAGTTGGCTTTTTCAACAGTTAGATCCCTTTTGGAGCAGAAGATGTCTATTCCTTTTGCCTTCAGTCATTCACTTAAATACTATTTGGAATACATTATTGAAGTGCATTTTGCCCTTCATTGCCACTTAATGCTTGTGGAGACAATGTGTATTTGTTAATTTAATATGTATTTGCAATCAAAAAAAGAAAAAACAGTTACTATTTCTTTTTGTCTTGCTGCTGCTTCTATATGGGCAAGCATGTTTAAGAGAAGGGAGTCAATGTCTTAAAATAGTTAACATAACATTATTAGTCAAAGCTGTGATTTCCTTTCATATACAGATTACCAAATAAATTATTGGGGCAAGACAAAGAAAATGACTAGGCTTCTTTAAAGCCATCTATGCTTTGAACATTTTTAAATACTTGGTATTGGACTTCAATATTGCATCCTGAAAGTATGAAAAAATGCAGAGAAAGGCGAGAGGCATCATCCAAGGTATGGACCAGTTTGCATGGAGGAAGAGATTAAATATTCAGGATCCTGGAGGCAGAGGAGTAAGAAGTATATAGAAAAAAGGTGTTGGAAGAGCCAAAAGGGGCCTCCTGAAGAGCTGTTTAGCCTCTTAAAACACATTAATTATAAATTTGTTTAGAAATATACTTAAAATTTATCAGGGAAAGAAATTAAATTTTGCTTTCTAGGTATGGCACTAAACCAAGAACTGTGCTGGTTTTCGATGTGCTACGTCCAGGTTATTTGATTTAGAGATTTACTTCTACCCTTAAACCACAGGGAAATTGGGAGAATGTCCAAAATATTAGTTAGAATTATGCTTTTGAGATACCAGATTGTGCATGTTTATTTCTGAAAAGTAGAAATGCTCCTTGTCTTCATATTTAAATACTAAAATAGGATTAAAATATTATATTTTACATAGTAACTCTGGATTTTTACTAGAAAGCGTGCAGAAGGATGCCTTTAAAAAAACCAAACCAAAACAAGTCTTAATAGAGTGTGCATGCAGACTCTGAAACAGCGATTCATGAACCAGGGCTTTCATCCTCGAGTCAGGGTTGCAGGGAAGAGGGATATTTAAACATACCCATTTCATTAATGTTCCCAGCTGGTTTACGTGGTCCTGCAGTTTGAGTCCTAGCTGTCAGTCTTAGCTGCAGATGCTGAAGGCTCCGTATTTATGAGGTAGCTCCGGAACATTAATTCTAATCCTCGTCTTGGGATCCATGACTGGTGAGCATCCCAGTCCCTTCCTTCCCAGGTGTAGCCTGAAGTAGTATTTACACATCTATTTGTGAGCAATTTGTTTAGTCTTGTAGAATGTGCTTCCTAGAGATGTTACTGTTATTGATGCTAATTAGAACTGTAATCATTAGAAAATGGGAACTGAAAGAAATATGAAAGTTTCTTAGCATTGGTAAGTGGTATATAGCAGATGAGTTTGTAACAGAGCTGTGAGCAAAGAAAATACTGGAGAAAGGAACACGAAGTGATGAGCTTTGTTCCCAAATGGTCTTAGATTAATTGCTAACATAAATTACATTAAGCATACATTAATACGTTAAGTGGTTTACAGAATGTATTAATAAATAAGTTCCCTGCATTGAGGAATCTAGAATCTAGAATTGAGGAATCTTTCCAGATTGTATGGAGGATATTTTGCAGTTTTAACTTCTCTTTTGGTCTCCTTTAGGTCCATAATATATTGGCTGAAATGGTCATGGGTGGAATGGTTTTGGAGACCAACATGAATGAAATTGTCACTCAGATTGATGCTCAAAATAAACTGGAGAAATCTGAGGTAAGTATGATGCACTGTATAGTTTCTAAACTAAAAAAGGGTTGTAGTAGATGCATGCTGTATAATGCTCTTTGTCCTTCATAGCAAACTAAATAGTGTAAGCTGCCTGCTTATAGTGCCAAAAATTTGCAATGTATCTGAGGGGTTGTACCTTTCATCATAAGTAACTGCTTAGTTGCTGCTGGTTAGATCTTGCTTTTTGTATCTAATAGCATTGTGCATCTTTGCTATTGAGATACTTTTGTAGTTCTCTAAGTTTCTCTTGCAGAAAACCTTTTCTTTTCAGCCTACTTGTTACGCTGGACTAGTAACTTTAGCATTTAAATAAAGTTAGGTAAAGAAACAAAGTGTGTCTTCAAAGTCTACATATTCCTGTCTGCTAGTATGCTTCTAAGCACCTGAAATAAATAGCATCAGTAATACTGCAACACACAAAAAAAATTGGACTGAAATGGACTAGATAGAAGTTAAAGCCCAGTTTTAGACACTTCAAAGTAAATATGAATTCTTCAGTTTTGATAATCTGAACCTTTGATCTTCAGTGAGTGTAAAAAAGATATTCTGTATATGACCATAATGGGCCAAGTGGGGGATCACACGTAAGTTGTGGGAAATCCCTTTTCAATTCAACAGTTGTTGAATTTGTGTTTAGGAAAGACATTTAGGTTAAGAAAGGATCTTATAATTACTTTATCTATGACACAGAGTATTAGTGTCCCTGTAACGTCATCATATGTGCCTTGTAACCCAAAATGCTGCTAATATATCTTAGTTAAATCTGTGTTGGATTCTAAATGATGAAGGTAATTCCTCATAAGAACACATCAAAGCATAATATTCAAATTTCTAAACAAGCCTTTGCTTGAATTGGAGACTTTCTAAAGCTGAAGTGAGCTGAGTAGACTGAAATCTTGCAGGTGGCATAAATATGAACTATGACATTTTAGGAGAGGACCCAGAGAACTTCCTAGTTCTAACTGAAGTGCAGTAAAGAGAGAAATGGATTCTTCAGCTTTTGTTTTTGCGATAGAATGTATACTACTCTCCTGATTCTGCAGTCTCACATTGGTGCCACCTCAAGTTTTCTTATACATTTAATTGTCTGTTTTGCACAACTTCCAAACTACATCCAAGAACAGGACAACAATACGTAAAAAACAAGGGAAAGCTAGGAATGATTTGATACAGTACAATTCAGCAATATGCATCTGAAAGAATTCTATCTTAAAGGTGTCCAAAATGTTAATTTTAATATTTTTCTCACACTCAGAAACATGGATTACAGAGGTGAATATTTGAAGTTATTCTCATGAATGTTTGCTATATTTGAATAACTTCTGTATATATTTTTCTTTATTTGATAGAAAAGTAGCCTAGTGTTCCCAAAAGCTGAACTTACTGAGCAGCTATGTTCTACCATGTATTATGTGCATATTGGTTTTACCTGAAAGCATTTAGTTATGTAAATTCTGTTACCAAATCAACTGTAGACCAATCTCTGACTAGTCTTCTGAAACACATTGATTCAGTGCAGCCAGCTGCAGTAGTTGTTATTTTTCCATTATTTATCATAAAGTCATTCTTTCTTGTAAGAGTTTTTAGTATAAAAGTACATGGTAGAAGATTTGAAAAAAACCTCATAGAACTTGGAAGTGTATACAAAGCAAATAGGAACTTGTTCCTTTACATTCCGCAATGAATTACAGAAAGTAAAGAAGTAGCAGTGATAAATTAAAACACTTGGTGACTGGGATGGAGCAGAACGTCTCACGGTCTGCTCACCACAAATACTTTTTTTCCCCTTAGTTCAGTGACTATTTATTTTCAAATTTAACAGTTACTATAATGCTGAGATACATCACAATACGTGATAATTATATCCTCTGATCATTGATCATTTGTTTCGTGTATATCCACAGAAATTTTCTGGTTGCTATTTCTTTCCCTTTTCATCTTTTTGATCAAGATTGTATATCTTCTAGTATGTCTTTCCTGAACACATATTTTCAAGACACAAGCAAATCCATGTAAATCAGAATCAGAAATAACTTAATAAATTTTGAATGCTGGTCACTAAGAAATCAAAACTAGTGGATCTTCTTAGTTTTTTTAAATTTAAAAAAATTAAATTATTTTTAAAACATAGAATATCTTATTGATGTAGTCTGTAGTTTATAGGAGTGCCACAGCAGTGTTGCAGGTCTTTGGCTTTTAGACCTCCTGAATCATAGTTCTGGCATTCACAAAGCAGCTACTTTAAGGTTAAATTGCCTTTTTTTGTATAGCTGAAATGATGAAACTAATAAAGCTGTAACTGGGTTATGTTTTCAGAAACACTTCAGTTTTTATTGTGCCCTTCTGGCTTTCAGTAATATATGAAATTTAGCTATTTGACATCAGGTATTTCTTCAGTTATGCACTAGGTTTCTAAACAAGCTTTCAGTTAGAATTTAGAGAAGAAGACGGAATGTATTTATTAAATTCACATATGTTTGAGCAAAGTTTATAAACTCAAAGAATTTGTTAATATTTTCAACAGATTAATTAAACCACTATAAGGGAGTCCCTAGCTTTGATTTGTGATTCAGCTAATATTGCTTGGATGGGCTACAAAGGAAACTATTTCTACCCTGAGAAATGTTGTCTTAAATGCATTTCCCTACCCTTCAGTTTAGTGTTTATCTGTGAATGGGTTTCTGGTCAATCCTAAAACCAAAGGATCATTGTGATAAAGGGAGGGAATTCTTTGGGAGAGGGGTCATTGGGATTTTATTCAGAGCCTCTGAAGTACTGTAGGTAAATCTGGGCTACCTCTTCTCTATTTGGAGTGTTCAACTGCGTGTGATTTAGACTTTTAAGTTGGGCCTCATTTTTTCTGAACCTCCTGATCTTTTCTGGCTCTTTCCATTCTTCTCTCTTACAGACCTTTATCTTTCAGTCTCCCAGACAGGACAGGTAGACAAAGGTATTGCTGACTTTTAGAAAAAAATGTACTTTTAACAAAAAGGGAAAGCAAAATGATGTCAAAGGCAATAAATTATGTAGGCCAGACTCAAAAATTATGTGTAAAAATACCCATACTAGTCCTTGTAGCCTACTTTTTGTGCTAGTTTCTTGTAGTTCCCTCATCTTTTTATTGGCTATAGTGTATTTTACTAGCTTTCCATTGACATCATATTTTTTATTTTATTTCTCTTCCTGCATTTTAGAATTTAACTTTTATTTGTATCATTGTTAAGAAACAAAGGAATATGAACTTGCGTGAATATTAGCCAAAAAACCCTGCAAAATTAAACTCAATAAAAAAGACACAGATAACAAAATAAGACATGATGACGTAGTAGAAATAACTTCTTTGTTAGGAGAATTTTGTCCCTGATGATCTAAAATAAGTAGTACGAGCTCTTTTGCTTGACCATTTAGTATTTCTAAATAAAACCAAAGAACTTCTACGTGCTTGCCAAGAGAAGTTTCGGAATAAGCTTCAGGTGAATGAAACATTAAAAACCCCACCACCAAAACCAGCAAACTCAAATAGTTCTATACATAGAGAATAAAATTATCAGTGCATGTGATGTAGACATACCAAAGTTGATCATCCAACCCTAAGTATCTCGAACATAAAATGAGAAGGGCTGTCAGCATGTACTCAACTTCAGATGTACATTTTCTGTCATTATAATCTGAATGTCTGGATTTCACTTTAAGATACCCTGGTTACTGCAGTCACTGAACATGAATGTTAACAAGGAACAGAAAAAGGAGAAGGAAATTGTATGTTTGAAGTTCAGTTTATGATCATTGTCACCCACCATTTGTTGTTTGAAACATTTAGTTTAGCTCAACAGTTTGAATGTCAGTCAGTGTTAATGGCAGTACTTCAAAATTAATTTCCACTTGTTTTAAGTATCTGTGTATTGAAACTGCAAGTATTTTAAACAGGTGGAATCTTAAGCAGTTGAAGTTTATTTAACTTATGAATAGCTTTGCTCTTTACTTTTTCTGTGATCTTTCTAGGACAGTGTTCTGTAATACCTTTAAGCTTCAACAAGTATAGGTCCACAATTGGGTTTAGTAGCACTAAGTTGTAAAAGCATTAGCTAAAAATACTTTTTGGTAATATGCCACATTTTAACCTAAATTTGAAGTATGCTACAGCACATGAAGAAGATCAGGGACATGACCTTCCTCTGCCTAATATGTCAACACTTGTAACATACAGTCTGCATTTCATTTGTAGCACTAGGGAGCTTGATCTCAGGTTTTTGGTTGTTTTTTTTTTGTTTTTTTTTTTTTTTTTTTTTTTTTGTTTTTGTTTTGTTTTGTTTTGTTTTTCTTTTTGTGCAAAGCTACTTTTCTTTTTCTGTGTTCTGCTCACACATATTCTGTTTTTATTTTTGGGTCTGGCAATGAAAAACAATGAAAGAAATAATTAATCATTCCCATCCATTACTCTTTTTGTGATTCAAGTGCTTAAAATTCTAAGAGTATGTCCTAAGTCTTCTTATCTGTTTGGCCTCATTTTGATATACTTGCAGACTTCATTTTGGTTTTTCTCTAATTACGTTCATTTATTTAACCTCATAAGCAGGGGACATAATCATTCCTTTATATTATGTATTGCATCCTTTCATGATTTCATAACCCTGCTGCTTTGAAGTCATACTTGTTCTGAAAAGAAGCATTGCTATGAAACACGAGCAGCAGAGAGGTCCTAGTACCTCTGAAATATCTGGAAAAGGGTGGCTTATTTTGCAGACTGTTAGCCTTCATTATTTTGTTTTCCAGTAGGCTGTGTATTTTTATATATTTATTTTAGTGGTAGCTAGCTCTGTGTAGAATTATTTGGGATGACAGTTGGAACATTTTTATTTGTATATGCTATTAGCGATGTTTGTAATGTGCAATACTTTTCCCAAATGATCAGAATTACTTTTTAAAGAGTAAAACAAGGTTGCTGGGATCACTTTGGTTGAAGTTATCACCTGGGCATTGTAAGAAAGGGTGATGATAAGAACAAGGAAAATTGATTCCTATAGTGATCAACAATGACTGAAGTAAATTAATGACATTTTATGTTTCTCACTTGATAGGTTAGGACCAGTAGAGTAAAAGTCCTGTTATTAAATGTGTCTACTTCAATCTATAAAATAGTGGCTTTTTTTGCATATATGGTATGGCATTACTCTTTTACTCTAGAAGTATATGAACATGTTTACAACCATTTTTTGCAATAATGGAACCTAAAATTTTAATATGCAGCATTTCAACATTAAAGCACAACCTTCAACAACAAATGAAATTGAGCGTACAAAGCAGCTGCAGCAAAACTGTGGTGTATTGGCTTATTGTTATGCCAGCTGTATGCAGTTCATATTGTCGTTCTGAAATTGTATTAATTATGTCTTAAGAAGCTTCAGTTTCACTTGCTTCAGTCATTTGCTTGCTGTGATAGACTATTCATCATTCACTGCATGTTTAAAGCTTGCTACATGTTTTGTTTTTTCAAGTGACAGTTTTTTCTTTGCACGTCACCAACTTACCTGCTGAATTATGTGACAAAAAGGGCGGGTGAAACTTGTTGAGTTCAGTGTTACAGTGAAAGCTGTTATTAATCAGGTGCCTCTAGAAAACTCCTCAAAAGCAAACAGGGCTGAAAGTACTTACTTGTGTTTGTAAATACAGTTCACTTCCAGTAAAAGAAATGGAAGGACTGTGTACTAGTTCACTGTTTATGCTAAAAGTTCAAAGTGTACTAGTTCACTTTTTATGCTGAAAAGGAGTGCTAAGGAGTTCAGATGTAATAGCATTTGAATTGTATTAGTTATCCAGCTTGGGAGTTCAAGTGCTTTTCAGTCATTTTATCCATTAGACATTTTTTGTGAACTGTTTGCTCTTAGAAATGCTGTGTAACTGTATTGTGCTTGATAGGGTTGACATTAATGGTGCTAAATAGCATTCTGCTGCACATATTATGTATCCGCTATTCTACAAACTCAATTCAGAGAATTACAGGAGCAGAGAATGTAATAGTTTGAAAAACTCTACTCCAGCATCTGATAGTGAAAGTTGATCTCGCTGTCAAAAAAAGAGGTAATCTGACAATCACAGCAGTTTTGTCAGACGTCTTTACTGATTCTGATCCAGAATGGTCTTCATTAAATATGACTGTTGGAAGTTGTGACTGTGTAGGGGGGTGGAAGGGCAGTGGTCTTGTCAATTGTGGTATTTTTAATAATTTTCAATTGTGTCTCCATTGTATCCTATGCCATTGGGGCGGGAGGCAGGGACTGTAAGTCTGTATAAAGAGGATAGTTGCAGGTAGGTAAAAATAATGACTAGTTATACTAAAAATGTTATTTGTCCATTAAGAATAAGTAACTTTCATTAAATTAGGGTAAAGAATCTCCATCCTAGTCACCCAGAAGGCATCTCTCCTTTGAACTACCAGCCATGTGCTACCATGTCCATCACTGACTATATTTTTCTGATTTCCCATTGTTTCAGTTGTAAATTGTATAATTCATTGCTTTTAATTAGTATTTTCATCTTCTCTATGGAAAACAGTTTACATTGCCCCACTTTTGATTTTGCTTAATGAATTTTTCTTCCATTACTGCAAATAGAATTTAAAGGATTAAAAGCACTTACTGCTTTATCCAATAAATCTTCACTTCTTGATTTAAAATTAGTATTTCCAAGTTCTCAAATGTAAAAGGATGGTGTTGGCAGCTTCATGCCTTCTGCACTGTTTTTTAATAAATAGGAAGAAATTGCAAAGTCTAATGCTGCTCCTTTAACTTATTGCAGATTCAGGAAAGCAGATTTTGGATACATGCATTTCTTAATACTACAAGTGCTAGGTCCAGGTTTTCCCCTTTATGAAAATATTACTATTGAAAGAGCCTCTGAAGTGAATGACCTGATAGACTTGGTGATGTTAAGGGAAATCAAAGAAAAAGAGGGTTTGAAAATACACTTTTGCACCTTCTTAGTCTTTCTTAGTCTGTGCTTCTGAGAACTGATAATTTGGGTTATATCAGGGACAAAGTGAGTGCAAATTGGCTTACATGTGAGATTTGCTTTTCTGAGCTTTCTTCTCTACCCCACATGCTTTTCCCAACTTTGGCATGTCTCATATAGGAGGGTTTGACAGGAAAGATACTGTTAATAGATGACTCATGGCTTTCTGGTCTCTGTTTCTTCTTCTGGGAATCATCCCATGACTAAAATCTAGGGATTTGTGATGCTTTAGGCATTCCACATGATATAAAAGGGTTAGTTCAAAATCAGAAACTTTAACTCGTTTTATTTTGACTTGCGTTACGTTTTTGAAGGGAGAAGGAAGAACAGTAGGCAGGATTTTAAGGGGAAATCTTACGTTAACTTGACTTTATTTCTTTTACTGCAGTAAAAGGGAGAAAACATTTTTTCATAGCCCTAAAGAAGTAGAGTTGTTATCTGAGGAATGTGTAGGGGGTCTGTCTCCTTTTGCGCAGTTGACAGTGGACACTGTGGACGGCAGGTGTACTGCTTGGTAATTTTACCCTGGAATTGAAATGAATTTCACTGAAAACCAAGAATCTAAAAAGGTTGTATGTCGAACAGTAGTCACCCACCAACGCTTTTTAATAATCAGATATGACAAACTTCTCAAAGATTTTTTTCTTCCATTTTGCTGTATTTCTTGTTCAGAAATACTTTATCTGCAAATGCACTTGTTTCTGCAGTCTTTGACTAAAGACCTAGCATTTCTGCAGGTTTAGTCTTTTTTTTAAACATTTCCTAGCATCTTGCTTTGTTCCTTGTGGATTTCTCCTTTTTATTGGACCTGCAATACGCTACACTCTAAAATTAGTAGTTCTGAAAATCACATTGTGAGTTTTATTGGTTTTCAATATTTTTAATCTTTCTTTTAAAACATCAAAATGAAAGTTAATTCTTTTTACATATTCAGAGAATTTGGAATGTTATGTCTTTTTCTGCTAATAAGAGCTCTTGTTGTAAAAATCTTCCATGCCTTTTTTTTTCCTTGCAACAAGAACAGAAATTATTTTTACACTTTTGTGGCAATCCTGAAGTAAAATCACACGGCAAATTCTAAATTCACATAGAGAATCTTAACTTTTAGGAGAAACATTTCCATACTTAAAATGAATAGTATGTTTTTTTCACATCATCAAATACAGTAATGCTTAGTAGCCTTTTTTAAATAGTACTTAAAATAATAAGGTTTTGAATAGGTGTTTCCAGAAGCAATAGGGAGAGATCATTTTTGGTATGTCTTCAGGCCTATGAGCTATAAATTATTAGCATTTCGTAATACACCTTAGTGTGTAAACTTGGCAGCTACTTTATCTAAAAGCAGAACTAAATGGAAGTCTGTAATTCTGTATTTTAAAACTTGCATGTTTATACAGAAAGGGTCTGGATTTGTGTGCAAAGAGACTGCATGCAGTAGAGGACCTTAATAAAAAATAGGTGCTATTTAATTTAATATTTTAATTTGGCATAACCATGTTGTTATGTAATGTTCATGTGTGCCTGGGGGCTGCAGATATGTTAGTGAATAATTAGATACCGTGGGACAACAGATTATTCTAGTTTTTCTGTAGAAATGATCTGTCTGCATGCTCTTCATCACCCACAAATACAGGGTGTTTATCTTTTTCATCTTAGTCTAAGCCACTTTGAAATACCTGTATATACATATATATATTTGTTTGTGAGTATATATATATATATGCACACGTGTGTGTGTGTTTGTGTGTATGTATCTATTCATTGATTTGACTGACATTCAGCACCTTGTTACTTTGAGGTTACCTATTCTGAACCTGTAACCAATGTTAGTCAGCTGTGAGCCATGTGAACTTTTAGAATAGGTAAGAGACAAAGCCAGCACATTGGATATCCAGCACCTCAAGACTGTCTGTTCTATATTACACGTGCTTCAATAAGCCTCCTATTCCTTCCTCTCATACTTTTCCATCCAGTTCGCATTACATGTTTGACCATATAAAAAGGAATATGTGAACTGTTTTCTCTTTCTGGTTTAATATTTCCAAGTAACCCATTTCATTCCAAACACAACTACCATGTGGTTTTTCTAATTGTGTAACCATGGAAATACTTGAAAAACTAGTTGTCTGTGTATATTGCTACTGAATCTTCTTGTGACCAGCTTTGCCTGACTTGCATTTTTCCTCACTTTGTATACAGGCTGGTTTAGCAGGAGCTCCAGCCCGGGCTGTTTCAGCTGTAAAGAATATGAATCTGCCAGAGATCCCAAGAAATATTAATATTGGTGACATCAGTATAAAAGTACCAAACCTGCCCACTTTTAAATAACATGGCTACTCCAGGTAATACCAAGGAAGAAATGTAATAGAGATTTACTGCATAATTGTTTACTAAATAAACATGTCTAACTTTTACTATTTGGATAAAACTCAAGGTACTGCATAGACATAACCTGGAAAATCAGTGTGTGGAGTTGAATGTTGCTTTTGTCTTGTATGTGAAATTAAAGGACAGGGGTAGTTCCCACGTGATTTCTAAATTACATTCCTATGCCCTTGCAAGGCATATCACTGTGTCTCAGCTGCTGCAGTATTTTGGGGAAGTATTTAAGATGTTCTGTACTTTGTATAACCTATAATGCTGAGGTTTTTTGTATATTCACCAAAGTCTATAATTAGTGCGTTCTTTAACTACTTCTGTTTGTCATGATTATTTAAGACTTAAGTGCAAATGTTGCATGAAAACGTTAAACTCATGTTTTGTTTAAATAAAATCGTAACAAACTGGACTTCTAAATACATATTTTTTGAAGTCTATTGTTTGCAATAAACCACGTTATTTCCTATTCATGGAGCCAATTGATTATATAAAAATACTGTTGTAGCAGACATTAATGTTGTAGTTTAATCTCTGAAGGGCTTACACAGGGGTATTGTGCTGAACATACTGGCTCTTTACATTTCTCACAAAAGCTGTTCATTATTATTTTGAAGGAAAAAACTGCCTTTACCGAAGATCTGATGACTTTTGTTTACATATAGACGTTGATACTTACACAATCTGATAGACTTTCCCTGATGGTCTGACTTTGTTCGGGGAAAAGTGGGCTCTGTGATTGCTCTGTGTTGTGAGAAGCACAGAATGGGCTGAGGAGATTGGGCAGCTCAAAGCCATACATGAGAGTCTATCAAATAAAGTGATAAAGAAAGGCACTCTGGAAAGATAAATGGGGATACTTTAATAGGGCCTCTGTGCCTGGTGACACTTGTGATTCTCTACTTTGAGAATTAGATTTATGAGACACATAGTATTGTCAAGACCTCAGAGAAATCTAAGTGCTATCACCTCTGCGTAAGTTGCTCAGCTCTTAAACTCTTCTGTGATTCAAAAAACATAAAGGGGGATAAGTGATTGTTTTTTATAATCATGCTCTTAAGCTCTGTGTGATGTACAAGTCTGTTTAAATGAAAAATAAAAATATCATTGGGATATTTAAAAATTCCTGCAAAGCCTTTTTTTTCCTCCAGAAAAGTATTTAGTTGACAACGTATCTGAAAATGCAGTAATATTGTATCAAGGACAACACATTTCAGGACTAGTCTGAGAGGTCCTGCATTACTTCAGAAATTTGGACTTGATGTAAACCAAGTGTTCCTTTCAGTTGAATGTTAATACATAGTCCATAGGATAAACTTTGAAGGACATCACATGTTCTGTTTAATCAATAGTAACAAACTTCCTTTGGGAGCATTTGAGAAAGAAAAGAAGAAAAAGAAATTACTTTTGAAGTAGAAAATCTGATACAATACAAGGAATTTTAATGTATTTCTTAAGGTGGGGGCGGGGGGAGAACTACAACTTCGTTTATATTCTTTGTGTTACATTTTGTAGACATCAACTAACACATACTATTTTAAAATTGCTTTTGAAAACAGAGTTGCTCTCCCCATGCCTCTCAAAAAGAGTATTTATTCTTCCGAATCAATTTTCTTAGTTTGAGGCTTCTGGAAATTGCGGGTGGGGTTTAAGTAGTAAACTGCTTCTCCATTGTTTTCACCGAAGAAATTGAGAGAGTAAAACATGCAGCCTTTTTTTTTTCCCCATGTGAGGTATTCTTTAGTATTCCCAAGTTAGACATCTTAGCTAGTACAAATCTGAAACTTACCATTTCACCTGCTTTTGCCTACTTTTTTTTATCTTCTTAATACATGGTTCATGTGACATTCAGAGTAAAGATGTTGAAAGTTTTCCTCATTGTTCCCTCTGTGATGATATATTTAGTTCTCCTGCCAAAGGAGGAATAGGACATTTTGAAACATTTGGTACTCTAACCTACAGAATGTTCTTTGAGTTATTTTTGAAAACAGCCCAAAATTTCAGAAATTCTTCCAAGTCCTCTGTTTTTTGTCTCACTTTCTTCCCTCCACTTCTTTTTCAGATTTGTAAGCTCATATAGTTAAAATATTTTTCATTCCTTGCAGAGAAATATTTTCTGTCTTTGAGTGAAACACCTGAAAGAAAATTTGTCAGAAATGCATCTTGACATGGAGCATACTTCAGATGAATTTCTCACTTCTCATCTGGCAATCGCCAGGCTATCTTTCCTTTTAGTGAACTAGATCTTTGTTCTTAACAATTATATGGCTATTCTAAACTCTTCTGGTTTAGTTTTGTGGGTTTTATTACTGTTGCCTGTGCTGCTTTTCTCTGACATGACATGTCTTCTGCCAAAAGGCTTTTTCCCTGGACAGCTCTTCCACAGACAGTAGGCTTTTCACAAAGCTTCTCAGTGACTAGCCAGCAAATATATAATGAGACGTTGTAGCTCATGGCAGCCGCTTCCTTATTCAGAAAATCCTTATCAGATTTTTCACAGTAAAATTGCAGTCCTTACAAAGAGAAGTTCTCATCCTCAGAAAAGGTGTACTGTACAGAAAGCCTTGGGTGGTAGTACTTTTCCCTTAAATAAACACAGATGCTGCGACTATGTTGGCTTTCTCAGAGTAGCTGAACCTATCTGCTTGCCACTGCTTTGCCAGAGGAGTATCTTTAATTTTCCTGGGGAGGTGCTGTCCCCTTACCATGTCATTCAACACTGCTGGGAAGATGGGATACTTGATTAATAGAAATTATGGAAATAGTATTCTTTCTCTTTACCTTCTGAGGCTTGCCTTGCATTACAGTCAGATATTCAAAGGCTTGCCACAGTGTTCGTCTCCTTTTGTTCATCACCTTCATGAGAGTGATGTGCCTTTTGAATTCTTTTTCCTATTTCATCAGTTCCCTCTCAGCTACTGCTTAGCATTTAAAATGGAAACAAGACATGTGATCTGAATTATTAAGCTCTTGATTATGAATTTAAATGTTTTTAATGTTTTATAACAGAAAAAACCCACCCTTAGCAGATATAGGTGAGCAGATACAGGTGTTTGTGGGTGGATATATATACATATATATATGTATGTATGTATATATATTAATATGTATATGTATAGGTAACATCCATCTGTCTTTTGCTGTTGTTAAAAAGGGGAAAAGTTCATCTTGACTCATCCTTCAGAAGACAGGCAACTAATTTGCAATATTCCACATCCATAGGGCCTGCCTTTAAAGTGGCGCTCATGACGGCATCAGCATGTATAAATGAATCACTGGAAGCTGTTTTTCCTAACTCCAGGCCTCTCTTAGAACAGCAAGATGGATTATTTTAAACAAATAGAAAGGGCAGAAAGGATAATACTTCAACAGGATGAGTGGGCATTATCATCTCCCTCCATAGACCTAGAACAGAATTACTAGTTTTCCTACTGGGGCAGGGGCAGTAAGGACTGCTGAAAAAAAACATTTTGGCTTTTTTTGTTATAAGGTAAGTGTCTCATGTTGGCAGAGAAGGCTGCCTGTGGTATCACCAGCACAGACAGTATGTGTTCAGTCAGTGTGTTCTCTCCTCCCTGGACAGTGAACCTCTGTTTTGAATATATTTTGGGGGAAAGGGAAAATTTTACATTACAAGGGTATACAAAGTCCTGTTCTTAAACAGATGCTGTTGCTGTGATTCATTCTGCTTGACACAGGCAGAGGCAAGTGTCACTTGTTGCAAAGAGAAACACATTCAAGCCAAAAATGCAAATTGGTGCTGCCTTCCTGTGGGCACATTTGACCTTTTCTTTCTAGTAGCACGTTCCAATAAATGCTAAAATTAGTCCTGAGTTTTACTTAGGCCTATGATAGCCAAATGAGGACTTGCTAAAGTTCTAAGGGTTACCTCATAAAACTCCTTGATGCAGAATTATAGCATATGCAGGTCATACTGAAGGAATTGTCTATTTAAAACTGTTAAAGAAAAACAGAGCCTAGGTCTTGCAGAAAATATTTTTATCAACTTCTGCACAGAGTATTCATAAATTTTGTGAGGAACAAGGAAAGCAGCCAATGACTGCCGAAACCTGACTAGAAGTGAACAATTAATTTCACAAAAAGTACTGTTTTGTTATTTGGTGTTGGGATTATCATAACAAATCGTTAATCTCTTTTTCCATTGAGGAAAATTATCTGTCCTTGCAAATTTCAGTGTTCAGTGATTATACAAAATGCCCAGTTACTGCTTTCATTCCGCAGGCAAAATCGCAAAGGTAGTCAACACTGCAGTGTCAGCTTGGCGACAGATCTCTTGTGTGCTGAAGTTTGGTCTTGTGGCACAGTAGGAGTACAGTCTGACCTGGGAGCAACCACAGGTCAAGACGTCCTCTCTTTGCACAGACCAAATATGCCCATGACTGGAATCCAAGGGACATTGGAGTTGATCCAGTATCTATCCCGTGAGGCAGACTGACAGGCACACTTGTGACATACTCCACTGCTTTCCTGCCCAGTTGGGCTCTTCTGTAACTCAGCAGCACACACAGACCTTGGGTGTCACTTTCTGGGCTGGCTCTGCTGTACAACTGACCAGGACTGCCGGAGGAGTGGAGCAAACCCCTCTCCAGGTTTTCTGAAGAGGACTATAGGCTTGTTACCAGAACTGGATATAAACACAGGCCTGTAACAATGACTGTGAGCTGCTTGGATAGACAAGTTTCTGTAGACTACTTGTCTTTTGTTGGCTTTCACAGATTAATCCACAGACCTTCTTCTCATAGGATTGTTAGGATCAGCTAGCAGAGTTGCTGTGGGACACAAGTTGAATTTCCCAACTTTGGCTGTTTGCAGGGTAACTGCATGACCTGTGTGTATGGTAGGATACCTGCATGATCAGGACTCTCTGTGTGCACCTGAGAAACCACTGGTGTAGCTATAGTGAGTGTGTGACACCCACGTCTTTGCCACTAAAGACACATCCAAACAAGTTTGACCAAGCAGTCTGCAAAAGAGAGAAAGAAGCAAAACTCGAATGGACTGTGCATTTGAAATAGTCATTACATTAATTTGCTTTGCTGATATGTGGCAGAACAGCAAAGATCTTTCATAATTCAAACAGCCATCGCATTCCCCAATGAGGTGCTGTTTTACTTTATGTAAAAATCATTTGGGTCAGACAGAACTCAAAATTCTTTTCCTTCCTGAGACACTATGACATCTCATATGTTATTGCCTGCCTGCATCTCATACAAAGTCTGCTTCAACAGGGAGGGCTCTCTCTGTCTGTGTTTTGTGTGTTTTCAGGACAGGTACTCCAGCAAAGTTCAGCAGGGCGCATCCTGGCTGCTGTCCCTCCTCGAGGTGTTGAGCACTCATTCAAGGTGTGATTGTGCTGGCAGCATGTAGAACATAGATTCAAACTGAAAGACAGTAAGCTGAGATTACATGGTAGGAAAAAATTCTTTACTGTCAGGGTGGTGAGGCAGTGAAACAGGTTTCCCAGAGAAGTTGTGGATGCCCCATCCCTGGAAGTGTTTAAGGCCAGGCTGGATGGAACTCTGAGCAATCTGGTTTAGTGAAATTTGTCCCTGCCCAAGCTGAGGGGCTTGGAACTATGCGATCATGAATGTCCAATCCCAACCATTCTATGATTCTGTGAATATGTTTCTATACAGAACTGTGTTAATACAGGCATCTGCATCCTGGCTTAGGTTTCCCTTGCTCCTTTAAAACCAAGGACAGGTAAACGTTGGTTAGAGACAAGCCCTTCTATGGACCTCCATGCTGGAACTGTAGTGCAGGCAAAGGAGGGAAAGTGAAAGCTAGTATGAGAGCCTCTTGCCCAAGAGTAATTTGAGATTGTAGGATAGATCTGGTGGTCTGAGGAAGCCTCATGAGGTGTTACAATTGTCCTAGGGGCTATGAGGCTACGCAAAAGGCCTGAATCAAGATCTTCAGCAGGAGGTGCTCTTACAGAGATGACCTTCTGGAAAAAAATTGGCAGGTGGGAGCAGAGAGAGCATTTTCATTTAGAGTCACAGGAAATCTGAAGGAAGGTAAGAAATAGTGCTCAACCTTTTCCTCGTGGCATCAGTGCAATAGATTGCAAAAGCTTTCAAGTATTACCCTACTAAATGGGCCTCCTTGGCCCTGGATGTTTCAGTTCTTAGGAATCTGATACAGCCCATTTAAGTAATTTAATGCCACTAGAGTATCTCTTTAGTTTGCTTGCAGTTTACTAAAATACTTAGATCAAAGCACTGTGGGTTAACACAGCACAAGTTAACAGCTGTCCTGGCTGTGTCTCCTCCCAGATTCTTGTGCACTCAGCCTGCTTGAGGCGAGCTGGTGTCAGAAAAGGCCTTTCTTGACACTGTGATAGCAATATCTATATAAATACCTATCTACTAAAGGGCGGTGCTGTCTGTTCAGGTTTGTTTACAAATCCAAAAGAGCGCCGTATGTGCTACTATGAAGAAAATTAAGGCTATCCCAACCGAATCCAAGGGAATAGTAAAAAGATAGTGAGATGAGGGACGATGATGAGGTAGGGTAGTAACTCAATAAGACTTTGCATAATGCATGATGTCATTATTTTAAATTCATTCTTTCTTAAGTGTGTATGGTGAGAAGCTTCCTGCTAAACCTCGCTTAGGTTTCCCAGGAGGGAAATAACAAAGAGGGGCTTGGGCAAAAAGAAATTGGTAGTTTGCAGAGCAGCTTAGAAGGGATGCTGCCTAAAAGCTGTAAGAAAAACAAGTGTAATTAAGGTTGTAAAAGAAGAAAGAGCTAAACAGGTCACTTTTTAAATCTGGTAAATTGTGACGGAATTGAGAAATAATTTATTGGGTTAACTCAGGGAGAGATAGGGAGAAAAAATAGCCATTGCAAAACCAGGTCTTTTTGGCTAAAGACAAAAGCAGCAAGCTTTAAACTGGTGAACTATGTGTGTTTTATCTGACAGTTGCTGGCTGATCTAATTTTACTTTTCTGACAAGATTTATCTAAAGGCGGCATAAGTGATGAAGCATTAACAAAGACGAAAATAAAGTGAATGGATTTACATGCGAAAAAAGAGAAAACATGCTGTTTCTTAGTAAGTGCTACATAATATTAGCAGCATTTGTGAACAAGAAAGTACTTACTCCATGTTTGTGCACTTTGTGATGCAAAACAGTGATAGGGCTGCTGGGATGAGTATTCAAGCTATATAGTGGTAACAGGTGAGTTCTCCAGTCTCCCTTTTCCTGTTACTCCCTTCTAGCTGTGCTACCTATTAAATGACAGGCTAAAAGGAGAGGAGGGCTGGATTCCTTCAGGGTGTATGTAAATTTCAGTGCTGAGACTCTGGGATTCCCAAGTGATGTTTCCTTTTATGAAAATTTCTCTCCTGCCCCCCAGAAGAATGAATAATTTTCCAGAGTCATTAAGTTTGCTTGGCATCCATTATTTTCAAGTTTTTAGATATTTAGATTTGTAAGAGTATAAGGAACACAGAGCCTCTTGGTCAAAAACAGGAGTGAAAATAACAGGTTGTTTCATACTTCAGAGTTGTATTTAGAAATTCTTCTCTGAGTTTGACTGTAGTGGTGTATGTCATCCTCTCACTGGTGTGTGCTGTGACGTCATATCTGTTCATAGGACACACTTCTGGAATTTCAAATGTCTCTCCTTGTTCTTTGTACTCATCACTTCATCATTTTTTCACCAAGAAATTCCAACTAGAAGTTTAAATATGTTGGGAGGATTGCACCATCTGAAAGGGCTAGAATTGTTAATGGAGATGACAAGGGTTATAAGTGAATTTTCAAAGTTAAGGTGCTTCACTCACTGCCTCCCAGGCTGATCCTCTGGATTTTATCTTTGTTACCGAAAGTTCACTAAAATAAAAAACTCCTTAACACCAATGTAACATTAAGAAGCAGGCATTCTTTATGTGGTTGGATGCATGGGGGAGTATCTCCTTCCAAATCCATGCATGCTGAGTACAGGGAGGTTTCTGCTTATGTACTGTATTTTATATACATATGCATTGGTTGTCCCAGAATAAACATATATATTGTAATCATTTCCCCAAAATCATGAACATATTTTCCCGCCCCTTTACACATGGATTTTGTCCTGGGGGTCTGTCTGGTGGTCCCTGGTGGACAGTGACCCCAGTGTTCTAGCTGATCTGGCTGAGCTGGCAGGGTACTGGGGCTGGTGAACTTCCAGTTCTCCTTCTTGCACAATAGGCATTGTGCAGTTCCATAGGCCAGTGGTTTTTGGAGAACAGGCATTGTGTTAGCTCACCAGGTGTGGACAATTTGTGATCTGGTAGCATCTTCATGAGCTGGAGACAGTTGGTACATCAGCATCGATTCTTTAGAAGGGCTAAGGAAACTGCAGCCTCCAATGAGCCCTTCAGTGCATGGCGTGAATGAGAGAGCTGAGAATGTGCTGCTGTGGCTTCAGGCTACAGACTCACCCCAGGGCGGATGGCAAAAGCAGAGCTGTGTCTAGACAGCAGCAGGGAGGCTGAATGCAGGGTGTTTCAAGTTAGGGAAAACAGTGTAGAAAATAGAGATAGTCCATTGCCAGAAGACGTGCTAGTGGCTTTTCACTTACTTAGTCTTTTTGTTACATGTAAATACTGTGCCAAAGGTTTGGGAGTTTCAGTGACATTTAATGGCCAAACAATGACCTGTTTAGCACACAGGGTTTCAGCACACAGGGGCTGTGCAAATATATTATATTTTTTTCTGTCCCCAAGTTAATTGCACCATATGTTTTCTTTGCCTTAAAAAAATTGTTTTCTTTTCCCCTCCTTAGTTTCTGAGTCTCAATATTAAAAAAAGGCTCATTTGGAGTTTTTTTAGTGGTAAGATTACAATCATCATTGTCATCTTCATCATCATTATCTTTATTACTCTTACTGATTTAGCAGATGAGGGGTTTGGAGAGGCAGTTTGCGTGGAGCATTGGTTTATAGGGGATCTGATGTACAGCTCAGGTTCACAGCTTTACTTGTGGGAAGACCCTCTAATTCACGGGCTTACAGCACACATGGGGAGCTGCACCTCCCCCCCCAGCTTTAGCTGGAGCAGGAGCTGCAACTCCAGTGTTTCTGTGTGAGAGGCCATTGAACTTCCGTGCTTGAAATCAGGTGAGAGTGGTTTTGACAGAATCAATTAATTTAATGGATTCAAATAAAAGAACACTTTGGGACGGGAGTAGAAACTGAAAAAGGGCCTTTCTTGGCAAGGAGAGAAAGAGAGTTGAACGCAGTTTGGGAAAAGCAATTTGAGAGAGAGGTAGTGGAAGAGTCATGGGAAGGGGGACAGGCACACAGAGGCCCTATGTAGAAATTTCTGAAGAAATTAAACCCAGAAAGACAGCTCACAAATGTAGGATGGGAGGGTCAGAATCAAGATGCTACTGGAAGACTCTGTGGCATAAGGTGGTTAGAGGACTGCCAGGTGAGAAGATCAGGAAGGGCTGTGACTTTGCTGCAGAGCCATTTGACTGGATGAATGATACGGATCCTGTCAAGACCAGGGGGAGAAATATGGGTGAAGTTTTCTCTTTAGACTCCTCTGAAATGTCTTCTCAAGGTGGACAGGTATTTCCATCATAAATGAAATCTTAATACCAAGCACATTTATTCTATTTTATGAACACAGTAATATAAAATACATATATGTTTATATACACACACACACACACACACACACATATATATATATAAATCAATTTTATTCATGATAGAGAACTTGAATGAGTTATGCTACCATATTTGCTGAAGTATACAGGTCCAAATGAGAGCTGTAGAGCTTCTTAGCTTTGGAGTGAACACATAAAAAGTTGTTTTTGTTAGTGCATTGTTTTAGCATAAACTTGGAGTTAAATGGTACTGTAGGTCACTTTCTGGTTATGGAAGTGTTTGGGTGGAGGGACTAGCAGAGAGAGGAATGTGAATCAGGGAAGGGCTCTAGGAGGTACTGTTGATGCTTATGGAGGAAAATGGGATCTGACATATACTGGAAATTTACTTGAGACATTTCAAAGTTGTGGAGGAGTTGTTTCTAAGTGTGCAGGACAGGTCTTAAGGGGAAGATTAGGCTGGTAGATAGACAGATACACACATAAAAGTACAATAATTTCTTTTTCTACTGCTTTTCTAAAGTCTTTTTATAACCATGAAAGGTACTTTGTCCAAGGTGAATAAACCATAGCCTTACTTACCTGGCAATTTTTGTCAACATGGCAGTTTTGTCGAGATGACTCTGCAGTGTACACATAGCGTACCATTGCATGGTGACCAAGGAATAAGCACGACTCTCGTAATTAAACTTAATTTATCACACTTTCTCTACAGTTTAAAACAACAAACCTTCTTGCACAAACAAAAAAAAGATATCCACACAAACCTTCTATTTTAGGTAAGCACTCTTCTGTTTCCTCTGTTTTCTCATTAAATAGAACCTTACAAAAGTAAAGCAATAAGGAAATTAGAATTGTAGCTGTCTCAAGTGCACTTCCAGTCTGAAAAATCATATGCCCCTAATTAAGAAGTAATAGGATACCCCAAAAAAAAAAAAAAAAAGAAAAAAAAAAGAGAAAAGGCATGAGAGATTGTGAAGACAATCTTACTTAAATCCCTGGATTTTATGTTTTGAAGTTTGGGTTGTATTTTAATATGTCCTTGTCTGTCCCTTTGATTATGAGAATAGCCTTGAAAAGTAGATTTTTAAATGTTTTTGAGTTTGAGGTGTTCTGAGCAGGTGTGACCGGGATGTTTTCAGATCTACTAGGGTAATAGAACACTTGTTAAGCTCTACCACACTCAAGCAGTCATAGCACTTGTCACAACGAGCAAAAGAGGATGCTTTACTTCCTTATGTAGAGCTTTGTACTGACAGCATTAAATGTCCTCACATAAAGGAGATAAAGGACTGTAAACTGTCCCAGCTGTGATGATGGAGTGCTGCTAAGCTGGGGAAAGGAAGAAGGACAAGCACACTGTTTTTTGAAGAGGTTGTAGAACTTCAGACACAAAACTACCCTATTAACCAGCACTCTATTGTGACTAACTGGAGTAATTAGAAACACACTGTGTTTATTTGTATCCCTAAACCAATCAGCTAAACCTACTCCTCCTCTAGGAATATTGAGATCCATCTCGTGTTTCAGTGGATCACAAACAGAGGCTAGCATTTTTGTGCTCAACATCATTGTTTATTTAGAAATGTCACAATTCTCTACCACATAGCAATTCCCAAACGCAACCACTTGTAAATCAATACAGAGCAGCTTGTTTATCTAGGGAGAGAGGCATCAATTCAACAAATTATGAATTTTGCAAAATAAGGGTTTTGTAAATCGTGCTTGGTTGTGACCACAGCTGTTAAGGAGGGAATCTGAGCTGACAGGAATTTTTAATGACAGTTTTCACCACATGCAATTTTTGCATAAAACCAAAGGAACTACCAAAGCAGCACTGGTGCATGGACAGCTGATGCCCTTCAGTCAAACAGTAGTTCCAAAATAACAAAATGTTATTATCTACTCTGAACTTCTCACTCCCTGTTTCTTTGCAGGAAAACTTGAAAAATCTTGGGTTTCTCCCAGAATAGGCAGGAACAATTTTCAAAGTTGGAAAAGTTTCCAGGCACTCCTAACCACTTCATAACTGTAGTTGTCTCAAGATACCATCTTCCTTACTGGTTAAACTTGGAAAATACCTGCCAAGTCCTATTCACTAAAGATGAATTACATTATCAATTTTTATCATGTATTTTTCTACTGAAAAACAAGTGTGGGAATTAAGGTAAAATACTGCATCATGAAGACCTAGATTGTGAGGAGGTTAGTGGAGTTTAGCAAGACAGGTTGTTTCAAGGCTAGCCACTTTGAATCAGACTTACAGAAGAAGGTTATGTGTGATAAACAGCTTTTCATAATTGGATCCTAATGATGTGAAGGTTTACATCAGTCCTGTAGCACAGGTTTTTTTCCTCCTTTGTATGTCAGAATTTAGAAAATAAAGATGTGCTTTTACAAGTTTTCACTTTTCAGAATTGTTTCCAGTTTTTGTGATTGAGACTGATCATGCTGGATGTGAGTACATTCCCTGTTTTATAAATATGTGATTTTGAAATGCAATACATTACAGTGCTTGCTTTAGTGTAATATGACTACTCCACCATAAAAACAATTTGTTCCCCCAAGATACAAACAAACAAAATATGTTCTGTATTTACTTAACACAACCACAAGAAATTTGACCTTATTTGCATAGTTTTTTTCTGTTTGAAAACACGCAATATCCAACACATTCATCTACCTTGTATTAAAACCATAAAAGATTTTTTTTTCCAGTATGTAACATCTCAAACTAATAGAAGTGGGACATTGTTATTTTCTCTATAATGCAGTAGCAAAAATCTAATATTTTCAAAAGATAGAGAAGATTCTTTATTTCAGGTGGCAGTTAATGTTACATGGGAGAAATATGCCTGTGTTTACAGTTACCATTATTTGCTTATATGAAACATGATATCTTTATATAATTCTTCATTTCCCTCCCATTTAATTTTAGTTATGAAGGTTGTAGGGAGAGGTTATAAAATCAAAGCCAGGCTATTGATTTTGCCAGCTTATATAATCTGGACTTTTTTCTTCCTTAGTCCTAAGTACCAGGAAACCGCATCAGGAAATCTAGAGCTCTGACCATAGAGAATGTGTTTTTCAAAAAAAAGTCACGCTAGTTTTAACAAAGTACAGAGCTGAACTTTTCAGCAGTGCTGACCGTTTGGGAACTCCACTCAGAATCAGTGGAAACAATCAGTCTGCACACTGGGAAAGAAACCAATAAACCTTCAATTTACATTTCTGAGACCGAGCCGTGCTGATCAAACCAACTTCCTTGACGCCCTTGCACCTCAGTGCATAGAACTGTGACAGGAACAATGGAAGCTGAAGCTAGATCTTGCTTTGAAGACAGGGTAGCTTTATTTAACTGTGTATTTTTAATGGGAGTAAGGGGTTAAGCAAGTTTCATAAAGGGTCTTTAAAGTAGGGTGAGGGGCTGAACCTTGTGATCAAATTTGCCAGTGTTGCTCCATGCATTTTTGTACTGCTCTGTATTCTTTTGGGACCTCTGTAATTCTGAAAGCCTCTTTGATATTACAGTTTGCACAAACTCCTCTAAAGAGTGCAAAAATTAGCAAAGACTGGCAAAGAATGATCTAAACAAGTCTGTTTGTCTCTCCAGGGTCAACCTCAATGACAAGCTCAGCATCATTTTGAAACCACATACCATATCAAACCACAAATCCTAACATTCCTAAATGGTTCACAATATGGCTGTGTGTGCAAAGACAAGAAGGCCCATAAGGCCATATCTAAAAGGCATTTGAACACCTAACTACAATTGTCTTAAGCCAAGGTTCATGAAATAGCTTTGGACCTCTGCTTATGGTGTTCTTTTTTCTAGTTAGCAATTTGTTTGCAAACAGAAAAGTTCTTAGGGAAGGAATCTAAATTAAAATTCTTTATTTACGTGGATAAAAATATCTGCCTATAATCTGCCCAGCTGTAAATGAATGAACTAACAATAGGCTCTGCCTTAAGATAAGGAATTGCAGCTCTCCATCTACCTGCTTATTTGGATTGGCTTCCAGAGTTCAGAAAAGAAAAGTCAAGCAGGATTTAAAACACGAAAAGAGGACTGGAGTGCCTTTCTGCCACCTGGATTTCATGGCCCAGCTTCTTCTCCAGTGGGTTTGGAAAGCTAGGCTTCTGAGGGTCTATCCACCGAAGCAACATAATGCATGGAAAGATAATCACTAGGGATGCTGAGGAAAGAAATAAGGATTAAGTGTTTAAAAAAAGCACAGCAATTGATGTCTGGGTGAATGTGAGTTCCTGAGCATATCATGAAGTCAAGTTAATCATGGTAACCACTCAGTGGCAAGATGCCAACATCTATTACAGCGAAACAGGTGATTTCTGAAGGTTCTGCATACCCTAAAGCTGCTATTGACTTGGTGCTTTTTAGGGTTCATTAAGCATCCTGATTTGGGATTCGGTCCATTGCCAACCTGACAGTTGTAAAGACAAACAAAACATAGATTGCTTGGAGTGTCATATGAGTACATTATATTTTGAGCAGGGTTAAGGTGTATTAATATTTCTAGGCCTAAATTAATATGAGTAAATCTAAAACAATTTATTCCAGTTGTAAAAGGAATGCAGACAGGTGCATGATATTCTCAGTTTTCATGTTAAATAGAAGCAAATGGGTGTCTGCAAAAGGGAGAGATAATCTCTCTGGATTTCTTTAGGAGTGGGAAGGCAGCTACATGTTGCAGCAGGGATCTTTTTTTCAGCTGGAGCCTTCCTTATTTGGGCTTTTAAAATGTATTTTCCTCCTACTTTCCACACAGCATGACGTGTGTGTTGTTTTGTGGAACTGGAATGATCACCCATTCTTATCCAGACAGCTTTAGCCAAGCATTACTTTCAAGCAGCAGTATCCCATGAGAATTTAATCTTGAGGAAAAGAGAACCTATATTAGAATGAAATTTCTAAATATTTGCCCGGCTGAGAAATTGCTATTGGAATTGCAATGTTCCATGAGCTTGCTGAGACACAGCAAGTAAGAAGGAAGGAAAGACAAGTTATTCCATGAGCAGCAGAACTAGTGAAGCCTGATTTCCTCCAAATCCCTGCACTCTGTCACCCAACACCACTCCCTGCAACAAGCCAGTTTCCTTTCCAATATTCCAGGAGATGTGCATCTCAGTAACTTGAGATGTTCCTGTGCTTGCAGTGTTTCCAGTTCACCACTTGCCTCTATAATCTTGTCCCTTTTCCCACCCCCTGTGTTTCTGGGTGAGGGGAGAAACACTGGCTATGGTTAGGAACAAGCTGATGAGCCAGGCAGTGCCACGTGCCCAGGGGACAGCCAAAGTCTGGGATGGATGGCCTGCCATGCCATGCCAAAGGTGTGTAGCAGTTCCCTCAGCAAGAACACTGGATTTTAATTTCTCTCTCTGTAGATACATAGCCCCTGGGTAATGACATATCTTCGAGCTGTCCGGTTTTGTTGCACAGGCTGAAATGCTGAAATGGATCAACAGATTCAAAAGTGAGAAAGACAGACTGAAAAAGCTGTCTTCCTTACACAGATAGGCTGATAATATTAGTGTATCTGCCATTTAGAATTGATAGGCACAGCATTGGCTGTTTGAGACATCTGGATGGCATGTAATAATTTTAGTATAGAAACTCAGATAAATAAATTAACAATTAGTAATCTGCTACAGTTGGGTAAGTCAGTGGGTATGAAGTTTAGCATAAAAGCCAGCTGGCTGCCCTCTCTTGTCGTTGAGCTGAAGGGTTCATCTATAAATTAGTAAATGGACTCAGTGTCTGCTCTTATTTCCTTAGTCTTAATTATGTGATGTATAAAGAATGAAAGTTGAGCTCTGCAGATTCTCTTCTTGAAGTTTTTGCTCTGTTTAATAGAGTAACCAAATCTATCTGGATGTCCCAGAAGACTTACTATTTAGAATTGGATAAATGTATTTGGGGTTTGGAAAGTTTTATTTGTTTTCTTCAGTCAGCCATGCCAACTGTGTTCTAACAAATAAACAGAGGTATATGAAGTAATTAAAAAAAAAATCTAATACATTGTGGTTTTGGGAGTTGTGATGTCATAACCACATTGCATATGTTATTGAGACCTTCATCTAGAGAGTAGAGTGCTTTAACCTTTACATGAGTAGTAATCCCGCTTCTTCTTTCGTGAATTTATTTCCTTCCATTATATGTAATTCTTTCACTATGGATCCCCACATAAGGTAATGTTTTATTTTTAGTGCTTTCTACTATTTCTTGGTAGGATTTAAAGCTTTCCTCATTATGTTTTATATAATCCACATCACTGTAAGTGCTGTAACTTGATTACTCTCCAGAGGTCTGTTCATGTTGATCACATTGGGAGAGATTTCTTCAAGTGGCTAGGGCAATTATATAAAAATCTCAGGAGCCAAGATTGCATGCTTTGCAAAGTGGCTGTTTTAACTGGATCCGAAAGTTTAACCTGTTCTATACAAGTAAATGCCATGGAATGGAAACATAAAAACAACTAACTTGAAAGATTCAAAATTATGTATGCTTTCCTTGAAGCTAAAAAAACCTGTTTCAATAATTGCTGGTACAGCTGTTACAAATAAAATATGTTTCTGATTCAGTTGCTTACTTTTTTTGGATGACAAAGTTACTTAATAGCCCTTTGCTTTCAAAGAAATTCAGAATTCTGGGGAATTAAACACCTATTTATCTATTTATAGTAAAGAAAATGAAGTATCTATTTCAACTAAGATACTTGTTTCACTTTCTGAATGACTACAGCAAAGTTTACTGCTTCGTGCAGGTGAAAAATTTGGATTTTCTTCTTATCCTCAGCTCCCCTGTTTTATTCTCTTTCTTCTTGTACCAAATACAAAAGGTCCATTTGTCTTTAAAAAGTGAATGCACCGTCTACTGTTTATAGTGTATGTACACTGTGCCATTATAGTAGCCTTTAGTAGTTTGCAGTTTTAGTATCCTCTACCTGTTGCTTCTGCTTGTTATTTCTGGGTAGTTTTAGTAGCCTTTAGTTATTGTTCCTACTCACAATTGCCTCGCCTTACCTGTCTGGAGAGGGACTCTGTGTCATAATATCATATCTCTTCAGAGCTGGATGGACTATATCAAACATGACATCATTCCTTTATAAAGCCTTCTGCTAGGTTTTGTCATTCGTGCATGATTGTATTGCAGATGGCTCATCCATCTGAGATTCTGTGCTGACTGCTTGTGCCCAAGTGTCTCCTGCCTCTCTTCTCCTGTCTTGGGAGGATCCAGCCTTAGCAATCTGTTAAAAAATCCAAGAGTAAGACAGATAAGCCACAAGACAAAGTGGAAATGAAAAGGGGTTCCTGAGATGAGTTGCAGAAACAGGTGCAGTGTAGAAAGTGTGAAAGTGTAATTCAAGACAACTACCTTGTGTTGCTTCTCAGTTTTTTATAGGACCTGGAGCATGCCAGTACATCTTCAAACAGTATCTCTGCTTTTCCCTGACCTCTGAGCATTGAAGAGGGTTGCTGGCCTGTGAGACGGGCTCTGCCCTACAGCTGTATAGCTTAGCTGGGTTTTGGTGGGTTTGACTTTATTCATTGCTGAATAACAATTACAGAATGTAAATCTTGGCCTGTGCTTTCTCCCCAAGGCTCTCTATTCTCATGATGTCCTGTCTGCAAAGTCTTCCACTGCTAAGGCCATGGTCTTACCCTCACTTGTCAAACTCAGATAAATTAACCATAGGATTACTGAACCCAAAGAGACATCACATCTTCCCTGCTATTAGAGCTGATTGAGTGTGATGGCTACATCAGTCATTCCCCTGGAGCATTTTTCAGGTGTTTTCTGAATCTTCACCTGCCCTGTGCTGTCCATTGTGAGCAACAACACTTTAAATATGTAGAAAGCCAAATTACAGGCTTTTTTGGATGCTCCTATGGCAGTATATGCTGTATAATCTTTCTGAGAAGTTTGGGCATCCATCCAGTTTATTTAAAGGCAACTAACACTAGGGTAAAGTTTTCTCTGTTAAACAGCCTAAGATGATGTCTTGGTTTGATAGACAGGTGTCTGCTGAGGAAGGTGGGAACCTTCCTTAGAACAGAGAATGTGAACCCCCTTCCCTCCGAATTATTAAAACTTTGGAATCAAGGGCTCTCAGGCAAAGCTATGGGAAAAGGAATAAGAGTTCTTTACTAGTATCTATAATGAGGTAAACAATCAGTAACAAAAACAGTAAACAAGGTTAAAAACAGTAAACAAAACCCAAAACCCGGTGGCAAACGTCCCTGGGCTGTCAGGCACTTTCCCGGTTGGTGCAGTCACGGTCACGGCCAGCAGGGGCGCTGTTGGGCTCCTAGACCAGCAGGGCAGGTGCCATGACTCCCGGGAAGCTGCAGGTGGCGCTGTGCCGCGAGGTTGGATCTGTGTCACACGCGAGATGGCAGTGATGGCAGACAGGCTGGAGCAGGGTGGCGTGCAGCAGGACAGAGCGCAGCAGGGAGCTCAGAGCAGGGAGATGGAGCGGCTGGGTCAGCCCACCCGAGCCAGCCAGCAGAGGAGGCGGCAGGAGCTCCGCGGTTGTGGCAGGCAGGGCGCGGGGTGGTGGCAGGCGGGGGTCTTGTTCCGCTGCAGCGCAGCTGGGAGATGCACCCTGCCGGAGGGGAAGAGAGGATTGGAATCCTGTGCCTTTTTTCCCAAAGCGAGAGCTCACCCACCAGGTAGAGAAAAACCAGTGCAAAGCTGGGCCGAAAAGCAGAGAGCCGCTTCTTCCCACTGCTCTCTCCTCCAAAAACCTTCGAGTGAGTGCCTTCGTTATCAAATCCCCCAATCTCTTGTTCCCCTGCTTCGCCTAGCCAAGAGTCTTTGTCTCTTTTGTAAGAATAGATGGCCCTTAAGTATCCGGTCATTAGTTGCCTAGCAACAGAATGGTTAAAAATTCCACTAAACCCCCCCCCAACCTTCAACAGATGATAAATGCTAAAGTGGTAAAATGCTCAAATGAGTAAGTCTGGGACCAAGTGTCTCCAAACACGTGGTAAAGTCAGCATTGTGTCTCCGCCAAATGCTCTGTTTTTCTTACCGTGTGCTGGCAAGGAGTCTGTGGTTCTTTTGTGTATCCTGTCTCTCGATCAAAATCAAAAGCTTGCTATGGGCTGTACATTGTGCAGAAGCCTTCCCAACCATTCCATAAATCCTTTACATTTTTTCACATGCAGATGGTTTACATTTTCCATTGTCTCTTATATCTGCATCGGGGTAAAATTTTTTATCTTACATTGACTTCAGCTGCAAAATAAGCACCTATCCAGGGTACCGTTATATCATGTTTCTTCATTTGAGAAAGAGTCTGGGAAGAACCCTTTTAAGTTTATTACCTTTGCCTTAAAAATCTTAGGACTATGTAAACCTCTTTGACATGAAGTACTCATTGGAGGCTCTGTAAGAGTTAAGAATCAATAATTTATGTGGGATTCCTTCTGCACTTTCTGGCCAAAAATATAAGAGCTGGAGGATAGTATTTTTTTCTTATTTTTCTGGGCTTTCTACAAGAAATTGTAATATTGGTGTAGTTCAGAAAAATATGCTTTAGTGCCCTTCCCATTTGCTCCTCCAAGAGTGCTTTCATTGTTTTCATGCTATAAGAGACAAGTGCCTTCTTCAGCCAGTGCTGCCAAGAAGTGAGTTTAGCCCCCATGTAAGTCATTAATTAATTAATGCAACAGAGTGTAAACACAAAGTTTAGAAGGCAAAGCCATATGACTTGCAGTAATTTGGCTTGATCCCAGTGTTCATGATAAACCAGTTTTCTCATGCTAACCCAGCATTTGCTCTGCCTTGTCAACCCTCGAAGATCTAGATTTTAAGTGGGAAGAGTAGCATGCTATATTGTCACTCAGAAAATGATACTGCACAGCCATTGACAATATTTACATGGAATTCAGAGAAGCAAATAATTCATTAAATATTAATGGAAAGGGGGCAATTACCACTTCATCATTGCTTCCCTTCTTCCACTCACTGTATTTCCTCTTTAAGGGGATGGGGGACATTCCTATACTTTTCCTTTACTCCCAGAGATCATAACATTGGCCTGGTGCAGGAGAGGGTGAACAGCTGCATGGAGGCAGGAATAAATAGTCAAGACTGAAAGTGGACAGGAAATTTTAAAACCAGTGCTGCCTTCCACAAAGCTGAAGATTTCCTAACATACCAAAAGTCTCACAGAGACTTTCTGTATATGTGTATATATCACATGCCCAGAAAGCACAGAGTGACTGCAGCAATGAATCCAGCTGGTGAAAAATTCTAGCATTTCTACATATTTTTCTTTTCACTTTAGTTGAAGGGTCTTTGCTGAACTCTAAACACTTCACTTCAAATTTAGAGCTTTGTAATTTTTTTTCCCTTTTTTAATAGTATATATATTTTAAGTTATTGTTCTATTATATATCTGTTAATAATTATTTTTATTAGATGTACTGTAGGTATTTTAATAATAAGTATATTAAACTTTATTCAGTAAATTAATTACGGAGGTTAGGAAGTTATATTCATGATTCCAATCACTGTTTCATAGCTGATATTAAAAAAGATAATATGACTGTATAAAATTAAAATGTGAACAATTTAAAACACATTTCAGAATTGAAACTACTTTGAAATTACAGTCTGATACTTTTGAAATGTTTTGCTTCACTTTAATTCCGACCGTCACTTTAATATTTCTCACCAAAATCAATGTTTCCTGTTTGTTACTCAAGACAAACACATGTTCTACCTCTGCTATTGAGCAAGATTTGCCTGGGTAGGTGTGCCAGCTGACAGCTGTACCTGTGAACTTCTGTCTGCAGTGGGCAAGAGTAAAGCTAAGGATGCAGCCTTGAGCATGCCATCTCAGCTGTGGGAGGCTTTTAAAGAGCAAGTAAAGAAACAATAAAACAGAGAAACGTCGGAGGAGAAGAAAAAGCTATGATACTGCATGCTGGATGCAAGCCCCTAGTGTTATTTTGCTCCTCATCACCTCTGTTGCTGCCTACTTTGTGCTTAGCTGTTTTTCTGGACCTCAGCAAGCTGTGCACTTGCACAGCTTTTCTTCATTTCACCAGACGGTTCCAGTGAATTGCAAGGTCAAGATCTGATTCCCGAGGCTAGTAGAGAGGCTGGTCCTTTCTGTATGGTAAGATGCTTACTTAAAGCTATCTATTTTCTCATAGTGCCATAATTTTGTTGTGGTAATCAATTTTACACAAAAGAGATTAGATACTTTTGGAAACAACCATAAAAACTTTCTAGTTTAACTAGAGAGAAGTATGTTTATATGAAGCATTCAGAGTAAAAATTGTAACATTAGACCTCTACTAATTTCTCTTTTGGTTTTGTGGCAACGGTCTTTCTACAAACATTAAAACATGTAATGCAAATAAGGGATCAGTCATTCAGAATTTCTTCTTTTTTTCCCACCCCTCCTGTTGGAACTATGTCATTCCAACAATCAGTTCACTGATTGTTTGGACCATTCCTGGGATTCTTGTTTTTAATTTAAAAATTCCGGAAATGTTGTTGTACTGCTAGTCTGCATCGTTCTTCACAATTGCAAATGAAATCACTTTGCTGACAGAATTTACAATATAGAATAAGAGAATCTCTAACTATCCTAATCTGCCGTGTATGATCACATTCAGTGTTTTTCTTTTGAATTAAAAAGTGTGTGCAAAATTGTGGCATTTTGAGAAGGTATCCTGAGATCTATTTCAGTATCAGTCAGCAGAAAAGTAATAATGTGCATGAATTTAGAACAGCATGATGACAAACTTTTGAAAAGGGGTTATCAGAAATGTATGGTCTTTTAATTGGCATAATCTATGACATTCCTCAATTAGAGATACATGGACACCTTCCTTTTACTTATTCATACTTTGATGTACCTTCATCCCATATTTCTTTCCCATTCCAAATTTGTCACTCAGTTCCCATCACAGTACCTCTTTCCCCTTCTGCTAATTTCAGGAAAGCTTCTTTTTTTGGCACATCAGTCATGGCAAAGGCAAGCATTGGTGTGGCAAACCACTACACTGGCTGTGAGAGGTGCCCTCAGATTTCTGCATGTGAGGCATTTCTGCCTGGGAGGTCGGATGGTAGATGAGGCAATAGGTTAATTTTGGTGTCTGTGGTGCATTTTCTTCAGACTGCTGGTGCGTGTCATTATTTCACAAGTGCTGGATAGGTACATGGGTGGTAAAAACTGAGTTTCTTTGCAGCAGTGGATATATAAGCAACACTCTTAATGAGAGTTCAGGCAAGGAAAACTGATGGGTGCAAAAGTGGAAGATGTCTCCCCTAGGAGAAGTTTTACCTTGGCCCTATCTTCCCTATGCAGTGGTAGCAATTGGCTCATGGAGCTGCTGGGGTAGTGGGGAGCCTTCCTAAATCAACCCTCTCTGATAGGGATACAGCACGGCAACAGAGATACCAATAACAATAAACACAGTTGTTAGGCAAAAGTTAGATTGTTTACAGTTTTAGAAGGGCAGTCATGATGTTAAAATGAAGTTACCATTCCCCAAGGTAAAGTCTTCAGCTCTTGCCTATTATGATCACATCACTGTGTTTTAGGGTTGACGCAATGAATTTGGGAAGAGTACTGAGATGATTCCTGGGTTACACTCCAAGCTTCATTATTTCTGCTACATACTACTCACAGCAAGGAATCATTAAGATATTTGAAGCAATCCCTGACTGCCCTTTTATGATACAATAAAATATGTTTATGCAACTGAAGTGTCTATTATGTGAGAGAAGAAAAAGAATGATTAACAAAAGTGGCATACTGCCAGGGATTTGGCTCACTTGCTCTTTTTATAAATATAACTGTCTTAAATAATCTTTGAAAATATTTTCAGTTTGAGACATAAAGCCTTCAAAAAGTGAATGTATGCAGTAGTTTTGATTTAGAGATGGAGTCCTGCATTTGGTTCAATAAGTTTGTTTGGGATATTCCCCCCAATATTTTGAAAAACTAGTTGTCGTAGAAGATTCTCTAGCAACAGGATTAACCCCATAATATACAGAATGTGATCAGAGGGAAGTAGAGAAGCTGAGAATGCAGTAAACCATTAGAGTGACTGTAACTTGGTGTGCATTACCATTCAAATAGAATTGTTTAAAGGAAATGTAATTACCAAGGGAAAAGAAGACATGTATCAGGAGAGGCAGCTACTGAAGAGGTCATGGAAGGGGCAAGATGAGACAGCTCTTTCTTTGGAAGGTGTACTGTCTACTGTGCTCTACATTGCTTTTTTACACTTGACAACGTTTTCCTGGTCCAGAGAAGTAGTGGTTAAATACTGTACAGCCATATAACACCAAATTAATTGCATTGCTGTCTATATAATTTCCTGACTATTCTGCACCCACTGTCTATTTTATGAAAGCATTGGCCAGCGATTATGATCCAGAGACTTGAAGAAAGAACTCCATAGAGATGAGATCTGTGTTTGCTCTTTGTGCTTCCCAAGTCTAAATGCAGGCAAGATGATATGGTTCAACATTTGAGATTTCCATGTATTTTGAAATAAAATTGTATAAATTGTTGTAAAGGTTTGGATTCAGGTGTACTCTTGTTTGTATCCAACTTCGAGAAACTGCTCACAGTCCGAACAACAAAAACATGGAAAGGGGAATAAGAGTGAAGGAGAATAGAACCAGGTATGCCAGAAGGGTAAAGGTTGCATTTGGGGTTATTAATGTTTTGCAAAATCAGCCATCCTGGGAGTTCAAGGAACATCTATAATGGGTAGTCTACAGTGTATAATGCCAGTAAAGAAAACCATAGAACGAAAAATGGAGTTTTCCATATCATGTCTCCTGGATCATGCTACCATGATTCTTTAGCTCCACCTATGATTTTTGTGAATCCCAAAGATCTCCTCACACAAATACATAGCAAATGGTGCCTTTGAAGTGTTCATAATGAAGTGTCTGCTTAAACAAGTTCTCAGGGCCTTACTCCAGGTTAGCAACAAGCTAAAGGGAGCAGAGAGAAAAGTGGTGGATGAAAGGGATGAATAGAACTCGAAGTGATTATTTTTGACCACTGCTTTTTCATCCTTTACAGAATTCATAATGTTCTTGCCTATCAGTAAAGAGCAGGAATTAATCTGATGGAGTAAATGGGATACATGTGTCTAAATGAATGAGACGAGAAAGGTCTCTTTGTTCAATACAGGTGAGATGTCTCAGCCTTCACCTGCACAATACTTGGGGGAAATCTTTGCTGAATATGTTTTAATGTAATCTATGTGATATAGGCGTGTCTTAATTAAATGTGTGTCACCTTAACTTTGAATTATGTTATCTCTGGTCTGACCAAGATGCAGAACAGGCAAAAAGGGAATCAGCAAAATGTGGTTTCCAAAAATCTGCTGCAGTAGAAGGCCAACACTGGTGTCATTTTTTGATGGCCCTGGAATTATTTTCTTGTCTTTCACAGTTCACGCCAAAGTCATTCCGTGTTTTAGTACTTTCACTTTCCTTGTTGCTCCTTCCTCTGCATTTTGAAATGTTGTGATTTATGGAAGAATAGTAAGAACCCACTGAGGCTCATGGTAGCTATAAATTACGTCGGGATGGGCAGTTGTTGCTTTTGTGTACTCTCTATGCTGAGCTTCATCTTTGTCTGTCAACTGCAGCAGGAAAAACCTTTTTCCTGTGAAGTATCTGTTCATAGCCTCTAAGGTGCCATCAGCCTAATGAGAGTATGGAACAGTAGTCATCTGAAGAGGAAAGAGAACACTTTGTTCAGTTACAGAAAGGAGCACTTCAGAGTTCACATTTTATTGGCACATACACTATTTTGTGCACATGGTGAGGGAAGAACTCATGCAACGAGGGACCAAGGGAATTTTAAATGAGTCAATGGATTGAGGAGGTGCTTGAAAGGGGTAATCAAAACCAGGAGGGTTTGTTACTCCAGAAAAAGAAACGCTACAAAGAATAGATTGTTCATCCTGGACATAATTTGAAATGTGCATGAAATGGGTGTGGGTTTGGTAATAAAAGCTGAGCTTGCTTGACAGTCTTCCAATGGCTTCCCATGAGTTCCCAGAACAAAAGTTGTTGAAAACTTCATTTTTGTAAATGAGCCCATGATAATCCTGGTATAGTTATGTTGGACATCTGCTTGGGCTTTGAGGTTTATCTCTTCTGAAGTGTTAACTTCAGGGGATAGGACATTGTGGGGTTCAGTTTTAAATTCTGGTTGAATTTGCAGTTGTGATCATATGTCCTTTATTCCTGTCAGAAGTGACCCTAGGGAATAAAATTAAGGCCAGTTCATAATGCAAGGGACAGGAACCAGAAATGTGTGCAATGTCCTATGATCTGTGATGTGTGCAGTGCTCCCTCCCGGAGGCCAGGGGGACTGATGTGAGGACAAGGGTGGTGCACATTGCTAGCAAGTGAGATCTAGTGATATGCTGATATTTGAGATGACTCTCAGTCAGTGTGATACCAGGGCAGTAAAGGAATTACAGTGAGCCAGTGAGTTCCTTCAAGATGTGAATGAAACCAGTTTGGGACCGCTATGGGATATGAGTCTTAAGGACTAAAGTTCATCAAAAATACATCAAGGGTTTTTCTCTCCAAGTTACTGAGTGTATTATAAATTTCCCTGAAGTCACTAGCTAACACTTTAACCAATAATTCTGGCATGCCAGGTCCAGTCACCACAGCAGACCATCCCAAAGGCTTGCCAGGCAGTGGGAAGGGAAGAATCCTGGGGCCCCTGTACTTTTGAGTGGCTGGCACTACAAAATCATGCACTTTTCCAATGTCAGAACAGAGCTTCTCATGGACTGAAGCTTTGAGTACTTTGCCAGAATGTCCTTGCTTTTTCCATGGTACTTGTTTTGGTTTATCTGCCTGCTAGGCTCCCCTCTTCCCTTACCTCACAACTAGATTTGCTAATCTCAGTGACGAATGCGGCTAGAAGCTCATTTCTATACTTTACTGATGTAATTTCTGTTTCCAGAACAAACTAATAACATATGTTGCATGCACCCAAACTTTCTCAGGTTGAACTTGTCTTAGTTTTCAGGGATTTCTCAGTTGTGGGTTGGTTTTCTTTTGGCATGGAGACTGCTTCTGCTACCTTTGTAGCAGACAAGAAGAACTTGGAATGTTCCTTTTTATGACATGTCCATTCGTCCCTCATAGAGATTTGATAATTTCATGGTTTAGATTGATCATAATGGCACAAGTTCCCTGCCTTGACTTTATAATAAAACCAGCATTCCTGCGGCTTGACTTCAATGAATCAGAAATCATCTCCCGGATGAACTAGTGGTATAGCCTGCTGCCTTGTAGGCTCTGTGCCTTCCTACCATTTCTCCTCACCTTGCCATAAGCCTGGAGTCTTCTTTTCATTGATCTTCATGTCGCTATTGCCATCTTCCTCGTAAGTGCATCCTTGACTGTGCTGTCCTAAAATTTTTCCAGTACCATCTCAAAAACCACCACAGCACACTTGGGTGGCATGGGCCAGCCTGCAGTCCCACACAACTCTACAAAAAGAAAGATCAGAAATACTTCCCAACTCTGTAATTGTCAATGAGCTGTTCTCAAAGGCATCTACTGTCTCATTATTCATGCAAGAAAATCTTACTTTTGTAACTCTAGGTTTTCAGCCGCATACAAATGCATAGAAGTGTTGGGTTGGATTTCTTCTTTGTTTGGTTTTTGGGGTTGTGTTTTGGATTGTTAGCGGTTTTTGGGTTTGTGTTTGTTTTTTGTTTGTTTGGGGGTTTTGTTGTTTGGTTTCTGGGGTTTTGTTTTGGGTCTTTGGGGATTTTTGGTTTTGTGGGGTTTTTAGTTCGTTTGGTTTTGGGTTTTTGTTGTTTTGTTTGTTTGTTTTAATAATATAAAGAGCTATCCAAAGGCTCATTCACGTCCTTTATTCTGTTATGATCTTTTCCTTACCAAAGACAGGGTCTGGTAGTCAGCAGCATTATTATTTCACACACATTAATTTTAAGTGAAAAATTTATTCCTATCCTATTGTGAGTAGGGATGTCCTATTTCCATATCTTTTTTTATGTCACATTCTTTGTAGGTAAGTGATTTGTACAAGAACTCAGGGTACATTCCTTCCTCAGGTCCATCCATGCAAGAGAATTATGAATTATATTTGTAATTTATGCATTTTGAGACCCTTCCATGATACGTGTTTTCCTGAGACAGGTCACATGTCACCAAGTACAGAGATTTGCCCAAAATATTGAAACTCTTTGCCAGCTAATCACACAGGCCTCAGGA
The DNA here is from genome assembly GCA_036785705.1 of Acanthornis magna. Classification (NCBI taxonomy): domain Eukaryota; kingdom Metazoa; phylum Chordata; class Aves; order Passeriformes; family Acanthizidae; genus Acanthornis; species Acanthornis magna. Next base: position 3,733,263 of record JAWUZG010000236.1, on the reverse strand, counting down.
GAGATTGTTTTTTTAAGGGTCTCATTGGATCAGAGTATTTGGAGATCAGATGAGATCAGGTTTAGGATCTATTAGAGCAAACCTGGCAAGTAGAAGTTAATGGGATTGCAAGCTGCGCCACAAGAATTTTAATCAGGTACTGTGCTCTGAGATGTCAGAAGAACATACTAAGGGGTTAAACTGGAGACCTGCTTTATTCCGTTTATAAATCAGGCTCAAACCTTAGTACATTTCCGCCAAAGGCCTGCCAGAAAGAGGCCCTGGAAAACAGGCTGTCTAGGGTCTGTAGGGATATACAGAGCTCTGGCCAATTTGATCACAAGTTGACACGTAGCCACATTCTGTAGTGAAGCACAGGTTTGTTGGACCAATAAAGAAGGGAGTGTTTTGTGAGCTTCTTCAAGAAACCTGTCTTTCAAAATATGATACCCACAATCTGGGGATAAAGATGATGTGTAAGCTTTATATCTGTTGAAGTCTTGGGTGTTTTAAATCTCTGTCACCATGGGAATTCCCACTAGTAATCTTCAGGTAGTAGTCTGACTGGTTTAATGAAGATTTTAATGGGAAAAAAAATGTGAGGAAAAGATTGTCCTCATTTCCCAGTAATTTTTGAAAATCTGACACCTCTCAAATTGTGGAAAACAGTTTATAACCTTAGAGGACAGATTTAAAACAATATTTCTGAATATGAAGTACATATATGTATATTTAATGATGATGAGCCAGTGGAGCTTGCTGTTGATGTGCAGTAATAGGGCTCTGTTGCAGAGCTAACTCCCAGTACAGAAAAAGCAGGCATTTTCCTAAGAAAATGGGCTGAGAAAGATTAGGTTGACATTTAAGGATGTGGTGACCCTAAAGAAGTGGATATGTAGAGGAGCGCAGTCAGTACAGAGGGCCCAGTCCCCAAAGCATGTGCATTTCCAAGGAGTTGACTTTGGATTGTCTGTGATGTCCTGGATGTCTCTGTTCTGTGTCCTGGACTGAATGCCCATCAGTGGCTGGAGTGCACGATGTGCCCCAGGAGAGAGGTTTCAAAAGTCCTGACAAAGACCGAGCGTGGCCTACTGTGCTGGACAGCCGGACCGGCTGGCTCCAGCCTAGTGCAGATGAAGAGGTTATTTCCAGCAGGAATAGCCATGGCTTTCTCTTCTGCTGTCCTCCTGGTTCTAACAGGAAAGCAAGCCGGACACACTAAGGTTCTGCTGATTTCCCTTTCAGCTCCCTCTGCAGCTCTAGGGCTGAAGTAAGCTTTGTGAAGCATTTCCTGTACTTGGCTGTTGCAATCTTAGGTTTGCATTCCATCCAAGAGCCCTTCTTGCAACAAAAGCAGACAAAATGAAAGGAGACACATGGGTCCTTGATCCAACTCCATGGGTGAGAAAAAGTTTACGGTATCTCAATACATCAATTTTTCAAACTTTTACTTGATATTCCTCAAGAGTATTCTACAGAAAGCAGATAAATCTTAGTATGAGAGGCACTCAAGGGACAAATACTGCATTCCTGGTTAATTTCAGTGAAGCTCCCAGAAAAATAATGGGCATCTAAAAACTTGTAAAACATGTACTAAAAAGAGCCAGCAATTAAAAAAAATTGCACCATTCATCATATTAAGCAATATCAATCTACTAACCACTTCCATACAGTCTGACTGGATGCAAGCCTGAAAATATTGGCATATTTGGAGAAAAGCTGATACCTCTACAAGTTGTTATTAAGTGCCGTAACAATCAGAAAACATTAAACTTCACAAGAGAAGAAGTTAAATGGTGTCTGGAACAAAGTTTCATGGATACACTCATCCTTTTTTTATTCAAATCCTTAACAATTTTCTTTCAAAACTTCATTCCAGAGTGCATTGTTCCAATGGGTTCTTTTCTTGCTAAGCAAACTGGTGAAAATATGATTTGCCTCAGTTGCAAGACTTATCAACTGCCTGCCACAGCTTCAAAGCCAATTGATAGAATCACCAGCTATACAAAAAACAAAAAATCTAATAAAAATACAGCCTCTTTCATTGTCATCTTCTGCTCATATTCTGGTTAGTGGTTTTCATGTCAGCTATGCATACTTCTTGGTTACTTTCCATACTGTTCCATGGATCTCTTCATGTTTCCTGGAAATGCTTTCCTGACCCTCCCTGAGGGGTGGTTCTCACATCTATCCTACTTTCAAACAGGGCTGCAGCTTAAAGCATGGGTCAAAAAATACTCCAGTAATAGATCATACATCATTACCAGTAATGGTAGTATTTCAAGCATGATTCCCTACATACAACTTTTTAATTAGATGTATAACTTGCTGTGATGAAAGCACTTTATTTGCTCATATAGTGACCACCACACAATGACACCTCACTCAAAACCATTAACCTGAATTTTCAGTTGCATGCTTTTTGATTATATTGCAATGCTTGGTCAAATTTGACCCTTTTTTATTTGAAGTCTTCTCCACATTGCAATTCTGTATTGCATTGTACTGGCCAGTTAAGACAGTCTTGCTAATGCAAATAGCATGTTTAGTTGCTACTGTGACAACTTGTAAACTTTATATCCACTGACAGTTCTGTACCAAGAGTGTACAAAATCTCTTGAGGGCAGAAACAGTGAAACAGAGTCTGGTGGTGAGTTTGGTTTTAGTTTGTTTATTTGGGTTGCTTGTTTGTATTGTGTTGTTGTTGTTGATTTGGTTTGGTTTGTTGGGTTTTTTTTTTTTCTTATTAGGGAAAGAAAATCTCATTCTTTCAAGTCTAATTTCAGTTGCTTGGAAAGAAGTACCACCTGTGTTGAATTTGATGTTGAAGACACATACTCCATGAAGAATGGCAGTAATTATCCATCCTGAGTCCACAGGAAGGCTGAGAACTTCTTTACCATGTCCAGACAGAAGATAAGGTCCTCAAGCTGCTCATGCTTTGTTCATCTGTATAAAACTTATTTGCAGCTATTCTAACTGTGCATTTCCACCTGTAGCTCACACTTCCTACTTCAGATGGCTGTGAAACATCCTAAAGTATCCACTTATTCAGACCTCTAGAGCCAAAGTTGAAGTTTGCAGCTTCAGCGTCTTCTATGGAGTAGCTCCTGCCACAGACGCTCCCGGGCATTACAACATTTTTGGCTCTGATACATTATTGTTAAAGAAGGAGAACAAACAATGCAGAGCAAATTACACTGTGTGAAATGGGCACACCAAGATCAAACAAAAAAAGGGGGGGAGGGGGATTGTGCACATGGATTCCTCATGCCTAGAAGTTCTGACCTTGTAAATACAGAAGAAATCAGGCACTTTCCCAAAACCTGAAGAAGAAACATTATCAGATCTATTAAAAACAAAGTTTCAGGAGTGCTGATCACCCTCAGCTGAATGTTGGAATTGCAATATAAGCCATCACTTATTCTTAAATTAGACTGAACAAATCACTAAGAATGTGATTTAGGGAATCATCTTTCAGCATAGAAATTATTTCACATTGCTGAAACACGTGGTTGTCCTCCTCTTGGCATTCAATATATATGATTTATGATGATACTTTGATGATACAATACTTTTTATGAACACAATACTATTAAACTTCAAATCTTGAAAAACTTTAGGGAAGGGTCACTGTAATATATTGGTGCTTGAAATATGTCAAATTTCCAGCTGCCACAGGAAGTGTTGTTTACCTTAGTGCACCTTAATAGATAGGAGATCCTATGCTGTCAGATGTGATCTTTCTCTGTTGTTCAAAATTCAGTGGACACCAATAGGACTTTGAAGAGCTGGTGAGCATGGCACAGACCCCATCATCTGAAACAAGGTAGTAAAGTTTGTCAGATGCGTTGGTGTTCTTCAAAGCAACAGAAGTGTCTCTCTTCTGTCATAACAGGTGATTTGTTTCTACCTTCAAATATATATTAGAGGCTTCTTTTGACTTAAATACAAGCCTCCTGCTTCTGGCCAAGGTCAGGATTTGATCTGTACTATGGCCTCAATAAAAAATGTGCCTGGCTTGCCATGGTCAGAGTGCCTGTCTTGTCCAGGACCTCCTGCATCTTCAGCTCCAGGAGCATGTCATTCAGATATCTTAACTTTGCAAAGTTCAGCCAAAGGGATGAACTGTAATATTTGCAGCAGGAGCTCCTCACATGTTTTGTACTGCATGCAAACTATTTTCCCATTTCTAACATTCCCTGGTATATGTGTTCCCAGCAGGAAGGGACTGTCCAGTTGTGGGTTGGTAAAAGCCTTCACCCATCAGTCACTTTGTGAGATTATACATTATTTAAGAGGAAAAGGTAGTTAAACAACACTTCTTAAAACATTTATTCTAAATCATAACTATTGTGGGTTTATTATGTGTTAATGGAGGAAAGTAGCATGTTTGAATTCTCCACTGAAAACAAGAGAAAAGAAAGTGTGTTTTACAGACATGAACTGTAAACTTCGAAACATATCGCACACTGTTAATAAGGGCAACCTTCCCACGGGGTCTGCACTACTTACTTATCACTGAGAAGTTCTGCTTGTTTTCACAGATGTGGAATGAAATGCCTCAGTTTTAATTTTGCCTGTGCCTTGTTTTGAGGAGTTGAGTGGATGAGAATGGCTTTAGTGAACAGTGTTGAGGATGAATTAAAAAAATGTGAAAAACAAGACATGGAAACCATCCAGAATTTTCTATGATATCTGTGTTCTTCTTCCCATCAAGTCCTTCTCTGCAGTGCTGTCTTTTCTATTCTGATCTTTCTGGGAGCCCATTCTTACCTCGTCTCCCTAGTGTGTCAGTGCTTCCATGGGATGGAGCAACTCTTTGGACGGGCACAACAACAAACTGTTTCCCAAACTTAAAATGTCAATGAGAAGGAAAAGATACTTTCCTAAACACTCAAATACATGTTCCGTGAAATCTTTAAAGTGACATGCAGCAGGTCATCCTCGTTGGAGGGCAGTCAGTTCAGGGCTGCAGGTCCAGCAACCTCCAAGAAGTTGGCTGGAGATTATTGTAAAGTCTTAATAGGAGACCAATATGATGAATGTTGCAAAGGGTGTTTCCCTAGGAGAAAAGGGAGGGGCTGCTGATGTGCAAGATGAAGGGTAAAGTTATGTGAGGCATGTGCCAGGATGGTGGGTTAAGTGGAAAGGGTGCAGAGGCCTGAACCAGAGAAACAGAAAAAAAGTCCCATGGAAGCACTGAAACACTAGGGAGATGAGGTAAGAATGGGCTCCCACAAAAATCAGAATAGAAAAGACAGCGCTGCAGAGAAGGACTTGATGGGAAGAAGAACACAGATATCATAGGAAAGATGGGTGGGGAGGACTGGGGTAAATGAAAACGAAATGAGAAAAGAAGCATGGAAACAGAAGCATACGAGTCAAGCTGTGTGGAAAAATAAAAGGTAGATGGGTGAGCCAGCACCAGAAGGCAGCATGTTGGGAACCTAATGGTCAGCAGCAGCAAAGGCATTGGGGCAGGCAGCAGATGAGTCAAGAAGAGTGAGAAAGATGCAGCCAGTGGAACAGGCTGTCAGAGGGGATCCCCCCCGTCCCTCAAGTGACAGGAAAACAGATTATAGTCTTCTGCTGGAATAAGAAAATTTCATAGCGCAGTGGCTCAGAGCTATTCCCTAGACCTGTAGCAGCCAGCCCTGCTGTACCCAGCATGAGGAAAGCAATACCTGTATTCTGCATAGGACAGCAGGAATATTTATCTCTCTCAATTAACAACTAAATTAGCAGGAAATATAATTTTTAGAGTTAGGTCATTGGGGTGAATTTGCTTTAACTCTGGTAACAAAACAGACTGTAATACCTAATCCAATGCCTCCATTTCGCAAACAGAGGTGTTTGGCGTTGAAGGAGGCTCTTGTGTGAACTACAAGCCCCAGGAAATTGTCTCGGGCTCAAAACAATGTGGGGGGGGTGTGTTGATTGGAAGTAAATGAAAAAGAAAAAAGAAGTCCAAAGAAGAAGGGGGAAACCCAACTTGTAATCCAAATTACAGTGTCCGAGGCAATGGCACCCAAGAGCCACTGTTCTGACTTCTGCTCCATTAATGCGTGGCTTATTGTGATTTAAACAAGGAGCTGCAACTGAGAAAAAACACCAGGCATATTTTACTAGGTTTCATTTTGCAATCTGGCTGGCAATCCGGCCCCAACTGGCAAACCCTTTAAGTGTGTGTTTAACTGGGAACACGGGATTAATCCTGTTGATTGTAATGGGGTTAACTGTGTATGGACAGCACAGTGATGTTCATAGCCTCAACTGAACTACACAGGGAAATGATGCTTTAAACGAGGACTATTTATTAAAAACTCACTTTGGTCGTACCTTTATTTACCGAAGATTTTTCAGACTGGATCTTCTAACATGTAGATTTCCCTTGAGAACAGATCAACTCTAACCGCAACACTTTACACTTTACACACTCAAACAGTGACCCCGCCATTTTCTCATATTTTTTTTTCCTGCCACGGTGGTGAAAGATGTAGGAATCTTTGCGAGTTTGGGTTTTGGTTTTGTTTTTTTTTCTTTTTAAATTTTTCCAGCTGGTGCACGGGGAGCCCCCATCTGGCCCGACGGCCGCCTCCGGTACCGGGGCTTTCCGCAGCCCCGAGTCGCCTCCCGGCGCTGAGGCACGGCCGGGACCACCCCGGGGCCGTGCCGTCTGTCCGGGCAGCGCCGGTATCCCTCATCTCCGGGTCGTCCTCGGCACCCAGCATCTCCCGCCCACCCCCGCCGCCGGTACATCCACCCGCTCGGACTCCAGCCGTGGCTGCTGAGTTGCCCGCCGTCGCGTTTCCCCCGCAGGCTGCTGAGGCAGACGAGACGGGGCCGGCCGGCAGCTGCCCCCGCCGAGGCTGCCGCTCCCTCTCTGCCCGCCCCGCTCCGCGCTCGGGGCAGGCTGTCCCCGGGCCGCCCGCCCCGCCGGAGCAGCCCTTGGCGGGGAAGGCTGCTCCGGCACGGGGGGAACCCGACTCCCCTCGGCCCGCTCGTCCCGCCCTCGGGCGCGCTCACTCCCCCGCCCCGTAAGTAGCGGCGGCCGCGGCCGTCGGGGCGCAGAGCGGCGGGGATGGGGACCCGCGGCGGGGGGCTGTACGTGGGGCGGAGGGCGGCGGCTGTGGGGGCCGCGCTGCTGCTGGCGCTGCTGGTCGCGCTGCTGGCGCTCGCCGCTCTCTACGGGCGCTGCCGGCAGGAGGCGGCGCCGCCGCCGCCCTCGCCCGGCGCCCCCGGCCCCGCCGCCCCTCCGGCTCGGGCTCCGGCTCCTGCCGCCAGCTCCGTTCGCCGCCTGCCCCGCCACCTCCTGCCGCTCCACTACGATCTGGAGCTGTGGCCGCGGGTGCGGCCGGGGCAGGCGGGGCCCTTCGCCTTCACCGGGCAGGTGAACATCACGGTGCGCTGCCTGCAGGACACGGACGCGGCGGTGCTGCACAGCGCGGGGCTGCGGAGCCGCGGGGCCGCCGCCGTGCGCGGTCCCCTGTCCGAGCCGGGCGCCGCCGTGGAGGTGGCGGGGCTGCGGCAGGAGGAGGAGGGCGAGGTGGCGGTGCTGGAGCTCCGCGGCCGGCTCCGCGCCGGGCGCCGCTACGTGCTGCAGCTGGGCTTCCAGGGCCGGCTGGAGGAGGACCTCGACGGGCTCTTCCTCACGCGGTACACCGACCGGGGGCAGAGCAGGTAGGCGGCGGCGGCCGCTGCGGGCACCCCGCGCCCCTGCGCCCACGGCAGCGGGAGTGCCACGGGCTCGCGGGGCGGTCACCCGTGCCGTGGCGGTCACCCGTGCCGTGGCGGTCACCCGTGCCGTGGCGGCCGCGGGAGCTGCACCGCTGCCCGGGCCGGGGGGAGCCGGCTCTCCGCACGGCGTGAGCTGCTCCCCGGCACCGCATCGCGGGCTGCACAGCGAGCGTGCCGCAAACCCCGGGCTGTGCCCAGGCTGGCCGCTCTCCTCTCTGGAGAGCATCGGCCGGGATGCCCTGGCTCTCCGTCGGCAGGTGAGTTCACCTGCAGCACCGGATGGACAAATTCTGATGCCGTGTCTCTTCGGTGCCGTGACTGGCAGCGAGGGGTCCCACGGTACCTATGCCCAATGCCTGGGAGATGGAGCCCGTCTCAGAATCTTCATACCGGCCCCACATATGTCCATTTAACACTGACAAGTCCTAACCTCCTCAACCAGTATCTGAAGGGAGCATGTCTTTATCAAGAACCCGGGATTCTGGCTGTGTATTTCGGCCGGAGTTTAGAGACGCTGACCACATGCAGTTTCAGAAGTATGGTGGAGGAGGATGGGTGGCTGCTTTAAACAGCTGTACCTTGTACTATTGCACGTGAAGTTGTTCAGCTGTCATCAGACCACCCGTGATTTGCATCGTGGCTGCCACTAGGATGCTTTCCTTCTCTTTTGAACTGCGAAATCAGTAGTTTAAGCAGTATAAGCTTATCAAGTAGTCAGTCATCTAAAACATTTTCACCCTCAAAATGATGCTTTATTTTCCTTTAATTTTCCTTTTCTTTTCCTTCTTTCCTTTCCTTTTCCTTTCTTTTTCCTTTTTCCTTTTTCCTTTTTCCTTTTTCCTTTTTCCTTTTTCCTTTTTCCTTTTTCCTTTTTCCTTTTTCCCTTCCCCTTCTCCTTTTCCTTTTTTCCTTTTCTCCTTTTCTCCTTTTCTCCTTTTCTCCTTTTCTCCTTTTCTCCTTTTCTCCTTTTCTCCTTTTCTCCTTTTCTCCTTTTCTCCTTTTCTCCTTTTCTCCTTTTCTTTCCATTTCTCTTCCCCTTTTTTCCTTTTCCTTTCCTTTTTCTTTTCTTTTTCTTTTCCTTTCTTTTCCTTTTTCTTTTCTGATTATAAATTTCTGGATCTGAAACTTGCTACAGAGAAGTGAAATTTAAGATTAGAATTTAAGTACTTCCAGTGGAAGACAAGTTTCTCAAAATAACAGTTTGAAGAAGGGACAGATTAATTGCTTGTTTTAAAGTTATCACATTTTTTATGATTAAAGATGTGATTTGCTGAGCAAACACTGAGTCAAAAGGAAACCCAGAGTTAAAATTCAAGTATTATTGGCTCCCAGCCTATTAGTGAGTCCACTAAAATGAACTCTATCTCAGCAGTTCGGAGGCTTATTTGAGCAGGTAATGTGCAGTCACTCACAAGAGCCATACGTTCAAGCCTCTGTATGAGTAGTAGTACTAACATGAAACCACAAAATGAAGTCAATAGTTTTTATTGAAATGGAGGAGCACTGCATGGCTTTTCTCAACAAGCTGGCTTTTAATCTGCTTCTCATGTTAATCTTGATACCATTGTCTGCCACAGCTGAAAAATGTAACCTAAAGAGACCTTTAAAAAAAAAAACCAAACAAAAATCAAAAAGGTGATTATTTGGTATACCTTAGAGAAAAAGGTAGTATGACAATAAGTATTTTAGGAAGAACATTTAGTTTTTCTTTAGTTGGTATTTCTTCATTGACTATTTTTTGTTCACAGGTTTATTTGTGCAATTTAAGCTAAGAAAAATCTAGAACTTTATTTACTTATTTTTATTAAAATCCAAATAAGAAAGGAACAAGTACTTAATACCATGTCAGTATGCTTTCTGATGCTGATTTAATTCAATTAAGTTCTATCTAAGTGATGCCTAAAGATTTTTGCTTTTTTTCATATATTTTAGCTTTGTAGACCATCAATATGTGGTTATAGAGCTCCTGCGTTTTCCTACCCTTTCTCTTAGATTTTAGAGTAATAGGCTAACCTTCTAACACATTCCTGAAATACTGTTTAGTCTTATTTTCAAGTAGAGGACCTACAAGAAGAACATTTTGTTTTCCAGTCAGAATCTGAGGAGACATAATAAGAAGTGGGGCAAAGAAGCCATGGACCAGGTCCAGTGGGGCAATACCCAGGGGCAAAGTACCTAACCAACTGCTCTCCTGACTGGACAGTGTTTGTTAGATACAATAATCTGTTAAACTGATAAAAATTTTAGAAATCCGATACCGGCATGCCTGTAGCCCACAATTAGGGGCGCACTTGGAAGCTTCCAATAAGGAACTGCTTTTTTATCTTAACATTTGCCTGTTACAAGGGTTTTTATCTTTTGAAATCAGGCAACATAAGAAACACTGAGTTAAACAATGATGTTTTTTGATTCAGACTCTAAAAATTCAGAATGTCTGGAAAAAAAATGCTGTCATCAACCTTGTTGCAGCAGTAGAAAATAAGGAAAAAATGTTTTGAAATCATTCAAATGATATGTGTAATTTAATCTCCAATTGTTTAGAGGGTTTATATCAAATATTCAATTTCATTCTTAGCTCATCACAAAGCACTAATGAAATATGAGACTGCAGTCTGGTTAAAGAGGGAAATCCACTGAGTGCAGTTATATTGTATTGTTTTTGTTATTTGTTCCTGCACACATTACTGATATTATTGAATGATTTTGCATATTTTTTCTGTTTTAAAAAAGGTTTTCTCTGAATCAAGTTGTTACCAGTTTGACCATTGATGACTGCATACGTTTTTACTGTTGCTGACAATTTGTACTACCCACCTGATCATGTCATACACACAAAAGAAAATGCTGAGAAATGGGAGCACTTATTATGGGTAAAGAACATCCCATGACTGCAGTGCTTGTAGGAGCAAAGGCAGTGAAAAGGGAAGATGCTCACACTTCTCTAGCATTAAGTGTCTGAAGGCTTTCCTGTTGAAATGGTGAATCTGCACATAGATATGTGCATATTCTGCATTTAGCTGTGGTCGTCCATAGCAGGATATAAGTAGGCAGAAAGAGAAAGAAACCACCTTTGCTCTTCTCTAGCACTGCTGGCTCAAACATATACAAAGCAGGAGTTTTGTTGTCCATAGTTCTGCACAGAGATCATCTTGCACTGCCATGAATGAGTTCAGGGCTAGAGGATCCCATAGGCTGTACTATGAAGTGCAGGCTTTATGCATGTCGCTGTTTACATCAACATTTCAAAATCCTTCTGGAATTTTGTTTGGGAGCCACTCTGCACGTGTCCTGTGCATGAAATACTTGAGTGGATAGAGCTGAACAGGCATTACAAAATGTACCTAAACACAACATTCGCACTGATATATTTTATCAGTTGCTTCTGCGCCAATTACTAGAATGTAGTGCAGGTCTGATTCATTACCTGCTGTATGTATGGGTTCTGTGTTGATGGCTCCTGGCTTCTTTTGGGATGTCTCAGTGCTAAGAATAAACATTTCTGAACCTGGTGTGAATACAGTGTTAGGGAACACCTGAACTACAATAGAAAGGTATTTGCCCCATAGTAGTGAGGTCACCCAAGCAAGAGATTATGCCATTCTTGTGTGCCCAGCTGCTGGTACTGCTTGGCTGACAGGTGTGGAGCTTTGAGGACCATTGCATGTGTATTTGTTCTGATTCTTGGCCCATATGTGAACAGCCTGATCAGACGTACAGCTCATTGGAGCTTCTGCCATGAGACATGGTGATTTATCTTCTGCTTCCAGTGACTGTGTGTTGCAGAAGAAGAATCAGAGATCACTCCAACAGTAAATTTAGGTTTTAATATTTAACAGTTAGTAAGTATTCAGTACAAATAAGTATTTTAATGTTTAATAAGTACAGATGGATCAGCGGTCAATGCTCTACACTCGAAGTTAGTATTGGATACAAAGATTATTTAGTTTCCTATAAAAAATCTTAAATGTTGCATGCACGTGAAAAATGTCACCAACTCGTCTATGTCTGGGTAAGGGGTAAGGGGACTTACAGCCTCAAGCGTAACCTTGAGAGCCGTACCTCCTCGAGCGGAGCTCACTGCCCTGCAGCCAGGTGCTATGGAGACAGAGCTCAATGGACTGATACCTGCAGATATTACAGTGTAAAGTGGTTGGTTTGTAGTCAGTTTTTCTGCTATTAATGCAGTTCCTGCCACTTACCAGTCCAGTCTCCAGCCAAACCTGGGGTTTTGGTTTTCTGCTGAATTCTCACTCGCAGACTCACACAGTAGGATTCACCTTGATTGGATTTTCTTGCTGAGCATCTGACTGGAGCAGAGCTCACTGAGCTCAAGCAGGAGGAGTGCATCAGTCACAGTGTGCCACAGAGATCTGCCTCAAGTGAGGCAAACCTCCTTGGCACAAAGGATCCTTTTGAATATCATTCTGGGCTTGCCAGAGCACTGGGACAGCACTGGTGCTGTATTTGCAAGGGCACTTCTCTATGGGTTTTGGCAGAGTGCATGAATAGGCAGTTAGCTAACAGTTACTACAATCTTTTATTATAATTTATGATCAATTGATTAATGAGAGTGCATGCATTAGGGAGAAGAACAGGTGTAAAGAGATATGGTCTACTGTATGCAAAACTTAAATCAACTGTTTTAGTAAACAAAGTAGAAATGCTAAAATATTTAAAAATATGATGTCTAGAAAAGGCCTGTGAGGGAAAAAAACAGATGTAATTAAAAAAGACTGCTTTTCTCTACAAGCATCCAAACTGAACTGTCTGTTGGGTATGGGGATTCAGTCATGACTTTAAATAATAGCCAAATCTTTTTACATGATTCACTTCCTGCTTTTTCTAATTTGTTGTCTCTATGTGTTATATATGGATTTTGATCAGCTGTAGCATGCTGGATTAATCTTATTTGCATTTTTAATACAGTATGCTCATTGCCTCCCAAATGGAACCAACGTATGCCAGGACAGTTTACCCATGTTTTGATGAACCTGCCATGAAGGCCACATTTAATATCAGAATTGTCCATGACCCAAGCTATGTGGCTCTTTCCAACATGCCTGCTGTTGGTAGGTAAACAAATTGATGTATGTTTTTCCCCCCTACATTTTTAAAAAGGGTGCAATTCATCTGAGAAGATTATGTCATCCAAAGCAGCAGTGTTCTGTTGTCCATTTGCTAATGTTATCAAAAGGCATAGAAAATCCGTGTCTTTGAACTTAAAAATTTGGACTCTGTTACTCATAATTAATATCTCTTATGGCAACCATTCTATTGAACAGATTTATCATCTGGGATGTGCTCTCCTCTGTCTGCTGGAGGCTGCACAGGTTTTGATTCCTGGTATTTACTGCTTAGTTGCTGTGCCTGTCTTACTGTGTGACATCTTTTTTAAGCAAAATGGCAGCCCCAAGAATGGAAAGCTTTTATTTGTGACTTCAAGGGATTCCTTTATTTATAATAGGCGGGGTGTCTGTGAGAGTCGCTGGAAATATTTTCTATGCCAAAGTCCTCCTTACTTAGAGGGAAGATATCTGATTAAATATTTCATAATTCTTAGACAGTCATGACCAATATTTGGATCATAACAGGCTGTATGTTTTACATGGGTAGCATGGGATAAATTGTCCTCAGCTTGCCCGCATCTTAGAATTGGTGGAGTTTGATATCCTTCCAAGACTTCAGTAAAGAAGCTCAGGAGCGGATTTTTGCTGTTTGCGTGAAAGGTCACGACTCTGTTATATATCAATAGCAGCAAGTCTGGCTGCTTTCCTTCTACCAGAAACATATGAGTTAGTGCAGGAATACACCGTATCAAAGAAAGGGGTGAAAAAGACATGCAGAAAACACGAAATTCCTTTTTTATTATGGAAGAGCTTTAGTTTGAATATTTCTTTGACTTTTTTTCTAGATGTATCTGAAGTGAAGGATGAAAATGGAAGCCTGTGGACAGTTACTACATTTAACACTTCACTGAAAATGTCAACTTACTTGACTGCTTTTGTCATTTGTGATTTTGATTATGTCACCAGAACCGAGCGGGGAAATGAGGTAGATACGAGGCTCCATAACACATTATGGGAGTTTGCAATGGAATTTTGCCCTGTGGTACATCATGTGCTTAGAAGGTTATCACAGACGTTAACTGTGCTTTCCGTTGCCAAAATATCTGCTTATGTAGTAATAGTGCTAACTTTTGTCCTGTAGATATTTCTGCAGATAGCTTTCCTTTGGGACAATTAGTTTATTGTCTTGTCCTGTTCATTTCATGCAACTGCACAAGTGGGTATGGGCTATGTATGTTAAAATTTAGGAGCAGCTACTCTGCAGAAAGTAGTTATAATTCAGGGTCTTCTTACTTCCTTAGGTGTCTTAGTTGGAAAAGAGACCCATTTCCCCTGCTGTGACAAACCACTGAAGTTCAGTGCCTTATTCCTCAAAGTCCTTTGGGGCGCAGCATTGTGACATCAGTAGGAGTAACATCGTGCTCCAAACATTTTGTATATTAGTGCATTAGTACGTGTATATTCCACAGTGTGCACATTTTTTAGCCTCCAAAAGTGACTGCTCTGTGTTTGAAGTTTCTCAATCTGCGAGTTTTCCTCTTAGACTAAAATGGCCAAAGCTTGTTGAGAGAAGCTGTAAAAACACGTACTGCATCACCAGCAGTTGCTTCACTTTCTTTCTTTTGCTCAAAGTCAACAGGGAAAAGATGCATCAATTTTCTCCAAAATAAATACTAAGTTCAAGCATAAAGCTGTGAAAGATAGCATTTACTTTATCTCCTTATTAAATGAGAGCACTTCATTGTTAGTTCACTCTTGTCCTACTGGGGGAAGGTGGGACAATGTAAGAGGACAATGCAGAGGTCATCTAGAAAGCACAATATTGTCTCTTCTTTAAAGGGAAGGTTGAATCTGGTATGTTATACCTGCCACCTTCTGTGTTGAACTTGTTACAGCTGTGACTGTGGTGGCTTTTTCCTGGGCCTTATCCTTGGACTGACAGGACTCAGTAGAGCAGAGCATTCAGATGAGCTGTTTTTCAGAAAGAAAAGGCACAACCTGTGTTCCGTAAGATTGAGTAGAGAGGGTATTTCACCCCTCGGTTTCGGACAGAGATGCTCAGTTTATGCCTCCACAGTATTTGTGTGAGCATGTTTATTGTGCCTGTTTTGATGCTTCTGATGATTTATAACCTGAAACACTTGGAGCTCATACTAGGATTAAAATTTTAAGATGATAGTTGTGTTTAGGTTTTGGAAGATAAGTGATCGGGTTTTTGAATCGCCTCTGAAGCCTTGGCTGAAAAGAGGGCCTCAGAGGTTAAGGATAGTCTGTTGACTGAATATGCTGCCGTTTTTTTTTTCCATTGTGAATTAAATGCTGATGCTTCTCAACTGTACTCTTAGGGTTTGGCTGTGCAGTTTCTTGTGAGATCACACATTGCATTTAAATGCAAGAAATGTGAAAGTTTTGAGCTGCTGGGCACCTGGCGGGGTGTGGTCTCTTATTCAGAGATACGTGATGGAGACATAAACCTTTTCTCAGGCTACTCCATCACTTTTGGGCAAGCAGTCTCCCTTTTCAGTACTGTGACAAAGCAAAGGGGCACAGGAGGGGAAGGAGTTCTTTCTACTGTGGTCTTCATCACTCAGAGGTGTGAATGTCATCTGCTCAGGTGTCATCCGCTCTCTCCAGCAAAGGGGAGGCCAGCGGTCTGTGAGAAAGTTCAGGAGGAGAGACGTGTATGTTGGGACTGCAAATGCTCTCTGGACATCCATTTTGCTCTCTTCAGGTGGGCTAAAGGAAACTTGCCACCCAGACACAGTCACTGGAATACATTATTTTAAGATGTGTAATTCCAAGTAGTTTTACAGCATTTGCCATTTAAGAAAATTAAAGCTATGACTTCATTTGTTCCTGCAATGTACAGTTGTATTCAAATCTTTGTCCTTTTGAAGTACTGGAACGCTCCCAGATTTTAACAGGATCAGAGTCTGTGCTGCATTTTGTTAGGTCCAACAAAACATGAGATTTTTTCTTTTGTTTTTTTGTTTGTTTGGGTTTTTTGTTTGTTTTGTTTGGGTTTGTTTGTTTGTTTGTTTGTTGTTTGGTTTTTTGTTTGTGGTTTGGTTTTTTGTGTTTTTTAAATTAGAAGCTTCATTGCACTGTCTGGTGTGGACAGACTGCATTTTTCCACCAATGATTCACAGAAGAGGGGCAAAGAAAATGAAAGTGTGTGGGTTGCTTAAAATAACTCTTACTTATTTTATTGCAGATACGTATCTGGGCTCGGAAAGAGGCAGTTAAAAATGGGTATGTTGACTATGCCTTAAATATCACGGGCCCAATATTTTCATTTCTGGAAGACGTACTTAATGTCAGCTACCCTCTGCCAAAGACAGGTGAGATGACTTATTTTCTTAAATGGATCAGAAATGGCTGCTGATGGTGTAACATTCACAGAAGCAATGGATTCTTTTGCAGTATTCTCCTTTTACAGCTTGCAGCATTCATGGAATAACTCCCCTAAACTTTAAATCACTCAATTCTTTCTGTGTCATGGCTTTTATTAACCTGTAAATCAGCACTCTTACCTTTGCAACCATTGCATTCCACTCATTCTTTTAAAGCATATTTTCCTAATAAAGGGGCAGGTGGGACAACAAAGTGGATAGAAAGGAATAGTTCAGTCACGTGGCTGTTTTTGGGTTGCATAGACCATAACATGCAAGGATGTTGTAATCCCTATGTCCTCCTAGTAAATCCATGCTGCTTGTAGCCTGCGTCCCCCCAGAGCATTCCTTGCTTTCTTCAGTATGTTCCCGTCTTCCCTGTGAGTTGGGTGTATATTCCTGCACATTCGTCCCTAGAAAAACAGGGAGGATTCCCCTGCAGGAAAACATTGTTTCTACTTAAAATGGACATCAGGTAAGCTGGTTCACTCAAGCTTCAGTCAAAAAATAGGATGGCACCATGTAGTTTCACTGTACAGTTTGCTACTTGTACTTGGATTCCCAAGGGTTTCAGCATGAATATGATGGGAAAATGGGTAGAATATTAAGAAGGCAGAAGGCAGTTCTTATTTAAAATCAGTTTTGGACTTGCCAATGATTTTAGCAGATTGCAGGAGTGGGGGCAAAGAATTTCCCTCTTTTCTTGACCGGATTGTTCGTTGATTTGTCAAATCAGTATTTTGGCACTTCTCCCAGTACATATTTCTAATAACTTGGAGAATTTCTCACTCCACTTCTTTTGCAAAATGTAATATATGCAGTCTTCACTCTTCAAATTTTCTCATTTTAGTAATCTTACAAGCTAGTCAAAGGCTGTAGATTATTCTGTTTCATGCTTGTGTTCTGTTTAGCAGCAATGCTGATACATGAATTCATTAATAAAGAAACTATTATGCAGCTGGAGTAGAGGAGCAGTATTGTAGACTTCTTGTTAGGTAGGATTTCAGTTCCAGAGAGGGTTGTAATGCCATTGCAATCCCCACTGTAATACCATGCAATGTATTCTGGATGACACTGGATTTCCCAGTGTCTTTCTGTGACATTTTGCTTTAAAGTAGTAAGATTGGACCAACTGAGTGGGCCTCCTTGTAAATGCTAGAGATTTCTATTGCAAACTTGAAGTGTGAAATTAAGAATAAACAGATTTAATTAAACCCAGGGATCTTTAAGGGTTTGTATAGATCCCATTTTAAAGCAGTTTTAAGTGAGCTCTCTTGCCCCGAGATGGCTGGGTAAGGGCTGCCTCACCAAAAGTGAGATGTCTTTGCTGTAAACTCGAGGCAATAATCCCAGCTGAGATGCAGCCTGCCCATGCTGGGGTGCAGCACCATGCTTGCATTGCTTGCCTGGCGTTTGGACTGCAGCTTTCCTGTGGCCAGCTGCTTTGGATTACAAGCTTGTGTTGCTTATAAAACTTCTGTATTCCTTTTCCAAATTTTGATCTTTGCTGCTGAGTTCAAACAGTACATCTTTCTTTGAGATCCTGATGTTTTATCCAGCTCTCAGTTTTGAAATGAAAACTGATCTCTGTGCATGAGGCAGAAGGGCGGTACAGAGGTGACAATCTAACTGTGTAAATAAAGAGATGATGTTTCTAAGATGATGTTTCCCTTCGAGTAAGAGTGGAAAAGATACTTCTACTCACACAGCTAAAAGAGCAAGAATTCTTTTCTATCAGTGGCTAGGCTGAAGAAAAAGGTAAGCATTATGTTACCCAAACACAGGAGAAACTCACAGGGAAAGATTTCTGACAGCCAGCAGTGAATATATTTTCTTCTAACCTTTGTTTTCATTCAGAACATTTGTATGTAGAAGATAGAGTACAGATCTGTTTTTTGTGGGAATTTATTATGTGGCTTCCTGAAAGAATGGCATCGTAGTGAAAAGTATGACAAGAAGTTTTGGTGACCATTTGCAAGTGTTGCTGTGATACCATGAAGAATGTAGTATCCTTCACAGGGCACTGAGCCAGTGTGAGCATTAAAATAATGTGAGCATTTTATTTACAAAAATGTTAAAGGTACCTTTTTTTTTTTTTTGTCTGTTTGAATCAATTTAGATTTGGTTGCACTGCCTGATTTTGGAGCAGGTGGTATGGAAAACTGGGGGCTAATGATTTTCCAGGAAGCATCATTGATGAACCTCCCAAGTGATGAATTCACAAGCAGGAAGGCAATGATTGCTTTAATTGTGTCACATGAGCTAGGACACCAGGCATGTGGTAAAAAATTCTGTACATTTATTTGCCTATGACATTGTTTCCTTATGATTGCTGATGGTGCAGTTACTGATTAGTAGAAGCAAAATAATTACTTAACAGTAAGGGAGTGTGAGCACTAGAGCACTGAAAGCCTATTTGATCGAAAGTTCTGCTGATAAAGTAATATTTAAAGTAGATTCTGTCATATTACACTGATTTTACAGGACTCATTGATAAAAAACTGTTAATGGGATCCTTATTTTTTTCCTTACACAGTACTTGAAGATACCCTAGGGATGTAGGGATGACAGTACCCTCAGTACAGTAAACTTCATACTTTGTTAGGAGACTTAATGGAGTTCATCAGTATTCTTTTGTAGTGGCAGTGCATGTACATATTGCAAAATGTATTTGTTTTTCTGTAGGATAAAGCCCATAGTATGATAGAAAAAAATTAACATGAACATATTTTTCACTGTAACTGGATCTTTGCCCAGCTTTCATAGAGATTTCCGAATTCTTTCTTACGTGATTTGGAATGATAATGCAGTTTTACTTCCTTATTGACAATGTTTAATTTCCTGTTATTTGCCAGAGCAATAGCTATTTGCACTTAGTCAGTAAAATCAGCAAAAGAATTTTATGCCTTTCTGACAAGGTCTGTAACAGGAGAAGAGATAAACCCAGACGTTCAGATGAGCAGAATGTTTTTACTGCAGGCCAATGAAATAAATGTCAGTGCTTAACTAAACTCTATTTTACAATAAAGTTGTAGTTCAGGTTTTTAAGAATTAGCCAATAAAATATAAATCCAGAAGGGATCATTTTTTGGTTAAGTATTAACTGCCAGATATGAGTACACAGCAGTTGTTTTGGGAATTTTGTACTTGCCAGGAGAGGGATTTTCTGGTTTTGGAAAGGTTCCCCAGTTTTGTGTATCATTCCTCTGACAATTTCACTTTGTTTAGAATGTGGGAAGATGTCTATTGTAATTGCTTGATAAATGCCTTACTTTTAATCATATCCTGATAGGATACTTTAGATATTTAACTTACATTGAGAAGTGTTTAAAATTAAATATTCTAAAAGAATGACATAATGCACTGAGATTGACACTCATTATATGAAATTGTAGATGTAGCAGTTTAAAAATAACTGCCCTGAACCTCTGAGTTTTTCTAAAGTACTTATTTTTCTACTGAATTTTCACTATCTGAAGGAATTTTCAGCATTTTATTCAGTTTACACATGGACATTCAATAAAATTACCTCGGCCTACTTACATGTATTTAACCTCCAAAAAAAAAAAAAAAAAAGTGAAAACAGCAGTCCAAGGAGACTTTGAGATATTTTTTCTTTCTATTTAAGTGGTTTGGAAATCTGGTTACAATGAACTGGTGGAATGATCTGTGGCTTAATGAGGGCCTGGCATCTTACTTTGAGTACCTGGGAGCTACCTTTGTTGAACCCAAGATTTCACTGGTAAGCACTAACCCTTACTAGCAAATGTCTGTCATGTACAAAGGAAGCTGCGAGAAACATGTTTTAATTAAACAATGGCATTATGATCTTAACTCCTGTGAGAAAGATGGTAGGTCTTGATTCTCTCCTTGTAGGTCTTGGTCTGGGGTGGAGTCGTGATCACATCCAGCTCTCCACAGCTGGTGCAGGGGACAGGGGGACAGCTGTGATTGTGCAGTGGCAAAGAATTAGTGTTTTGCCCTAGATCTGTCAAGTAGCAAACCCAGAGTTCTCTCCTGGGCCATGTTGCAGCTGATGGTTTTCCTTCCTGCCTGCCAAGCTCTTTTCTAATTTTTCCGTTTCTCAGGTATCTTTACCAGACAGAGATTAAATTAGGTCATTTTGAGTCTGCTTACCCCACTGGGTCCCTGGATGTCTGGTTGTAGATAAGACAAAAATAATGCACACAGCTAATCCAACAGCAGGGTAAAATTCCTTCCGATTTTGCCCAAATGAGAATAAGCATAAATCCCATAGTATATCAGAAGACTCCATCCGTTGTTAAACTCATTTCTAAGTAATGGGATATGCTTACCTTCTCCTTTTGAACTTCAGCAACAGCTCACTTTATTCTTTGTAATGCAGTATTTTAATGTCACTGAAAAGTATAAAGGCTGCCAAATTTTAAACTGGAAATAAATTCTTGACTTCTTTTTTAAACTTTTAATTTAGAATCTTGCCTTTCTAAAAATCAGCAGTTGTCATTTACATCCATAGAGTAAATTTTAATACTGGGCAATAATTCTATTTGATAAATTGCAGTTAGGTAATGTGCCTTGGGAATGCAGAATAAATCACACAAGTTGGAGACTATAGGTCTTTCTTGCACAGTTTTGTGAGTCATAAGCATTCAAAGAGTCACAGAATAGCTGAGCTTAGAAGGGACATTTGGAGGTTATCTTGTCCAACCTCCCTACTCAAGCAGGGCCCCACAAGAGCCAATTGCCCAAGACTGCACCCAGATAGCTTTCAAATGTCTCCGAGCATGGAGGCTCCGTAACCTCTCAGGGCAATCTGTGCAAATGCTCCGTCACCTTTACGGTGAAGGAGTGTTTCCTGGTGTTCAGAGGGAGCCTCCTGTGTTTCGGTGTGTGCCCATTGTCTCTGATCCCACCACTGGGCACCACTGGAACAGCCTGGCTCTGTCCTGTGCCCAGCCTTCCTTCAGGTAGAAGCACAGATGAGATCCCTCTGAGCCCTCTGCTCCGCAGGCTGAGCAGCTACAGCTCTCTTAGCCTGTTCTTGCAGGAGAGGTGCTCCAGTCCCTCTGAGCTGTTGACCATGGTAGGTGACATTTATTCCTCAGGAGCCATTTTCCCTCCATATTTCTCACAGAGTGACGGCAGAAATGCCTCGTAGCTAAACCTCGGTAACTTCAGTAGCTTAAGGTTTAGGTTATTGCTCAGGGTTGCAGCAGAAGAAACAGGAAATTTAGGAGGAAAATGCTGCCATATTCATGACAGAGTAAATGAGATACAGGCTTTCAGTTTTCAGTATTTATTCATTTGCTGTTTAATATAGTTGGCTTATTTTTGGCTGAAGACTACACTGCAACTGACTTTGTCAGGCCCAAGCCCATAGTACTTTGAAGATGTAAAATTTTCACTGATCACTGATGTTGCATGTGGAAAATATTAGGATCAGGTACATGGTCCCTTGTGCTTCATGGGAAAGTTAGAGAGTGGGGGAGTTTTTGCTTATAGACAAATGATTCATAGTAGTGCAATTCCACAATCCTCATTCTCTCCAGAGAATTAGTACCTTCTGTTCAGCTGACTTAGATTTGTGTTCCTCTTGCAGGATAAAATCTTTTATGCTCATGTCGTACAACCTGTTTTAAGGGAAGACAGTGGAATAGCTCGATCGCTGTCAGAAAGTGAAGACAAGATCAAAGGATCATTTTCTTTAATGTCTCTGTTTGACAACATCACGTACAGCAAGGTAAAAATACAGAAAATTCTTCCTGTTTCTCTCAGATTCTAAACTAATGGTACAAGGTAGGTTTGGGAAGAGCCATTGAACAAAACTGTTTTATCATTCAAAATGTGTTTCTGCTGCACACACAAATTTATTGGGTGTTGCAAATCTGCTTGGCTATGAAGGAAGTGGTGAAAGCATTTCTAACATCTGTGAAATATGAAGTGTGGGTGTGGACAAACTAACATCTCTGGAATACCCGAAAAAATATTGCAACAGTAATTGTAATAATAATTTTTTCTCATACTTTTTTCTGTACCCCAGGGGGCTTCTATAACCTGGATGCTTTCTGGTTTCCTGACTGAAAAGTTGTTCATCCGAGCACTTACTGTAAGTTTGAGAAAACAACCCCTTCATCTCGATTTATAAGCTTGAAAATGTCAGTTGTACAAATTACTTACCTGACTAATGGTTTTCATTGAACATTCATAAATTCTGATGCTTCTGTTTGTTTCCACACAGTCGTACCTGAAAGAATTTTCCTTCTCAAATGCTAATCAAGATGATCTCTGGACCCACATCCAGATGGTACTCATTTTATACCTCTAGTATTCTTTTTCTGGTGCTTGGCATAGTCCAAATTTAAGGCACAAATTATTTGTAGAAGACTGCACTGGAATGTGGCTATCTGCAGTGCAGTCTTTCTCCTGCATAAAACTTGCTTTGCTGGTCCTTTCAGCTAATGTCTTCTCCAATGTTCTTATGGCTTTGCTGCACCTGAGATCGGTGGAGCTAAGTACAAGCAGCAGAGAGATGAGATGGGAAATCAGGACCCAGCGAAGTTTTGGGTTTCATGGCAATGGCATAAACCTACATGAGGTTGCATAGCCTATTGTTCTGGAGCTTAGGTTTTGTCAGGGCAGAGTGTGTGGTGCCTTGGGCTTGATGATCAAAGATGCTGCTGTGTCACAGATCCAGCAAAGTTTATACCCAGGGCAGTAGCTCAGCATTTCAGCCTTCGGTGGTTTTGGCAGAAATCTGACTAAGAAAACAGATGCTAATATTAGGTTTATTAATTTTTTTAAATCCTCTTTCCTGGTCCTCTAAAGAAGGCTTCCGTTGTGTTGCAAATTCTGTCTTTAGAATGGGAGTCCTACAATTTCAGATATGCAAAACTGTCACAGGTTTTAAGCCAGTGAAGACTGTACCAATTCACACTAGTTGGGACTCCAGCTAAATGTCTTTTTCAATTTGTCTTCATTAATTCATTTTGTTCATTATGTCACTTAAAAATCTTTGTGTTCCAGCAGTTTTATTTGAATTAAATTAACAAATCAGCCATACAAGTGTGTAAGTATATTAACACCAAGAAGGGAAAGGTTAGCAGTCAGGTTATAGAATGAGAAATGTCATCTCAGTATTTCATAATTCCTGAAAAAGACTTATGCCTTTACTAAGTCTTTATTATAATGTCAGAAAGGTTCTTTAAACTATTTTATATTGATTTTTTTGCATGAGTCAAAGACCAGAAAGTTGCTAAGCATTTTTTTTCTTTTCTGTTACAGCAACTCCCAGAGATTCACTGAAGCAATATTAATAAGTATCAGTTCCTCATGAATATTTCTAATTCCTCTTTCTCTTGCAGGTCATAGATGCACAGGATGAAGTTCAGTTGCCAGCATCTGTAAAGCAAATAATGGATTCCTGGACATGCCAAAATGGGTTTCCAGTTTTAACATTAAATCTAACTACTGGAACAATCAGACAGGAACAATTTTTTAATAAAAAGAACAGAAAGAGTATTGATTCTTACAAGTATGTTTAGCTTGTGTTTTAACTGTACATTTATACCCTGTGTTTTACAGGAAGCTCTTCAATTACGACAACGTGTTTTGACCATCTGATTTTTTAACTTGTGTTTTTTTCTTGCTACAAGCAGTCAAGCATAATCTCTTGGAGACTGGAGTTTGCAATAGTTCTGCAAACTCTGCTTGTTTTGCCAAAAAGTTGCTTTCCTCTGAAATAGTGACTTTTCCAGCCACATAATAATAAAGACAGACATAGGTTATGAGTATGTTGCAGGGAGGATTTTTGCCTGGCATTTTCTTCTTTCCTCATCCCTCAGGTTTACAGACTGGGGACCTGAATGAATCATGCTTAGCTTCTTTCCAGTGCACTTCTGTCTCTTCCCAGTCTCTTCTGCCTGACAAGGATAAATGGGTTCCAATTTAAATACTTAAATAAATTACCCATTTCTCAGAAAGTGCTGACACCTGACCAGCAGTTTTAAGTTCTATTCAGTGAGCAGTGCCAAGAAAAGGACTTAAGTTTTAAGTTCTTTTCAGTGAGCATTGAAAATGGTGCTGCTTATTTAGATGTCTGAAAATGGTGATAGAAGTTGCTGCCTTTCATCCCCCACCTTGGAAACTCCTGGCTAGAGTTTGAACATTTTTGTGAAGGAGCAGTTGACATGAGTTTTGGGGTGCATGGATGGAGCCCATGAGATGAGTTCTCATGTGAGGAAAAAGTGTAAAGGAGAGCAAAGTCCAAAGCAGTTTTTTCTTAAAAGTTATTGCTGATGATACAAACTGGCAAAACGAATTTTGACAAGAGCCACAGAATTTTCTTTGCTCCCAAGCTCCAGGAATTGCAAAGCATTAATATATTCAATATTCTTGGTTAACTCAGACAAGGAATTCCAAGTTACAAATATGCAGTCCTTTGCAGTTAGCAAGCGCAAATTACCATGTGAATATAAGAAAATCCAGGACAGGTATTATATAGTTTTTCAGGCATTTGAAGCTTTCATCTTTTTTACCAGAAAGGAGTTTTGCATTCCCTCAGAAAAGAAATTACAGTTGTTGAATGACAGTTGTATTGCTTGTCTAGGACCTTTTCTTCGTTGATGTCCTGAAAAGTAGCTTTAAGTTCTCCAGAAATAGGGTGAAGTGTAATAAGTGAGGAGAATAAAATTACTGCCTGAAGAAGGAAAGACAGCACAGAGAGGCAATGGTATTTAAATACCTAGCACTGAACAATATTCCTTATATGAGTGCGTTTTTAAAGCCATGCTAAAACTCCCTTTTGGAGAAGCTAAATGCTGATCCAGCATAAGTACCATGATCTGATGAGGTTTCATGCATCAGAGAGGAGAGAAGGTAGATGGACATTCTTGTAAGATGGAACTAATCTGCACTGTAGTTTAGCATCAGCTAAGAGGGATTTTTAAGTATAAGAATTTTAATAATATCCTTTTTTTGTTAAGTAACACCTGGATTATTCCTATTTCTTGGATGAGAAATGGATCATCTCAACCCTTAACCTGGCTAGATAAAAGCAGCAGTAAGTAATGTATTTGTTCATACATTCTAAAAACAAATGAAAACACTCCAAAATCTTCTAAAAACAGAGGATATATTTTAATTGAATAGGGAGATAGAACTTTAATACAGAAATGTCTGTGTTTATCCATTGTAATGTATCTACAATAGCAGTAGATTTTCAATTAGGTCAATATAATGTTCTTTTCTACGTTGCATCAAACTTCAGTGTATGCTTGAGTTTTTAATAATATGGTAGAACATATATTATAGAGATTTCCACAGAAATTGATTTTGTAATTTTTTACACAAATCCAAATTCTTAAGTCATCATGCTTCTGTATTATTCTTACCTCAACAGATCTCATTGATGTTAATGCCGTTGATGTTAATATCATGAGTATAGATAGCATCTCAGCTGTGAAGTACCAGAAAAGTGTCAGCTCAAGTAGTAGATAAAAGACTGAAAAAGTTAAAACTGGCTGTGGGAAGTGGCCCAATATTGTTACACATTGATACCTGTAACAACAGAAAATTAATGTTTTCAACAACAGTAAATTTGTTTATGCAAATTAAATTTTAAAAATACTCTTATCAAAAGAGTAGGATTTTAAAAAGTTTTAAAGCCTTATAATAGAAAAGTGATTTTATGGGAATCTCTAACCAAGTAAAAATTCACTTCTTTTTCAACTCAGTGCTTTCCAATAAACAGCTATAGTTTTTTCAGAAAGAAGAAGTGTAATCATTAGAATGGGGTAATCGTTTTTCTTTGGCAAGTCAGCCATGCATCAGGTCATTTAGGTAGTGAAAAGAAGGTGCAGTGACTAATGCAGTGGAATGCTTAAGAGCAAATCTGTGTGTGTATGCTGTGTGTATTGCAGCTCTCCACCCTCTGTGTTACAGAGTAATTGTGTAAAAGTTACTTCCTCTCTTTTTCAGACAATAAGACAGCTTGAGTGATCAATAATTTATCTGTATACAGACAGGAAAATATGAAAAAATTGATGTATATTCCTCTGAATGCAGGATGAATCCTGCAGTACTTGCTTTGTCTAAATATCGGAGTCTCAATCCTATATTCAGAGTAAAGCACTGATGGCTGAGACTACTCACCACTATTGACTTACTGTCTTAAGAGAGTTTGCCTTCTCAAATCAGGATGGTTGTAGCCAGTGTTGGCAGTATTTGAATACTCTTCTGACGAGGCAGTTAGAGCCTTCAAGGCTGCACCAGCTCCTTCAAGGCACAGTTGGCTGTCAGGAGCAGTAAATCAGACAAGAGCACATGAATGGGTGAGATGGACTGTGGAAGGAAGCTGTCAGTGAGTGATGTAACTATGGGACTATCTTCTTTAAAATAAGCATTTTCTCTTGGTTAAACTTACCAGTTCTGTTTTTCTTGGTCTCCATTTATGTGAGTACTGGTAGTTGGTCAGTTCTTGTGTGAGGTGCTGAGCACTGTGTTTTGGAGCAGCGCTGGAAACAGCAGGTGTGTGAGGGTATTGATCCTAATCCTGAGAGTTTGTTGGTGGGTAAACTTTCTGAACTCTCACAGCTGCCTTTGAGCTGAAGGGTAGGAACAAAGTGGGTGTTCAGCCTACCCTTTAGACTCTCAAGGTACTCGGTACCTGGGGAGTCAGTGGCTTGTTGAAGTCATTCTGCTGTGCAGAGCAGAGATCACAAGTGCACTGAGCTTCTGGGGGATTCTTTCTGAGTCCAGCCTCAAATTTGTGTCTCAGATCTCAGAGAAGCAACAAGTCCATTGTTTGTAAATGCAAGAGAAGCAGTGCATGGAAAACAAAATAATGCATTCTAATGTCACTTTACAGAGATGTTTCCTGAAATGCAAGTATCAGAGTCAGAATATGACTGGATCTTGCTAAATGTAAATATAAGTGGATACTACAGAGTGAACTATGACCAATTAAACTTGAAGAGATTAGCACGCTTACTTGAAAATGATCCAAAGGTAAGGTCATGTTTATTTTGTCAAACTCACGAACAGACTCTTTCCATGTATTTTTTCTTGCAGTTTTTACCTAGAATCACATTGATGAAAACCTGGAATAATGACAAACACACCATTACACCACTAAAGTCACTGGCTTTTCATAGTGGAAGATGACAGGAACAGTTTCACATAAGCATAAAAAATAACTTTTCAAGACATTCTGTCTTCAGATTTGTGTTAAAAGTTTGTGATTCTTCCAATCTCTTCAAATCTGGCTCAAGGAGCTTTCAGTGTGAATGTGTGACTGAGCTTCATCTGGTATATGGTAACCATGAGAAGGAAAGTTTTGAGAAAGCTTCTTATTTCCACATTTGTCAAACCACAATGTTTCTCCCCGTGGAATAAAAAAAACCCCAGCCAACCAACCAACCAAACAAACAAAAAAAAAAAAAACCAACAAAAAAACCCTGACTTTTTTGGTGGGGTTCTATTGGTTGGTTGGTTGGGGTTTTGTGGATTTTTTCCTTTGGTTTTGTTTGGTTTAGGTTTTTTTGTGGAGAATTTTCCTAGAAGTTCCAATTAATTCTACTTGGGCTCTTTCAGTCCTCTGTAGGCACTGACTCAGAGTAGATTTCATCCCACCTTTGACTTGCCATAGCCTGAACTGAAGGTGAAAGTGGTACAGAACAACTGTGACTCCGTATGGGTTTGCATATTTTCCAGTGTTGCCTAATCTTACAGTCAGCCAGAGGCTCTAGTAGTATTGTCAGCTCATTGGTTTTGGTAACAAAAGTGAGAAAATTTAACCTTTTGACATAATAGTAATCTGTGCAGTCAGCCTTCTCTAGAAAGTCTGGACCCGTGGCTGGTCAGAGCTCATTAAACCTTTCTACAGCACACTGGCTTCATTTCTTCAAGGTTTCTTTCTTTCACAGCAAATCTACAGCATCAGGAAATTGGGTGTGTGCTGACTTGGGGCCATTTTTTGGCAACACACAGTGCTGCAAAAATGTAACTATGGGTCTGACAGGTGGTGCATAAATAGCCTGTTAACTATAGGTTTGGTCACATTCAAACCAGACAGGTTCACAAGTAGTGCGGTTTAATAAATGCCATGTAAGTAGTTATTTTGGATTGATGGTGACAAATGCATTCGCTGCAGAGTAGCTATGGATAGCACTAACAATATGATTGCAATCACAAGCTTAATTTCTTGAGTGAAAACATTTGGTATGGCCAAGGACGCAAACCTTACCATAAGGCATCCCTTCTGGGAATGGCCAGATACATAGGGATGTATCTGGGAGGATGGATACATAGATCCGTGCCTACAATTTTTTGTTAAACTCTCACCCCCCGGTAACGTACAAAATCAGGGTGCATTCCATACCTTATTAACCGCACTGTGCATTGGCACTGTGGTCAAAGCATCTGCTCTCTGCGGTAATGTTTCTTGGTAGGGAGTGTTCTTGGTAGCAGTTGTGCAAGACCTTGTGGCCATGCTCTGTGTAATACTTCTTGGTATCAGGAGGCAGAACAAGGCCATGTGGTTTTCACCCAGCTTTGCATTCCTCCCTGGTGGATGCCAGCACAAGCCCCCTGACCTCTGCCTGGTTTCAGCAAGGCGTGTGGAGCTTTGCATTTCGGCACTGCTTTACGCTCCCAGCAGTCAGAAGGAATGTTTGCTCAAGCAGAGACCAAACTGCAGAGGCATGGAACAAGGAGGAGCAGCAGTCCTCTCACAAGAGCAGGAGCTGTAGGCAGAGGTACACCCATGGCTGTGCCTCGGTCATTTATTTCATGGTAGTGCTGGACACTCTGCTCTGCGCTGAGTACATGTTCTCTATTTAAGCCTCAAAAGGAAAAAAATGAACCAAAATAATGTAAATAGGATATTTTTAGGATTTCCATCTTTTAATTACAGCATGCAAATAAGAGGGTTCTTGAAATTCTCTGGGTAATGTACTGTAGTTGTGTTTTTATATACAACATAATATATAACTATAGTATGTAGCTCTGTGTACATATATGTGTGTGTGTGTGTGTGTGTGTGTGTGTGTGTGTGTGTAACAACATCCCTAAAAGCACATAAATAATTTCAGCTTAAAATGCAGGATCCATTTCACAACGTTTTTCAGGCTATTTTGATTTAGAAAACCTGTTAGGGATTTGTCTTATCCTTCTGAAACATAGTAAAGCTTTTTGTAAACTCTTAATGACATGTTTAAATCTATTAACACTGCACAAATGCTTTCTGCAGGCTATTCCCGCTGTCAGCAGGTTCCAGCTGATAGATGATGTTTTTGCATTGACACAGTAAGTATGTTTCCAATATGTCACAGAAGATGATTAAACTACATGATTGCATTCCTCTCATACAAATGTCCTTTTTCATAAGAGAGCTCAAAACTAGTAGTTAATAAGGAATATAACTGGGAAGCACAGAACTATGCTGCTATATAAGTACACGAAAAATATTTTCGTTCTGGAGGACAAGGGCTGGATGGGAATTTTATTGTGAAAAATGAATTCCGTGCTTATTCCGCACAGAGGGACAGAAATGCCATGCTGAAGTAGTTAATTCCATGAATAGTGTGCATATGAATTAAATTGTTTGATTTTTACAATAATGTATATTCCACAAAAGAGCATGTAATGAAAATAAATTATTTTGCAATAAAAATAAAAACGTATTATAACAAAAACAGTGGTTTTCTTCTTTATTTTGTTCCTGTGGGCCTGATACATCCTGTAAATGTGTTGTACTCTATCTTGCAGACACAAGCATATACAGTGTGCATACTGCCATGCTTACTGCCATGATTGTCCTTTTGCTTGGATAGTGGAACTGTGCTCCTTAATAGTTTTTTTGAGAGTTCAGTTCCTAAAATCACCATTGTTTTATATTTATTTTATTTTTTCCAATGTGTTTTCTGGGTCACTTTCCATGCAGTATCCTGATGTTTTATTGTCTGTTTCATAAATAAACAGATATTTGTGGTAGGTAAATAATGTGAATAAGTATGCTAAAATGTGTGGGGTTTTTTTGTTTGGTTTGGTTTTTTTTACATAGCTTTGGGCATGTTCCGATTGAAATAGCACTTGAGCTAACGAAATACCTTGCCAAAGAAGATGAACTCTTCATATGGAATGTGGTATTGTTAAACCTAGTACCTGATAATTTGGAAAGTACACTGAAGAACTATGAAGTATATCCACTTTTAAAGGTATGACCATTTTGTTAGCTAGCAAAGATACCAGGCCATGCAAATATATGTCTAAAATTAATGCTTTTTACATTCTCAAGAATGTATTGTTGACTATGATGGTCAGACTTCTTGGCATTCCTTTTGCATGACTTTATCAACTTTTTAATAGGAGGAGATAATTATACATGTTAGTCAATGATAAGTGCTGTTGAATCTTGTGTGATTCTTACTGAAAAGCAGAAATACATTCACATTCTTTACATTAAGCTTCAGCCTTGGGATTTTTGAAAGTAAGAATCTGGAAAATTCGACTTTCAGACAGTAGTAAGTGAGAAAAAAAAACACTGCTATGTATAAAAAGCATATAGTATATATGTGCTCTGTGCTTTGTACTGCCTTTCCATTCATCCTCACGGAGTGAAAGAAGGAATTGGGTTTAGATACTAAGGGAAATTATTCTCTCCCATATTTGACTTACCTGAGATAATACAGTCATATTTATTTCTTTGACTTCTATTTGAAGATTTCATTTATGTTAAAGTACAATTGCACAGTATTAGTTCTCTTAAGTTCTAAAAAGTAAAGGTATATTAAAATAAGTGAGAAGCACAAAGTATTTCCTGTTGAGAAGGGTTTTTTCCTATCTGTTTCTCTGAGAATTTTTCTTTCATAGTAAGTTCAAAAGTCCTAGTTATGTGAAAAGGTAATGTACCAGTTTGAATCAAGATACAGGTATATTGAATTTTAGACCAAACTTATATTTTATTTTAATGTCCTGTGTTTTCAAGAGATTAATAGTGTTAAATTTTTAGGATAAATCTGAGTAAATAAGAAAAAATACAAAAAATTAAAAACTTGCATCTAAATGAAAGTAATTTTTCTTTCCCTTCTTTTAAAAGAAATACCTTTTAAAGAGAATGTTGCCAATATACCATTATTATGCAGGTTTTATTCGTCAAAATGCTGATGCTTTGGAAGATGACTATTTTGCTCAGTAAGTATTCTGCTCTTCTTAAAAGTTTTTTTTCTGGTGTGATTGGATCTGACACATTGCAGTTTGCTTGTGTAAATTTAAATACAAGATACAGGAATAATTCTCTAACTGATGTGAATGTAACTGACCTGTTATTTTATTGTCCCATAAGCGTGTCTTACTTACTATGACCCCTCCAATGAAACTGCAGTATCAGGATAAAAGCATAAAGGATGACAGCTTAAGGATCGTAGTGGTAGCTTTCATTTATCAGAGAACAGGCTCAGCAGGCTGCTGATAGTTGAAGAAAAACTGACAGCAATGAACTTCAGTAAAAATTTTTGGGTCAATCACTAAAACTTTAAAACATTTCATTTTGCAAGGCCACTGCAGCCACAGTCTTTGAACGTCAGAGTGACCTGGACTAGATGGAATCAGTACCTTAAAACTTCCAAGAGGGATATAAACCACACAAAAAATGAACAAAAAAATGTAGTACATTGATTGCCTCACTAATATCCATTAATATTACTGTCAGGAGGCCATTATTGTTTATTTAATTATTTTATTACAACTCAACTGTTCCTAGTAGAGGTTCTCATGGGCTAACAGCATCATGTTTTGAAACTGTGGTGGTCAGACACAGTTCAAGAGCGCAAATGTGGTATGCATATCTTTTATTCTTACTGTTTTAACTTCCCTTCAAGAGTGTATTTGGAAAAACTCTTTGCAACAGCATGCTGGCTGGGCCTCCAAGACTGTTTGGACCTGTCATCTGAACTGTTTGCTAAGTGGATGGACAACCCTGAATACAAGTAAGAATGATGATCTGCTCTTAGAGGTGTGCATGTCTAAGGGAGGTGGAAAGTTAAAAGGCAGAATGAGAAATGCCTCTGTACACTGCTCTCATTTCTTGACAGAATAACAATTTAAGACAACTGTGTGTCCCCAACCTCCTCCTCTTCCCTAAAACTTCCCTAAAACAGTTTTATGATGATTTTATAATTACTGCTTTTACATAGACTTTACAGGCTGGAGGATGCAGATTTTGCCATGAAGACCACAATCTGGTTAGCCATGTAAGAGGTGAACCTCCTGTTAGTGGTAATATTCCATATGGCCCAGTCCCTTTGCTGCAGTACAGCCTTGGGTTTGTCACATATACCAAGTCAGCTTCTAAGCTTCTCTTAACAACACTGAGTGAAGTGATGTTTGCATGTTACAGCCATCTGCCCATGGTGAGCCCATCAAAGTGCCTTGCATGTTCTGTGTTCACATAAAGAGCTGTTGGGAGCAGCTGTCAGTCCTTATGCTGATACTGGACCTCAGTGGTCAGGGGTCTGGACTGTGAGAATAGAGTCTGGAGTCTACCAGGAAGAGATTTTCAGTATTCAAGTATTGCATCGTTAACGAAGATTTACAATGTATTGAAATTCTTTTTCTCTTTTCCTTCCTTTTCCTTTTGATGTCTTTCTATGCAATAGTCAAATAATATTGGCACCGGTGAGTGAATATTTAAAGTTTATTTTTATTTGTTGCAGTTGTGATAAATATTTTGTTGCTATTTGTATCTCTGTTGATCTATGCAGTTGGCTAAGTAAACTGAACTATTGTACTATTGTGTCTGAGTTTTCTAAATAGATTCATAGTGATCATTCTCATAAAAGCCAAACCGAGTTTTGCAGTTAGATGGAAAATTTAAATAGCCTAAATACATTTTGCTCCATTTTAGAGAGAATATGCTTTCAATTTCACACTAAAGCAACAATGTTGTGCTGAATTGTCAGTCTGTTTTCAAAATAGTCATCTTCCCCTGTTAATAATATTTGAGGTGTTGGAATACTACATGCCTTGCTTGATTTGAAGAGCTGAAAAGTCTGTGAAATCTATTAGCTGATTGCTTTTTGAATTTGATGAAGAATATTAATTTTGCTGTCCTTCTTGGCACTGAGAAAAGTTCAAAGGGATTTTACTGGGCTGTAAGTGTGGAAAAAAATGAAGATCAGAATTTTGTTAAGTGAAAAAAATGATCATACTTTAAGGAGAAAATCCCACAGAAGATAGAACAGTTTTTAGGTTTCAAGTGACAGATCACTGTTCCCATGCAGTTAATAAAGAGACTTTTCATGTGCTGGGTAGGAAAGGAACTTTTGACCCATATTTTACAGACAAATCCTCTTGGATGCTCTTATGTTCTCTGTGCTGAGAGCAACTTCATAACAGCACACTACAGCTATTCTGCCACAGGTGGAGCCCAGTAGTGTTATCACATCTGTTGAACGCAGTAATGCTTTTCTGTTCAGTTTGGGTAATCAACTTTTAGCTGAACATTTCCAAACAGTTCCTGGCAGAATGTAACTGGACTTAATACAGTGCATTTTTATCTGTTTCATGGAAATAACATCCCAAGAGCTGTAATTCCCAGCCAATTTCTCAGTTTTACTCTTTTTTCATTACAGGAGTATAGTGAAGCTTGCTAAATTAATGTATTTTTCTAAGTGCTGTTACTGGCTTGTCTTTTGAAAGATGGAAACTAGCCTAGAGGGAGGGACAGCATTGCTGTACATTTTACTTATTTACAGAAGGTTCAAATATACTGCTGTACCCTCAAAAGTTAAGAAATCACTATGTAATTTCTGGATTGGTTCAAAGAAAACAATGTAAAATCACCCGCCCTGCTTTCCAACAGCTTTTTGCATCTTCCCCAAGATCCAGAAATGAGGAATCCTAGCACGCCAGTAATGTCAAATCACACAGCCAGGAAAAATATCAAGTTCAAAAACCTCAAGATCCAAAGTGCCTCTGGACCATAGTGGACACCCTGTGGAAACTACACAACATAAACCACTTCAGGGCCACCATAGATGTCACCAGCAAGCAGACCATTGTCCCACAGAAGGCTGCCCATCCAGCCTGCCTTGAATGTTGAACATCAGATCTGCAGCCAAATGATACACAGAACTTGTCTATTCACACTTCCCCCACAACAACTTTATATTTAGTGATGGAAATTCTCTTGCAGCTACTGGAACAGCTTCAATAGCAAAATAAATAGCTGTACTTTGGCCAAGAGAACTTTACCCTGTTTTCACCTTACCATGACCTCTTGCTCCAACATTATGAAAGTATTATTAAACAAATTACTTGACCCTGTAACTCAAATAAGGTCTGTCACAGAAGGATTCCTCACAGGATTATACTTTAGCCTGACCTAACTGCTCTACATGTCTTGGTGGCAAACCCCTTATGTCCCAGCAAATATCTAGGTAAATGAACCCAAATTATTTTTTGAAGTACATATAGAACATGTTTACGTTTTCCTGTTATTATGGCAGTGAAATCCCCCACCTGCAATAGGACTATCAAAATCCCTGCATCTTGCCCTTCACTAACAAGTGATGTCTGTCATGCAAAACACCCAACTCTCTTTCCTACTAGTCCTTCATACCAGGAGTTTATAACTTCCTGTTCTGTACCTTGTACTCTGAAGATTTATGTCATATATCCTTCCTTCTGACTGACTCTCTTGGCATCATCCTCATTTTCTCAGGGATAGTCTGCTGAAACCAAGGAATTTTTCCCAAATTGTATTTAAGTTTGAATTTTCTGCTTCCAGTTCTGGGCCCAAAGAATGGCTTTTGTGACCAGAAACTTATCTTTTTTTCCAAGTCTACATGCTGATCAAAGGGAAAATGCTTATTATACCTCTGCCGACAATCTTGGTCAAATGCAATGTTAGACTAACAGTATGACATTGGGAAGTCAAATATTTTGCTTGTAGCAATGGGACCCATTCTTCCGTAGGGAATTAGTCCAAAATACCATAAGTTGAAACTGTTTTCAGCTAGCCTACATAGTAGAATACTGCTATTATTGGAAAATATTTACAATGTCTTAGTATCAGGGACACATCATTGCTACAAGAGAAATTTTCTGTTCAGCCTTTGCATATGGAGCATTACACTGGTAACAGTTGCATTTAGTTTCTGTTATGAAATTCACTACGGTGTTGAGGCCTCTTCCCTAGAGTGGGAATAACAGGAGGCTGCCTGTTGCATGGAAAAATGTCCCTTCTGTTTCCTTTTGTGCTGAAAATGGCTCTTCCTACTGGATGCACCCACTGAAGAAACTTGGGGATGGAAAAGGGATGGAATTTTGTCTGGGATTACACACATACACAGTGGTACAGTCTTTAATGGTGTGATCCATTTCCGAGGCTGTGATGGGAAACAGTGGCATTGACACTGTATGTACACAAAATAGTCTAGTCCAACTGCTCGAAAAAAATATCAGGGTTTTTGGTTTTCCTTAAGCTGTATACTTTTTCAATGCTTAAATCATGAATAAAACACTCACATTTCCTATCTTATTTACATTAATATTTTATATTTCCATTGCAGTGTATCTTTTTAACTGTGAATAAACATTTGCTTTCAGTTATGCATTAACAACAGGTTTTACCTCTACAACAGTACAGTACCTTTTAACTGTATTTTGCCTTGCAGAATTCCCCTTTTAATTAGAAGAATAGTCTGCTGCTATGGTGTTGCAGTGGGAAGTGATAAAGAGTGGAATTTTGCATGGGAAATGTATAACAATACTGACTCCATAGAGGAAGATGAAGACATCCTGCTCTATGCCATGAGCTGTGCCAAAGAGTCATGGTTACTTTACAGGTGACCTTGATCAAAGTGTATCTTTGTGTGTATAGAAGTAAATAACAAGAACAAAAATACTTTACTGTGCAAAGCTGGTGGAGGTTTGCTTGCCACAGAAGCATGTGTCTTCTCAACCATGGGAGAAGTTTTGAAAGTTTGCTAATGGAGCAAGTATAAAAAATGGGGAAAACACAAATGAATAATCCTTCTGCAGATACAACACATGTGTCTTAAGTCCTGATTCCATGTGGGTCAACTAAAAAGTTAAGACATATATCTAAGCGTCTTGCCAAAATGTTTCCAGAACAGAGTTTGGAACTCTGTGTTTATTTTCTTTTACTGGTATCTGTATTTTTGTCAGTGAAAACATGTTGAATTCTCTAATCTGTCATGTTTATATTACCTAAAGCATTTATTAAGGGATGGAATTTTGGCAACGATCGTCTAAAGTGTCATCATCACACTTAACCTATGATCCTTTATTGCCTTTTTTCTTGCAACAGGCTAGCACTATTCCCTGATAAGATCAGGGAGTTCTGAAGTTCTGATGAGCTTCTTCCTCCATTTGCCTTAGTAGCTGCTAAGCCAATCTGTTTTTTGAAATGCCACCCTGGGAGTTTTGCGGGGTGAAGAATGTTAAGATGTGTTTTTCCTGGCCCTCACAATACTTTGTCCATTATGTTAAGCATCGTGGTGGCATGCAAAGGGGAAAAACCCAACTCAACTACTCTACCCATAAAGCCTGCAAGACCCTATGAGAAAATAATTCTAAAAGGGTTCATTTGAAAGTGGGAACATGTAAGGTAAAAATATGGAGGCAACAAAGAGATTAATTACTTTTCAAGATATTCAGGCATCTGAATTTCTTATAATTGCAAAAAAAGTCAGTTATTGTCACCAATATCATTAGCAGATACTTCCTAAAATACTTCTGAAATCCTGCCATAGCCCTCATGAAAAAACTTCTTATTGCGTCTTGTTATAGGGGATCCTATAAACAGATTCCTTTTGTGTAACTCTCTCACTGCTGGCATGCTCCATAGGTTCCATCTGAGTCACAGTGAAGTGAATCTCCTGAAATTTTTGTGAACTTGGATTATATTTCCGGATAGCAATATTATATATTTCCATTGTAAAACAGCAAGTGACAGGTTCATTTCTTTCCTGCTTTTCTAACAGGTACTTGCGATACGGACTCAGTGACACATTATTTTATTCCAATTGCACTTCAGTCATCATCTCACATGTAGCGAGTAAGGATATCGGGCACCATATAGCCTGGAACTTTGTTACAGAAAATTGGCCACTTTTAAATCAAGGGTAAGCAACAAGTTTTGGCTTCTTCCTCTATGTTTGAGCTGTAAAATTCAGGTGCAGATATTCCTTCCAGAGATGGCTATTTGTAATGATTGATTCAACTGAGCATGCAGAGCAGAATTTTCAGAGGATTCAACTCTGATCAGGGTTTAATGCCAAAGAATGGGCTGTCAAACACAGGACACTTTAAAAATTAGCCTGTACATGACTATTCCTGTGCTTTTGAGTACTCCTGAGAATTCTGACTCTGGAAATGGGTTAATCAACTAGGATTTTACAAGTGTGGGTGTAAGATGCTGAAGTAAAATCCTCACCTCTTTTCCAAAGAGAGCATGCAGAGATGGGAGATTACAGCATGGAGGTGTGCAAGCACTGCTAGGAGCAACTATAGAGTTATTCCCTGACTTAAATCTTAACTCATCACCAGCCTACCTGCACTGCTGCAGGTAAACTGCAGGTGAGCTTGGGCTACCTGTCTTGAGCAAAGCAAGTATTTTGATATCTGTTTGAAGACTCCCTCTCTCCTTGGCAATGGTGAAAAGGAGCAGGGCTGTCATAGAGTGCATTCCCACTGCTTTTGATGGCAGAGGAGGCCATTGTGATCCATTAGTGGCAGAATAACCAAACCCAGCCATTTGGGAATATTCAAATGTGTAAATGACTGCTAATGCTAGAAGGGGCAAGTTGTAGCAGATTTGTGTCATATCAACTTGCTCCCTTACAGAGCTTTTCTGTGTTCTAAATTGATGAGAAATTTGCTGAAACATTGATCCCTTCTTTTCAAACTAAAAGAATAGCGCAAGTGTTTATTTATCTACCATGCTTAAGACAGCAACAGAAATACCAACTTTTTAGACACATTACTGGTTATCCTTTCTAGCTCAGTTTGGCTGTATGGGCTCAGAGAGATTATCTGTTTCAGGCAAAGAATACACATTACCAAATACCAGATCTTACTGGGAAATGAAAATGAAGGGTAATTACTGTATTTCATGTGGCTCAAATGTTTAAGTTGGGTGTTAGTGATAGGTCTTTAAAAGAGGGAAAGGAGTCCACAATTGCAAAACTTCAGCTTAGTTGGTATTTGCAATATAGTAAATAATAACTAAATTGTGTGAATATTTTCAAATTAGATGGAATTTAGTATATTTGCTAATGCGCTGTTTGAAGGACCTTTATTTCAATTTTACAGATATGGGCAGGAATTGTTGTATGATGTACTAAAAGTCATGGGAAGATTTGTCAATACAGATGGACAGATCCAAGAGGTAAACCAGAGAAGCACTTAGTCTCAACTTTACTGCCAGTTTGTAAACACAAGTTTTTGTTCTTTAAAGAAATCATTGAACATAATGTTGATGTGTTCCAAACCTTAATGTTTGGAGCAGAGTCCCAACAAATTCTATCAAAACTGTCTCCTTTTCCTCTATAAAATCTCTCTCTAGAGACCTCTGCCATGATGTCTACTGAAAATGTACCAACAGTTGGGCTGTTGGCATGTTGTCATACTGACATCTGTTTAATTTCTCATATTGTTCATCCACTGCTTTTGCCATATATTTCTTTACTATTCTTCAGTCCTCTCTTGTCTTTTGCCTATTAGACTGATGAGAAAGATTTCTTGTTCTGTGATTGTAGAACAGGCAGCACAAGAGGATTCTGCTACCCAACTAGTCCTAGACAGTGTGGTACCACCAGTACCAGTGAAGTTGGCTGCATTTGAAAGGATTTTTAAAGGAACAGCAAAAGGGCACATTCTTGATATGTAAGGAGCTTTCCCACCTTAGTGTAATTCAGTAACCTTGCCCCAACCCCTTTTTAGTCTCTGTCATCTGCCCCTTTTCTGTACACTTCTGTCTAAAGCATCTGTCAGGCACACAGTTGCTTGCTGCAAGTGAATTTATGTGAACTAAGCTCATGTGTTTATTTCTTCAGTTGCAGGTCTTTTATAATGCTACTTTGGAAGAGGATGAGAGAGAGGCTATTACTCTGCTACTGGAATCTGCAAAACTTGAAAATATTGAAAGGAGAAAACTACTAAACAAAATTGCCAGGTGGCTAGAGAAAAATGTAGATGACTGACTTGGAAAAAAATTTCCAGTATAGTATACGTGATTCACTATCATATTGGTATTCATTATAAGCTGTAATTAAAGGTAAAGCACATTTTTATGAGTCCTGTGGTTGTCTTCCTACTGGAAAGTCTGACTAAAAAAATTCACAAAGAAAAGATAGATTTAGGAAAAAAAACCCTATTTGCATCTTATATCTAAAATAATTTTCTGCTGAATGAGGTCTTACAGATGCACTCCTAATAATAATCTAACATATAAACACAGTCCTAAATCCTTTGAGGCTTTTTTTCCCAAATATCCAAATGAAAGGTGTGCTGCATGTTTGTGGCAAAAACACATGAAGAAGCTGGAAATGTTTATATTCTGTTTTGCTTGAGTTGTACAGTGATCTATAATCTGTCCCACTTCTATGTTTCTAAAATGCAAAGAGGACAACAATTTAGAACAGTTCTGTGAAACATAAACTTCAGAATGACTTCAGACCTGTGGGGAGGAAAGGGCTAAATAACCCCCATATTTTAATTTTAATTAAGAAATTAATGACTTGTCATTCAAACTGTGTTTTTCCATAGCAGATCTGTACTTAATGTGTCTACATTCGTGTTTGATTAGGAACGTGCTTTTTAAGAGACCCTCCTGGCTGTCTCCATTTAGCATGTTTCAGCCCCCAGAGTGGTTGTGGAGTGTGTGAACTGGATTATTTTTCGATAAAATTTATCTAGGAGATTACGAACTCCTGGTGTGTGACATCTGATGGTCATTTTATCCATAGCACAAGAGTGCAGCTAGTCTAAACTAACCCTTCTGGAACATCACGGTTCTAATTGCACTGAGGTGTTCACGGATCACAGAATCACTGAATATGCTGAGTTAGAAGGGACCCATCAGAATCTGAGTCCAACTCCTGTGCTGCAGATACAAGGTAAATCATCTTGCTCACACAGCATTTTCAAGGTGACAGACAGACAGAATTCAGTCCATTAGTATTAGCAAACCATACTAGCTTGCACTTAATGAAAGTATGGGATCCTCAGTCCATGAAATTTGTTTATTTGTGGGGTAACAGTATTACGACAAAATTACTACACTGGCGATCAGTGAACATGCTGTGGATCAGAAAGCACTGTTATGTGGGAATGCAGGAAACAAAATAAGTTAGAGTACTGCCCCATGAAAAGTCAAGAATGAAACCCAGACACATTAATACAAAGCATTTTTTTACTGGCATACATTGTACCTCTAAATACGTTGAAAAAAAAACTGCCATGCTGACTGCACTGAATCTCCTCTACTCCCCATGGCTGCAAAGAAAAATGAAAACTATTTTGAGACTTCCTAAGAATCCCTTTACTGTATGGGAGTTACCAACTGGTGACACAAGTTTGTGCTGGAAACAATTGACCTCTTTAGCATTCGATCCAGTTAAGGAAAATACCAAAGAAAATTGTGTGCATTCTTGCAAGTCTTCTTCAAGTTGATTGAGAAAGCAGAGGAAGACATCAAGGCTGTGGTGGATTACAGGGGTTTTATCACAGAATCAACAGAATGGTTTAGGATGAAAGGGACCTTAAAGATGATGTAGTTCCAATCCCCCTGTCATGGGATGGGACACCTTCCCCTACTTTGGGTTGCTCAAAGCACTGTCCAGCCTGGCCTTGAACATGTCCAGGGATGGGAAGTCCACAGCCTTTCTGGGGAACCTGTGACCATACTGAAAGTGTTTTGCTTCAGTATTTCCTGTGACTCCTACTAGTTAATCACTGGCACTGTATGCCTCAACAGGTGGGCTAAGCAAAGCTCAAGAAACATTCCATGACGTTTTACTCAATGCCCAGTAGGTTCAAACAATTTCTTTCTAACCATGAGCAATTTACAGTAAAAACAGCCTGGTCATTGACAGACAGGATGCATTCAGTAGGCTCTGATGGGGAAAAAACGGCAGATATGATGTGAAAAGACCATCTTTTTGCCTTAAGTCCTCCTCTCTGCCTTTAGAGTGTGGAAGTCCTAAAGTTACACTTGTTCTCCCCATACTGTATGCGTGTGTGACAGGGCAGCAAACTCATGAGCTGGCAAGAGTGGGTGCCAAGCTGTTCCCAGCAGAGGGAGAATTTAGAGCTGTGCTCAAGAGCACCAGCCAACTTCTCCTCTGTACCTCCTGGCACGGTTGTCTTACTGCCCCCACTTGGCTGTGCCCCTTTTCCATCCTGGCACCCCAAGAAGCCTCCCAGGCAAGCGAGGAGAACGCAACGGATTGTGGGGCCTGGGTGGCCAAGGCACGAGCCCCATGCCATCTGGCTGCACTGATGGCACATTGTTGAGGTGGGTGGGGCAGCCTGCTGCTTCTTTCAAGGTTGTTGCAAGTCGCAGAAGGGTGAGTATGGGGTAGGGAAAAGGGATGTGGGCTAAAATGCCAAAAAATTCACTGAGATGTGGCCTTGCCACATTCCTGCAGTGCAGTGACTCATGAAAGACAAAAAGAGCTGTCACCTCTGCATCCCCGGGCTCAGAGGTGCAGGGGCTCCTCCAGAGCCAGCTGCGATGTATGGACCCGATCCCTTTGCCAAACTAATGGTACTTTGATTCAGACTCCAAAGGCAGCAAAGGCCTAGGCTGTGACCAAGCTAAAACTTCTCTACTTCCAACCTGTTCTTTGGTAGCCCATGCAGGAAAAGGATGACATGAGCATTAATGCTATAAACGTGGAAACTGGAACTAGAAATATGTGATTAACAGAAGACAGACCCATTTGTCAAGGAACAAAGGGGGTTGTGGGTACAAGGAGTCTCACCTTTACCTTTTCTATCACTTTTAGTTTGACTGTGAGACAACAGCTTTATCCCATAAATATGACAGCCTAAGAGAGTGTGGCAGGACATCCCCCTCCCCCACACCTCTCTCTCCATGGCTGATGCATAGATAAGTCAGATTGAGTCAAAAGCCCATCAAGAAGTTATCTCTTGGTGCACAACAGTCTGAGATCTCCAGCCTTGAATCCACATCTTGGTGTGGAGAGAGGATGTGGAGAGAGATGAAAGAAATGAGTACGTGACCGAAAGACACACTTTTACACTATAAAAGACACACGGAATATCACAGAGGCAGAAGCTTTTCGACATGGACACTGGAGCATGAAAAAGCTTCTCCCCAGGGTCTGGATGCAGCCCTGTGGTAACTTCCTCGAGGATTGAGTGAGGATTCTAATGTCACCAAATTGGAGTTTGGTAAGATGCATTGGTTTCCTAAATTGTATTTTCTTTGCTAGCAATAATAATAATAGGTACCTTTTCACTCATGGCATTTTAGCTACTCGTAGTTTTGCCAAACACATACTTTTCACTCATGGCATTTTAGCTACTCGTAGTTTTGCCAAATAGGTACCTTTTGCGTGCTGCACTTTTAGCTATTCGTAGTTTTGCAGTATAGGTACGTCGTTACACACTGCATTCTCAGCTATTCATAGCTTTGCATTTGTTCTGTGTAGTATGTAGTTTTGTCCCAAGTGTAATGTCTGTTATTCACTGTGTCTAATAAATGATAATTTATGTCATATTAGACCTAACTGGCCATAATAAAGAACTTAGGAACGAGACCGGGTCTTGGGGTGCTGGCCACCCCAAAAAGAGCTACTGCCTGCTGCCAAAGGCCTAGGCAAAGGGAGAAACTTAGCTAAACTCCTGTCCCCATTTGTAACAGCGAGCCTACTCTGAGCTCTCCCCCTGCTAAGCAGCTAGGGCATGGAGGTGATCTCCACTGGAGGTAGGACACCTCTAAGGGTTGCTT
This sequence comes from Acanthornis magna, assembly GCA_036785705.1. Classification (NCBI taxonomy): domain Eukaryota; kingdom Metazoa; phylum Chordata; class Aves; order Passeriformes; family Acanthizidae; genus Acanthornis; species Acanthornis magna. The sequence goes on along the minus strand of JAWUZG010000236.1, from coordinate 3,690,103 downwards.
CTTAAGGATGAAACACCCTTTACCAACTGCATTGGTAAGGGACCAATATGGAGAATAACCTTCTGTCATAGCAGACTAACAATGTGCATTGGTAACTTTGAATCATTACTTGTTGAAGGCTGGGGGGGGGAGCAGGATTTTTCCCCATTCTGTTGCTAGGTAACCAACAACCTGGTATTTAAGGACGATTTACTCTTACAAAAGAGACAAAATATTTTGGCTGGGGTGTGGTGAGAGGAGGAGCGATCTGGTCATCGGTGAGACTCGCTCGCTGGATTTGGAGGAGAGAGCAGTGAAAAACTGCTGCCTCTTTTTGGCTGCGACTGCTTTCTCTACTTGGTGGGTGAGCTTTCGTTTTGGGCAAGGGGCACGGGATTCCAACGCCCTTCTCCCCTCCTGGAGGGCGCATTTCTCAGCTGCGCTGCAGCTGTGATAGGGGACCCGGCTGCCAATGCTCCGCACCTCACCTGCCACAACTGCAGAGTTCCTGGCACCTTTTGCTGGCTAGCCTGGGTGAGCCAGTCCTGCCGCTCCAGCTCTGTGCTCTGAGCTTCCTGCCCAGCCCGTCCTGCTCACGCCATCCCTGCCCAGCCTGTCCACCATTACCCACATGACACAGACCTGACCTCGCGCCACAGCGCCACCTGCAGCTGCGCGGGAGTCATTGCACCTGCCCTGCCTGGCTGGAGCCCGACAGCGCCCCTGCTGGCTGTGACCGTGACTGCACCAAATGGGAAAGTCGCAGCCCAGGGACATCTGCCACCGGGTTTTTGGTTTTGTTTGTTGTTACTATTGTTGCTATTGTTTGCCTCGTTATAGATACTAGTAAAGAACTGTCATTCCTTTTCCCATATCTTTTCCTGAAGGCCCTTGATTCCAAAGTTATAATAATTCAGAGGGAAGGAGGTCACATTATCCATTCTAAGGGAGATTCCCACCTTCCTTAGTAGACACCTGTCTTTCAAAGAAAGAAATTACTGTATCTTCTGTGCAGTAAATAACAGAATGAATCTATTCTAAGTAACCATTTTTTAAGTTTCATTTTCACAGTATCTTATTTTAATAAAACCACTGTTGCTGCTGCATTTGGTGATGGTTCTTTAAGTAGTCAAAATCCTCCCTGCACTAGAGACAGACAATGGGCTGTGCCTTCTGGGGGTCACTGTCTGTCATTCGAGGCAATGGGATGAGACAAGGACCTGAGTGGGCAGAGGGGAAGGCTGACCTTGGCTAGCTGCGGGATACCCCTCCTGATGCAGGAAGAAAATGAGATGAAAAAGCTTATGTGTTGAGATAAAGAGAGGGAGATCACTTCCGAATTAGGTATGCTGTAGTTAAGGAATGGCACTCCCCAATTTGGTGCTCCCACTGACAGTAACATACAAGAATTAACTTATTCTCATAACCCATTATGAAAGCCAACTCCCCAAGTGTATTTGTAACAAATCCCTCCACTTTTGTTTACAACATTTGGCTTTTGTAATCATTCTCAATTTCATTTATTTGTTCCTGACTCCCATGTATCAATTTGACCTCCTGGAAAACATCTTTTATTTGGTTATTCCTTCAAGGATCTTTATTATCCTGCTCCTATTTAGTCCGGTTGGTATACATTAGTAATTAGCTGAATCAGACAGGGGATTAAACAAGAGAGGAATAGTGAGCTAGTTCATCCTCTGTGATTCCTCCCTGAGAGTAAACTCAAAATATACTCACCTTTCTTCATCCTTGTTTGGGCACTCCCCTCTCCTACTTGGAACTCCATTTGGCTTTTTGCCTGTTTCTATTAGGCCATCCTGTATACCTATTCCCTCTTTGCTAAACCTTTCCAGATAAATCTTTCATTAGTTCCTGTCCAAAATTAACAGGTAAAAACTTCTGCATAGGCATGGAGTACTGGGTATAGACCCTGTATAATCTGCAAAAAACCAAAAATTTGAACAGCACCTTCAGCAGGGATCAAATAGAGGAAATAAAAGGGTGGATAGAGTGCCAGAGGTCCAGTAGGTCTCCCAATCCCACAGCCATAGCCTATATGGGGTTGCCACCCCTGGCCAGTTCTTTACGTGCCGAATAGGAATATCCATCACGGCTTGCCCTCTGGTCTCTAGGTTGACACTCACACCCCATAGCATCCTGGCTAGTGCTTGGAATTACCAGACTTTCCCTCCAGATGTTAAAAGATTACACAAGGGTATACCAGGATTTTAATAATGGACACCAAACACCCCACATCCTTTGTAAAAAGGGTTAAACCACCCCCTTCCCTAACACAATATCAAAGTTTATTTTCTCTCGGCTATCACGGGGTTAGAGGTAACAACCCCTTATTCTAAGAACTGTAAAGTCAATGGGAATAAAACAAGTCTGGTTAAAAGTTCCTTGAATTGTCCAATTCACGTTGCTCATTCAAAGCTTTCTCCCAGCTTGCACAGGATAAGCTGCATCTCCTCCTCTTGTTTCTCTCTTGCTCTGTTTTCCTCAGAACCATGATCCGTTGTGCTCCTCCTCCTTGGTGGCTGGCTGCTGTGTTGGAATTAATGGGCACACTAGCTATTTGCATCCCTTCTATAACTCCACTGATCAACCAGATAAGACACGGAATAAAACAGGGTAAAAACAATAGTCCTGCAATTGGACATCGGAGTATAAAGCCCACCTTCTTCAGCCAGGCCATTCCAAATAGGTTATTCCACCAGTTAGAGTCTATTACTGAGTTCCATTTTTGTACTGGTGCATAAGCAATTTTCCTGGTATCCGAGGCGATGTCTAACACTGCTTCCCTGGTATCATAGATTTTTAGACAGCAATCTGAGGTATTAAACTTTCCACATACTCCACCCACCTCATCAAAGAGATAGTTCAGGGCTAGCTGATTTTGATATATGGCTGCTCTCATTTGGCTCTGCAGCTTAGCTATTAATTCCAAAGCCCCAGTGGTACGGCTGGAGACAAGTTCCATGACTGCCTGCAGCCTAATTATTCAATTTAACTATAAATTGGTGTTCTATAACCCCAGCTGCCACCCTGAGCCCATTTTGCAGGTCCATACTCCTCTATGATCCTCTCAGGGGCCACTCCTTGTTCCCCCACCTTTGGAGTCCTCCTATTTGGATATTCCTTTTTCCTCATTTTAAATCCCCAGATAACTGGACCCCCAGTTTATCTCCCTTCTCCAGAAGTAACAAACAGAATCCCAACTTTATTATTCCTAGAGTGCAATTTTCTTTCCACAGTGAAGGATGCCTAGAATATGCTCTATGCCCACAAATCCAAAACAGCCCATCAGGAGTCCTCCACCAGCATGTGGAGGAGTCAGACAGCCTTTCTCAAAATGTCAAGAGCTTGGGGATCCCTTGAAAGGGATTCTTCCCAGAACAATTAAACATTTCACCTTCAGTTGTTGCGACACAATGGCTTTCTTTCTTTTTGGACCAATACCACATGGGCTCACTGGGCCACCAGGTAGTAATGCCAGAGGTTGAATTGTAGATAGAAACCCTTTGTTTGGCAGGGGGTTTCTCCCACAAATTGGACAAACTGATTCCCCACCCTTCTCAAGCATTCTTCCCCTGTAACTTTTGATGTTAAAATCCACCCTCCAGGTCTTTCCCATGCCTTAGAAATCATAGACTGGTTCCATTTTAGTATCTGGAAGGGGTCCAACCAATCCCTCTCCACAGCCACTCTTCCCTCATCAGAGCTCCCCCACACACCCAGTTAGAAATTCCCGGTTCCTTAGCTATCTTTTCAGCCAAGTCCACAAATAGATTTTCACCTATTAGTGGGAGCTCAGGTTCTTTCTCGAGTTCCTTTCTTAACTCCTCATAAAGCGATGTTCTTTGGGGGTGCTGACCTGGAGTCATCTGGGGATAACTTGTGAGGATGAAGATTTTTGCTGATCTTCTTTTCCCTCTGCTCATCATGCAGTTTGGTTACTCCTTGAGAGGAGGTTGCTGGATTCCCTTGTCCCTTTTGCCCTCTCTTTCGGAAAGCATACCCAAGGCTCTCCTTTGGGGCAGTGCCACCCTCCCCGGTATCCATACCTGCTTCCTAGATTCCATGCAATCCAGTAAATCTGTGTTCCCTGCTGACAGTCTGCATGCTCGTCATGTGGCAGGGATGTGGAGATGATGCATAAAAGCTGTAACACTCCTTCCAGCAATTTCCAGAGTCTTTGAACAGTGAGGGGAACAAGGGTTAATTGGTACAGAGCTACTTGTCATTAGAATCACAATTCCAATCATAACCATCAACTCCTTCATCCTCTGGGTGTTGGTGGCCACTGGGTATTGGTCAAACGTCTTTTTATTCAGTCTCCTTAATATCTGTACCAATCTTAGGTACCATCCAATCTCCTGATAGAGAAACAGGGATATTATAGCATTTGCAAATAAACAACTTTTAGTCCAACAACAACAAATATGAAACTACCAACCATTTCCTTTCATATATGCATCTGCATATACCTTACCAACTTTGAACAGAGATTCATGTGGTTTAACAGACTGCAGTCCTTTGGAGTTACTAAGTCCTTTCTTAAGAATTAAATTCGTATCTCCTGGGCGGATGGCCACTGCCCACTCCTTTGGCTCTTCTGCCGGTCTTTTAACATGGCTTGCGTGGGTCCATCCCTCTCCCCAGTCCGGATTGCAGTTTCTGTAGTCAACAGCACCTGAAAGGGACGTTCCCATTGAGGGGTTAAAGGTTGTTCTTTCCAAATTTTTATTAATATCCATTCTCCCGGGTGGATATTGTGGATTTTAAAATCCAAAGGAGTAGATTGGGGCATTACCAAGGGCTCTTGATGGTACTGATTCCCCAGGAGGTAGAGCCCCTGACACCCCTAATCTTCCAGCCTTCCTGCTTGTTCCTCCTTAAACACCTTCAAGTCCTTTTTCATTCATGAACAGTCCCTTTTGTAGTGTCCCTGCTCTCCACAGCAAAAACAATGACCTCTTGCTTGTCTTTCCAGCTTAGTTCTTGAAACAGTCCTGCTTCCTCCTCTTTCACCGTTGTTTGAGTCATGGAAGATGTTACCTTCCTGCATTGCTGCCACCATTATCTTTGCTTTAGTTCTCATCTTACCCTTGTCCCTTCTCACATATACTCTATGGACTTCACTCAGCAACTCATCCATTCCCTATTCTTGCCAGTCCTCCTCTTCTCTAGCTTCCTTCCGATATCAGGTCAAGCTCTTGTTACAAACTGAATCTTCAGCAAAATCTGCCCCTCTGGACTATCGGGATCCATGCCTGAGTGCTGCTGGATATCTCTACGGAGCCTCCCCACCCATTCTGTTGGGGTTTCATCACCCTGCTGCCCACCGAGTGCCTTGCTGATGTTATTACCTCGGGCTACTGCCTCTCTGATTCCTTTTATAAGCAAATTTCTATAATCATTCATATTCCTTCAACCAATCTCATTATTAGGGTCCCAATTGGAGGGGGTTAAGGGCATTTGATGTTCTCCAAGGGGGCCTTGCTGATTCTCCGTCTCCCAGATCCTCATTCCTGCCACCTGGACCATCTGTCTTTCTTTGGGGGAAAATGAAATTTTCATGGAGTCCATTTCAGCCCACATAAAAATATTTGGTCCTAAAAACTGATCAAACTGTTCTGCCAATCCCATGGGGTCATCCAATAAGCCTTCCATTTCCTTTTTAAAGGCTCTCACCTCTGAAGGTGTTAGTGGGGCACTAACAAAACCCATCTTCCCTTGAGATCCCCACATCAGTACCTCCTGCAATGGAAACAAGCCAGTCCCCTTTCTTCCTTTACCTTCCTGCTTGAGAGCTAGCTGTCCCCGAGTATTGGCATAAGGTCCCTCATCCATGAAACTGGGGCTGGATGATCCAAATGGTTCATCTGAGGAACGGGGTGTTTTTGAAGTGGAGGAAACAGTTGGATCAGGGTAGTTGGGTAACCCCACTGGAATCTGAGGGGCATTAGGAGTACCTGGCCCAGGGGGAATTGAGGCCATCGGAAGTATGGGGCCTGCTGGGACAGGGGACCACAGTGAAGGTAACACGTCTAGGGGGTCCCATACTTTCTGCCTTTTCTCTTTAGCTTGATCTTCCTTATCAGTCTCTGATATCATAAACACCTTCTCACTAGTGGTCTTAATTGCATCACCAACCCAGCATGCTTCATACAGGCTCTCCTCTACATCAGGTGATTCTCTTTCATTAACAAAAGTATTCAAGGCTTGACAAATCCACTTCTCTGAGGACCCATACCTGGGCCAATAAACATGATCAAATCTTATTTCCTCCCCTGGCCATTTTACCATGCAATATTGAATCATCTTTATTTTGTTTAATCCTGTGGTAGTAGGGTCCTTCTCCCAGTTTGCCAATTTAACTCCCAGGGGGCTATCTGGTGGTATGTTGATATTGATTTTCTTGTTTCCCTTCCTTTCTGATGGTGTCTTACTCTCCTTTTGTCCCATCTTCTGGCCTGCCTGTTGCTTCACACTTCTCCCTGTCCAGCTGCTCCCTTTGGCACCAATTGACAGCACTATGCACAATCTTCTCTTATTCTCTTTTATTTCTTTTATCCAGGCATGCTCCTCATACTCTTCCTCACATCCAAATGCCATACATTCAAGGTCTGATCCGTCCTTACATTCAACACACAGCTCTCGCAGATAGAAAGGGGAACTATACCACTGAGCCTGACAACCTGTACACTGTACTAAAACCCACTTGACACTGTGACACTCCAAGCAATCAGGGCAGGGATTTGGATCTGGTGTTTTACTCCCTCTATATATGCATTAAGAGAATGAAGTTCCTCTAGTTTTCCTTAGCTTATCCACAGTTTCTAGGTGAACAACAATTCAAAATGGCACCCCAGCAACAAAACAAGATGGGGCCCCTGGCAACAAAATTCAAAATGGGGCTCCCGCCGAAAATTCAAAATGGCGTTCCCGCCTTGAAGCATGGATAAGAACAAAGAAAACTAAAATGGTGTTCCTGCCACGTGACCTCAGGATCCAAAATGGCATCCTCACCAGAAAGTTCAGTGTCCCTTTCATTCTCTTTCTCTCCAGAGGCAGCTCAAAAGCCCCTCAAAAAAGAAAAAGTCTCCACCAGCTCAAACTGGCCCCCCAGAAGAGCTTCCACACCTTCCAATGGTGGATCTAATAGAACAATCTCAAGCATGACTTAGGAGCCTCTCCCAAGCCCTCGAGAAGCTCTAATGCGAGTCCAAAGACACACAAACAGCAATCAAACACCTCTTCTTCTCTCTCTCTCTGTGGCCACACCACAGCACACGCACTTTTTACCACCCTAAGAGACTCCCAGAGTCTTGGTTTCCAACCTCAGCACACAATAGTTGTCTAGTGAACCAACCTAGAGCCCTGCTCCCTCCCTATCCACCTCAGATTTAGAGACTTCTGGATCCCCCAAATGAAATCTCTCCACTCTCACAATAGGGACCCCCAGAACACCAGGCATGATCCCCAGTCCTTTGAGGCTCCTGAAATCCCAGACAAAGCCTCACCAATCTCACAGCAAGGACACCCAGAGCCCCAGGCAGGATCCCCAACCCTTTCTGTCACTCTGAGGCAGATGTTTATGGTTGTGAAACTCCCAGAACCCCAGGCTCGGTCCCCTTCTCCCTGCAAACATTTTCCCAGGGGCTCACTCACGCCTTTGCCCTCATGCTTCACCCCTTCACTGGCCAATCTCCTTGCGGAGAGATGGAACCGTGGCTAGAAGGGCACCACACTCGTTTCAGCGATCTGGACTGTCCAGTCCATGTCTCATTCACACCTCACTCACTTCGCACCCAAACCGTCCCCCTGCGTGGTACACTGACCCTTTTCCCATCCGGGTCAGTGCACTAAAATTGTGGGGCCACTCTGCAAACCCTTGAGGGAGCCCTTGGTACCTTCTCCTATATTTCCGTCTGCTTTGTGGGTACCTTCTTGTCTCTGGGGTGCTGGCCAGCAATCTGTCCATGACACCCAAGGAGCTAGTTGAGCCACCAAAATAAAAATCGGTGGGGCGCACCTCTCTCCTAGGATCCTTCAGGGCTGCCGAGGTGAGACATCCATCCCAGACGAGTGCCCCAAATTGTGAGAAACAAAGCTCACTTCTTAAAATTTAAAGGTTTATTAAAAGGACAATAGGGAACAAATAAAAAAACTATCTGACAAAGCAGAGGGATACAGCGCTGAGTGCCCTGCCACTCACAAAGAGTACGGCCAGAAGCACACCCCAGGGTGGGGCAATGCCATTTTTGTAACCCTGACCCCGCCCTCAACCCTGCCTCCTTGGAGTGTTCTCACTGGCTCGTTGTTCCTTTGGTCTTCTCATTGGCTCATTTCCTTCTAATGATGATTGTCCAGTTATCCCTTTATGCTGATTAGACCCCAAATGTTGACACCCATTGCCCTCCGCCTTCTCAACATGATCTTTTGACAGAAACATATACAGCAAGAACACATATAACAATTACCAGAAGTACATAACAGTTAACAATAACAGATAACAACTAACTCACTGACAATAACATGTAACAATTCACTTATTCTCATGACCCATTACTAAAGCCAACTCCCCAAGTGTATTTATAACAGTGGGGCAGATCCCCAGATGCGTGGGAGAAAATGCGCGGAAAAGGTGCATGGGAAGTTACGCAAAACATATAAAAGGGGGGCCAAACATATAAAAGAAGTTAACTGCGACACAGCCAGGGGGGGCATTTTCTTTGGGTTTCTTGGAGGAAGACGGGGCTCATCTGGAGGGTCAGCTCTGTCTGCCTCTCACCCTCGCATTTTCCTCCCCGCGATCCTGCTCCTTCCCTGGCTGGCTGTGCTGTCTGTCCCTGTCCCGCCCTGCTTCGCGGCTTCCCTGAGGCAGCTCCGTCACTGCGACAACCTCGTGCTCACTGTTTGCCCAACGGAGCCACTGCCACCCGCATCCTGTGTGAGAAAGGACCTCTCACGGTTTAGATTACAAGGAATTTATTAGCTCATTAACGTAGATAAAACAATGATAAGAGGCTTAGAATGGCTATTTGCTGTACACAAAGTGAAGTGCCCCACTGACCGTAGCTCAGACAGCTGGTAGGCAGACACCCCAGCGGGCTGTGTTGCTACATTTTATACTCCGCAAATGACACCCATCACCTCCCCTATGCCCTCCCCCTAGGTCCCAGTTGATTGGCTGGAGATTGAGTCAGTCCTCCCAATTGGCTCATTGCTTTTCTCCCGTTGTCTAGGGTCTTGCCATAGGCTCGGTCTTCACCCAATGATCTTCTTGCATTTACCCCTTTGAGCTAAAAGCTCACTCAAACGCCTCCCTCAATTACATCACCGGAATTCTAGAAAGTTCCAGGCCTCCTCATCACTGACATGTATTATCAATCTGAAATATAACTCTCATTAACTTCACTCATAGGGAAAGCGGAGATATTAACTGTTCAAGATGTCTGATTACCCACAACAAATTCATTGTCCTTTAACAAGTAAGCCACAATAACCATTAGCATCACCCATCAACTACAACTCCTCTCATTAACCAATTATCATATGCAAAAGCCAACCCTAATAACCTGTTTTTAAGACCCTGCCTGCACCCAGCCTGCATCCAGCCCGGAGCCGTCTGAGCCACGCCTGCACCGAGCCCGGAGCTGCTGCCGTGTGCACCCTGCCCGCACCCAGCCCGGAGCTGCCGTGTGTTCCGCAGCAGCCCCGCGGCCATTGCTGCCCACAGCTGCCGCACCCTGGCCCTGACCGCCCGCAGCTACTCCTCCAGTGCGCCCATAGCCACGGCAGCCTCTTTCTGTGCCTGTTTTTTGCTCGCGGACAGGACATGCAGTTGTTGCTGTTTGGAAATCACGCCCAGCTCGCCACAGGAGCTACACAGACTCCACAGCTCGCAGCGCACACACTCCATCTGCCAAACTCTTGCGGACAGGGCACCCGGGGCACAGCAGTAACGATTTGTCCGGTATTCTCTTTCTCTCTCCATCTCTCTTTTTCCCTCTTCGTTCATTTTTCTGTCCCCCTTTGGCAGGAATACTTACCCTTCTTTATCAATAAACAGTTCTCAAATATAATATTGCCATGTTTGCGGTTCATTTTTTGTCCGAGAAATCTATTAAAAAGAATCCTTCCCAAATCCTCCTTTTTTACAGCGGGACAGGACACCATGATAAACAAATAGAACTCATGCACAGACAATTCAGAAAAAGCTCAGGTATGAAGCAGGTCCGCCCCTTATGCTGCCTCCGCCTCCCAGGCTGGTGCCAGCTCCTCAGAGGGAGGAGCCCTGCCGTGGGAGGACTTTGGGGGTTTGAGGGCTCAGGATCCACCCACCTCTCCAGAGAGTTCTGCTCCGTTATCTGTATTATTGGTTATTTTGAATTGTATCCCTCCCTCTTTTGTTATTATTGGTTATGTACCCTTATCTCCTCCCTTTGTCTCTTCCCCGATTGGTTACCCCTGTCCCCTTGTAAGCGGCTGTCACGGGGGCAGGGGTGGCATTCTTTCCTGTCCCTCGGGGGGCAGGGTGGAGATTCCTTCTCACCTGGCCGGGCGGGGGCAGGGAGGGGATTCCTCCTTCCCTGTTCCTCCTGGGGCGAGGGCCTTTGTCCTTCCCTTCTCTCCCTCCCGAACACCTCTACCCTGGACCTACAATAAACGAGAGCAAGGGGAGGACAACCCCCTCCTGCGAACCCTTTACTTCGTCGGACTCCTCTTTATTTATCGATTACAACACAGGTACATGGGTATAATTAGCAAAATGGAAAGAGATTTAATTACAGTTTTTATTCTGATAGAGTTAATTTCATTTTTTCCCACCATGTAGAATACGGAGAAATCAGAAGAACCTTGAGAAAAAAATATGAGAATAAAACAAGTTGTAGGTTTTTTAGTTCTGGCTTATTGTGTAAGTACCCAGGAGATAGTGATTTTTTTTCCCCTTGAGGGATTTCTGGTCTATTTTTCACAACAAAAAAACTCCAACAAATGCTCTGTGAAACAAAATGAAGGTATGTGTAGCAGCATTTGCATCACCTAGATAAGGTCTGCTGCTAGAATGCTACATCAGCTTTTGGAGTTAAATTTGTTTGGAGGGAAGGAAAGGTGTGGTAAATACAGAATTGCCCTCAATCTAGGTTATGGAATACCTCAGAAAATTGATGGATACAGCTGATGAAGATAAAAAAACATGTTGGACTATTTGTCTAAGCTACAAAAGGAGAATTTATTAGATTAAGAGTTTCAGACAGTTATTAGGATTCAGCTGTATTCTAGGGAAGAATAATGAAAATCTTCAATGATTACTGCATGCGGAAAATTGGCATCTGGAGGTATCAGGAGAAGACTGAGTTGTCTGCACAAATAGTGCAACAAGTAAACATGAGAGGCAGCAAGCTGAACCATTAGGTTGCATTTCACTTTAGTAATTGGGGAGCATATTTATTTTTGACTTTTGGAAACAATGAATAGAATGGAGAACATTTTGACTAAAATGGTAAAGCATTGTTGTGGTGGTCTCAACTGTCTTGAGAGTACTGGGGAGCCAAAAGGTCCCAAGACAGCAGAAATACCCCCTGGGTGCTAAATGGTTTATCCGTAAGGTTATGTTAATCTTCCTATGTTTATTGGTTGTCACTGTGTTTCCCTGCCTTCTCCCCAACCCTATTGGCCCTTGACCCATTTAAGAATGGCCACTCACAGCCATTCTCCCTCTTTTGCCTTCGAATGCCTCTGAGGAATAAATGCCTTTGGAACATACCTAGACGACTGAGCCCTCTGAGTTCCTTGTTCCTGGTACTGCCTGAGCTTATTAGAAGTTCTGGGGGGTGTGTGTGTGCCTGTGCTATCCATCAGCACAGGTGATAGAAGAGGTCTTACCTGCATGTTGCCCAGTGCAGCGAGCGGGAGGGTCTATCTGGGTATCTGGGAATTGGGACCCTCTCGGTACACACAGGAGACCACATCTCACCTCACCGCCACCCTGCATTAAAATATTTCTTTACTACATCCATGTCCTAAAATTATCTGACTTCTAAAAATTTTTATAATGAAAAATGCAGTAGTTTATTATAGGGTTTTTTGTTTACTTACCTTTAAGAAAAAAAAAAAAAACAACTCTAAGAAATACATTTTTTCTGTTGTTCACAGATGCAAATGAGAAATGAGAACTCTCATCCCAGTTTATACAATTTCTCTATTCCCACTCTTTGTGCTAAGTAGTGTTGAAAAGCCACAATTAATGAGACAGAAAGTATGAGGTCCTTTAAGACAGTTACCTGGCACTGTCTTCAGCCTACTTCTCTAGGGAGCACTATTTTGATTATTTGTATTCTGTTTCAGTCTCTCTGGGCCTGATGTCATACTCTTACTATCAAGGGAATTGTGCAGCAGTCTAAATCTAGACTGGGCTATTCCCCTCCTCTCTTTGGTAAGTACAGGTTTAAATTAAGGAGAACCTCCTTTCTCTCTTGCTGTCTGCTCTGAACTGAGCATACACCCTTCAGAACCACAGGTTTTCAGAAGGTAAGTACCTGGCAGAGTTCTTCTGCGTATTGCACGACATGATTTTATAATTAACTGTTTAATTTCAGCTACAGGATCCCTCACTTCCAGTTACAGCAGAAAGTGTCTGGGTTTGAGAGGGAGAACTCATGATGATTTATTTTACTTGGAGAGGGATGTATTTGCTCCTTCAGATGCTTGTTAAAGAATGGGCCATTGTGCTGTCACCATGTTTGTCACTGCTCTGGTAAACCAGCTGAGTTACAAGAGATGATATCTATTTCTTCATCTGTTCTGTGTTTCCTTGCTGGCTTCAAGGCTGTCCTTTGAACACACATGCACATTTGTGGCTGTAAGAGAAGGCACAGAATAGATGCTAAGTGATTTTTCCACAGCTTTACAACTCAGTTCATAGTGGACTGGAGAATGTTTAATTTATTCCCATTCTAAATTTGGCTGGCACCAGATGTCCTATAGAAAGTCAGAGATGTGTACTTGAATGTGCCACAAACCTGACTACTGGTTCCTGAGCCCACAGAAATCTCTCCAGAATTAGGCTGTGAGGAAAGTGGGACTATTGCAATGGGTCTGTCTAATCTGTGTGGGCATAGGGGGATTAAAGGCATAGGGACAGCATCTTATCTTGCCCTGGTGAAGGTGAACATGCTCACATATCTCAGCCAGAATATCTCCAATGGCAGAAACAAATACAGTTTGAAAACAATGTGCATTCACTCTGGGCAGGCCTGCAGAGACACTAGCTTTAGGCTGCTGAGATCAAACAGCCTGAAGTATCTGGAATGCTGTTCACCACATTTCACACCAGCTGAAACATTAGCTGTGTAATCTGCAGAGATCATAAAAGAAATATTAAATTCTTTAAAAACCAGATACAGGAAAATATTTCTTTTATGAGAATCATAAACAAATGTAATTCCTTCCAAAGCCCAACAACTTCTGAAACTGTTCTCTGAGCAGAAACATCTGTGTCATGGATAAGACTCTTAATAGAATACAGCCTCTGATTTTCTTCCTCCCTTACTCTGCTTTTAGCCAGGACAACTATTTCAAGGTTCTGTGCTGAAATTGCCAGTTCTTAGCCATATGCTGTAGTCACAATGGGATGTTGATCTGTGGATGATCACCTTCAGGATAGTACTTGCTGCATTCAAAAAGCGTGGGAGAACACAGTTTTTGGTGGAGGAAGAGTGCAATTGGTGGTTGTCCTCCGAGTTGAAAATTTTATGGAAGAGACCAGTGTTCAATGCATTGCCCCTGGATTATCACTACAGCCAAACTAAAAATAGCAGAAGAAAAAACTCTGTTTCAGGACCAAGAATAGTTTCCTTTGGATAACTAGGTTCTGCAGACTTCATAGGGGATGTCTGAGGATCCCCCATTTTCCTTTCTCCCCTAAGAACACACTATGGAGGATAATCAGTCCTGTGAGTCTCACCTGTTTCTGAAATTTGCACACTTTTCTAGTCACATTCTGCTTCACTTTTTGATATTTCTCCTGGAGATTAAAATTCGACACTATTATATGTATGTGGAGACAGAAATCTGCTACATTTTCTGTGTAGGATATTTTTGCTGAGGTGCAAGGGCATTTGGAACACCTTTGTGGAACAAGATGCTTGTTCTTTTCTGATAATACTTAAAATGAGGTCTCTGATTTTGTGTGTTTGGTTCTAGATAACTGCTAGGACTTAGTTGCCAAGTGAGTCAAATTTTTATACCACCACAGGACATGTGGAAACTCAGCAGGCTCATACTGGTAGCTGCGGACGGCTGTTCTGCTCCTGAACCCTGCATATTGTGATAAAACAGTCATGGATGATGATCATGCATACTCATAAAGTGCTTTAACAGTACAAGATATATGGCTGGACACAAGAGGAGATGTAGGAAGCAAATCCTACCAGGACTCCTGCTTGGCTGCAAATGAAGTGCGATACCATCTTTAGACTGCTGCCATTCATTCTTGTTTCATTTGTGTAACCCAAACAAATTTCCAGTAGGAAAGCAGGCTCCCCCATCCAGTAAATATTAATTTCCTGGTAATAGAATTCCTTTTCTAATCCTAAAGTGATACTCAAGTCTCAGGACTAAAATAGTTGCTGTCAAGCATCCCATTGCTTGTTCACACATCCCATTGTGAACAGTGTCACATCTGTCACTCTTCAGGTTACTGAAGAGAATGGGAAACCCCCTCTGAAACAGGTTGAAGGCTGTTTCACCTCTCAAAAAGACATCCCCTCCAGTTACTACATTCTCACTCCCTTGTTCCTATTCTCACTTTTACTGTCTCCCTGCAGGATGTGGCTGCAAGAGAGGAGACCCTAAGGCTTGGACTCCTGCTTGTCTTAGGGAGGTGCCGATCCTTCGGCAGTGGTGAAATGAAGATCTCTGTGAAGAAGGCAACAGACCTGAAGTATGGGGTAAACTGACAGAGACCACTGTGCTACCTTTTAGAGGTAATGAGAGAGACTGGGCAGCACCTGGGGAAGGGTTGCAGGAACCCCAGAAATCTTAAGTTATTTCTGGTTGTGTTTGGGTTTAAAGTCTGAGGCACTGGTACAGCATATATTGCATAAAAATTTTAAACTAAGTAGCTTCACAAGGTTGGTAAGAAATAGCTAACATCCATCCTGAACCTGTGTTGAAGGCAGAGAAGTGATGGATGGCATTTGTAGGATAGACTCACAGAACTCACAGACCTCCCTGAGTAGCTTGCTAGCAGTGGTGCACTTTTTTCTATTAAACCAAAAAGGTATGTATTCTACTTATTAAAAAAAAAAAAAAAACCTTTTGCAAAGGAGTGAGATTCCAAAGCCAAGAAGCTTGCATTTATTCTGTGGGTTGAAATCTCTGGGCAGAACACTGTGAATCCGCAGGGAATGCTGGCAATGGGTGCAGTCACACATGGCTGGGGCAGCAGTGTCACCTGCTGTCTGGCGCAGGGACTGCGTTGAGACACATTCTGTTCTGCATTTACTGCTAATTAAGAATATATAAAGGCCTAGTATGGATATCACCTGCTCACCTTATAACTTTAAATTCTGCTTAAAAACTTTAAAGTCTGTTTATACCACTGTTTATGTCTAACAAATATGTGTGTATTTCATAAGGGTGGTCAAATGAGTGATCTCATGGAAGAAAACTGCAAGAAAAGCTATTCTTCCCAGGAAACATCTGCAGCAAAAAATGTGTCTCCTGTTGAGGACTGTTCAATAGGACATAAAAATTTGGTGTGACTTCTCCAGTATTATTTTATTATCAAGACACTTACCATTGCGTTTAATTTCTTCAATCATTACCAAAATAAAGAGCTGAAGTCAAGAGAGAAATACCAGTAACAACAACAGTAAAATGGATCAAGTTTGCAGTGCAGTGATTTAGAGGGCTAAGAGCAATTCTAAGTGTGTGGGGAAATAGGAGAGTAGTCTTGGAGGACTATCACAATAGTTTATTATTTGTTTGCAACTTAAAATTGCATAATTTACAATCATAAATAGTGATGATGCTGAAAATCTACCCCAGAGTCTGAAGCAGAAACGTCTACACAATGTACATATGTGAGATTGCCCTTCAGGTTTTTAGGAGGATGTAGCTGAAGATGCACAGCATCAACCACTTTGTAAAAAGTGCACTCAAGTACATGGATGTTTATGAATCACTGTATCAGCAGGCTGGGCTGAACTGCCACTGCTTTCCCCATGAGAAGCAATGAAAGGGCCCAATTGTTTGTGGAAAATCACTGTGGAGTCTGAAAGGAATGACATCCTCCAGGGAAGCTGAGAGATGGCAAGGTAGCTCCATTTATATAACAGGAGAAAAGATAAACTTGTATGTATTTTTCTGCCTTTACATAATGAATGACAGGTGTGTGGTCAAAGTCCATAGTCATTGTCCTAAAGGAAATTGTTTGACATGATGCTCATGTTTGTTTGCAGTGACTTTAGAAGCATCTGTCAACATACATGGGCTATGTGGAATGGTAATACAAAGAGATGATGTCTTAGCTTCCAAAAGTATTCAGCAGTTTTACCTAATTTCAAACATGAATTCCGTAAAATTGGCAGGAAAATGCTTCCTCCTATTTATCAGAAAACTCTGCTCAGTTGAGTTTCTTTGTTTTTGTGTGTTGGGCTTTTTTCCCTACTTCTCACTTGTGCAAACACTTAGTGCATTAGTTGCTCCTGTCATTTTTCTTGCCCTCAGATTGTTTGGACAAAGACCGTTTCTAGGCATCTGAGGGAACAGTGAAGGTAAGAGTGAATACATCTGAGATGTTTATAATCACAGCACTTGTTTTTACATTTTAGATAAAGTTGAAGAACAAAATGCACAGTTCTGCCTCTCACATGACAACTTGCAAACTCCATGCTACTGTATCAGAGTCAAGTATTCAGAGTCATGATCCTTCGGTCTCCACTCAGGATGTACAGTCGGTAAAAGGAATACTCAACTGTTGGACAAACAAACATTTTAAACAATCAATATGATCTTATAAGTTATCAGGAATATTAATTTTAATGCCATTCAAAAGCCAGTGAGGACACTTGGCAGCTAATAAGTATATTTTCCAATTGTACTAATTACGAACTTTCTGTTGTTTATTTATAGCAAAAACTCGAGAAAGAATTAAAATGGTTAGCTTTTCAAAATCCAGGACCTCAGGTAGCTGACTTCAATCCTGAAACTAGAAAGCAGAAAAAGAAAGCATGCATATCACAGATGAAACAAAAATTTTTTAATGAGTCCAAGTAAGACCTCTTAATTTATTACATACTTTACTTTAAAAAAATGGCTGGTAGGCTGTTCACTGAATCTAAATGAAATTAATAAAAGCAATGTATTTTGCAGAGAGATTTCTTATTACACTTGAAAGCTGTGTTGGGAAAACAAGATTTTTCTGTCTAACTTAAGGGAATTTTGCTATAGTTTGGTATGCATTAATTTTTTAATACCAATGGCCATTGCAATTAGGATAAAATGCTGATATTTCATTGTGCTGTGAGTTTGTTAAAGACAAATCCTTGTTGTACAGATGTTTTCCACAAGTGTTTGGTTTAGTCTCTGAATGCGTTGAAACGTTCTCTGAGAATTATTTTTGTTCTCTTTCACAGATTTGCAAAGAAATATGACAAACATGGCAGGCTGCTTTGTAACAACATAGATTTGTGTGATTGCCTGGAAAAGGACTGCCTGGGTTGCTTCTATCCTTGCCCCAAATGCAATTCAAACAAATGTGGATCAGAATGTCGCTGCAATAGAAAATGGGTTTATGATACAATTGAGACTGAAGATGGGAATGTGATCAGTGTGCTACCATTTTTTGTCCCTGACTGATTATGTTCTGTTAGTTTTTGTGCCTCAGCATTGTTCTTTTCTTCTTCATGTTTTATTAAAGTAAATCTTGGTTTTATGAATTGTCTCTAGTGAAGCATAAGGCAGTGGCGCTTATCCTTCTTTATTGCTGCCTACCTAGAAAACTTTACCCTTCCCCATCAAGTAAAATTACGTAATTCATTCTTTCTCATCCTTGGGAGTTTTGCTGAGGCACCTAGCCAATCCTTTCTAAATCCTGACTTTGTAAAATTGAAGGTGTCTGAACTGTTATGAGAAGATTATTTTCTTACCCTGGGAAACTGAATTGCATTACTTGTAATGAGGGTTTTTTCTGATTTCTCTGCTTGTTCATTTAGTCAGATGTGTAACACAGCTCTTTCTTTTGTGTAGGCTTGTCCAAGAGCCTTTTCATTCATTCCTCAAATAGGTGAGGCAGGAGGCATTTGAGATAACGCTGTTCTTTGAAACTAGGTCACTACTTGCCATGTTCATCTGTATATTAAGCGAAGGAGAGTGGAAACAGCTCTCTCTCAGCAATTCTTTCTTGCTGCTGAAGCTGAAAGACTGAAACCAACATGTTCAGTCAGCACTTTTTTTTACAGCATTTGGCACATTAAGCGTCAAGTGCTTATTAATTGTATGGCTAAACAGATTGGATATTTTTCCTTCTAGACAGAAAAGACTCTTCAGTTCCAGAAGTTTCCTCTTTGTGCAAGACATGACAGATTTTAAATATAATAACTTACACCCGGTCTTCTTATGGGGTAGGTGTTCTTGTTCATGATGGGCAGGCACACCTTTTTGAGGAGTGAGGGTCCGTCTGGATCTTGAAGGTGAGAAGGCTGCAGATGGTTGCAGGTGATTTCCAGAAGCATGCTGCTAGTGGGGGAATCATTCCTTGGGCCTAGTGTTTGTTTGTTTTTGAGGAGACGCTCCCAACTTTGAATGTGGCACCACTTTTCTTCATTACAAGAGGCCATTCTCTGTGAGAAAGACCTTCTGTTCCAACAAAAAGATATCTCTCAATAGAATAAACTTGGGAACAGATCCCAAGAATGTCTTAACACCAAATCCTTCTGACTTGCTACCTTGGGGAGACTATTTTATTCCTCTCAACCAATGACACCTTAAGCTTGTATCATGCAGGTGGCATGGGCAACAAGCAGGAGGAGCTTCCATTGTGCAGTGGGAAGGCTATGACATAGTCACCATCACTGAAATGTGGTGGGGTAACTTGCACAACTGGGGTGCTGTGACGGATGGTTATAAATCCTTCAGAAGGGATGGGTGAAGAAGGAGAGGTGGTGAGGCAGTCATGTATGTTAAGAAGTGTTCCAGTTGTCTCAAGCTCAATGATTGTGACAATAGGGTTGAGTATTTCTAGGCAAGAATCAGAGGGAAGGACGACAAGGTGGATATCCTGGTGGGAGTCTGTTGTAGACCACCACCCAGGATGAAGAGGCAGATGATATATTCTATAAGCAGCTGGGAGAAGTCCCACAATCACTTGCCCTTCTGCAGGGGGACTTCAGCTTTCCAGATGCCTACTGTAAATACAATACAGCAGAGAGGGAAAACAGTCCAGGAGGTTCCTGGAATGTGTGTAACACAAGTTTTCTGACACAGCTGGTAACTGAGCCAGCTAGGGGAGGCACCTGCTCTATATAAGAACAGAAAGGGACTACAGGATGGTCTGAGGCCATCTTGGGCACAGAGATCATGAAATGGAGTTTTCAATTCTCAGAGAAAAAAGGAGGGGATCAGTGTAACTGCTATCTTGGATTTAGGAAGGTCTGTTTAGGGGCCTGGCTGTCAGAATCCCTTGAGAGGTAAAGGAGTCCAGGAAGACTGGAAGTTTTTCAAGAAGGAAATCTTAAGAGTGCAAGCTGTCCTCATGTACTGAAAGACAAGCTGAGGTGAAAGAAGGCCATCCTAACTAAATAGAGAGCTTTGGCTGGAATTCTGGGTGAAAAAGAGAGTATATCACCTTTGGAGGAAGGGGAAAGCAGTCTAAACAGAATAGGATTTTCCCTATGGAATAAGTTTGCTCTAGAAAGCTGTTTAAGGGAAAGCAGATCAATTAACTATTCCATAAGGTCTGTTTGTCCTTCTTCTCTCTCTTCCCATTCCTCCCCTCCTCCCCAGAGTATGCAGTTTAAACAATTTGTGATGCTGTGAATTTACTTTGCCTGTCTTTTCCTTGTCCATGTAGCTGCTTTGCTCATGGCTACCAGTGATCCCGTTGCGGCTTAAGGAAAGGGAAAAGTACAGATACATATTAAACAACACCATAAACTAAGATACCTCTCCCAGTCTCTTGCCTAAAAACTGATTCAGTTAGTTTAAATTGAATTTATTGTGTCTTCCACTGCATTCCCGTGCTTACAATCATTATCCATCTGGAAGCAGATATTCACCCTCTGCTTTACTAGATGTTAGTACTACAAAAAGCCAATCTCATGGAAATGAATAATGTGTTCCCATGTGATTTTTGCATAAAGATGGTTCTTTCAGTTCTGGCCTCCTAATGGTTGGGCATTGTCTTATTGGAACTGTCGTAATTCCAAAGACTCCACTGCGCATCTCCTGCCATTTACAAACTTGACAATTCAAAAAGTAAAATAAGACCAATGCACAGCATCTTCTTGTTTGCCTTCATTGCACCGAGCTAGACTTCAAGCTAGAAAGCCATCCACTAAAGACAATTCTTTATTTAACGGTTTGCCTCTACTTCTCTATATCTGAAGTTTTCGCAGTTCTAAGGAAAAAACCACAATAGCTGTCCTTTCATATTGTATTGAATACTTACAGCTGCTTCTTAAAAAAAGGCTAATTAAAAGGAAATGTTAATAAAATTACTATCATGTGGCTCAGAAAAGGAAAAGGCAAGAGCCATCAAATATTATGACTTTTAAGATGTGAAGGTATGCTAACGACCATGAACATCTGAGGCTTTTTTGGATGAGTTAAGAGATAAGAGTTTTGAATATGGCAGGCCAAAGCTGCATCGGGGCACAAGCCTGACTAGCTAGACAGCTGTAGCAGGACCACCACTCTCTTGTAGACTCTACTTCTCTGCTACTAAAAGGGACACGTGATTTTTCCCTTGCTCAGTATTTGCAAATACTTCACGCAAAGTTCCACAGTGAAAAATTGTATAACACAGCACTTTTGAAACACAGACTAGGAATACAACAGATCATAGCACTATAAAACAACAGACAGAAAATTGAGATATTTTTTCCCAAAGTAAGCTCCCACATTTTATATAAAAATTATTGTGGGATTCCTGTCCAAATGGGGACTAAACATCACATAACTTCAGTAAACCACAAGGTACTCAGTTTACCTTCAGTGCTTTAAAACAATGAAGAACAGTCAGTCCTGGGAGAAGTCAGATCTGTGGTTCCAGAAAGTCTAGATATTTCAGTTACAGCCCAAGACCACTAAATTGTTCCTCCTGGCTTAAAATGAACTTCTGCATATGATGAGGTGCCGTTCAATCACACTGCATCATTAAAGCATTAAAAAAAACCAAAAACCAAAACAAAAACAAAACTAAAAAACCCCCACAAAAAACCCAAAACAAACAAAAAATTTCTAATTCTTTTCCAGACAATTTTCTTTATGCTCTTAAATACCTCCTATAAGAATACAATTAAACTTTGTCTATATCCCCGAAGACTTTTGGTTTTATTTTGGTTTGGACTGATTGGATTTTTCTTTGCTTTTCCTCAGTGTGCCTCAACCATCTAGTAAGTAGTAGAGTGAACCTATAGAAGCTTTTAAATTAAACCTGCTTTTACTGATACCTTTGCCAGTGATTCTTTAAAAGATCTTAAAACACTCATTTGCAACATGGGTACAAGTACAAATCAATAATAGATGAATGGATGTATGAGAAGTCACAACTTTTTAGAATTATTTTTTAATAACAGAAAAGGAATTAGGATAAAACATTATTTAATGGTGCTCTTGACAGCACCTTGTCAGGTTAGCTTCATTACTTATTGTTTCCAATCAGGTACTCTCTTTCCTGTCTTTCTTCACTGAGGCTCTGAACACAGAATCATACAGGGTGGAAGAAGCCTCTAGGGCCCTCAAGTCAAACCTCCTGTGTGAAGCAGGTTCATCTGGATCAAGTTGCTAAGGACCCTGCCCAACTGAGTTCTTAATGTTCATTCTCATTAATTTTGCATACTCATTTGATGCAGCAAAGTGTGAAAGAAAACACTTCAAAATAGATCCAGGTTATAAAAACAGAGAATTGGAAGCAAACCTGAGTGGCACATCCTATACCTGTATCAACTGGAACTTTATAAAATAAGTAAGCAATTGTCTAGACTTCCAGCCGCCCTTGCTCATTTTGCCTGTACAAACTTTATAAAATTCTGCTCTCTGGGGAGATTTCCTAGAACAAAAAGTTATGGGTTTTTTTTCAGTGTGGAGCAAAACTCTCATTTTTCTTTTCCAGCCAAGCAAATTTCTTGCAAGAATATTGTTTTTTCGAGTTTTATAAGAGCACAGAAAACCAGATGAAATAGTTGAATGTAATTGTATTTCATCCCAGAACAATAGCTTGAAAAATGTAAAGGCCATTCATAACAGTGGCTGTGGGTCCAACTTCTGGTAAGAGTTTGTCTTGCTTTAAGACAATTCAAAAAGTAGATACTCCGAAACAAGTTACCTTTCCCTTATAGTTTTGACCAATCACTGTCCACCAAAAAGGAGAAATTAGTATGAGTAGATATGAATGAAAAAATAACAGTTTACTAACAAGTGAAACAGCAACAGGCAAAAAATAACAGAGAATAATCACTAGATACAAAATTGCTAAATCTTGCTGACCCCCCCAGAAAAAAAGAGAAACTTAAAATGGTGGAGTGATTCCCCCCCCCCCCCCCCCCGCCCCAGGATGGCAGGCCCCACAGCTGGCAGTGCGGTCTGAAAGACAAATGGAAAACAGGGACAAAACCCTCCTGGCAAGGTAGGAACTTAGCGGGCAGTTCTGGTGGCAGATGGGAATCACGGGTGTGTTGCTGGTGTGTGACCCCAGCCCCGCTGTGTCAGTCTCCAGTTTTTGTCAGGTGCTGGTGCTGCTGTCTTTCTGTCTCCTGTCACCTACTATTCTGGAGCCATGGGTGTGCTGGGACGGAGCAAGAGGGAAGAAATAGTCTCTCAGAACCGATCTGTGATGACCTGGCCCCGACAGGCTCAAGCTCTGCACAGTTGATAGGTGTTGCAAAATTCACTCTGAAACAGCTTCTGACTGCAAAATGCAGATTTTTGGATTATATTGTGAGCCCAGAAAAACCCACCTGAAACAGCCTCTACCTTGAGCAAATGCCACAAGGGAAAAGAGCACTCGGCTTGGGCACTCCAACTTTTTAAAGGGATCAGCACCACCCCCACCAGCCCCACAATTCCGTTTCTGGCTGTGGTGCTGGGCTTTAAAATGTCAGTAACAATTTTGGGCATAGATAGATACAGAATACAATAACATTTTGGGTTACCCAGGACAGAAGTATAGCACAAATGTTTTTAAAGTTCCAGCCAGGAATTCTCTAGTTTTAAATTCCTTTTGGAATATGGCCACATTTGTCACTCTTTTTTTTTCTCCTAAACTTGCTTCTTAAGGCCAAGTCTATTTAAACACACATTATCTTTTCAGATGTTCTGGTTAAAATGCTGATCATATTGAAGTCGGTCCTATTGACTAAATTCACTTAACAGAGGCAAGATTTCAGCATATATGATTATAAAACATTACTTCACAGTACCCTCAAAAGTTTGCAACCTTTTCCCACCCACCTCTTCAGCCTACCATAATTTGTTACCATTTATTACCTTCATGACACATCTTATAAACCTTTGCAGCCACATTCAGAAGTCTTTTGAAGACTTTTAGTATTTTTAGTTGACTTCCTAGGAAAACAAGGCTTACACAGTTATGCTGCCTGTTCCTCTGTTTGCTCATCCCATCGTCTTTGATCCCGTTTTTCAATTTCAGCCAAATGTGATGGAAGACAGAGGTCTCACAGACATTGCATCCATTCAAGTGGAGTAGAAACACAAAATTCAGTGCTTGAAAGTTAATGGTTCTGTTATCAGCTTGACCTGAAAACATGCAGCTTGGCCTGAAACAAGGCATGGTGTGCTCTGTGCCTTATGTAGGGGAGTCCAATGGCGTGGGATGAGGTGGGACTTGGGGAACACTAGCTGGGCACAGGTTATTTGGGGAAGGTGGGAACACAGCCAGTCACTATAGATTCCACAGCCTTCAGAGCAATTTGCTGTTGCTGTAAGGGTGGCGACTTGGTTTGACGAGTTCGTGGCCTACCAACAAGAACCATGATGACAGGGGCTTTAGAACTGCGCACTCCCACGTGGGAACAAAATGTCCCTGTGGAGCCTGAGGGGCTGAAGAGCTCCATGCAGTGTGGAGCTCCGGGATGTGACTGAAGGATGGGCACTCGTCCCCGGCACCACAGCAGCTCTGAGGCCTCCCCCTGTGGGTGTTCAGCCACAGCCCTTCCAGTCCCGCTGCTGCAGAGCCCCTCGGGAGGTGTCCCCAGGTCACCCTGCATGCTCCCCGCAGGATGGGGATCGGCACCTTCTCCCAGGCTAGCGGTGATGGGACAAGAGGACACAGCCTCAAGCTGTGCCCAGTCGGGTTTAGGATGGACCTTAGGAGCATCAGGAAAATGAATCCACTGTGCCAGAGGTCTATGTCCAACAAGGAGACAGAGGAGTCCTGTAACTTTATTTGAGGCCATGGAGTGTTTCCCATGGGGTCTCTCAAATTGCTGGAGGATGCAGCCTCCTTTTTATCCTAATTTCCCAGTCTCATTTCCCTCTCTATTCTCCTATTGCCTGAAGTAGTTGAGAGGTACAGACTTCCCGAATCACCTGATACAGATGCCCTTTTTCTTTGTATCTCTGTTCTTTTCCTCTCAGTCCAGGAATTTAGCATGGCATTGGGTAAGCAGGAGTCCGTGTCAATTAGTGGAATTCCTCTGGAATTTATGGTTCCTCCTATTGCTTCTTTCACCTATCAGTATCAGGCTTCATCTACCAGCAGGCCCACAGTTTGTTCGTAAAGGCACACCCCACCTATTTCTTTCCGGAGGAATTTCTTCACAGAAAGTGTGATTAAACATTAGAATGGACTACCCAGGGAGCTGGCGGAGCCAAGGAAAGACTGGACGTAGCTCTCAATGCCATAGTGTAATTGACATGGCGGTGCTCGGTCACGGGCTGAACTCGGCCATCCCAGACGCCTTTGTCACGGCAGCTCGTTTCGCCATCCGGCGGCTCCGCGCTGCCCCGGCTGCGCGCGGCGCGGCGGCGCTTGGCCCCGCCAGGCCACCGTCGGGGGCGGGCCGGCGCCGCAGCAATGGCGGCGCCCGTCGTGCCGGAGAGCGACAGGTACCGGCGCTCCGGCGGCGCCGCTCCCGCCGGGCCGCGCTGCCCCTCCGGGCCGGGCCGGGCGGGGCAGAGCGGGGTGGGGCAGGTCCCGCCACGGTTCCGGGGCGCAGCGAGGCCAGGGCCCCTCTGATCCCCTCTCTCCTTCCTCCCAGCATCCGCAGGGCCGTGTCGCTGCTCAACGCCGTGGACCCGGGCCGGTTTCCGCGGCTTCTCTCCCGCCTTCTCCAGAAGCTGCACCTGAAGGTTGGCGGGGCGTGGGGAGCCGGCGGGGGCCGTGTCCCGCTGGGGCGGGGCGGCAGCGGGAGTTCGGCGGTGCTGGGAGGGCGCGGGGCCCGGCCCGCCCGGAGCTTGGGCCGCGCGGCGACGGAGAAATGTCCCCCACCCCCCCTGCCTCTTTTAAGGAGTTTAGATCCTTATTTCATTCATCACTAATTCTTCAGAACTATTTCAGAGGTATGAAATAAAAGCCGGTAGCGAATGGCGTGAGAAGGTGAGTGGCATGAGAACGAGTGATGCTTGTTACAGCCACTGCCTCCAGGTGCTGGTGCCTCCGAGAGCGCTCTCAGGGGACACGCGAGTTGCTTGGCTTTTTGCACAAACTCTGCCCCTGCCCTCGCGGGTGCTGTCCGCAAAAATCGGATTTGTTACCCGGTTTGCAAAAGGCCAGTGACTACACGCTCAAGAAAGACGTTGGTTATTTATTTCAGAATGTTGCAGGGCTGGTGTTCAATGATATTCCCCTAATGAAACATCCCAACCACTAGAACTTTTTATTATTTATACATTTTAGCAAACAAAGGCATTAGCGTTCTTTGGCAAAAGTTACATAGTTCTTATTAATTAGTATTCTATTTTCTACTGGTTAATGATTCTCTTGCTTCCTATGCTAATTAGTCTGCATGCTCAGTCTTTCTGAGTCCGTGGGTTTCTTGGGTTGGTGGTCTGTGAGCTGGTGGTCGCAGATCCCCCTGCAGGAATTACCTTTTACCCAGTTGGAGCTGATTTCAGCACAGCTGCTGAGTTGGCTTTCTTGGTTTCTCCCTTATTTTGGGAGTTCTGCCAAATGTCCTTGAGGCTCATAAATCCTGCATTCTTTGTGTTCACTGTCAGTGGTACATCCTTCTTCCCCAGTTTTGTTAACCTACCCCTAGGTCTGAGGTCACTGACATGTGTCAGGCCCTCAACCTGAGCAACACAATTCTTCCAACAGGTAATCTGTCTTTCTGAAGCCTGCATATCACTTAGAGCTTGTTAGCTGCTTTGTGCTTCATGGATTAAATCTGCTTTCCTGTTAATTAGGCTTGAAAGTATACAAAGGTCAAACATCAAAGAACACCCTTTCTCGAGAAAATTTTACATGTTCCACATTTTGCAACATAAGGGAAACACTAAATGCATGTTTTATTTATTTTTCTACGCTTGTGCATGTCCATCAACCAAAGACACCTGAGGAATTAGGGATAAAAGTTAAGTCCAGAGCTTTTAGTGAATATTTCTGTCATCTTTACAGAAGATGTTTCTAATTGCAGAATTAAAAAAAAAAAAGGTAAATTAGTAGTCAGTTTCATTGCACAGTGCCAAAATGTCAAATGCAGATTAACTCTAAACTTTGTACTAAATATTGCAGGGGAAACTGCAAAACGAATCTTACACCAGAAATTATTTTGTTCGTTTCATTGTATTTCAGTGTCAGATTGTGTTTATTCCCTTGTTTTGTGTTCAGAAAAAATATAAAAAGAAACACAGGATTTGTTTGGTATACACATATACGTACAGACTAAATGGTAAAATATTACAGGAGCAGCACGGGAAAAAAGCAAATATATTAAAGGTTATAATTCTGAGACTGTAAGGCTTTGTTTGATTCAGCTGCTGTTTGTTGGGTTTTTTTTTCTATTAACATTACTAGCTTGGATGCTGCTGTTATTGCAGAGAGTTCTCAGTTCTTTTGTATGGATATTAACTCTTTGGTAACTGGAAAGTATCACTAACTTTTTGTTTGTTTGGTTTGTTCTTTTTTACTACTCCATAGCATTTTAGTAGCATTTACATGAGCTGAAGTGATTATTGTAATTTAGCCCAATCAATCTCATGAACAGTTTTGCTGACCTTTCTGAAGTATCTAGGACAAGTTAAATTACTGGAAATGAACTTCATTGCCTTAACAAAGCAGACACTAGGAGCTCTGTGTTTTCTTTTAACAGCTAATGATTCAAATAATGTTTCCATTTTGATATTCTTGTTACAAATGTTGTGATCATTGAAAGTTTTGTGTAATTGCCTCATTTTTTTATTTGGACAGCTAAATTGTTTTGCTTGAGTGGCTTTGCAGTTTTTGGATTACTAAGTGGTCTAAATGTGGTGTTTTGATGTCTGTGTATAGATTTGTTGGTAATTATGTTTTAAATGAAGGCAATATAAGCATTTTAAATTACTATTTAATTTACTGTATTGTATAGTATAGTAAGTACAACTTTTTTTTTAATTTGCTGTATAGTGTAGTAAGTACAACTGCTGTATTTTAAGAGTACAGCACATTCTCAGTTGTCTTTACAGGAGGGTATTGATTCAAACCTGACTGTCAAAATAAATATACATGAGGCCTTTATTTCCTTTGCAGCAGCATGGGTGGTTTTTAGATGGGTGTCCAAAATGGAAGAAGCATAAATAATTAACTACAGTATTACCTTCTGTTTTCTGGGGTGTGATTTAAGTAATGCATTTTGCACTTGATTTACTTTTATTTATAAAAGGTTGTTGGAGCTGATTTGATAATTGAAAGAAGAATATTTCTGTAGTGTCTATGAGGTACAAAGGAAAAGCATTTCCTTCTGATGTATGTCAGGTAATTCTGAGGTAGAGTTGGCTTTCAATTTTGATTTTCAGTGAGAGCAATTGCATTTTCTGTTGGAAAAGAGCTTTGCTTTGTAATTTCTATTTAGAAGCAACTGCATAGCCACTATGCTTATAAAGACAGGATGAAAGGTTTTATTTTGACAGGTGTGTTCTTGGTCCTTAAATGAGCTATCAGGACTAACCGTTTTTGTTTTTCAGGGTGAAAGTACCTTCAGTGAAGAGGAGGAAGAAAAACTTCAAATAGCTTTTTCATTGGAAAAACAGGATCTTCACCTGGTTCTTGAAACTATATCATTCATTTTGGAGCAGGTATTTCGCTTTCATCATTGTGCATTGATAAATACATTTTTTTATCCAACTGAAGATTTAAAAAATACGACAATGAAATTAAAAAGGAATTAGTGAAAACATATCTGTAGTATATTATGTATGCTTTGGGGTCATGGTTTAACTGCATTTGTTTTCATACCTTTCTGACTTGGATGGCGCTAGGCGCCTTTGTGGAGTGATTTTTCAGCTAATGTAAATGTTAATGGTAGAAGTGAAGTCTACATGACTCCAAGTGAAGTGTTGATAATTATGAGATACATGCTTCCCTCTTATTCATTGTAAACAAGCTAGCCATGCATTTTTTAAGTTCTTGTGAGGAAAATATTGGATAACATTACTGAGCACAGCTTAAGTTACTTTAAGAGTCAGTTCTGGAAAATTTTCATACACAGAAACAGTCTGTACTGCAGTGAACAGGCACACCTGCTGTAGGTCTGGGATTTGGATGAGTGGATGACTGCATGGTATAGCATGGTGTAGTCACCTTGTAAACAGAGAAGGTTTTCTGATTCCATGGTCTACCTTTGACTAAGGTTGGGAAGCTGTTGTATTGTCCAGTAAATACAGTAACTGTTCTAAAAATTGTCAAACCTATGATGTTATTCATCCATTTAATGCAAATATAGAATGTGTAGACTGTGCAGAGGGCATACATAGTGATGTTCAGTTGTGGGATTTAAATCTGGTCCTTTTGTACACATGCCAGCTTATGATCAGTTCACTTAATGAACATATTCCACTGCATTAGAAATAAAACAAAGAGTCCTCCCTATGGCTCCCATCCATCAAAAAATCAAAACGAAACTTGAGGACTGGAATTTTCAATTTTCATCTCTTTGTTTCAGCAAAACAGCAGAACTACCTGTTTATTACTTTATCATTTCATGAGACTTCTTAATTTATATTATATTTATTGAAGATGAACAGAAAGTGCAGTTAATCATCTTCTTTCTTCTTTTACATTTAAAATAAAAGAGAGGGAAGAATATTAATATCTGCCAAAAAAAAAAAAAAGAGTCCCAGATGGACTACATGTTGTATGAGAACTCTTTGTGTTCCTGCTGATAGCTGTGCTTCTTGGAGCAGCTGCCTGTTCTCTCAGACCATAACTTTTTTAACAGCCCTTTGGTCTGTGGAGTCATTATAGATAAAAAGACTGCTGTACAGTCTTTGCCACATTTGCTGTTTCTTTTTTTTCCTTTACATGGTGCTGACATAGTCCTGTTTCGAAAGTGAAGAACCATATAGAGTGCGTGCCACAAAAAATTGACCCTAATAGGGAGATAATATCTGACTCACTCAGTTTACGCAAACTGTTCTTGGTTTTTCAGAATATTACCTTGTAGTTTAGGTTTGCTTGAATAGTGTGAATTTGGAGAAGTTTTCCTTTCTTCACAGTCAAAATTGTCTTCAAACCCCATTTATTTTCAGTGATAACTGCTTTGACGTTAGGTACAATGGAAGCCTATACATATATCTGGCCTGTGTCTGCATTTTTTTCCTAGTTTCTCTGTCTTGAGAAGAGTAATTTGTAACACTGAATTTTGAGATAGTTACCATTTTTCATCTCCCAAGCAAGAGGGTTAAGATGAGCAGGGTGCATGTAGTTCCCCCAATGGAATTGCTAGTAAAAATGTTGTGTGAACATGGTGACCATTTGTTCTAGAACATATCTGGTATAACTTGTAGAACAGCACTCAGCAACAGCCATTATTTTTCCTTTAACAGGCAGTCTATCACAATTTGAAGCCTGCTTCATTGCAACAGCAGCTACAAAGCATTCACCTGGATCAAGACAAAGCTGAAGCATTCGCTAATGCATGGGCAGCTGCAGGTCAAGATACGATTGAAAAGTTCAGGCAGAGGGTTTTGACCCCTCAGAAGGTAATGTGTGTGGTTTTTCTTCTGAAAGAGAATAAAGTTGTATTTGTTTTAAAGCACGGAGTTTAAATTAAAGTACAAAGTCTGTGACAAGGCAGGGTACTTACAGGTACTAGATAAATTTGACCTGGACAGTTGAATTCTGTTGTCTTAAAGAGTTACGTGTTAGCTGAGCTGCTGTGACTGTTGGAACCTGGCTATATATGCACTATTAGCAACCTGCTTATGGTTTGGAGATGTTTGTGAACAGGCTTTACAACAGGGCCAGGAGACAGTGTGCTCATGAGCACATGGTGGTTGCGCTCATCAGGCCAGTGATACTCTGTACTTGCATGTGAGCTCCTGCCGTCTTTAATTTTGTAAGCTGGTTGGGTAGTGAATTTTGTGGGATACTGCAGTTTTGAGATGTTTTTCTATGATGACACTATCTTGCTTCCTATGTGCCTATTTCCAGTTAAAACTTGCTACATACTATGGAAGTCTCATTGTATCTTTAGGCATAGATGGCTGTATCTATGAGAAGGTATAATAACATCACTTTGTTGTTTCATACTAAGCCTTCAAATCCATAAGGAGTTGTTTATAAAACACACCAGTGTCAGCCAGGATCAAATTTTTAGAAAGAATTATGAAACATTGACTCAATTATTCTTACTTTATCATTGCTTTATATCTTGCTGGGATAAGATTCAATTTGTTACTTAATGATTTGGTTAGCAAAATAGTCATAGAAAATAAATTGTTTATATTAAGTACATATGATGCATTGACAGAACTAGAAAAACATAATTTGTACCAGCCTATTTGCACCTAAATAAATCTAGAATTTCACTTAGGAGTAAAATTCACATTTTGAGAAGATGAGGTATTTCTGTGAAACAGAGTAAAGATACTCAGAATTGCATAAAAGTTGATTTAAAAAATATTTAAACTTGATCCTTTGTAAAACTCACCAATTTTAGACACAAAACTTACAGGATTCTGATAGCAAAATTATGATACTTCATGAACCTAACAGAGTAAATGACCAATTGTATACTTACGTATGCAAAAAAAAATTAGCAAGATATTTTGGGTTTCTGATTTTTTTTTGAGATAATATTTCTGATGCCAAGTGTACAAGTCCCAAAGTTTAAATGGTCAGTGGTATGGTAAGTATATAGGCAGGTAAATAATCTGAAAACCAAGTGAAATAATGAAAGATTATAAGGTGAACTTTTCAACGTACATAGCATATGTGCAGAATGGAAGGCAGTTCTGAAGATAGCCTATAAAGCAGCTATCTTTAAAAATTTTCTTCAGGCAGACTATACATTAATACATATTTTACTGCTGGCTCCTCAGCGTATGAGAACGTAACAAAAACACCTTTCATCCTCCTTTATTTCCTGTATGTACCATACATACCTGTGGTCCTTCTGTGATCTGGCTTGGGAATGACACTGCTCTATTACTTGAGTTTTGTGAGCCCTGCAACATACAATGTTTCTGGTGTATGTAGGGTTTTGGAGGCTCTTTCTAACTTCAGCACCATCTCCTAATGCAATAGTGTTTTCCTACTATATTACATTCCATATAAAGAATTTGTAAACCGTAATTTTTAATTGAGCTTGCAGGAAAGAAACTGCAAAAACATCATAGTGCGATTTAGTTGTTTTTTAGTGTGAAAGCAGGTTTAAATACAGGTGTGTGCCTCTAGATGTGCTTAAACCGTCATTTTCCTTCCTGCCTTTTTGCCCAGATAACAGTTTGAATATCAGTTTGAGTGTAATTTGAGTTTGAAGTTGAATTTGCTTTCTCAGTTTGTTTTGAAAGTCTCTGAAGTATTAATCCTGTAGACTTGAAGTTCATGAGAATTTTCCTTAAAGATTAAGTTCACAAAACTAATTGCTGAATAAAGAATTTATTCTGCTAACAAGGCACACAGAAATAAAATATTTTAAAAATTGCAATGAAGTGGAAGAACTGCATGCCATCTCCTTATAATCTTCTGAATTTCCTTGTGATATCTTACAAATACAGTAGGTGACTGTATTGTTTCCTTCAATGTTCTATTTGTAATTGCATATCAGCATGTATTTTCTGTATTGCCTTTCTCTATCTTGTGAAGTAGTGGGCAAAATACTCTCTTACTTGCGGTACATTGCTGTAGTAGCCAATTTTCTGTAAATGTTCATCATCTCTTCAATCAAAGTTAAAAAAACGTTATAAACCTGAAAAATACTTACAGAAGAGTGGTTGCTTTTTAGATTAGATCTACAGTTTAGCTATTTATAGTGATTTAGAGATTAAATTAACTTGTTTGTAAAAAGAGATTTGTATTGAATTATTAATACCCTCTTCAACATGTGTATATGGGTGTAACATACAAAACAGTTGATCCTGTAAATATGCATTCTATATTGGTACATCTTTACATTGCCATATATGAATTCCCAATTTACATTGTTCTCTTACAAAAGCAATATTATGTACAGAAAAAGAATGACATTTATATTATCACAGGTTCCAGCAACCTAATCACAGAATAGTTGAAGCTGGGAGGAACCTCTGGAGTATATCTGATCCACCCCCTCTGCTCAAGCAGGGACAGCTAAAGCCAGTTGTGCAGTACCATGTCTAGACAGCACCTGAACATCTGTGAGGATGAATGTTCCACCACCTTTGTGGGCATCCTGTGTCAGTTCTCGGCCACTCTCAAAGTGCCAAGTGTTCACAGAGAGCCTCCTGTTTCAGTTTGTGCCCATTGCCTCTTGGCCTGTCATTGGCCATCACTGAAAAGAGTCTGGCGCTGTCTTTACAGCTTTCCTTCAGGTAAGAAGGTAGAAAGCTCTCTTGGCCTTTCCTCATATGTGAGGTGTTCCAATCCCTTCATCATCTTCGTGGCCTTTGATGTACTCTTTCCAGTATGTCCATGACTCTTATATTATGGAGCCCAGCACTAGTTACCCTACTCCATGTGGGGCCTCACCATTGTTGAGTACAGGGGAAGCATCACTTTCCTGAGCCTGTGGACAGTAGTCCTCCTAGTGCAGCCCAGGATGGATCATGTTCAGCTTGTGTCCACCAGTTGCCTCAGGTTCTTTTTCACAAAGCTCTTTTCCAGCTGGGCAGCATCCAGCTCGTACTGGTATTTGGGGTCATTCCTCCAAGTGCAGGATATTGCACTTCCTCTTGTTGAACTTCATGAGGTTCCTGTCAGACCACTTCTCCAGCCTGTCCAAGTCCCTGTTGATGGCAATGCAACCCTTTGGTGTACCAGCCACTCCTCTCCGTTTTGAGTCATCTGCAGACTTGCTGAGGGTGCACCTGTCCCATCATCTGGATTGTTGATGAAGATGTTAAACAAAACTGGGCTCAGTATTTGCCCTTAAGGTAGGCTCTAGTTACTAGCCTCCAGCTACACTTTGTTTCTCTGTTTACCACCCATTCAGCCAGTTTTCAGCCCACCTCTGTCGGCACTGGCAGCACACATCAGCAGCTTGTCTATGAGCATCTTACAGGACACAGTGCCAAAGGCCTCCCTGAAATCAGGGCAGACCCCGTGTTTGTGTGAGTTTCTTCAGACTGATTTATTTGTACTCTGCATGGTTGATGTTGGATTCATAATGAGACTTTTTTGGTCAAATGTACCTTGTAGTTTTGTTTGCAATTTGGATTCCAGGAATATAGAAGTTAGGGTACTGGATCAGAAAATTTATTCATTGGGTGTCCTGTCTTCGGCACCTTGAATGGAAGCATAGAGGTGGAATCCTTTAGCTAACCTGTTTGCTGGAAACTTGCACCTCACGTCAGGACACAGAGTGTGACTTTCCCCCTCAAAGGTGATTGTTTCTCACGAGATATCCTACTTAGTGAACCTGGTGGTTTAGTCTCTGTACTTGCCTGGTTTCTGATTTTCTACCACTTGAGGGAAAAGCGATACGTGTAGATGTTTTTTAAAAACAGTATTTCCATTATCTTTTGATATTTGATGCATATCATCAAATATCATCATATACCCTTTTCATTGCAAGAAGTGCTAAACAAGGGTGCAGATTTCTTGCAGATAATTTGTCTGTATTGACATGTTATTTCTCTTAAACCAGATTCTTTTCTCACCTGCAAAGTACAAGTTGTTAAAAAGTAGTGTTCTGAGTTCCGGGTCTGTCAGTTCTGCACAAGAGGTGTAGGTGGTAATGTGCTGGTTGATACCTTCATTAGGATGACAAATCAAATTGTGTTTGTTAGAGCAGCAGAACAAGTATTTCCTAGAATACTGATTAGGTGAAGTTTTCTGTGGCATATTGAACACTGTCTCTAATTATTTGAGAAAAAATGTTCTTTTTTTAACCTAGGTCTTTGAAATTCTTTGTGCAGACTGCTTAGTAGATAGGGATGTTATTGACTCATGAAATTAACAAAAACTTTGGAGTTAAAATAAGGCTATACTGTTTAATACTGTTACTCCATCTTTTCATTTTTCTTCACTGAATTATTGGCAGTCTTCAGCTGCACAGGGTTATTAATTATGTGTATTCTGCTGTTAATTGGTTCTTTGGTCCTTACTCATATGGCAGTGCCTTTATTATATTATTTCTGTTGATGATACAGTCAACAATCCTAGACAATTACAATGATGGTATTTGTATAGTTTTTTTACTTTGAACTCATTCTTAATTTGGCCTTTAGAATGATAGGCTAGTGATAATAGTTTGATATCAGTCTGATCCAGTTTTTAAGTCTTTGCTTGGTAATGTATAAATTTAGAAAAGAGGGCACCCTGATCAGATTAAAATATATTTTTTCCTGTCTGCAAAGAAGAGCTAGATTTTTAGTAGGGTTCATTCTGAATTCTCATAGCAGTTTTTCATCAGTTTTGTTGCTTTTCTCCTCTTCTTCCTCACCCTAATATTATGTTCTCTGTATGTGTTTTGGTGTTCTGCGCAAATCTCTTTTTTAAAGGCAGATCAAGCTAAGTGCTTCATAGCTTTCTTGTTTTGGAAAACTATTCAGGGTGTCCTTAAAATATACATAAAAAGATAAAAGTCCTATGTTGCCAAGCAGGAGGAGTTTTTTTTAGCTTTCAGACAGCATTGCTTAATATAATGATGCGTGGGAATGCAACTAGTGAAATTATGTACCTAAAATTCTTGACAGAGCTGTCAGTTCTGTATCTTGAGTGCCTGTTTGAAGCCATATGGGAAAAACTCTGAAAGTGATTTTCTCAGAAACTGGCCTTCTTGCTAATGGGTGTATATGTAATGTTAATATGCTAAATTCCCTGTGCTAAAAGCTGGCACATCTACAGAAATACTCTGAAACACATGCATCCTGTGGTGGTTATGACAAAAAGAAGAGAATGGTGTGCTCTGTGTATGTCATGGCAGAATTTTTTTGCTGGTATCAGAAGAATGCAAAATAAGGAGGAATACAGCTCAAACCCTAAGAAAGAATTTTACCGTTTCTTGTTAATATCTGATCAGCTGGTCATTCTTAGTGACAAACAGAGGTCACAAATACAGTGTTGTACCTACCAGCATTGTCACAGTGAATGGTGAGCCAGCTGGCATCATGGGATGCCAATACACTCACAAAGGCAAAGAAAACAGAAATGATTATATATGAAATAAAACCAGTTTTGTACCTAATGAGATTATTTTAATTGCCGGCTATAGCACATCTGAGTGCTACTATTTCACTCAGTCAGCTTTGTTAGTAGGAATTTTAATTGTTTACAATTTTTAGGTACTGCTTTCTGAGGATTTTTTAATGAGTTTCTTTCTATCCTTGCTCTCTTCTGTCTTCTACCAGGAAAGTGTAAATTGTGAAGGTTAAAAGGAGGTACATTTTGAGAGTGTTCCGAAAGATCTGTAACTTTTGTTCTGTTCCTACATGCAAAATAGCATTTTTTCAGGTTATAGGAGTACTGTGCTTATCTTGTGTAACTTCCTGTGTAATACAAACCATAATTTTTCCTCAGTATGTAAAAGAGCTTTTGGAGCAGGAGTCTGTGATTTCAAGGCTTGAAATGACAGGTAATTTCTGGGGTCTTTTTAATGGTCACTAAAAATGTCTGGCTTATTTCTAATCAAAAGCTGTCCAACTTAATCTTCTCTCCATTGGATCTTGCTATGTATTCTGCTAGATAAAAAGTCCAGTCAGCCATGACTTAATAAAAGTGGTCACAGACTGG
Organism: Acanthornis magna; assembly: GCA_036785705.1. NCBI lineage: Eukaryota > Metazoa > Chordata > Aves > Passeriformes > Acanthizidae > Acanthornis > Acanthornis magna. The sequence goes on along the minus strand of JAWUZG010000236.1, from coordinate 3,653,577 downwards.
TGTGCATTTTTGCTGCAACTCTGTGCCCACAAATTTCTCATAGACAGAGCACAACACCGCATGTACCTTTTGCACAAAGTGAACCCCAAAATGCTAGGGTTTTTGCAACCTGAATGCTGCTTCTAATGTTTGTCATAGAGCCTCTTTCTGTTTGCTTTCAAGCTAGCTGTTTATCAGTAAAAATCAGTTAAAGATGAAAACTCACAGTAACTTCGGTTACGGGAAAGTCTTTTGAAGCTGCAGCTTAGCACTAGTCTTACTCTATCAATTCTTGTCATATTATTTCTTTTGTTTCCTTCCTTTTGAAGCATACTGGTTCTTTTTGAAGTGTGTCTTCTCCTTGAATTCCAGGGTTAAAGAGATGAGGGGTTTTGGTTTGAATATTGAGCAAAGAAGTCTGAAAATACCACTTTTCTTGGTATATGTACTGAGTAAAGTTTGCTGAAAAGAAAAAGGATTTTATCTTTGAAGACAAAAATGGGAAATCAGAAGTAATTAACCTTCAGGAGAGAGCCAGTCTTGGATGAAGAATCTAGTTAAACTTACATATTCACCAAGTATGGTGGATTTAGGTGCATATTTTCCTTTTAGAGTTAAATGCCAATCTCATCTCTTTTTACTGTGCTCTTAATATCTTCTGTGAGAGGTGAGGTAGAGGCTCTTTGTTTTGCTCCTGTCGCTTTTTCTAGCATTAATTACAAGCTTAAACTAACAGTTTACAGAGTTAAAAAACTTTCACTCTTCATTTTAAGTTTTTTTGCTGCCTTCTTAAGTTACTGATGTCATTAGGGAAAGTTATGCTGAGGGGTCCAAGAGTTATACAGCAAACATAATGTGTTTGTTCGCATTAGTGAAGATTTCTTCCCATTCAGTGCCTCTATCCCACTAGCTTGGTTTAATCTCTTGACTGACTCTTTGACCCAACCTATTTTCAGTGTCTTGGTCATAACAGTGCCTTCTTTTGAGGCTAAGATACTTTTCTTCCTCTATCCCTGAGAATTGTGTGCTTTTCGTTCAATATTTTTACAGGATTCTGTACATTCTCTGTGTGTCTGCCTAGCTCAATCCAATTCTATCCTTGTCTTTATGTTAGAACTAACTTTATTTCTAGTTATTCTTGTCTACTGGTGAAAACCATAGTTTCTCCTTGCTTTTTTTTGTTTTGTTTTGTTTTCCTGTTTGCTGACGGTCTCACAATATCTTCAAGATTAAGATGGAATCTGATTTGACTTTGCAGTCTAGTACTGTCTAGGTAGACAAGATTCATCCTGTGATTCTTACTTTCTTATGCCTTCATGTCTAAGAAACATTATATTGTAAAACTGTCATTAACATTTCAATGTCCAGACTTAAAATTTTAGTAGGAGTCACTGTAGTTGACTATGCCGCTTCTGCTTACCTTGGCCATGCATGTGTGTTATGACTGACTGTAACTACGGACTTGTAGATAATAAAAAACTTCAGTGTATTGTACTGAATCCGTCCTATGGATGAGTGGTTGTACCTATGGTTTTGTTGATAGTTACCTGCCGTTTTTATGGTGCGTGTTGCAAGTCATATGTTTAATTTGAAAATTTGCCTGATACTGTCAGCTGAAGGTGCTAGTCATTCATTTTGTAATTCATATGTACAGGTAAAATATGAGTGTTACAAATTTTAAACTTGCCATTGAAGAATACTTTCACCAAAACTACACAATGTCTGAGTAAACCATTTATGAAATGTGGATACTGAATTGCTTTGGAGTTGAATATGTTTGTGCAGTAAAGAGACAGATTTTTAACTACTGTATACCATGATGTTTTTCTATTGCTAACCATATGGAAATCCAGCTGTTTCACCCAGGGTTCCTCACCTGTGGAGCAGTTGTTACAGTGAAACCTGCTGAAAGGAAGCTGCAGCATCCAAAACCTCCTTCAAAGATACTCACACCAGATTAGTTCAGCTGAAGTCAGTAGCAACAATGGAGAATAAAAATCAGTGTGTTTAAGTAGTCATCTCCAATGCTCACAATGCTCAAGTTTCCCATCAGGAGAAAATTGGTGTTTGATCTGGGGCTTAACTTAGAGGATACACTCTCTTCCTGATTGCACATTATTTCTGTGATGACGACCCTACCTGTGATGATTGGCAATTTTTGTCTGTCAGTCATTTCCTTCTCTTGAAATTTTACCCCTTTTTTTTCCTGTTTCAATATTTATTTGCTGTATTGGGTACACTTTTGTCTTCATCCTGCTGCTGTCTCCTCTGCAATAATACTCTTTTCTTAAAGAGATGGAAAGAGTTTTTGACGGAGTTCATAGCCAGGCATGTTTTGTCACCCTTAAATCATTCCTAAATTATTTTCATCATCACAGCAGGCAGAATTAGACATTTTCATGTCTAATTTTGATTTTTGATTTTGGAGTGCTGAGTTTGCTGATGAAAAGTGGAATTGGCACCTCCGGCTGTAAATTTTAGAGAGAAGACATAATGGTTTCCTCTAGTTTTATCCTGGTTTGATTACACAGGTCTGAAGATAGAGTAATGCATTGAAGACCATTTTTGTTTAAACATGTAATGCATGCTTAGTACTCTCCCATCCTTACAGAACTGCTAGTTAATATATTAAAACTGTACATACATGTTGCAATACTTTCTTTAAATGAAAATTATTAATCTATTTAATTGTGACTTAGTACATTTTGTTTAAATAAATATTGAAAGATGAGGGAAGGCAATCCCCATACTTCAAACTTTCTTTTTTCTACAATGAATTGAGGAATACTTTGTCTTCGGTGCAGGAACTCATTATGGCAGTGGTATGGCAGTTACTCATTTAAGAATTAAACTGAGTGAAAGAATGGTCATACTAATTTTCCTTTAGATTATTTGGTTAGGACAACTGAAAAAATGTAAGTGAAAGAACTGTACAAGAAAGTTTCTTATGGATTATTTATTTCCTCAAAATGTCTTGTTGAGTGGAAGACATTCTTAAATGTTTTGTGTCAGTGCGATATGTACTACTATAGTAATACAAGAAAAAGATTTCTTGGAGGTGTCTTTCATATCCCATTATCTCTTCCTTTACTGCTCATAACAGTTTCAGTGAGGATAATATGGATGGCTTAAATTAGATAAACAGCTCTTTTGACTATTACAGGAAATGTTTAAAGTTGGACTATTCCTCTCAAATTAGAAGGAAAAATAACTGAAGTGAATGAGTTAATATCTGAGACAAAATGATGATTTCATTTGTTAAAATGTAATTTCTCTCTTTCTGTAATTACTGTGTTTGGGGACATTATAGGTACCTTGCTAAGGTATGTGTAGGCAGAGACATTGAGTTGTTAATTTTCCCCATTTTTGCAACCGTCTACATTATGTAGTGCACTTTTTCAGTTTGTCAGGCTTCATTTTCAAGGTATAGTTTTTGCTCACACTGGGTCTATTCAAGGGTAGTTCCTTATTTCTTCAGCTCTCAGAAATCTTCCTCAAGAATGAGCTAAAGGCTGGGTTTTCATCTCCCTTTTATGCACTCTTCCACAATGTTACTAATTCTTAACACTAAAATAGTAGAAGTTTAGACTTTGCAATCTTAAGGTGTCAAGCTGAACTTACCTCCAAGAATAGTTGCTGTGTGTGAACAGATGCATGCTTTTACCGATAGACCACATTTAGGAGAAATAGATGAGGAGAGTTTAACTTTGGAAAATAGTGCTGTGCACTTGTACGTTATTTTAGTGTTTTTAATAGAAAGAGCTTCAAGCAGGTCAGTTTTTTTCTCAGGCTATAAAAAGCATAATCTGATGTGCAGTAACAGTGAAGTTATCACAAATACCAGATAATTTTGAACTAAGTGGTCTCTCAAAATAAAGATTAAATTATTTCAAAATCACTTGGGTAGATCTATATACCAGTGGAGCATGAAACTAATTTCTGTATTGCTGTAACTGACCTACTTTATCTGAAATAGTTTGTTAGGCTTCTGCCTAATGGAAGACTGTTTTCTGTTGTACCTGTAAAAAAACGAGTCAGTAAAAAGTTACTGGCATTCTCTTTCGTTTATGTGATTTTTAAAAGCCTCTAAAAATATGAAATAAATTTCACTGCTTCAGAATATCCTCAAATTAATTAGACTGTCTGAGAAGGAAAGTTACTACAGATGCACTTAAACTACATTAAAGTGGGTCTTTGAGTATGGACCTAAAGTCAGGAGACCTGGATGTTAATTGTTAGCTGTGCAAGACTGCAGAAGCATTCTGTGCCATAGAAAGCTGCTGGCAGCCAGGAACAGGGGTGTCCATGTTAATCATGTCTGTCAGCACCACCAATTCCAGGAGGGGTCTACCCCACAATGGTAGCCTACAAGATAGCTGGAGAAGAACTTTTTACAAGGGCACGTAGTGATACAGTGAAGGGTAATGGCTTTAAACTGAGAAAAGATAGGCTTAGATTAGATATTAGGAAGCAGTTCTTTACTGTGAGGGTGGTGAGGCACTGTAGCAGGTTGCCCAGAGGAGCTATGGATGCTCCATCCCTGGAAGTGTTTGAGGCCAGGCTGGATTTGGCTCTGAGTAACCTGGTCTAGTGGAAGGTGTCCATGCCTAAGGAGGAGAGGGGAGTTGGAACTAGATGATCATTAAGGTCCCTTCCAACCCAAACCATTCTGTGATTAGAAGCGCTCAATTTTGTGCCATGATTTGAGTTTTCAGAAGGGATGTTAGGATTTCATTTGTGCTCATGTTAGTGGCTTTTAATTCTGACTGTGGGCCATAGGCTCACTTTGCTTTAAAATTCAGTCACATTGGAAAACCTCAGCAGTTCCTTAGTAACTTTGTGGTAATTAATATCTTTAGCTACCTAAAAAGGCACATGTTGTGGAGTTTTGTTGCTTTGAAAAAAATTCAAGCAGGCAAACTAAACCAAAGCCCATTGACAGTGGAAGAAATGCCCAACTGAAATAATACTATTGAAAAACCGTATTATGTAACTGCTTTTCAAAGATTAACAATTACATGGTAATGTTATCACTTTTATTTACCAATTACTTTTTGGCTATACTGAAAACATTTGTTGTTGTACACTTCTACACTTCTACTTCTTTGTTGTTGTACATTTCTACAAATTGGATGTGTTAGTTTGCCTATGCTGTATGTTACTTTCCCATCCAGGGCTTTCATAACCCTTTTTCTGTCATAAGCATAAAACTACAGGACACTGCTACCAGTTTAGAATTGCTTCTGCATTCTCTTACCGTCATGCTTGTTAACAAGCCCAGAAGTGTGTTTTTCTCACTTTTTAGACTTCAAGATGAAGCACTGGTTTTGAGAGTTCTTTTTCTTGCTCTTTGCTAACTGCTAATCAGTATTCTCTGCCTGTAGAAGTGCTCATGAGTCATTTGCTTGTCAGAAAGGCTAATACTGGATATGGCAGGGTCTTCGTGAGCTTTCCTGTAGCCAGTTTATCTGTAGTGGATTGTTAAGTAGTATGTAACCTATAATGTTTATTAGTTGTCCACCTGTTCTGAGTTGTGTGTATTTTCTGAATAAAACATTTTAATTCTATTTAGTGAAACCTAGGTGCTCTGAAAGCAGCAAATCTTGCCAAGAAAATGGAGTGCAAGAACCTGAACAAAACAATTAGATCTTCATAACAGGTTAAATTTGAACTGTGAAGTAATTGGCTGTTTCATAACTGTCTAAATGTCTTGTGGTTATAAAAACCTCAGTGCTGCTGATTTTATGTGTCCAAGCAGTATTTCCACAGTGTAGTTTTTGCAGGTTGGTTGCTGTGTTTACTCATTGTTGCTCTCGCTTTCTGTGAGTCTATGCTTAAAGTGCTTTCTAAGGGACAAACAGGTGCCAAATCATTGATGAGAAACACTGGTGTGCATGGTGTTATGGCATCCTGCCAGCTCTGTGGTAAGAAGTGAGCTGTGCCACAACAGTGAGTTCTGAGAGCCATAATACTGGTCTTCTGTAATGATTTGTTATGACATTAGATGACCTTCTAGAATCAGATAATGTAAATGAAAATTCCAGTTTTCTGCTTAAAATTAAAACAAACTTCCAGTCTTTACAGGTGTGGAGACAGATGGGAGGTACGATCTCTGTTTATCAACCAAGACCAATTAAAAAATACTCCCTTTCCCTCCTCTGTTAGGGAATACTGACTGAGTATTTAAGCACCTTTTTTCTGTTTTTCTTTAAAAATACTGGACCCTGCTTCAGAAGTTTGGCTGAAGTTGGAAGTACTAGGTAAGAAATTTTAGGTGAATACATATTTTTTGAAATTCTGTTCCCACTTCGTTGTCCCTGTTTTACAATACTTCCCCTTATTTAGTTTCCTCAGATAGATCCTTGCCAGCCTTTTTTTCAGTGTTAGTTTCGTGTTCACGTTGGCTCCATTCTTGGTTCTTCAGGTTGGAGCCCTGCAGCATGTCTATTATCGACACTTGTTCTGCTTTCCTTCTCAAACTTGTAGTCCTTCATTTTGAGTCTGATAGCCTGGTTCTTGGATAGTTAACATGATTAGTCTGAATTTCTTTGCCAAAGAACATTGATTTGATTTCTCATTGAAGAGTAAAATAAATATATCTGTGTAGTAGAGAGAGGTATTTTTTGACAACTAATACAGAAACTTGTCCTGTTTATCAGACTTCTTGAATTTCTTCTCAGTTTGAGTTTAATTTGTAGTAATGTTTATGGGCAACAAAAAGTGACAGTAAGGAACTGTGGTGAAAATATGCCAGAAAGAGACAAGAGAGTATGTAAAAAATATGGGCAGTAACAAGGGAAATGGTGGATTCTGTGGGTGTTAATTTTGACTGTGTGAACCTTGATTTGGTTGGAGATTGTGCTTGAGGTTTAAATCAGGTGTGAAAGCTGCCTTGACATTTAGTGCATTGGGCTTTTTGTAAGAGAGTGATTTTCATCCAAATATTTTACCATGGTCATGTTAGATTGGCGATCTTATCTTACTGTGTAAAATACAATCATCTACTATTTAACATGGAAAATAGTCTGGTGGACAGGACAGTGGCCTTCAGTTGGAAGATCCGATGTTTTACACTGGATGAAAAGGACTGTGGCCATCACAGACAGACCAGAGATGATATTTTTATGTTCTTGTAAAGGTGCTGCTCATCTTCAGTTGAAGAGTTGGATCGTTTTAGAGTAGGAGAACTAGGTGCTTTCTAGTGTGGATGTGCCCTGGGACAGCTGTGGGTGGCAGAGCACTGAGGAGCCGTGGGGGTAACAGAGCTGGTTCAGCAGGGATGACACTTATCTCTTCTACAGCCGGTACTGAGTGGGTGTTGGGAGGGGGATGTGTGTAAGTTCTTCCATATCTGTTAGTCCTGAGTGTCATGGTAGTCTGTTTGGAAGCCTGAATGAAACAAATTGGACATGAGAACTGAGGACTTAGAGGAGTTGTTGAAAGGTTCCTCATATCTTGTTGCCCTAACTCATTTGCCGTAGGATTCATGGAGCAGATCTGAAGAATTTTCATACGTTCTCACTATTGGTTTTGTTTAGTACCTATGTTTTTTTCCCTTCCTTTTTTCCAGCTTGCACCTGTTTGATTTTGGTTTCTTCTTTTCTGAACATAACCTTGAGGTTAAATAAGTGCCAGAGATATCAACGAGAAGTTACAGCACTAAATAGTGTGTTTTCAACAGTGTTTAGTGTTGCAGTGACAAGGTAGCTTGCACATTTCTAACCTGCTGATAAGAAATTGTGAAAAGAAGCTAAAGGTCTGCAGTACCTAATAACATGGCTATGTTTTCATGCTAGGAATTGGGAAATACTTCTCCCCTGCCCCAGTAAATGCTTTTCAGTTAGTGTATCACAGATTCTGGCCCTGTTCTCCCATCATTCTGTTTTTCTTCTATACCAGAAGAAAAATAATTTTATAGTCCTTTCATATTTGAAAAAAATTGCTGTAAAATAGTACCAATTTCTGGCTGACAAATACTATGCCTTGACACAAATGCCATGCAAAAACTTGTCATCACTCTCAGAAGGTTAATTGACATTTCAGGATGTTGAATGTCTTCTAAGTAAACATAGCTATAGCCACATACATGCTGCATTTTTCTTTCAAGAAAATGGACAATTTTGATGCCTTAGACAGCATGCTGTTTATTAATTACAACTTATTCTCATACAACTGTTTAAAACAGAAAGCAGACTTGAATTGTACAGAAAAACAAAGTAATTTTTAAGGTAAAACAATATAAAACAAGAGTTACAGCTGCTCTTCAGCTGTAAACTCAGGTGAGTGTGCTGCCACATATATTGTATTTGTTCTGGGCCTCTCTACAATATTCTAGGACAGGTGTGTATTAAGACTGAAATAGAAAACACAAATTTGAATTTATTTTTGATGGTTTGTTCTTCATGCTGTGCAGAGTCCACACTATTTAACAGCTTCAGAAAAGCCTTAAAAGTCAGACTTCTTGGATATTGTTTTTGTCTCTAGTGGGGCATTGTTTTATGATGCTGGGTGAGCTGCTACCCTGGCTAAGGCTTGGTTTCCAAACTACAGTAATAAACTGTTCAAGTGGCTGGTAGAAAATCCTTCCTAAACTGAGAAGCAGGGAGCTTGAACCCTAGTGACTGCAGTATGAAGAGCTGTCACATTCCAGAGCTTGCTGTCTCTGTATTTGTCCTTAGTCGTTGGGTGTTGTATCAATAGATGGAACTGTTCCCAGTTGCCTGCTTTGGCTGCTCCCACCAGTGCAACCCATAACTTAGGGTCTGAGTCCTTTTCTGTTGACCATTATCAATTTTCATAACTGAGCTGTACTTTTTTTCTTTGATGAAAACCCTAAAGTTTTTTTGTTTGTTTGTTTTAAAGTACTATTTTTAGGCTCCTGAAAAAACTGAAAAAATAATTTTATTGAAGTTTGTGGAGGGAAAGACATTTTCTTGTTGAACCTTTCTGGTATAATTTTCTGGAAAATACTGGCTAGCACAGAGTTGTCCATTAGTGTGATTGACTTGAGCATGTAGGCAGAATCCACTCTTGATCGTTCTGTGCTTTTGGGTGGGATGGGCTATGCACTATCATTTTCACTAACCAAGATGTAATCAAGTTAGAGAAAATCAAAGCAGAATTATGATGAAAAATTCATCAGCTATTATAATTTGTGTAACTTTTCTTTAAAGCATCTTTAATTCCTAGGCTTTGGACATCCTGTTATTAAAGCTATGCTCAAAATGAGGTGGACCAGGCTTGGAATATCTTCCTTGGGTCCCTTTGTGTGGTCTGCATGCACTCATGGATTCAATTAAATGTAAACTTCCTTATTTGTCTGACAAATTGAAGTTTGAATGGGGCATTGATTGCAGAGCAGCTGACAGACTACAGGCTGACCTGCTGAAGTTCTTCCTGCTCTCCTGTTCTATAGCTGTGCACAAAGTCAGTCTGAGACTGTCTTTGTGTCTTTCCCTTAACTGTGGCCTTGGCTAAACTCCCTGACCATCTTGGGCCGGCTGTGGTGGTTAAGGTATCATGATACATAATTTTGCTTTTGGTATGCTTAGTTACGTGGCGCCCAGTGTTTGTTACACAGTTCTGCTATTGGTCCGTCGTACAAATAAATGCAGTATAACGTGCATTAGTATGTAAGTGTAGATTGTATAGCTGCAAGAAATTTTGGAAGTTCTGTCTTTGAGCTGTGCCCGTGGAAGTTTTTGCCACCCCTTCCTATCTTTCATCTGGAGATTACTGTCATTGTAGGATGCAGGGGGGGTATTAGTGTTCACAAAACAGGGCCTTTGCCATGGCTTTATTCTGTTAATGATTTTAGCTGAATTTAGCTTTTAGATTGGTAACAGATTAATCAAGATGTGGCACACTTTCACTTTGACCAATTCAGCCACAATATTTACTAGAAGAGGCAAGACACTAGATGAAAAAGAATTTGTGTGCAAATTATCTTGGCAGATCGTAACACTTTTTATTTCCACTTCTTTTTTTTCACTAAGGTCAGGAAGATTATTTTGTGGAAATCTTGTAGTTCTGTTGTGTACTTCATTTGTGCATGAGCTGTACCTTCAGAATGTTTGAATATAATTTTAGATTAATGATTAAAAAGAATTTGAAATTTTGTTTTTAGCTTTCTATTAAAAATTCTCTTGCTCACATGCTTACCTAGGTATTGTCTTTTCAGCATTAATGATTCAAAAAGCAGGATTAATTTGGTCGTTGAGATCTGCATGTGGTGCAACACACATTTCTTCATCTATTGATGAAGAAATCACAATTTTTAGCTGGTTCACTATTTATAGGGTTTTTTTTTTCTTTTTCCGTAAAGAAAAACTAATACGAAATGAAACTGAATCTGCAACTTTGCTGATAAACTTCCACAAGAGGAAACTACCATATTCTGGATCCTTAGTTGTGTTCTGTGGGTTGGTTCTAGCAGATCTGGGACATAGGAAGTTGCTTTATATTGAGTGGTCATAGGCAATTTGAATGGTAAATTTGACAAGAAACAAATCTGTCTTGGAGTCCAGGATAATTTGAGGGAAATGCATTGTATACAAATGCTTAACATTTGTAGAGTGTGACACTGTGGTCACTGACACACACCGCTGGCAGTTTTGAAAGCTGACCTCAGTGTTTCTGTAGCATCTGATTGTCATCTAAACTTGTGTTTTTTAGCTTGAAACAATTGGATGGCAGCTTAATCTGCAAATGGCAGAGTCCATGCAAGCAAAGCTGAAGTCTCCTCAAGCTGTGCTAGAGCTGGGAGTGAGCAATGAAGATTCAAAGGTAAGAAATATATGTCAGCAGAGTTGGAACAAGTTGTGGTGATGGCCTTATGTTAAAGTTCTGTTTAAGGCATCCATTGGAACTCTTGATTGTTGTTATTCTTGTCAGTACTTTAGTTTTTATATTTCATAAAGGGTATAGTAATCACTTGGAATTGTGAAATACTGATGTAATAGCACAAATATTCAGTAGACTGAGAGCACAAACAAGAGGTGTTGCCACCTCTTTGGGCTGTAACAGGAAAATAGGGAATATGGTTATTTTAGGTCTCTCAAATGCTTTTGTAGATAGTTTATTTTTATCACATAGCATAGGATTGTAGTTCTTGTGCTTTTAATACATAATAGGTTTCAGCCTTCCACTATGTGTGTAGTTGTGTAAGACATTGCTCATCACTTGCAACCTTTCTGTGCTAATAATTTATATTGTATTTATATGAATGATGACATGGTATGTGAGGCCACAGGAACACAGTAGTGGGAGTTTTTAAGGTAGAGTCTTAAGTTCAAGGATTTTAGTGGTGGCATGTCAGTACCCAAACTCACCAATAAACATAATTTTTTCTTCATAAAATCTGTATATTTTCTTAGCCAGCATCTTTCAAATTAGACACATGATTTGCTTTTAACCTTATCTTGCTAGGAAATTGGAGTCTTTAATTCTGTGGTGTCTGTTAGAATGTTTACCTATGAAAAATTCAGTATTAAAAAGTTTGAGGGGAGAAATCAGAACTCAGTGCTGCTTTAGCATTGCATTTAAATCGCAGTAATTTTACTGTGAGTGGAATTTCTGATGTATGGTGAAATGAAAGAGAATACACAGCCTATGTTTGTGCTTCTCACATGAAATGAAGATACAGAAACTGGACAAAATTTTATGCCCAAGCTCCAGTGGTGAGCACTGAATACAGATTCAGTTCTTATGGCAAAACTATTGCAAAAAATGTAGAAGGAAAAATATCACTTTAATGTACGACAGAAAGTTCTTCTGTGTCATGTACAAACAATATTCAGATCGTAGATTTCTTCAGTTGTTTCCTCTCTGTTTCTTTCTATGGGTATGTTTAGACACCAAGATCAGAAATACTTTGTGATAATTACAACGCTAGGACAAACTCATGATGGACATTTAGATAAAATAGTCCAACAAGAAAACTGATGCTCTCACAGTATAGACATTAACATATAAAAATCTGGGTTGGTGTGAAGATAGCTACAGGCTTTTTTTTCTGAATGATTACATCCTAGTATATAAGACTGACTAATATCTGCTAATGCAAACAGAAGTGTGGGAAATTTTTCTGGCATATTTTGCATCCTCATAATCTCTGAGGGCATTAAGTATTGTATCTGAAAATCGTAGCTACTAAGATGCTTCATTTTTCCTCTGCAAAGTTATGTATGTGCCTTTTATGCAGAAATGTGGCATGAATTTAAAGTATATGTTCTTAATGATTGTCTTATTTTCTTCTTTTTTTTTTTTTTTTTTTTCATAATTCATGGATATAGTGACTTGATTTTTTTCAGGAAAGACACAAAATGCTGTTACAGAGGAACTTTTGTGGTCCGGCTCATTAGGGGGCAGTAGTGCTCTTTGTCATGCTGGTTCTTTGCTTTCTTTGTGATAATGCTCAGAATCAGTTCTGAAGTCAGTCATTGTGGGAAGTGTTTAAGTATTTGCATTTCTAATCTGTGTATGACAATGGAAGTTTCTCTTGCTCATTTAAAAAAATAAAGCCTATTAATAAAAAAACATCCTGAGCAAGGTAAATGCAATAGGCTATTATTTTCACTTCTGCTAACTAAAATTAATTATATTAATACATTAGTGTTTACTACAAATCACACTACTTGAAGAACATTTGAACAGTCTTATTCACAAGCTGACATTTAAAATTAGTATTTAAATTATCTCTCCAGGAGAGGTAATCAGAAAACCTGTGGCTATATGGATGTTATTTGTGCATTGAGAAATAAAAAGAAATCTGCTATATGCTGTATAAATATTTATAGAGTGCATTTTGTCAGCTTCAGATGAAATGTAGAGTCCCAGAGGAATAAATCCATAGAAATTCAAAAGTAAGGTGTTCTTTGGTTCTTTCAGGTGGTTCAAGCTGCTAGTGACATTTCCATTTCCCAGGAAATATACTGCTTGTGACTTGCAAGATCAGCTCCCATGATTTTTGTAAAACTGTTTTTTCCTGGTTTTTGTTACAGATTTGCTGTTTGCTTGTGCTCAAACCTGGAATTATGCTTGTGTTAGCCCCGATGTGAACAGGGGGGTGGATCAGGTGGGCTTCCAGCCCGAGTTGTCCTGTGATCTTGGCTGCTTTGGTTGCTGCTGATGTTTTGTATGAGAAGGAGGAAAATGGAGCTTTCAATTAAAAATCCAATTAGCTGTGCTTTATTACAGTGATTCATATTTTCAAATGTTTAATTGCATTTCAAAATCTGAGGGAAGTGAAATGTCTGTGAACTAGACATACAGAATGAACATATAGGATATGTGTAATAGGAAACATATTTTTGATCTGCAGGATCCTTTTGCTTCCATTAAGACATTTTGATAAGTTTAGGTGACATTTAGGAACTGACGTATAAGATATCAGCTCTGTATAAAAGGCATTTTTAATAGTGTAGTTTGGTTTCAGATTTTTGGACTGTTCATTGCAACATGACAATCTGGAGATTCTGTACAGAGTATCATTATTTTTATGGCTATGGGGTCAATTGACCAGTAGGAGCCCAAATTAACAAACCTGATAATCTGTGTTGCTAATTAAGATTTTTGATTTGCAAACAAAGACTGATCCCCAAAAGTGCTGTGTTTTTTTAATATTTCTTTCCTCCAGTAATTTATTTGGTAACTATCCACATAGACACATACTTCACATTCCTTCTTGCTGTTAATAGCAGTAATTCCTTAGGCCATCTAGTCCAGACTTTTTTAAACAACTGTGATAATTTTCTGTAACCATAGGAGGAGTCATATAAATAAATAATATTAAAGTGTATAGAAAGATTGAAGGGCTTGAGAAATGTCACACAATTGGTGCTGAATATCTTCACAGAGGAATGTGAGAAGTAGGAGTGTGTTAGAGTTGTTGGTATTACTCATCATTAAGAAGATCCAGTAAGGCACATTACTATATAAGGTATTTGTTATTGTGTATTTTCGCACATGATCTGTAGTTACCATTTATGCTTGAAAATCGTTAGGATAAATAAATTATTCTTGCCCAGTGTTGTCTCTCCATAGTTACCCAATTTTCTTCTGTAAATCCATTTCACAGATTTCATTAGATTCAGTTATCTAATTGCAATTTGTCCTGTGGAAGGCTTTGGCCTTTTCTTGGTTTTCCTTCCTTTCATTTATCTATGAATTTTTTCTTAACCATTAAGAACATCTTGAGGGAGCTCTTTTTTTCAGTATAAATATTATGTAGGTTCTTAGTGAAAAATCAATATTTTGTTTCTTTCTTTATAGATGTATTTGAAGAATTTTTACAGGATTTTGTCTGGTAATACAAGATAAAAAGTGACTGATAATTGTGCTGGTTTGTTGAACCTGCTAGTGTAATTCTTGTGACAGAAGACAGATAATATTAAAATTCTGCTATACTAATTTACTTTTTATTTCCTTTTTAATTTCCCCTAACTTCTAGATGCTTTAACAGGGGAATATAATGAGAGACCTTGACAAATTAAGAGAGATGGGCAATCACTAACCAAATGAATTTTAATCAGGGCAAATGCCAGATTCAGCACCTGGGATGGGGCAATCCTGGGTGTATGGGCAGTCTGGGGAATGAGATGCCGGAAAGCTGTGCTGTGAAAAGTGACCTGGGGGTTGATGCCATGTTGAATATGAGTCAGCAGTGTCCTGGGGGGCATCAGTGTCCTTACAGCAGTGTCCTGGGGGACATCAGGCACAGCATCGCCAGCTGGGCAAGGGAGGGGATTGTCCCATTCTGCTCTGCGCTGGGGCAGCCTCACCTTGAGTGCTGGGTGCAGTTTTGGACACCACAATATAAAACAGACATTAAGTTATTAGAGTGTCCAAGAGAGGGCAACAAAGATGGTGAAGGCTCTAGAGGTGAAGTGATAAGAGCTGCAGCTGAGGTCACTTGGTCTGTTCAGCCCGGAGAAGAGACTGAGGAGACCTCTCATAGCAGTCCAGGGCTTCCTCATGAGGGCAAGAGGAGGGAGAGGCACTAGTTTCCTCTCCGTGGTGACAGAGACAGGACCTGAGTGAACATTTTGAAGCTGAAACCTTCAGGGGAGGTTTAGGTTGGATATTAGTGAATGGCTCTTCACCCAGAGGGTGGTTGGGCACTGGAACAGGCGCCCCAGGGAAGCAATCACAGCACCAAGCTTGACAGAGCTCAAGAAACATTTGGACAATGCTCTCAGGCACATGGTGTTACTCTAGGGGCTCTGAAGGGAAGAGTTGGAATTGGACTTTGATGATCCTTGTGGGATCGTCACTTGCAGCTCAGGATATTCTATGATTCTATGAAAATCAAACTAGAGTCTGATTACATATGTAACTGAGCTGATAGTACATATTCATCATTCTGCAAATTAAATAGAAGTCTGGAAATCTGAAATTACTACTTTTTGCTTGTTAAAATAACAGCATATGTTTTGGGTTGTTTTTCTCTTGGTTTTTACAGAATTTCTATACATTTCTGGACTGTGAAGAAAATCAGAAATTTTTGCTCTGTTTGCTTCAATAAGTATGCTATTCTGCTAAGTTTGCCATTGTGATTACTTTTCCCATCTTCTACAAAAAAACCCAAAGCAAAGTAAATGAGAAACAAATCTTTTCTTCTGTCACAGCTAGATCAATTACTTAATTCACTCTGTAGATTCTGTGCAGCCTGTATGGCATGCAGACAGGACATGCATTTGGATCAATATTTAAGGAAATATGATGATGCTCCCCCTTCCACCTCAGTTTAGCCCTTTGTTTCTCTCTGAAAAGAATTTGTGTTTGTGGAGTGGCGTAACAGAGTTGGTGGATGCTAGTAATATGATCCCACTTCTGAGGCGTAGGAGGTGGCAGAATTGAGCATGCACTCCTTTCATTTGCCATCTCAATCCTTGCCTTTGGGGATGATGCATTTATATGTCCTTTTTTTTCGTTTTTTCAAAATAGAGGAATAATTTTTATCTGTAGGGCCTTCAAAAAAGAGGACACTTGAAAGTAATAATGCTGAAAGAACTATGATGAGGTCCAAAGACGAAATAATTGTAAATTGCTTCCCACGTTCCTCAGCTACCTCTCAACCACTTTCTTTTCTGTTGAGGACATCACTCTTTTCCTTCTCAGAGCACAAACAAGCTTGTATGTACACCCTTGAACTGAGTTTAGTTTTCTTTTCAAGCTTATTTGTAAGTCTCTAACAATTGCAAAAAGAAAGTAGGACAGGTCTTGGATGAATGCAAAAATGTTTAAGGATGAGATTGAGAGAAAAAGGTTTTTTCATTCCTATTTAGGGGAGCTAATTGGAGACCTTGATAGCCTCAGACGGCACAGTCCTGGTTCAGGGTTTTTCTGTGCATCTGAACAAGCAAGGTTGCTGCTTTTGAGATGGTGTACATCATAAAATGAGTTTTGTTCTGAAAATTAAACCTTAATAAGTACTGCTGCTAAGAAAGAGGAAACTTCCCTAAGAGGTTTCAGAATATGAGAAAGATCCTCATATTTGTAGGAGTGGTAGTAAGAATGACAGTATAATCTTGAATGTGTGGAACACCTCAGAAAAACAAGCCCAAAATTTATAACTTGATTCCAACAGTCACGTCGCTACAGAAAAATGACAGAAATTTAATTGCTCCATCATGAGAGACAGAAATTCTGCACTTAGAATGAACAGCAAATCATGCATTAGACTGTTTGGTTTTGATCTATCATATCTATTACCTCTGATTAAATCCATTTAATTAGAGGAAAAAGTGAAGCTGCAGTCCAGAATTGTTAAAATGCTGAAAGGACTTTTTTGTTTTCTTACCAGCCTAGAAATGGATGCCTGTGTAACCCGTGTTCTGTAAGCTGTGAGCAGTTTGACATTTTACTCAGTAACTGTTTACCAGGTGATGTGACTCCAGGAGTATGCACTCACCTCTGGCTGTTGCACTGTGGCGTGTACTTAAATATCTAACTTAGTTTATGATTTTACATTATTTAATTACCCAGCTTATAGTAAGAATCTCTTCACAGTATACATAAATTTCTTTCATCTGGCTATATGCACAATTTATGAATACAGTCTATATTATATCACATAAATTTACAAACCCTGTAACTGATTACAGCCTCTACACATGCTCTGTTCATGGCAAAACATTCTTAGGACTTTCATCCCTGTCTGTTTGTGTCTTGGAACTAAAGAAGAAGATGGTGCCAGTTGACTGTCTACAGTTGGTTGCAGCCTTGGGCAACCTCAGCCTACAGTTAGAAATGAAACTTGTAAAGGAGAAAATTTAATTGTCTGTAATGTGTAGCTGTACCATTGTCAGTCCAAATAAACAGCAGAAAAGTAGCTCAAATACTTGAGTTTAAACTTGGTGACCCATTTCATTGCCAGGCACAGTTAAACTTCAGGGCCCTGAGGGAATTTGAGAAACAGGAAGATCTGGTGAGCTTTACTTATTTAATGCAGTTGTTAATGACATCTTTTTTTCTTAGAAAATTTGTTTCCTGTTTGCCCCAAATTGGTTTTGTAGGCTTGGTACTTCGGTCTTTTCAGATGAAGAAAACACATCCATGGGATTTATGGCAAATTCTCAGCCATTTATAAAATTTCTTGCCTGTTATACTCAGAAGCTATGCAGTGTCTTAACAGATGAACTGTTGTTTCATTTATGTTTAGCAATGGAAGATAACCCTATTTTTTCAGTACTTTTGCTAATGCTTTTGCAGTATATCTGGACATTATCTTTCTCTCTGCTTTTACTTAGGCATTAAGCTCTGTATTACCTTCACAAATATGTTAAAAACTGTCATCTCTCCCATGTCTGTTTCTTACTGACTCTGAGGTAGGAAGATAAGGTAGTCTAAGAGATGGGTGAGGTTAGGGAGAGATGAGTGTGAAAGTTGAACTTTCTCTAACAGCAGGTCTCAGGTTACTAACATTGCTCTTTCTGCCTTGTTCTCCATCACACTGATGTTGACTGCTGCCTTGGAGAATTGGAGACAGAGGCAGAGGTGGACAAGCTATAACAAAAAGAAGGGCAGTGGAGATGGTGAAGGATCTGGGGCAGAAGTCTGATGAGGAGCAGCTGAGGGCCCTGGGGATGTTCAGCCTGAAGGAAGCCAAGGAGAGACCTGATGGCTCTCTACAGCTACCTGAAAGGTCATAGCCAGATGGGGGCTGGTCTCCTCTCCCAGGCAGCAAGTGACAGCATGAGAGGAAATGGGTTTGCACCAGGGAGGGTTTAGACTGGATATAAAGAAAAATATCTTCACTGAAAGGGTAGTCAGGCGTTGGAATAGGCTGTCCAGGGAAGCAGTGGAATGTGGCACCTGGAGATATGGTTTGTTGGTGAACACAGTGGTACTAATTTAAATGTGGGACTCGATGATTTTAGAGGTATTTTCCAGCCTTAATAGTTGTATGATTCTGTTACATGCTTTTAAAATCTGTTTTACTGTCCTTAGCTGCTAGAAGATGTCTGTCTTAATAGACGGAAGAGCTGAAAATAAGTGACTTTTAACAAGTATGATTTTTCCTTCTTAGGTTTCTGAAGGGCAAAGAAGAAGTTGGGCCAGATGGATTAAACATATCATATTCACGATATTTAAATAACTTTTAAAGTCTGGGAGTATTTACCAAAGTTAACTTTTGTTGTTCCTTCACTTCCTTGGTTGCCAAGTCTTGGATTTTGTTTAGTTTTTTAAAATTAATTTGTAATTTGTTCTGGGCTTTCCAACAAACTTTTAAACTCCTTTATCAGGGAGTGTAGTCTGGCACATAGAACTGCATTTGAGTGGTATGTTTGCTTAGAGGAGCATCAGCATGAGCTTGTGGTTCAGCAGCTGGAGCAGGGAACTTGAGGTGAGCCATATCTTGTTGCTGAGTCTTGTGCTGACCTCTAAGAGAGGTAGCAGCGAGGTCCTTATCCTTGGAGGGGGCAAGCAGGGGAGCTGCCCTGCAAACAGCTGGCTGCTTTTCATTTGGGGTCTTGACCAGAGTGATCATAACTTCATCTTCTGTGCAGAGGGAGAAACATTGATGAAGTGATGTTCCAGTCAAAGTATCTAAAGAGGACTTGAGAAACTTGGTCATATCCCTTAAATTTGTGTAATGGATTTACCTTTTTTCCGGAAGAAGCACTGCTGAGTGACAGTATGGGAATAGTTTTTGGGTTTAATATAGAGGCTATAACTATACTGCTGTCAGTATAAAGTTAAACTCGGGTAAGATTCAGCTTCAAAATGAGTGCTTGACAGTATTTTACTTGCAGACTTCCTATGTAAACCTTTCAATAGTAAGGTTAGCCACAGAAACCAAAAAATTACTTTTTGAAGTATTTGAACAGTGACTCTTTTATAATACTAAAATACGAGGAAATTGCATATGGAACTGCTTAATTTGGGTTAAGAAATTACTGATTCTATTACTGCGTAAAATAAGTGATGTAAACATGCTGTGCAGTCCAAAGAAAAAAAGCTGATCTGTGTCAGAGCGTTTGTATCTTCCCAGAGTCAGGTCCCACAGCTTCCTTTGGGACCACCTTGGGGTTGTGCATCCTGTAGCCAGTCATGTTTCCTTCTCTCTACACACAAAATCTGTTGCATGTCTTGTGGAAAGATATGTGCTTATCTTTACTTCCTGATAATGTCAATACTCATATCAGAAGAGGCTGTGAAAGCAGTTGAAAGGGTGGCAAGGAGCAGCTGCCAAACCAATTCAATATCATGTGGGTTACACCTTGCTTTTGTGTCATGTACCTTTAGAAAACATTATGGTGAGAAGGATCATTTCCCATTACTCTGTTGGTTCATACCTTGCCAGCAGTTCTGTATTGCTTAGACTATTACAAACTAATTAGGTGTGTTATGTGACAAGCATCTCACCAGGTCTGCTCAGAGTAGTATAGAAGGAGCGCACTTCTTCATTTGCATTCAGTTTACATTTGTGTTCACCATTGTAATTCTCTCCTGTGCCCTACTTTGTCAGTTCTTTAAATTCATTGTTTTGTGAATTTTGGTACAAAATGGTACTGTCAAGGAAAAGTAATCTTCTTGTGGTAATGAGTTTCAAACCAAGCGTCTTTGGGGGTTAATAGCATGGTTTTGCATTTAAAAGCAATTTGATTGCCCACTTTGCAGAGTTGCTGGACTTGCTTTCCTGTTACTTTTTCTAATTTTTTTGTCAGTTTGCAAGTAATGTAATTGCCAGATCTGGCTTACTGGAGAAATAGTATGTCTATTCTTAAAAGAGTAGAAAGTTAGCATCTGCCATGTTGCTAACATCTGTCCTGCTTGAGGCAATAAATACACAGTACATGCTGTCAAAGAGTATCGATGCTGAGCATTTGACAGGTGTCTAACAATCAAACAGGTGTTAACAATGCTGTGACACCCTTTCCAGTCTCTCTTAGGTGGAAGAAGGTAGGTCATCACCTCAATCATATGCAGAGGAGACAGCTTTCACTCATCTTGTTTCCTGTTGTTTACCAATGACAGGAATTTGGTAAGTGAAGCTGTGTGGCGTCTCAGTTTGTGCCACTTGGCTTTGTATAAATGTTTAACAAACTTTAAACGCTGCTATGACAAGTGACCTTTTTCACTGGTTAAAATACATGAAATATGACCTCTTTCAGAGGAAAACCACAACCCACAGCATGGCCTACAGCCTCTGAGAAAATCTTGTTCAGTATGATTGTATAAAGTCACTACTAATAAAATAACACGTATTTCTAGGAATGCACTCTCTCTGGCAAGACAGTAATGGGAAGAGATTTCCAAGGAGAGAGAAAAAACTTTTTTTACATATCAAGACAGATCCTCTTCCTAAGAATACATTTTGAAGCCTTAGAATAATGAAAGGGTAATAAAAAAGGCAAAATAGAGCCAAAGCTACTGAAAAGGCTGTCTCTCTTTTAAAAAGTAAGGCCTGGTTTGAGGCTTTTTATGCATAGAGGCAGGCACCAGAGTTTTAAAAAGGCTACAAATGCTAGATGATTTCTCTGTCCTCTTTCGCAATGTCAACGGAGACAAGAAGTTGGGAGATGCCTATGCTTGGAAATAAGTCATTCCCAGAAGACTGGGAATTTGACAGCAAAACAAGTTGCCAATATCTGGATTTGTACAGAGCTCTGGTTGGTGTACAATTCTTTGGGTGCACTTGTCTCCTTCATGAGTTGGAGAAATTTATTAAAGAATCATAGAATCCTTAGGGTTGGGAAAGACCTTCAAAATCATCAAATCCAACCAGTGACTTAGCATAGCTAACCCATATCCTCAGTACCACATCCACATGGTGTTTGAACATGTTGGGGATGGTGATTGCACCACTTCTGTAGGCAGCCCATTCCAATACCTCGCCACCACATCAATGAAGAAATTTTTCCTGACATCTTTAGGAGAGTCACAGGCTCAAGCATTGTGGAGAAGGACTGACACTGTACCTTAGGGGGCTGCCCACTGGTGACTTAGATGTGCCATCATACCTAGTAGTTCTGGAAGGTTTTCAGACTGGAACTGAGTAGAGGATTCAGTAACTGCACAGAGGGGCTGAGATTCATGTTGTCTTTACTGCTCTAGTCTGAATCCTAAATAAAGGAATTTCAAAATCTAACCATACACACTTGAAAACAAATACATCTTTTGTTCAGGAACAAGTCTATTTTCAGGCAAACATTGCCTGAAAATACCAGTAGTTATTACTAGAAAGTAAGTGCCGTTTATTAGAAGATCTTAAGAATTGTCAAGGAGGAGAAGGTTCATTTGAAGATGCAGTTTAGAGGCAGGAAGAACACTTTCTGTAGATTCAGGAAAGTCCTTTTGACAACAGAGAAACAATTCCTGAGCTGTTTTTTTCCTTGTAATTTCTAGATCACTTTGCCTCTTCACGTTGCCGTTCCATCTTCCATTTTGTCATCTCATCTTCATAGGAGCAGATGCATTGTTCTCCTATCAAAGAAATGCAACAGATTCCAAAGTATTTTTGAAATACCTCGAACATCAGAGGTGCCATTCAAGTGGGACAGAATTGCTGGGTTTGATGCTATGTCTAATAATTTCTAATAAGAACTTTCAAGTGCTGCTACGTGTAACTAGTAACTTTTTTTTAGTAGTTGTTTCTGTTTCTTTTATTTTTGAACAACGGTTGATTAAGTAATATGTCATTGTAATCCTTTATTAGATAGGTTTCCTTCGTTCTTGAGGTCTTAGAGCCCTTCTTATGCTGTAGGGTATCTTTTTTTTCTTAGAGGATGTGCAGCACAGTGTAAATGCAAGATATTGGGGCAGTTTTTACACAGTTTCAGTGTTTCCTGGGTGGCAGTATATTCCTGTACTTTTGAATGCTAAAATTTACCAGGTTCTTGAGTGAGCATTTTAGTTCCTTCTTTTTAAATTTATATCAGGTGTAGTGAAAATAAAAATCTTTCTGATGAGGGTTGGAAATAATACTGATAAGATGAAGAATAGCCAGGTTTTAGTATTGAAATTGGTACTATTTGATTTCTTTCCAAATGTGTTTGGAAAGAATGTGTTTGACACAAAGTACAGGAGGAAAAAGTAAACCTTTTCAGGAGCACTTTGCTGAAGCAGCAAGGAGCTGCTCTGTTGGAGTGCATTGATTTGCCAAGGGTACTGCAGTCAGGGAGACTCAGGTAAGCTGGCACAGTGATGTTTGAAAATGGTGTAGCACAGAGCAGAAGTGCATGAAACAGATATGGGGAGGTGGAGGCAGTAAGGGCAATGAAGAGTACAGAAATGCAAGAAAGTAGTGTTCTATGAGAGCTACCTGAAGTTGAATTGAACCTGAAGAGGTTGTTTTGAAGTATAACCGAGGATGGGTATCATGCAGGAAAATTATGCACTCTGAGAAGAGTTATGCAGCATGATGCAGTGCTTTGTTCTCAAGCTGGTATCTGAAAAGTCATTCTGAAAAGCTCTTGAAAATTCAAGTCAATCATAAGTCGAATTTATTTTTTAGTGAAATTGCTTGAAAATTCACATTACCATTTCGAACTGCAGTTGTATGCTTCTGTGGCCTTAAGGGAGTCACAAAGCACTTGGAACTATCCTTGGCTTTGACATGGAGGACTGTGATGCTTGTCTAGGATGGAGGATAACACCTGTTGTGTTTACTACGTTCAGAAGAGAAAAACCAGATCCATTTTTAACTGAGGGAGTGCATTCCAAGGGTGAGCCACAGACCAATAGCAGATCTTTCAAGGATGTGTGGAAAGGATGTGAAGAAGGACATGACAACAAAAAACTCTGAAATAAAAAAAAAAAAGAGACCCAAAAAAGGCATCTGTCTGTTCTTTATGGATAGACAGATGAAACATATTTGTCAACACAGAGCATAAGAAGTGCAGTGCTGTAACTTAAGCACCTCGGTGAGACATCAGGTTATGAATAGTTGTTCTAAACTCCTTCCCTTCTTTGCAATAAAATAATTTGTTTTCAAAACATTCCAATCCAGCTTGAGAGACTGCTGGCTTTTTATAGTGATGTGGCTTTCGACACTGGAAAAATAAATGAAAAATGGCATTCTGTTCTTCCCACTGTTTTATGAAGCACTTCAGTAATGTGCTTTCATCATTAGCCTTTTTCCTTTTTCTTTTTTCTTTATTATTTGGTGTGGGTTTTTTGTTTTTTTTTTTTTTTTTTTAAATTTTAATAAAGATAGAAATAAAAATTCTGGACCAAACATGAATCAGCTTGTAAAACTGCAAAAATAGCTATGTGCATCAAAACCAAAGTGCTGTTATTGTATGTATGTTTATATGCAGATAAGCACTTCCCATTTTCAAAGTTATGTGAGATTGACATGTTTAATTCTGTCAAAAAAGGTTGCAAGTGTGAATGTCAGGAAGACTGCACATTATTATTACCACTGGAAACAACATACAGTAGTGTGCTGTTCGAGCAACAGGTCTGAAACAAGTACAAAGTAATCTGCCATTGTATACGTACCACATGTGTTAATATCTTCATATTAGCTCACAGCTTGAAAAATTAAAGTATTCTTTGGCTTTGTGGAAGCTAAGTTTTTTTTAAAGTATCTGTTTACAGGGATTCACTGTTTCCTTATTTGCATCTAATCCTTAAGCTTCTAGTAAAATACTCTTTTCAGTTTGGGGTTTGTGTTTTTTTGTGTATGTATGTGGGGGGTTTGGTGTTTGTGTTTTTGGTTGGTTTTTTTTTTTTGGGGGGGGTTTTTTTTTTTTTTGGTTTTTTGTTTTTTGTTTTTTTGCTAAAGAGTACTAGCGTCTTAACTGAATGTAAAAGTTTCGAGAATTAAGCCTTTGGGGCTAGAAAAGCATCTTGTAGTTTGTCCCACAAAATGCTGTTCAAATTTAATTGATTTAAACTGTATAAAAATTACCATTCCATTTTTACCAATGGCTTCTCATAGAACTCCTGGATTTTTGCCCAAACACTAAAACACTAAGTGATTATGAGCATTCTGAGTTAAGGTCAGACTTTAAACACCACACTGTGGGGCATTGTGGAGAGCACATAGTCCAGGTGCTGAAATAATGTACCTTGGAGAAGAAGAGGGCTTGGCTGGACTTCCTTCCTGCTTTGGCTTTTAGTACAGGAAATCAGCTGTGTTTTTTCCACTGTCTGAAGTTGGCATATAAACTAATGTAGAGATGATGGTGGATATTCCCATAGGTTGGTGAATGCTCTATAGAAAGTAAAACCCCCCAAAATTTCCAGGGAGTATAAAACAGGACACACTCATGTTAGCAGGAAGATGGGTGAGGGGACCAAAAGGATTTTCTCTATAATTTTTTGGTTGCAATAAAATAATTTCTTAACAAAATTTTTTTATATTTTTATGTATAAAAATGATGAGGGACTGTGTTTGTGTGAGTGACAGTAAAATCTGTGTTGCTTTCAGTTCCCCTCCTCTATCTGTGGCCAGCATGGTGCTTGGAAACTAGTTCAAAATGGGGCAGGAAATTCTAAACCAAGTAGGAGAGGAAGATTACCTCTGGAACAGGCATCAAGGACAATAGCCCATCATGGGGTTGAGTTTCGCTGGCTATTCTTGTTAGAGTGTTGGAGATGTTTTTAATCCTTAATGATGCTTAACTTAAATGGGATTTTTTTTTGCATGTGAAAATAGATACCTTTGTCAGCAGTTGTCAGGTATCCTTCAAGGCTAACACGAAAGCAGTTGAACAAACTGTGACTGTAGATAGGAACTTTAGAAATAAAAACAAAGCCGAACCCATTTCTCCTGCTGGCAGTTGAGAATTGTGTTGATTCTTCCTCTAAATACATCAAAACCCCGAGTGTGTGTTTTCTTCTGCAGAGGGTGAATGAAGTTCACATTTTCAGAATTGTGCCTGTATGTTTGTAAAGCTGTGCTGCAAAATGGAGCCCTGAAATGAGTTAGAAAATGAAACAAAACCAATGTCCTGAAAGTTTTTAGGAATCATGGGTTCTTACTTTTCTGGTGGGATCTACAAAAAAACTGTGCTAGCACAGAAAGGAGTAGACAGTGATTTGCAAGTGATTGTGAGTTGTTAGCATGGGGAGGGGTGTGACATAGCAAAGAAAATGCAACTTCAAGCCACGCCCTGTTTTTAACTGTTAACACTTCTTTTTCATGGTTACTGGTGTCATGCTTTCCAAAATAGTTGTCATCTCCCAGATTTTAGCAGACATTTTAAGACTAGCATGGCATTCTGCTTTACAGATGCAGAAGAAAGTGAGACTCTTAAATATGTCTGTCTGTGCCTTTAGTATTGCTGCTAATACAAAGATTAGTATGATTTTTGGTAAGCTTGTAAAATGTACTCTTTTCAGAGGCAGGAAGGATAAATTGCTACTTGCATAGAATTTGTTAAAGTTGATGCATTTGCATTTCTGTTTGATGAAATCAATTAAATGGAGAGAAAATTAAATATTTTTAAAATTCCCAAATTTTAAAAGCAGGAAATTGCTAAGCATTTTTTTTGTAATCATGTTTGTACTTGTTTGTCTGAAGTGCTATTTGATTAGATTGTTTTTCTGTTATTAGTAGCGTCATTCATATGCTCAACCTTCAAATGACATAGTTTGTACCCCAAACAATACAGTTTCAAAGATGTGTGTATGAAGATTGTATATGAAATTTTAGAGATGGTGAGCTTATCTTGTCCTACCATAGCTGTTTTAAAATAATTTTCCATTGTGTCCAAACATAAGCCAAAGAACATAATGAGAAAAATTTGATTTGTAAGTGAAAACTATAGAACTAAAAGGTACAGATGTGAAATAGCAATGATAAGAAACAAAATCTTACCTGGTTGTAATCAGCATGTATTATGAAAGAGAACACAGGAGAGGAAGAAGAATGAAAATAATGCAAATGTCAATGTTGAACACATTTGGAACAGATATTTGGGGCATCAGTAATAGGTAAGATAAAATTGCCAAAATAGTTGGTTGAAGGATCAAGAATGACATAAAATGCATGGAATTGATCAAGGCAGGAAATGAATAGCTGAGGATCAAGTTCCTCTTTTAGCTTCAGGAATTAGCCTATCACTTTGCTTTCTCAACTAATAATTGTTATGTATCTAAGAAAGCTAAGGAAATCATAGATGAGAGAGATATTGCTTGTAATATAGCCAGTGAAAAAAAAAGTAAAAAGAAATTATAAAAGTGTTAGAGAAAAGATAAAAAGGGTTACAGTGATTAGGGCAGCTGCAACTGAAATGCAGATTCTTGTCAATGATTATAGTGATTATTATCAAAATGATTTCAATGTTTTCCTTTAGTATTTAAAATCAGATTTTCAAGGAGGGGAGAAAACTGAGAGCATCACTGGAAATGGCTAAATATGGTTTGGAGCAAATGGTTTGTTATGGTTCTGAAATTTGGAAACTTCAGAACTTTGGAAAGTGTGAAATTTTCACACTGTGAAAGTGCTCTTCTCAGCTAAGATATGAGAAGTAGACATTTATGGGGTATATGATAAAAATTCTCTGTAAAGCAAAATACTTGGACTTTCAGAGGTATTCCTGCTTTGAAGACGGAATCTGAGGATGGTTTGGCCAGATGGCCTCCTGAGGCCTGTTTTCAAGGTAAATTATTCTGCAGTTATGCAGAGATTTCATTTATGAAAAATGTAAATAGATTCTTCTAAAGAACCATGAAAAAGACACTGAATAGATTAATTACAATTTGATATTTAATGTGCTTTGCTTTGCTTAAACAAGAAAAAGGAGCAAGAGTGCATGGTTTCCAAAGAGGATCAAAAATGGGAACACTCTTTTTGAGGAGGAAAGCAATAGGGACATTAAAAACACAAATCAAAGAGTCTCTGTCCTAGGCAGAATTGCACTTAGCTTTTGTGGAAGGTTCCTAATTTGTTTTGACTCTTTCTAAAAAACACGGTGTACTAGTCAGTTTATCGCATTTTCCATTCTGAGTTTTATGTTAAGATGCCCATCTGAATTTTCATTAGAAATGCTGCTTAATGGGAGATACAAAAAAACCCTATAGCATTGCAGATGAGATCTTCAATGAAATGGATTCTCAATGAAAATCCCTTAGTCTCTATTAGATAATGGAAAATAACAAGTAGCTCATAACCTGGCAGACTTGGGACCTATGTCAAACATTAATCAGTAGTAAGATGGTTAGCCCAACTCAGCATTGTAGTAATTATGTGAAACATGCACAGTAAGGGGCAGTTTGACAAGAATGAAAGCACCAAAATGAGGTAAAAGTTATTTGCATAGGACCATATAAAGGACCAAAGGCAATCCTTCTTCTGTGCTTAGAGTGCAAATTCTGTGGTATTCCATATTTAATGTTACATGATAATAGCATTTGGGTGTTTGTGTTTCCAGTTACTCTGGGTGGGTCTTGTAGTTCAGGAAACAAACAGTTTGAGGCCTGGATTCTGATATCTTGCAGCTCTTTATGATTATTGACTTAGTTTATTTTTTCTAGAGTAATAGTAGAGATTTAAGTTTGTTTAGTACCAATAAGCAGAGTATCATTTCAAGGAAACTTTTTTCTAATTCCTCTATGAACCAGTAATCTGATTCTGCATTTGACAGTGTTGGATTTGGTGAGTGAGGCATGAAGATTAAATGTTAAAATTAATTCATTTTTTATCCCTGAAAAGCTTCAACATTTGAAATGCTGACCTTAATTTTGCTGCATAGTCCTTTCTAAAATATGCAGTGTTTTGTGTGGAGAAAATACATTTATTGTAATGGGTAACTTTTATGATTGTTTTCCCTTAGAAGGTCTGAAATTAATGGTGGATTTGTTTTAACTTGCTACTTTGTGTGTAAATATGGTAAGCATTTGTAAATTCCTTGCAGCCATGATCCATTTTTTTTGTACTTAAAAATAGCAGATTTTTGCCACAATTGGAAAGTGTTCCTTTAGACTACTGCTAAATGCAGTTCTTGATTTTAGTCTAGCACTTCCATACTTCCTCATACAAATGTTTTAACCTGCTTACTGTTACGCTTTGAATTCTTCACTGTTTTCTTTAGATACTAATTTTAATACAGTGCTAATGCTCTCTAGAAGAAGTATGGAAATGCTGTGGAAGTTTTGGATTCTGTGTAGCTTTCCCCCTCTTTTTCACAAGTAACGAACAGCAGTGTTCTTTATTTTAATACACATGGGTGCTAAAATTGCATCTTGACTGTAGTTCGGTGTGGCAAGCCGCGCACCCAGTTCCACCTGCGCCCAAGCTGGCGTGTGTCACGGGCTGAGCGTACGCCTGTGCTCCCCTGCCGGCTCAGTGCTGCTCGGCAGACAGCTCTGCAGGCAGCAGGATGGTTGCTGAAACCGTCCTTGCAATGCACTGTCCCAGCACATCCCGTGGCACCTGGCGCTGCACCTGCGCGTTCACAAGCATGCCAGGTGTCAGGAGTGGTGCTGATGGGGTTTCCCTTAAAGGTGCAGACAGAACACATCCCTTCTTTCAGTCCACTGCAAGCCCCAGTGTGAGGGTGGTGAGTGAGGTGGGGAGGAGCTGGGCAGCTTGCTGGGGAATGTGGAGCAGTGCATGGCTGCATTTCAGTGGCATTGCTGGGTGGTGTGTGTAGGGTCACTTTTTAAACCCACTGAAAACACTTATAAAACCAAAACGTACATGCCAGTTTTTGGGCTGAACTCACATTTAGTTTTCATCAGGTGTAAGGAACAGAAACGTGGTAGTAAAATGTTCCATTGCTGTATTTAAGAAATAAAAAAAAAATTTTAGAAAGCATGTTATAAAATATAAAATATTAATTATTGTTAGGCTAAGCCTGGAAGCAGGGTTTTGCTTGGATATATTTTTTTTCCTTAAATATGGTAATCTGCCATTGGAAGGTGCTCTGAAATTTCACATGAAACTGCATCCTAACATGCAGTGTTTACTGGTGGTAAAAGTATCTTGTGCTTGTTACAGAACATAGTGGCAATAGTAGTGCTGTTGCCTTCCTCACTTATTTAATCTAATAAAAATTATGTTTTTATTTAAAGTTTAAAAGGTCACACAGTGAAATATGTGCCCTACTCCCCTTTGGGTCTTGTTTATTTTGCTGGTTGACTTCTGAAATTAGACTTTTGAAGAGTTTTGGAAATGCAAAATTAATCCTTTCTGTCTTTTAACTACCTTTGCCGTGAAGTAGGAATTGAGTTGTTTTGGTTTTTTTTTTTTTCTCTCTTAATGCTCTTGTGAATTAGGAATGGAATCACTTTTTTCTATGAATGTATTTTCATATAAAGTTGTTGATTCTGACATTACGTTCAATATTATCCCTGTTTGTAAATTGTTAAAAGTTTAAAAAAAAATCAAAAACCCCAAACCAGAACAATGAACTTGAGATCTTTAATCTGAAACAAACTAATGCTCATGGAGGTAAAGTATTAGTGAAAGGTCATGTTGCACTTTGATGCTAGGCTCAGGAATAGAACCCAAGCACTGTCTTCAGGGAAGCAGGATGTCTTAATTCTGGTTCTTGTGGACAGAAGGGATCAAGGATATTTGCGATGTGTTTTGTAACAGTTGATGCACTCTGAACTATTCTTACACTGTCAGATTCTCAGAAGTGATAAGTGTGTCTGAGACATGGCCGCTCAAAATGAGAAATCCACACATGCTTTTATTGTCTTTAATCTTGTGCTGTAAGCATTGTATAGGTCTGAACTGTATTATTGCAGCTTACTCCTCTGTTTTGCTTTTAGCAAATATGACACACCCCCCATGGTGGGGGAGTAGAGGAGTGGATTTTGACTGTCATGGTGTTTATGCCATAGTTAAAACAGTGTAAATGAAACCTTAGATTTGCATCTCAGTGGGGCTATATGTTGTAAGTAAGATTTTATAGAAGTGGAGGATCTGAAGAAATCTTAAAATCACTGGGGTGTGTTGCCTTGCTTTCTCTAAGATTTTAATTTGCAGTGGCCATTTGTGCCTACCTCAGAGCAGGAGCTTTTTACAGCTTCTTGTGTGTGAGTTTAGGTAACCTCTGACAGAAGTGAAAACCAGGCATAATTTTTAGACTAGATTTAACCTAATACGTGGTCCTGTCATTCAGGTCTTTGGATCGTAGACATATTCATTATTATTTGAATAATTTATTATAGACACTCTTATCAGGATATGTATTATTCTAGTATTTTTTTTGACATCATAATCTGATGGATAGCTTGCTTGTTGAAAGTATAAAGCTTCTGTATGTTATTTACTTCTTCTTGATTAAAATTTTTTATGAGCAAGGGATTAATTAGTTTCTTGTGCTTTATCAATCCAACTGATCTAGTTTATTAAATTATGTCCATGATACCCATGACCTTGGAGAAGCCATAAAAATTTCAAATGACCTCTCTTGTTCTCCCATGTCACTTCAAAGGACAGTCCTAGTAGGGTAAATGGCAGCAAGCAGAAAGAAACATGCAACATGAAAAAGGAATATTTTTTCTCTTTTGGTTCAATATTTAGGTTGGAATACTTTGTATTTTCAGAAGCCAGCTTTTTTATAGTCCAAATAACCTAAGTAACGTGAATTCTGCATTTGGAACATCAGTTTTAACAAGTGACATTTGTATTCATTTCTGGACCACATTTTGGCCTTTTTGCAGGAATCAGAGAACCAAGGCTTCCTCAGTGCAACAGTTACTATGAGCGTGCTGCACAGTCTAAATATATTTGTGGAGGTGGTGTAATAGCTGTCTGTTGAGGAATACTGTTTTACTTTGTCCTGAAAGATACTTTTTAATCGGTGTTTAGGAGGAATAAGCCCTTGTTTCCCGAATGTCAATATTTGGAAACAGGGCATTGTGATTTAGTGGAATGATGAATTGATGAATAATGTGGCAGACAGTAATTTAAATTCTGGTGAATTTAGCAGGTTTTTTTGCCTGAAGGACTTTTTTTTTTTTTTTTTTTAATACGGTTTGATAATCAGTGAATCATGAAACATGGATGGAAGTTAGAGCAGAATTTTTGTACCCTGTGGAGATATCCGAATATAATGTTACTGCTGTCCAAAATAATAGGAATAGTTCGTTGAACAGAATAATTGCATGCAGCACTGACTCAAAAGAAAACAGTTGTCTCTTGTTTATCCTTTCACTGTGGCCTTTTTTTCAGTTGCAATTAGAGAATTTGTTAAAATCAAGTGAAGTGCATCACCATAGGGCACACATGGAGACTTTCTTTCTTTAATCAAATGCTACAGTTTAGCAACAAAGGCTGCAAAAAAGATTTTATTATTACACTGTTGCAGACTTACATTTTAGTTTCTCCTGGTGTATGAGCATAAGACTCTACACCTTGGTTTTATGTTGGTTTTTTTTTTTTTTTTTTTTTTTGGTAGTAGTAGTGGTAATGTAAAAGGTTAAGGAACATTTTCATCTAAAATTGTGTTTCTGATGAACTCCCATGTTCCCATAGCAATTTTAGTAACCACACGCTGTTTAACTGGAAGAGTGACTTGAGGATATTGCCTGATTTCTCTCTACCTCCCCTGGTAAACCTTCTGTTTGTTTTGTGAATTTAGTAGTCAGAGGTGCGTTGAAAAAACTTGCCATCTCCTACTTAATGACACTTCACCGCCAGTAAGGCTGCCAAACTGCTATACAACTTTCCTTTTTACTTCATTAAGCAACACAGAGAAACAGATCACTACAATTATTTTCTACCCTAATGCCTTGTGTTGACTGAAACATTTAAGTCTTAAAAATAGAGAAGTTCCATAAAGTGAAAGCCCTAAATGGGAGATGGACATCTTCTACTCCAAATAGGTCTAAAGGGAGAAAAAAATATGGTCACCCAGGTTAAGAAAATTGAGCTTTTTCAAATGAGTGAAGCATGAGTTGGAAATGGTGAGCAAAGGTTAAGCTATGCTTATCGTAGTATATTATATTAGAGATAAAATTTCAGGGTTTTTTTTTTTTCAGCAAAACCACACTGAAGGAACAAAATGGAATTAAGTGTTTCTGCTTTCCCTAGTGGCAACACTTGAACTGTAGTGATGCTTAAAATAATCTGTATGTTATTTTGCAAAGAGCATGACTATATCAAGAATTCTTTAAGAATTGTCTGACCAGCCTGCATCTTTGATACTTCAAGGGTAGGGCAACAGTAGTCTTACACTCCTCTTCATGTACCAAAATGGTTTGCAGTATAAATTGTTTTCTTGTGGTTATGGAGTTTGTGGTTTCCTATGTTTTTTTGATTTTCAGGAGCTGTAAAGACAAAAAAGAAAATGGATTTCCTCCTTTCTCCCTGTCTTCTCTCCAACAATAAATAATTGCCCCTCCTGCCTTTGTGATTTGGCACATGGCATTTTGTTTGTTAAAAGGCAAATAGATTCAGTGCTTGTGTTAGCCTAGCTTCAGGGATTTTTTTCTGTAAGCAGCTGATCAGACAAAATGTTCCAAAAGAGAAGGTTAACAGGGGACAGTGAAAAAGAAAAAGTGCTCTGTGTGCAAACCATTGTGTCCGTGGAAAACACTTCTGTGGCCTTGAGAGAAGCCTGTAAGTCAGTTAGAATAAAATTTGATCTCTACATTATGTGGTAGGAAATCCTTAGTACATATATGGGTTTGAAGATGGTGTTTTTTCTGTTGTGGGTGGGCACAGACCACAGTTAATGGCTAGACTCTGGTGTTGGTGTTACCTGAGCTTGTGTCTTGATGAGAGCTTACTTTGCTTGTAAGTTCAGATTTCACAGGAAGTTGGGCAATCGTTGTGATTATGCATTTGCAGAAAAAAAATTGCCACTTCAATAGGCTTACAGTGTGAAAACCTGTGGGTAGCTCAGGTGGAGGGCTGGGGAATACCCTGCTGTTGTTCAGTGTTTTCACATTGCACTGAGGATAGATAGATTGTCACAGCAGAGGATAAATATGTAATGACTTTTATTTTTGTCTCTTGTCCTATTAGGAGAGTAGGTTCTGTAGCTTTTTCCTTATACTTTTTCATTGGTGGAAGACTCGTGTTACTATTTACATATTGGTGAAACCTCCCATCAGGTGCCTTCAGAGTAAAATGAGCAGCATGCAGATTACTTTGATAATACTGCCTGAAAATACTCCTGAACACAGTGCTGTGAGATAGAACACACTGCATTAATCTTGCACTCGAAAATTAAAGCTCTACAATTCTGATTGTTTCTGTCCTTTAGGTAAAGCACGACAAAGACAAAATAGGAGAACTGATGCTTAGAGAAAGCAGATTTGAATTGTTGTCCCGAATTTCCACTATTTCTTTATTTGTATTTATTATTTTAACCTGTTTATCACATTAAATTTAGGTGATGATTTCTAAAGTGGTGTCTAGGCTGTCAGATTCAGTTGTGGCCTTTTGATAAAATAATGTTAGCTTCGAAAATTTGACATTTTCTTATCTGAGATTCTGTTACTTGTTCTGGCATCATAGATCTTACCCTGAACCTCTGGCCATTTTGTCTTATTTTTCCAACACAAATCTGAAAAAAATGAAAATACTGAATTATTTGAATTGAAAATGTTGAAGCTGGACTTTGTGCAGCAAGGTGAGCCATGATTTGATAAGTAATCAATTTCGCTAATTCTACATGGATTTAATTGTAGAGGAAACCACTATATTCTCTTCTGCTGTATTTTAGGATTTTCCCTATGTGATTTTCTGTAAGGAATCCACAGCAATCACTTCATTGTGCAATGGGTTAATGTGGTTAGTTGAGTAGACATAAATTCACCTGCTGCATTTAAACTAATGAAACTGCAAAGGGGCTGATTGTATTCCCCTGCTGCAACAAGAAGAAACAGAAGATTTTTTGTTGTGATTTTGAAGAAAATGTGTAGTACAAAAACTCATAACTGTTACCATAATGAAGGGATTACAGATGCCAACTCATTTTTAGGATGATACTGCATAAAGTAGACAGGTATGCCTATAATGTGTGCTGGCTGACCCAGTTTGCAGTACTCATGCAGCATCCCAGAGCTGCAGTGGATAGAGTGGAAGAGGACAAAAGCAGTGCAGAGCAAAAAGGAGCAAGTTTTTTGAATAGATGACCCCCAAAGTTTCTCATGTTAAAATACTGGATGTCATTTGTCTACTGTGTGGCTTAATCCACTGCAAAATACTGAAACATATTTCTTAAGAAAAGTAAAAAATGCCAAACCAGAACCAAACCTACCACTGAGCTTCAGGATTATTTTTTCTTGCGTCAGGACAGGAGTTAAAAAAATTCAGCTACTCCTACTACTGCACCAGGAAAGGAACCTATGCAAGTATGCAAGAGCCAGTAATAAGGGTTGGCAGTGCAGTCTGTTAAGTGACATGAGATACCAGACTGAAAGTGTTAAGCTTTTTAAAGAGAACTTCTATTATCCCATTATCTTCTTTCTTAATTAGACTCTAAATCGGGAGTTGTTTTAATTACCACTAGAGGTTTTAAAGAAAAACTATAAGCTGATTACCTTTTTAGTGTTACTGTAGTAATTGGCAAATCTGGTAGCACCAAGGACAAGTTGTACAACCCCATTCATTTTTGAAGACAAACTTACTAGCTCATAGGGTACCATAAACACACTAGCACTTTATCATAGAGTTCAAGTGTATCTGTTGTGCATGTTAGAAGTGTCTTGGCTTTGATTAACTCAGCCTGTGGGTGGAAAAAACTGTAAGGTAAGAGCAACAAGTATGGAAGTGGTTCCTCACAGTTGCCAAGTTTTGTCTCTTAAGTTCTAAAACTTGTTTTTGTATAAACTCACAGAAGGATTATAAAGCAAAGACTAAAAATGAAGGCAGAAAGTTTGTCTTCATGTTCAGACTTAGTCTTTCTTATGAATTTGTTATGCTGAGCTTGAAGTACTTAATGTTTCTACAAAATAAAAGTAAGCAGGTTTTTTTTCACATTTCTTGGAATACTGTATTAGTGAAGTCCTTTTTTTTTAAAAAAAAAACAACCCTCTGAAGAGTATTTAGACATTGAGGACTAAAGTAACATTTGCATCACTGGCCTTCTGCCTCCTTTCATTACATTTGGGTTTGGAGACATTTCTAAAAAGCATCATATCTGAGAATCCTGAAATGTTTTGCCCTAATTTGTTATTTGTTCAATGCTTGCACAGTACACTTCAGTGTGAGAAGACATGATTTTTGAAGACCGTGCAACAGTTGCATTAAGTGCTTATAGTGCTGCAAGCTTTGGTGTTTTTAACAGGATTTTTTCTATTTGCCTTGCTCTCCCAGGCTTTATATATCTTAGATTTCATTTCTTCTGACAAGGGGTGAGCACCTTTTGAATGGAAACCTAGGTGCTTTTTTTTGTCCAAAAGGACAAGCCTTCACCTTCGTTGCCAGATAGAAAGATGACAATCTGTGTACTTGTTTGCAGTGTTTCTTTTGAATGTTGACATCCACATTGCTGTAATTGGATTACTCATAAGGAGTAATTATTTGCTGGGAAATAGAGACTCCTTTCTTTTATGAAGAGAATGGTGGGTAAAAAATGGTAAAATTCAGATGAAGATTTATTCCAACTTTTTAAAAAGTTGAAACTTTCAGATCAGGCATTCTGTTTGCATGTTATCTCTGATTTGGTTTAAGAAAGAAATGTGTTTATAACATGTATTAATAAATGTTTGATCAATTGAGCATTATAATGTCTGAAAGTTGGAGAAAGTACTTACTGAAACACAGCTGGATAGCTATGCTAATGTTCTTCATTTACAATTTGAAGTTGATATTTTGAAGTGCAGATAATCTGCACATAAAAATCTATTCTTGTAGAATAATGTAGTCTTCTAAAAAGAAATCAATTTATAGTGACATGTCAAGACAGCATTGAGAAAATAGACTCCAGCCACCTTCCTTGAAAAATAAATAATAAATCACTCAGAATTAGCATTTGTTTAAAAAAGAAAATAAATCTGAAATTATGCAAATGTTCACATCAAAGTGGGAATTCATGGTGCATGTGGCCTTTGTAAACCCAATAAGCATCTATTGTCTGTTTTCTTCTACATATTGGAGTTTCTTCTACTTTCTTGTATGTGCATTTAATACTTTTAATATTGTGAAGTGTAAAACTGGTTTAGGTGTGAGGAACTTCTTACATACTGTCAGTTTGGCCTGCACATGGTAAGTACTGAACAATATATAAACGAAACTGCATGTACCACCCATTTACTTCAGCACACCTAATTATTTGCAGATAAAAGGGCCAGTTTTAGTCTGGAGAACTGGTATTCATACTTGCACCTTTGTGCAGCGAAGAACTGTCTGCTGCTTCATTAATGTTTTTCTCAGATAAACGTTTGTTCTTGTTTTAGCCATTACTGTCACTACCTCATAGGTGGTAAAGCAATAGAAAGCAAACTTTTATCATCTAGAACCACTAAATATAGGAAAGAGAGAGAATAATGCATTTAAAATGCTCCTGTTTAAGATATGTAAAGCAGAATTAAAATTTGGGTTCTAATCAAAGTGTACGGCTTCAGTGCCTGAACTGTCTCCAGAAGCGAAGCAGTATATGAAGCAATGCCACTTTCAAGCAGGTTTAGCAACAGATACCTAAGCTTCTTATCTTGGTGTCTGCCTTTCACAAATGCATACAGTGGCCTACTTAATTCTTCCAAGTATTTTAACAAATTTCTAAATGCCTGTAAGCAGTGGCTGCTATGTGGAAAAAATATTCCCCCACAGTGAACCTAGCTGAAATACAGTTATAGGTTCATCAGCCTTTTCCTATTGTAGCATCTTTTACAGTATTTCAGCTTAATTGGTTTCAGAACTCTGTTTGAAAGAGCACAGTTACATTTCATGTCCAATGATGCTTTCACATTTCTTTGAAATTTTCACAGTGTCTGTAAAGAGTGGGAAAGGTAAGGCTTCATGAAATTTTGTAATGAGAATAAAATATTAAAAATACTTTATAAGCTTAATAATCATAGGAAAAGGGTGTTTTCTCTGTTTTTTTCAGTTTCATGTGTACTTTTTAGAATTATAGCTTTGACTTCCACAATACTGTTATTAACAGTCTTATTAAGAGTGAATAATAAATAATAAAATAGATGTCTGAAATACAGGAAGGACATCCAATGTTCAGTACAATACTGATTTTAATTATATAGTGTTCTTATCATGCTTCTTATTCCAACTTAGCTTCTTATTAATGATGTGTTTCTTGGAATTTAATACCATGGCACAATTTATTAGGAAACATGCTTTTGATTTTAGACGGTTTTTTGGTTAGTTGCTTTTTCTTTCTCTTGAACGGACAGCTTGGTGCTCCTAGTCAAATTTCATGGCTTCCAAGTCAAATTTCATATGAAATATAGGGAGGAAAGATCATTATGATGTTTATGTTTTCACCTAGGAACGAAACCTGAATTACTGGCGTCCAGAAAGCATGGGGTATTGAATGCTCTTGTTTCGTATTGTGCAGTATACCTTTATTTGTTTCAGTATTTGTTACCAAACAGCGGTAATCTCTATCAAGGGCTGTGATTTAAAGTTACTGGTCTGGATGCTGTTTGCAACATATTCTTCATCTCCATTCTCTGCTATCTCAAAAGTAGGATTCATCACGCTGTCTGCGCAACTGCCTCGTCCCAGTGAGGGTGTTGTACTGGTGTTTCCTGTGCTTCCAGGTGATGTGATGGGGGCCTCTTCTGCCTAGTGGTTTTCTGTGCTTTAAGCCAGTGCTGATTGCAGGAGCTTTCCTGGTTCTGAGACGAGTTTTCTTCCTTTTATATTTTAGGTTTAGGAGAAGGAGTATTGCAAAGGAAGATTGGAATTAATATATGTTTTACTTCAGGCTAAATATTGAACCATGTTCTTTGGAGTAATTGAGAGTTGAACTCTGCCACAGGTAGTCCTATTGGTCCTGCAGAAGAAGGCCATTATGAATTTTTTCTGATCATGTGCTGTGCTAAGTTATTGAACAATTGCTTTGGGTAGAATATCAGTAGAGCAGGGCACTTTGCTGTGTGTTTCTATTGCTTGTACCAAATTGTCTTTTTATTTGTGCCATAACTTCATCTGAAAGTAATGTATTTTATTTAACCTGAGTATTGAAGTGGTATACATAAGGTAGTAAATACTCAGGTACCTTGAGGAAAGCACTGAAACTTGAAAACTGCAGTATAGATGTAGACAGTTTACTGTAGACAGAACATTTTGCTGGAGTGTTTCAAATCTGAGTTTTGGAGAGAACAAATTGCACCTAGGAAAGAGAGCAACAAAGGCAGTCTGTTGTAAGGCTGGCACCTTGGGGTGCAGATACATACTTTTAGGCAGCTAGTCTGAGGTTGTTCTGTATGTACCCACCAGTAGCTAATGGATATTAATAACTTGGACAGTTTTAACAGGTACTGTGATCAGATAAAGCGGACTTGTGCTTGTGTTACACAGTTCTTAACTCACTGAGAAATTGAGGCACATGCAAGAAACCACCGGGGGGTGGGTGTCAGAGCTCCTGATACTTTACAGATCCGTACTGAGATTTAGATAATGGTAGGTATCTAGTTGGATTTCCATAGGTCATAGCACCCACATAGCCCATGTTTTTAACCTTGTGGTTCTTCATCTTGTGTAAATACTACCTTTTTAAGTTGTATTCTCTTGTATTGGTATTTTCATGTTTTCCGTCCACAAATGCCTGGTATTCTTTTGGAATTTAAGGAAAGAGCTACACAAAGAATTATTAGATTTTTAATGTCAATTTGATGTAGAAGTTTGCTATATTATTTTAGCCATTTTCCTCAATCATTATCTCTTTTTAAAGATTGTACCATTAAAATAAAACGCCTCTTGTTAATCTGTTTCAAAACTGATGGACAAACCGTACAATAGGAAAATCACATGTTGTCTTTTTGTAGCTTTTACACTAACAGGAATCTCTTCCCCAGATCAGCAGCAGAAGGAAAAATGGCAATGAAACAGAAAATTAGTGGTGGTATTTTTTGAAGGTGACTTTAAAGTGACAATTTTTAAGAAAAATATTTTCATTTAAAATATTATTATATCTTCTTCATTTGTTGTCGTGGAATCCTTCATAATATTATTGAATGAAGTAACTTCAATAATCTAATATGTCTTGTTGAATGAGTGATTTTTAGAGAACCAGTGGAATGCTGGTAGCTACTGAAATTATTGTAGACTTTCAAAGAAAACTAAATATGTTTAAGCAGAGAATGCTATCTAGCCTGAAAGGACAAATCACACAGTGAAAGGTCATTGCCAAAGATACCTAATATTCTGGTTATAGGTGAAGGGCTGCATGCTGGCAGAGTTGAAAAGGAATCCAGCATGTGTGCTGCTCAGTCTAATTATAACGTTACAGATGGCCATTACATAAGGAATGCCTCCCAATCAATATCATCCATGCAGAGAGACTTCTAAGTGTATACCTGATCCTGAAAGAGCAGTAGCTTGCTATTTTTCTCCAGGAATGTAGCTCTCAAAGCAGCAAGGAGCACCTTCCCTTCCAAGTTACCTTCTTGGTCATACTGACTTGGTATTTACATTCGATTTTCCCTCCCTGATCACCATGCTACCTTCCTTAATATGGTTTTCTTTTTACTGTGTGCATGCATCAGACTAAGCCACATATTAGATGGAGACAGTAAAGCTTTATAAAAAATGAATACCATATACCCTGGTTAGGATTTTTTTATTAGAAGGAAGAGTACAGTGACGCAGAGACTGAATTTAGCTGAAAGGGAGTAAACCGAGCTAGCAAGGGAGTAACATACAGAAGCCATAATTGCCCAAGCTAAATTTGTCTTCAAGTGCCTACAGAAACTGGCAGTGAGCTTTCAGTAACAGCAGTAATTAAGATCAGTGTGTTAGCACACTATCTGCAAGCACAAGTGCTAGCGAACTGGAAGGAAAAGTAACTGTTCATATGAGTAATATAACAGTGGTGGGAATTGGGCAAACAAGTT
Organism: Acanthornis magna; assembly: GCA_036785705.1. Lineage (NCBI taxonomy): Eukaryota > Metazoa > Chordata > Aves > Passeriformes > Acanthizidae > Acanthornis > Acanthornis magna. Next base: position 3,613,218 of record JAWUZG010000236.1, on the reverse strand, counting down.
GCACATTTTAAGTGATGTTTAGGTCTAGTACAGGATTAGACATTAAATGATCTATCCTATTTTCATACTGAATTAAAAATGCCTATCCATCCTTAGGTAAAGAGCTCATAACCTTTCCTGCCAGCCCTGGACAGCACATAAAGAGGATTGTGTTTGTATCAGTGTTTCATATAGCTCACATTTGTAACTAATCATAGAATTCTGTGTTTAGTTATGTCCAATTCTATTGCCATCCACTTTTAAAATACAAAAATGCATTCTAGTTTGACTGTGCCATCTGCACAGGTTTGAGTAGTGTAGTCTTCCACCCATGTTCGTGCAGTTCTAGGATATACATGTTTTTCTACAGCTAAGAATTGTGAAGCTTCTGAACACCAGGGATTCAGGATGTGCCTACACATCTGTCTTGCTGGATGCACGTTTTTAATCTAGCAAGACTAATGTAAATAACTAATGTGCTAGATAAGTCAAGGTTGTATCTGAGGAAGACCATTGCTAGTCTGCTTTGGATTTCTGGACATACGTCTCTTTTTAGCAAAATACTCTTCATTAGGAGAATGTGCAACTTTTGGGTAGAACAAGCAGTGTTTTGACAGTCTGCTGCCCCCTGTTTGAAAAGAATAGCTGCCCTGCTACATTGCTATGCATAGTTTCATATACGTATTACAGATCTAGTATATGGACTAAATTGAACATACTTCGGCATGATACAGATCACAGCAGCACGTTTCAAGCTTTTGTCAGGTCTTTTTAGGTGTTGAGTTGCATGAACTTAGCTGTTTCTAATTGTGAAAAGTTACTACAAAACTAGTACACTTTTTTCAGGTGTTACAGCCTTTGTGCACCTTCATTTATTTATTTCTCAATTGGAATCTTATTTTTAAAATGCATTATCTTTTTGGTATTTAAATACTGAAATTTATTACCAGTATGATACCGTTTTTGTACATAATGACATGTTGCATGACAAAGTTACGTTCCTTTAAAGACTGAAATCCTTACATAAGGTGCTCACAATGCCAGGAGCTTGCTTATATTAGTGTGGTTAGAGTGGTTGGCAAGTTGATTTAGTATGTTCTGCATTGCAATATGGAACAGCTATTAGTTTTTTACTAGCTTTCTGTGGGATTACAATATAAGAATGGGAAGAAAAAGCTGGAATTGGCAAATTGGTTAGTTATGCAGAACAGCATGATCTATAAAGTTGCTCTCTGGTGCTGCTGCATCGGGATGTCTTGCAGACATTAAAAATACCCTAAATTTTTGTTTACAGGTGAACCTGACTAAACTGCCTCTGCACCTTTAGGTGCACTAGCAGTTATGTCAGAAAAGGTTGGTGTTTCAGCCTTACAGCTAGAGTCTTCAAGCTGAGGAATACCTCAGAGTGAGGAGGTTTTGTAGGAAAGTGTGTGCAAATGGTTTTCTGCACTGGACATACGAAAAGAGGAAATGTGAAAGGAATGACAGTCGGAAAAGTGGTGTATGAGCTTGGAATATGAGTAAGGCATAGGCCTGTAGGAAAAAGGACTATTGAGATCTTCTGGCTTTCAGCAACAGTAATACTGTTTATAACCGAACAAAAATTCCTCTTGTTCCTGTGATGTTTCTTGCCTTGATTAATGCTGGTAAAAACCATTCAATATAATGTTCAGCTGATGATGAGGGCTTCCAGTTCCCAGCACTCTTGTTAAAATCCACTTATGATGTGCCAGTGTTGCCTACAGCTTAAGAATTTTGCTCCTTCCCTTTTCTTACATTCCTGGTTTGTTCATAGAGAGCACTTACTGCCTCTCAGCTTTCATTTTACTAGGTTAATTAAACAAGCTTCTGTTGGAATCCTCTTTGTACTGTCCTCTGCTTGCTTTGGTGATTATTCTTGTAGCTTTTCCCTGCACATGCTTGAACTTAAACCATCAATTTTCTAAGACAGGTGACCAGAAATATTCACAGAGGTCCAGATGAGATCTTAGCAGTTTCTTGTAAAATGACTTTTAAATATCCCCATCTCTACTGAAAATTCCTCCCTTGATATAGCCAGATTGCATATGTCTTTTTGACAACTGTAGTTCTTTGACAGGTTGTATTCATCTCTATTGATTAATACATCTAAATCATTCTCCCGCTCTGTTATTTTGACTTGATTCTCTAGTAGAATTACAGCAGAAATTTGTCCTGTTCCCAGAATTCTTGACCTTGTCTTTGTGCTATTGTATTTTGTCATTACTATCACTTTGGTCCTTGAAGGCTATTCAGTTCTTGCAGTGTGATACTCTGATTTTACTCTGTATTGATACTAGTTCCAATTTTGTTCTTTTCTTAACCATCATCAAATGCATTATTATCATCCAGGGTTTTTTGTTTGTTTTTGCTACAAGGTCATTTCTCACAGTGGTTTGTAAGGAACTCTACTCTAAATCTCATTTTTAGTTCAATAGTTTCCTTCCACATTGTAGCCTCACTTTCTTTAGTAAAGTCCTTGCTGTTTTGCATTCAGTTTGGTTTTATGTGTCTTATTTACTAGTGTCCTTGCAGTTCGGTATTGTAAGACGTAGTGAAGTATCTGTTTTTGTAAGATGTTGATATCGGTCTTCTAAAATATTGGCTACCTCCACAGTACAGGAAGTTACCCTGGACTGTTCTACTTAGGCATGTGAACGTATCTAAGTCCAGCCTTTTTTGTTTGGGTGAGACTCTGTTCATTGAAATACAACATGAAGTTGATGAAAATGCCAAATGAAGAAAATTAGGTTCTTCAGTGTCAGAATAACCATTAGTGACTCTTAACAGTCTCTCTGAATTTCTTACGAACTTTTCTGAATATAAAATGTGCTTATCTATAAGCTCATCTATGCCTTTTTGTGAGACCTTTGTTTATTAGACTGTCTAGGCATACTTTTCAAAAGTGTATTAGACAGGTAATTGGGAACCCTGGTGACACTTCATTTGTGGATTCTAAAAATTAATGTGTAGGCTCAGAACTACATTGAGTTCCTGCTTGCTTCATGCTGTGAGAAAGAGGCAGAGCATTTTACAAAAGTTTTTGTAAGATACTAAGTTTTCTTTTTTGTGATGAAAAAGAATACCAAGGATATTAAAAACATTCCAGTAATATTCCACTAGCAGGCCAGCCACAATATTACAGAACATCTTAAATAATACAGTATTCAAGGCTGTCTTTCTTGAACAGAAACATGCTATGCAAATCTGCTGGAAAAGGCCTGTATTGGTGTGTGCCTGCCTTAACCAACATGACTGTTAGACGTGATTGTTAGATCCTAACTGTGTCAATCTTGCTAGCCTTCATCTTGATAGTACCTGACTGTCTCCTTTGTGTTTAAAAATAGAAATGACAATCTCTCTCCCTCTTCCTTTTTAGCTTGATTAGTTCATAGTTGAAAGTGGAGACACTTGAGGGAAAAGCTAAATTGAAGGGTTGAGACTCCCGTTCTGAATGTGGTTAAGATCCATTGTTCTTCCAGGAGCAATTGCTGCCGTCTTGTCTTTTGTCACAGCCACATGAAAGTCTTCATTTCAGTGCTTTTTATTGTTCGTCAGTTGTGCTGGTGTGGAAGATTATGGCTGTTGTGCTGATGGAGTAGTGAATGGGGAGGCAATCCACCCTTTCAGCAGCCAGTGTAATAAGAAAGAAACACTGGATACTGGGAGATGCTTAAGGCTGTGCTCAGAACACAGCAAAAGCTGCACCAGAGCAATAGGTGGTCACCTTCCAGTCATTTAGGCTTTCTAAACTAATTTATGTATGAACTGTATTTCTGTTAATGTGCTCACAGTGGTTTTTCACCACAATGATTTAAATAACTCAAGGTGGAGGTCACATACATGTGGTACCGTTTTTTCTCTATCACGGGTAATGATGGAATGAAAGGTTACGGTCTGTAGATGACTGTGAGTGATTTTTCTCCTGTTTTTATCATAGTGTTTAGTCACATTGACACCATCAACAATGTGTGATGATAAGCAACAGCAAAGAAAACGTTACTGTAGATACGTCTATGAAAACGCCATTTCAGTTATAATTTAACAAAAATTGATGGGATAGGATTTGTGCTAGGTAAAGAGACAAAGTGTTTGGACTGAATACTATTAAGGGGAAAAGGCACAGGACTTCCTTAGGGGCATGAAAATACCTCTTGCTTCCATATACTCTCTAGATCCTGTCCAAGAAAATAAAGTGTGTGCTTAGTTCTTTCTCATGATTCCTCAAAATTATTTTTAACACTGGAAACGACACTTTGCGTTACTCTGTCTGGTTCTGGTCAACATTATTGTACTTACATGATGTAATTAAAGTTTTTCATTATTCCATAATTTTTTTTTTGTGTGTGGAAGGAGTGCTGTGATTTACATAATAATGTTAGTAGCAGCTTATGATCAAAGAGAAAAAAACAGATAAATTTACAGATAAAGCTCATTAATATATTTGGAACTCTCTATATTGCAAAAATGTAATGCAGGGTTTTGTCTTATTGGTAACTTAAGCTATTTAAAAAGATGTTTTTTCACCTTGATAGCATCAGATGAGTCTAAATGCAGTAGGGTGAGTCAGGAATTTTTGTGCAGCTTGGGGACAGTGTTTAAAAACAAGACAGTTCTGAGAAAGAAACTATAAGAAAATGTGTATGTGTCCTTTCAAGCTTTGGGTATAAATACAGTCTATGGATGTTCATCCCCTCCCTCAACCAAATATGCTTTTTTTTTTTTTTTTTTTGCCAACAGAGGGACTTTAAGTAGCTATGTATTGCTACATCTCTGTATTGAGAATTATCCTACCCAAGGGCAGGTTGTGATCGTTCAGTGCTGTGTTGGCAATTATGAAATGCAGGCCAAAGAGGAAGAAGATAAAAGAAGAGAACTTGGTACATTTTCTCGTGGGAGATATGACCCAGAGCACAATGGAGGAGGTATTACAGTGAAGCCAAACAAACTTCTGGAGCATTCAAGCTCAATTTAATCTCCTGTAGTAACCCTGCTTTTGTGAAAATACTCCCAAGTGTAGCAGGGAGGGAGCGTGGCCGACCATCTCTTCAGGCAAGTTTGGTTTAACCGCTGGAATTGAATGTTAATAGATTAATTTGGAAATCTACTGAACCTGAAATTTCATCTAACTGAAAAAATGCAGAACTATAGTATGACTGAAAAGACTTATTCTGATAAACTTTTGCAGATGCAGCATCTTAGTAACTCTCTCAAAGGGGTGTATTTAAGCCCTGTATATCTGGGTTTCAGATTGTCATAGACATTTAAGTAATAAGGCAGTCCTGCCCTTCAGAAATATTCCTGTGTTGTCAGAAGCACAAGATAAAAAGGGGAATTTCTTGAAGCCATATTAGCAGTGAGTAGCCTCTGTCTTGTATAAGATTAGAGGCCTGTTTTTTAAAGGATTTTGGAAGGCGTAAGAAGTTGATGCACAAAGATAAATATGGAGGTCTGTTTGTTTATTTTGAGCTTCTGGGCTTGGGATTTTTCTTAAGATGTGAAACTTGATGTTTGTCTCTTTATTTTTCTTTCCACCTGAACAGAAAATAATCTTCATCCTAATTGCTCGAAGAACTTTTATACTGAATCTTTCTTTTTTTGTGTGATGTGCTCAAAGGCTATTATTTTTATTATTAATAATTGTCACAGATATTATTCAGATATATTTGACCAACAAGACCGTTTCATCCCATTTCAGTTACCACTGTTTGCAATTAAAACCAGAAGTGACTGTATATCCTTTTTTTAATACCGTAGCATCTTGAATTCTTCTACAGTACACCTAGATCATAAAATGAAACTCGGGAGAATCACGGGTAATGAAGAAAAAGGAAATTACAGAAAGAGAGCTCAGGAATAAAAGAGGTGGATGCATAGAGGATAAGGTTGTCTCATGAGTAGGAAAGAAATAGGTGTGCCAAAACTCCAAGGTTTACTTCTACTCAAAGCCCATGTGCTTTGAAAGAAATTAACACAATGGGGGGTAGCCTGCAAAATTCAGGGAGTTAGTGTGGATGTCTAAGAAATGCAAAGAGTATTTTAATTTCCTGAAATCTTGCCATTGTAGAATACAGCTAATATACTAGAGTTACTGTTGTGAGACTGTTGTAGCTCACAAGAGGCCAGTTGTATTTTTACGTGAAATGAAGGTCTGGTTAGAAACTCTTAGGTGTTGTCACGCTTCATGTACCTACAATTATGTTTCTGTCTAATCCTAGACACATAGCAGAGCATAGCATTTAAAATATTGGCCGTTATAACTGTATTCATAAAATCCACCCAAAAAAGCAGTACAGCACATACTTGCATTTGTATTCCTCGTTTGTCAGGTCCTAGGATCAGTATTGTCCATGATCTTACTGTCTAATGATCTTTGCATTTGGTATTTAATGTGTACTTTACATAACTATTTGGTAACTAGAAATACGTTACAGTGAAATTGCTGAAATACAGCATTTAGAGATGCATAAAGAGGTTGTAATTGGAGGTTTATTTGGGTTTGGATTAATCTAAATGTAATTAATTGTAAATCTAATATGCAGATTAAAGAAGTCTTTACTTATACAAGAGATTAATTAGTCTAGCAGCAATGTATTCCGTTTTAGATAAGTGTTATAGGTATACTTGTGTGTGCATTCTGGGCTGACCATATGGCTCAAGTATTCGTTAGTACTTTATATATTTAAACACTTGGTACTTGTAGGCACTGGTAAGCATTCCTATATAAACATCCTTCTTGTAAATGTAGATGGAAAAAGAAAAAAGACTAGCTTCCAAGTTGCTCACTAAATTATTGATACTAATCCATCTTTGTGCTACTTGCTGATCCGGCATTGTACTGTAAAGTACGTGTCATGATTACTGCCTGCTATTAGGTTGGAGCTGCTAGCAGTGATGTAATTTCATCTTCGTGTCATGGAATACGATGCAACTACTTACTTTAATTGAGTTATTTTTTTTCTCAGTATAGCTAAAAGGAGCTCCTAGTTTGATTGCAGGAAAATACTTACTTTCTGAGGGTTTATTTTAATGCATTAAATTGAAAGTTTGTGTGTTAGTTACTTGAGTCTGACCACATTGATATGGTATGTTTTTTCATGAAACTTGTGTCCCCTAACCCATGATTTGCAGAAGACAGAAGTACTGCTCCAGTCTTCTTGTTTCCTTGCTTTTTTCTTGTTTGTTCTTAAGTGTTCCTTTAAAAAAAATCAATGTGAAGAATTTGCTTTAAACCTTCAAGACTTTAAAAGTGCTTCCAAATTTTAGATGGTTTTTCTATGTTATTCATGAATAAGCCAAATAATTTTGTTCATTGCCTGCATTTGACATTGGAAAAAGAAAAACAATGGGGATTGGGGATTTTTTATGGTTCTAATTTATTTTTCTTTCCTTTTTTTCCCTTCTGAGTACAAAAATATTGGTAAACTATCTTCTATAGAGCATCAGCAGCCTTTTATTCTTAATTATATCCCTAGATAAATAGATTTGCAGCCAAAACTGAGTCGAGATTCAAGGATAGTAGACTTATTATCAACAGAAGATGTGACTGGCCTAATGCTGAAAGAGACTTACCATTATTAAGTGAAAGAGTGTACACTAATTTGTCCTGTATTTTGTGGCTACGGCTGTAATATTTGGCACAGTGTTATGTGTAGTTTTTATGGCATGATAGCAGATGTTTCAATAACCTGATCTGTGGTGTTTAGGCTCCCAGCTGCCAGTTTTCAGTTCAGAAAAATAGGCTTTTAGTTTTGAAGTGTTGAATTTCTTTGCTGCTTTCCCTTCACCCACTACACATATACAGAAGAAGTAAAGTTTACTCCATTATAATCCAGATTCTTCATTATTTGCAAACCAGTAGGAGTCAGACATTGTGCTTGGCTGAAATCACTTAAGGAACTCAAGGTCCTTTTTCACCATGCTAATTTGATCTTCTATAAATGTCACCAAAACAAATGAGAAAGTAAAATGCCACATGCAAGATGCACATATATGAAAAACTGCTGTAGATAACACTGACTGCAGTTTTTTCACCACAGATGCTCAACCTTGAGAGTCAGTGCACTTGTTTGAAGTGTTACTGTTTGTGAGAAGGAAGATTGAGCTGTCATTTCATTGAATATCTAATTGTGGATTGATGGGGGAGCAGTCTGTAAAATTGATGGCGTGTTTCATAAATGATCTTGAGTTAATTACTTGTGTAGCATTATTGAACTTAAGGCTGCAGATTCAAGCACAGACGTTAGAGGGTGTGTCTGTGTAACATTCTTTGAGTGCAGGACAATGTGCTGTTTTTTCAATAGCGTTTCTCTCTTTTGCAGAAGGTGTATAGTGACTTAGACAAAGGCATCAGGAAGAAGAATAATGGTCTTGAGACAAAGAAGTTGGGATATTCCTTGGGAATTCTTGGAAAAGCTAAATCAGTATTTGCCAAAAATTAATAAAGTGAATTTAAAAACAAAGTCTAAAGCAGACAGCTCCTTGGAAAATTTTAGCCCAAGTATTGTATTTTTGGCAATGTTGCCAAAACTCTCCTTAAAAAAAATCCCGAGAAGTCTTTGTATATTCTTGGGAAAACTGGGATTGGATGAAGTGGTGCAGTGTATATGAAGACATTAGATAGCTTGAATGTATGGTTTATAGTATTAAGAGAGTTGACTTTTTATTTCAAAAGTCAGTAGATGTATAGTAATTTTTAATGAATTCCTAATACCTTGGAAGTTAAGTTGTGTATAAGACCTTAAACCTTAGTTAAAAAGAAACTGTCTTACATGCTGATCCTCTTCTAAGTTTATTGTTGTATATGTGTGTGTTACTCTGACCATTTCTGTGTCAGTCAATATCTTAATACATCTACTGTAGGAACTGTCTTTGCATAGATGGCAGTAAGTGGTTATTCAGAACTTCTGAAAATCAAACTAACTTGTCTCTGTTTCCCTCTATCTAAAATATATAAATCATGACATTTAAGTACAACTGTGTTTTTGGAAACGATCTTTTTTTATTGTTTTTTGTTTCCACCGTTTTAAAAATAAACCAGTAAAATAAAATCTGCATACTAACAATGAACATGATTTCTAGACAAATCCACTTTTTGAACCACCAAACCCTAGGGACAAAGGCAGGGAAAGATGAAAAATTAAATTGACTTTCTCTGTTCTCAGTGTGAAGTCAGCAAACTTCCGGCCCCTTAACTGTCACTCATTTGAGTCTTGTATACACCACAAGGCAAAAGCTTTCTTGAAGAACTTTTTGGCTACTTTGCTAAGGCTTATTGTGGTTTGACAAAATATGCAGTTTAGAGAGAGAAGTTGTTACTTGTTGGGGACAATGCATTGTATTCTGTTGAGATTTGGCACCTTGTACCTAGTGACTGAATTTATGGCACTTCTAAACAGGTTCACGAAAAGTTTCAGAAATATTTACATCCATTTTTACTACTCCAGACATGTTTAAAAAAAAGCACAAGACTCTTATTTTTAAACTGTGAACATGTCTTATTTTATCTTAATTTTGGAAAGGCAGGATTTTAAAAAAATCTAATTGGAATTTTTTTTTTGCCTACATGAAAAGAGTGCTAAGCACTAAATAGAGTCTCAGGTTTTGTAAATTTGACTTAGTAGACAAGAGGTTTTAGTTTGCATTGTGATTTATGAGATCTGGGATTTTAATATGGTAGTTGTGGAGTATGCATTTTAAATACAAGTCTAGAATGGATTTGAAGCTGATAGTGATAAAATACTGCCTGTTATTAAAACATTTCTTAATAGACACTTCTTAATAGATATGCACCTATAAATACAGTTGCCTTTCATTTTTTATTCCATAACTATTGCATCATTCATTTTTATGACTTTTATGGGACAATAAATAGCAAAAAGTTTATCACTGAAGTGAAATCTTCCTCTAAAACTCTCTCTGCGCATTTTAAGATAATTTAATCTTTTTCTTGTCCTCTGCATTTTGAAATTCTTGTTTTGACTGCACCATTTGTTAAATTGTTTTGAAAAATACTAAATTTAATAAAAAGTGAAAGTCTCTCCTTACAGAATTGAAAACCCAAATAAATGATAGATAACATTTTACATAGAACAGAATTAGGGATTCCTTTATAATCTGTGCATTGGCGTTTTCATCTGCCCTGTCTTTATTTTGGATTTGAGACCAGTGCTTACACTTAAATTGCGTGACATTACATATCATAATTTTGCAATTATATTGCACAGAGATACCTAGGATATAAGCTGGCTAACCAAATACAATACAATTTGATAGTGTTGGACAAAAAACCAACAGGCTTTCTTAAATGTCGGATGGAATTTCTAGTGATGCCTGACTGCTGTGGTCTTATTGATGTGACTGGACAGCCCTTACACGTTTAAAGGCGCTGTTTAGATACTTAAATCACTTACAACAGAATGTGTAAATTAGATGGTAATTTCAACTAAAAATTTCAAAATGTCAACAGTTCTACACTGCGATGTAGAAGGATATGCTGTAGGAGAGAGTAAAATATGCAGGTACCACCCTAGGTAGTGGAGTATTACAGGAGGGCAAGAAATAGAAACTGAGTGAATGAAGAGGCATCTCAGGCGTACTGCAAATTGTATAGTGATTTGAAAGAAATCCAAATTATACTTTCAATCTCTAAGTTCTGAATGATGCAGTCCATTGTGCTTGCAATATCTTGGTCCTGAATAGATTAACAAAACATTATGTTTAGACTGCCTTCATTATTCACTTGTGACCAGTTCTTGAAAAATCAAGATTTTTCTTTCCAGGAGTAGAGACTTCTTTGCTTAGGACAAAATGTTGTATATCAGAAAGATGCAACACTTGCTGTTCAAGAAATAGTGAAAGTACAAGACAGTTCTTCTACTTCCACTCAGTTACCACCAGAAAAGCCTTTACAGTCTTTTTTTTAAAATTCTGTACTGTTTTCTGTGGCCTGTGTACCACGCGTGGTAAACATGATCATGAACAAATGCCTAGTTAACACTTTTATTTTATGATCAGCTCATACATTACACCTTCCTATGCTTGCAAAACGGGCTGCATAAGTTTAGATGGTACTAGAATGATCTTGATGTTGAAAAACAGTTTGTGAAGACAGCTCTTTGTGATGCTGCTTTTTCATTGCATTTGTTGTAATGTTTAAAAAAATGTATCGTTCAATTGCTTTCTGTTACTATGCAGTTGCAAAAATGTGGTTTGGTTTCTTTTCTTTTAGCTACTGGTCATTCATTTAATCAAATACAGCCTGCAATTATGGTACATATGAAAATGCATACTGATTTGGGGAAAAGAAAGAAATTTCTCATAGTGACTCAATTTTTCATAAGGCATATTAATAAATAATTTATAATTTATAATTTATTAGCTAAGTCCTTCGTTTATTCAGCAGACATTCATTTCCTGCTCCCTTATGGCAGATTCAGACCTTCCATCAGGCTGGGAATGACCAAACTTGCTGGACACAGATCAGTCCATTTTTGACAGTGTAAAGCCTTGAGCAGGCTATTTGAACTGTATGTTCTCCAAAATCCTTTCCATCTTCACCTGCTCTCTGAATCTGTAAAGGCTTGTTGTATTGCGTGCTTAGATGGAAGTGTGTAAGGAAGGACAGGCAAAACGGGATCCGGCAAAGTGTTGCTGAATTTGCATTAATTCTGCATCACTGCAGAAAGTTTCCTGATAATTGTTTCACTAGATACAGAATAGGTGTGCATGCTTTGGGTGCAACATGTAGTGGTCTGGCGTGAAGTGGTGCAAAGCAGCAAAGTAGAGTCTTTGGGCTGCATCTGTAAATACCTCTAGTAACTGCCTCAGTTGTTCTGGAAGCTGCCTACATTTGCACACTTCTCTTAATGAAATAGAGAAGGTGGCAAGTAGGAAGTAATCACTGGCCTCACTTACCTGCATTTTTCTTTTTTGAATTTATGGTGGAAGTGACAAGCTGGAGAAGGAAAGCATGTTCATGCAAATTCATGCTTATGTCTTCTTCAGGAAATAATTCTTAATTGTTGTTTGCATTTCCCAGTGGCAGAGATTCTTAAGTTTCTTCTGAACATTCTACTGCGGTGAACTTTTCTTTCCAGCTCTATGTATATTAACACTAAATCTCTCTTGACTGCAATTTGGTCTGTTTAGTAGTTTTACCGTGAAAAAGGCCGTGGAGCACTGATGTCTTTTGTAACAGTCTTCTGAATGTATCAAATTGTGAAGTATACGCCCTTGATCAATTCTTTTGTTATAAATAGATTATTTTTTCAGTTTTTTAGTTCATCATGTTCTTTTAATGTTACTTCATGCTGCTGTTTTTCTCTGAATTCATTTCAGTTTGTCTGCATTTGAAGTGAAATCAGACACAGCTGATGATTTTTTTTACAAAGAAACACCCCAAACAAAAAACCTCTGTGCCTTTGTATAAAGCACTTCTGTTAATGCACTAGAGAGGGCAGCATCATTCCACTGTTGATTCAATTTGTGATCTGCAGTAGGTTCAAGATCCTTTTCTACAGAAAGGGGTCACCTCTGAACATTTCAGCATTAAATTTCTTACGGTACTGGTGGCGTGTTTCCTTTGTTGGCAATGGCTTTGTTTTTTGTTTCCTCAAAATCTGGAACCATTTTTCATCCTGTAGCAAAAGAAAAGGAGGGGGAAACTATCTGCATTTGAAATGCTTGATATCAGAGTTCTGAGAGGTTGATTGTTTTTTATGTTTTTCTTCCTATTTCCGCTCTTCTCCATCCCCTCACCCCTACCTCCCAAAATCTGTGACACTGAGAAAGAGATTAAAGAACAGCTTTAAAGGCTCTGAAGAGTCTGACTGCAGAGGTCACTCTTCTATAGAGAAAAAAAATCTTAAGACTTTTTTTTTTTTTCCAAGGAGAAAATGAAAAAGTTTCAGGAAAGAGGGCCATAATGAAAATCTCTCATTGGAAAGTCTCTGAAAAGAACAAAAGCTGGCTTAGGAAGATCAGAGAATTCTTCATTCATTTTTATGGGAGCAAGGATGGCTCTTTAGTCTTGGGGCCAGAGCTTATGGAGAAGAATACAGCTTTTTTTTTTTTTTTCCCATAAGAACATTTGAATTCCTTGGGTTCTGTTTTAGATCCTAATTCCTAAAGAAACATATGAAAAAGGGCTGAATACATCTACATGTAAATCTACCATTCTTGTAAGAAATTGTCATTAAAAATAATAAGCAGAGCCTACGCAAGAGTTTCCAGAACATCTAGTATTTTCTGCATCATGTGCAGATCTTGTCCGCTGTGACTAAATGATGCTCTGTGGCAGGCACCTTGGAAAAATAAAAGTGATGAAATGTTTGCATTTTATCCATACTGCATGAGAGAGGGAAAAAGCAGGGAAGATGGAAATTGCTGGTGTATCTTGTCTGGATTGCTCTTCAAATGTATTGTAAGTCTAAAGCAAAAGCAGTGATACAGATTTGTTAGTCCCAGTAAAAGTCATATGCAGTTGACTTCACTTGTGTGCAGCACTGTATTAACTCTCCAAGATGTTTTTCCATGGAGAACTGATATGCATGAAGCGATGGTTACAAGGCACATGTCATTTTTAAACATTCATGTTTGTAGCAGTCAAATGTCTGAGATGTCAGCGTAAATATTATTCCGTCTGAGTCCTCATCAGGACCTTCTGTTGAAAAAGATCCCTTTAGCACCCCATGTGGGTGCGTAAGGCACACTGGCTAACTAAGTCTGGATAAGAATGAAATGTAATTGTATTTGGAGTTTTCATTACAATTACAATAAGGTGCTACACTGCCTAATAGTTATCATGTTGCCTTGTCTGTGGCCATGAGCACAGGATTATGTTAGGATATAAAATAGCTCATTTTTTAACATGGAAAAGGTCTTTTACTGAAAAACCAAATAGCCTTATTTTTGTTCCCCTCTTACAAACTCTGAATTTCCTATCCTTTAAGCTTGTTATCTATCTATAATCACTTTAGAGACTAGTGTTGAGGGGAGGCTAAAGAAAAAATGGCATTGTTATATGAGTAAAATTGTGTTAAGAATAAAGATGGTATTTATTGCAAAAATAAACTCAGTTACTGGAAATCTTCCCCCACCCCTCAAGCTTTTGTTGAAATGCAAAACAGATTTAAAATAAGCAAATTATTAAAATATAAAGCGAGCAAACAAAATGACAGATATATGCCTCTGGCCCATTTTTAGTTCCAGATGAATTCTGAAATTTGGGATTGAATATACTTTCTTTCCTAGAAAATATCTAGGTATGCTGGTTTATAACTCATAATTTATCATTAGTAACAACCGCCAGGTTCTGACTTTTCATAAGCCCTGAATGCCATGAATGGTGCAATTCAGGTTTTTTGAAGGTTAATAAGAGGTGTTTTTCTCTTCAGTCTTCATGTTCTTTCATTAAAGGCTATGAAAACACTAGCCTGAAAGGCCATATGAAGCATTTAAAACTATGTTGAATAGAGTTATCCTCACTCTACTATTCTGCATTTTTAATTCGTTAAATGGAGTCTCACTAGCCTGTCTCTCAGAGCAATATATGTCTTAAAAATCAGATCTTTGTCTTTTTAATTCTTTGTTTTCTTTTATTGTACATTGCTGTTGGACATCCCATCAGGATGGAGTTACACACTTTCCCTACAAAGCTGAAGAGAAATTCTGTCTTTCTTTACTTAAGTATATTTAATGGTGAATATTTAAGGACCGGTGTAGGCTAGTTAGTGTAGGGTAATTCTGAAGCAGACTGGAATTTTTGCTTTTGGAGTAATCAATGCTCTGTTTTCTTTTCTGTTTTCTATGAGTCTTTGGCTTCTACATATTTGTCATCAAAATAACTCAAGAACAGCATTGTCCTGAGTTCCTCTCTTTCAGCTCGAGTCCATTGTCAGATCTTAACCTGTGATTCCGCTGTCACAAGAGCTTTTACTGCTGTTTCTGAAAACGCAGCATTCTTGTAGCAAGTCAGTAAAGCGCAGCCTGGTGCCTCGGGAGGGGCTGTCACACCTGGTGCTGCTGCCTGTTGCTGCGGGCACTGGGGTTATCATGACCTTGCTGTATACTGTGCCTCGGCCAGCCAGCTGAGTGCTGCTGCTGGATGAGGAATTGGGTTCTGCCGACAGGCAGGAATGCTCGCTCTCATTTACAGAGGTAGCTGTTGCAGTCCCTTGCATCACTTCCAGTAGCAGCACCTAGGTTAAATACTTTACCAGTAAAAAATGCCCACAAAACAGAGAAGCTGCATGCATTCCAGTTGTTCATTAGTAATGGTGTTGCAAAGATTTTTTTCCTCTTTCAGAAGCAAGTTGATATAAGTTTGTTTTTTAGAGTTGCTGAATATTAGAATTCAGAACGTGTAGGATAGTCCCAATAATGGAATGATACCAGTGACAACTCAAACCCTTGGTTTATGGAAATTATTTGCGTTACCAGCTATTGTGGACAAAAGTGTGAGAGAAAGAGTAATACCATTTTTAAAGAGCAGGGAAAGACATGCAGGAAATGGAGAGACAGGAATGCCAAAGAGGGCCCACAAGGTTATTATCCAAATCTTGGTCTTGAAAGTTTGTATTTCTTCACAGAAACTGACAGCAAAGAGACTTCATATGAGTTTCTATTATGACAGCTGCTACGCTTGTGGTTTCATTTTGTGAAGCCTTGCCATTTTGAACAATACCTTATTTTTTGGTTCTCAAAGTTTTAGTCGAGAGTGGATATTTAAGGAGTTGTTCAGCTTTTTGTATGAACTGTGCCATTCCCAAAGGAGGGGTGTTGGCTGGTATATCAACAGTGTATGTGTTAGTCCTGCTGATTCATTAGATCTAAAATAGTTCATATGTTGCAATAACACTTCTCATTGCTAATGGATATATGTTCTGAAACCTAATCTGAAAGGGAATCTTCTGGAGACTTTGGCATATGTTTCTTGGGGTTGCTAAGTAGATCTGTCTAACCTTTTCCCGTCTTCTGTGTTTAAAAAATTAACAACTCACATTTTAAAATTCATTACCAAAGTCAGATTTTTCTCCTCCTGCTCCTGATTGTTCAAGACCTGTTATTTTTGTTACTGTTATTCTGGTTTTGTAAGCAGATTCAAGAGTTGCTAAATCATACACTGTAATAAATTCTTTTCATAGTAGGGGCTACTAGCACAGCATTTAATTATTTTCATAGCAAAATAATATACTGTAGAAATTAAGGCCAAGGTACTTTAGTGTGTTTACTGCTCCAGCTGGTAGGGCTACATATTTGAATGTTTATGCTAATTATGTGAATCTACTTTGGCATATAAATACTTTGACATATAAATACCTTAGCACAAATACAGGCTGGATAGAAGATGGGTTGAGGGCAGCCCAGAGATGAAGGACTTGGGGGTGCTGGTGGATGAGAAGCTGGACACTGCCCAGAAAATCAACTGTGTCCTGGGCTGCATCAAAATCAGCGTGGCCAGCATGTGGAGGGAGGGGAATCTGCCCTTCTGGTCTGCTCTGATCAGACCCCACCTGCAGTGCTGCATCAGCTCTGGAGTTCCCAGCCCATGGACCTGTTGGAGTGAGTCCAGAGGAGGGTCGCAAAAATTGTCATACGACTGGAGCACCTCTCCTGTAAAGATAAAGAAAGGTTGAGAGAGGTGGAATTGTTCAACTTGGAAGAGAGAAGGCTCCAGGCAGACCTTATTGCAGCCTTCCAGTACCCAAACGGGGCCTATAAGAGAGAAGGACGGAGAAGGACTTTTTACAAGGGTATGGAGGGAAAGGACAAGAGGTGATGGTTTAAAATGGAACGAGGGTAGGTTTATATAAGATATTATGGAGAAGTTCTTCACTGTTACAGTGTTGAGGCACTGGCACAGGTGAATGTCCTATCTCTGGAGGTGCTCAGGGTCAGGTTGTGTGGGACTTTGGGCAATCTGGGCTTGTGGAAAGTGTTCCTTCCCATGGCAGGGGGGTTGGAACTAGGTAATCTTTAGGGTCCCTTCCAAGCCATACCATTTAAGGATTCTATATTGAAAACAAAGTGTCATCTAAGGGGAAAAATTTAATAGGTGTCAAATGAAACTGAAAGACATCTTGAGCTGTGTGATCATTATGTGCATCTTTACTGTACTTGGATGGTTTGCCTTTGCTATTGCAAATAAGTTTTTGACCAGTATCTATGCTCTGAGAACAAAGAACTTTTTATTTGGTCTCTTTTCAATGTCTATCTTCGTTATTTTTTGTATATGTTTAAGAGTTTTCTTTCATCTTAAGACTTTTCTTTAATGCTTCCTCTGACATTATATTTTACTCCCTAATTGTCATTGTGTTGCAATCCTTATGCAAGCCAGGCTACTTTGTTGCTAATATAAATAAGCTTTCCATTCCCAGAAATTCGTAGCATCCTTTTCCTGTTCTTCTGCCAACTTGAATCATATTTTTTGCAAATAGATCACCGGATTTGCCTGTCTCAGTTCTGATGAGGTCTTACTGGTACCCTCTGCTGTGGTTTGCACTGTTCCAGTAATTTAATAGCTGCTCTTATTCTGTGCTTTGCAAAGTAGTAAGCCTTGTGTCATCTCTGTAGTGAGTGTTTTTCTTCTCATCCCCTAGCAATCTGAACCTCTTACTTGTTTACTTGGGAAAAAAAGAGCAGAGGTATCAAAGGTAATTTCTTCCCTGCCAATCTTGAGAGCAGGATGTAGAGCATTCTGTAAATCCTTGACTAGATGAAAAGCTGCAGAATGAGTTTACATACCATTTAACAAAAAGAGTCTATGTAAGAAAGTCATAAATGCCTCAGTTTTACCTGGGCTACTCAAGTGTGTGCCCATAGGTACACAGCCTATTAAGAATCATACTTAATTGTTATTAGTTCATTAGCTTTTCAAGCTTTGTTTTGTTCTCTTTACTTCTCCAAGAAAATTACATACTCACTCAGCAGTATGAAACGTCTGTTTCCTTTGATTGCCATACAAATTCTCAGATATTTTGGTTGTTTTCCTGGTATGTTTTAAAAAAATGTCAAGATTTGCGTTTCAAGTCCTGAACTATTTCAGTAAGATTTCACTGTTGTTATCTTACATGTTAGTGTGTGGGAGCTCTAATCTCACAGACCCTTTACATGTAGTAAAAGTTGCACCTATGATACTTCTCTTTCCTTTCATGGAACTACTCATTTGAAAATGATCGGATTTATACATTGGGTCGAGTTGGAGCAACCAGCATCAGAAGATAAAAACTACTGCATCTGCCTCAAAATTGTGTGGGGGATTTATGTTTGTATTTTCTTAAACAAAGTTCATCCATTGATCACTTCAGTGGACTAATGAGGAAAATGACTTATGCTTTCTGGGTTTGTTTTGCTTGTGGTTTTGTTTTGGTTTGTTGGTTGGTTCTTTTTTTTTTTACTCTTGTTGGTGTATCTTGTTTGATGGTAAGATTACTTCCATTCCTGAAAACAAGGGAGTCTTCGATGCTAAATGCATATACTGCGAAGCACTCTAGGGTCACCTGAATCGTTTAAACAAATTACAATATTAAACAGATACATGCTTTTATAAAAGCTGTTTATTTAGCTGTCCTGTTAGAAGTGATGTAAACTACTGTTGAAGTGATTTCAACTACTGTTGAAATCTGTAGTTAATATACAATAGTATTGCAGCAACAGAAACTTCATCTTTTGAGTGCTTGCACATTTTGTGCACCTTTTAAAATGGTCTTCTGAAAGTACACCCTGGATTTGTTATATTTTCAGAAAAATTTGTCTATGAGTAACAGCTCTCTTCGCAAAATTGTAGTTGTGTGAGAGCCTGTTTTGTCTCATCAGACTTACAGAGACTCAGTTTTTATCTCTGAAATTCCTGAATGAATGAACAGTAATAGGTGACTGTTTTGTTATTTAGGGTTTTTTTGGTCTTTAACAAATGGATCAGTATGTAAAGTCTACTTGAAATATATTGAAAAAGGAGTCTAAACAAAGAGGTCAAGCTATTTAACTGAAATGTGATTGAAATTGTTTCCATCAAGTATAGACAAAAGAAGTTATTTTTGGTTTCAGGAAAACAGGCTGTGTGTGAGGCTGGCAATTTTACAGAAGTGACATTTGTGAACAATAGTGTTACAAGAACTCCTCTTACAAGATAAACATATAGACATGTTAGCACATATGTATGCCATGGATATAATAATGTTCAGGGAATGCTTAAGCATAAGTGTACAATCAGTGTTTCAGATTTTCCCGACTGTCTTGCTGAGAGGAAAGTGAACTACAAATATAGCCCAGTTATTTTAGTTTTAAAAATATATCCGATGTCCGCTGAATGGTTTCCTTTTTTTATTCTTAGCATTTCTTTGTATTCTTTATTCTTGGCATTTTGTATATTGGCATGATATACAAAGCTGGATATTAAAAGCTGGATTGTTAAGAAAAATATACCTTTTTGAAGCTCTTATGTTCAGAAATAAAGCCTTTCTTTACTATCCATACAACTCAAGATCACTTTTTCACCTAATTTCTAGCACTTAAATTAGCTTTTACCGTGTTCTTCAACATGTTGTAGGTCCTATGATTCTAATGAGATATTTTGTTTTATTTAAATCTGAACTGAGGCTAGAGGGCAAAACTATAATTTAACTTTATGGGGTGATGTTAAAGAAGCTGAAGCAGACTGAGCAGATAAAGTACTATTGCTACTTTTTCTTGAAAAGGATACCTCTTTAGTTTTGGAGATAAAATTTGCAAATCCAAAGAAGCTTACCTGTGTGGAATGAATGATTATTGTCTGTTTTCATTTAACTTTTTCTTGGACACTGACTACTTTCTAAGAATGTTTTATGAGAAGGGCTATAAGTAATGTGATAAAATGAAAATAGAGAGCCAAGAACTCGTACTAAAAGTGTCCCTTGCTGAAGTGTGAAAAAATTTCTGTTTCTGAATTCCATTGGAATCCCCATTGTGATTCCTCTGAATAGCTGGAGAGGTGCATAGGTGATGGCAGCAGCCTTTGGCTGCAATCTGTCTACCAAAGAAAGCATTGAAGTTCATGGGATAAAGCACTAGGAGCAGCATTTCTTAAATACAATGCTGTTCCTGCCTCAGCAAGCCTGTGTCCTTCTCTGTGTGGTTCTTCACTCTTTCGTACTGACCCAGCAGCTCTCAGGCCTCCACTGAGTAAACTCAGGCTCTGGGATTTTCATCTTCCTTGAGGCCTCATGGTGCATTATGGTGCTATAATGATGAATCAAATCTTATTGATGGAAACTTTTTAATACAGGTGAATTTTAGACTATGACTGACATGCTGAAATGTAGTGACCATATCTTGTGAGAATCAGAAAAGACTGAGTGATACAGAAATGTAGCCAGGACAGTAGGGATGGCCCTAAAAGAACAACTTTACATAGGCATTTGGCATTGTGAAGTAAAGTACTCTGGGAGCAGAAAATTTTCCCCAAGTTGAATGAAAGAATAAGGGAGTGAGAAAAATAATCAACATTTCCTTAATGAATTGCATTTTGATGAAAAATTTTGCACTTTTATAATGTGTCTCATGTGATTTACAAAAGGACAGTAATCTTCACAGGAGATGAGGTTCAGTAGGTTCCCTTATGTGTAATCTTTTTCTAGAATTGTGCCCCTTATGCTGACCAAGTGGAATACTGCTTTCCCTTATGCCGTTTTATAATGGTAATTATAAAAATTTTCTGGAAACTCTGTAGAAAAAGTTATTGCTCAGATGAAAGTGCGATATTTAACAGGAATTATTCTTTCTTAACTATTCTCATTTGAAAGTTCAAGGATGCTGTATCCTGCTGAGCCATTGCTGCTTCTATTTTCAGTACTTTGTGTGCTGCTTGAGTCATATTGATTTCCAAATACTTTTATAGTGTACAAAACAGGAAGAATGTAATAGCCTCATACAGTAGCTGAGATGTTGGTGGCTTTCCCCCCCTAATTAAAGTATTTATTAAAATTGCAACAGGAATTGCTCAATGTCATAAGAAGCTTCATTTTCTCTGTTTGCAACCCAAGTTACTGCTTGAACTGATTCCAGCTGTTTCTTGTTATTGTTCAAGTGCAAGCTTTATCCGCTGTGGAAGAAAAGTGAGGGAGATACTTTCTTTTAATGTCTTCTCTAAATGTAGGGACATACAATTTGTGCAGGTCAGAAGTGGTGAAGTCTAAGAATACCAAATTACTGAAGAAAGAATAATTTTCCTTGTGTCTGTGTTATCATTTGAATATCATTATAATAATTAATGTTATGGAACACCAACTTGCTGTAATTGCAGTACTTTTTGTTTCAGTTAACCTGAATATTCTAAAATACAGAACTTGGATAGAATTTTGGTTGTGAAATACTGTTGGCAGTTCACATTTATATGTGGGCTTTATTTTCTTTTTCAATGAGGATGCCTACAATATTTTTACTTTTAAAGTAAGTTGAGAAATGTAGGAGCAGTGTTTTCTGCTTCTGGTATATGGGTACCAAATACTTCCCCGTTTTTTTTAGGCAAAAAAAATCCCTAGAGCACCTGTTTCGTTCCTCTCTGGAGGTTTTAAGTTCTGAGATTTGATGGTTCTGCGTAACTGGTCACGTCCTAAGAGTGATCAACAGTCTGCCAGATTTCCTGCACAGACGTTAACAAGTCTGGTGGAAATCATCCGGTAGGATTTATTTTTGTGCTCTTAAGAAAGAGACTTAATTAATTTTTTCCCCTCATACACGCCTGTGATTTCTCTGAAGGGCAGGGACAAATATCAGAGGCTGAAGCCATCACCATCGGTGTGCACCTTCCTCCTGGAACACAGAAAATGTGTGTTTTGCTGGTTGCATGATCCCCATACTGGGAGGGAGAGGTGGGCTCACACGTGATGCTCAGTGTTCTGGCTAACAGCATTTTACAAATGTGCACTCAGCCTCTGGTTTTCATCTGCAATTCATACGCTGAGTTGCGTGTGGTTAGGCATACCTGTTGCATGCAAAGAAGAGCATCGGAAGTCACTGGCTTTTAGAAGCTTAGGTCCCACAGACATAATCTTTCTTATTACTGGTGAAATTCTTGGTTTAAAGAAGGAAGATGTCAGTGATAGTGTTGTATTTGTCAGTATAAAGGCGTTCGGAATCTGGGGAGTGCAGGGTAGTTTGGACCTTCTCCAAAGCTTGATGAGGTGACTGGGTTATTTCTGTAGCTGCTTGTGAACTGTAACAATAGCAGCTTTACACAGGCAAGTCACAGGATAACTTCAGGTGTGGGTAAGTGTTAAGCATTTTGCCCCAAACTGCATAATGAACTTGTAAGAGCAGAATTTGAACTCAGAATTCCATAAAGCATAAGCCCTGCCTTTATCCATCTTCCTCTTGTACTGCTGATCCCTGCTCTTTCATAACCTTTTAAATACAGCCTTTTTACAAGCAGGTCCTTTGCTATTCTTGCATTCTCTGCTTTTCGGTTCTCCATACCTTTACTAAGATCTGCCTTTCTGGGAGAATACCTCAAGAGTGTGAACCAGTCTGTGCTGAACAGCAGAGAAATGGGAGGATGATGTAAGGGCAATGAAAAGGGTAATTAGAGCATTCTGTATTCAGAAGTATCTCCTCAAAGAATTCACATAAATGGAAAGAAGGATTAGGCCTCTGAATTAAGGGTCTGCCAGGAAATCTGTTGCTTTGAAGACCAAGGAAATAATGAATAAAAGCTTCACTAACATGGGGTTAAGATTATTCATTGGTGCTCTGTAGTTTTTGAGGATGTAGAGAATAGTTAATACAAAGACTCTAGAAACCAGAAAGTACATGATTTAATGTGTTCGGCTTCCACTACAGGATTTTAATTCTGCATTTCTGGAATGATGCCTTAATCTATCTTCACATGGTCTACACAGCCTCTGCAGGTGCTCTAACAGCTCTGTGCACATAACACCTAGGCTCTTTGCCTGGCAAAATTTCGATTTCTAAATAGGTATGGTAAGTAGGGGCTTTTCCCAGCACTGAGCTTACTCTTCACAAATTACACCAGACTTGCCTGGGGTTTCATTCTGAGATGCTCCTTTCATTTACCCATTGCTGTACTTTCAGGATTCATTGTCATATATGCCAGTAGGCTATTAGTAATTCCATGACACGAAGGCATTTTTGTTCATCTCTAGGGAACTTTTCCCACACAATCAATTCAGTTCAGCCCTGAAAGGAGGCATTCTTGATTCCTTGGGATAAATATATACTCTTTTCAAATCACAAGATGTAGCTCTTCCAGGCTGCTCTCACTAACAACTCCACTGGTTGCCACACTGAGTGTTAACATAGTGAATGCAGCTGGAGTGTTTGAAAATATGTGCTGGAATGTAAATGTGTGAATACAGCATAAACAATAACACATTGTTCTAGTTCATTCACATATCTATTCATGTATCTTGTAGCAATTTTCAGGCCCCTGAGAACCATCATCTAGTCCAGCCTCTTGGCTATCCTTTCGGTATGTGTTTCTCAGACAGTCGCTTTCTTCAGGAGTTAATCTTTGAGCTCCAAAGAAATCAAAAGATGGACAACCTCTACTAATTGCAGAGGTTTTCCTATCCATGAACACTTGTCACTGAACCATTCCCAGAGACTGTTGGCAGCTCCCTGACTTCATAACCAAGATCCCTTTGCTGAGGTGATTAATAAAATACATTATTTTTCATTGCCTAAGGCACGGTCTAAAAGCATCTGAGACACCAAGTGGCATGCTTGATCTGCACTAACTAAGCTTTGCAAAAATTCAAACCATGCAGAGTTAAAGAGTGGTTTTTTTTGTCATATTTATTTCCGTCTTAACTTTTCATAGGAAAATCTGGAAGAGTGCACTGGAGTTCTCACAATAAAGCTTTTAGGTCAGGTGTAAGATTGCTGAAGTTCTCTTGCTTCATTCCTGTGTGCATGGCTCAGCAAGTCCATACCGGCTTTAATGCAGATGAAGAGGACTTAGCATATGAGTTGCCTTAAGGAGAGGTCTTAAGAGGAGTCAAATGGGGAAGAGTACTTTTGTTGAACTTGAGTTTTGAGTACTCACTAATGCCAAAACATAACAAGATTTGCATATTAACTTGTGGACTCTGTTTTTTTCAGAGTCTTGGCTATGCCTTTCCTCTGTTAATTTTTTGTATGTGATTGAGCTGTGTTTTGGGAGAGCCGTAGTCTCTAATGCCTTAACACTTTGTATTAATTCATCTGTGGTACTTTGCTGGCTTATTATGAGGACAATGCTTGCCAATGCTCTCTATTAACTTTCGTAGTTATCCTTGCAAACAGTAATTGATCTTTGGGTGAATTTAAATATCTTTCTTGAAAGGCATGCTGGGAGATTTTTTTCTGTGGCTGAGTGATAATCTTTATTATATTTACAACTTTTAACAAAGCTCTGGTTTCTCAGCTAATTAAATTGCGCAGGGTTTCTTTCTTTTTTCTCTTAATAGAAATACTTCCATCTTCACTGCCTTTTTTTACCTCTTGAGATATTTTTAAAATTAAAATGATAATATGACGAAGCCACAAGACATATGTTATCCAGTCTTGGTTTAGACATTTGTAATGGATTCTTGAGCCTCAAGTGAGAATATATCAAGAAAAGTTTAATTCACTTAACCAGAACGATGAAGGAAGTTTGTTCATTTTGACAGAATTCTATTCAAATTTTAATAGAATTAGCTCATGATCTATGTACCCATGAGTTAAGATTGTATTAATTTCCACTTCTTTATTGCATTTGTTTCATTTCAAATACAACATTTTGTAAGTAGCTGTTGAGGGTGCTACATCATGCTCCTATTCTTTTATCCTCTGCTGCAATATAGATTGTATTAGTAGAGCTTACTTTATTTGAAATAGTATTTGGATATATGTAGTAGCATGTATGTGTTTCAGAACAAGTATTTTTATATATATATATATTTACTTTCTTTTAAATCATTGCAATGATCGCTATTGTCAAACCAGGTTAAGTCAGTAAAAGTTATTTCAAACTTGTTCTGGGAAGAAAAAGTAATTAATGATATATTATTTTCTGGAGCAGGAAACTATATTTCTTAGTGCAAATGTGAGTTCTGTCTCACTACGATACTCTTCTATCAGTTTTACACGGATTCAGTAATCTAAATGCTTTCTTCAGCAAAATGAATTAAAGTCTTTTAATTACTGGTCTTTAGGGCCTTTTCAGTATTCTGTCCTCAGAGTTGTAAAGTGGATGGGTTTTGTTGGGTTTTTTTTAATTAGGAAAATTAATTTTGTCTGAATCTTACAACATATTTTATCCATGACATACTGAGCAATACCATTTTGTTCTGCTGATAAGTGAAATATTCTAGAACTTTGGTTTTTGAGTCATTTGTCTGTGTTAAACTAAATGCTTTGAATATGTCAGTATGTGCTTTGTTCACCTTGATGTTCTGTATTTTGAGGAGAGGTACAGCCACTAAGGCATCCATGGGCTTCACAAAGTAGAGACACTTTTTTCATACTTTTCCGTGCTGGGCAGGCCATCAACATTTTGGTTTGAGCATGTGGAAAGCTTTAATTTTAAGGGTTAAATTTTGGGATCTTTATAGGAATTGTTACATGAGCTGGATAAACAGTAAAAGGATGATTGTTCCCTTTCCGGAAGCTGCTTTGGAGAAATTAAGTGGAAAGTTGGGCGCTTTACAAATTGGAGCCAAGTCTGCTTATGTTGGGAATGGGGGAATAAGGGTTTTTTTGTGAGATACATTACCGAGGGATAGCAAAAGGTTGCATCGTCTTAAACGCAGGATGCCAGAAATCAGAGTTTTTTTGTGTTTGGGTGAAAGCAAATTTATGAGGGCCAAACTGCAGATAGAAAAGAAGGGAGCCAGTATTTAAATGTTTGAAATAAGTTGCTCTTTACAGTCATGTTCCAAGTAAGCAAGCATGCTAAGGACAATAACCCCTGTGGTATAAATAAAAGTGTGTTGTAATTAGAGATGCAGGATGGGTCTATGTGATGGCCTTGGACTCTACAGTTCATAGCAATAAATATGCTTTTGCTGATCACAGGACAGTGATAACGTACAAAAGCTATTCACACGTGTCTTACGGAGTGAGTTCTTTTATAACTAGCTAGAACTTACTCTTCTGCAGCATTGGATGGGTGTTTGAGTCACCTGATCTAGATGGAGATGTCCCTGCTCATTTCCAGGGAATTGGACTAGATGATGCGTAAAACTCTCTTCCTATCTAAACCATTCCGTAATTTTATTATTTCTTCTCACCAGTAAGGCTAGAATTGAAAATACTTGTATTTTGAACCCAACCAGTCTGAATACAGTATATGAATTTCACCCAAAAGCAGTCTGGAAATTCCTTTTCAGTGTCTGTAGAGTATAGGGTGGGAGAAGCAATGAAGAGACCACTACTCCTGTTGTTTGGGTGGCTTTTTTATTTTGGATGGTTATTACATGGAGGCTGTGTTATGATACAGGCTGTGCATAGTCTGCTGAGAACAGGAGACTGTATGACTTACAGGATAAGCAAGTGTACTTCATCTCAGGCCCTGATCATACTTCAGCAGGTGTGAGGAGCCTGCTGTCTCAATGTGAACATGCACAATGCTTTAGAAGTTGTATTTTGTGTTTGTTTTGATTGCTCAGGAAAGAAGAAAGCCTTTTACTATTTTTACAGTCTTTATTAAGGAACATTTTGGGGGGAAATATAGTCTGTGATCAGCTGTCACCTAGGCAGTATACTGTTCTCATTGATTGAATTAATGTTCTCATGGATTTTGTGGATTTAGACGAAAAGGAACTAAAGGTGAGGGAGACTTTGAATTTTATCACAGCAAAAATGTTCAATAGTTTTTAGCCAGTTTACTCTTTTGAGCTACTTTACTCAATTTGATAAATTATTCACAGATGACTGCAAATTCTAGCCAAATTGCTTATTTAAATGCATCATTACTGGACGCCTCACCAGCTTCTCATCCATTTTCAGCAGAGTGTACTTCTACTTCATTTCAAAGCTTATTTTGCTTAAGAAACCACTCTATTTCTCTTGGTTTACTGGCTGTGCTCAGAAAATTATGATTTTGCTATTATTTTTAAGCTTTTTATGTATTGCTTATATACAATGCTTGTTTGTAGGGCTTTTTTCATGCTTATTTGGTCTATTTTATATGATAATGCTTAAAGTATTCTGTTATTTAATGACCAGTTGTTTATTCATCGATTTTACCCTTCAGATTTGATTGGTAGCTATTTCATACAGATTTGGTCAGGATTTCTGGTTACAACATGTCATAGTATATCAAATACATCTTCTGCTATTTGAATGTTTTAGCTGTAATGTAAGTAAAAACAGCCTGAATTTTGTGTCCAAACCCAAATTTTAAGGGGCAGACTTGTTCTCTTGGACGATACCACAAATACGGTTAAATCAGTAGCTTTACAGAGTATGAAATCAAGTCCCAGTGAAGTGGCAAGGGAGAGAAAAGATTAATTTATTGCATCTTCTTTTATATTGTTTTTATCTTCTTCAAAAACCCACCAGCAACAGAAATGAAAACCAGATACTTGCTGTGCTTTGTCCTTTGCAACAAAAGGCTGTTGTCTTTATCAAGCAGGCTGAGGCTGTAATAGCTACAAAACCTTCCCACAGTGAGCAGTAGGTGTGGAAAAGTCACGTACAGATAGGGATCTTAGTTTCTTAGAAAGGAACTAGTCAGATAACCTGGATGACTTAGTAGGCCACCCTGTATGACAGACTAGCAGGTGTTTGGCCAGCTGCCACCCAGAAGCACTGGTGGCCTTGAGGATCCAGTTGGCCACTAGACTGGTCAGAGCTTCCAGCAGACCCTGGAGGTGCTGCTTTCAGCCTGGAGCTCAGAATCTCCGATGTCATCGTTCACAAGCCATGTGTGGCACTGGTCTGGAAATCCCAACCTGTGGGTGTCTCAGTATTTTTGCTCTGCAGCAGCCCTCTGGACAGATTGGTAGAAAATGTGGGAACCTCACCACCTCACTGGCTCACTGGCCTTGTGTCCTTGACAGTCTTCAGTCCTGGAGAAGCAGCCAGAGGAGCTGGCAGAAGAGCAGGCATGCTTCTAGCTTAACTTGTGTCAGAATTAAAGTTTTCTTCAGGGACATGTCATATTCCTCATTTTCTAGCAGAAAGTTGCTATCCTGAAACATTCTTTTTATATATATATGTATATATATATAAAACATTGTAAGTACTGGCTGCATTTGAAAGCGCAGTTCTTTCTGCCTGAAGAAGAAAAAAAATAGGAGCTTGGAGATTGGTGATACCTTGGTGTCTCTGTAACAGTCTACTATACTGTTTCTGAAGTCAGGTCAGAAAACCAAAATATGCAGAAGAAATAAGGATTTGGGTATTTGGTTTCCAAGAAGGAGCTTGAAACAGTATAAAATGTTTTGCAGTTCATTTAGAAATTTTTTGAAAATTTGAGGGAGAAGATAATTATTGGGTATAAGAAAGAGGTTGTAAATAATTTTTGATTCTCCTCACATTTTAATCCTGATTTACCCTGTGACAGATGACAATCAACAGTTTGCAAGACAGTGTGACACCCAAGTTTTCCTATATTTAGTAGTTAAAATGTCAAAATATTTTCATACTTATATTTCTATTCCTGAATAGCTGTTCAACTTCTAAGATCCTGGTTTAAGTTTTTTTAAAACTATGGAGCTTTATGGCAAATATGTGATCTCAATTAATTATTTTTATTTTAATTACCAGCATACCAGAGAAGGGGAGAACAGTTTGTCCTGTTTCCAAATACGTTGTAAAGCTTGATGAGATTTACTTGCAATCAGAGCATGATCAATGTGCATGTTCAATGTAAAATCTTTGTAATTTTTACAAAGATTACCTTGAGCACAATTGTTATCGCTGTGTAATATTAATTAAACAATATATCCCAAAGCACATAAAGAGTGAACAAATAAAAACTCAGGTGGATTGCTCCTCTCATTAGGTTATTTTCCTTCCTTTCTCTTCCCTTGTCTGCCTAGAATTGATATTTCTATTTGGAAATGCTAGATCTTGAAGTGGATGTTTTGAAAATGTATTGCTGTAATGTGGAAAAGCAGATGTACCATTTAGAGAAGGAAAGATAGCTGAGAGAAGGCAAGAAAAGCAGGTGGCCAGAGAGCAAAGGCACCCTATTTTGTTTTTTTTCTTGTCTGTCTCTATGCAAATCCAGTACTTCAGTACTAAGTACCTGTTGGACTGTAATACCGCATCATCCATTGTCCTGTGAGTTGTGGTAGCTATGCAGACATCCACATATAGGGATACAGTAAATTTTGATTTAGAAGGCAGGACAGTATTGAAATGCCAAGTTATATAAACGTAAAAATAATAACAATAAAATCTTGTCAATCCTTCACCATCAACTGCTTGTGAAGAGAATTAATAATTCTGACCATTTCAAGACATGTTCAGATTTTTTTAACTCTGCATCGTTCTCACATGCTGGACCTGCTCTCTTCTTCTGTAGCAAATCTATAATGTATATTTTACACATATTGCCTATTTTGTATCTCCTGTTCTCAACAGAGAGATCCTTGAAAGTAGCATGTAAAGATAGGCATTTTGTTTAGTGGCTTCATACTGTTGTAGCTTTTGACCTCTTCCAGAAACAGCCTTTCCCCAATACTTGTGAAAGCACAATGTCCCTTTTCACCATCAGAAAAGAAGCTATTCAGACATGATCCTAAGCTGTGGCTTCCATGAACCACTTAGCTTGAATTTGCATTGTCTTTTATTAAATTTCTCTTACTGCCGTCCTCTCTGATATGTGAGTTTACGGTTTACTCCATGCTTGATCATACCTGATGTTTTATGCACCTGACAAAGAATTTGCAGGAAGCTTTGCCATTGTTTTGTTTATAGCTCCTCTTTCTTCTAAATAGAAAAGCTCCTAAAGATGCCAGAGATTCTACTGCTCATCACTTTTTTACGAATTTGCTTTTTAGAAATCAGAAAGTGCCTCACAGAGATTCTCAGTTTTCAAAGCGATTTTTGAGGAATGGGAAACTTTCCTTAGTATTTGAGGGAACTTCCATTAAAAACACTGAAACTTGTTTTCACTCAAGTGCAGATTGTTTAGTTATATACAATTACTGAAGTGTGACAGGATCCTTCTACAAAATCTCCTAAATTCAGCATTGCAGTTTTAAATGTTCTTTTTATATCCATTAGCCAAATGAAAGCACAAGAAGAAAATTAAAATTAGTTTCTGTTGTGTATCTGAAAAACCCATCAGAAAGACTGCATTTAAAGAAAAATTTGAATAAAGAAAGCTTCAGGGTTTTTTGGTGCAAAAGCAATAGGCTGTAGGAGATGAGATGATACGGAAATAGGAAGACTGGAGATTTTCAATTTGGACAAGAGCTGACTGAGAATGTTTTCTTTCTGTTGTGTGGAAATCAGTGCTATTATGGTAGCAAAATTAAATATTCGACCTGTGTTCATATAGCTACAGATTGGCCCTTTTGGGACTCATCTCAAATACAGGAGTAAAATAAACTGCTTCTGAGAGTTTTGAAGACTTTTTTCCCTCTGTGCCCAAGAGAATTAAAAGGGAAAAAAAGTAAAACATGGATCAATGAACTCCTTTCTGCAATTATTTTACAAAACAATACAGATTGCAGGGAATGAATCATCTAATGATATTTCACTTCTTAAAAATTTAATGAAAGAGATTATTCTCTGAAGTAACCTGCTGTGCCTGTTTCACAGTGACAATACACAATATTCCCTGAAGCTATTTCTGACATCACTGAGTCTAACATGGTTTAGGATGTTTGATGGAAAATTAGGTGTGGGAGAGATGCTGGTTAGAGTACCCAGTATCTTGGGGATGGTGCACAAAACTGAGAGTCTGGGCAGAGTGGATTTTTGCCTTACAAACTGTCACATACGCTGAAGCAAAATAAACAAATGGACTGACAATCTGATATACTATTCTGTCACTTCACTGTAGTAGAAAGTCGGCTTAGGAGATTTTGTAGGTGTGATAAAGTTAAGGTACATGTTGCTATTGATGATGTGTTGGATGTAGAACTGAAAGCTTTATGTCATGTTGGGTCATATTGGCAACAGCATTGCAATCAGTGGGCAGAGAGCAAAGTATGTGGGTGGCTCCTTGTTTGTTATGTTTTGAGCTCCATGATTTTAAGATTCAGTGGTGGCATGTGGCACTAGCTGACCTTGGCTGATAATATGTAGTGGATTTTTGATTTATTTTTAATGTGGTTTAATATTTAGCATGCTTTGAGAAACTAATATTCTCTAATACCTCTGAAATTTACTTTGTCCTAATATATTTAGTGATATAACACTCAGAGATGTCTTCTGATTTTGGGTGCATCACTCTTTGGAAGAGAATTTAAGAATCTGGAGCTAAAAGTCATACCTCTGCTATTATTTTCTTGCTTTTATTAGATTGCCCTGTCATATAGCACCGTACTAAGTTCTCTCATCTTCATTATAAAATTAATTCAGATTTTTGTCCCCGTTACAAGATGGCAAAACTCTTCCAGGCTTCTCTGTCACAATGTTTAGGAGTCTTCATTTCTTAATTGAGTATTTGGCTAATTTATGTCCATTTGTTTTCATTCCAGTGTTCTCTTACCCTCTTCTTTCTCTCTCAGTCGTATTTATGCTCCTGTTGTATTTATGCTCTGTAATAAACATAAGGAATCCTGCATTGTGAAAGAATTTGGGGGAGCTAAGGTAAACCACCTTTAAGCATCTCAATAATTAGTTACCTCTAATGTTCTCCCTGCCTTTCTACTGCTCACTGTTTTCTATATTTAGTGGTGTAGGATTATTATACTGATGTGGTGTTATATACAAAGTTTTCAGTACTCTTTTGGATGTGTGTTTCCTTCCTATTTTTATGTGCCCTGTACACTTCACGCTTGATGACGTACAATACTATATATAATATTTCTCTGCATATATGGGCACTATTTCAGCAGATTTGCTGAACTTTCTAAATACGCAAAGTAGCTATTGCAGTATAATTCTGACATGACATTCAGTGCAGCATTGCATTTTCCAGCTGTGATTATGTCCATGTCATCAGCACAGATTGCTATTTGTTCAGTTGCTTTTATTTGGATGAACCTCAGAGAAGTATGTATTATGTATGACCTCTGCAGATGTACTGTGAAATCATAAGCTGTCTAAATGTTGAGCTGGTTTTTGTTACACGAGTGCCGGTAAATTTGCAGAGTTATCAAATACTAAACTACTTCTGTACAGAAGGACTAAGGCAATACTGTGCATTCAACAAGTTCTTTGTTTTCTTCATTGCTTTAAAGACAAAAAGAAAAAAACCAATGCTGTCAACAAGGAAAAGTTGCTAAATGAAGAACAAAGGTTGTCTCTGCAGCCTGTGTTTGAGATTCTTGCAAAGGGCACTGAGGGGACGCAGCAAGATCTTCAGCTAGAACTGTACTGTTGTTGTGCTGAATTTTGTAAGCATAACAGGCTTGAGCCAGAATGAATGAAAAGAACTGTTATGCTAATCTGACAATCGCTTAAGTATAGACACTGTTCCTGAAAAATGCTGTGACACATACTTGGAGAGAGAAAATCACTATCAGCATCTTTATATATTCCCCTATGTGTAGAATATATGTCATGTAGACTTTTCTCCTTTTTTATGTCTCTTTTCTCTGCTTTCCTGCAGAATGCTACACACTGACTGTTACTTTACGACTCAGGCTTCATCAAATCATTACAGTAAATTATGGCTTTATAGTTTTCTTGTCTTTTTTTATTCATATTAGGAAAATAATAGGCTTGCCTATTTTTATTTCTGTTAAAAAACAGTGGACATAAGTATATGTGTTTATTAAAAACCTTAGTGTTAACTGGAGTAATGTTAATACAAGTGCCAACAAAAATCACAGAATTCTATTAAAGGCGATGAAAATATTACTTTGTTCTTAATTAGAAGTTTTGCATGATAAGCAGAAGCCTTGGTGAAAGACATCACACTGCTTATGGTGGGGAAGAAGAAACAACCTTAGAAAGTAAATAAATAGGATTTAGATGCTGACATAGGTGAATGTTCCAATATTATTCATGTTTAGCTTACAATAAACTCCAACTAAGACTAAGAAATTTGAAGGGTCTACCCATATGTCCTTTAGATAAAATTTTAGCTGCTTAGATCCTAAAACAAAGAATCGAACAAGCAAACAAACGAACCCCCCAAAACAAACAGAAAATCCCCTAATCCAGTAATAAAGTGTTCTTGATTTTTGTAAAAACACAGAGCAATTTAATGCATACTAATGCTCTAAAAACTATTTTGTGTGCTATAAACAGTATTTAGGATTAAACACTTTTCAAGAAATGTAAATTCTTTTACTTACTAAATTCAGACAAAAGTTGTTGCTTTATTATTGAAAAAACTTTCTGAAATCTTAGTAGAAGAAAGAAGACAATATGTACCTAATTTGCAGAAACTACAGTTGAATCAATTACTGTACTTTGTGTTTACTTAAAAATAATATGATGTTCTGAAATTCCTAATTCTAAAGGGCAACAACCATTTTGTAAAAAAAGGGGCTTCAGGAATGGGAATGCATAATTGAAGGAATTATCCAAGTGTTGAAAAAAATACTGTAAAAAATGCATGTTTGCAAGAAGGTTGATGGTAAGCCAAAATTCTGTTTCAATACCCATATAATTTCATAATAATTATAATAATAATATTACTCATTTTTTTAGAATCCGCATGGATTATGACTTTTAAAAATAGAACTAAAAGCTGGAAATCATGCTTTTCCAAAGTGCATTCACATTCCAAAGTAATATTTTGCCTATTCCTGAAGTTAAGCATGTTTTTTTTTCCTGAAAGGAAGGGAAAACCTCACAAACTGTGAGTTCTGTGTGTGTGTAGAGAGAAAACTAGATTCTTCAATAAAGTGAAGCTGGACTAAAGGTGGTAAAAAAATAGAACTGAGGAACTAAGTACTTTGGGAGTTAAAGCAAATTCCTCATTATTGCAGTATAGAATATATCTTTCTAAAGCTAAGTGGATAAAATGCAGTATAACCTTTGAGTACAAACTTAATATATTTCCCTGAATTTGACAATGGCATGACAATTAACAGATGGAAGGAAGGCATTTACTGAGATTAGTAATACAACTGTCATTGAGTCATACTAACTTTATAAACTGAGCTGATACATCAGGAAGTAATTTTAATTGAAGCTAAAGTGTTGGTACGGTCATGTAAGTAATAATCCTTTGGAAAGCTGGTGCCCAAAAATGTGGGTGCAAACATTTTATGGAAAGATGGGAAAGGCTTATGAATAGAGGTCTGTTGAGGGTTATTAGACGAACTCACATAAGACTCAAGAAATCCTTCTGAAGACTGGAGGGGTGTCTGATGGGATTGCACAGACACTGCCTTTAAAGCCATTGCTTTCAGAGTGTTCACAGTGAAACAGAAGAAATCTGAAAATGTTACATGTTTTTAATCTCTAAAGCTAATTGTCTTGTAAGGGAAGCTTTGCCTGCACATTTCCTTTACCTTTTTTATTCCAAATCTTAGTTTCATATTTTCTAGCATTTTGATCCATGGGGTGACTTGCTTGAGAATTTATCAGGTTTTGTGTTTTGAGGTAGAATTAAACTGAAGCACCAGTTTGGTCTAATTCTATAACACAAAAAAAAAAAAATTGTAATGATCAAGAGTGTATTTCCAAGTTTATTTTGTCAATTAAAACACATGCCTGCACATTTCCTTTACCTTTTTTATTCCAAATCTTAGTTTCATATTTTCTAGCATTTTGATCCATGGGGTGATTTGCTTGAGAATTTGTCAGATTTTGTGTTTTGAGGTAGAATTAAACTAAAGCACCAGTTTGGTCTAATTCTATAACATAAAAAAAAAAAAAAATTGTAATGACCAAGAGTGTATTTCCAAGTTTATTTTGTCAATTAAAACACATGCATAGAAGGGTTCTCTTGATAATGTAAATAGATTTTTGGAAAATAAACTAGTGTTTGATGACTTCGAAGGCTAGACACCCTGATTCAAGAGGCAGTTTCAAGGACTGTTGACAGCAATACCAAAATGTTTGAAATACTTAACCTGCAACAATGCATGAAGGGAGAAGAAAAAGTCTGAAGAGAGATTACCAATTGAAATTGGTGGAATATAAATGGAGTTGAAATTCTGGTTAGCAAAGCATGACAAAAGGTGTTTCTTTCTGGACCATTGAGGTGATTTCACATTTGAAAAGTTTGTGGAAGGGCTTTAGGATAAACTTGGATGAGGAATCGAGTCAAGCATCAAATATGCCAGTGTTTTTCAGAATTCTTTGATTTTTTGATATTGCAAAAGAAAATCTGTTCCACTTTGCATCCCTGGAAGTGTTTGAAGCTAGGCTGGATGGGTTCCTGAGCAACCTGATCTAGTGAATGGCATCCTTACCCACTGCAGAGAGGTTGGAACTAGATGACCCTTAAGGTCCCTTCCAACACAAGCCAGTCTGTGATTCAATTATAAAAATAGCTTCCTTCTCCCAGATTGTGTCTCTGGCTTTCATGGTATTACTAGATATTCCCATGACATGCTTAGAAGTCTCTTGTTGAAGTAATTTCTCGCATAGGAAGAAATGCATTTTCTGTCTTAGATTTTTTTTAGTTGTAAGTTTTTCCCCATTTAATTTATTTTTTCTGTCCTCTGCCAGTTCTCCTTGGGCAAACTCAAATATAGGTATGCATTTTAAAAATAATGACACTTATTTTCTCCTGACTGTGTAAAATGCATGTGTCACAATTTTTACAAAAGTAGTTTGGGACAAAAGGTTTGCATATTGAGAAAATTTGTATTGTCAGTCTGCTTGCTGTACAGATGTGTGACCTGCTCACATTAGGACTGGCATTCTGATTCCATGCTAATAGTCCCATTGTTATTAATATATGCTGCCTGCTTCTGATCTGCTTTGCTTGAATTCATGTGGATTTTTAGTGCATGTGACATTTAAGGGTTATGGATTAAAAAAATTAAATTTTCCAAAACAAAAATTATCTCATACATTTTTAATGGAATTTACAAAAGAGCTATGCTACATTTTCCCTCTAGCAAGATGGTACAGTATTGAATTAAGTGTTGGTACTTTTATGGCCATGTAAGATTTAATGTTCTGGGCAAAGATATTAATTGTCTTTTGAAAGGGACAGATGGTTTTGCCTAAAACCTGCTTGTTAATTAATTGGATTTTTTGAAAAGCAAGTAATTTTCAAATGATGTTTCGGTCTTAATTTTTTGATAGAAACTTCGTCATATTGTGGGCATGAGGGCTTTTTAAAGAAGTACATTGCATGATTTAACATTTCTTATTGGACTGTGAAAGTAGAACCTAGGTAGTATAGAAGTTCACATCACCTCCCATGCAAAACAAGCTCAAACCTGGATTGAAAATAAATAAAAATATCTCAGGTGTCAAGGTGTTACAGCTCTTCACTGCAACCTGAGGAAATTGAATTTACTGATTTATACAAATCTGCACTTTACTCATAGTAAAAAATATAAACTGCCAGCAGGAAATTATGTGTAAGGGAAGTCACCACTCTTACAGTCTCCTAAGCTTTTTCAGAAGTGCCTCTTTTAAAACTTCAGCTGTTAGTGTTGAGGATCAAGAGGAAAGTGAAGTCAGCACAAGCGTTTGCAAGTCATTTCATCTTTCTGCAAAAGGCAGAACTGAGCATCAGAGCTGTGACTAGGTAAACTTATCAAGAAAGCATTAGACTGTATAGCCAGTCTAATCTCATGCTGTGCTGTAGACACACAAACCTGTGAACAAATGTAGTGTATCTTTGGTAAGTTCTCAGGGATGCTGGAAAGCTCACTTGTATACATTTTTATACACTTGTGTACACCTTTGTAGCTCTTTTAGTCTACACTGGTGTAGTATTAATTTAATGAATACATTAAAAGTTTGTACTTTTATCCTGTTCCATTCCCTACTTTTGTCCACTGATATTTATCTTACCCATAAAAATATAATTTTGTGCTAAGCATTTATATAAAATGTGGATGCCCATGAGCATATTTAATTTTTATTAAAAATTGTCTCCAAAATGAGTTTATTTATTTCAGGTGCCTTTTTCCTCCCTGTTATTCAAAAAAGCTTGAATTGGAAAAAAATGTTTTGAAGAACAGAATACAAGGTTTTAATTAATGAGTGCTCCATATATGCACGTAATATTTACCTGGAGGTTTTAGGGCAAGATTTTTCCCTTGATACCAGATAATGGTAGTGCAGAAAGAACCACTTTTGATATAATGTGGATAGGCTCCCTGATAGGGGGCCCGAAAAAAAAAAATTAAAAAACCCAAATAAAATGTTCACTGCAGTTCACTGGAAAGCAGCTATACTAACAAAAATGCTGGGCATACTTTGAGCCTTTAACACAAAGTGAATGAGAGATTCTTAAAATTTGCCTAATTAAAGATGATAAATAAATTTATTGCACTGATGGAGCAGAAAAATTTTAGCACTGCAAAACCTAACATTTGTACTTGACTTTTTAAAAAATACTTTTTAAAAAAATTCTCTGTTACTAATGAAGTGGTCTAGTCAAATCCCTGTTTACTAGGAATAAGCTGATTGTAGGTACATGTTTTTTAGTAGATGCACTTTATGTTGGTCTGTCATTGCAGTCCATCAAAATTGCTTTTTCCAGTAGAAGAGCAGGGACAGGCTGTTACTGAAGCTTAGGTATCATCTGATTGGGTGTTGCTGGTGTGGCAAAAGAAGGACTGTCTTTTCCTCCTGGCTCCTAGAACACAGAGTGTTGGCAGGGCTGGAGAGAAGCCACTGTTGCAAACTCTTGATCCTGAGGTCTGTCTTTTCCAAGGTCTGTGTTGATTTCTAGATTGATCGGCATGAACTTTCTTTAAAATCCCCAGTCAGAATTGATTTCACACATTTTCTTGGTTGTGAAACCATTTAAACCACAGTGGTCAGGGTGGAAAATATGATTTGTTTTAAAATCTTTGCATTATTTTGTGCTTTCTACTGTAGTCATTCTACTAGAGAAGATTTTGGAGCTTTTCGTCGTCAGCAACTAGAAACAGTGGGATGCTGGGATTTTATGAAGTAACTAAAGTAAATTGCCTTAAAATTTCATTAATTTGTATACGTTTTGAATGTGAATCTCTGTCAGTATTTCCTGGTTTCCATAAAACAGTGTTAGCAAAATACATTATATAGGAAACTTCAGCACTAGGGGAGATGATGCCATGCTGCATTGAAGAGTAGTGTAGAAAATACAGCATTTTCTAGTAACCATTGTTATTATTATCATCTGAATAATGCCCTGTGAGATTCATTTTGGTGTGGTTTTGGAGTAGGGAAATATTCCAGGCAGCTTTTGAGTAAGAGCATTCAGCAAGGTAATTTACAGCCCCATTTTGATATCTATTTTCACCTCTTCAGTCTCTTGTTTGCTTGGAAGTATTACCACATACTGGTGTGTAAATAGCATTTTCAGTTCAATTCATAGCCAGTCAGTACCCGGCTGTGAAATAAATAAAGTCTAATTTCACAATTAGGTTTATGCCGTGGAGTCAAGGCATGATTTCACGATCATTAATACTCTGTCTCTGCACTGCTGGATTGCTCACAGAAGATTGTAACACTGGCTACAAAATCGCCATTCTGTCACATTAACTAGAATATATGCAGCTAATACAGCGTTTATGCCAGTCTTGCATTTTTGTGCTGTCTTAGATTCTGAGAGAATGGGCTATGTAACCACTAATGCAAAATTAACGTATTGACTTTCTATTAAACACATTTTAGCAGTTGAAGGTAATCTAGCTCTTTGTATTATCTGACCGTAGCATTTTGCCTCTACACCAAGAGTCCTATGGCCTGATGATGCTCTGAATGGTAGTGTCTAGAGGTGTAGCTGACTAATAGTGGCAATTTTTTATGCAAGACCTCCGGACCCTTTGGGTATTCACTCCTATACTTCCTCTTTATGGATGTTTTATACTCCTTTTAATGTTTCAGAGCTGTTAAGTTTGAGCTGGAGTACTTTAATCACACTCCAGCTGTAGCAATTTTAAACTGGTGGTGATAAACTGGAGGCCAGTAAGTCTTCAGATCCGAACATTGACTATTCCTCGTCTCTTCTGAACTTCACTGGCCTCCTACCAAGTTATCTAGATCATCATCTTTCTGGCTGCTCTCACTGCTTATCAGTCAATACCTATTGAGATTACTTGTGAATCCAGACCTAGGTTCTTTAAAGAGTGAAGAACATTGGCCATCTAAAAGGTGTGGTTGCCAACTTCTAGGAATTTCATTTGGATCAACTCCCTGTGAGAATTATTTGGAGAAACTGAATCCTTCAGAATGGACTGAAATTGTATTCCTTGTCACTTCGTCAACTTGGTTACTGTATGTTGCCAAACATCATTCTTTGTTATGAGGTGAACTCTATAAACAAATAAGATCTCTAGTATTTAACAAGATAAATGAAAATAACCTGTCACAGAGATGTATTTTAATGCTAATATTGTTACATATAAGGGTATAGATTTGGGACAGTTTAAAGGGGTGGGCACTCTGAAATAAATAACCTCCTCCTTGATTCCAGCTAGTCCCTTCCCACCAGTAATGCATGAGATCAGAGTAGATATAAGTGAAAAAATAAATTTAATAACGAAGTGGCAACAAGCAAGAAGAAAAAAGAT
Source organism: Acanthornis magna (assembly GCA_036785705.1). NCBI lineage: Eukaryota > Metazoa > Chordata > Aves > Passeriformes > Acanthizidae > Acanthornis > Acanthornis magna. Next base: position 3,573,481 of record JAWUZG010000236.1, on the reverse strand, counting down.
AACAGTAAATAACTGCTGGATACCAAACTGCTAAAACCTCAGGACCTGCCACAGGAGCAAAGAGACCCAAAATGCCAGAAATAGCCTTCCTGAGACTGTGCCCAGCAGGGACAGCCTTGGACTTGTAGGACAAAGGGACAAGGTGGCATCGGATCCCTCCTAGGAAATCAGGAGCTTCACTGAGCAGTTCCAGCAGCAGATGAGGACCTGACAGCTTGTCTGGGGTCAGCATCCTCCCCACAGCAGGCCCAGCAGGGCTGGCATGGCAGGTGAAGCTGCTGGGCTGGGGCACTCGGTGCTTTCTGTCCCCGGCCGGGTGCTGCTGAGGAGCCACTGGTGACACCGGAGCGGGGCCACTCTGCTGTTGTTAGTGCAGGGCCTTGGCTTTGGAGAGGCGCCTGTGGAATCCTCCTCAAGGCAGCCCAAAACCCTACTGCAGCCTCTCTGAGATGAGGAAAAAGAAAAAACTGAAAAGAGAACCCAAAAAGGAGAAAATCTCTGCTTAAGCAAAGACCAAACAGCCCACGAAGCAAATACCGCATGGCAAAACTGCCTATGAGAGATGATTTTAAAAGCACCTGTGATAGCACACTCCCCCACAGGCTTCTCGTTTGTAGGGTCTCAAAGATACAGTGATATTTTTTGGGCATGGATAGATACGGAATACAATAGCATTAGGGATTATCCCAGGACAATAGGACTGCAGTTAGATTCCCCATTCTTAACCCTGTGACAAACTAAGCAAACCTTCTAGTATCTCTTCAAATCTGGTGCATCCAGATGATAACCATTCAGATCAACTCCTCAGTTTCCGAACATTTATCCAGTACTGGAGCAGAACTGGATGCAGTATCTCAGGTGAAGCCTTTTGAGTGCTGAACAGAGGAGAGTCAGCTGTACTGTGACTGGTGGCTGTGCTTTTTGCTGGTGGAGGTAAATGCTCTGTTCTCCTTACAACAGAATATGTTTTAAGATAAGAATCTCTTATCATTCACATATTAATCTTGAAGGTGTATTTCAGAAAGAAATTTTAGTTCCCAGAAGAAAAAAAGAATGGAAAGTCTTTCTGGATCCTCAGTATTCTGGATTTTCATTAATTGTTGTACCAAGGATAGCTATTGTTAAATGGTTTGCAGCTTTTGACCTCCCATGTGGTTTTCTTCACGTTTCAATATTTTCAACACACAGAAAATAAGAACAACTACTGGAGAAACTTTTTAGTTCAAATACAAAAACTCACTTTGAATATTTGTCAAAGTTCTTGCGGGTACAGACATGCAGTTTATTCAGCTGGCCCTTTCTCTTGTAGTATCAGGCGGTGTTATTACATTCTATAATTTTACATCTCTGTAGGCTTTGACTTTGGCAAAACCAATGCCACAAAACCCCAAGTACTGTGTTTATCAGTTTGAGAGGTGGATTGCCAACTGGCAAATCAACTTTTGAATGTATGTATTCCTTAGGCAGCCTCTGATCCCACAGTGTCATTGCCTGCCCATAGAGTTTTGCCTAGTTTATGGTTGCAAACCAGTCAGCCTGCTTATCTCCAAGATAAACAAAACAATCCAAATACCATTAATTCTCTTTCACAATAGTGTTTTAATCCTTTTAAAATAATGCTACCAAATATGTTTGACTATTTGTTCTCATTAAAGCAACTGGTTTACAATTTGGACAATTAATTCTTCTGTGCAGGGGTTTGAAACTACATTCTTCAACATACTCAAAACATTTGTCATGCCTGGAATCCACTGGCATCTCGCTTTAGTGTGTGTCCAGCCGTTAATTCTGTCACACCAGTAAGAGAGCACAGAGACTCTTAATATGCTTTTTTATAAAGACTGCTGTCACCCTGATGCTTCAGCCGAGTACCTGACTATGATAATCAGGCTGTCTTTCTGGTTCACCAGTTCAGCTGTCACCCATTCATTCTTCTAGTTAATTTTTCTGCAGGTTGGTGACCAGTTTTACACCTTGAATGCAGCTAGACACTGCCTGGTACTAACAGCTACCTCAAAGGAGGTTGTAGAAAGGTAGGAAACTAGCAGCAGTACAAGAGGAAGTGGCCTCCAGCTGCTCCAGGGGAGATTCATGTTGGACATGAGGAAGGAATTCTTCCAAGTAAGGGTTGTTAAGCCCAGGAAGGTGGTAGAGGAAGTGTTCAAGAAATTATTGGATGTGGCATAGTGCATGTGCCACATTAAGTGCTGTGGTTTAGTTAGCATGGTGGTATTTGGTCAAAGGTTGGGCTTGGTGATCCTGGAGGTCTTTTGAAACCTAAATGATGTATGATTCTAAGAAAACAGTATTTGCAAACTGACCTGTAACACCTTACTATTCCATTTTTCCTTTTGAAGAACTGATATGTTGAAAAGAAAAAAATCTGAAAGACATTAAGTTTAGTTCAAATATTAATTTAGTCTCTACCTTTGCGAAGAGATTACACCACATACTCTTTTTATTTCTTGCTTTACCATTTAGTTTTGCATCATGCAGTGCTGTCTTGAAAAAGAAAAATGCAATTAATTTGGAGCTAAATAGATGCGTTTTGAGAGAGAAGCATAAAAAGTATCTTGGTTTTGATAATTACTGAAACCATTGCAGCCTGCCTGAGTACTGGATTGTGCTCCAGCCATCTGTAAAATAATCTGAATCTAGTACTATATTCCTTCGTATTGCTCACTGTCTTTTAAAGCAGCCTGTATGAACTGTAATTCAATAGCACACAGACTTGAAGAAAGTAAAAAGGGATTTGATACCCTCTTTCAAATTGCTTATGTTAGCCAAAAATTGTTTTTTTCTTTCCTGAGAGGATATTACTTATACACTTATGTTCTTAGTCTGGCTTTGAAGGAAACTGTGGGTGAGAGATCTGATTTCATCGTTGATGTATGTGAAAGCACTTACACAGAACTTGTACTTTCTGTCCTTAGCACATTGTCCAGTATTCAGTAAGCAGTGAAAACTCATGCCACTCCACTGCATCAAGCTTTAAATAACTTGTCAGCAAAAGCAACAAAGCAAGATCACCGAAATTCCATTGTCTGAAATCCAAAATAGCTAATTTTGTGTCATTAGAATGTGTGTAACCTTCAGTGACAAATGAGAAAGTTGTTGCTTGATTGCTTCATAGTAAGTGATTGTAATGGTTTCCACATTCCTATTAATTTTGTGGAGTCATAATGAGAAAAAAACATGTAATCTTTTTTAAATTCTTGTGAAAAGGAGAAGCTTTTTTGTCTAATTTGGGAAACTTCATTTTTAATGACCTCTTCCACTTTTGCACTGTGCCATGTTGCCTAAGAAATGTTGGTGTTTGCTTGGGTCAGGCTGGTGATGCAGCATAATTTTGTTCAACCTGTATCCTTGGTACAAACAGGTAGCTCTGGTTCAAGTCTTTGCTGGGTTGCTTTTGGCAAGGAAGAGATTCTACCACTTACTTGTAAATTGTGATCGTTGTAGCAAAAGCTACACATTACCGCCCTTAGAATATGGTAAAAATAGTAAGTAGGTGACTTCCTAATAAAAATAAATAATTTTTTTAAAAGGATAAAATATACACGACCTTACAAACAACCTTATTTCCTAAGAGTTCTGTCTTTGATCCTGCTGGGGACTAGACCGCTAGTTAACATCCCTCATTCCTGCTTGACTTCCCTGTCTTTCAGCAGCTGAGATTTGTGTGCAAGCCCCCAGTTGCTAGCTGCTGGAATGATTTGCTGACAGGAGATCAGAAACATACTTGCTGATAGCCACTAACATCCCTTTAGCAGAGAAAAAAAAACAAACAAAAAACCCCCAAACATTTTATCTTTGCTGGTATGCCCAGCAAAATCCAAGTTGGCGATACTCTGAGTGACCCATTTCAAACAAAAAGAACTAATTTACAAATTGTCTTGGCATTTTGTAAATATTTAAGCAGATTTTTGAAAGGGTGTTTTCACATCAGTTACAGTGATTTCATGTGAATCTGAACTTCCTTAGATCTTTCCTCTCACTGCTGGCATCTTTTATCCAGCCTCTTTTTTAGTGCCTCAGTAGAAACAATAGATACTTTCCCATATGCCAGTGATGAAGAAAGAATGGCTTTTTGTGCTAAAACAATGCAACATTGCAGTTTCTTGTTGAACCAGGTAGGCTCAGAAGCTAGTAATGCAAAAAGATGCCAGCTTCCTCTATTCTTAAATGGAGGTATAAATCCTTCTTAAAATCTTAGTTGTCTGCATGACTACGCCATGTAATATTTCTGTCAGATCTGTAGCTCTAGATGTGGATGCAGATGTAAACAGCCCAGGTTTCTTCTTTGGACAAAGGTGGTTTTATCTGGCTATTATACGAGAGCAAAGGGGTGTCTTCATGAGTGGTTTGGACCACAATCTGAGTTTCCTCTAAGTCCAGCTTCAGACCCAACATCAACTGATTAGAACCTAACAGATTTGTAACTCCAGATTAATTACATCAGCTGCAAGCAAACTGTGTGAGCAGCTCTTTAAAACACCCCGTGCATGGTGTTGAGCTGCTTTTCTTGCTGTGCAGGGTTTTGACCACTGTATATCTAGATACAAATACTTCTCAATCTGCCTTCAATCTTGGAGGCTGATCTTCGCTGCTCAAAGACACTTACTCAAGGTGCAATGTTTGCCCTTTAAGCTCATAATCTGATATTGTGGATGCCAATACAAGGGTAATGTTGCACTTCATATTTACACTCAGTTCTGTTAGTTTCCTAGAACTTGATTGTTTTCTGGTTGCAAGAATGAAAATATTTCACAACCTTACCTACGTGACATCTTTTGGAAGTGTAGTTTGTAAAAATTAATGTGGCTGTGATCAAATCTGGTGAACATGTGAGGTCAGAAAAGCTTGAAAACATTTCTGGTGCCAGCATGCTTATGGCTAGGTTTTCCATTTCTTCAGCAGAGGTTGTCTCCGAGTACAATGATAATAAGAAACGTGAATTCCTTATCATTCGAGGTGAATGTAAGACTGTTGTGTCAGTTTTGATGATAACTATCTTTAGAATGGAAATGTGTACTCACAGGTCTTAGTGGTTTTTGAAAACTTCCATGCTAGCCCCAGTGGAAATAAAAGACACAGAGTTACAACTCCCTAGTTTTCTTTGCAATGTTCTTAAACTTAATTTTTTAAATGTAAGTTCTGTGCCAAAACGTGAAAGATAAGAATTTGATTCCTTCCGAGGAATAAAACCAGTTATCACAGTATAGTTCTGACTAAAAAAAAGATAGTATTTTGGTAGTTACAGACAGTATAAGCGGGATGCAACAATTGAGGTGTATGTGATTTCCTACAAACTCTTTTTTCCAAACTTGGTACAGTGAATTTAATAGGAGGAAAGAGTTTATATTTTTTTTAAAATTTTTAGTAAGATTGCTTCTTCAGAGAGCTTTCTACAGTATTTGGAGCGCAGTAAAATTTGCAAAATTAGGTGAGAGATGAAACAGGAAAAGAGTAATTATTAGGACCTGTGTTCCTTGGATTAATCTGTGACATTCTTAGTGATTGTGGCAGCCTATCAGTAAAAGAATCAATTTTGAAACACATGCTTTCTTTGATACACTGTTTTTGGAAATAATGCATGTTTTGCTATTGAATCTTGAAAATACAATGACATTTATGTGGATGGATGCTTGATGCTGTTAGTGACTGAATCCATGTGGAGTCTAGTGAGGAATCAATTAGGAGCTTGTGCTCTGTGTATAGTTGTCTTCAAACAAGGAAAGGGCATGTGGAGGTAAATACAAGTCAGCCTTTCAACAGATCTTCTATGAGCCATTTCCTGTACGTGCAACATACAGGGAAGTATCAATATAAAAGGCATGCTTTTAAATATGTCTTGTGATAGGCATGCAGTAATACGCATTTACCACCTATTTCTCCAGAAAGCATGTTTGTTCACTGTTATGTTTTTCTAAAAGCCTGTTTAACATAATCTGCACAGAAGTGACAAAGCTTATCTCTAGATTTCTGGTTTGGAGAGGTTTTCCATGCAAAAGTATAATCAAAAGGCCAACCAATCTAATGATGGTATTATAGGAATGTAAATTCCTAGGAACCCTTTGCCTGGATACAGCTGTTGGAAAAAGAATGCTTTCCTATCTCTTTTTTATCAAGATGGTGTTTACTCTGACAAGGTGTAGTGAGATGAAGACTGTAGTTTTGGTGGTTTTTTTCCAGATAATTCTCTCAGTTTTAAAACTGAGAATTATCATTTTTCTTACCCACTCTGAAGAAAGGGATGTGTCTGCCTCTAATGCCCTGTGATCTTCCCTGCCTGTGTGGTCTGTTTAGTAGTTGTGTCCCCTTTCTTGTCTATAGTTTTGCACCAGTTCATCCAGCCAATTATGGATGTTTTTGTGAGGGTGGGGGGAACAGGAGGAATGAAAATGGTAATGACTGACAGTTCTTACTGTGGTTTGGGAGTATGTCAGGTGTTTTGAGGGTCTCCAAATGCCTGCAGAGTCTGTTGCCTTACTAGCCTACTGGACAATAAATTTATTCTCACCACTTTCCATGAACACTTGCTTAAATGTTCCTGAAACTGATGGAAGATTAAAGACTATCTGTATGTATCTCCATCAATTCCAGTAACTTGTTGGTTAGATCTCAGGAATCAACATAGAGCTTTGGTTTAGGGGCTTACAAATAGATTACAATGGGAGGGAAAGACATCTTTAGTATGATGCAGTTTTTGGTCTCTCTGAGTCCACAGGGAATTTGAATTTCTTAAGCTTATATGAAGAAAAAATGCAACTTTGAAAGGTAGAATGCAGTATGTTTACAAACTAAATGTTAGTATGTTGGTCAGGAAAAGAGTGGATTAGTACCTTACATTTTATAACAGTTGCACACTGAAACTTGAAGTGCATGTAATTCAGTCATAAGATACCATTTTTTTTTCTCTACAAAAATAATTATTTGATATTGCAAATGGAAATAAGCTTGGAAAAAGAATGAAGTTTGAAGGTCATATTTTTTGATTATGTGAAAGAAGTTTAATTAGGAATATATTAGTCTGTATTTAACTCCCTGTCTTTTGCTGAATCCCTGAGCTGAATTACATCCATCTACAGCTGCAAGAATACGAAGAAGTTTTAATTACTGTCTCTTATGTACAGTTAGGAAACAGGTGTACTTCTCAGAGATGCTGGTCTGTTTTAATGCATATGCTCTTCTTAAAATTCATCTTCCTGACCAAGCAGCTCAAACTTTGTGATAAATTCTGTGAGATACAAATAGAAAAAGGGCTGTAAGTTCTAAGTGCCTAGTGAATGTGTAATTCTCCAGGGTCGAAGCAAGTTTAAAGGAAGTCTGAATTAATGTAACACAGAACCAGATAGGTCCAGAGGGAAATGTAGGCTACTATGAATCAGCTGGGGTCTGTTTAGGAATTAATCTTAATTTGTCCATAAACTGATTAGCTTAGTTTTCCATGTCATTCTGTTATATCTGAGATTTTAAGGATATCTAATAGAAATAAATTGGAGAATGGGTAGCAAATGTGAAAATATTCTTCTCAAACCTAATGGAAATGTGGCTCCAGATAATATTGAAGGTAACATTAGAATATGAAGACTGGGATATGTGGTTTTCACTTAGATACTATTAACAAACTTTGCTGAAGATACTGTACTTTTTTACATGTGCTCTGTCACAGAACATTATCACTATCAGTAGACTTCTAGGTATATAAACCAGCCTATCCCTGCGTCTGTTTGCTTCAAAATACTTGGCATTCATTTTTCAACATCTGTGAAGTAGTTTCAGCTTTGCAGTTGAGAACAGCAGTATCAGCTTTTTGTATTCAAGTTAGATTTAAATCCAGAAGTTTGGCTTTTATTTTTAACTTCTAGTGCATTGCTCTATACTTGTGCATGCAGTTGGGGAGCTAAGTGGAATAGCTGTGTTGTATGTGAGGTTGCAAAACTCTGTCATTAGTAATAAGGCTTTTTGTAGTAGTTCATTAAAATAGGAATATCTAGAGCACTGTATTAAAAAAAAACCCAACAAACCACTACAAACAAATAAACATCCTCGCCATTAAAAAACCAAAACAAACAAACCCCCAAAAGCAAAACCCAGTCCTTTGGTTATTACAAGAAATTTGCCCTTGCTTTCTGAAGTATTTTAAGGGGACGTTTTTTGCTTGGTTTCCACAGAAATGTTTTGCAGCAAGAAGATACTCGTGTTTAAAGTAGTTAGTTGAGATAATGAGAAGTTGGAGACTCTTACACATCTTGTATACTTGTATCTTCATCATTTTATGCTGATGATCATGTTCAGCTAAAAATTTGCCTAATTGTTTGGTGGTGGTTGTAAGCTAAGGGTATATTAAATGACTGTGGCTATTTTGTAGAATTAGCTAGACATTCAGAATGGTTGTTTTGGACATAGCATATTAATAATGACTGGGAAAGCAAAGGTTTTATCTTCATTTTCCTCTCCTTTCTCTTTCCTCTTCCCTGCCCCCTTTCCACCTCCCGAAGGAAATTTGATTTTAGAGGCTGATGAAGATGTTATGTTTTTTCTAAATAATACCAGACAGTAAGTGAGAAGATACTTAAGGGGAGAAAACAACCCTAATCAGTTAAACTTATTAGAATTTCACAGTTCTCAGGAGGCTGTAAGTTGTAAAGTGATACAACCCCTGGGGTGAGAGAAGAGGTGGAATGAAATCAGATTTCATCTAGATGTATGAAGGCAAAATGGCGCTAAAATCTAATTTTAACACTTAAAATACATTCACTAGTGATACATGGCCGAATATGTTAAATCACACATTTCAGAAAGCTTATTACCGTATTCCTTGCAGTGTATTCAGAGTGATATAAAGATTTGTCTTGGTGACACCTGCAGTTCACATAGACCTTCCCAGTAGTAAATGCAATGCTTTGTCATGTTTTACAGTAGATGAACACATTGAACTTAACAGCAACTTTATTTAGGTAACAAACTGCACATACTCTTTAGCTATGCTCATTGAGCATGTCACTCCAGTGCAGTCGCTGCCAGTCTTCATGGGTATTGTATCAGACAAAAAGCCTGTCTCCGTGTTTTCAAAGCAGCCCAAAGAATGGACGTTTGATACTTCAGAGATTTCTTTGTCTTCATGAGAATAGTATCTTCAGCTATATTTCTCTGATGTAATGAAACTGTCACCCCCAAGGCTAAAACTCTTAAAAGTCGGAACTAGGACTTAACATTGGCACAGCAACAGAATTTGGGATGTAATTAGAAAAATTACTGGAGTCACAAAGTGTGACAATGGGAAGAAATTCAGTTTAGTTCTCTGGTTGCTCAGTTTAGTTTTCTTTCACGTGAAGATGATAACAGCAAAGAGAAAGTGAGATGCCAGAAATGAGGAAGAGAGTGGTGTGAAGGTGAGGGATGGGAAGAAATTTATAAGGGAAGAGGAAGAGAGAATTATATACTTGATAAAAAGAAAAAAGAAGCTAGACATCCAGCAAATAGCTGTTTTCTTATTTACATCTGGGAAACACATAGTAGATCAGAGGCAACATCTGAAGACCTGTATGTGCAGATAAAAGAAGTCAGCTTAGCTATACTTTTCATAAGTAGGCTGAGGCTCTGTCTGCACACAGTGACATTTAATTAAGTAAGTAAGCTGAAAGTGATTTTTTTCATCCCATGTTTTAGTTGCAGTTGAAATATTATTGGGGTTTGTAATTTTGTGTGCTTATCTGAGTAAAATTCCATTAAGTATATTAGGAATTTGCTTACTCTGGGGGCTTTAGCAATTTCCTATCTATACAGTCGTTTTTAAGACAGTTTTACTGAGTAATTGAACTGGATGGTAACCTAGTCCTGTGGCACATAGTTTTAATTACACTTGTTTATGTTCACACAGATAAAGCAAATAAGTGAAGGATGGATATCTCAGCTAAAAATGGGGGGCCATCAGCCACCTGAGAATAAAGGCTTTTTTGTAGGGATCTAGTTATGATACAGTGTTTTTGTAGTTTATATAGGAACTTCTGATGACATAATAATGATAATTTGTCACCTTCCTTAAGGGCCTCCTGCTAGTGAGAAATTTAATATAGTAAAGATAACATTTTTAACTGGTGCCATACTTCCGCATCTCTTTTTTGTGACACTGCTCCCTGTTGAAGTGGTGTAGTAGATGTACCAGGTTTTTACACATATAAACAAATGTGTTTTAGCACACGATTAAGTGCAGACAAACAACATATTTCATACAAGATTGTTACACCTCTCTCCCACAGACACTCCTACTCCCACCCCAGTCAGAAATACCGCCTAGCATGGCATGCTTTCTTTCAGATCTCTGCAGACATTTGCCTGCCACAATCCAACATAAATTTTGTCTTCGTTATCAGACTATGATTAATAAATAATTATGGAAAGAGAGATCTCATCCTGTTCATAAAGCATAGTGATTTTTTTTAGTGTAAAGAGAACCTGAATTAAAAGGTCTGCACTTTTTAAAAATTTGCATAAACTATCTTTTAATTAACAATAATTAATGTAGTTAGAAAATATGAAAGACAAGCAGAGGGAGGGGGAGAGAGAGAGAGAGGGAGGGCGCGTGAGAATTCATTGTGCTTGCTGGTCTGAAGTAGTACCAGAAGCTGTCCATCTTGAATGAGACATTGAGATTGGAGAAATGAGATCTGATGGTCAGAAGTCTTTCCCTGCCCCTCTCTGGAGGTGTTGCAAAACTGTCACATCAAAATCCAGCAGACTCCCCGTCCAGAAACCATTCAAGAAATGACCCTAACTATTAATTGTGACTGATAAAGTATGATATCTTTCTTTTGTTTTGAACCTCCTCTTTGCAGTTTTGCTTCTTTCCATTCAGTTGCCAAAATCCTTCTAGAAAGGCAAATGCCAAACAAACATCCCAGCTGAAATGGTAGATCCCTTTGCTATTAGTGTATCTTTCTTCTTTCCTCTACCCCCTTTTTCTTGTGAAAAAAACCCTTGTTTGCTTTCTTTTTTGTTTCTTAGCTGTTAGAAAGCCTTTAAAAATGCTTTTACTTCCCTGTCACGGCATTATGCTCTTTGGAGGGAGGATCAGCTGGAGTCATGGCAAAGAGAACTGCTGTCCTGGTAGTTTTATTTTGTATTCACCATACGATTCACAGTATTGCATTGTTCCTACTCAGAGGGGGAAGATTGGTCTCTCATGCAAATCAGTGGTCCTTTTCTACGCTTTTGTAGCCGTCCTGAAATTGTTGGAAGGATTCCTTCTTTCTGCAGAGTGAGAAGGAGGAATTGCACCAGACAGGCTGGCCCCAGTTATTTTATCTCTTTCCTGTGTCTCTTACAGCTCCTTTTGAGGAGCAGGCACCAGGCAGTACCTATACTGTGTTCCCAGGGCTCTGCTGGTCTTGCGCATTTGGTACGCCAAATGCAGTGACATTATTTGGCATAACTCGGTACTTGCATTGCTATGAGTACACAGAATCTGGCCCACAGCCTTGTCTGTATGCAGAAGTGTCCTTGCTCATTTAAGCTGAGTGGATAAAACAGCGTTTTTCTGCTGACCCAAGTGGTGCATGGAGGTGGTACCAGTTAAAGAAATGTAGTGTGCGTACGCTATTTCAGCTGGTAATATTTTGTGAGCAGAGGTGTCCACAGATTCAGCTTTCACAGAGCCTCGATAGTGTTCATGAAAGTGCAGCTTTTGTCCTCAGGAATGCCTCCAAGCCTTGAATAGTCTAAGAAAAACAAAGAGAATGTGCAGAAATAGAAATTTGCTTTAAAAGAAATAAAGTCACAAAGGAATAAAGGTAGGAACTGTATGGATAGATCTGCACTGCGATTGAAGATAGCAGGCTGCAAGCAAGTTAAGCAGGACAGAAGTTTTAATTTAACCCCCATCTCCACAGACATCAGCACGTACGTGCGGAGGATTATTACCACCATCTGTTTTATCTACAGTAGTTTTCATCAGTTGTGCTGTTTTGTGCTATTTTTTAGTGTTTAAGCACTGCTTTGAAGCTGTTGTGGTAATTGTTAGCTTGGGCTGAATCTGCATGGACGCCTATAGCAGTGTCAGCATGCTAAGATTGGAACTGTTAGATTAATGAATGGAAGTATCAGCTCTGTGTCTGCGCAGTGCATTAGTAGCTGTGCCAGTTCAATCAAATACACTACTAACTTTGTCACTGTGAAATGGTATTTACCAGATCTTAGATGGACTGCTGAGAATGATGAATGTAATCTTTCATTTTTGTCTGACTTAAAAATAAGGTAACTGAATCATTTACATAGATTATTTTATTACTGCTCTTCACAGGAGGAGAATAGATATATTGGTAGATTTGAATTCTTCACTTAAATGAAATATACATGCAGGAGGAACATTGTAGTGAATGGAAGGAAACTAACCATTATCTTTCGTGTAGCTTAATCTCATATTCTGATTTACTGGAGTTAATGCTAAAAAGAAAAGAAAAGAAAGAAGTGTGCTTATCCTTCATTTTTTAAATCTTTTTTTTTTCTTCTTTACAGAACCTGAAGAAGGTGTTTGTAGAATTTAGCCATCAGGAGCTATTTGAGTTCTACAACAAGGTCTGTAGATTTTACAATACTATAGTTTCTTTGTAAACACCTTGTGGTACTCAGCAGGAAGTGTTGCCTATATGAATTAAATCTAATAAATCTGGGAAAAAAGGATCCAACTTAAATTAAGACTCTTGGATTTCTTTAATCACATAAAGCGTTTTCAGGAAGACCCTGTGCATTCAGCTGTGGAATAGGCAGGGCTTGGGTCATTGTAAGCATACCTGGCAGTTAGATCAGGAGGAGTAGCTGATGGTTAACAGTGGGGATCTCTCTGGAAACAACACCTTCATGTTACATCTTCAGTCGAGATGCTAGGCTCGTAATCCAGTCAAAATGAACTCTATTATTTTTTTCCTTGTTATTATGCATTGGAAATTCACTGGAAAACATCTGTGCATGCTAAAGAGGTAGTATTTAGACAACTGTTTCTTTAAAATTTGAATATTTAAACTGCAGCAATGAATTCTAATAGCCTCATGTAAAAACAAATATTCATGAGTACAGGATTTTTATATTGGTATGCAAATATATTTGGTATGCATAGTTGAAGATATTGGATATTTCTGTTTGCATGTTTCTAAACAACATTTTATGAGTGGAGGTTTTTTTCTCTCTTTTTTGTTCCTTTAAATAGCTGGAAACTATACAAGCACAGCTGGATTCCCTTACGTGATGTTTTTGAAGACTTATTTCTCCATCACGCTCCTGCCACCTCATTATTTTGAATTGAAGATAGATTGCCAAGCTGTGTTTGCTGAAGGATTCAGCAGGTTGCTTCTTGTAAAATTATATGGCTTATCTGATTTTTCGACCAATACCATTAGCCAAGAGTCTTTGTCAGGACTCTGAAGATTCTAATGGACTTTCTCTTGTTTGCTGAGCAGTTGTGAAAAATGTCTTCTTTACTTCCAGTGGGGGAACCCCCCACTCACCCCCCCCAAAAAGAATTCTACCCTACTTCAGAAATATTTTTTTTCATCCTGTTCTGTGTGTTACTTGATTCTGGTAGAAATTCACATACTAGTGAGAGACCAGGAAAAACCCTCTTTTTCAGACAGAAAAGAAATATAAAAGTTGTAGAAAAACGTACAGCTAATAAAGTCTCTATCCTTTCTAAATATTATTCACACAATTTATAATCTTGTTGCAGATTTGTCAAAATAAATTCAGAATTTAAAATTATTTGGTTTCTTTTGTGGCTAGTCCAACTTCGTTTCATTATCTTTGTTCTTTTTTAGTTTGGTGGGGTTTTTTTCTTTGAAATAATCAACAGCGTCTCTGGTTTTGATGTTTACTCGTGGCACTGAAAATAAAGATGGCTTCTCAGCACTGCATGCCCACTAATGAATCTAAGTAGTATGGTGGATGACTGAGGGGAGAAATCTCAGAGTATAAAACAAATAAATACTGAAATAGTCTGGCAGATTTCTGAGAGTTATGTTGATCCTTTCTCATGCTGCTTTTACCACTGTTTTTACACTGAACAGGAAAAACTGAAGTACAGTGATTAAAGGCCAAGTTAGTCATATTTTCACCCATGAGATCCAGATGATTCATGAGCAGCATGAGAAAGGTAAAAGTCATCTTAGTTCTTGTTTGCTTCCATTTGTTGACAGGCGACTTCATTGCTACACAGTGTATAACCCTGGGCTGACAGAAGGAGAGGAAATTTGCCTGTTCAGGGATTCCCTGAAAAAGACCTTTTTCTTCCAGATGCTTGTATCAGGGATGGTTAATACCCAACCAGTTTCCTTCTGAGGTTTCTTTGCTCGTGACTTTGGGTATATATCGGACCAAAATGTACGTTTTGAATAGCTGGTTCTGGTGAATAGTTTAGGTCCTCCTGTGCCAAATTTCCTGGTTTGTTGCTTTTGGAGGGTTGTTTTGTGCCTTTTTGTTGCTGTGTTAGGGATTGTAATGTTGCCTCTAGAATATTGTGAGGTTTGCACAAATTGGCCAAGCTGCAGATTAATAGATTCAGAAGATAAAGCCATTAGCAGCCTATGTGTGAGTAAAGGGCACTGAAGAGAAAACACCATAGTTGTTATTTCTTAACTGAAATGCTGAGTGATGCTGTACTGCTCTGGGACAGAACAGTGTTACCCTACCCTGAAAGATGAAATGAGTCACCATTGCAAGGCAGAGTGTTACCCACTAGGGCATGTGAGGCTGGCTGCCAAAATCACGTCTTGTCATAAGCCCCTGGTGAGCGTGCCATGTCTTCTGGAGATGTCATGCCCCACCCAGAGATGTCACATCCTCAGTGTGGCTGTTCAGCAAGAGCTTGCCGGGTCGCTCATCTCACACTGCACAGACTGCTGTGTGCCTGCACATGAGCACATCCCCACCCATGCCCTCTGCTTGCTGACATCAGCTGTGCTTTGTAGTTGGTACAGCTGGGGAAATCCTCCTCTTCATGACGTGTCTTCTCTACCAGTCCTATGGCACAGTACATTTTTTGCTACAACATGTTTCCTCTGCCTTTTTTCTGAGTTTCCAGAGCTAGTGTTCTGGAAGTCAGGTCTGAAGTGAGTTCAGACTTTCCTGTGTGGACACAGAACATACTGAGGCAGTTGTATGAGGGATTTAAGTTTGTGAATGTAGGCAGTGATTGATGAATCCTGGAGGAGGAGGTGAAGGCTGGACTCGTTTGGAGAGCAAGAGGCATTGGACAAATCAGCAGGCATGTCTGAAAAAAAAAAGAGTAGGAAGAAATGGGGCAGAAGAAAAAGGAAGGAGAGGACAGAGAAATGGATATTCCCAAGGATGGGATTTGGGTGTTGGAAAGTGTAAGGAAGAGAGGAGAAACACTGGAAAAGATGACAAAAAGTGTTTATATACAAAGAAAATATTAAGGAAAGGGAGAGAAAAACCTTATAGAAAAGTGGAAGGAAAATTAGGGAATCAAAGTAAACCAGAATTAACTGTGGAAACTAGCCAGTTGTATAACTGCATCTAGTATTTCAAACTAACCCAGAAGTGTCAACCTTGGTGCAAAGCTGACCAAGATCAAAGTGTAGGATAATGAAAACCAGATTTTAAATCTAGCTTGAATAGGAAATATTTTAAAAATTATAGAATTATGTTGAAAGGGAAGAAAAAGTGTAAGGTTGCAGTAATTCTGTAAAATTTATTTCATGTTTATCCTTGTTTGCAAATGACTGAAAAGATTTATGATTTTTTCAGCAGTGGCTGCCTTTTCTTTTTACTAACTGTACTGAATTCTTATTGTCAGAAGCCTTATTGTAAGAAGTACAGTGGTTATCTTTTGTCAAGGACTGCTGAGAAATAAACACTTAGTTTAAAAGACTTTTCTGTATGTAATGGGAAGCTTTGGGGTTGTACATTGTTATGTAGCAAAGGCATGACCTGTGCCATCTTAGAGAAGAGCATTGTCACTTAAATTTAAGTGCTCCTGAGTAAGGAGAGAAAATTGACTAACTGAGAAAGAGCAGAAGTATTTACAGGGCTTTTGTTAGGTCTTGCAGAAAAGAAGGCTTTTATTCTGATTGCTTCTCTCTGGGCCTCAGTGGACCTGGAGAGCGGAAATTTTGTCTTCCCCTGAGAGAAGCTGCCTTTGCTGGGTTTGTATAAAGTCCTGGTCTCTCAGAAGTGTCAGTGAACAAGAGGGAAAACAAGCACTGGCACAGACTAGGTGATGCCTGGGGAGTTCTGCCTGCAGCAGGGACTATACCTGGTGCCTTAGAGGTGGCAGAAAGAAAAATGCTTCCAGGGAGGAAAGCAGTGTATAGCTACACAGAACTGAACACACCAGGTTGGTGTGGGAGCCTGGACAGGTGTGTGCATTCTGAAGGTGTTCAGACTTTGGTTATGTGTTCTGGTATAAAACAGTTAGAAGAATGAGTCTGGTGGATGTTTTGAAGGTTTTACTGCAGATAATGACAGCGATACTTCCATTGCCCTTTTCAGTTCAGGATCCTATCATATTGGTCTGTAGTATCTCTTGGACATGACCCAGATTTGAAATTATCAAGACTTCCCATAGTGTTGAAGGAAGATACTTGCAGAGATTTATTGAACTCTAAAACTGGAAATTGGAATGAGTAAGAATTACTAAATCATCTTTCAGATCTTTCAGTCATTTTAAAAACATTTGATTCATCTTTGTTCAGACATTAAAGACAGTATTTTCCCTGACTGTACTTCTTTCAAAACTATAATGTCAAAATCTGACTCAAATGGACTATTGGCAAAAGAAGGAAGTCTTTTGGTTCAGGTGTAACAAACATCAGTATTGTTTTGACATGAAGACTTGGAGTTCTGGGCCTAAGGGATGGATAGTGTGAGAACTGCCTCAAAAATACCAAATGACTGGTGAAGGGCAACCATTTGTACATCACTGAGCAAAACTGGCACTAACAACAAATTAAAGCTTGTTGAGTACAAATGCATTAGATTATCTTTGCCCGGTTCATACTTAGACATGTAATCCCTGTTTCTCAAATACGAAATGTCTGTAAGTTTTTGCATTTTACTTTTGTTGAAATAAAATATATAGTTAGATAGACAAATACAACTTTGCTGTCTCAAATTTTGACTAACAGCCAAACCTATTTTGGCTCTCCAGAGGAGGCTTTAAAATTCTCCGTTAATTCCTGGGTTTGCTGACATGTAAATTTTGAGTAATGACCTGCAGCTTCATTTCCTACAGTCTGATTTTAAGGGCTCCATAGTCTTGTTCTTTCAAAGCATAAAGAATTTAGTGACATGCTAATTCTTACCTTGGTCAAAGGAAGAAAAGCGGTTATTGTTATGAAGTGGAATAAGCTCCCCTTCACGCTTGTTCATATTCCCATATTCTTGTTTCCAACAGTATCAGTTACATTTCATTACTTGGCTGTATTGGCATATCATATCTTCAAAGATTATGAGTTCTCTCACATTATGGTAAAATGATGAAAGACCTTAAGAATGCCTGCTGACCAGTGAATAAGTACCATACCATTTTGTGAACAGTTTATAGCTTATTTGACCAATGAAAATGAATAACATTTTGAGCCACTGTGTGAAAGTTCCTTTTCTGTGGAGCAGATAAACTGACCTGACTAACAGTGATTTTGTGTAGGTGGGTGAACCGCAGTTCTGCTGTCTGTGTTGATGGTGTCTCATTAAGATAAACTAAGATGCTTTTATCTGCAGTTGCATAAATTGTTTTCTAATTTCCATAGAAATTAATTTTGTTGGATCTTCCCTTGGCCTTCTTAATTGTTGATCAGACCAAATTATATGCTGCAGTTTTAACTGAAATAAAGTGTTTAGATGATCCCTTTGTCCCTTCATTATTTTGTTTCTCAAGAGATAAAAACTACTGGTCTGTTACAAATCAGATGGTATTCATCTGTGTTCAGCTACATATACGTGAAACACTTGTCCCTCTCACTGGCAAGATTAACTTTTTCTTTTTTGAGGTTGAAATATATTTCATGGCTGTCCAATGTTTTCTCTGGTTGTTGAAATCATAGGAAGGCAATTTGGAGTCCTACACATACTCTAAGCATAACTTGTCTTTACTGGCTGTCCTAGTAAGATGGTCACATTTTTAGAACACTTTTAACTTCTTGTCATCAGTGTTAATCATTAATTGCCCCTTTATGGTAATATAAAACATACATTCGAGAAAACGTGGATGAATGTAGTACCTGTTTCTGAGATGGCTTTGCAGACCCACAGCGGTGAGCACAGGCAGCTGACCTCTTCTGTAGAGTACTAGTTCTGGGATTGGACACACTGGAGCAGCAGCTCATCTCTTTTGGAATTTACCTTCTGGTCATTCAGGACAAGAGAAGGGAGGAGGAAGCAGCATTCCCTGGCCACTGCTGGCAAGATTCTTCATCTGCACTCTGTTGGAAGGGTTGTCCCACGTGGGTTAATATGAAGAACTCCACATACAGGTGAGCTGACTTTATTTCGCTTAGCTCCCACCCATGGTTTCAGGAGGTAGGGCACCTTTAATAAATTGGGCATGGGCAGCATGAGAATGCTGTGCTTTTTCTGTCATGCACTTGTTTTTTTGCTTCCAGGGTTAAGAAATGCTGCTTTGTTAAAAAAAAAGGAAAAAAAAAACCAGTTTGATTTAAGAAATCACTCAGTTAATGTATGTAGTAAGCATTTTAAATAACATTTGCATTCTTGTGTTTGTTTCTAGTTTCAAAGTGTTTGTCATAGCCAGTATCATTGTAGGCAGCAGAGAATGAATCTCAGTGAAATCAGTGATGCCCTGGGAGTGAGGAAAGGACCAAGTCTCCTGTTCCATGCACTCCTCCATGTTGAGCACTGGGATGCAGCTCAGGCTCTGAACCTTTGTTTGCAGCTCAGACTGCCAGTTAGCTGAGCAGTCACCACCTCTTTCGTGGATAATAGTGGATCAGGAAAAAGCCAGAGGCACTGGCTGCATGGGAAAAAATGTGAGCCAGACTAAGTGTTGTTAGCTTAGCTCTTCACTCTGGAAGGGATGAGAATAATTTCTTCATGCAAGCTGCAGTTCTGCCCAGATCTCTTCTATGAAAGGAATGAGGTCAGAGGAGTTGTGCTTTGCCTATCAGGTGCCCTGATGCCTTTCTCAGGAGCCACGCCTTGTGATGGTGGGTCTCCACCATCTTTTGCTCTTCTAATTCTTAACAAATTCCTGCCACTTCCAGCTCATACACAGCCTGGAGATAGGCACCTCAGACCTCAAGAGCTCAAGAGGATCTTTCTTTTGCTTCATCTCTGCTCCCAAGAGGATCCCTTCTCCTCTCTCAGGCCAGTGTTCAATACAGTTCCAGGTAGGTTAAAGCTTTTGTTGAGGTTTTCTTATCACCCCAAGTTTGAAACTCACTTTGAGAAATATCCAGAATATATCTGTATGAGAAGAGAAGTAAAACAAGACCAGCCTTTCAGGATATTCCTTTCCAGGGGAATTATTCACCATTTGGTCATTTCTGGAGCAAACCCTGTGTTCAGCTAATCAATGATACAATTTATTCATCGCAGCTAAACTGAATAAAATTATCATTGTTTCCCCACATCATCCTTATGGATTGCAGCAAGCTAAAATAGCCTCAGAATCTGATTTAGAGCAACAGAAGTGAAGAACATCAGATAAATGTAGAAAAACCCAAGCCTATAAGTGTGAACCGATACCTTCAGAGCTGTGTTCACTCACCGTCTGACAGGATGAATGGCAGTGATCCCAGTTTCTTAGGTAATCTGATACTAGAACATAGTCTTAATAAAAAAACACTCTAATTAAAAAAGATATAAAGAGCCAAAAAGGAAACAAGTAAGCAAAGCAAAGTCTCCTTTAAGCAAGACAGCATGGTGTATCACTGAGGATGCTTGCAGTGAGGAGTTTTCTCAGTTCTTACTTGGTGTAGCACAGACTGTGTGCAATCCTCATTGTAACACCCAGAGACCTGGAGTCCTTTTAATGTTCTCCTGCAACTGAGCTGCATCTCCCCATATCCTGTCAAATGTCACTTCTGCATCTACCCATTAAAATCTGTTTGGCTGCCTGCTGATTGATTCCTTTGGGTCTTTAGTGAGAAAAAGGACACTCTGGGAGCCCTTCTGTATGTCAGGACAGAGGATACAAGGTCCTGAATGACCTCAAGCACTGCTGGGCAGTGCTGCTCTTACCTGATTCTGCAAACAGCACCCAAATGGGAACACAAAGTATCTCAAATAATTTTAGTGTCTTTCTGTCTGAACATGCTGTGTTTGCTAGGGTTGATAGACCAGGTTTTGGGTGGGTGAGTGTCTCAGCACTGAAGTTGGTAAGTTTTAAGATCCATCTTCTGTCTGAGAACAGAGAAGTTTTAAATTAATATTTAGTTGAAATACTCAATATGAAAGAGAAGCCAAAGGTGGAGCTTATTCTGGTGCCTGGAGCAAAGTTCATGCTTTAACTACTATGTTAGATGAATAAAATCTACCCTTGAGTTCCTTCCAGACGGGTCTGGATATGAATGTGTAAAAGTGTCTGAGCAAGAGGTCATATCCCTGTGGTATAATGATTTCAGCATGTTGGAAGAAAGGAAATCTCCTATTAATCAACCTTATTCCAGTGTGCAAGGTCACAAAGCATGAACTTGGTACCTCATTCTGCATTTCATAGCCCTGCCTAAATCAAACCCAGGCTGCAGACATGACTGTACTTTTTACTTGCCAGAGTAGCCCTGTTGTCATAACTATCTTCAGTCAAGTGATTTCAGAGGTTTCAAATCAGATAGAGCCTTCAGCTGCCGTGTTAGCCCACTTCTGCATCCAAGGTATTAGCCCTTGAAAATTCAGCCCTGGAGAGCACTGTCAACCTCCAGATAAAGCAACCATATCTCTTATATAAAGAGATACAAGGGATTCATATCACTTGTATGAAGACCTCTACCACTTCACTAGCAATATATATGTGTATACACACATACACACACACACACACACACACACACACACACACACACACACACATATAGAGAGTCAATGAATACTTAATACTGGCTTTGATTAAAAACATTTTATAATTTTCTTTGGTTTTATAGAATCCTTCTGATGAGTTGGTGACTCGTCAAAGATGCTACAATTTCTTTGCATAATCTTTTCTACTTGTTTCTCCCTTTTTCCTTGTATTTCTCCCATATTTGAAACCTGTTCCTTTACCCTGTCTGGGAATACAGTAATCCCCTCGTATATGGACATAAGGGTGAGGAAGAGCAGGAAAACACAGCTGTTCCAACCTGTAATAAGACTTTGTCTTCGAGGAAGAGCATGCTTGGAGAAAAAAAAAAAAAAAAAGAAAAAGTTGCTTTCAAAAGATTTAAATTAGCTGATTTGAAATGGAATGGCTGTCCATACCTCTCCCCAAGTGCAAGTTAGCTGAAATCCTGCTGTTATGGATCATACTAACAGCACATTATCTGAAAAATGCAGATCCCTATCCTTAGCCTCTAGTCCTTAATCCATCAGATTTCATGGACATGGTCTCTGAGGACAGTTATAAGCCCCAGTAATAAAAGTGATGCATCCCACTAAATCATAAAGTGGAGTTCTGGTTCTCCCTTGGATTTTGTGAACGCCTTCCTCCAAACTCACCAGTTTCTTCTTTGACCTCTTTGCTGATAGAATCTATGTTTTACTGTTTTTACCTTAGCTCACTGAGCTAAATGGTTTTGCTCACAATTTTCCCACCACTCTTTAAGCCGAAATTAATGTTTTGCCATGTTCCTTCCTTATTTGCAATGTACGTATTCTGTCGACTTTTCGAAAGGAGGGTCAGGAGTTGCCATTTTTCTGTCAAGAGTCCTCTGTTGGTTTGCACTTTTGAAGGACTCAGTACAAGTCTTAAAGTCAGTAAAAAAATCATTCACAAATGGATTATACTGTGTAAAATTGCACTATTCATCACAATGACACCCAAGGTCACTACTGGTGATATGGGGAAGTGGCGAAATAAACCAGCTAAACAGCAGAGAAGATAAAAAACCAGAAAGATACAGAAAAGAAGAAAGGGAAGGGAAGGGAAGGAGAAAGATATCTCTGGATCTCTGGACACATGAAGCATATTTCTAATCCACCTTTATTAGATAATCAGTCCTGCTATGAACCAAATGTTTCCCTTGCTTCTATAAGTGATCATGTAAACTTTTACTCTACAGATGTTTTGCTGCATTAGCAAGGAGAGCTTTCTGTTATCTGTAAGTACAGTCAATTTATTTGAGTGGTAGTACACCGTGGTTTTCAGTCACTTCATTGAAAAGCAAAGAGGTCCGAGAATGTCCTAGACAGTATGAAACAGCCTTATAAATTCATTTTACTATCTATAAGGAATGATGGGAGCATTATGTTCGAAAGTACAGAAGGTTGAAAACATTGATGCTTCAGAAATACCAATATTTGAAACAGATTTTTACAATCAGAAGAAAAACACCAGCCTGAAACATAGGATGGCAAAAACCACTCAGAGTCTTGTCTGGAAGTCTGGTGAGATTTATGGTCTGTGGTCCTGGCCCATGCATTTTTGCAATGCTAAAAAAGCAAACACAAGGTAATGGAAAACAATTATGAGTCATTCCTTTACTTCAGAGGTGATTAATGTGACACGGTCAAGTTAAATCCTCCGAAGAGACATCAGCTATGTTTTCCACTGATGGGTTTTGTAAGCACAGGTTTGATACTCTTCCACAGGAGATTTTAATTTCCTGCTAAAAGATATGGTTCATGATCAAAAGGTATACATAAATACTAGCTGCCGAGCTTGTAAGACTGATGGCTTTCTTATCAGCCAATGATAAGAACAGAGAACATCTTTAGTTTTATGATACAAATAACTCTGAAGTACCAAAATCATGCAAAACTGAATTGAAATATTCTAATGGACTATGCTGCAAAGGATCTAATAGCATCTCATCAGATTACCATATTCCCATTTTGTGAATACTCTCAATTTAAAAATTTATTGCTTTAAATGAAAGAAAGAATGGCACTCAGAAACACAGGCTACAAAAAAGATGAGCTCAAAAATACACAGGTATGCTGCCAAATAAAACTGTCTAAAGCCCAAATCTGTACACCTGGATTGCCCCTTTATCACTGTGCTTGCAGGCATTACTGACCCCTGATCTGGCTCCCTGCACGTATTCGCAAACTTACTGGTGTGACTGCAGAGGGCACAGAGTTACATTTAGTCCCTTACTAGTTTCCCTTGATGTATGTCACTTAAGGTGCTAGTCCAAAAACTCAGGACAGTCTTTCATCCAGTTTGTCTCCAGTTTCTAAAGGGAAACCTGTCCTAGGGATGCTTTGCCACAACTCCTGACACTGCAGTCTAAAACGTGTCCATTCAGACCTTTGATTCCAGTTCTGTGTGTGCTAAGTTAGCCCAGGTCTTTTATTGTCTTTTTCAGTTTCAGCAAATCATTAGTTGGAGCAGCCTCTGCTTTGGATGGGAGCTGAGCCCAGAGGTTCCCTCCAGTGTAAGTGAGCCTAGTTTTGTGGGTATGCTAGAGGGAAGTGTTTTGCTAAAGTTATTTCAAATTTTGTCTTCTCTTACCTGTCATCAGGATGTCAACTCTCAACTTACTGGCATCCCATTTCCGTGCTCAGAAAGGCAGAAGATTGGTTATATGAAACTCATTTTTGATGTATTGAGTGCAGTTATATTCCTCTAAGGGCACAAAATCAGGTACTGTCCTACCACTCAATGCCTGAAGTGAATGTGTTCCTTGGGATATGAATGCCAGCAAGGCAAAGTCTGTTCACTCCTTATTTCCCTCCATTTCATTAATATCAGAGACAGGTGAACTCGGGGCTGTGTACATCCACATCCACAGATGTGTCCTGGTTCATCATCCTTCTGCAGGGGGATATATCTGTAGTGAATTAACCATTTTCAGAAGTATGTAGCACTTGTACAGTCAGTTTATTCCTAAGGAAATAGTGGAAGAGCTCAATGATCTCAGTGTTTACCTGACACTTAGTGAATAGGTTTTTGGACACAGTCATTTTGGCATTTGGAAATGGATGACTCATTTAGTAATAAATTTTTAAGAGCACTTCAGCAGCTTGTTCCCACCTGATCAGCTCTGACTTTATCGTTCTTTGCATCTTTGCCCCCTCCACTTTTCACGGTTCATTTCCATATTTATTTTTTTTCCCAGACTTCACTCATAGCTACCTATATCCATATTCATCATACAGATACGTGTAATGGTTGCTTGGGTTTGAAAGGGTCTATGCTGCTCCATTCTGTGTGGCAGATGAGCTGTTGGTGGCAATTTAGGAGCTGGGTTTAGAGTTTGTTGCTCCTGGAGAGGGCTGAGTAAACAGGTGGGGCTTGACTCCTTCGAGCATCATTCTGTCATGTGGACTGCAGTACTGTGGCCTGCTTAAACCCCTACTAAAAGCTTTTGTTTACCTTGTAGGTAAATTCCTTTTCCAAGTCACCATTTCTCAGATTGCTCTCTGACACCTACTTGTTCTTCCCCATGGAGAGCTGCTGACACTAAATTTCTCTCAGTCAAGGCATACCATTTAGTGCATTGTGTACACCAGCCCTGAGGTTAGTGCATCTTCACTTTGTCTTGTTCTCACATTACTCATTTAGAGTGATAGTTCTTATTTTCTATCAGAATTATTTTTCAGGAACACATAGTGTGACAGATTTCTGAGGATAAAATTCCTAGGTAGTTTTCCAAGGTTTTCTGGTATCCCAGTTCTATGTTGTAAATAAGCATCAACATGCTAATCAGATCTTTTAATCATGTCCATGTTAATCTCAGCTCTTGGGCAATGATTTCTTACTTTGTTGGGAAAGTGTGAGGTGGGTAAGTATATCCTCCTTTATTCACCCAACTATTTCTCTTATCTGTTGTTTTTAGCATCCAGACAGCATAACTGGAGTTTTTTCCTATCTTCATTTCTCTTTGTTGTGTTTTTGTTTTGTTCTGTGGTGTGGGTTCTTATTTCTGTGTGTGGCTTTTTTTTTTTTTTCCCTGTTTGTTTGTTTGGGGTTTTTTACCAGCTTTTGGTGTTACTCTTTATACAACCTTTATTCTTTGATCTGATTGTTAGGAAGCTTGCTCTATTTTTGCAGGATCCCAAGTGTCAGATGTTAGACTGTACTCGTTCCTCTAATACTGCTCTGTTACACTGAAGATCCATAAAAGAAGAATTGCTTTAAATGTGCTGCCCACTAAAGATAAAGATAGCTCTTAATTCACCTTTTTCCTGAGAGACATCTTCAGGCTGTGAAATGTTTTACAAGGATAGAAAGTGATAGGGAGTTTCTCATAAAAGAGAGGCCAAAGGCTGCTTGAACTAAAGCTAAGCCACATGGAATTTCAGTCCCAAAGATTTTTGCCTCTCCTTGCAAGACCTGAAATAAAGTCAAAGGATGAAACTTAATCTTGAATTTATAGCCACATGGTTACTCACAGCTTGCAGACAGAGCTACAGAATATGCTCTTGATGAAGTTTGAAGATACCCAAGAAGCATCCATCTGATGGGATGTCCAAATGGGATAGCTTTTATGCTTAGAGAGTGTTTGAAAGTACTTTGGAGCAGATCTAAACTTCTGTCTTTTTTTGAAGGGCAGATAGTTTCATGTGCTCACTTAAATTTTTTATTTCTTTTCAAATTGATAGGAATTCATAACCTTAGTCCTTGGGGTCTGTTGCTGATTTGGTGTTCAGAGTGGGGTTAGGGGTGGGAGGATAGAGCATTTTTATTTGAGTAGAGTTCATTTCATCACAAAGTGCTATCAAATTATTTAACAACTGTCACATATATGAAGTGAAAAGAACTGTAGTGTTTCAGGTATCTGGCAATATCTAAGAGGGTGACAGAAAGCTAATAAATTGGACGAGAAACTAAACCATTGCAGGATCTTGTCTACTGCCTCTGTTAAGATCCATTTTAAAGGCATTACATCATCTTAAATAGAGGCAGTACTT
The DNA here is from genome assembly GCA_036785705.1 of Acanthornis magna. Taxonomy (NCBI): domain Eukaryota; kingdom Metazoa; phylum Chordata; class Aves; order Passeriformes; family Acanthizidae; genus Acanthornis; species Acanthornis magna. The sequence continues at coordinate 3,547,462 of JAWUZG010000236.1, read as the reverse complement.
GCTCACATCCCCTGTTGCATCCAGAAAGTTAAATGGTCAGCTGAGGCAGGAGGCAGATGAAAAATTATTTGCTGCTTTGAATTCCATCTAGCTTCATCTGTGGAGTTACCTTAACCCATTGTAAAAACCTTAAAACTCAGTATGTGACAGTGGTGTCTAGTAATATAAGTAAAAAAGAAGAAGAGGATCTATTCTCTCACAATAATAAAATCCATGTGTGAGGCAATATTTATTCTTTGATCCATCAAAGCAAGGTATTCAAAGTACAGCTTCAGTGTCTGCCTCATTAGCTAAAATGGAGCTTAAATGGAGCCTAAATTGAAAGGGAAACAGAGTGTTTGTTTGCTTTGGGACATCTTTTAATATACGTAATCATTTCAAGGGAAATCAACCAAGCAGGTTGGCTTTTGAAGAGTGGATGCCTAAAAGGAATAGCACTCACTCCCCAAGACTTCTCTTTTTAAATAATGCCTCTCCTTGAACACTATAAATGTAGCTAATTGTAATAATAAAAATAAATACTTTTGTAAGAATTCATGTTGTTAGAATATTAATAATAAGACCCTTAAATTCTGCTGATATGTATTTGTTATGTAGAGCTCATTAATGCAGATGGGTCTGTATTTCTAGTGTCTCCTATGTCTTTGGAATCCAGTTTTGTCCTAATTAGGGAACCTGGGGTGCTGCCACATAGGATTTCTTGAGGAAAGGATATCAAATGAAAATGAAAAATGGGAACACAGGCAAGTTAAAGCAGTGGTGTGCAGAGATCCCTGGGCTGGATGGGGTTCTGAAGTAGCCACAGAAGATCAGCCCACTACACAGGCTAATACATTTTGCCTCTCAGCAGAGTAGCGTAGACAGACTGATAAACATGGTAACACGAGAGAGGCAGGCAAAGGTAGCTCTGCATAGCCCTGCAGTGTGCCATGAAGATGTTTTTCATTATTGCAATGTACTAAGAACCCTTTTCTGAAATTGTTTCCTCTGCTGTGATGATATAGGGTTCACTTAGTTTGGCAGTCTGGAAGATGTTGAAACAAGAATATTGTTTTAGAATAATGGTTTAAGATCACAAATTTTTCGAGACCAGTGGTGACAAATGATTCATTTAAAACTTTGAGAGAATCATTTGTATTCTCCTTCTCATCTGCTGGCCTCATCTTCTAGTACTTTCTAAATAATTTTAAAACAATTTCCATTTTCTTTTCTTATATAACTGGTCACTCATACAGGACTCAGGATGCTGTGTGGAGCAGTTTTTATTTGCACTTGATTTTATCTGAATTGTAATATTTTTATACTTTTTTTATCTTTTGTGGTAGGACTGCTTGTACAATGACAGAGTAAGGCAGTCCAGGTTCTGAAAGGGGTCTGTGGGTACTACCCTCCTGTGAACTGAAATAATTCTGTTTTGCACTGACACTGCTTACTTATTTGTGAAGCTTCCAGGAGGGAAGTGGCAGAAGCAAATACTCTGACTGCTGAACTTCAGCTGGGTGCTATTCATCAGGATAATGTCATGCTAAGAGCTGCCACAGAGCTCACTCCTAAGGTGACTCCTTCTGCCCATTATCTCCAAAACCACCACTGTTGTCATTTCTGTCTGGCCCATAACACACGGCGAAGAAAAAACTAAGGTGCGTGTTGGCTGTCAGAAGACTTAAGTACCTCTCTAAAGTGTACTTAAAGAAGAAAACTTTCAGATGTTTCAGACACTGGCTGTGTTTGTATATCTGCATGCCAGGTTTTGCCCGCACTAGACAGTGACTTAGAAAATACCTATCTGAAGCCTGTAAGAGAAAAGAGAAATCTTCAGTAGAAGTGATTGATGTCCCCACCAGGCTTTATTTCCAGGTGCCTGGGCTGATGGAACATGCTCCTTAGAGGGAATCTGAAAGGTTTTTACTTGTTTTATAGACCAGTATAAGGTAAGTTTGCAATGTTCAGCAGATGTGGTGTTTGGAAGTAAAGACTCCTTGCTGTGATATCTAGTTAGTCACTGTACATTTAACTAGCAATCTGTAGGGTGCTTGCATAACTACTTATGCTTATCTTAATGGGAGGAATAACAGCTCTATTTCTTCTCAGTCTTATCTGTTACCTCTGTGTAAAGCTACAGGCTAATATGTGGAAAGAAGTTAAGTTAGGAATGCAGATGAAAAAGTGCAGGAGTTCTCCCAAAAGGCGCTTTTTTTTCCCCTCAAACCATTTTTTTGAAAACTTTCTTTTCCTGGAGAGGGGCTGATGTGCACTGTCAGTAAAATTGCACCTCTCAGCATTGAACAGGAACATGGAGGAGGCTCATCTGTCATGTCCCTCAAACATCACAGTGAAAAGATGATGTACAGTTGCCTTGGCCGTCAAAGGGAAGGGATGCTTTTCATGCTGTGTAACTCATGGGCAGCTGACAAGGTTAAAAACATGGTTTCAAATCTGCCAAGTTAGATTACAGATTCAATACTCATTTTTAACTTTTAATCCAGAGTTTTGAGGGAACTTTCTTCAATAACTTTGCTGTGAACATCCTTTAGACTTGTTACACAGTCTGGCAGCTTGAGTGAGACAATAGCCTGTCACTTGAGGCCATGAGTACATTCGGCAGAGCAATGGAAGGAGTATATGTATATTTTTTTGGTCTATATTTACTCTGTTGGGATGTTTGCTTTCTGTTCTATAAACATTCTTTTGATCCAGTCTCAGCTGCGTTTTCTTGTATAATATAAAGATCAGAAAGCTCACTCGTGCTCAGATTCTTTGTTGGAATGAGATTACCCAGGTTGTTTCAGAATTTCCAGAAATTAGACGCATTCCATTTGTTTCTTTTCAGAACAGATGGTGGAGTAGAATTTGAATCACTGAAGTGATAGTGGGAGAGAAGTTACAGTGGGGGAAAAAAGGGAATTGAAGTGAAACTTTTCACACTTTCCTTTTTTTTTGCTGATTCCCAGCTTTTGTTTTTATATGAAGAGTTTAATAGATCCAGCTTTCAGATTTGTCTCCATTATTCAGAGAACTATAAAATCAGATGGATAAAATCTAGAATATTCTGTACTTTACTAGATACTAAATGGATACTCATAAAGCATTAGACTTTTACCTCATGACTTGAGTTCATATCTATTTTAATGGGCTGTTTCCTTCTTCACGTACATTCCCTGATGTGACAGAGCTAAAATCAGGATTAATTCTCCCACTCTTTAAAATGAGATGGATGTATGAATTTAGCATGGAGTCTGAAGAAGGCACATCAAAGCCACCATCACTACCAAAACTGGAGCCCTGGATGAGAACTCAGTCTATTTCTAGATCATCCCTTTAAATTATTCCTGTGGAGATATTTTTTATTTATGCTCCTGTATTGTCTGCAGTTGTAGGATGACAGACCAGGCTAACCCAAGAAAATTGCTGGCAGGGCAGTCACGGAGATGGAGAACTGCACTCCAGATACCAGCAGAAAAGTCAAAACTGAATCCTAAGCTGCTCTCTGCTGAGTTTGATTTCTTTTTAGCAGTGGCTCTTGTACATGGCACAGAGTATCCTGAAAGGATACATGAATTAGTGTGCCTTGAGCCTCTCTCTCTGCAGCTCTCTCACTGACACCAACAAAAAGCCAGTAATTGCTGCAGATTAGATGAATGAGAGATTTCCCCACCCCCATGCCATAAACCAGTAAATGTCGTGGGGGGATTTGTGTTGGCTTGTGTAATTTCTGTTGTGTTGAATTGCTCCCCTTGATGTGCCCTGCACAGAGCTGCGGAGGGCTGAGCACAGAACTCACGTCCCCTGTGCAGGAGGCCACAAGCTCCTGCCCTGCAGGGGCTCTCTCCAAACACATCTCAGGTGTGCTCTGCAGGCTGACCGGGCATTCTCTGCATGTTCATTGTTTTATTCCTTTTTTGTTCATGTCTCAGTCGGCTCTCCCTGCTATTATGTGCCAAACCTCAGTACCCCAGGCTCCTGCTGAATATCACCTCACCCTGGCAAAGGTCTCTAGGAAGCTGGGTGGGATACTTGTGGCATAGGCACTTGATACAAGGTTAGAGTTTCACCCTATTGTTTTTCCTTTCTTCACTTGATCTGTCTTGACTTCCATCTGTGCTTTAAACTGTGCTTCTGGGTCACTTAAGTGGCACTGAGGTTGTTAATTAAACTTGTCAAACTGTTGTGTGGGGTAAGAGGTCTAAACATGGTTTAAAAAAAATCTATAAGCTTCCAGGGACAGATTCAGCAAAGGACTTACAGAAAGTGCCTGAATGGAGAGATGTGAATAGCCCTACAGTTTTCAGTGGGATTATGGATGCAGTTAAAGTTACACCTGTGATAAAATACCTGGCTGCACTAAAGTCAGGGGATTCTCAGAGCTTCACCTGGCTTTATGGAGCCCAAAGCCCTGGATGGTTTCCAGGGGCTCATCTGCAGCCCCAGTGTGGTGCAAATGCTAATGGCCATGCTGTGCCATCGGCCTCCCCAGCAGCCAGATTTCATTTCAGAAACCACAGATCTAGGTTGGGAAGTAGACAAAGGTGAGAGCACGGCTTTGCACGTGTCTCTTCTCTTTTTCTGGTGGATGAGCAGCACTGCCAGACTCGCTGGCTCTGTGACCTGTGATGTGCTGGCAGATGCAGCCTCAGGGCTTCAGCTCTGAGTTAGCCATGCTCGTCCCTTGCCACTCTTCCCAGTGATTTTCTGGCATGGGAGAAAAGCGAGTTAGATTGATAAAACTTTTAGGCAGCATTCACTGTAGCTTCGGGAGACACGGCTGTGGTCAGTTTTATCTCAGTGCCATCCAGTACATGAAACAGCATAAAGAAAGAAGGGGAAAAATGCAGAATTGTAAGAGGAAAATGTAGTAACACAAAAATGGGCAGAATTCAGAGAAGTACTATAATACGAACATAAAGGTGTCACAGTTCATCACTGCGAGGGTTAAAAGGTAAAATTATTTAGTTTAACTCATTGCATACTGCTCACATGATTTTCTTCCGGTCAGATGCTTCAGATTGTTTTTCAACTTCTTTTCAAACACTTCTAATGATAAAACATCAATTACAAGGCTATTGTCACATTGCCCTTATAGTGAAACCTTATATTGCCCTTATATTGAAAAGTTTCAGTGTACCACCGTCACCTAAAATATCCATGGTTCATTAAATTGTAGGTGTTTGTGGGTTACGGTAAATGTTTCTGCAAACATAGACTTAAACAGCTCTCTGTTGATTCCTTAATTTAGTTATCAGAAACCCCTGCCTCCTCCTTCTCCTGCCTCTGGTCTCTCTGATTCCATGCAGCCTCATTAGCTACTAACCTTTAAATGCTCCCCCACCCCTCCAGCTCCACACCACTCTCCACTAAAATTAGAGGCAGAGCACGCAATTGGAAGCTTTTTGCACGAGATGAAATTATACCTTCAACTCCCCTGGATTTCTTTTCCAGTATACAAAAAACCATCCCAAAGACACAGAAGTCACCAGGGATCTTACCATGAGCAGTGGTGGCATCTTAGGTGCCTGTGGTTGGACTGTTGATGGCAATCCCAGTTGGTCATTTAGGAGACCCAGGGCTTGGCTTTTCCACTGAGCAGCTCAGTACTTCTGGGTATCCTGAGTCTGCTCTTCTGCTCAGAGCCATGAATCATCTCGGAGGAGACTGATCTGAGACCCCTACTTCACAGGCATTTCCTCAACATCTAAGGCAAGGACTTAGTCCTACTTGACATTTTTAAAATCAATATTTCATTAAGCAATGCTTTTATGGCATTTCAGTATTCATCTATAGTAATTAATATAAGCCTTTTATCTGTGTAAATCAAAACACTTCAGGAAAGTTGGAGTGCATAAAAAATCTGTATTAAAGATGAAGAAATATGAATCGTGCAGAGGGATTATGTATTTTGCCCAATTGCCCAACCAATTAACGGATTAATTCTTAATCCAGTTCCATATCCACAGGGCCACAGTGCCAGATTTTATCTCCTAAATGTGAAATATTCTACATCTGAAAAAAGCTAATCAAGTTAATGACACAGTCACTTTGCAATTCAAGTAATACTCCATTTTTAATGAACTTAACAAAAAAAAAGTGTTTGATTAGGATGTTTTTCTGAAATGTCTGTATATCAACCCAGTGTAAGATTTTCAGTTAATGACATGTTTAACACTCTACTGTTTGGCAACATGTTTAATTTTTCTTATTTTAATGTTTCACTCTGCACATGCAACTGGGAGAGAAATTTGTGTCCCAGAGAAGCCTTATTTCTAAGGTGTTTCATCACCAAGACTTAAGTGGAGAATACAAGTGGAAAGCAGTGTTTACACAAACTTGATGTTCTCTGATTTCCCTGTGCTTTTTTTTTTTCCAAGGGGTTAGCAGCTTTTTATTTCATAGCAGGAAAACAACCAAACCAGAGGGACTTCACCTACACAAATGCATTTTGTGAGATAATTATTCGACTGACATTACAGAGCTTAAAAGCTCTCAGACTTCATGGTCTCTGAAGACTGAATTCATTATATCTTAAACAAGACAGGATTCTCCTTTGGGAATTTTCTGTCTGTCTGTTTTTCTTGTATATATAGTTTACCTGCTTAGGAACCAGGCAAGGAGAATAGATCAGCTCAGCTTCGTTGATACTTTTGACACTTCTTTTTTTCTTCATAAAAAAAGAAAAAAGAAAAAAGTTGCTTGTTATTACAAACATAACCTACTTCTCCTTATGTAGGCAGACACATGCTTCTCTCCTCAGCTGAGACACGAGGCCCTATTCTTAGCTCCACTTTCATTTACGTTGTGCCTTGAGGCAAGATGCACAGGATATAACAGCTCTGCAGTTATGACTGGTTTAAACTATGCAAAATTAGAGCTCTCTCTAACATTACAGGCAATTTTAAGGGTACATGAAAGGATGTTAGAAACCTGTTATAGAAACCCTATCCAAGGGTATGTAACCCTGACAAGCAAGAAAGGAACATTAAAAATATTTGGAAATATTTGAATGCTGTCACTCAGATGGGTTTAGAACCAGCCTGCTGTTTCATCCTCATGGCAGCTGAGAATTGCGAAATGTCTGCAGTGAAGGGTCAGATCCCCAGAGGATGGAGCTTACTTTGTTTCACTGATGTTGATTTGCACAAATTGACAAACTAGACAGATTTGACAAATTGACAGACAAAGAGCATTCACCTGTGATGGATGCACTCAACCTCCTTAACCAAATTAGCAGCAGTTTGGTACAAGCTCCAAAGAAGGTAAAGACCTGGGCCATAGGCAAGATAAAATCTCCCCCAGGGAACCCACGAAGGGGCAGAGTGACCCCAGAGCATCGATGCACATGAACTTGGATCATGCTGTTAGACCAAGGCTAGCAGGTGGTTTTGCCAAGGCTCAGTTGTGTGGGAACAAGGAGTCTCATGCTTACCTTTCTCACTCTATGCACTTTAACTGTGAGCAAGCTGCTTTATCCCATAAATATGACAGCCTAAGTGAGCCCTCTTTGAGCTCTCCGTGCTAGGCAGCATGGCTGCATAAGCGTGATCTCCACTGGAGCTGGCATGCCTCTCAAGGGTTGAGATTCTTTACCTGAGATCGAGACATCCTTCCTTACCCAAGGCAGAGTGATCCCTTCTTTGCAGCAGATTCTTGATAAGTGGCTGATAGCATTCTAAATTAATTGTAATGAAATCCATGTAATTGTTTCCTTTAGATACAAGAAATTGTCCAAGTCTGAGACTAAGACTGGCCCTAGCTGCAGCTAGGCCTCATCATGAGTTTATAATGCGAGGGGGTCCACTTGGAACCTCGTGACTCAAGGGGAGAGTCTCCCATGCCCTGTTGCATCTTTGGTCTCTGTCCCTCTAAATGGATTCTAACTTGATTTGCCTTTGTATGTTTCATCCATGTAGTAAGTAGCAGACGAACCTTGCCATCAATTTTTGTTAATTCACATTTTTATACAGTCATATTAAACCCATTTTTGCTGATATGTTTGATAGTGATTCCTTGAGTGACCCTAAAGTACTCATTTGTGACATCACCAGTTGTTATTTCTCCATTGTTTCTTCAGCACTACCTGTTGTTCCTGTCTTTCAGTTCTGCACCTGACCTCCACCTCCTGTCTCTGTACATGGATGAAAGTGGACTAAAAACCCTCCTGGGAATATGGCCTTCATTATTCAAAAAAAGCCCCAAATTAGTTCACAAACTTCATAGAGTATTTGGCTCTGGGTAAAAGAGTCAATCTTCCCAATGAAAATTCTGTCTCATTCTTCTACACAGCCTACAAGGTGTTACGCAGAAGAAACTGTATGGGGACAGTTTCTTATTCAAATCCTGAAAACCTAGTGTCAAGTTGGCTGGTCATGGCTCTGCAGTCCATCCTACAGTATCCAAACGAGGGTTTTGCTCTGCAGGAACGTAGCTAGTTACTGGCTGCATTTGGGAAGTGTTCCTGGGAGGTAATGTCCTGGTTACTTTGACCTGGGATATGTGCAGGAGGACACACTGCCCTTCTGGTGGTGAGGCCAGGCTTCACTGTGGAGGTGCAATCTGTTCCACCTAACACCAGACTGAAAATCCATCATCTTTGGAAGCTGTATATTCCTTCCTAGCCCAAAATGGGCAGCAAGATCCCTCTTGCTCCTCATGAACCTCTTGAAGCTTCCCCTGAAGCCCCTGAGCTCCTCTGGTGCCTTGAGGAGGCCTCATCCCATTTTGAGGGGAAGACAAAGGAGAAGTGAGAGGAAATTATTTATTTGTCTTTCTCCCTCACCACCTCTCCAAGCATGCTGGGGAGTCATGGGGAGGGCATGGATGGACTGGCGTCAGTCCCCTCAGGTGCAGCTGCTGCAGAACTTTGTACGAGGCTGGGAGCAGTGGCCACTTTGGCTTGAAATACTGTACTGGTTCGGCACTGGTGCCAGCAGCAGCTATCCTGGTTCCTAGCTTAGGGATTTGGAAATAATTTCCCCAGGTGAGGAGCCTGGCAAAAATGGTTTTTAGGCCTTTAAATGACAGGCATCTGCATTTTGAGTGTCGGTTGTGTAAAGAGTTGGAGGGGACTTGATCCGTGACCACGTAAATCAGAGGGCTGATTAAGCCAGTTGGGTTACTGCAGTGGCATATGCCTCCATGAGGAAAGACTCTGGCTTCAAATCAGAATCCCTGGCTGTTTCTGAGAGTGAAGATAAAGCGTCGATTTCATCACCACAACAAGGTTTTCGGCAATTAGAGCTATTGGCATGTCTTGCAGCTGGTGCTGCAGCAAAACTGCCGGAGATCTGGACATTTCCCTCCTCTGGGTAACAATGATAGATAAAGATGTAGCTTCATAATTGACCAGGCGGGGATTTATATGCTCACTGGGCTTTGTTCACAATGTTTCCTTGCACAGCGCAAAATCATCATCTGTTGTCTGTTTGCTCTTTCCCTTGTTATGCCCGCAGATCTGCCTGTGCCACATGAGTACCTTGCACTAAAAAGCAGCAAACAGAACAGAGCCATTTCTGCAGCCAGGGCATATACACAGAGCCTGGAGTATCTGCATGGGCCAAGCTTGTGACTTGACGATAAAGACATCATCAGACCTTCCTTCCCCTGGACTTCATTCCTTCATCTCTTACTGAAAGCCCTTAAATAAAACCTGGCTGCCGTGGTGTCTGGTATTCATTAAGTAGCTCTCCCCTTCAATGTTAGATGAGATCCAAGACTGCTGAATGGTGTTGGAGGATCCGTTCTGCTAGAAATGCTTTGCTTGGGATATTCTCTGACAGATCAGAGAAACTAAAAGACCCTTTGGGAGCATGGGTGCAGAGTCAAAGTTGAAGATACCAGGTGAGCTGGTGTTGATGTACCTCACAGCTATTTTTTAGGCTGGTGATTCCGGAGTCTGTTTTAGATGCTAAAAATAGCTGTACTGCTGCAAAAATGCAGTCTTCAGGAAGTAATTTTATAAAACATTAGAGTGGCTCTGCTCTGAAAAATAACCTAGGAAAAAATGTGGCATAGGAGTCTTTATTTATTGTTTTTCATCACTGGTTGGGATCCATATGTGAAGCTGTGTCTTCTGCATCATTCTGCACTGTCCCTGGTAAAGGAAATGTGAAAGCTGATGAAATATAGAAAACCTTTTTCTCTTTCTCTTGCTCTCAGTGGTGCCACTTTTATGCAACTAGAAAGCAGAAGGTAGTAAGAATCTATTTCAGTCACCTGAAATCAGTAGAAGTGACAATTCACAGAGTGAGCAGGTTGGTTATGCGAGAAGGTGCTGCATTTGCAGTCAGTTTTCAACGTGCAATTTCACCATAATTTCTCACTCACAGGAACACATGACTATTTGCAGGAAAGACATGCGTTTTCTCCCCCAGGAGTAGCAGCTGTCCAGACACAGGGAGGTAACTGCCAAGGACCTGACTGCTAGTCTCTGGTGGTTTTTAGGTAAGGACCCTTTACTGCTTGCTAACCCCCCCAAACTGGAGCTCAGTCCCCAGACTTGGCTGGGCAGACATTGTCTCTGATATGAGCATTCCCTGGAAGCTGTGAGATGCCACCAGAATGGTGCAGCATCTTCCCCACTGTGAACCATCCTTGCATGTCCCTGATCAGTAAGAAGATCCTGCATCTTCCTTCCATGTTTTGTCTCAAATATGAATTTGCTTGCATCGTGGAACTTCTCAGTTGTTCAAAGAGGGACATACCAAGACAGTCTATGAATTTGGGGCAGCCCAAAAGAGTGAAAGGGGTCTTGGGTAAGAGCAGTTGTAATTGGCCTGAATCACAAGTTGAAACAAAGCTGGACTCATTCTCTTTGTCTAAATAGTATGGCCATACTGATGGGGCCACTCCCCACCTGGAGAGTGTAAGCACTGAAAAAGAGAGGTTGCAGTTAAATTTATTGCTGTCCTTTGCACTGTGTGTTCTGTTATGGTGATCAGCTCTTCTTACCAGTTGCTGCCATCCCTTAAGAGGCATCCACTTCAGTCCTCAGGGACCAGACCCCAGGCTGGACTGCAGCAATGTGGGCTCCCTCCCCTGTCTTTCTTAAAACTGAGGTGTCATTTCCCTTGCTCACATCCATTCTGCAATAGTGGTGATCACTGGGGAGCACAAATGTATCATTGTTTCCATAGTGCCATGGGATGCTCCAGGAAAAAAGTAATCACAGGCTGGTGCCCTGGGAAAGGTTTCCAAATTAGACTTCAAAGCTGGATTGGGTAGGGCCGCTGGCAATGACAACTGGAAAAAAAAAAGGTGTTCTGTTTCCCTGTATGTGTAGCTCAAAGTGCTGCCTCTTGGCCAGTAATTATATTAATCCAGATTATTTTACTACTCCTCAGGAAAAAAAAATTAAAATACCTTAAAAGTATGTTTTGTGTGCTAATCTGGCAGTGTGGCTTTCCTGAAAAGAGGCAGCTAGCTCCGATTTATTTTCAGCAGTGCATTGTAAACCAGTTGTGGGGTTTTTTTTTCCCCTGACAACCAAGCAAAGTGGTCAAAAAATGAGCCAGTCCTTGGAATTAGTTATTGGAATTAGTCTTGACTTTACATTTTATTAAGCCTAATTGAATATTCATATTAGGTCACTCTTAATTGTCAATTTGTCATTATTAAAAATATTATGGTTTAGTAAGTAATTTTATTTTATTAAGTATTCCATGCAAATGGTTCTATCAAAACTTTATTGTAATTTTCCTGGTAGTCTATTTAAGGCGTCTCTGTAGTACTGAATATTTCTTCTGAATTGACCAGTTTTTATATTTGTTCTTATTATTCTTCACGGAATCATGGAATAATAGGATGGATGGAGGGGCCTTAAAGATCATCACACTTTCCTTTCTTCAGCTTGATAGAAAAGTGAAAGGCTGCACAATTTATGGTACTATACTGACCATGCTCCACTGCTGCTTCATTCATAAATATCTCTATTCTATGTGGTTTTCAGGCAAAAACAAACCTTTACATGAGTGACATCTCATTGGACTTGCAGCCAAATTAACTTTAGAGTTCTCAGACCAAGAATAAATACTTTTTGGAAGGAAGCTGAGGAAAAAGCACCACTTATTGCCATTGAGCATCTTGACACCACTTCAGTTCAGATTTCAGGCTGACTATCCACTCAGCAGGAGATATATTTGTTTAAAATTAAACATGCCAAGAATCAGACTTCAAGGGGAACAAGGCGAGTTTGTTGTTTCCACACTGGAAATCTCTGTGTCTGCAGCAGTGAATTTTGGCTCCCTATTTTTCCTACTTAAATTAATTGCTAACCATGCTAAAATAGAGCAATTAGGGCTTGAAAGCTCTGATGCAGTGGTTCTTGGTGAGGGAACTGAGGAGTGGGACAGGGGAGGGAATGGTAACTAGTGGCAAGCCAGCCTTTATCAGAGGTAGAAAAATAACAGGAATGCAGGAGAGCTTGGGAAAATTAGGTCTGGTCTTTTAGTGAACAGACTGTTGGGCTCGGATACAAAAGTTTACTGTGTGAAAACCTGGGATTATGCAGTGGGATGAGGGAGACGAGCCTTGCCCCAGCACGTCTCTCGCAGCTGCGATGGACGTTGTTGCTTGAGAGGTATCCGCCAGGATGGTATCTGTCATGTCTGTGTTTACAACAGGATTAGAAACACCCATTTTAAGGGGTCTGCAAATCAACTGGAAAAATTGGCTCCGATCAGGAGTCTGGCTGACAAAGCTATGCTCTTAAAGCAATTGGAAAAAAAACCCAGATCATCTGCTTTTCAAATCACAGCAGGAGAGCAAACAAATGGGCCTATTTTCTGGTTTATTTTTTTTATTTCCTTAGCTGTCGTTGCATAACATAGGATATTTTTTATATTTTAAATTAAACCATCGGTTGCAGTTAATTAAAATTTGAGATGTGTGAGAAAGAGGTGTGAATGTATTTAGTAAAAAATAAACGGATTGATACTACAGTGTAAGCTTTTATAAATGCGGAGCTATATTTTGATGTTGTAGCCAGATTGCAATATAGTATCAAGGTCAACATAATTTGAAAACATCTAAATAGATCTGGAGCAGGAATTGGTGGGTGAAGCAGCACACCCAGGGTATTTGGAGGATCACACTAGATTATAGTGATGGCCTCTCTGGCCTTAAAATGCAAGTCCTCTGAGGTTTGGTTTGGTTGCCTTTGTCAGAGTGGAAGTCCAGGAGGCTGCAGCTTCTGGTGTAGCAATAGTAAGAAAGTCTCAGAGGGCCACTCATCTGTGAACTCAGCGTAACTTGTGCCATTACCAACAGCAGTGAAATCTGGGACCTTGAAACAAAGCCAGCTGTTTCTCCCCATTGTTGGCTGAGGCCTGTTTGTACAGCGAGAAGAATGGCAGCATCAAATGAGCAGGATTATTGAGGAAGAAAACATAGCAACAGCACAGCCTTGTCACTTAGTAACAAGGTAGAATTATGATGAAGAAGGAGTGAACATATATAAATAAAATATCCAGGAATATACATATTCATTAAAATGATACCCAGAAAACAGAAAGAAGAAGGGCACCAGCTAAGCGTCTAAAAATGTCCTTTAATGAAAAAGAATTTTAAATATCTGTCTCTGCTGTTCAGAGCTCTGTGATGATATTACCTTCCCACATGAAGCTATGCTATTTCAGGTTCCCCTGGTTTCCTCCCCCCATCTCCTCACCTCGAGTACATGAGAAGTCTGACAGATGAGCTTGAAAGGGTTGCTTTTTGTTCCCAGACATGTTGCTGGTTTATTATCCTTACTGTGTCTCTGTGAGTAATGTTCTTTATGTGTCGCCATGCCCAGTGCTGATGAATACACAGTGATATATTTCAGCTCTAAACAGCATCCCAATTAATTTTCCTGCTACAGTCATTTGCCGGGGGACCAAGAGCTTGTTCCTCATTGTTTTGATTGCTTTCCTTACCTCCTGCATCAGGTGAAGAGCAGAAGATGAAAAAAACAATGCTAGTAATGAAATAAAACTCTTCCTGTCCTTTCCACACCTCTACCCTTAAATTTATTCATAAGATGTCATCTTTAATTCAGGGGGGGAAAAAAAGCCAACAAAGAAAAACCAAACCCAAAATCAAAACCTCAATGATCTAAAATTCAAACCACTTTCATAGAAGAAAGAGTGAGAGCTTGGAAGCAGTTGCAAAACAAAATTTTGTGTTATTAGATGTTGTTCTTCTGCTTGAATATTTAATCAAATGCCCAAGTCTGTTCCCACATAAAGTGAAAGATTAATCATTGCACTTATAAATCATTCTCCTCATCTCTCTTTCATTTGCACTGAAGGCACTCTCTTGTCTTTCAGCACTGTAGAAGCTGCTACCCCTTATCTCCAGCTTCACTTTTTCTAAGGGCTTAAGTTGGGATTGTGAGTAAATGTTAAACAGTCACCTTTATTGCTTTTTTTATGTATGGTAAACTGATCACAGGGCTTTTGTCTTCAATCCGCTGTTTTTAATAAATATTTTACCTTCCACTACTGAAACACTTGTTATAAATTTTCATGAGCAACTTCACATAAATCTTCTTAACAACTTTTCACATTAACAGGGGCTTCAAAAGCACTATGCTGGCCAGGCAAGGGTCATCTTGTATTTGGTTTCTCTCTCTCCAGTCGAGTACTGTCAGGATTCAATGGAACATTTAATACAAAGAAAGGTGGTGTTCCCGGCTTCATTCATCTCTGTCAATAACAAATGTTTGACATGACTGGAGGCTACATGATGTGCTTGTGTATCAGTTAGTTTTGGTAGATCCCTAAGATAAAAATTGCTTCTGTTTGGGAAATACCCAAAAGAATTCACATTTGTATTTGGAAGTGTACCAAGATCACATTTGGTGTTTTCCATCTGAAATTTTCATAGTAAACTTAGCAGCATGTATTTGAAGTATAGATGCATTTAAAGTTTATCTGATGTATAAATATTAATGAGATCAGTTTGTCTGTGCAGCACCTGTCCACAGTTCATAGAGATGATGAGGAGCTACTGGGGCCAATAAGTGGCCCCCATGTGAAAAGATCCACTGGCAGACAGCAATGGCATTGTCAGAAAGCTGAACAAATTCTTTGCATGCATTGGCATTCACTATGACGGAGACACCGTGAATGGGGAGGGAGTCTGAGGAACCACCTCAGATGGAGGTGTTGGGAAAAGGCATGTTAGGACAAATTGATAAACCAAACATTAACAAATTCTCAGCACCAGATGGTGTTTACACAGGAGTCCTGAAAAAACACACACCACAAATAAGAATTTTCTGAATTGCTAACTATGTGTAATCTGGCACTACTATCAGAGCTTGGTTTAGAGGGATGGAAGTGGGAACATGATGCCAGGTTTTGAACAGGGCTTCAGGAGCGATCCTGGGAAGTAATGGTCAGTCAAAGTTTCCTGTGCAGTGGTCATAGATTTAATGGGAGGTTTGAGAAGAAACACAGGTGTGGAGAGGAAGGTCAAGCTTGATAGCCACAAGAACTCTTGGAAGGATATCATGAGTGCACATATTGTGTTTGATCAGGCCATGTAGCTTTCAATACCGCCTTAGGGGAGCAAGAAAGGTCCATAAAAAAGACATTTACTATGAAACACGAGAGGTTACTTATGGGCTAAACCCCAGAAGAGGGAGGATTGGAAGAAATAGGAAAGTCATACATCAGGAGAAGGTCCTACAGACACCAGACCTGGCTCTGGTGTTCAGCATCCTCCGCAGTGGCCTGGAGAAGGTGGTACAAGCAAATAGTGATGATGTTTGCAACCAATGAAATATTTTTCAGAAGAAGAAGCGTTTGAGAAGCGTTGTTATCACACTCAGGGGAATAGAAGCAATTTGTTGTTGGGTAGCAGGATGACTGTCACAGCTTGCACCTGTAGCTGGGCAGTTATGGTTGAGATGTACCCAACCAGCTCCTAGTCAGAGGGGGTTTTTTGGCCAGGACTTGTTTGACGTGCTGGTATTTGAACCTTGATTAGATATACTCCAAGGTGTCCTGTCTTCTCTTACTCCCTTCCCTGTCCAAAAATAACAGGTTTTTTTTCCCTGGAGAAGAAGGACTTGACTTGCTGTCCTAGAATTGCCCAGGAGAAGAAAAAACAAAGACAAAAATGAACAATGAATGTAGCTGCTTTTCCCAATTATTCTGTATATGATTTATTGCCTTATTTTCAAGACATGAAGAATGCTGTTAATGAGAATATATTGGATGGAACACCTTATTGTTTTTATCCTGGTGACTTTCTTTTTGTCGTGAGGGAGAGCAGTGGATTTGCATCTATTTGACATTTGAAATGTTCTGCCTTTGATTGATCTGCAGCTCTATGCAGCATGATCCTGACTAAGAAAAGCCCATTTCAGTTCTTAGGACAGGTGCAAGATTGAGCATCAAGCATCTCACTTCTGAAATTGCTTGTGATTGTTTTCTCCTCCACAAATGTCTGCATAGCTAGCAATTAATGGCATACAGAGATCAAAAGCTAAATTGTCTCAGACAGAAATTGCTATATCAGAGCTTAGTGGTACTTGTACTGTACTTTAACCATCAGGCACTTTCACTTATCTTTCTTTGCTTGAAGGTGAAACAGCAGACTGGGCTTGCCAGAGAGAACAGAAAGGGAGTGAAAGGTGGTGAGTTGGGGATGGGTTTTAAGGTGCTGGGATTGTAACACCACAGAAAATTGTTGCTGTTTCCTCGGCAGAGCTGGAAGAGTGAGAGAGGGCTCCTCACTTGCAGGCTGTGGGCTTGACCCAAGTGCCACAGACGCCTCCTGTGTGATGGTGGGGGTAGCCCTGCCCTGGCCCCCCTCTGGCGTGGCATGGAGCCTGGAGGGCTGGACGTCTCCTTACAAGATAGGGGGTGACAGCTCCGGCTGCCCAGCTGGGGGAAGATGGGACCCAGCAGGGAGGAAAGGCCTGAGTGTGGCCCCCTCACGCTGCAGGCAACATGGGCTCAGGGAAGCAGAGGGCTCGGTGTCTTGGCGACTTTTTTGCTGTGATTTGCAGAGAAGCCCCTGATGCCTTCACCCTTAATTGCCTTAATTAGTCCATTATCCTCCTCTAGGGGAATTTTCTGCAGAAAGAGAAGATGTCATCCCTTGAAATGTTTGACTGGTAGACCAAAAACTCCACTGTCAGCTTTTCTCTTTTATTTTTACTATATTCAAAGTTGAGCTATAGTATTGACAATTTAGCATCTAATCCTATTGCTCTAATTCAGTCATTTTCCTATGCATTAGGATAAGTATGATTTGCATAACAGCCTTCAGTCTTCTGTTTAGCAACAAAATATTTTGATTTTTGCTTGAGTTAAGTGGGATCAAACTGCGAACAGGCTGGCGAGTGATCCCAGGGGACCTGCATTGACTCTGGCACTGCTGGGGAAGCTGTGGCTGCTCCACTTCCATGCAAGCTGACTTGCAGGGAGCTGGGGCCTGCTGGCAAATGTCCCTTCTTGGGAAATTGGAAAAAAGAAGAGGAAAATGTCTTGCTTGCCCCAGTCATGAGTGGTTAGATTCCACTTGCCTGTATTTATCACTTTCTGGACCACTGATAAGGATTGTTTTAGCAAGCTAGCCTTTGTGTGCTGTTTTCCTTCCTTAGAGCAGCCAAGGTTTGTAAATGAGTTGTAAACCTTCCACTGGACTGGCAGGACTGACATTTTTTTGCTTCCCAGGAGACAGTCCCCAGAGAGACGTCTGCACCAGATTTTCCTGGTGAGAGCTGGAAGTATGCATTCCGTGTTTGAAGGCTGGAGGGCTTGGCATGGTCAGAGTGGCTGTAGGCACCCCCTGCAGCCCATCACTGAGCTGTGGATGCCCCTGCCCCATTTTCCAAACAGTCCTGCTCCCACATGCTAAAGCACAGCCCTCACCCCACATTCCCTGTACAGTGCTTTGGAATTCTGAGATGTCATTCTTCCAATCCATCCAATTTTTCAGTTTCTTCTACTAGGCATTTTTATTTTGTTTAGCAGCTAGATTTTATACATGGGCCACTCTATAGAAATTTTACATGCGTTTCCTGTGGCTGGTAGATAATATTTTCCCAACTGATTATGCAGACTTACAAAGGTAGAGCTGCCGTTTGTGACTCTAGGCACCTGCAAAGTTGTAACCCCCTGTGGCAGATCATTAACTTCAGATCAATCAGAAAATCACTTTTTTCCCTCCCTTTTTGGTAATACCTTTTTTTTTTCAAGTGTCCAGATGCTTCTCAGGGAGGTGTTCTCAGAGAGAGCTGTCATTCGTCTAACACAAAATTGCATTATCAAAGTAGTTCTGCTAGTAGTACTATGAAAATGCTGAAATGACATGCAAATCTAGACATTAAAGACAACTTCCTTAATAACTGAGGTAGATTTCTTCAAGCTTTCCTCTTTTGAATTGTACTTCTTTTCCTAGGAAAGAACATGGAGATAAAGGAATGTTTCTACAAAGTGCCTGTTTTTACAACCCACCCTCAACTTTGGTGCATATCCTCCTGAGAAGGCCTATGGGTTCATACAATTTGCAGATGTCCACATCTTGTGATGTTCTCTATTGTATTTTAACATATATCTTTTTATTAGGATGTGATCTATCTAATTGAATTAATACTCTATGAGTGGAAAAAACTGTGGATGTTTTAATTTTCCAGAGGCTATCGATATCCTGCGGTTTGCTTGTTGGAAGAATGTATTCAGTGTTTTCCCCTCTTTCCTGCGAAATCATATGCAAACACTCCTTTTGAAGCTAAGCAAACTCTGTTTTTCATTTTGCAGATAAGCTGGGGTGTCCCTGTCTGCATGTCGTCTCTCCCATGAATTCCCCCCAATCCTATTTTAGCATCTCCCCGTGCTGTGAGGTGGAGGCAGTAGTGGGAGCAGCTGACCCAGCCTGTGGCTGGGCACCCTGGAGAAGGGAGGTTAGCTCAGGGGCTCAGGGACTGCCCAATCCTTGTGTGGTGCAGGGGGTTTGGAGCTTCACCCCACTGCTGGCTCCCTCAGTGCTCCTGAATGGGGGGAGGAACAGAGAATGGGAGAGGTCTCTTATGAATCAGGGATCATGTTGTCTTTCTTCTGCTCTAGAACTTACTCAGAAAGACAAAGTGGTCCCTGGTTCATAAAGGGTTAGTATTTTCCCAGGCCCTTTATTTTAATTTCACAGTCTTAGTCAATACCATAAAGCCCCCAAATCCCTGGCAGTCTTTACCATAGAGATAACCACACAATGAACCTATCTGCACATCACAAGACGCCGACAGTAAATTTACAAGTACTCCGTGGGATATGGGGCCTCGTTGCTGATAACCGGCTTTGGCATTGAATAGGAGCTGTACACTTATGCCTGCTTTGTTGTGTTATGTTTTTCCCTGCAGATAGCAGCACATTGTGAGAAAAGGCAAGGACTGCTGCTGGAGAACACTCAGTGCCCTTGAAAACACATCTGTGCTCTGTCTCTGCCCTCCTGCCCAGTTTGGTCAGCAATGGTGTTTGTTCCTCTTTCTTTTTTTGTGCCTCCTCTCCCTTGTCTCTGCTAATAATTTCACAAATTCTTTCTATTTTATGGGCCAGAGATAATTTCTATTGAAACTGGCTGAGTTGCAAAAATTGTGAGATGTTTTTCTGTAGTGCTCTGGGATTAATCTGTGTTGATGTTAAGATCCTCTTCTCTGCTGAACACTTGCTGGGGTGTGAAGCGCCTGCTTAGCTGTTATGTAAAGAAATAAATTTATTGGGTGGTTAGTGTACTCACATAATCTTGACAGACACTGGTGGTTGCAGCCCCAGTTCCACACTTTGTGAAGCGGGAGGGTGTACAAGCAGGCAGGCAGCAAAACAAAAGTGGGCACATTTCTGCTGCTGGTGGACTCTCTGACAGGATTTTGTTTCCAAAGTAGGTTTTCTGGAAAAAAACATAGGACTGAGGTGGGGCTTGAGTGACCACTCCCTGTCGAGTGCTTCCTAGCTGGAGGGACACAGGGCAGTGTTGGCAGGTGATGCAGTGCCCAGGGCAGGGACAGGAACAGGGACAGGGCTGGTCAGGTGGAGAAAGGTGCCAACAACCCTCAACCGTCTTAGCTGGTGGGAAGTGGTGATGTCCACACAGGAGGTGGGAGCAAAGTGGGGGAATGAACCATTCTACAGCATGGTCAAGTCTGGATGGAGTCTGTCTGGAGAAACAGGGGACTCCCAAGGGAGTGTAGGGGGAGGGTGGTCAAGAGGAGTTTTGGAGCATCCTTGTTAAGGTGCTCAGCAGTGACTTCAGGCACAGCTGGTGACCAACAGGCCATGTCAACTGGTTACTGCCCTTGAATGGAAACGGGATGTTTCAATCCCTTGTGCTGCTCAACCTGCAGCAGAGTTGATCCCGAATGTTCCCAATTCTTAGCAAGGTGTGCACAGGAATGGGCAGGGACGAGGATGAGTGTGTATGGAGAGATCCCTGCACGTACACCCTTTGCAGGACTCCCTGTGCCTGCACTGCCCAGCGCTGGTGAGTGGTAGGGCCTATCGGGAATCAATTCCACTGGAACAAATCCAAGAGATTCCGAGCTAATTGTGCACAATTGTCCCAAGGGGAGGAATTTCCTCTAATCCTTCCCATGCAGAGAGCTGATGCAGGCTACAGGCTTGCTTTGTTCGCCCCATTCAGGCACGAGCCAGAGGCTGAACGTGAAGATGTCTGGGTTCACTTTGCCCACATGACTGCAGTCCAGCAATTGAAATAATCTGCACTTGTGGGAGAGGTGCAGGCTAGAAATCTCCCTAAGTATTTTAGTCATGCAGAAGTGTCACCTTTGATTTTCAGAAAGCTGCTACCCTCTTACCATCTGCTCCTGGTGCCACTTCCCTCCCTGGAGACACCCAACAATATAATAATATGGATTTTTGCATGTGGGGCTGGAGGTGATTAGTAGTAATCCTCCCCACAGCAGCGGCACTGTATGTGAAGCACAGTCTGTAATATTAGAGTATAGGAGGCTCAAGAGAGTCAGAAGCCCAGCTTGTCCTAAGGAAAATCCCAGTGCTCCAGCAACCTGGAAATTCTTGTTGCTGTGCTTGCAGTCTGTTTTGCCAATGTAAAATTAGAGCAGGAAAGGCTAAGCTACCTGCCTGCTCAGAGGAAAGTTGTCTTTTATGGTGGACAGGCTTGTAAAGAGTTTTCTTTCTTGTTTCTTCCATTTCTTAAGGACCTCTGTTATACTGTCAAGATCTGCAGTGATTTACTATCTCAGTGCCAGCCAGGCCAGCTAAATCTGTTGACTGCTTTATTATACATGTCCAGGGTGTTGCCCACCCTCAAAGGATGCAAGCAATTCGTATAAAGAAAGCATGAGCAATTTCTTTGGGCCAATTCCTTTAAATATTTCTGCATCACCTGAACTCACAGCATGCATTGCCAACATTTCTGAGATTTCTGGAAGGGATAAGATCACCATTGAATAATTACAGAGGAAAGTCAAGCGTGTCTATGTATTTTTTCTAAATTATTCAAGGGTGCAAGAGTGTTTCATGCAGCATGAGTGAGCTCTGAAACTGTGCATATGTGAGCCTACTACCATGATGGTGTAATGGGGTACAGAGCTTTAGGAGAAGTTGCGCCTCTTCTCCTTAAACTGTCATTGTTGAAGATGAGCAAGCAAAAATACTTCTAATTTCTTTTTCATTTTGCTGGTGGTATAAAACAACACCATCCCAAGATACTTTTTCTGTGCTCCCCTGCCACAACAGAGGAATCAAACTGGAATACCTCAAACGGGTGTATGAAAGTCTCTCTCCTGTCACATGGTAGTCAGAGACGGCATTCAGTTCTTTCCTCACACACCATATTAATCTCTTTCTGAATTTGGAATTAATTGTAATAAGTTGACAGAGCTCTAGAGATTTCTGAAAAATAAATCAAACAGATTGTCAGTTTGCTCTGAATTTTCCATGTCTCTAGTGCATGTTGAAGCAAAGACATTTTAAGTATGTTGTAATCTGGTATCAGACATTTCTCAAATTAGCATTTTCTGTAGCATTATGTGTGAATTAGAATTCTGTTGACACTTATTTTTATACTAAGCTGGCTATGTGATACATTAAGTGTATGCCATTGTGTCCATTAGCATGGATTTATTTTCAGCAAGTAAAATGTGTGCAGTTTAAAATATTTTGCTAGCTGGTGATGCTCACTTTGGTATGCATGGATGGATAGTGAAGAAGGTGTCTTTATTTAAATGTGTTACCCTTTGGATAGGTCTTAATTTGCTTCACTCTGTTTACAGGATGTAAATACATCTCTAAGTAATTCTTTTGCATATCGAATCCTCTTTGCAGCACAAAACCACTTTATAAAATAATGGCCGCTTCAGTAAATTTACACTAAAATTAGCACTGTAATTTCTAACATATATTAATATTTTTGTGATTCTTAGGTGTCACACTTCATGCCTTTTTTTCCCATATTCCCACTTCTACCCTTCCAATAACATGTGCTATTGTTCTAGAGAATGTTACAAACACATCACAGGAGGATCTGTACTCAGTTCACCTGCCACATGCTGGGTAATAGTATGAAAACAGCCTAATCTTGCAGAAATAAACCGACTTTCTGTTTAGAGCAATATTTACAGAGATGTGAGAGCTGCAGCCAGCGCTCTCACCACGTGTGTGATGATGATCTTTCTGCTGGCTCTAGTTCCTCCCCTCCAGCGCTTTCGGCTCTGTCCTCCAAGTTTTACCCAGTGAAGCAGCAGGAAGGGGCTTTCCAGCCCTCTGAGCCTTGCGCACGTGTATGCTGCGGAGCAGAGAAAGCTGCTGTGGGGGGTTGAGCTCACGCTGCTGAGCTGCTGACTGCCACTGTGGCTGGCTACGAACCAACCCTGGGCTATACACATCTATCCCACATGGATACTGAAGTCTGAGTGCAACAGTGGACTAGCTGTGGACTAGTTTCAAATTTTAGGTGCAAGTGGGGAGAGGCACTGCATTTGGGGAGGTGAATGCTTTGGGGGCCAGGGTGAGCCCTCTTCTTTAACTAAAGGAGTAGCTGACTAACAGACCAAGTCCACAAGATAATACTTGGCCTAGCAAAACCTTGTTTGTTCCCCTGAGCAGCTGAACAGTGTTTGTTTTGGTTGGGGGGTGGCAGGACTACCTCTGGAACATATCACAGGGAGGAGGAAAAGAGGCACAGATGTATCAATGGGAAGATTAGACTCCCTTGGAAGAGATTGGCTGTAGCGGTTCCTGTGTTTTACCAAGGTTGGGTGTTCTCCAGCCAGCTCTGGAGAAAGGCCAGACGAGAGGGAGAAACACAGAGACCAATCCCATCTATTTTGAAGGTTGTGATTAAATGTTCCTGTATTCATGCAGCTTGAGTTAAGGACAGTGTGAAAGTAATTGGGCAGTGAGCTATCTTCCAACAAAGTGCTGCCAAATCCATATTGTGATGCGGCAGCAAGCATCCATCTCCCCTCTCTGTGGCTTTTGCCTGCCACCCTTCACATTAGCAGCTTTCAGGAGGGAGGAATGTCTCTCCCTGACTGTGTACCTAAGAAGACTTTGCCAGCTCCCCATGTGTGTGAGCATCCATACCCTGTGATAGCACTGCTTGACTACAGGAGCTCTCCCCAAGGCAGAAACAGTGAGTTTCCTGGATTGACAGCCTCAGAAATACCAAGCCTGGCAGGAATCTCATCTTGGATGTTATGCCTGTGCCTTGCACCAGCTCCTGTAATCTACAGGAGATTCTAGCTGTAGGAACGTCTGCCCTCTTATTTGGCTATCCCTGGGGATGTGTATGGGCCCACATGAGGCCCAGTCACCATAGGAGCAGCTGATGAGCAGATTTTGTTTATCACGAGATAAAGGTCAAAACCACATGGCTTTGGCAGAGCAGTGCTCATAGTTTGATCCGAGTAACGTATCCGTATAATTTCCCTCTCAGAAGAATCTCTCAGTGCATATGTTATCTGTTATGTCACCTAGCAGTTGTCACTGGCAAGCTAAAATCGTGGTCTGCTGTGGAGTGGATGAAATTATAGTCATAAAAGCACCTGGCAAGTGGTGGACCCAGGCTGCAAGGTGAGACCCTGTGGTGTAGGTGCGAGAGGATCCCTGCATCGCTCACCTTTAGGAGTCACTGCCTGGAGCTGATGGAATGCTGGGAAGTGGCACCTAGAGACTGTACAACACCTGCTCTGGGATGCTCACAGGGTGGCTGTGAGCATGGGCAAGCCTTACGACTGGGGAAGTATCAGAAAGACAGGAAAAGGGATCAAGGATGATTGAGAAGGAACAAGGGTGGAAAAATAGGGAATAAGGGAATAAGGGGGACAGATGTATGTGAACAGGAATGGCAAGCGCACTTTTCACAGCTGATTGACACTGTTCTGCATGCATGTGCATGTGTGTGCTCTCGGTGCCAGCTGTGGGAGTCAGACCATGGTCAAGGGGTCACCTGCCTGACTAGGATCCTGGCACCTGGGAAGGACACAGTTTTCCTTGGGGACTCGTGTGTGTTTGAGTGTCTGTGTGTGTTTGTGCATGAGAGGCTCTGAACACCAGGATCTGGAGTAGGACTGGGGCTTGTAAGGCAGCCAGGGAGGCTGGGGATCCGGGATCAGCCAAGGCAGAGACTGCCTAAGGCCACTTACTAGAAGGAGAGGAGAACCACGATCAGGCCACATGCATGCTTCCCATTTGGATGAGCACCCTGCTGGGAATAGAAGCTCAGCCTTGCTGCTGAGTGGATCTGGGAACAGAGAGCAGCAGCAGCCTCACATCTGTCAAGCCACCTCTTCAGTAACTCTGAGCACTGGGATTATTCAGTAATTCACTGATTACCTGAATATTGGAGTAGGGATCATGCTTATCAGTACTGCTGCAAGGAGGTTGAAAGTCTGGATTAACATTCCACATAATGTTGACAGTTAAGATATGACCCAAGAAAAAATAGGATATAACTCAATCAGGGTGAATCTAAGGTAAAACACATAAAGAATAAATCAGCTGCATGAACAACAGTGGGCAAAAATATAGATTTGAATGGAAATAGACAGCAGTACTCAGACACGGTATTAAGTGACAGTCTACATGCCTACAGCAGATGAACAGGACTGTAAGGAGGCAAGGAGACACAATACACATCTTCTGCTTCCCACAGAAAAAAGTTCCTTAAACTATTAGGTCCAATATTGGACACTGCATCTCAAAAAAGAGGGTACCTTGATTAGAGCCAAGAGAACACTGGGAATAGTACAGTAGACTAGAAAACATGAAAAAAATTTGGACAAACTGTGCTTCTTTAACCAGAGAAGAAAATTCCAACTGCAGATAAGATAACCTTGAATCCAAAACAGTCATGGTAAAGGAGCTGTTTACACTTGATGTTCTTGGACAGGCAAGAAATGCTTGATTACCACCAAGGGAGATATGGAGATCCTGGAGCAGGTCCAGCAGAGAGCTGCTATGTTGGTCAAAGGTCTGGAGCATCTCTCCTGCCAGGAAAGGCTGAGATAGTTGGGCCTGTTCAGCTTCAAAAAGAGAAAACTGAGAGAGGACCTCATCAATGTCTCTAAGGATTTGCAGGGAGAGTGCAAAGAGCATGGACCAGGCTCTGCTCGATGGTGCCAAGCAATAGGACAAGAAGCAATGGACAGAAATGGAAGTTCCACCTGAATATGAGGAAGAACTTCTTTCCTGTGCAGTGACTGAGCACTGGAACAGGTTGCCCAGACAGGCTGTGGAATTTGCCTCACTGGAGATACTCCAGAACTGCCTGGACACAATCCTGTGCCATGTGCTTGAGCAGGGAGGTTGGATCAGGTGACCCACAGTGGTCCCTTCCAACCTGGCCCATTCTGTGATTCTGTAAACCATGCAGGGAGTAGAAGAACCCCAGGGCCTTAAAGGAGGACAGGTGAGGCTGTGGGGCAGGCTGCCAGTCCACAGGGTTGATGGGGTCTCCAGTTCCCCAGGGCTGGTGCCATCAGAGGTGGCCCTGGCACACAGCATCCCTCAAAGCCTATTGTCCCCTGTGGGCGCCTTGAGGAGGTCACATCCCCCAGTCTATGCATGGCATTGCTGGAAACACAGGCCATGGGTCCCCATCTTCACCAGCAGAAATGTCCAGACCACAGTGAGATTCGTGCAGGAAAGCACCAGGCCTCCCAAGCTTGAAATACTCTGGGCTCACCGTCAACTGAAAGTCATGCTTCCTCTCAAACTCTGCTGACCCGGTGCTTTGTGGGAAACAAAGAGCTATTGAATACTGCTACTAGCAACAGAGGAATGCAGAAAAGTGTTTGTTGCCTCCGGGCTTAGTATATAGGTCAGGTAAAAAGTACAGAGTTACTTACGCTTTGTAAATAAGTAATTAGGGCACTTAATGTAATTGAGTAGCATAATGAATAGTAGCAATAGAAATGAATTGCAAAACGTTCCCATCCTTCAGAGAAATGCATAGGTACGCAAAAACCATTTGCTGGTATATGTTTCCCTGTTTGTGAGTGAGCATAGTTATCAGAGAGACAGAAAGAAATCTTAGGTTTTCCACTCCGGTGTCCTGCAGCGGCAGATTTGGTTCCAGCAATGCACTTTACAGTATTTTGTTACGAGAACTATCAAAGGTGGGTGAAATATATACTTTTTAGACACAGGTCCAAGAGGCTCAGTGGGTGTAGGCTGACGGAGTGCTGCTGAAGGCAGCAGAGGTGTGCCAAGTTACGCTGTCTGAATTAGCTAATGCACACTCGGGGCAGCACATCCTGCTGGGCCCCGCCAGCCTCTGCGAGCTCAGCAGATTTTGTCATCAGTTGGAAAAGGCAGTGGCAGGTTTTGGCTGTGTCCTGCCTCCACCTCCCCCTCCACCACCACCCTGTCTTTCAGTTTTTTCCTGGCTCTGTCCCCTGGCCCTGTAATGGGGTAGCATCTCCCTGTCTCAAAAGCTGTTGTTATGAGTCAGTCTGTTAAAAGGATCATGAAGTGACTGGGTATTGCAAGGATAGAAACCCTTTAATTTATCTAATGTTAGGCTATTGGAAGTTGTTGCTGGGTATCAGAGGGCTAGATATACTCTAACTTCTGTGGGCTGAAGTGTGAGGGTGTGGTTTCTGGTGTATAATTAATGTTTATAGAAGTTTCATACACATAGCTCCTGAATTATTATGGGACTTATTATGGGAATTATTACGGGAATATTATTCATGAAGTATAACCCGAAGGGAAGCAGATTATCTGGTATTTAGCCACTCCACCTTTTTCTTGAATTAAAAATTACCTTTTTTCCTATTAATATTTCAGCTTTTGTGCTTTCTGAAGGACTAATTCAACTGCTCTTCCACTGCACAGCACAGTGTTCATGCTTAGGTGTGGTCAGTCCCACATGAAGAAGAATGGGGAGTTTGGTCCCAAGCGTCCTTCTGGTGGAAAAACTAGAAGATGGTCCATCTACCTGAAGAGAAGTTATAGCTGGTGTTACCTCTCAAGCCTGGGCTCAGCCTTTTACTCCCCCCGACGTGCTCACCAAGCCCACATGCCCCAGAGCCCAAGATGTTGCTCCTGACAAGGATCAAGAATACCCCAGGAGAGTTGGCAGTGTATTGTTTTTGGGACTGTATTTTATGTGCTCATCTTTAATATAGTTCCCTAGGGTGACTTATATATTTCTAATTTATTTGGTGAATAATCTTCTGTGCAAACCACAATTACTGATTTCTGTACTGTCCAACACTGCAGTTGTAAATCACAACAGTGAATAATATCTGAGTGAGTGAGAATACGTGTTTTCAGATCAGATTTGAAAAGAGATGGGGAGTCAGTCAGGCATATGAATGCATTTAATCTTCATAAAGGAGCTTGTGCTCCAAAAGGATTTTGCCACTTGCCAGGGTTTCTCCTTTAGGCTGCAGAGGATCAAAACTGCCTGGAGTCCTGGGCCGAAGCCAGGTTGCAAGCAGTCATCCCATAACACCATCCATCCTGGGCAAGGTGCAGAAACAAGAGATTTCAGTGCAAAGCAGCATGTAAAAGAGGTGCAATATAGGGCAGAAAACCTTCCCCTGCTGAGTCTCTCTCCAAGGTGCAGTCTCATTGCTGGGAGTGCTCTGCAAATGAACATTTCTCACTGTGGTCTCTTTGCTCTGGTCTCTAACAGCTTATCAGGTGACTGAATGCAGCAGCTCAAGTTGCAAAGGCAGGGGAACACTCAAGCCAGTGTTAGCAGTAGCTGTGCATGCACATAAATCATGCACATGAGTCCTGAAGAATATGTGGAACTGCAGAACACAGAAAAAATTAATTTCTACAGTTCAAATAATGACTATTCTATTTTTAAAAATATCTAGGTTACCTAAGGTTTATTTGAACCAATCTTAAAAGACAAATAAAATCATATGGTGAAATAAAATTAAGCCTGCTAAATGGAACAGCATTTGGCAAATAGCCTGTTTTGTAAAACAAAAGGGTGGATAATTCCTCTCTGACCCATAATATTGGTCTAACAGGAAAGACTCTCTTAATTTAACAAAGACCTAATTCAAGATATTTGTGAATACAAGTAGGGTTGTTTCATGGAAGTTTTCAAAGGAATTAGTACTTTTTTCTTTCTAGAACTTTTAGCTGAATGTGGGCTGAAGTATTTCAGGACTAGGTTAAACATTGTATAAAATGTCCCTTTTTAAAGCTCTCCATCCCCTAGGTTTTTGCTGTTATGCCTTTCTGCTTCTAAGTAAATGAGAAATCTTTGAACTGCTCTTGTTGTGTGGTTTGTGCTTTTATAGGTTAAAAGCTTCTGCATTCACATTTAACTGTGCAGGAAATGTATTATTTTCCCTGAAATAAGCTTAGACAAATGCTTTCTGTTCTCCCGAGCCTGCAGTCCCTCAGGTATTTTATGCTTTAAATAATCCCTCCCAATGGATGAAAAATGCCTTGTAAGTTCCCAGCCAGCAGGGCTGGTGAGATAGTCTGGTGGGATTTAGGCACAGTAGTGTTCTCCTGACCTGCGCCCTGTCCTTGCGTTCCCAAGGGCAGGAGAGGATGCGTCCTGGTCCTTTGCAGGAGCCACTGCTGATGCCATGGGGCTTTGAGCACTGCCACCATGTGAGTTTAGACATCCTCTTCCCGCCCATCTTCTGCTTCATTTGCTCTCTGAAAGGAGACTAAGACCCCCCAAAAGACAGACGCTGAGCCTTCTCCTGAGCCCATCAGCTTCGCAGCCGCCCTGGCTGCTGCCGTTCCCGCAGCTCTGTGGGTGAGGCCGCGCACAGCGTTGCAGGCCGCGGCCTGTCCGGGCAGGCGGCACAACGCACACAGCAAAACGTGCCCAGCCCCTCCGGGGAGCAGAGATATGGTTACAAGAACCACATAAATCCTCAGATTTTCTTATCAGTGCGGCCACAGCTGTCTGTGCCTGCTCCCTCCCTGCCCCCCGCCCCATGGGATGGGGATGGGGATGTGAAGGGAGTGGTGGGGGCTGCGAGCCCGCGTGTGCCTGCCAAGGGATGGCAACCCCTTAACAGCAGGGCTGCTGTGAGCAGGGCTTTGCTTTTCTGGTGATTTAGCCTGGACTGTGTGATTCGATGCAGAAAGCTGTGCCTCACCTACCTCATGCTTTATTAAGCTCTTTCCTGGCTCGGCTGTGCATGGTTAAACAGACTTTGAACCCTATTACGTGACCTTTCAGGCCCTTGCCTGTCAATTGAGTTGCTTCCCACATGCTGCTCTCCCCATTTACAGCTAGCACCAGACCTTACCCTCTTCCTAAAGTATCATGTGAGTGTGACCTATTGCCATTTTAAGTGGAGCTTGGCTGTTACATGCTATCCCTACCCATATTCCTCTTTTACTGAGAGACCAGGCAAAACCAGATGTGTTCACAATTCGCTTTTTTGGTTCCTTCCCAAAGTAGCCTAAAACCCAAACCTTGGATTTATCTCCTCAACTGTAGGCATACTGATAAAGAGATATTATTGTTTGCAAATTGGTCCTACTGTGCCTGATTTGCCTTGCACCAGTGCGTAGCACTCTGTCTAAATTCAAGGCTGGCTGTGCTGGCTGGCTGGGGGCAAAAAGCCACAGTACCTTTTCTCTCTCATATCTGTCCCTTGAATAATCAGGTTATAGGTATTTGCTCCCAGTGTGTAAAGGCATGGAAAGAATAAAAGGAACCGGCTAGGAGACTGCTAGGGCCCCATCTCCTCTGCCTGGGTAGCCTCCACTTCACTGTGGCATTCCCTAGGGCTCCTGTGCTAGGAATCATCCGTGGTTTGTATGCTTTGCATTTCTTAAGGGCTGAGGTTTGTGTTATAAGGTCCTTCATGCCCTACTGCAATTTACATGTTAAGTAATAATAGGATAATTATTTGATGATGCTTATTCTTCCTACTACATGTGTCAACGTTTAACTCCAACCAGCAGCCAAGCCCCACACAGCTGCTCATTCACTCCCCCACCAGTAGGATCAGGGAGAGAATCAAAAGGCAAAAAGCTTAGAAAATTCGTGGGCTGAGATAAAAACAGTTTAATAGGGAGAGCAAAAGCTGTGCACACAAACAAAGCAAAACAAATGATTAATTCACTGCTTCCCACAGGCAGGCAGGTGTTCAGCCATCTCCAGGAGAGCAGGGCCCCATCACATATAAAAGTGACTTGGGAAGACAAATGCCATCACTCCAAATGTCGTCCCCCTTCCTCCTTCTTCCCCCCACTCTGTGCACTGACCATGATGTCACACGGTCTGGAATGTCCCTTTGGATGGTTGGGGTCACCTGTCCCAGCTGTGCCTCCTCCCAACCTCCTGTGCGCTCCCAACTTCCTCTCCTATGTGGAAGTACAAAAGCAGCAAAGGCCATGGCTCTGTGTAAACCCTGCTCAGCTATAACGAAAGCATCTCTGTATTATCAACCCTGTGTTCAGCACAAATCCAAAACACAGCCCCATCCCAGCCACTTTTGAAGAAAATTAACTGTACTCCAACCACAACCAGCACAGTATGTAACACAGTTATTTTAAAAAAACGAACCTAAGCAAAGTCCTTTAATGTGAGAAAATTATACCAAAATTGACATGAATTGTACTGTTTTCAGTCAGTCTAGAAAAGGAATCAAAGAATATTATGAAAATGTATGGGTTTTACCTCTGAAAGGTAAATGAACAAGGCTCACAGTCATGTTTATAACTTTTTTTTTTTCTGCACATCTACAAGATGTTAAATGAAAATACTTTGAGAATAAGTAGGAATACTTTTTCTGTTCTGATAACTGGTTCATTTGAGATGCACAACAAATGCCAAAAGAAAGCAATTCTTCATCAGGAGAATTCCTGTTGAGGGATCTGCAGTATTTGTTTTTTTGACCATGATCACTCTTTGTCCTCGTGCATGTTACAAGATAAAGTCAAGACAACTTTTGCCTACTGTCCTGACATAAATCATTGCTTGTCTACCCCACAGAATGTTAGGTGTATCAGAAGGGCACATCTGTCCCACTCTGGGATCCTCTTGTCGGTGTTTACTGTGGAGGAAACAATTTTTCTGCACGGTGAAAGCAGAGCAAACTGGTGTTTGCATCACTGTGCCATTATTGCCTTGTTTTGTTGTTATGAAACAAGTCCAAGGTTAACCTGTATATCATATCAGTGCTGTCAAAAATGTCATTTAAGGGATGACATTTTTTCCTTTTTCTTTTCTTTATTTTTTCTCAGCTGCCTGTTTTGGGAAGGGGGAACATGAATAATACAGGTCGTTTGGGTCTGAAGTGACCTGGTACACTCCCAGCCCTTTTGGCAGGCACTGCTGCCACAGCTGGGCACTGGAGCTGCAGCTTTCTGGTTTTTGAGGAGCCCTCCTGTCCAAAGCAGATGGCTGAGTCTCTGCCTTGTTTAACATGAGCTGACACAATAAGCCTCTGTGTTGAGAAGCTTCAAATGTAGTGGTTTCCATAATTATTATTATTATTATTATTAATAATAATAGTCAACAACAACAACCTTTTTAATGACAAAGGTAACTGTGACTTGCAAGAATTGCTCTACAAGTTGCTGAAAACTACCATTGTATTAAAAAAACCCATCTTGATTGCATAAACTCCATTAAAAGCTGATTTTCTGTTCAGTACCACATCTGCAAAGACTCAGATGGGGGCAAGGCTGGGGGCAGGGAAAGCAGGTGCTGCTCTTGACTTGGCTGCTAATGGAATATAAAACCTGAACTAAGTCACTTCATCTCTGTTTTGCCTTCCACCGCCTTGGATTTCTGACCTTGGTGGGTGCAGCTTTGATATAAGCTACAACATCTCAGCAGAGCCCTGCACAATTTAATTCTTGATCATTAAGTGATCTCAGCGTGGCCCCTGGTAAATCACAGACTATTAAGTTGTCTGGAGGCCTCCCTGCTTGTGCTGCAGGTGAAGGAAGGTGTTAGGGGGGCTGAGTCACCTCACAGCCCTAAGGCCACATCCCAGCAGCCAAACACGTGCAGCCCAGGCTTTGCGTGGTGCAGAGGTGCTGGTACACTGCTGTGACATCCCTGGAAGCTGGACTGTGTCCTTCAACAAGGTCAAAAAATTACCCCACTTCCTCTTCTGCTCACAGTGACCATGACCACCATCACCACTGTGTTTTCCTACAGAGGCACCGCTCTCATACCTCCCTTCACGGTGAGGTGCAGACTGAGCCTGTACGGCATGTGGCAGCCAACCTTTCCCTGCATCCTGCCTAAATTACCCAGCAGGGATGGTAGGTTCCTGCAAACCCAAAAAATCACTGAGATGAGGCATTCAGCTCAGTTCATTCAGCAGCCACAGCCTGTTCTGCTCACTGTTCAGTGGTGGGTGACCAGCACAGCATCTTCAGACACCCTGTTGAAGATTTTATATCATCTTTGGAATACTGATTGTAAACATATTAAATAAGATTGGCCCAAGGCTCAGTCCTGTGAGAACCCTGCTGGATCTAGCCCCGTTATTAAGCGTGCTTTCGGATCCACCAGAGATCCAGTTTGTAATTTATCTTAATGTACAATTAATGCAATATTGTTTTGGAAACAAAACATCCAGCCTAAATTTATTCGTGTTTGAAAATCACTGTATGATAGAATGGCTTGGGTTGGCAGGACCTTAAAGGTAAACTGCTGCCACCCCAGAGGACAACATCTGCAGATGGGAGCCTTAGCGAAAAACAGAACTTGGTCTCAAGGCAAGACTTCTTTCCATACTCTTAAGACTCTCAGAAAGATATGTGAATGTAAATATGGCAAGTGGTTGTATCAGGCCTGCTAAAAGTCCCAATGGTCTGTGCAGCATTTGGAGGCCAACTAGCAGGTGAAAGTTCACTGCTTTTTCAGTTTCAGGAGACTGAGCCTGCCTTGTCTGTCTTATACTTACAGCATAATTAGGATCACATAAATGCCACTGCTGTTAACAACCATGGTGATGACTGTTGTATCAGAAAAATCCCCCTGCCGGCTGCCTCCCAGGTGTTTGCACTTACATATCACTTCCCATTAAAATGGTCTGCAGCAAGCGCCAGGGGTGTCAGAGTTGGGTGATGAAATTGAATTAGTTTGAATAACTGAATAAGTTTTAGATCTGGGACTGACAGCTTGTTCATATAGATCTTAAATGCCCAGCAGCAGCAGCAGCATAATTTGCATTACCCAGGCATGGCTGTTCAGAGAAGCAGGGCAGGGCTATACACGGCTGGTGGTTGCTTTTAACCTCACTGCCTTCAGCCTTACAGGGACACTCGGAGAGACACAGATCCACCTGGTGTAATTGCAAATAATCAACTGATATCTTCCTTCCTTCCTTCCTTCCTTCCTTCCTTCCTTCCTTCCTTCCTTCCTTCCTTCCTTCCTTCCTTCCTTCCTTCCTTCCTTCCTTCCTTCCTTCCTTCCTTCCTTCCTTCCTTCCTTCCTTCCTTCCTTCCTTCCTTCCTTCCTTCCTTCCCTCCTTCCCTCCTTCCCTCCTTCCCTCCTTCCCTCCTTCCTTCCCTCCTTCCCTCCCTCCTTCCTTCCCTCCCTCCCTCCTTCGTTCCTTCATTCCTTTCCCCAATTTCCCCCCTTCCTCCTTTTCTTTTTCATATTTAATTTGAAAGACAAGTGGCCTGCAAAGTTTGTCAGGTGCAGAGCGGAGCCAGGTTGCCCAGGAAGTGTGCTGTTCCTTGCAGAAAATAGCATATATTCTGCTTCATTTTGATTCTGCCTGATCCTGTGCAGCACAGGCAGGATGCTGAGGAGGGAAAAGTTTCATAAAGGCCTTTTTTATATCTCATTCTGAAATCTGGCATCGGCAGATGAAATGAAGACTGAGCAAGCAGATTTTGAAGACATATTTAATAATTTATGATGTACTTGGCACTTGCATAGCACCTTTCATCCATGGTTCTTAAAAGACTTCAGAGATGTCAATAAATGATATAAACAGAATAATGTCTTATTATAATAAAGCCATTTTGCATGTTCATAAAGAGGAAGAAATTGCATTCCTAGAAGGATGAATTGTTTTATCTATAACCCAAAAAAAGGGAGTCTGTAAGAAAGTGGGACATAAAAGTAGAAATCTTTGTTTCCATCTCTTCCTTGTAAACTTCTTGAGGAAATAAAAAGCTTTAGGCAGAATAATTACTTTATATTTTAATAAAAATACCTGTTTGACTGGCATGTATTATCCATGGTGCTTGTAAGGCCTCCTGCAGATGGTGGATATTTGCCTTCCTGCTCAGTACCCTGCCAGCTGAAGGGGTTTTACCTATGTATAAAGCAGCAACCTGAAGCCTCCGTGATTAGGCTCATCTGAAAATATTTTTATTTTATATGTTACCAATAAATAAGAAATTGTTTGTGAAGTATTTTCCCCCCCAATGCAAAACAAATAATGGCTCACAATGGAAAACAGAGCCACCATAACCTCATTCTCCTCTGGAGTTTAATTTTGTTTTATAGATTACATTATTTCTCTCCATCATCCAAAGTATATATGGATATATTAGATTAGAGAAGTAAGTGTATAAGGTTTTGCAGCTAAAATTTCCAAAAGCCTTTTCAACTTACAACAGTTTAGGCTTTAATAAGGCATAAAGAAAAGAGGAGATGAAGAAGAGAGAGTAAGTCTGAGACTCAGGGCATGGTACTTACTGTCCAGCAGTGTCCACTACCCAGAAGGACTGGTCTCAGCTGGAGCTGCTGTATCCTATAGAAACATCCTTTAGCAGATGGTAAATAAACCAGAAGTTAATCAAATGGCAATGTGGTGAATGTAGCTATGAAGGTGGGTTCAAAAAAGATCCAAAAAATTCCAAATGGCCTTCAGTGAGATTTCATGACTATTTTACTGTAGTCCTTTACCCAGAGGATAATAAAAGCACCTGACTCTGGCTTGTGCATACTAAAACTTCACATTGAATTAAATGAAAACTAAGAAATTAAATGGAACTATTCAGAAGGAAAATTCCTTAATGCACAAAGCTCTTCAAAATAGAATGTTACATGAAGCACTTACCATAAAAAACCATTATTATTCACCAGCACTTACCACATAGTGGCATCTGAGATATTATCCTGATGTGCTATTCTAAGCAGTTGGGTTAACTGTGGTTTCTTGGAAAATGCATGGGTTTTAATTGCAGTAACATTACCTGCATTAATGGACATGGTAGGATGTGGGTAAATGTGTGCTTGTGCTTAGGGCTGCCCAATATTTCCCATTGCAATAGGCTGTTTGCTGCTGTTTATACATCCCCAGGCTTTGTCCAGCAAGAACACTGTGGCCCCAGCCAGGTGGGCGTTTGGAACCTGTGCTGCTGTGGAAGTACTGTGAGCAGGGGGCTGTGCAGCCTCGTTGAGGCAGCTCCTCTCAGCCCCACCTGAGACCCTCTAGCACCTTCTCATTTTGAAGTTTCAGATGTGCTTTGCAGCAGTGCAAGATTTTAGAATGGAGTGGGGTATTAAGGTGGTATGAAGTCAGTGAAAATCCTTTTCACACTAACTGAAACACTCACTTCAGGAGATATGTAAATATGTGATCTGAGTAAGTTTGTTAGCATCTGACAACAAGTCTTGATGCTCTTATATGCACAGACTAGCTTACTATGTATTTTACCATGTAGCTTTGCATTTCACTTTTGCTTTCCTGGCAGTTTGCCTCTCTTTCTTTATGTGTTATTTGGCTCAGATCTTGCTTCAGTTACAGAAGTCTGCTTTCATTTCTCTTTTAAACACATAGGGTATTAAAAAAACACATAAAAATATAGAAATACCTGATGGTAGGGAGCCAGACTCTTTTCAGTGGTGTGCAGTGACAGGACAAACAGCAGTGGGCACACACTGAAATACAGGAAATTCAGCTTAAACATAAGAAAGACTATTTTTTACTGTGGATACAATCTAATGCTGGAACAGGTTGCTGACACAGGCTGTGGTGTCGCCATCCACGGAAATACTTGAAATGCAAGTGGACATGGTTCTGGGCAGCTGTGTCTAGCTGACACTGCTTGAGCAGGGGAGTTGGATGGTGTGGCATCTGCAGGTACCTTCAATCCTCAGCTGTTCTGCGAACCTGTGAATACATCTGTTTTCTGTAACATGCACAAATACGCGTTAAAAAAAGAAGGCTTCATTATGTGGTGTTGGGACCTGGGTTTATCTCAGCCAGTCCATGCTGCTGCTCAGAAGAGTTTGGCTAACCTGTGTTGGGGGGTGTTTCAGCTCTCCAGTGCTTCCTCTCTGGCATAGTCACAGTCACAGGAGGGACTGAAAACATCCTGAGACGAGAGGAAGGAGGAAAAGGATGTGGTTCAACTCCAAGTTGCTGGGATTGAAGGCCTTCCAGGCCTCCTTGGCAGAGCTGCTGGTGGGGGATGGCAAGCACCCTCCTCCCCTGTGCCAGTGCCGCGGGGCACACATGACAGGAAAAGAGAGCAGCAAAAGAAAAGATTGGCAGATTATGTCAATCATGCTGATGACTTCAGAGTCCCATTCTGCAGGACCTTCCCTCCCCTCTCCAGCAAGGAGCACAGAACAGGCCTTGGAGAGGGACAGCAGCTGAAAAAGATGTAGGTAGTAGCCCTGGTACTCCCTTTCTCTTAAAAATAAACACACACAAACCCTCCACAAATAAATGGAGAGAAAGGCTTAGTGAAGAATATCAGGCTGCTTTGACAGGCGCAGTACAGCTGATGACTGATTAGAGAGGTATCTTCACCAAGGCCCAATTACTGTCGAGTGTTTAATTGCTTCTGGCCAGCATCAGCCCCCTGGGCAGGAGGCAGCTGGTTGCCTGCAATCCTCATTCCCCAGAGGAGTAGGGGAAAAAACTTTTCTGG
Source organism: Acanthornis magna (assembly GCA_036785705.1). NCBI lineage: Eukaryota > Metazoa > Chordata > Aves > Passeriformes > Acanthizidae > Acanthornis > Acanthornis magna. The sequence continues at coordinate 3,510,194 of JAWUZG010000236.1, read as the reverse complement.
CTCTGTGGATTGTTTGTCTTTGGCACAATTTGGAAACAAATCACTCATCATTTTTATTGCTCTAAATATTGCACTATTATTTTTCCTTTAAGCGAGGTAACCTTTAATTAGCTGCACGAGTGAAAACACAGCATCTCTCTTAAATTACTTACATTTAGTCTCATAAGGTTATTTTTTTTTTTGTGGAGAGTAGCAGACTTTCTAACACTATCTGCTCCTACCCTACTCACTGAAGAGGCTGCTGCTGCAAGTCCCCAACCCTTGACATTGCTTCCTCCTGTGACTGTGACCTTCATATTAATTTCTGAGGGAGAGGTGAGGTCTCTGTGACTACTGGGCACCTTGCTGTGCCTCACCCCAGCAGCAGTGCTTCTTCTCGGGAAGGGATTTCCCTCCCCATGTTCCTCACAGCCAGGATGCAGTGTACTGGGGCAGCTTCGCAAACCCCTGCTGATGTGAACAGGTTACAACTTACTGCACCAAGAACTGAGTAGTGGCAGTTAATCTGTCACATAATTTCAAGATGAGTATTATTTTTAATAGGTATAGAATATATTTAATGGAAGTTTGATATGTCTTACATATAATATATGCAAACTACATGACTATTTATATCTATTTATTGCATAGGTTTATATATATATATGTCTATCTATCTACCTATCTATTTATTTATCAGTAAAGTTGGAGTTTTATGATCAATTTGCCACAGGAGGGTTTCTGAAAGCAGAAGTCCTTTGATGCTGGAGGCATCCCGTTTGTCTGCCTGTCCCTTGGCAGCAGGATGTGCTGTGAGCCTCCAGGCAGTGCAGAGGGCAGGGCCAGAGCCGTGGGGCACGTGCGGCTGGTGTGAAATGTTGGTTCAGCTGGTGCCCAGCCCGTCAGCTGCAGGTAGAAACACACCTCACCAGAGAAGGCAGTGGGGGGCTCTGTGGACCCTCCCTGGACCAGACGACCTGTAGCCCTCACCCCTTGGGGCAGCAATCTGCTTCCATTCCTGCTCTTACACCAGCAGCTTCTCTTCTTATTCTTTTTCCACACTATGGGAAGGTTGAGTTTTGTTCCTGGTTCTTTTTGCTTGAAACAGGAATACCCATGTGCCTGCCTTGTTTGGAATTTCTTCACAAAAGAGAATTCTTTTCCATTCAACCCCCTTCCCTTTTATTCTCTGCTTCTGTCACCAGACTCTCCAGGCTTCTGGAGTTGTGCCTTTCCTCAAACCTGCCAGACACACTGGGCAATTCAAAGGAGAATGTAAGTGACAGTGACCTGGGACCTTGTGACTGCCCTTGTCCCTGCTGCTGGTTTGCAGGTAGCCTGGGACAAAATAGTTTCAATGCTCACTTTGCCTGCTCATGAAATGGGTCATCCAGCCTTTTCTCTGGCATCAAAGCAGTCCCAGTAGGGCAAGCAGCAAGATAAGAGGGAGAGAGAAAGGAAGGATTTGAAAAGGAACGGCCTGAATCAAACCCATTTTGAAATACATGAAGGTTCCCTGCATTCTCCGAATCTCACTGAATGCTCTGTGGGTGCAGACAGACTTCTGGGCTGGGAGCAAAGTTCACTTTTGTGCAACCACCACAGAGAACTGGGAACATCCTTGCCAGTGGCTGATCCTTGTAAGCCATTCTCCTTCCTGCAGCTCTCACAGCACCTGTGTTTCGCAGAGCCAGCCGCAGGAATGGCAGTGACTCTCAGGCATTCCCCTTCTCATCAGATGAAGGTCCCACAGACACGCCAAATCCATCCACTGCCTGGATGATCTAAGCTAATGGGGCAGCTATTCATTTTTGTTATTAAAGCAATGGGGAAAGGCCTCTTTATCTAGGTCAGGGGAGAGTTTGTCCTTTCTCTTATATGATGTAGTCACACAATCTAAAGATGGAAAATCAGCTTTCATTGCTTTTGACCAACTCTAACTGTAAGTGAAGTCTTTTCCTGCATTAGAGCAGCTAATAGTTCAATCTTCAGGTAGACTTGTTTTTTGTACTTTCATAAAAAAATTAAGATGAACAAAAAACCCCACTACTGAATTGCTTTTGTTATACAAAATGGCATGTTCATTTAAAAGCAAATACTCTGGAGACTAGTTTTCTGTCAGTCAGCCTAATGTATTTCGTATTCTGTGTATCAAGTGAGATCTTGTATGAGCTCTAATTATGGGTGAGACTGGACTGTCTAAATAACCTGTGTTGAGCTGATTACACTGGGAGACAGAAGCAAAATTGCAGCCTGCTCAGCTCAAGACACCTCCATTTCAGAAAGCCCCTGCCTGAAAATCAGGTTTCCGTACATTGGCTAATATTTGGTATGATTTATACCAGTATGTTTGTCTGCATAGGGTTTTTAAACTCCAAATGGAGGTGTACTACAGTTAGAAGATGTTTAAATGCGTAAGTTACACAATAGGAGAGCTACTTGAATGTAGATGTGAATTATTTAAACCTTCAGAAACTGGGCACTCTGAATGAAGTGTTTAGGCCAGTAAGGAAGTGGGGTGCATTTCTATTCAGAAAGTGTTTATATGACTGTAGTGCATCAATGTGGGCTTAATTACCTGCTGATGTCAAAAATTAAATCTCAGTTAAACGCATTTTAATCCTATTAGTACAAGAGAGCCAGTACAGAAGAGGATGAACAAAACAGTGTCACAGCAACTGCCAAGCTCTGTTTCTTTGTCCTTGGTGTTTCCAACATGCCCATGAGTACAGCTTCTGGATGGCACATGGAGTAACTGATATATCCACACATTTTAATGGGACACAAACAAGGAGAGTGGAAGCAGGTCCTGAGTCGGCAATTTACCTTTGTTGGTCTGGCAGGGCCTTGTGCCTGTTCAGCTCTGTCAGGTAACTCCTTTAGGTTTACTGGCTTGGAGGGAAATTTTTTTTAATGGAGTGTCAATGGCCTGGGTTAGTTTGGAAGACACTCAGCACCATTCTTAATGTGGTTGGCAATGTGGTTTCTTCAGGAGGGGTCCTGTGGCCCTGCCCAGAAAGAGACAGAGATTCTATTCTGTCCCAGTTTTAAAACAGGGAGCTCACTGGATGAAATTTTGCTTCAAGTCGTGTTTCCCTGGGTCAGCATCTGTGTTGCCAGCAGGAATGCACTCCAACTCTTCCAGAGGACACATCTGGATCCAAATGCTGCTCTCTCCACTACCTGACAAATTCAGTAGTTCACCAAAGTTCGCATTTCTGCAACAACAGTGAATGTCAGCTCTTAGCTCACCTGCTGCTTGGACTATCCCGTGCTTATAAAGATGAGCTACACTCTCAGGACTTGTTCTCTGAGTTTTCACCCATTTGTCAGGTACCTGTGGCACAGAAATTCTCCGGGGACCTTTCCTGGGACCAGAGAGAAATACAGCACCATGCAGACTCCAGCTTGCCACTGTCCCGGACTCTGCTTGAGGAACAGAGGAGCGTCATCTGCAAAAAGGTAGCAAAACTGAGCAACTGGAGTGGGGAGGCAGCAGTGAGGATCAGTGGACTGGGCATGGGCTTCCAACAGTGACAGTCTGCGTAACTTGGGGACGTTTGCTGGCTGAGGCTGATGGGAACAACCAGTGCTGCCGCTGTCATCTGTGAATGGCACTCTGCTTAAATTAAGTGCAACTACTTCTGAAATACCTGCTTGCCCTTTCTCTAAACTAGGCAAAAGGAGTCCTAGGACCTAAATCATATCCCTAGCCCTGTTTGGAGATTTTCTTTAGTGATGGTCTGTTGCAAAGGAAGTGTTTGTAAAATATCCCACAAGAAATACAGTGTGACCTTGAGAATGGCCATGACTGGGGAAAGGCTTTTATACATCGCTATTTCTGCAACATTTAACATGTACAGGAAATGTCCTAATGCCATGTCACCATTACCTCTGTGAGAGTAGGACAACTAATGAAAGGGCATACAGTCAGGTAAACTCAACTGTTTATCCAAACAATTACCTCTTGTTTGGATAAACAGCTGAGTTGTTCCTGTTAGGAACTTTGCATTTCTAGGGACACACTGCTTGCACATAGGGAAGGGCAAAGTGCTTCTCTCAGGTGGGTGGATTATTAGCCTTTAATTAAGGAAGATCAGACACATGTCCAGATCTCTGAACACCTTTGCAGGCTGTTGATATCTGCTTTAATCCCTTAAATTTATGTTGTGTAGTATAGGCTCCACACAGATGAGAAAATATACCGAATATGGCATAAACACTATCTGAAACCTGAAATTTGGCTCTGAGCATTTTCAGTCATTGTTTTTTCCTTGTCCTGAGACCACAGTGCTACAGATGAAAAGACTTGGGTTTCTATCAACATTTTTCTTTTCTGTTTAGAGAAGAGATTTGATTATCAGAGAGGAAAATGTCCTTCAGATTGTGCGTTGCTGTGGTACAGGCGTATTCTGTTCTTGTGATACCATCAAAAGGTAAAATTGGCCAGTGATACCATACACCACACCAAGAAAAGAAAAAAAAAAGAGGGTCACGAGAAACACACACTAGCGCACACAAATCCTTGAACTTCCACAAAGAGATATCATGTTACATTTTGCAGTGTTTCCTAGGAAACCATTTTAGTGTAAAAGGAACTCTTTGTCTCCTACTCTTTGTAAAATTGTTTGAACCACCATATCTCGTAAAAGGTTGCTTCACAGACAATTTATGCAGCATTTAATAAAAGCTCAATCTGCAGTTTGCTGCACCATCAGAAGCAATATTTCTATCAGCAGTCTGAATACTTTAGATTGTATTTGTTGAGAATTGATAAGATTATGTCATCATTTCCAAAAGTCAGAGAAACAAAATATTCTAGTTTTCTTTTTCTTTTTTTCTGGCATGGAGTGTCTTTCTCTACCGGCAAGGCAGTATATATACAGAAAAGAAAGAAGAAAACCTCCCCAAAAGGCAGAAATCGCTTTAGGAAGCTCTTACCAGCACCCTTTTACTGCCATGTTCGCTGAAGCAAAGTACATTTTGGTTTCTTTTCCCCTTCCACAGAAGAGGCTTGAACAGGATTTCCACAACCACAGCCCTTAGTGCCTGGTGGGGGCATTGTGTGGCGGTGCCCACGCGCTGGTGTGTGCCCCCCTGTGAGCCCAAATCCAGCAGGCTGGGACAAAGAGCTACCTGTGCTTGTCACCCCCACAGGCTGGGCACGGTGCTCCCCAGAACAGGGCAGCTTCCCAGCCGATGCTGCTGGGGCTTTTGCTGTGTAGGAGGGCCAGCCTGGTTGCCCTGGAGGGTGCCACCATCCCAGTCCCGCTCTGCAGAGGGGGTGAAAGCCCTGAATACTAGGGTAGGGCATGCAGGCCAGAGAAAGAGCTGCGTTTCCACTGAGATCTTGCCAGTTATCTTCCGTTCTTTATCATCTTCCTTTAAATCCAGCACTTGATGTCTGCTATTTCATTCTACGGAGGATAAATGTGAGGGCTCACAGGTCCTCCACAGCTGCCAGCAGGCTGTCCTGTGCTTCCCCAGCACTTTGCTTAAAGAGCTGACCTAATGAGTTTTGTTCCCTCCTGTAGTCCCTGTCATTTACAGTTGCTATAATTTCCTGTCATAGCTACTTTTCCCCTCCCCCATCTCCTTGTGATATTGCAGGATCCATCTATAAGGCTGATGTGCTCTGACTGCAGCATGCTAGATTTGTCTTCGTCTTAATATATTATTTATGATGCTATTATTCCTTGCAGCGGACTGCCTGCCACGCTCTGCATCCAGTTGCTGGTCTTCCAAATGCATCATGGCCAGTGAAGGAAAACACTGATCTAATTGAATTAACAGCGGTTCTGTTAGCCTTAATAGAGTTTTTCATGAAACACTAAGCAGATGTGACAATGATCTTGGTTAGTCATGTTTTGGTCCCTATTCCTAGACATGGTACCTGTTAGCCAGATCAGTAGGGAGGATAATTCTTTGCTGATCAGTAATTGTGCTTATCCAGACATACGGCAACCACTTTGGACCGATGGCTGAAATAAGCCGGGGACTTGAATAGCAGAAAGTTTTATATTCTGACAATAAACTTGGCTAATTAAAACAAGATGCAGATGGTACTGCCACCTAGCAATTTTCACCTCACTTACTCTGACTCCAATTATAGCCTTTCCCTACTGACTTACACTGTTTAAATTACAGTCTGGGGATAGATGACTATTTACCTGTTTCTGTTCATACAAAGAAGTCTAACACATCATTGTTCCGCACAAGGCATGTGAAGATGGACGTAGTACTTATTCTGAAAAGTATCTCCACTTTCCAAAAGAAAGGGTAAAAAGTAATAAAAAGACCACTTAGAGACTCATTAGCAGACACATGCATCAGCAGGAAGCATATGAATATTACACACACAACGTGTCTCTCTAACACTTGTTCACTGGAGCAGGTGCCATACTTCTGGGAAATTAACTTTAATTGGATAAATAGAAAACTGGCCTTAACTAAGCCAGTCCAACCCACTTTCTTTGATTATTATTTTCTTTAGACACTCTGAAATGCTTGATGTTGATCCCTTGGGTGACTTTCCTGTTTCAGAGTAAAATACATTCACAGGGAAAGGGTTAGACAATCAGTCATCAAGAACCAGTTAGGTTTGCTTTATTCTGCCTCAGTGCAGTAGGGAGGATAAGGCTACCACTTGAGGTACTCCACATTGCTTTAAACAAGCTTTCTAAACAAGCTTTAGGCAGCAAACATCCATGCCTAATCCAGGGAGAGAACATCCTGCTAATTCTGTGGGAGAAGTATCTGGAATTGCATCCCAGTAATTACTCTGGCCATCATCTGGACCACTGTGTCGCTGTTAGTGCTGACGCATTACTGTTATGGACTTTATTCTGGCAATCCTTTCCATGCAAACCAGCCGCGTGTGCTGCCATCCTGCTGGCAGCAAAGTGAAGTGAACTGCGCTTGCTTTTCCTGATTTACTATTTTTTTTTTCCCATGAGGAGCTTCCAGGTGCAAAATATTCTCAGATGTAAAAGCTACAGTGGGGCAGGACTCGCAGTTATCTTTGAAATGACACTGCTGTGTAGTTTGAAAATGTATGTCTGTTGGAGGGAGAGGGGAGGAACAGGGCAGTGGGCCAGGATTTATTTACAGTGACCTATTGTTTTGAGTCATTCAGCTGGGTTCCATTTTGTGTAAAAATATGTATGCAAATTAATGCTGATTGGAAAGGAACTTCCATGCATCCTCGATGACATGCTAAATGAGGTCAACATGAGTACCATTAATACGATGAATAAGATGACACTGACTTGAGTGAAGTGCTCAAAGCGTCCTTGCTTTCTCTTGGCTTTCTTGTTTGTCCTGCTCAGCCCCAGGGAGCTTGAGCAGTGTGGCACCAGCAGCCCCTGTAGGGGACAGATCTCATGATTCAAACAGACAGCCGGTGGCTCAGTGGTCTCCTCCCCAGACAAAAGCCACCACAGTGGCACTGCCTCTGGTGGGTGGGGAGCTGTGGGTTCTCGGTGAAGGCACCATTCCTTGGCAGGGTGCTGCTGTGGGTGCCTGCGTTCTGCTGGGCCAAGACCCCACCAGGGCAGTGTGCTTCCTTCAGCTCCTCTCCTGATCCTTCCTGCCGGGCCACAGGTAAGGCAGGTCTCTGTCAGAGGATCTGTGCAGGCCACCTCGGAAGTGCACCTTTGGGGAAGGGCTCAAGGGAATAGTGCTCCAAGGGGCTGAGTTCAACCCTTCCCTTTGGCAGCAGGTTTTGGACACACAAGCAGAGCAAATACAGACCCCTAACTGCTTGTGCATCACGGCACCTTCTTGCCCTCCCTCATTCATGCCTATGTTTTAACAAGTATGAACCACTGCTGGGCACTCTTGGGCCCTCTTCTCCAGACTTGTCACTGTTGATAGAGGAATATTTTTATTAATTTGAAAATGGAGGTATATTACTCTTTGAATAGTTTCTGTAGGTGCTGCTTATACAAAGTATTTCAAACAATTACAGACAAAGGAATTTCACAAAGGACTGGCTGCAGGACTGAAAACAATACAGGTCCCTGAGCACCTGGAGAGCTTTTGCTTTCTCATTTGCTGCAGTTCTGGGAGCATGCAGGTCAAATGCAGTGGAGAGTGGAGCACTGTGTGACAGTACAATGCCCTCAGTCACCAGGCTGGAGAGTCCCTCAGTGTTATTTGGGGCATATCCCAGTCCTGGCAGACATCCTCCCTGTGTGCACACCACACATCCACATGTCAGTGTGCCCAGCTTGAAGGGAGCTGCACTGAGGAAAATTCAAGCACCTGTGTGGGCAAGGCACTGAAAAATGGTGTCTGCAATGCTCTGCGTTTGCATGTCACATATGTGGCATGTATCAGGAAGGCAATAGGTGCTGAACAGGGTGTACTGGCAGGGCAGAAAAGCCCAAATATGATCTGAACAAGGGTAAATTACTGGATGAGATCCCTTGTTTCTATGGGGTCACTGTTACAATGATTATTCCTCTCACTAAACAAGTCCACTAAGTCCAGTAACGGACATAACTAATGTTTATTTGTACTGTAGTTAATGGCTGTGCAGAAGTGATCCTATTTACACAAAATCACTGTGTAGGACTCAGGTATGTTTTAATGACTCTCAGGAGTGGGGAGAATTTACACTCTTTTGTTATGATCTGTTTACTACTATTTTCTTGCGGAATAAGTCTCAGACAATATCCTCTAAATCAGGCCTGTGAAGTACAACAGATTTATGCCTGATGAAAAATGTACAGGGTACTCTGTTATTAATACGTAAAGTCTGGAGATGAAGTCACATCTGGATGATGATCTATTTTGGTGGACCACGTGTGCTTAAATCCCAGCCTTGCTCTTTTAAACTATAAAGTCTGTCATAAATATTTGATGATGAACAAGCTTATAAAAAGAAAATGCGAAATATGAATAGAGGGAGAGCAAATGTGTGATTTAATTTTTAATTAATTACCAGCACCTTACACTAAAGTTCATTTTCTGTAAGAGGCAGAAAGCAACAAATTTCTTCCTCACTATAATCTGATCTAAATGATCAGCATTGCATTTATTCATATTTTTTAAAGGAAAAGGATAAATCATCATAGAAACAACAGAACCAGGAAACAAGAAACAAGGTAGAACAGTCTGGTTTTATTACCATATGTAATCAAGAGCTTTTATTTCCCATTTCTCCTCCTTTTTCTTTTTCTTTCCTGCCTTTTTTTTTCTTTTACAACCGACGTTAACTCGTGAATCTTATGTTAGGGGGATGTGGAAATGAAGGGAAACTGGTGACATCACAATACTTTACAACTTTACAACAAATGAGAGTCTGAACTTGTTGCATCTACCAGTGTATAGCAAGGGTGGAAAGCAAAGGCACACATAGGTTCATGAAGCCCTCGAAACAGAGGGTGGAAGGGAACTGGGGTTGGGAAAGGGTGAAAACAGAAGACCCATCGAATACGAAATGAACATTTTAAGGTCAACCCAGTAACTGCGGTGTACATTGTGAAGGCAGATCGTTGCACAAGCTGTAGCCATGATTATCCATCTCTATGTTTTGGGAGAATGCTTTGAGGGGTAATATCAAGGGAACCCTGCTTCAGGGGTTTGGAGCTTGGTAAAAAGGTTGTGAGTTGGTTCTTTTAAAAAAAATTACCTTGCTACCTACTGTTTTCAAAGGGTTTTCAGTTTGTTTTTATTAAAACAACAACATTGCTTTGGATACAGATCTATCTACTCCAGTCTGCATAGTTCACTACGGGTGAACAAAACTGTTTCGTAAAAGAAGCCATGATGAAATGAAAGAACATGCAAGCACCCTTGTTACACACTTTGGTGTAGACCATCCAGACTTTATATATACCATCTATAAGCTAGTGGACTTAAAATCTGTCTTTTCAATCATTCAGAAACAAAACCAAAACCCTGAAAAACAAATGGAAGTATAAAATTTTAAAAAACAAATTGAAACAGAAACAACCACCTTACTCAAACATACTGTTCAGTAGATATATATATATATATATATATAAAAAGCTTAGAAGCGATCCCCATCATTTTTCTACAGTATGTTGACACAGTTATTGTAACAGATTAAAAACACAGCTACGTTTTTGCATAAACTGAAAGACTGGAAAGGAACTTACACACCTGCGCGCGCACACACACGCACACACCTGTGCGCGCACACACTCCCACACTAGCTACATGCACAGTCACACAAAAGAAACAAAGGAAAAAAACCCCACGTTTTTCCCCAAAGAAGTATATGCAGCATCCTTCTGGAGCAGCAGGTAGCTACAGCAGGAGCCTGCCTGCCTGTCCTAGCTCCACGTGCCCTGCGTGCTGCAGGATGTGTGGCTGGGCTTTCTGCAGGGCTTGGCCCCTCTCACCAGCGCTGTCCCCCGCCAGGGGACACACCAGCTCCACGGACAAGGGTGTTAGTCATTTTCCTGCTGCCAGTGAGAATGATCTCCACGCTGACATGCTGTAAAGGGGGAGCGGGAGGTGGGGGAAGACAGAACCCCCAGCATGGTGCCTTGGGACCATCACCACCTGTGGGTGGTTTTAAGAGAGGACTTGGCACAGCTAGAAAGTCAGATTGGAGGGTATGGTGCTAGCCTAATTTCTTTAGGGATGTGGGGTTATGACGATAACCACCACGTTCTTATTTCAATGTCTTTACTCCAGTTTTTGAAGGGGCTTGGAGGAGGAAGGATCAATAAATATTTGCATTACTCAAAGGGGAAAAAGAAAAAGGTTTTTACATACTACAGCTCACAAATATACACAACTGAGGGTGTAAGGCACAAATTTACATGTGGAAGAAAACAGGCTATTCACAGATATATTCCCACGAAAAACCCGTGTGATAAGACCATAATTTATGCATGGTAACAGCCGGCATATTAGCTAGTTCACACTGTTTGAGGATTTTGTTTGCCGTCTCACATGCAAGGTGAAATGAGATGGCACATCACAAGCTGGTGCCTTCACAGAAAGTATTAGCTACTGACAAAGCCATGTTGATAGCAATGGTGCACAGATGTGCAGCTTTTAAGTTTCTCTTGCAGCTGCTTTACAAGTTATGAACTTGCGGTATTTGTTGCTGTCTTAGGTCACAGGCCCAGCCAGCTAATTAGCTGAGAGACTTAAATAGATATCCCCTTTTTTTTTCAGCTAACCAGGCAGTCCAGGCACAAAGTTCAGAAAACCAGCTCCAACTTATCTAACTCAGTGAATTTCTTGGAAAAATAAAAGAGTTCTAATTACTCCAGTTAATGGGTTTCATGTTAAATAGGTATAATTTTCAAGGTACTTCTCTGAAAAGCTGCTCATGGGATGATGATGCAGGTCAGTTCCTTAGGAAAAACAGGAGTTGAACAATAAATAAGAGGAGTTACTTGTGTTAACAGTCACATGTTATTCATTAAAAGAGAAGAATAGCAGAAATCTATGACATAGTTTGCCCAACCTGGCATTTAACTGCTGTGACCGAATGGCTGTAACACTGATGGGCATCATTTCACAGTACCTGCTAGCAGTAAACTTCTGCCATTGTTAAGTCAGAGTTAGCTTTATCAATTGATTTTTTTTCTTTTTTTTCCTTTCTTGTTTTTTTTAAAATTTTTTTTTCTTTTTTACATTTGTGTGTTTTTTACATTTGTTTTGCTTTTCAGAGCACTCTTTCCCAGTTCAGGAATGCACTGTGCAGTTGGGGGCAGGGGGTGAAATGTCACAGTCATCTTTCACCTGTGTGCTTTTGGCTCAATGTTTGTGATGGAGGGTTAGTCTTTTGAGCAAAGAACTGGCAGGTTGTGGGGGTGAATCCTGCAATTGCAAACCTTCAACCATGGGTCATATGGCTCGGGTTTAAAAAAATATTCCACTTTTCCCAGAGAGCAGAAATCCAACACATCTTCAGCTTGCAACAACCATCTTCTCAGAGGAGCGAGCGACAACAGTTGCAGAACACTGGCTTTCAAGGGCAACTTCTGTTTAATTGCCGTCCTCCTCCCGCTCGCCCTCCCTCCTCTGATTATGTACACGCATCGTTGGGCTTCATGGATGTGGAAAGCGGAGCAAAGGAAGGTTTGGGAGGTACGTCTGGCTTTAGCGAGGGCGTGCGTTTCAAGCCTGACCTTGTCAGTGAGTTGTAGGCAGTGAGACTCGGCTGCCGGGATACAGTCACAGCCTGCGCCTGGGCAGCATGGACCTGTATGGAGTCCACCCGCTGCGGGGCCGGGGGTGGGTTGTCACCCCGGCCGAAGCTCTGATTGCGGGACAGGTGGGACGAGTTGGAGGAGTTAGTGTTGTTTCTTTTGAGGGTTGATGCCTGATGACTTCTCGTGAGCGAGTTTGTGGGGTAACTTCTCTTGTAGTCCACGTTGTAAGCAGAAGAGTGCATCTCCAGCCGCTTGCTCAGGCCGCTCTGTGACAGCGAGGTGCCCGGGGGACCCAGGGAAGCCTCTCGCTGTGGGACTTTTGGTGGCATGCTGTCGAGATTTTCCACCAGGTTAACTCCGTGGCTGGGGCTTTTGCTGCTGAGGTGGTCCTTGATAGTTTTGTACTCAAGGGTGGCATTCTGGTCCTCCACAGATATCTGAGCCCCATCGCTCATTTTTGGCTGGTCAACATACTCGTGCTGGTAGCCTTGCTGGGCTATGGGCAGGACCACAACGCTGGGGATGTGGCTGGGAGAAGCCCTGAGCGGCAGGTCAGTTGGGATCACTGGGGAGGCCATTGAGGGGATGTCTTTTGTGCAGGCATTGATGAGGTTCTGGTTTCTCTCCCATTCCCTGCTGCCTCGGCTGGGCTTTCTCTTCTGTTGCAGGGTTGGGGTGGACTCAGGGGTTGGCAGGGCAGCCAGGTCCAGATGGTGCTGGTCAGCTTTGATTAGCATCTTGGCAGTGCTGCCTGGGGTAGCCAGCTTGCCATTGTGCATCAGAGGCGTGAGGATAGCTTCGGGCTTTGGCTCCTTGGACTGAGCGTCCCCAAAGAGGCCACTGAGCTTGGAAACACTGCTCATGGAGCCGCGGCGGGAGTGGGTCAGCTCCTTCTCCTTTCTCTGCACGACAGCCATGTCTCTGCGGCGGTGGTCGCAGATGCAGTACACTACGATTCCCGAAAAGACGGCCCCCATGACAAAAGCAAGAATAACAGCAATGGCCAACAGGGTGACTGGCACCAGCTGATCATGACCTTTCAGGTAACTCTCACGAATCACTCCTGCAATAGACAGCATACAGTGGTTAAACAAAGGATGGAGGAGGAGAGGGAGGTGGGGGAGGCTACTTATCATTAATTACTTTATTCAAAGGCATGCCCCTGGGAGGTTGGTTTGTGTTTTGCAAGGTGATTTTGTTTATCAGCTTGCCCAAATCTGGAAACATACTGTACCTGCCAGCTACATTTTCCATGTGCAGCCTTCAGCTTTCAGTACAGCTTTCAGATCAGGAGCTGAAGACTACCAAGTTCAGGAGGGGAAAGGGAATTTACTTGCAGGACAAGTGCAATTGGTTTGAAATCCTGGCCCTGGGCAATTCACACTGACTTCAGCAGATTAGAGTTATTAGCTCTCCTCCTCTGACCTACTGTTCCTTCCTCACCTTCTCCTTTCTGATCTCTCCTAGGCTAATACCATCTTATTTTTACTGTGGTAAGTAATTCACATTGAAAAGCCTTTAAAAGGAGGAGAGGAGATAGAATCTCAGCAAATACCAGAGAATTGTATCCCACATTGTTTAAGGCTTCTTTCTCTGCTCTTCGTTCTGTTTATCTCTGTCATGTGTTTTTTAAGTCAGTGTCACATGCCTGAGCTTCAGGAGGATGCTTAAGTAACTATGAAAGATAGAGCACAGTGTTGAAATTTATTGAGCCTGCTAGATGATTGTCCTTGCTATTTTAATTTTAAAAGCTCCCTCTTTTCTGAACACATGAATAGGTTGACCTCTGTGCTGAAGCCAGTGCTTTCTTTTCTGAAAGACCTGACTGGGTGACCTGATCTTGTGGTCCGGTGCTGTGGTCAGAGGTCATTGTCACATCCCACTTGGCCATCCAAGCACCCACTGTCTGAGAAGGCGTCTGTGGCAGAGCACACCTCCTCCATCTGAAGTCTCTAACCCAGCATTAATGAATACCCTGAATTTCGGAAGAAAACAAGTTTTTTTCTGATATGGGCACCAAGCCAGCAGTGCTAATGAAACACAAGCACAAAGCCTGTAGTTTGACTTTTTTTTCATTTCTGATTTTGTTCTTACTGCTTACAAGGAGCAGTCATAGTCTGACAAGGAACTGAAGGAACATCTCTCCCATCTCTTCTTCCAGAGAGGGCCCAAGTGCCAGGGAATTAAAGGCTCCACATGCTCTAAGGAAATGTAATAACTTGTCCTTTATAACAGGAGGGACAGCAAGGCAGAAAATACAACTCCAAGGCGCTCCTGAGACTTTATGAAGATACAAAACTTCCACATTGTAAATTAACTTCTAAAATAAGGTCTTTTCACGTATTTGGCACAGCAGGTATTTACAGTACAGAATTAGAACCAAAATGCTCCTCAGCAAACTATGTTAAAAAAAATTAAAAAGTTACCACAATCTCACAGAAGCCTTTGATAAGTATTCTGGCTAGATATAGTATTACACCCATTTTTCCTTCCCAAGTTAATTGCAGCATTTAGGTGGGCAAGGGATATTTGCTTACAAGAGAGGAACTTTATATTTAAAAGCAAAACAGCTCTTGAAATCCTAAGCACCTGCATGTGACATCACAGCTGGGTGCCACAGAAATTTTTGTGCTATGACAATACAGTGGATTATGATTCCACAAGGAGAATAAATAGCAAGAGAAGATGATCACTTAAGAAAATAAGATCCGGCATCCATATAAGCGCCTTAACAGTAAAAAAGTAAGGGCAGGAAAGTAAAACTCAGAAAACAATATATAATTATAAACAATCTTCAAATTAAGTGTTTCTAAGATAATCCTGTTTTAAAGCCCAGCAGCTTTTTAAGAGGCAGATTCTTCTATTCTTTGTCATCGGCACTTAACAAGCAGCAGTAAAACCTAGTTCTGTAATTTAAATCCACGTACAAAATTGCTGTATGTAGAAGCGCAGTCTAGTGCTTACAGCACAGTCAGCAGGATCTATATTTCACTGCAAAGGTGCTGGTCTCCTGGGGTCCTTCACCTGCTGATATTTACATGCTAGGCTCCACAGCATTTTGAGCCCAAATTCATTTACACTTGTAAAACTGTTCACAGTGATTAACTGGAGAATCAGAGTCTTAAATGGATGGGAAGAATGGTCATGAAGTTAAGAAAACTTCACCTTAAAATATCTAATTTATTAGATTTCTTTGCACAAACTTCTCAGGCTTGTCCCTTTGAACACTTGTCGAATGTTTTTTTCACGGAAAAAACTCAAAATCCCTGCTCAGTGCCTACCACAGGATGCAAGCACCTACAGTAAAAGCCAGCATGGGTTCATGAAAGGAAAGTCATATCTTACTAACTCAACATTCTTCACTGAAAGGGTGGTCAGTCATTGCAACAAGCTGCCTATGGAAGCAGTGGAATTATCATTCCTGAAAGTGTTCAAAAAGCGTATTAATGTGCCACTTGGGGACATGGTTTAGAGGAGATGATAGTGGTGCTAGGTTAAAACTTGAACTTGATGATCTCAGAGGTCTTTTCCAACCTAAGTTGTTCTATGATGCTATGATTCCAATATTCTTTTTTGTATAGACTGGGAGCAAGAGGCTGGAGTGCAGTCATGTGGCGAGGGAAATGGCATTTTTAGTTGATGGTAAGCTCAATATGAGTCAACCATGTGCCCTGGTGGAAAAAAAGGGCCAACCATATAAAAATACTGGTATGTGTCCAAAGGTGTGCAACAAAAATGGTGAAAAGACTACAGGGCATCAGTGATGAGGAGTGGCTGAAAATGCTTGGTTTGCTCAGCTTAGAGAAGACCTCATTGCTATCTAAAACTTCCTCATGGTGGGGAGTAGAGGGGAAAGTGCTGTTCCCTCTCTCAGGTATCTGGGGACAGGATGCAAGGGAATACCTTAAAACTCATGTCCATGCCTGACATTTCCTCCTGGCTGAGGGAAACTTCAAGCTCTGCACTCTCAGTCTTCTGCTTTAGGCTAAATCCTACCCTGCGAGTGATAGCCTTAAGCACAAACCTGCATCACTGCACACAAAAGCAACATGAAATCTTCAGTTTTAGGTTACCAACAGATAACTGAACATTAGCACTCACATTACAAAATTACTACACAGTCCCGACTGAGTGACCATTTGTGTTCATGAAAGGAGTAGCTGAAATGATGTTGTGCATGCTGCAGGTGTTTTATATGCAGAAATATATGACTGTTTTAAAACAGCCTGATTCCAGCTATTTCCTCTTGAACTCAAACCTTCCTGATGTTTATTATGTTTTCTGCTCTAAAGGATATTTAACATTAGTGGCTTTGCTCTAGGCAAGCAAATCTTCTCTGGACACAATGTCAGGTTAATGACATAATTTATTTTTAATCAGAGATCGCTTCCATGTGTCATTAGTTATGCAAGCAATCCCACTAACTTAAATGTAAATAAAATCAAATGGGCAAGATTTGACCCTGCACCAGTGTCTACGGAATAGATAAAACTACATATTAAAAATTAGGAGAAATGCTCAGCATCCTACGGTCATGACCGCTGTAGGGTAGGTGGTGGTGGTCTGGAATTGAATACGATATAGGCTGATAATTGCAGTTGTTGTCCATCAACATGTCACGCCTTAACATCAGCAGTAACTGCCTGCACTGTCGGGGATGGCTAAGGAAGTGTGTGATCCCAACCATGTCAAGTTTGAGGCAAACAGTGTTCATGCCACTTTACAGACTGCATTGTGTGTGCTTTTACTGGTCCTGCAATTCTTAAAGAATGACATATGCCACACAGCAAGTCCAGCATCCTTCATTTGCACTCATTATTTAAGGAATGAAAACAAATTGAGAAAATAATCAGAAAAATGTAGGGCCTACATTTTTGAAAGACAGGTAAACTATCTGGACTCCCAGCTTTGAGGAAATATCTGCTATTAAAAAAATCTTATCACTATTTATTATGTGACATACTTTTAAGACATCATGTAATGAAAAACTGACTGGGCTGGCTGCATAGAACCAAACTGTAAAATTGGTCTAAGTATCACCATATTACATTTATCTTACTTAATAATAAAGTTATTACTCTAAATTAAATACTTTTAAAGTGTTCTGTCTAGCACTTTCCTGTTTGCAACACATCATTTGCAAAAGTGAAAAGACATTGCTTATTTCATTTTATGTGGTCTGAATCCATAACCCGACTATATTCTCTAGTGCATGGAGACCTATCACTTTGGGTAACAACAAACTATCCTTTTGAAAGGGCTAGTTTTCACAGAATTACCTGTATTAACATTATACTCCAGAGATGTGTGGTGGTAAAAATAAAAGTAAACCTGAGAATGTTACAAACACATAGATGACATCAAATATTTGCACCTTCAAGGATCGGATCTTACATGTCATGTCACTAATGCCACAAACATGCTGACACTGACCTCCCCGAAGTCCTCCAGTTAAGTCAAGATCTCTCCCTTACAAATCACAGCTGGGCTTACAAGTTCAGGGTCTTCCTACATGTGATGCAATATTATTTCTGGCTACTGAAAGAGCTAGTCTAGTCACCCGATATTCTCCCTTTTCCATGGCTATTCTGATTCCCATAGACAACCTGATCCTTCTGCCTCCATTAACTTTCTGTAATTTCATCCCATGTCCTTTTGTCTGCATCTCCTAACATTGCCATTCATTTTCTCAGTCAGTATATCCTGTACTGTAACAGTCTGGAACATGCAAAATCACCTCTTCTTACTCATCTAATCAGAGAGAAGACCTGATGTGGTATTGTGTTATTCTGCTATGCATAATTAATTCCTTCTTCCAGCAGAGCTTCTAGGTAAAATACACAGTTTTGGCTGGCTGGCTGGTTGGTTAAGAAGACACCTAGAAAAACCTTCAAAGTGATTCAATTCTGAAATGAGCTAGTGCTAGTATGAATCATATGAGTAGAGCACTGGTCTAACTTGTTCACTAAAGGTAGTTGGGGAATGAGCAAGGAGATATTATACTTCATGTCAATAATACAAATAACTTTTGTTAAAGTTCTGGAAGACGTGAAAAGCAGACTTGTTTCTGGATGAAAATAATACAGAAAAGACCAGATGTTATACAAAGATACAGATCTCCTGTATGCTAGATTATCATAGGCAGGAAGGTGAGGCTCTTTCTTTTCACCAATTAACAAAAGTATTAAGGGGTTTGGACAGAAGAAAAAACAAGTCAAAAAGCAAGATGTGCAGAGTGTTGAAAAGATTACTGTATGAAAATGCTGATGAAGCTATTCTGGAGATGCTCTGCTCCTTCTAATTCTAACAGGAAATAAATTCCAAGGGCAGAAATGTAATTAAGAGGAAATAATCACAAAGGAACAGAGTTCATCTTTCTGAGGAATACATGGCATAAGCATAACTGAATAAGAATAATGAATATCAACACAAAAAACTTCAATGAAGGAGGATAGATAAGGCAAGACATGGAGACTGAATTATTTACTCCTTTTCCTGCTGCAATTTTCAACAAAAATCCCCACTCCAATACGTGATCAGAAATGTAACACAGTTAGGGAATAAGTGTTGACCATGATAGAGAAAAGAGGTAAATTTATTTAGATAATAGACATTTTTAAATTGTCTTAAGGAATCCATCCCCAACTGCTTAAGGAGCTAGCCAAAGCAATTTCTAGACATTGTACAGTATCTTGGACAACACTAGAGAAAGTACAAGCATGAAGAGCTCCGGAAAAGGACAAGCCATTACTTGCCTTTGAGAACAGCCAGAGGGAGGACTCAACAAAACACATACCCGCCAGTGCAATTTTTAGAATGGGGATGACATAAGAATAAGTAATAAAATAATCAATTTTATGCTCACCCAAAGGCTGATAAAGTAATTAAAAAGAAAGAAAAAGGTAAAGCAAATTTTGCAATAATAAATGACATTAAACCAGACAAATTCGTTGCTTGGCAGGATAAATGGCTTACTTTTTGTGGGGAAGGAGTAAGTGTGATAGCCTTTAACTTCTCTAAAGTCTTTGGCTTATCTTCTCAGAAGTAAATGAAAGCGAGCTAAAACCTGCTGAAAAGCTGCAGTTGAAAAGTTCTGATCAAAGGTCTGCCTGGAAGGAGATCTGAAGGAAGGTGTCTGTCTCAGGAGAACAGCAATTAACAGCCATCTGCAGAAAGGAGACCTCAGCTCCAGAGGCCCAGCTCAAGCTCTGTGTCCTTTTAACATGTATAGCATGAAAAGAAACATCTCACGACGAAGCCCAAATTTCCTTGTCTCACCTGTGATCCCTCCGTGACAGGAATGGCAGAACATCAAGAAAAGCCCCACAGTCACATTCCTTCCAGTCTAAGTTCTGTCATTGCTTTGCAGTGAGCACAAACTTCCAGAAATTCCAGCTTATAACCCTCACAACTGGTTGGCGAATGAAAGCAAACAGCAAAGGACTTCCCAGTTTGAAAAGCTTGACGAGAGGCTGTTCTAGTGACACGACACTTTGGGTGCTGCCCTCTTCCACAGCCAGGCTGGAGCTGGTGAGGATAACTCACAGGCCAGACAGCGAGCGATGCCTGCTCTGCCACTACAATTCCCCATGTGTGAATAACAGCTACCTGTCCTGAAAAATAACACCTTTCAGTCTGCAGTCTGCTGTAGTGTGCAGACAAAGGAATGATTTACGGCTGGGAGAGGTGTAGCCTGGGCAATGAGAAGACCACATGCCGTGTCCACCACGATATCCCTGTGATCAGATCCGCAGGGAGTTGTCCTTGTCTATCTTTCCAAAGTTGCCTGCAACAGTTGGTAAAGTAATAACCCAAAATGGTGACACACGTGAAACTCGAAACCACGAAGTGGGAAATGAAGAATGATGTTTTGGAAGGGAAAAAAGGGAACAACTATCAGGAAATAAGGTAATATCTATCTCCAGACCACACATTAAGAGCAGTTAGGGGGTGAGTGTCGTTGCTGTCTCACACGCCACCTGACTAGTGAAATGGGAATGAGCCTGCTTCCATCTCCAACACCCACAAAATCATTTGAGACTTTCCGCAGAACAAGTCATTGTTCCAGAAAGGCACAATAATTTCTTTACTAGTTAAGGGGGAAACTCAGCAGTTAATTTCATTCTTCAGTGCAAGCTTCTCTGTAGGATCTCTTTTCTCTCTCTCTTAGGCTTGCAAGAAACACTGGGAAAAACACATTATGAATGGAGGTTTTAATAGGTTTCAGAATATCCTTTTAAAATACCACTGAATAGGTTTTCAACATGTGTCTCCAGGTGTTAGAAATGTGTTTACAGGTAGTTTCATGCTGCTAAAAGACTATTTCAGACCAGAAAATCCCTGCAGGTATTAACAAGCTTTCTTCCTCATTTTTAACTAACAATAACAATAATAAAAAAAGAACAAAAATCAACCAAACAAAACCAACAAATAAACCAACCAATAATAAAAAAAAAACCTACCAAAAAACCAAACAAAAAAAAGCCCAAACAAATTTAGACTGAACTCTGAGATTTCAGAGACAGAAAAACAGTGGAATGTGTGTACCGTGCACTTCTGAGACCTGATCTCATGTTTTCCTGAAGAAATAATTTCAAGATTTAACATAAACCAACCACATTATAATCCAAATGACTTGGTGTTTGCCACTTTAATGGAATTGCTTTGTTGAAAACAGTAAGAAAGCTTTTTTCTTCATCTTTGCTCTGGCTTTAAGGACTCATTCTGCTGACTCAGTGCAACACTACCCAGTACCCATTTTTCTGGACTCCTGGTGTCACCAGCTAGAAAAAAACCCAGCTCAAACATTCATAGTTAAAGCTGCTGGAAGATGCTTTTTTCCCCTTTCCCTCACAGTAAAACTCTATTGTTGACTCGTAAAGGTCAGCAACTCTGAATTCAGTTTTGCATGACTCTGCTGAGAACAGCAATCCACCTCCTCTCATTCTCCACCCTACGGGTCTCAAACTCAGTTGCTTGAGCTGGTAGTTTGAGGTTTCCAGCAAAGAAAAAGTGGGTGCATGCACTTGGAGAGAGAATTAGTTTGTTAAGGAAAAACCTCCAGTTACAAGAAGCCTGGAGATCATTGGAAGCATGAGGAGAAATCATACTTCAGAACTATGAAAGCAAAATCAATATATAATGTGATGGAAGTAACACGCAACAAAGCCTTGAAAAGTATCTAAGCAATCAGATACAGTGGTCACTGTTAGGATTTTCTGGCCCCTTATCAGACCTATTTCAGAAACAATCCCTCCAGGACAGGTTTATCAATTGATCTCTAACAGTGGTTTAATTTCTCCTTTCAGCTGGTTCATCACTATATAATTTCTCTCCACTTTTCATGAATGACTGCCAACATGACTCCCTACAGAAAAAAGATGGTTGTAACTTACAAAAGGGGGGGGAGATCAACATGTGCATATGAGATAACTTATGATTCTTGAAGCAAAATTTTCAGAATGTATTTCAATTACTGGTTTTTAGTTTGATTATGAGCCTTCAATCCATTTTTTCTGCATGCCACAATGCCCATATAAAACTCATATCATGGCTTTGTGAATTCACACTCGTGAATTTTGAAATAAGGGATTATTATAGATGGAAATTACAAAATCTGAACCAGAAAATTCCTGCTCAGACAACTTCCACCCCCACTGGAGTGAAAGGGAGACAAGACATGAGAAAGACTGGAATAGCAAGCTCTTAAAGCCTTTTTTAATTGTGTAACTTCTGAGCAGTATCTCTGTAAATGAACCAGTTTATTAAGTTTACAGGTATGGGAGAAGGTTTGTTTGACACAATCTCCTACATATATAATATAATGATGAAAGTCATTACAGTCCTAAAGCCAGCTCAATTTTGTTTGTCCCAGAGGCTAAGCTCAGGGCCAGCTCTTGCACTAGAAAGCATTTGACAACCTTTCTCCCACTGGTAGGTGGTATGCAGTGGCTGATCAGTTTGAACTTTTCTGATTTCAGTACTTTCCTTCACCTCTCGCCCTTTCCCAGTGAGCGATGATAATTTTAGATGCCTCTGCATGACTGGAAATAACCAGACATAGCAGGTCGTTTAAAAAAAAAAAATAAAACACAGGCATTCACAGTAGTTAAAAACAAGATGTATAAAATCCAAATGTCAAGGAAAATTAATTCTTTTGTAGCTTGTCTCGGCAGAGACAAACTTTATGCTGCTTTGCATCTTAAAATGCAAATTTCCTTTAAAGTCTGCAGCATTTCCTCTAATGACGTACAAAAAGCTCAGTGCACATTCTGGGACCTTTCTACTATGCCTGGGATAAGCTTAAACATATACAGCTGCTCTTTATTAGCTTACTTCAGGGGATCTTTCACAGCTGGGTTAAAATAGATTTACATATGTTCGGCTGAATATGCATGATTTCAGGGCTCCAGAGAAGTTGTTGTAGCCTGCAAAGTGAATCTCTCATCTTCACAGCTCCCATTTCACTGCACGGACCTCCTCTGATGGCACAGAACAAGTGTTGGGTGTTCTTTTTTTTTTTTCTTTCTTTTTTTTTTTCCCCTTCTTTTCCTGATGTGGGCATTATGCATTCTGAGCAGCCCAGTGCCTTTCTGGAAGCAGTTTTTATTAACAGTGTCAAGGAAAAAGAAGCTGTCGCTGAGAAATTCTGTGGCTTTTCCTCTCCTTTTATACAGCCTGTTTTGAACTATGGCCTTTCTGCACAACAGGGAAAAGTGAAGTTTGCAGAATGTCAACATAAGCAGCTCTGCTTAGCAGGCTGAAGCTAAAAGCAGTTTTATGGAAGAATTTAGGTTAAATTTCAAACACCGCACCTAATGTCAAAGCAAAAATTGTTTCCTCATCAGCTCTGATCTTTAAAGACACAGAAATGTAAATGCTAATTTTGAGCTGAACACATCACAGCTTAACTAACATAGGAGTCATCTATTAAACATTCAAGTAAGACAAATAGTAAGACAGTACCCTATATCTCCTATTCCCTGAGGCCCCTGGAAATTATAACTAAATTGCTGAATGACTTTGCAACCAAGCCAATACTGTTTATTTGTGCACATAGATTGTATTTCTTAGGGACATCCTTCTGCCCACAGCTGGGTTGCTGGTGCATGTTAAGAACGTGGCTGGACCCCTTGTTAGCTCTGCTTTTGCACAGAGGACGGATGAAACCTCTTCTGCCATTAAAGTGCCTTTACTGTGTATTGCATGACAGAAAGCAAACACTGTGGATTAACTCTTCATTTCTCCTACGCTCACGAACACAGCAGGTGTAGTCAAAAGGCCTGGACTTCAGAATTAAAACATGCCCCTGCTAGTGATCAGTAAAAGACAAGACTGCTTCATCAGGAAATATTTGCAGGGCTGGTGATGTAGGCAAAAAAATAGATTTTACATACCTGATATTAGGTTTACCATTTCCCGTTCTATTGCAGTCCCATTGCCTCATCTGCTTTGAATACATTAAGTGACTGAGGAGTTGTGATAAGTTTGAAACACTGGCTGCAACAATCAGCAAGACTAATTTTGCTACTAGTTCTTCTTCAATATCTCACTACACTTCAAGTATAAATATCAGAACGCTTTCTTCCTCTGTTACATTAACCTAAATCCATAGTATGTCCAGTAAAGCCAGCATAGATACTCCAGCCATATCCTGAGGTAAAAGACAGCATTTCCCTGATGGACTTCTTGCCCAGGTGCCACTATGATCTCTCTCACTTAATTAATTTTTTATCTCCAGTGGTAATTTCTTTCAAGCATTTTTGTGTCTGTCAGATTTGTAGTTCTCTGGTTTTTAAAAAAACTTAAACCTCCGTGCCTTGCAGATGCTGCATATACATTCATACTTTAATGCCAGAACTTCATTGATGTTTCCTGTGAGCATTTTTTAACATGCTTGGTAGTAACTATGGCCAGTCTGCTTCCCTGAGTGAGCTGAACCTGTAGCTTCCTCTCAGAGGACATACCCTGGCAAGCAGGTATCTGCCCCAGCTCCAGAAAAGCTGCCGTAAGTCCAGCAGTAATCTACCCACAGCAGTGTAGGCAAGCCAGTGTCCTCTCCAACACACTTTCAAATCCCATAAGGACACCCTCTGGATTGTCCAGCAGCAAGCCAGGCAGACGTACCTGTCTGCCTTACCAAACATCTCACAAACACCAGTGTTGCTGCAAATAACAACTCCCCCAGCCTTCCAATCAGCTCTGGTACTGGGTCAAATTTCACTTTCCTGGGTTTACTGTAGTAATTTGTTCAGTTTCTGCTCATGCTCTTACTCTAACCCAGCATTTTCCAGTGCTGCAGGAAAAACAGGGAGCTCACACAGCTAGTTAATCAACATGAAAGTAACTCCTGCAACAAAGAACATGACTGGCTTTTTCGCATTCACAGACTAGTTCTCAAGATATGTTTACTGATCTACGGATATACAAACTTCCACATAAGAGCCTCATTTATTTTCATTAAAGCCTCGTTTATTTTCCTAGCATTGAAACCCTATCAATTTTTATCACGATCTCTTTTCACTTGGTGACATATATTTATTCTCCTCTTTTCCAAACACAGTGTAGGTGAGATCAAACCTTTCAGCGAAGTACAGCTGATGTTATCAAGTTGTCTTGCCATGAGCAAGTAGAGATAAACTGTATTGTCTTTCCAGGTCTTGAGGCTGGGTATATGAAAGTAGCTGCTGATTTGATATTAGTGATTTGAGTTGATATTAGTTCAATGAGTGTGAACTGCACTCTGAGATATAAAAAAACCCCTGTGTACACAAAATTAATTGGTCTTACTGGATGAGTGCCCCAGGACATTGTCTGTAGCTGGTCATATTTAGACAAAAAACATATAAAGTGCTGCAGAACTGTAAGGCTTCTCTAAGACACTGAACAGAGACTACTGTTTTGTAGAGATAAAGCAGAATGCTATCTGCAAAAAAAAGGGCAGTGCTCTTTCTGTTCCTTGTTATGAGCCATGATTGCACGAACCTCTGGGCAGGCTGGGGCGAACGCAGGAGGCTCAGTGTGGAGAGCTCAGGAGAAGGGACAGAGGGCACTCCTGCACTGTGCCCTCCTTTGAGAGGCTCTGACTGGGACTCATTCAGCAATGAACACATGGAGAATTGTTGAACTGTCTGATGGCAGCTATAGCAGGAATTAAATTTCTCCAGAGCTGACCATGGGTTCAAAGTCACTACTGACAGCCTTTTCTGCACCACTTTGGTAAGACCACTTCTGTGAGCATCCTTAAAAACCAGCGGTATTCAATGTCCACCCAGCACTGTGGATCCTGTTGCACTCATCCAGCTTGCTTCCAAACAGGAGCTCCGTACAGTTTTCTGATTTAAAGAATAACAAAACATCTAGAACATACGTGCTTCTCAAAAGACTTTTGGAATTATTTTAATGAAGGCTTTGGTCAGGTATTTCTGTACATGCTTAAATACCCGCCTGTGCTGGTACTGTTTGTGTTCAGCAACTGCAGATCTTTCAGGCTCTCCAAAAATACCCCTCTGTTTCTTTCTACAAGAACATGATAGTGGATAGCAGTAGCTTTGTAGGGCTTCAAAATGTGCCTGCTTTCCCCCTAACCTCCTTTTTTTATATAACAGCTGCTCTTTTATTTCCTATCACAATTGTGGGTAAGATGGGATGGAGCACGAACAAGATGGCATATTATTGACAGCATGCAGCTGGTGTTATTTTCCAATTAAAAAATCCTTGTTGGGCATATGAAAGAACTGTCTAGTTTATGCCCAGTTGTGACAATGCTATCAAGCTGAGCCTTCAGCTGAGATTTTATTTCACAGAAGATAAGCAATCTTTGGTTGCTGGTAGAAGAACAAGGGTTTAATATCCCAGCCAGCACAAAGTTGGTGATGAATGTGTTGTTAGCCATTTCCAAATGTTTGCCATATTGTATAGCTGTGCCAGAAATGTTTCTTAATGCTTCCTGAGCAACTACTCTGTAAACTGCCCCAAGCCCTTCTAATGCCAATGGAGCTGTTAAAATCTGCTTCAGCAGGGACCCTGACTGATTCTGCTCTGCTGGGGCAGGGAGACCTGTCAGACTATCAGCTGGTGGTTTAAGAACATCACTGTTCAATGTACACAGAATTGTTTGTGTATTTAGTTGCCTAATTGTGACAAGTCTCTTCTGGGCATGAGGGACTAAGATTTAAAAAAAAAACTTACAGCTTTGCCAACAAAACTCCTTCTTCCCCTCACAGGGATGTTAGTATGCACGTTTTTGATACAATGGTAAATTTGCACTACCTGCTTCAAAACTTCTCAATTAAGTGCCCTTAAGACACTTTATTTGTAACATGAGAATAACAACGTATTTTTTCCCTATCCTCTCTCTCAGCCACTGGAAAAATCTTAGAATACATGATTAAAGTCTAGCAAAAGTAATAGCAATGGTAATTGGATAGCAGAGACTATAGTGCCTCATTAAATGACTATTACAGAGTTTGATGACTATTACAGATCACCTGCCTAAACACCTGACTAAACTAAGGAAATTCAGAGAAACAACTGCTCTCCAAACACAGTGACATTTGTTATCTGTACTTATTGTTCAACAAAACTGAGATTGCAAAACCTAAACTATGCGTTCTCCAAGTTTTTCATTTTTTAATTAACTACATGGTGTTGGTCAGTAAGCACCAGCCCATGCTGACACAAAGAATAAAGCATGCCTTTTTTACGGTCACTGAAAACTAAGAAAAATAGAAAAGTTATTTGCAATCCTTCCTACATAATTAAAGACATGTTGATAACCATTAACAAAAAGTTAATATATATGAGAAAAAATTAGGTGGTGTGTTGTACGTGGTAGGTAATTAAATTAAAAGTTGAGAGTTTACCGACCATACTAAAAGTGCTCTGAACCAGGACTGTCAATGTTTAGGTCACTGTAAAATTACAACATTACGTCTCACCTATTAATTAAAACAATCATTGAAACTAGGCACATCCTATATGAGAAAAATGAATTATTCAAATGTCTTTAACAGCATATTGACATTTTAATTGTACACTGGCATTAACAACACTAAAAGGTGCTTTAAATGTCTTTCAGCTACTAGATTTTTTTGCTATTAAATTCCTTTGAATTTCAAAGCAGCTAGAGAAATCTCTTGTTTTAAGGGCTAACCTGCCCTCCCAATTCAGCATCATTATACGGCACACCTCCTTATAATCAATATAAACATCACAGAAAAGAAACTGGGTGCTACTCAACATCCTGTCCACCAATTATGCTTTGCTATTTCTAGATAGAGTAGTGGCTCTGCGGAGCAAGCACACCCTACAGCAAATTCCCAGCTCTTGATAAATATGTCAGTGCTACAGAGGTCAAACAAGAGCACGAGGCAGTCTGTGCTCCTCCGCTGAGCAATCCTCACCGGGTGACAGTGGATGAATGCAGCTGGGGATCTGGTCCATCACACAATAGCTCTAGTGCCCTGAACCCTGGGCAGCTGCACTGACAAATTAGACATGGCCTCTTTTATTGAAAAAGCACATCAGGGTCCTGGGGCAATGACAGTTTTTCCCTCTTTTAGTAAGACACACTTCTACTGCTCATTGCAGCCTGGAAATGGATGGCCTGACTTGAAATCTATGCAGGTGGACAATTACAGGTCAAGGATACCTGCTGTTTCCAGAAGCCACATTTGACATTTGATGATATCTATTTTAACCTTTACAGTTTTATTTGTAGGATCCACTAATCTGGGAGCAGAGAAGCTCTGTTTTCATGACCAGGGGTTGCACATCAACATAACTGCTTCTGTCACCAATGTTGTAATTTTTTTTTTTGGCTACCAAACAGGAAATCGCTCTTGGTTCTAATCTTGCCACTCAACATTTCCACTTCTGCTAGTTAAATCTGAAATCTGTACTGTTAGTGAAATGTAGAAACGTTTTGAGTTCTGAAAATGTTAAGTGAGTGCCAGTGCTAAAGTATAGGCATTTCTTTAAGTGTGGCACAGGCAGTTGGTGTGTGTTGGAATATACCCCCACCATCATTCTGATTTCCTCATCCTTGCCTGTCTTTTGCAGTTAAATCTGTTCCTTTCCTTACACTTTCAGATGGCTACTATAGAAAATCTGTGACTAAATGAGCTGGAGCTTTCTTTACTTAAGGTTTGAAACGAAGATTTAGTCACAGGAAGGCACACTAAATCACTGCCTCGTACTCTATTATAACCCCATGTGTAAGTAAAATTGGCTTAAGGATGTGGCCCTGCTCAGGGATTTAGCTCCTGACATCTTTTCTGAATGCCTTGTCTCTGCTGTCTCTTCACTCTTGTTCTCAGAGAAACTTACAAAAGCATAATAAAAACAAATTTGAAGAAAGTCTATTGTCAGAAACATCCTTCCAGCATTCTTCTTTCATGAATTTTATATACAATTTCCATTTTATTAATTAGCATCTACTTTTCTACTGCCACTGTTTGAACTTGAGGATGTAATCTGAGATGATTAGCTGTCTCTAGCCCTGGGAGCAGACAGCTCATACATGCAAGAGAACAGAAGAAGGATCAGTGTCATTTCTCTGGACAAGTCTGGTGTGTTCCCTTAATCCTGACTAGACAGCCCTCCTGGTGCATGTCACAGGATACCAGCGATTCCAGTGTGGTGATGTCATCAATCTTCTGGTACGTTTGCAAGTTATTAGCCTGGTCTAGTGACTCAGGTATCTGGCCACTAAAAACCATGCTGGGAAATTTGGTCCCATTTAACTGTTAACAATGGCTTTCTGGTGTCTATCTGATGTGGTGCTGAAACAGTGCTCCACAGTAGGTACGCTGGGATTAGTCTGTGAGACTTTCAGTTCCTGGATAAGTTGCTCATTAGAGCCATTTTAGGCAAATATAGGGTTGGTTGGTTGTTGTAAAAAATATAGTTTTAAAAATTTCAGCCAAGCAACTAGTATATAAATAAGGCCTCCCTCTGGAAACAGGGATGTTTAGAGTAAGCTGATGCTAATTTACTTAAGAACATTTCAGAAAAAAAATCTATAGTGCTTTGTTTAGCACAGACTCATCCAAAAAACCTCTGTTTCCATCCTAATGGGAAAAGTCAGTATGTTTTAATCTAGACGTGGATCTATACAAGTTTAAATGGACTAAAACCCATGTCACCTTGTCTTGTCTAGGTGAAATCACTTTGTGAACCACTACAGCTCTGAGTAACCACACCTCTCACTCCAAATCTCAGCCACATGCTACAGAATCATAGACAGAATCAGAGCAAATCCTCTACTCCCTTTCTCACAACATTCTCTTACCAGACTGTGGGCAAAGGACTTAAAAGTATAGTAAATGAAGGATCTGGTCTGATTCAATCTCCATTGTTTCCTCAGCCCTTGAAACTTAGTGATCTGCAAAGTACTTGTAATTATGTATGGGCATACAAAGGTTTGAGATATGGGGAAGAATAGCAGTTTTTGCATAGTTTTCCCCAGATGCACATGCCTTGGATGAATACATCTCTTCCCAATCCCATCCAGGCAAAACTGTGTAACTCCTTCTCCCATTACCCTTACACTTGTTTTAGGATCAATCAGTTCCTTCTGACAGTGTCGGGACAATGATACTGATGAAATACAGAGCATTTGCTTCACCTTGAAAGTCCAAGCCCTTCCACTCAGACCTGCAAACACTGACTCAAAACCTGAGTTTTGATGAATTTTGTGCCACTTTAATTCCTCATCTGAATTATTACATAATGCCAACAAGATAATAACAATGTTCCTCTGTTTTCTCTGATACAGAAACTGCTCTGAGTCTTTTAGATGCTTGTACATATTAGCATATAACAATATTTTTGTGTAAAGACATACTCTGAAAATGTACTTCTTGGTGCAAAACTCAGCTCTCCTGTTGTGAATATCAGTTGTTTAATTTATGAAAAAAAAAGAAAAAAAAAATCATGCGAAAAAAAGAGTCTGAAGATTTGTTTTGCCACAGATTTTTTCCCCACTCATTTTATGTGTACTTGTAAAGCATCTTGTAATATCAGCACTTTACATTTTTTATCATAACTGTACCTGAAGTTTCTTATAATTTTGTCTCACTGCAGCAGAATCTGCCTGAACATTTGCAGACTCTCCAGAGACAAGCATTGTCAGCACTTGGCAAATCTTTCAAGTAGTGATAATCACAGTAAAATTTAGTAACACTGCCACTTGTGTACAATATGAAATATCTTCTGGAGGCACGTTTTGAAATGAACAGCTCTTGGGGTCTCCAACAGCAGAGCTCTCTCCAAATAGAGGAGCTGACTATTGCTAATGATGTTCCAGAGGAAGAGATGCAGTTATTCATAATAATAATACAGATTATACAATCTATAAAATAATAGGTGCTACCAGACACTGTCTCTAAAGCACTCTTGATACCCAAATAAACCATCAGCTCTTAACTCTGTAAACTGTGTTCATCACATCCCACTTCTAGTCAGCTTTTTACCTTTGTTACATGGGTATCAGCAAAAGGCTTGCTATGGAAAAGAGATACCACCTCACAATCTTTACCTAACGGTGCTGAGACAAGTAAGAATACAAACATTAAAGACTGCTAACCACGACACTTTTGTCATTCAGTGCCCGGCTCAGCCACTTCCACCTCAATGCTGTGAACAAGAAGCTGTACCAGAGCCACAAAATTTTCAACCAATTTATCAAAACCGTAATTAAAAGGCAGGTTCCAGGCAATTAGGGAATGAGTGAAGAAAACGGAGCTATTGGCTACATTTGCACTAATGAACCCAATACTAGAAAAGCATGAGGCATTTCTGAACGGAGGCAGGAAGGACAGGAGGCAGCAGAGAAGGGCAGCAGGGTAACGAGGGACAAGGCCAGCTACTCTTGAAGAAAATCACTTTTTTTCCTTCATGGAGGCCTGTCTAAGAGCTGTACATCTCTACTCCCCCCTTCGTTAGTAGGATGACTACAGAGGGACGCAGCACTACAGCACTACTGGGGGTACTCTACAGAGGGTAAAGCCTTGGAAGCTCCACAGGAGGAGCTTCATGACTCCGACTGTGGAGGGAGGAAGACCAAGTACAATGGCAGCAGGGGGGAAGGTTAGACAGCAAGGTTAGGGAAACTGTTCCAACAAAGGTGAGAAACACACAGTTAAATTAACACTAAAACACAGCAAGAAAGAAAATAAAACATAAACATACTCTAGAACATGTGCTCTTTTTTTTTTTCTTTTTTTTTTGGTGGATTTTTTGTGGGTTTTTTTGTTTGATTTAGTTTCTCAGGGAGATGGGCAGAGAATAGGAAAGAGGGTTGCAGTTTGCCCAATCAGAGCTATTTTTTTTTTCCCCTGCAATAGAAAGGGCAGATTCCTTAATGGCCAAAATGAAAATGCCAATGGGATGGCAATGCACAATTCCCACTCTATGGGTTGCACTACACATTTTCATCTTGGCAAGAAATGTGGTGTAGCTCAGAAACAACAGTCCCAGAGTATATTTAGCTACTAAAGCTGTGGCACACAAATGTCACATTCCCATGAGTCAACCCTTTTAAAGAACCCCGTCTTCACGCCCCCACAGATATTCCCCAAGATGCCTGCACTGAATTAAAAGTGAAGCATATGGATGGATGTGACATCATCAAAGCAACTGTGTTACAGTAAAGAAAACAGCAAGTGGATTCTATACAATTAGTACAATCAGTATGGAGCCATTTGTGAGCACAGAAAAAAGAAAGAAAACACTGCTCAAAGGAATAGACACAACCAATGAAGAAAAACACAAAGCACCTTGCAAAACAAGGAGAAAATATTTAAAAAAAAAATTCTTTGTGAATGGGTGAAAGCAAAAGAAATCACAGCAAAAGTGGAAACAAAATCTTGATAAAAGGATTGTAAGTGTAACATTTCTTGATTTAATTTTGTGTAAGAACTCTTTCCTTTGCCCTTTTGAAACAATAACTCAATAGAATTTTGGAGCCAAGTGGCTCTGACTGGGCAAGGCAAGGAGCAACAACACACAAATTGATGGTAATGGTAAACAACCATGCGGTCACCTCTGCCGCCATTGTTTTGATGGGTGTAGACTGGTTCCAGCTTCGTCAATATTCGTAATTAGGCAACAAAGAATGCATGATATTTAAATGACCCTGTCAAGTACTAATAAGGCTTTTTGGTAACCATCACTCCCTGGGGAGGGAAGTATTGAGTGTAAGCCACTTCAACAGTCAGTGAATTGAAGCAAAAATGATTAGAATCCAACAGCTATACATTTATTAATATTTTCACTGCATGCCCTTCTGAAAGCTGCTAGTGGCATACAAGATGCTTTTAAGAGCTAGCTTTCCATCTATTAAGCATTGCTTTGCAGAAGACTTGTGAAGCAGGGACCCACACATAACAAACAGTGCCATTAAAATGCATACACATCTCTGCATTCCTCTGGGTACATAAAGGGGCAGATCTTCCACTATTGGTGGTTTCTGACACCATTCCCCTGTCTGGCAGCAGCAGAGGAGCTGTGTTCAAGGATCCTCACTCTCTCCCTTCCTTCTTTTCTTTCTGTCCTTCATTCCTACTTAAATCTGCTTAACGACATCTCCCCCTTTTAGGGTGGACAAGAGGAAGATACCACTTACTTTCAGAAGTGGGAACACTGGATTTCCTAAGAAATGTCCTCTTGCCTGGAGTATTTTGTATAACAGGTGTTACAGATTGGACAGAGAAAGAAAAGATCCTAATTTTTTGGCTGTCAGCATTATCACTGACATTACTGAGAGAAAGAGGAATGGTAGGTAAATCACATGTCATCTTTTACGAGGGCATGCAGGTTTATCTGCCTTCCCTCCACTATGTAAGTGATAACCAGAAACCACTTTTTCTCAATTGCCTTTCTACAGCTGAAGAGCGAGGGAGGAGGAATTAAAAAAATGAAGATGATATCTCAAACTGAGCTTAAACAGGAATTAGGAGTGTGAGCTTTCATCTTCAGTACTGTCAGTCCTTTGCACCTGAAATCATGGTTTTGCGTATTGCAGCCATCTGAAATTCTTCCTCTGCCAAGGCTCAGCAGCCCACAGGTCTGCAGGGTGCAAAGAGGCTCCTCTGTGCTTAACACACAGGTAACACTGATCAGATTCTAGAAATTCACTTTTTTGGTTTAGATTTTGTAGTCATTCTCCCAGAATGTCCATAGGATCAAGCTCTACAAAGAAATTGTTCAAACAGGGGCAGTTTTTTCCCTTTTTCTATAGGAAGAGCTAATTAGCTGGGAGGTGGGGGACAACCGCACATCCTCTGTCTGTGGGAATTTAAATCTTCGTATTCAATTTCCTGCCAATAAGCCTAAAAGCCAAGGGTACTAGATTAATGTTTTCCATGGTATCTCAAGAAATTTTTCTGTATCTCCTGCCTAATTTGACTGACCTCCGCAGCTGGAAAAGTGCTTCAGGCTTTGTCTCTGCTGGGCCAGCCAGGTGACAGCCCCATTGCCTTTATGATTAGGAACTGTGAAGACTCTGAGGTCAGTCCCGGGGAGTTCAGTGAGAAACCCTGGATATCCCTGGACTGTGGGAGGCACCGTGTGTGTGGGGCTGTTATGAATAACAGGCACTTAGGTCACAGTCTGGGTCCAGACCACCAGCAGCTCTTCGTGCAGCTCTGCGGAAGACTGTTCTATTATGTTAATGTGCTCGTCTCCCCTTGCTGAAAATCTCCACAACCAATGCAGAGAATTCAAGATTCAGTGGGTCAGATGGAGGGGAAGGAATATGATTTAGTAACATACTAGTTTGGGCAGACAATGCAAAGCATCAGGTCTGGCATGCTAGTAGCTTCTCCAGGAACAGCTGATGTTTTTGTCTAATGAGTTTTTAATATAAAATGCATGAACAATAGAGACTGGAATCCACATTTCAATTAATATTTTAAGTGTTTTATATCAAGTATTCATAGCAGAATGAACTGAACTCATGTGTTTCTGCCCCTGGTGAGTGCCCTAACCACTCAGCAAGTGAGTTTTGCTCATACTCATCTTCCTTCTGACACACTGAGTACTTAATTAGTCCACACAGAGCAAAACATCTTCAGCAGAACAGAGATTGAAAGAAGAGATCTAAGAACACCCTGGAGAAGAATAACAAGGATTCAGATCTCTCTAGGCAGTGGAGCTATTTGAACCTAACTCCCCTGTTTAAAAGGAACCATTTTAAACTCTCTGAGATACAGATTAAAAGGAGCTGGAGGAATGATAAGGGTCAAGATGCAATGAGGGGCACCACCATCCTTACATAGGAGAAAAGGTTCTTCTTCTCTAAGTATGTTCAAGTGGCAAATTTTGGCAATTCTCTGCATAATTCTCTGTATGTACAGCAAAGGGGGACTGGAGGCCAAAGGACAGGGTTTGTATTAGACCCCTGTGCTTCAGCACTCGTCTGAGCACTGTGAAATGACACCTAAATCCCAACATTTTGGTGTGTGAAAAACACATACAATGTCTCCACGAGAGCAGTCACCTATGCACCATTTAATGTATGCCAATGACCACACTCTAAAAGGTATTTTATGCTCAGGTCTCACTGAAGACAGGGGGACTGAGGCCCATTGACTAGGACGACTCTCAGTTTTACTTCAATGGGTAAACTAGAGCAGTCTGTCAGTATCTATATTGGGATACTGGACCTGATGGTCACCAGCTCAAGTGACCTGATCGGTGCTGTCAAGAGTGGCAACAGCCTGGGCTGCACTGGTCATGCACTGGTGGAGTTCACAGTCCTCAGGTTTATGGGTCAGGCAAAGAGCAAAGCCAGGACTCTGAATTTTAGAAAAGCAAACTTTCAGCTCTTCAAGGAAGTCAGTATGACCCCCCAGGAAACTGCCCTCAAGGACAAGGGAACAGAACAGAGCTGGTAGGTCTTTAAGGATATCTCCCAAGAGGGAAAAGCTAGCAAAATCCAGGTGAAAGGAACTGGGCAAGGAAGACAAGGGACTGGATGGCTGTATTGGGACCTGCTGGCCAAACTAAAGAGCAAAAATGAAATGTGCAGGTGGTGGAAGAAGGGGCAGGTACCATGGTAAGGTTATAAGAACACAGTCTGATTGTGTAAGGATGGTGTCAGGAAGGCCAAGGGTTAGTTGGAGCTGAGCTTGGCAAGGGATGCAAAGAATAACAAGAAGGGCTTCTACAGGTGCGTCAGCCAGAAAAGTGAGGTTGAAGGAGGCCTACTCCACCTGGTCAGAAAGGCTGGCAAACTGCAATGGACGAGGAGAAGGCTGAGGTACTCATCTACTTTTTTGCCTCAGTCTTCACTTGCAACCTCTCTTTCCACACCTCTCAAGTGTATGGTCCACAAGACAGGGCCTGGGGGAGCAAAGTCCCTCCCACTGTAAGAGAAAATCAGTTTTGGGACAACTTGAAGAACCTGAACATACCTAAGCCTATTGAACCTGATAAGATCTGTCACAGAGTCCCAGGAACTGGCTGATTTAATTACCAACCCACTCTTCATGCTACTTGAAAAGCATGGCAGTCAGGTGAAATCACAAGTGACTGGGAAAAGGGCAACATTGTACCCATCATTATAAAAGGTAGAAAGAAGGGCCCTCAACTAACAACTTGTCAGTCTCATTATCTCTGTGCCCGGGAAGATCATGGAACATATCTTCCTAGAAGCTCTGCTAAGGCACATGGAGGACAGGGAGGTGTTCAAGCCAGCACGACTTCACCAAGGGAAAGTGCTACCTGACCAGCTTGGTGGACAGACTCCATCAATGGACAAGGAAAGAGATACATATGTCATTTGTCTGGAATTTTGGAAGGCCTTTGACATGGTCCCACACAACCACCTTCTCTCTAAATTGGAGAGAGAGATGGATTTGATGGGTGGACAATTTAATAGATAAGGAATTTGTTGGACAGTCTCATCCAGAGGGTAGTGGTCAATGGTTTGATGTCTGAATGGACATCAGTGACAAGTGGTGTCCCTCAGGGGTCAGTGCTGGGACCGGAGTGTCCATCAATGACATATTGGCATTGAGTGAACCTTCAGCAAGTTTGCAGGTGACACCAAGCTGTGTGGTGTGACCGACACTCCTGAAGGATTGGATGCCATCCAGAGGGACCTGGACAAGACTGAGAAGTAGGTCCATGAGAACCTTGAGGTTTAACAAAGTACCTGAGTCAGGCCAGCTTACAGTATCAATGCAGAATTGGGGACAGACGGATTGAGAGCATCCCCGTGAAGGACTTGGGGGGCTGGTGTATGAAAGGCTGGACAAGAGCCAGCAATGTTTGCTCACTGCCCAGAAAGCCAAATATGTCCTGGGCTGCATCCAAAGCAGAGTGGGCAGCAGGGCAGGGAAGAGGATTCTGCCCCTCTGCTCTGCCCATGTGAGACCCCACCTGCAGAGCTGTGTCCAGCACTGGGGTCCCCAGCACAGGAAAGACATGGATCACAAAGATGATCAGAGGGCTGCAGCACCTCTCCTACAAAGACAGGCTGAGAGACCTGGCGCTGTTCAGGCTGAGGAAGAAAAGGCTCTGGGAAGATGTTATAGCAGCGTTCCAGAACCTAAAGTGGGATACAAAAGGGCTGGAGAGGGACTTTTTATAAGGGCATGTAGTGTCAGGACAAGGGGAATGGCTTCAAACTGAAAGAGGGCAGATTGAAATCAGATATCAGAAAGGAATTCTTTACTCTGAAGATGGTGAATTGCTGCAACAGTTGCCCAGGGAAGCTGTTGATGGCCCATCTCTGAAAGTGTTCAAAGCCAGGTTGAATGGTGCTTGGAACAACCTGGTCAAGGGGAAAATGTTCCTGGTCATGGCAGGGGGCACCTGGAAAGAGATGATCTTTAAGGACCCTTCCAAATCAAAGCACTTCATGATTCTATGATTCTATGACTGTTGAGAGATGGAAATAATGTGAAATTAACTGAGATTTGCTGTGCTGCCCCTGGGAATTCAGAGAAAGGCAATGTAAAAATGCACCCTTAAGAACAAGAGGAAGGCATGGATCTTGCTTTGTCAGAGAACAGGGCAGATCAAATTTAAAGAGAGCTAAATCCCCCGTTTTCCTCCTTCCCATACACATGCACAAAACTCTGTAAAGGCATACACTTCTGTTTGTTTTGTGTGGTTTCTGCAGGCAGTGAATTATCTAGGGCTGAGTCTAAGATTGGCTGTTTAGTTTCAGACTTTACGATAAGCTTTTAATTATAGCACAGGAGTTGCATTACATGTTACTCTGAGCCAGCTGGAAGCAGTTACACTTTAGTCCTCCTCCCCCTCCCTCCTCACCACAGGATGTCATTTCCAAGGCCTTACCCTTCTTGTCTTGATGATTATGGGATGAAACTGCCACATATGGATCTGTATTTTCAGATGAACCAAGCGGATCCTTCCAATCCAGCATGCGTCCCCTAGCATCATAACCCTGTCGAGCGCGAGAGTCAGAAGTGGTGGTGCTTGGGACTAGGGAGCTGGAGTGTCCTGTTTACATTATAAATACAGGTAGGGAAGACAAGTCGCATTAGTCACTTACCACGCTACCTCCCCATGCTCAGGAATGTACGCACTGCTTTGCTTCTGTGACGGGTGAACATCTTGTCTTAGGCTGAGCAATGTTTCAAAAGTCCTTCAAAACATGACTCCAAAGAAAGGGGAGATTTGAACCTTACAGATCAGGGTGCCAAGAGGTGCTGCCACTGAGCCGGCAGTTCTGTGCTTCTCAGCAGAGTTAAATGCACATGAAAGAGGGTAAGCACACTTCATCTGAGTCAAGCATCCTTTGGCAGGATTCAGTACACACACCTGACTGAAACTGAAGTGTCAGCCCATGCTTTCTGGTACTAGCTCAGCCAAAAAGCAAATAAAAAATCAATTTAAAACAGAACAACTTCTAAAATGGCTGGAACCAAACAGGAATGCCAGAAGAACTACAAAATGGCCACATCATGAGGCACTCTACCTCACGCCCCCAGGGGAATGAAGGCCTGCCTAACATCAGCGTGCTCACACTGTGGCATTCCTCATTCCTCTCCAGATGGGAAATGTCCCAGGCCAGCTGCTCACACCCTCTTGCACCATCACTATTGGTCCTGTCTTAGCTGCTGGTCCAAAACAGCTCTGAAACAAGCACAAGACTGAACACCATTTCTGCTCAGAGTGACACTGAAGACAATGCCTCACCATGTGGGTCTGCCCAAGAACCCATGACTCCAGAAGCAGCTGAGACTGAGGTCTCACATGCCTTTTTTCCATTATAAATGCTCCAGATATAGTTCCTGCTATCCTGAACAAGACTGATTGGCTTCTCTCATATCATACACACCCCAACAAAGAGCACGTTCACAGAACATGCCCCACTAGAAATACAGCACAATTTGAGAGGCAGTCTGGCTGGCACAGCAATGTTCTTGCAGACTCATACATTCTTTTCAGCTAGATCCTGAGAAGTACACCAGCACCAAAAATGCTTGAGGTGCTTGAAGTCTACTCTCTCTGAAAGACGGCTCCCACCTGGACTTTCCAGCGGCTCAGCTGCTTTGGGGAGAGGGCACCAAACACCATCCACACAACAATATTTCGCCCTCGAAACCGTTCTGAAATGGTTTTGGCATACGTGCCAAAGTGAGTTATTTTCATCAGGACTCAAAGAGTTTTGGGTCCCCTTAATTTGACGTGGAGTAACTATATCCCCTTACCTACTTTTCTTAAAAAGCCCATTAAAGGAAGGATTTTTGACACATCCTCAAACACAAACTAACAGAATTGGATTATTCACAGACAGAATGGCATAGAACGTTTTTTCTTCAGATACTGCCAGACAGACTGACAGCAGCCGTCCTTTCTCCTGTCTCCTTTTGAACAGCCCAGCAAATTAATTTTCCTTCCTTAGATGAATCTCCCTTGGAGAGGAGTCCAATCACCAGGCTACAGACTGCCCTAGCAGGGACCCTCTCCCTGCTTCTTCCCTTGATCTTGCTTCACTGCTCAGAAAAATAATTTGAGACTCACTGGGGCAGAGACAGATCAACACAAGGAGCTGAAATTTAAAGCCTTACAGAGAAGGCACAGAGTTGGGCAGGTAGAGCCTGTGCTTCTGTAGTTTATTTTAAACAGCTACTGGATAAGCACAAAGCTTTTGAAAGCTGCATCTCAAAAAGGCTGTTTTAAACGGCTTCTAAAGCCATGCAGCCCCAGCTCTCAGAAGCGCAGAGAGAGATGATGAACCTAGATCCTCAATTCCACTCCAACAATCAAAAATCTACACATTGGTCACCAATGTCCCCAAGCTTTTTGATACACCCACGTGCTTAATTTTATCCAGCCCTTTCACCAGCTGCACGGTGCTGGACTACTGATGAAGTCAGCAAAATGCTGCAACTTCTATTAAGATGCCATTATGATTTAAAGGTGTCCTGTTGAATATTAATGATTTTAGAGTAAAAAATATCTGTGCTCCTCTCTAAGTTCTTGAGGAGTCCTTTTGATTTACTGCACCGAATTATATAGGGAAGCACTTTGGACTATGTTTTGCGTAGGACATGGACACAATGAACTTCTTTAACTTGTATGCTTAGAAAGGAAAATTGGTTAAATTCACAGTATTCTCACCACAAAGCCAACCTTCAACTACAGCTAATTGTTAACACGATTCAGGTCTGGATGTCAGTCTGAGGGCTTATATTGGCAACGGCAGTGGATTATTTTTAACCCTCTCATGGTAGGAAGTGTGGTTTCTCCCAGCCATCTTTCTTTAAAATGGCAAATTAAATGCTGTATTTTGTTAAGACAGAGTTTTGAATGTCACCCAAAGAGAAAAGAGAAGCCAAATGTTATCCTCTTTTTTAAAAGGTTTCCATAAGCCACAGCATGGCTGGGAACATTGGTAACACATAGATAGACAACAACGTACTCCAATCCAAATGTGTTGCCTGCTCCACAGCAGTCCTGCAGCAGGACCGTCTGTGTCCAAAGGGACAGGTAGAGGTCCCCAGCAACTGAAAACACATGCCCTCTTGAAGCAGGAATATGCTGGATCCTGAAAGCATTCACCCCAGCACTATTTTACGCTTGTCAACTCCTGTGCTCATCCCCCAAGAAACAAGACAAATAACAGGGCAGAGGACGGGCAAGAAAATAGAAATTATGGAATTTTTATGTTTTCTTTCCCCTAAGGGTTAAACCACAGTGCAAGCATTCATGGGGTTCCAGTCTTCAATTTAATACCCCATTCAGCAACAACAATAATGTGTATAGTATTTGGTCAGCTTACAAATAGTGCTGCACTCAACATAAGAAAGCAATTAGTCATTGCTTGATAAGGAGGTAAAAGAGAAGAAAATCTTGCCAAGTAGCAATCATATTTTATGTCTGTGTTTGATATGCATTTACATGCCTATATCTCTGTCCAGACACTTGCACTTTTAAGTGTGCTTAAAGGAAGAATTCTAAGGAAAAGCTATAAGTATGGTTAAAGAAAAACATTTCATAATACAGTAATCTAGAGGAAGTATATGCCTAAGGGACACATTTTCTGGGGGAAAAAAAAATATATTTCTTGAACCATATGTTGCCAATACACAGAGAACTTCCTTATAATGGAAAAGTGAAGGCATTGTGAAGATATTAATGTGTACCAGATGGTCACTAGGTAGAGAGGGGTTCTGCACAAATGCAAGAAATCAGTCTATTCTCCCTGTTACTAATGTATTAGTCTAGTACACACTGAGAAGCAAGCTTACACAGCTAATAAACTTTCTTCCATTTGATTTTGAGGAAGCAGGGCAGGAGCAGATTAAACCTTAATAGCCTGTCCCAGTTGTGTGAGAGCTGTATTTTGCAAACACTTACTACTAGGCAGTGATACTGCTCCTGTAAGCAATATCACAGTGTCCTGTAAGTGCCTGAATAACCAGTCCCACTGGGTGAATTTCACCCCTGAGCAGAGTGGCACCACAAATGTATGAGCTACTTAAGTTTCTCTCACGAACAGAGAAAAGACTGAAGTGGCAGGCAACCCAGTCCTGGCCCTCTCACACGCAGCCATTATCAAGCCTTTACAATGCGCTGTATGGTTCACAACGTGTAGTGGGCCTTTTTTTCCCATTACACCATTTTTTACCACTCTGACTTGCAAATAAGATTTGCTGAAATTTAACGAGGCTTTAGCACATCTGAGATGTGGCCAGTACCTCTGTGTTAATAATGGTTAATACAAAAACATGTGAAAAACCAATTCCGCCTTTGTTTTAAAACAAAGCCTCCGAATGACCGTACACACAGTGCTTTTCAAATGTCTTTGTTTAAAGAAAACACGTAAAAATCAAACAGACACACTTTAAAAATGTCTGGTTTAGGTGCTTCCATTATTTGCAAAAACTTTTTATTTGGAGTGCTGTAATCAAGTAACCCAGGCAGAGTAAAAGCACTTAGTGTCTATGAGCACAGATAATGATTCAGAAAGGCTGCACTTCTGTAACTATAGCTTGTTCTGAAGTGCACTTGTAAAATGTAAGGAGGTTTTTTCTCAAGTTTAAAACAAAGACAGAGATTCAATACGTATTTGATAGTTGCTCTAATATGCACAAGTAATTAGGATCTCAGAGGTTAAGATATCTGCGTGCTATCCTATTAACAGCTATAGCAACCTAATTAGACAATTAGAGGGAAAAGTTAAATCAATACTATGGAAGGAGAAAGGACTACGGCTAGGGGGTTATGTAAGGGCCCAATTCACTAAGAATTGATGTTTCCAATGGTAACTGAAGCTGCTTAGAATTTTGCAGAGGAATCTAGTTTAATCTCCTTGTTTAAATATGTGGCTCTTGCATAATTTCTCTCTGACTTTCTGCATCCAGACCTTCAGTCTGCTATCCTCTCCTTGGGTGTCACTTGAGTCACCTATGTGGACTTTGCACTTTACTTGTTTGCAACTGATCATGTGAGACTGCCTTAGGAAGAGAGCCCATGTGCCAAACTCAGGAGGAGGCTGGTGCCAAGAATACAAAGATTAATGGCTTGGTTCTCCTTTCATTCACACTGCTACGGATCGGCAGTTAGTCTGTTGAAGGAGGGTGATTTACAGTGGAGTAAATGAAGAGAATCAGGCCTTATGACTTCTTTTGGATCTTCAGATACTTTGGATATATTTAGCCCACTGAATCCAAAAGAGCCCTGAGCATTGACTTGGTTGGTATTCTGGTATATCCCAGTGTTCTGAGACCTAATCTATTATGACATACCATTTACTTCTGCATTAAACTGTACTCAGTAATATCAAAATAGACCATTCATAAAATTTTTGTTTTTTCAAGAAAAAAAAATTACTCGGAGCATTCACTACAGTTGGCAAACATGATTGTGTTTACTGAGACTGGTTTACCACCTCATCCTAGAATTTTTGCACTTCTGATGTGGGAGATCAATAAAGGTGACTAGTGGTAGGTGAAAAGAAAGCCTGACTGAAATAATATCAGAGTGGGTATTTTAAGAAAACCCATAAAAGGAGGAGTTGACTTGCACAGAGACCATCCTACTGGGACAGACCTGAGAGGGGTCAGTGAAATAATCTGGAAAGGACAGGGCATGAATGGGAGCTCATGTTCATGCTGGGTCAGCATTTCTCCATTGCACCCGTCTGTAGGGTCCAGTATACTTTAAAAGCTGGGTTAATTTACGGAATTTATCTTTGGGTCTGACTTGCCTGGACAGTAAAATGTATGCTCTTTTGTTAATGGTACTCTCTTGGACTTCAGCTTTTTTCTTTCTGCTGCTAACTTGCAACACTTTTCTGCTTTCTTGGTCAGATTAAAATATCAGTTTTTACAGAAGTTCCTACTAATACTCTAGCTGGCGGTATCCAGAACCACAGTTCTACAGCTGTAACTGCGTAGCCTATGAATGCACTCAGAAACAGGAAATCTAGAACATTTCTGGCGGATCAGCACTGTGCTCAAAGCCACTCTCTTTATCTTTACATCCAGCAGGTATGGATTTTATTATTACTCTTCTTTAATTACTGCTCTGTGCATTGGAAATACAGCAGTTTTATAATGAAAGAAAGTATAAACTGTATATGCAGATGAAACTGTCAGTCTTCCATATATTACAAAGTCTCAACTTGCCTTTGATTTTGTACATTCCCTTCACTGGTTTTCATCACCATACTTTCAAACAAGTTTCACCTGCACATTTTTCATTTCCTGGTAATAAACAGCAAGGGGAATTTGATTTTATTTTTACAAATGTTGAACAGCATTACTGTGCCTCCAGTTATTTATATTCTGCTGTACTGAGCTGTCATTGGTTCTGTTTTATACATACATATTCTGCAGGCATGAGATGAAAGGATCAATTAAAAGTTCATCACAACTTCACCTACCTCTTGCTATGTTCAGCCAAACCTGTGGTGAATTTTATCTGGCCCTGATGAACTGCTAGTCTTGTATAGCCTGAAAGAAACTTCACAAGGAGGCTCCCTCCCCACATGGAATTTTGCCACTGACTTCACTGGCAGCAATACCACACACCCTCTTAGCTTGTGAGTACTTGTCTTTGTTCAGGATGCCTAAAAAGAAAAGCTATTGCAATATATGTCTAGGTTTGAATTTAAAGTGATCATTTATTCTGCAGTGATTCCTCATGAAGACATTTATTCTTCATTCCAAGAACCAGCATAATCCACTTCCAAATACGCAGAACAAAGTGGCAGAAAGCACTACGAGCACAGATTAACAGCTGCCTCATGGGAACCTGTTACTCTAGACTTGCAGAAATGATCCTCTTCAGTTCAGGCCATTTAATTTGCTGTGTGAATTCCTTTTTTTTTTTTACAGACCAGGCCCCATTCAGACAATAAGATATTGCAAGAATGGACAACATAAATGACTCACCCTAGAAGTGACAAGAACCCTCAGGAACAGAGGCATAATCCAGTCTCAACCCACATGGGTAGAAGGCTAATTTTCCTTACGAGAGATCTTTCTGTAACCCAGGGATAGTTCTGCTGCCTTCACTAAGGTATCTCTGACTGGCTGCTGTAGCAGTAATGACATCAGCCTGGACAGCTCATGAGTGGGATGTGAGAGACTATCTTGTTTGTTTTTTTTCCTGTTGAACAGATAAGATGCATCACGGTACCCAAGTGTTTGAGTGTTCAGATGAAGCATGCTCTTAATCATGTCTGTTGGCATACCATTAAAATAGGCAATATCTGACTTTAATTAAATGGAGGCAGTTTTGAGGGAGGACAAGAAAAGAGGGATTGAAAATCAAGAGGTATGACTTAATTATAGTTGTGATTAGTGAATCGGGCCCTCAAAACTAAGACATAACAAGTAAAATAGGCTAACAACTATATGAGTACAGGAGCTACTAGCTAACACAAGGATTTGGGGAGAATTTTTGAAAACAGTCGTAAACTGACCATACACTGTGTAGTAAGACATTTCATGATCAGGTGAAGCAGTTGAAATGTCTATGAACAAAATAAATTGGGA
Source organism: Acanthornis magna (assembly GCA_036785705.1). Taxonomy (NCBI): domain Eukaryota; kingdom Metazoa; phylum Chordata; class Aves; order Passeriformes; family Acanthizidae; genus Acanthornis; species Acanthornis magna. Next base: position 3,465,577 of record JAWUZG010000236.1, on the reverse strand, counting down.
AGAAACATTAAATATAACAAAAGCATGAAAATATTTAAAAGTTTAGTAGAAAGTGATTCCTCTAAAATGGATCTGCTGTCAATAAATAATGAAACTAAGAACTTCCTTACCATTCAGGGCTACGAAGGAATCTGAAAGACAAATAACAGGGGAAAAATCATTATTTCTATCTTGTTTTTTCTTTAAAGTAGTTTGCTGCTAGTAACTGTTTATGTTTCAGCTGATATTTTTAAGTACGTGCTTTGTACATGAAGGACCCAGGCAAAACTAATATTCAGACATACCCAAAAACAATGTCTGGCTTTGAAAGTGTTCTTGACCAGCTCTGTACAAGAGGTACCAAAGTGGGAGGGCCAGTGTCCTCCCTGCTTTCTCTGCAAATCCTGGTCTAAGGCAAGGCATTGTAAGGGATGCAGCCAGCAATGTGAGTCAACAAGGACAAAACTCAGATGACCCAAGACCACATGAAGTAATAAGATCAGCTGGGTTAGCAGGGAAGGAAATCTACCCCTGTGCAGTGTCAAGGTTCAATGCATCATTCAGCGCTAAAGAGGGATTTAAGCAGAGCATGGGCTTTGTTGCTCTCTGCACAGAAGCAGATTCCTCTCCATGCGCACAATGTGCCGTTCCTGAATAATTTCCTACTCTTCTTTGATATGTAACTGATATCAGGCACACTACACTCCTGCCTAACCTATTTACCCGAGGAGAGCAGAACTGGCTGAAAAGGGCAAAGATACACCAGCTGGGAACTGACCTGATTTTGGTGCTAACCCATTTTTCAGGGGAACAGAGGGAAGGCCTACATGTACACCTCCTTCAAAAATCTTTGAGACAGTCTGTATTACCCTATCTTATGACAGAGGCTGAAATCCTTGTACCCCTTCAAGCACAGTGATCATAGTAATTAATGGCGCTTGAATAAAGATGCACAAGGCATGAGAAGTCTCTGGCTTTCTCCAGAGCAGCTGGCCCACACTGTGTCCCACGGCACAGTCTAGCCCTCTGTCATTTTGCTCTGTATTGTAGAAGTAATCACTCCCTCATGTATATTGATTCATCACCTTCATCAGTTTTATTGCATGAGTGTGAATTACTCTGAAAAGAATGTGAGTCTTGATTTCATGAGGTTTATAAATAATATTTGGAGCTTAGAATTAAACCAACCTCAGTGAGAATATTTGGAACAAGAGCTGTCCTGAACACAGATGTTGGTATTCCTGAAGGCTCAGACATCAGCATGCAAGGTTTCTTTACGTGCAGTGCAAGCTATGCACTTTTAAGCATTTCAGTACAAAACTGTAAATGTTTAAACACTGTGTTTAAGCTTCCAGATCACGATGTCAGTACCTGAGGTTTGCCATTAAAATTCCTTAGGCAATGCCAATAGTACCTGACCCTTAATATCAAGAGGTTGTCCAGAATGCATGTAAAATTCCCTAAGATTCACAAACTAAGCAGTTGTAATTTCTTGATCCAGATCCAAAACTGAAGATATATTTCACTGTCTCACTGTGCTGCCTGGGAATGTAGTCCAAGTCACAGACTACATCAAGAAACCAAGCCACTTCTGTACATCTACATAAACAACTCAACCACCATGGCTAATAAAGACAATGACCCCAATTCATTATGCCATTGCTGTAATCAATATCCTCTAGAGCTGAGCTTTTCTCATTATGTAACCACTTTGAAGTCCGGTGTTTGTATAAATCACATGAACTGGGCTATTTTCCTCAAACACATTTAAACAACAGTTCTTCTTCTGAACCTGCATCATTAGCTACATTGCTGTCCCTGCTGTGGCTTATATTGCTACAAAAGAATGCCTGACAGGTAATGGTGATTTGAGGCATTCAGAAGGATACTGTGACACATGGTAAATAGAGGTAAAAGCTTTGCTTACTTTGGCAGTCACCCAGGCCATCTGTATTGCCACGTTCTATGTCCTGTTCAAATGCCAGTCTAAATAATAGAAAGAAACAAAACAGTATGAATAACAACAGTCACAGGCATAACCAGAAAGAACTTATCACATGTTCAATTGAAATAAATCCCTGCTGTGAAACTTGCTATTTCTTTGGAAATTCCACACAAAGGCTGAAAAACTGCAACATACACATTTGAGCTATTCATCATTGCTTAATGACTTCTTGGCTCCTGATGATACTTTGTCTTTATGTTATTACATTTTAAAAATCCACTGCATGCCTCATTACCAAGGGAAGAAAACAGACTTGTATTTTTTAAACTGTTAAATATATGATATTATGGGGAGCAACTGTAAGCTGTGCACAGAGCAGACTGGGTGTGCTGGCATTGGTGTGAGAAGGAAGGTAATCCACTGGGCAGGTACTGTGCTGGGGGAAGACAACCTGCACTTCAACAATCACCTAGGAACAACGCTGGATGATGCTGCAAGGCATAAGGTCCATCCCACAAAAAGTATTCCCTTTAACTCAGGGGGTTCTACTGAAAAACACTCACAGGTTTTCTGGCTAACATGCTCAGCTTATGTTCCTAACCTCTGTCTGTGATTTTGGAGAATTATTGAAGCTCTTTTTCCAACTTCCTGTGTGGTCAAAGGTGAATGACAAGAACCTTGGAAAACTTCCAAATACAAGCCCTTGTCTACATTAGGATCCTGCCCTTGAGGACCCTTGCAGACAGCTCATTCTAATCCTGTGTTCTTAAAACACCTGCTTAACTGTAACCTACTCCAGGAGGGTACCTGACATCTCTGCCTCCTGTTGGCTAGCTTAGAAGGTCACCAGATATCTTCACAGCTGATCTGGACCCCCTTCCCAAGCACTGGACAGAACATGAGCTGCCTTGCTCACTTTTGGACTTCATCACTGCAAGCTGCACTGCCTCTGTCTTGACGGATCTACTGAAGAAAGTGGGAGCTGATTTTAAAAGTGAGGTATGAAGTCCCCTACAACTTGCCATGGAAGTTGAAGAAGTCTCAAACTCTTCTGGAGTGCTGAAAAACCTGATATGGACACAGGTGCCTTTTAACATTATTCTGCCAATGTCCAATCAGGAACAACCCACATTTTTATAGTAAAGCATATGCAAACACACGCAGCTATAGCATCGCCAGTGTACAAAATAACTTGAGTTGAAATAGCAAATTAAGAAAAAGACAGAAGCACAGGGATTGCAACTTGTCCATTACATCTGAGGACCTGTACAAAAGCAGGGTTAAGTGGGATCAGATGTGGGACTGTCAAAGCTCTGGGATGTCTGTGTTACACTGCCACTACTACCTTGAGGGAGTATAGCTGTATACCTCAGAGTAGGCAATCATGAGGTGTGTCAGAAGAGGCCAAGAAATGTGAGCTCTGAAGTGGGTTAGCTCCCTGTAACCTTCACAGACTTTCATTATCATAAAATAATTAAATTCCACTGTTAAGCAAGGGGAGATCCAGCACTTTTCTAAATCTGCTTTAAGCCCTTACTGTGCTCTGTGATTCCTCTTAGTAACGCACAGTAAATTAGAAGGACTGGTTTTGTTTTCAGTGGACAAATTACTTCAGTAATTTAATTTGGATTCTATTGCCTCTTTAATCAGCTGTGATGGCTCCAGTGTAGGCTGGTCCAGACATATCCATCCAATTCGCTCCTTTCAATAATATGCAGACCTTAATACAGCTCTTTCATTTTCTTCTTCCTCCTCTTTCAGCAGTTACCAATCAGCTGACAGCTCACATCAAAAAAATTTGTGAGACGTTTCGGAGGCGAATGCAAATAAGGTAGAAACAAACACTTCCCACATTTTTCCCTCTCTCATTTAAAAGCCCCATGTTTCAAGCAGCTTTGCCCAAGACTGTCTGGCACCAGCGCCAGTGCTTCGTGGCCCGTCCAGCCAGAGCCCTTACTCACTTGGAGCCAAGGAGCAGCTGCGTGCACACCCCGCTGTCCTTCACCCATCCGCAGTACGGGTCTCGGGACGCTATGCAGGCCCTTGGGAAAGAAGAGCACAAGGCGGCATTCATGAGTGCTCCGGATTCCCCACTGCACAGCGGGACAGCCACCACAAAACACGTACTTTTTGCATCTGCTGTGGCGCTCGCAGCGTCCCAGCGGAACCTTGATGACGCAGGTGGAGAAGGCGACGTACAGGGCGCTGCTGGGCTTGTCGAGCTGCATGCCCATGATCCGCTTGTCCTCCAGGCCATCGTAGCTGCACCTGATTTGGATAAAAGCGAGATAAGGTTACGAATGGGCTCTGCTGGGAAACCTTAATGATCCCTCAGGCTGAAAAGAAGAAAAATCACAAAAACCTTCCAAATCAAAAAATCCCTAACAAAGGTAAATTTGAACAAGGCAAGGAAAAAGAACACAAAATGGCCACTAAAAACAGTGACAGACATATAAGCAAATATTAAAAATGCATGGGATAGTTAAGAATTGGAGAGAGACAGCACACCAGACAAGCTTCTGATGGTCCTTCATTTTTGTGTTTATTCTCCTCCAGCATTCAAAGTAGCTGAAATTTCTGCATGATTATGGCTCACTTCAAAGCCCCCTTAGGCATATTTGAGGAAGACTGAAATGTGGAAAATTTCCCTTGGAGAGCAGCTTGCTGCTTGTTGAGTTATTTGGAGAGGAATCAGAGTTTTTTATAGGATTAGAAAATTAATCTTCCTTTCCAGAACTTCACTTTTAATTATCCATCAGCTGCTGCATAGGATGGGCTATTTTCTACACATACTGAATAAAAAAAATCTTATTTCAATGTAGAGACTGATAAGCAGACATCCCCTCCCTAAACAATTTAAAATTACTCAAAAAACTTGGCTTCTCTAACTACTTCCCTTTCCGTGGGACAAATTATTCTCTGGGAAATCAGGAGTTCAAAGCCACCCATACATGCGTACAAAGAATCAGATACACACTTTTCAGGATTGTAAACATTGATCTCCTCCAGGAAAAGGCTGTCATTTAGGAAACCAGTGTTTCCCGTCCGTGCCAAGAACTTCAGGATGATTCCCTTCTCTGACCCCAAGAAAACCACGGTGTAGTTCTGATAGGGCCCAGCAGCAGAGTCAACGGCAATTTTGGTCAGGCGATATCTAAATAATAGAGCATTTTCACAGTTAAATCACAGAGATAATCACAGAATTGTCATTTATTTGATATCACTTTCTTCACTTAGTGTGCATAGCAGACTTATAGCAACCACAAAATACTTTTTTTTTTTTTTTTTAAGCACTTTTCCTACCTGACTATAAATCAGCACAGACTGCACCAGTTTGGCTCCCCAGATGTTGGGAAATTTTCATGTGTTTGCATGCCCATATGTCTAATAGCTAGCAGAAGTGTCTAGAAGTTCAGAAAGCTGAAGGGGTGCCTGGAGTCTGCGGGCATTTAAGAATTATCCTTCCAAAAGCCTGGTGATTTCTTCAGACAGGGATAGAGAATCAGCACAGTGAGCTGTTTTTTTTCAAGCTCTGTCACATTAAAAGCAGCTGAACTAGATTCAACTTTTTTTTGTCACAAAAAGCTGTGCCAGTGCAATAGTAAGATGCTAAACACCATTTTACCTCACTAAAAATAATCACACAACCGCCACTGAGGAAGTTCAGTGCTGAGGTGATATCAAATCTTGGGATGACAGAATTTATTGAAAACAAGTATACTGGTGATTTGGTACCAGGTAGCTTTACTGCCTGTCAAAGGGAAGCACTCCATGGAGCTTGCTGCTCTCAGCTTTGGTTGGAGATGCAGAACCTGACATAAAAGCCTGACAGAAGATACATTACTAAAACTAAGTCAGACCCTTTCAGAGCTAGCTGCCCGACACAGTAATTTACCCTTGTTCAGAGGAAGAGAGGAAAATACGGCAAAAGTTAGTCACATTATCCTGTCCACAGCTGGAGGGTAGATAAGTAGTATAGTGACCACAGCAGAGAGTGGGAATGTATTTTGATAGGAAGGGGATGGTGCATTTAACACATGCTGATTTATGATATCTTTGTTTAAATCTGTTATTATTGTTTTCTTGTTGCCATAGATAGAATGCAGATTATGTGATTATTTTTGCCTGTACACTTCTGCAAACATTAAAGTTTACCAGTATACAACCTGACAAACATCTACATATCCTGTGAACACATCCTGGCAGACATGTTTGTATCCTGTGTATATATTTCTGAGTTGTCTGCCGATCCTTGCCCAAAGTTTTTACAGAGCCGTCTCAAACACTGACCCATAAGCCAACAGGCAGATCAACCTTCCTGGCACAGCCTTTCCTTCAGCATCCGGTTTCAGCACAGTGTGGCTGGAAATGACTGAGGGCTTTCCTATCATGAAAGCTGCTCAGGGAGTTCCGCAGCATCTGCTCAGCTCTGCCACCACTCCTAGCTGGACTCATGCCCAGGACACCAAGGACATTTACAGAGCTGGAGAGTATTTGAAGCAAGGCTATTAGCACAACTTGACAGCTACAATGAGGACAAGAGTTCACTTGGTGGTACGTACCTGACCATTGTTCTCAGGAACCAGGGTCGATTGACAATGGAAGGTACAGCCTCGTCCATCAGTGGATGTGTTTTGATGAAGTTCAGAGTATCATCTGGGAACTCGTTAGATGTTACATATTTTTCTAACATTGTAGAGCCAGCACAGCAACCAGGCCTATATAAAATAAGAGAGTAAAGCCAGGAAACTTATTTGACATTGAGGACAAGCTTCTTTTTGTGATGAAGGTCTCATTGAAATCTGATGTGCTTTACAGGAGTTTAACATGGAGGAGGATTGAGATGTGTGGTGGACTTGTTCAGCCTCTCAAAGGAAGCCTAAAATCCTGCTCTATCCTCCATTCAAAAGGACTTCACATGTCACTTAAGAGCACAAAGTCATTTCTTCATCAGGAGTGTTACATACAGCGTTTCTAATTTATCCACTCCTGTGGAATGTAATCACTGCATGTGCGCATTTGGCTTGACGCTTCCCACTGGCACAGGAGTTTTCTGATCCATATTTGCCTAGTTGCTCTTTCCTGGAATAAAAGCAGTCCCTATAATACAGAAGGAAGTTAAATCTTTTTAACAGGTGTGGAAGAATGCCTCTTTTAGTCATGTGTTCTAGAAAACAGACTACTGGAGAAGACAAACCTGATAGCACCCATGTAAACATTGGTTTACCCCCTGCTCAATTTGGATGAGATGATTTAAAAATGGTAGCACATTGAGGACTTTCACTGAAATGTTATCTATCATTCTTTGACAACTTAAATGCAAATCTGCTCACATTATTTTAAAACTCTACCCTGCTCCTAAGAGGTAACGCAATCTTCTTTCTTGGACTGGCCATCTCTCAAAGGAAGCAGCAAAATGCTTTGCTTGCTAGTATTACGTAGGTAATTTTCTCCAGTAAAAGGTCCATTTGATCCCATTTTCTAGAGCACTATGATTCCTCAAACCTTTGAGCCTGTGTGAGATGGGAAGATGAAAGGTGGACCATTCACTCAGAAACACACTCCAGCATCCAATTTTCATCTACTCTGTTGTGGGTAGAGTCACTGGCATCAAGAGTAATGTCAGCTTGAACAAAGTATAGGACTGGTCCTATCATCTGTGTTGCTCAGCTTTAGATAAATATTCAAACATTAGGTAAATAAATCTTGTGTGGGAAGGTAGCACAGGACTTGAAGGAATTATCTGTGTCAACATGGCTGGTCCCAAAAGGGCTGAGTGAGGAACACGACATGCAGACACTGTGTGCTCTTCCCTCTTCATATCCAAAATATTTTGGTTGTCTTGTAATTGCATGTAGAACTAGCAATGGAGAGAAGGAGAAACCAAGGGCATCACTGGTTTCCTAGGCCCTTGCCAGGGCATTGACCTGTGAGGCAACATTCCCAGAGAACTCGAGAGAGCAGCCTGCACCTTCTGGCACTGTGATGTCTACGGTTTCTGTATATCTAATCTGGAGGCCTATTTACTCCTAAATCCTAATAGCATGATTGGATTAATCCTGTTTTAATCTCAAAACTGGTTTAATTGAGTCAACATAAATCCAAGTAAACCCTGCTGTCTGGCCAAACAGGGAAACAATGCCCCTGAAAGGCTCTGGTAGGTTTCTGAGAAATGTTAGGATCAATACGGGCAGTAACGTACCTGCACCCAGATAAAAATTACCTTATTTCAAAGGCGCCTCTCATGTACTTCAACATGAGCTAGAAGTAATGATTATTCCTGTTAAGCAGATTGATGGCCAAATGTTACATGAAACACTGTTCACAATTCACATTATCTCCTTCAGGCTTAGAAACAGCAATATTATCCCACCTTCATCAAAACTGTTAGCCTGTTATTGGCTCAGCCCAAACTCATAATGAAACTTGCTCTTCTTCTTTTCCCCTGAAAGTGATTTCTCCTTCTTCTCTTCCCCTTCCCTGCCAATACATCCCAGTAAGGGCCAAACAAATGACCTTGGAGCCCTTGTGCAGCCTTGCACTCCCACAGGCCACTGCATCAACAAATTGTTTGGAACACTGCAAAATGGAGAAGAAAATCCTGCAATGCTGCTAGAATCTGCATTACTAAGGTTCAGACTGAAAATAGACACAGAATTTACCAGATTTTCCAGTCACCTCCAGGCTCTTGAGTGACAACTTCAGAGTAAAACCAGCACATGAATACTATACTTGGCAAATCCAAAACATGATGGGCTGAATTTGGTTTAGGCAGAAGCTCAGTTGCCACCATGGAGCTTCATAGAATCATGGAACATCCTGAGCTGGAACGGACCCACAAAGATCACTGAAGTCCAGCTCCTGGCCCTGCACAGGACACCCCAAGAGTCACACCATGTGCCATGAGAGTGTTGTCCAAACACTTTTTGAATTCTTTCAGGCTGGTACTGTGACCACTTCCCTGGGGAGCTGTTCCAGTGCCCAGCCACCCTCCAGGTGAAGAACCTTATTCTAACACCCAACCTAAACCTCCCCTGACACAACATTAGGCCATTCCCTTGGGCCCTGTCGCCCAGACAGAAGAGAGATGAGTGCTGCCCCTCCTCTTCCCCTGATGAGGAAGTTGTAGGTTGTCATGAGGTCACCCCTCAGTCTTCCCCAGGCTGAGCAAGCCAAATGGCCTCAGCCACTCCTCACGTGGTTTTCCCTCTAAGCCTTTCACCATCTTCATAGCCCTCCTTTGGGCACTCCCGAATAGCTTTAGATCCTTCTTACATTGTGGTGCTCAAAACTGCAAAGTACTTCAGATGTTTCATTCTTTTGAAGTTATTTAAGATATCACAAGCAATGTAAAACATGCATTAAAGTGGTAAGGCTTAACTGAGATAAATAAATTTATCTATATGCGTATCAGTATCTCAGAGGAGAATGCCATTGGTGTAAACGAGTTAACAAGTCTCTGGCAACAGCAACTTGTATGAAATGGTACTTGCAAGAAATATGAAGAGTGTAGAAGAGGAGCATGCAAACAAAAAGGAAGTGGAAGCAGGAAAAACAACTTGTAGGATGATGAGGTAAACTGAATCCCCAGTTTGGTGGAATGCTCTTTTTTCTCTCCATAATGCATCCACTGTGGCACTTAAACTGCATGTTAATCACAGAACAGCAAACTGCAGAACTGGTGCAGGCTTTGTAATGAGATATATCCATTACTGAACTAATTTCCAACAAGTGTGTAACTCACACCACCCTTAAGTGATTATTCTGACCAAGTGGATCTGATGCTGGCCTGATTTATGTTACACAAATCTCATTTAAGTGGAAAAAATCTCAATTGCATAGTTTAGATCCAAATTCAACTCAACTTTTATTTTACTCTTGCAACATGTATAATTGTATCTGCACCTTACAAGGCTGTCCAAATTATCAAAAAAACTCTGTAGCCTGCATGAAGGAACAGAACAATACCACTATACATGAAACATACCTGGGCTTGGGCACTCGTTCATCAGGAACTGGTGTCCATGTGGAGTCTGGAGACTTTTGTTCTTTGAATCTCCCAGTAAATACATTGGCAATGTCAAGCATATCATAGGCACAGACTGCAGAGCCAGGGATGCTGCAAAGTGACATTTCCCAGAAATTGTTACTCATTCTGCAGTTATGCATAAAACCTTGAGCGAAAAATATGCTCTGTAGAAGTCTTCCTGTCACAGGTTACTCAATCCTGAACTCTGAATACGGTATTGACAGGAAAAGTCAGCCCCATGGTAAAGCCTGAATACCAAACAGCAGGCAGCTCCTCCCAGCAGAGTTAATTTCAAATCCTCTACAGAAAGAAGTAATTGTAATAATCTTGAAGAAGGGAAAGAATCTGTGAAACTCTGGCTATCACTGCCGATGCGTGAGGAGTAATGGCCAGTCTTATTCAGAACCCATTATTTGGAAATTTAAGGTCTTCTAAGTCATAACATCTTTCAGTACCAACTCTTGTGATCCCTGTCGTGCCTCAAAAATACACTGCAGGCAGTTCAGAAGTTGGTTCCGATCAAACTGGAAGCGTGCTGCAATGTGCCATTGACCTGGCTTTTACATGTAATTCGTTCATGCTCCCACAGCCTGACATCCACGAAGTGTTCCCAATGGAAAGAAGTTAACAATGCACAGGAATTTGCTCTACTCAATGAAATGTAAAGAGCTTATAAAAGCAAATTCGATGTTATTTTAAGATCATAGCATTGCAAATTTCAACTTTTTGAATACTTGCATGCAACTCCATGACAGCATTGTCTAAACACAATTGTATTCTTACCTTCATACTTTCTGAAAAGCTTATGGGTTTACCATGGTCAGTCACTTGGAAGCATGAAATATGCATTTATCCCCCTTTCCTTTTTTTATAGACGAACTACTATATTCGTGCCTGACTTCCACTTGATTTTATTGGGTAAATAGCATGAACCCAGCTGGTAGAGGCTTTCAATCCTGCTCTTGGCTACTAGGTTACTATACATCAAAGAAAAAATGTAGCAACCATAATACGGTTACAGAGGATAAAGCTAAACTCCTAAAAGTATATAAATTGATAGAAAAACAACTGTTTGAATAGTAAATTTCAAAATGCTTTTTACAGCAGAAAAACAACAAGCAGGGAGACAGTACTAGTCTTACTTTGATCTCCACAGATTTGTCTTTTTATATGGAAGGAAACTTCAAAGCTCTATATTAATGTGATACTCCATAGCAGGAGTTTTAAATGGAGGCAGCCACACACATGTCGATGTAAGAGATGGTCAAGGGTGTATTTGGCCACACAAAGGACCTCACCCTAAAAGACAGCTCAAGACGCACTCCAGCTAGAATATTTTGCACATTCCTGAATTAAGTCCTGAAGAAAAAAAACCAACCATAAAATCTTGAGGTGTGTTTCATACAACTGAAAGTGCAGAGACCCACGCTCAACATGCATTTACACACTGATGGGGGCATTGCTGCAGTGAGAGGACCGCAACACCTTTTACTCTGGAGGGTGGCAGTTTGCAGGCCTGCAGTGTGATAAAGCTGTAAGGATGGAGCACTGTGGGTCACAGCCGAGGAGGTCCAAGCCACATCCCAACTACTGGACTACAGCCCATCACCAGCTTCTAACCTGAGTGACCTCTGGGTAGACTGAGGAATCTCCTCCATTTCACTCTAGAAGGAAACTTTGTTCCAGAGACCAAAGGTATTTGTTGCAACTTTTCCTTAGTGGAGGAGGAATGAGAGAGATGAGTCTGTGTCAGAAGTTTCACAGAACTACAGAATCACAGAACCTCCTGAACTGGAAGTGACTCACAAGGATCACTGAAGTCCAACACTTGGCCCTGCACAGGACACATGAAGAATCACACCATGTGTCTGTCCAAATGCTCCTTGATCTCTGTCAGGCTTGATCCTATGACTACTTCCCTGCAGAGCCTGTTCCAGTGCCCGACCACCCTCTGGGAGAAAAACTTTTTCTAATATCCAGCATAAACCTCCATGACTCAGCTTCCTTGAGTCCTCTTACAGGTCACCAGAGAGCAGAGATTGGTGCCTGCCCCTCCTCTTCACCTCATGAGGAAGCTCAGAACTGCTGTAAGGTCTTCCCTCAGTGCCCTCTTCTCCAGGCTGGACAAGCCGAGTGGCCTCATTCACTCCTTGTATGACTTCCCCTCAAGCCCACCACCACCTTCATAGCTTTGGATGCTCTTTAGATCCTTCTAATATTGTGGCACCCGAAACTGCCCCCAGCACTGGAGGTCAGGCCACCCCAATGCAGAGCAGAGTGGGACAATCCCCTCCCTTGCCTGGCTGGCGATGCTGTGCCTGATGTCCCCCAGGACACACTTGGCCCTCCTGGCTGCCAGCCCTGCTAATAAGCTGTCTCCTAGACTATATGCCTTCCTGTCATCTTCGATGTCTGGCAAAACTAGGGCCTATAAAATAGTATTTTGCTTTTTACACCAAGTACTTAGATTTTACAGCGCAAGATTTAAGGAAAATAATTATTCATGACACACCACAGGAAATACTAGCAGAGTGGGAGGACAATCTCAGTTTTGAGATAATTGCAAGATACAATCTATTTTCTGATGTTGAATCTCTGTTTGTTCACCTGCTTTCATTAAGCCAGACTGCATGAAAAGAGATCATCTTAATTTAAGCCTGTATTCCCTATTGGTGGCATAATTATTCCATTGCAGTTCCTATTGTTTTGATGTCAAAAGCAGTGATTATACATTACAGGCCCAGGCTTACTCTAATTTAAAGTCAGTTCAATGAATGACCTCACTGAGGTCAGGATTTGACAAGAGGTGGCAAGGGTACTGCAAAACTAAATTTCATCAATAAAATTCCTCTTTCAGCTCAGATGTTACTCTTTGAAACTGTGATATACTTTAAAATTAGAATGCTACTATTTTTTTAACTTCTCCAGGAGTTCTCAATAATTAGATACAGTTACTTTTCTAATAACTTCCAGAGAAACATGCTATAATGTGTAACAGTAATAAAATCTCTGCAGATGAACTGATGCTTTTGGATAACCACACAAACAATGGAATAGGTGTTCGGGGGACTCTCCTTCCCAGCCAGCAAGACCTTGGTTCTCTCAGGAGAGTCAGGGGGCAGCAGGGTCAATGCAGGGTCAGGGGTCAATGCAAGAGTCACCAGGGATGCATGAAACAAAGAGGAGATAACATGGTTCTTGGAGGTTTAGATATAAACAGGACACCCACAGTCCTTTCTTTGCGAGGAAAAAAAATACCGTGTTTTCTCTTTGGAGTACCATTCTGCAAGTTACACACTGCAACACTTGGTGGCTGGTGTGAATTATTCCCATGTAAAGAAAAGTATATCCGAGGAATGTGTCCAGGTAGTAAATGGCTGAAAGCCGCTCTAAGTCATCAGGTATGAAAGGCAGTAAGCAACACCAGGGTACCTTAAAATTAAACACAAACTATCGGTAAGCGCAGGGTACATAATAATGACGTTGTACGAGAAATCACTTCTTGTGCTTTCATAAAGTAAAAAGAAACTGCAGGGAAAAGCGAAACATAAAGGAAATAGAAGGTAAAAGGTTATTGTGACTATTACCTATTATATGGAGTGGAGAATGTTGCTAAAACAACATCCCGGCCATTGAAATGGATAACATCTGTGACTGCCTGCAGTATGTTAAAGTAGAAGTGTGAGTCGCCAGGAACTGAGCAGTTCAACCGAGCCTTGAGAAAGGAAGTCCACTGTTTTTCCAGCACTCTCTGAGATCCTCCCATGTCATTTTTGCAGACCTGGGCCACCCTCGGGAAAACTACCTGGAAGGAAGAGAGCAAAAATAATGGAGAAAATTAAATGCTTGCTTCAAGTAAAAAAGCAGTTGGAATACTGGTTTTAAAACATTTGGAATAACACAGCAAGGTGCTTAATTTAATACCACATTTCTATAATCTGTGAAAAATACGAAACAGAGAAAAATTAAGCTTTGGAAGAGTGTGCTATGAAAGATAAGACTGTGGCATTTACTATACAGCCATAAATCCTTCAGGAGATCTGTTCTCAACCCATATAAAACTCATTTCCATACAGACTGCTTAGCTTTCTATTTCCCCAAACAAAAGCACATTTCATATTCACAATCCCTGCAACCCACACTGCTGCTCTGATTCTTGTGTTTTCAGCACTTAAAAACTATGCAAATCTTGCTGGGCTTTTATTCCTGCTCTCCACCTTTGTGACCTTGGTCAGCTTTTCTGACTGCTTAGTCAGAAAGATACAGTGAAATTAGCAAAAATGCAGAAAGCATTTAATTATTCTTTGCGGAATGGCAGAGCACAAAATTCCTACCCCTGTTTACTCAGCACTCCAATTCATATTTCTTACAGAAAAATTTCTCCCTGCTTTGGAATCTATTTTTAACAACTATCTATTATGCTGAACTAACTACATTAGCCTTGTGCTTTTTATAATTTCAGAAGGGACTCCAGCATACACCATCACTGTTAAGAAACAACACAGTTTCCTTTCAAGACAGTGCAATGTTTCACTCCAGCCAACCTTTTGGCTCGAGCAATAGGAATCCTCTCAAAATGATGACCTTGTCACCATGATTTATGGTTCTCATTTCAAGGTCACTCGTAACAGCATTGGTCCAAGAATAGCATAAGTTTTCCTCCTCCTGAATCTGACAAAGTCATTCAAGGCAATGTTTTTGCCCTTACCTTTCCCATGCTGTTGTACTCCACTGCTATTTCCCGGAAGAAGAAGTAAATGTAATTGCCATAGTCAACTGCCTGAACAAAGTATGGTTCTAGGAAAAAAAACAAAACAACCCAAAACATCTGATTTAGGCACCATGTATAGGACACAGCATGCAAAGAGAAGCCAAATACATTCACACTTAACATCCAGAGGTGAAATGTCTGCGTTTGACAAACTTGATCAGTTTTCAGAACAAACAAATCACTGCCGCAGAAGAATCACTGTCTGGGGACAGGAGAGCTGGGAACAAGTCTGTGCAACATCACTGCAGGGTAGTTAAGTCTCTGCCACTAATACGTCTGCCCTGCGTGGAGTAAGAGGAAAGGTAAACAGGCATTTATAACTGTGTGCCTGAGAGGTCCAAGTAGTGCTCTTTATGGCATGCAGGCTGTGAGCTGAGGGAATAACAAACCACGGAACTGTTTCTGCCCACACGTGTCTGTAGCAGGAAGCAAAGTGGGACAGTTAAAGTTGACACCTGGCAAAACATTTCTGCATGCAGAAAAAGACTTGAAACTATGGCTTTGCTCTCTGTTAAAATCACTCCAAATGCTAACAATTCTTAACACCTACATGAAGCTAAACAGCACCCTCCTTAACAATGAGGGCATTTAGAGCACAGAAATTGCCTAATTCAATGGCAGCAGTATAATCGTTAAGAACTGTAACAGAAACGCTTTGTGCAATATTCTCATAATTTTACTTCCATTAATGAATCTTTACATTACAGAATAAACCTTCTATACTTCATAAAGCCTTGACTGTTACCTAACAGTGCTGTGGCAGGAATATTTTCAAACACAGCTCAAGCACACAGAGAGAGCCCTGCAAGTTCCAACCTTTACATCCAACAGATGTAAACTGGTGGATTTCAGCTCGGAAAGCT
This sequence comes from Acanthornis magna, assembly GCA_036785705.1. Lineage (NCBI taxonomy): Eukaryota > Metazoa > Chordata > Aves > Passeriformes > Acanthizidae > Acanthornis > Acanthornis magna. Next base: position 3,449,990 of record JAWUZG010000236.1, on the reverse strand, counting down.
CACTGGAATACATATTCTGATCTACCCAGCTCACAGCTTCTGTCAGGTCCAGTAACTTGGGGTCAGGAGAAGAGAGAAACAGATAAACAGATCAGTGTAAGCAAGAGATGTAATCTACTTCCTTCCTTCTGCCAGAAAGCATTGGTGAAATGAAATGACAAAAGAGGTCTGTCAGAAATCCAAGACTCTCATCAGAGATGCTGCTTTTTTTGCCTTGTTTATCTACCTTTCAACCACTTGGAGTCATGTTTAACTGTCCGCAGAGTTGGGCTGTCTCCAAGGCTCCGGTATATGACTGCATCTATTGCAAGGAAGTCGGTCACTGTGGCAGAATACAGCTTTCCCTCTGGGGAGGAAGGGAAGAAGAAACAAGGCAGGAGGATCATTAGAAATAGTACAATTGCCTTCTCTCATCAGTCAAATGAGAAGGGGGAAACAAAACCATCACTGTCTCCTTAGGAACACTGAAGGAAGGAAAAAATGCAGCTAGGTAAATGGAACTGAGTACAGAACAAGCAAGTCACCATCTTGCAAAATGGTAATTTCAGAGGGATGCTGTGAGAGAAAATAACCTTGTGGAATAATTCTTCTTTGGTTTATGTATGTCATACTGAATGATCCTATCTGGTCACATGTTGCTAGTTCAATGCTCAGAAATTCTGCCTAGGTATGTCAGCAAAACAAACATAACAGAACTGTTAGTTTTAACTGGGAGTGCAAACCAGACAGGGTTTGAAGACAGTCAGCTAATTGACACTTATGAAATTTTCTCCCCTTGAGAGCACTTCTGCTCTGCCAAAGATCACTAACAAAAAATCAAATAGCATGCTAGCAGCTCTGCCGAAACAGGAATACAAAGAGATGGAGGACGATTGTCCATCAATGTTTCTTTTCTAGCATGCATTTTAGGCATTTCCAGCATGAATTATGCATTCCTCTCTGTTAGAGAATGGAGGACAAGTGATAAGAAAGGGCTGACAAAATGGCACCCCAAGGACAACCAAAACATACAAAATTATAAGGACATAAAAGCATAAGCTTCAGCAACATTTTAAAATTTTATTTGTTGTCTAATCTGTTTGCAGGTCATGGTAACTGTACAAGACTGTTTTCATATTAAGATAGATCTTGGAACATGATGTCTGGTAGAAGCACAAACAGTGCAGCATGAGCACAGCAACTCGTGGCTCTGTTGTGTCTGCATAAAAATCAGAATTGCATAAATCTCCTTTGATAAAGATTATGTTGGTGCCTTGAAGGCACCAGCACTGATGACATATCCAGGACAAAGCAGTGAGACTTCTATTGGTCAAGCTCTCCTCATTACAGTTTCAGACAACATTTAATTTAGGACTGAGAGGGAATCTCATTAATACGTACAACTATCTCAAAGGCGGGTGCCAAGAGCACGGTGCCAGATTTTTTTCAGTGGTGCCCAGGGACAGGACAAGGAGCAATGCCCATAAATTAAAACACAAGAAGTTCCACCTCAGCATGAGGAAGAATTTCTTTACATTTAGGGTGGCAGAGCACTGGAACAGGCTTCCCCTGGAGGTTGTGGAATCCCTGTCTCTGGAGACATTCAAAACACACCTGGACACATTCCTGTGTCACCTGCTCTAGGTGACCCTGCCTTGGCAAGGCTGGTGGGTCTGGATGATTTTCAGAGCTCTGCTCCAACCCTAAAAACTCCGTGAGTTTGTGAGTTTCAGCTCCAGATTTAAAATTCAGACTGTTTTTTATTAGCAGGACTGTGTGCTTCATTATGACTCATGCAATTCTTGTCCTTATTTGGCTGCTTAAGAATGATCATTTTTTCTTAGCAAAACTGAAAAAATAATTACAACATGCTCCCCCCCCACAACCCAGATTTAAAATAGAATAAAAAGCTGAATTGTTTAGATATGGATGTCTGAACTCATGTTAATACAACCACACATTTATTTTCTTCTCTGCCAAGTTCCTGAAGACCGTGTGACCAACTACAATTCGCAGATATCAGCTGTAATAGCTATAGGCTGCAAGAAGAGCCATATTCATGTAAGTGCATCCAACAAACTCAGATGACCTGGATTAGTGCCCTAAACTGTTCTGAAACAGCTTTTCACTGTACTCTGAAAAGTTAGCATGGATATCAATATGTATGACATACAAAACAATGATTTTCTGAAGCTAGCAGATATACAGGGCATATTCCACAAATATTCATTTGAACTATTAAATTAATTCTGAATCACCATGAAGGAGTATGACCATTTCTAGAAATATTCTCTTTATTTTTAAATAATGCGAGGATTTCTTCAAAGATAAAGTGGGAGTCACCTTACTGAACTTCATCTGCACTCAAAGTGAATGTTTACAATAGGCTGGCCATAAAGGCTTTCTTGGCCAGTACACTGAAAAAGACCCATGTGAAAGGTCCTTCAGACTGCACTAAGGATAGGCAGTCTGAGGTACATGGGAGAAATAGTTCTATGAAGGTGTTTTTTTCCATGCTTTATGAATTATCTGCTACAATTAGAGAATGTCTACTTTATATTCTTGTGACTGTAATTAAGAAATCACATACTACCGGCATCATCATCACCATTATTCTTGAATCAAAAGGACCTATTTATTTACACTATAAAGAGTAAAAAAAAAAAAAAAAAAAAAAAAAAAAAAAAAAAAAAAAAAAAAGTGTTATAAAATCTGTCCTTTATGAGGCAGATGATAATACCTCAAACATAGTAGTGCTTAATATAGCCCCTTGGCTATAGACTCATTTGAAAGTGGCTGAAATACTTGCACACTCTTAAATCTTCAGAGGAATAGTTTAAGTATTTCCATGTGAACATCTAGGCTCTGCTTTCTAGCATCACACCTGCTGAAGAGGACTCACATTATCATGCATGACTTTGTTATCTTCACCACCCATCTTAGAACCAGATCTAAAAAAAGATCAGCAAGGGTTCATGCTAAGAGAAGTTCAATAAAGAAACAATTTAGCCAGGAATTCGTAAAGAGACATATAAAAATCAACAGCCAAAATTAACCTCATTTATAAGACCTCTCTTTTTCTAACTATCGTAGTATAAATCAGTGTTAACACTATTCTGCTGCATGCAGCATGAATTATCACTGACCAATACACCTCTCTCTTTTGTCTACAGCAACTGGTAAGACCATATTAAGATGTTTTCTGCTTAAAAAAAAATCACCTTCCCTTTCCTTCTAGATCTAGGAAAGGGCATGCCACAGCATTTTCCTGACTTCCTTTTATTATGAATGTTAACTTAGCCTTAGAGTTGTTAAAGGGCATATCCTGCTCAATCTTCATTAAAGCTTACACAAGCCCTGACTTCCGTTGACGCTCACAGAAGCTGGATGCAGCCAGAAATGGTGCCTCACATTGGCCATATTATCAAGAATACAGGAAATACTGATATATTGATCCAGGAAACTGAGGCTTCATGCAATGTTGATGACAGTGAACTTAATTCCAGAAAAGGGAAGCCTTTTTTTGCTAGGGATTTCCTTGTGTGCCCTATTTTTAGTCATTGTTCACTCCCTTTGACACCTTTCAGATGCAGGCATTCTGGGCTCAAGCAAGAGGCACAGTATTACCATGGGCCTGGGCTGCAGGACAGAAAGTAAAAAGTTTATCTCCGTAATTTTACCTGCAAACAACGCAACGTTGGCATGCTTTGCATCATAGGGGCACCTGGCCATTCCACTGAATTCCTCTTCCAGGTACTCCAAGGTATCCATCTGAAAAATCAAAGGGAGCTCCTCAGGTAGAGAAACAAAACTTCTTACCGGGATGAGGCTTATGACAGTGTTTCCTCTTTTCTGGGTAGAGAAAAGAACTCTTTTCCTTTCTCAACTCTACTCCTGACTATGAAGTAAAAACCTGACAAAAATCACGAAGAAATCATGAAGAAAGGATGTCCAGTAAGTCATGCATTCTTTTGGAGCTAATCACTCTCACCCTGACACATTTTACAAAAGTCTTCAGTCTATATTTTATCTGCACACAAGCTTCATTTTGAACTGTAGCAGGCCATGTGGTTTGTGGTTTTGGCAAGGCTCCAAAATTTATCCTCAACAGTGACCCAACAGAAGTGCTCTTATACACAGAAAAGACTGCAAACCACAGCAGTCAGAAGAAACAACACTAGGACAATTATCTCTGTATGCATTTTTCTCCCCCAAGTTCAGAGATCCTTCTGCTCTAGCCTCAACAGTGGTGCTCTCTTCCTTCATTTGCATATTTAGAAAGATGCACTTCAAGTTTTACTATTTTACTATGTCAGTTGAGTCCGTGTCACAGGGAAATCCTCTTACCATCAGGCAAGAATCAAACTGTGCAGGAATTGTAAATTCTGAGGTTTATATGTAACTCCTGGGAAATAAATTCACCCTGGGCACTGATAATGACACAAATATACAGATTGACTTTACACAAAGTTCAAGAAGGTTTAGAGAGCTAAGGGAGAATTGCACACCTCTTACCTCTTTAAGATTCTTATACTGTTGTATTTTGGGAATAAGAATCTTTGTAGCACATTCAGGTAACTTGTCCAGCTCATACTGTATAGATCACGTACAGTACAGATTCACAGAGCATGAAAAATAACCCACATGGCACCATCAACAACTTAAATCAACTTTTAATTTGTATGTTACAGCTTCCAAGTCCTTCAATGGATGATCTGTCATTTGTTTTCTGTCATGTATCCTTCCTGTCAAAATCCACTCTGAGGGAAGTTAGCTGTGAAGAAATCTGTAGTTGTATCTAAAAGACAACTTCCTAGCAAGGGGACTGGTTGAGATTTGTTAGCCTCATTAATGGCATTCAGAGATAAGAAATTACAAAGTATATTAGAAGACTAAATACAGCCCTGAGATCAGGAAGCTTCATTGCATACTAGGAGCAGGCAAGGAAAGAAAGAATAAAAGAAACAGCTATTAATGGAGCAGCTACCTGTACCTCACAGGCACCAGGACACAGGCTTGTATTCTTACTCATATTTGGTTCTTCCTCCATAGATTGGAAGAAAATAATACTCTGCACTTCTCTCCTGGGTTTTCTAGACTGCAGCCATTATAGTGGCTAAATGAGGTAAAGCAGCATTGCACAAAACTCAAGGAAGAACAGCAGTCACAGTGAATACCACTAGGGAAGCAGTTTACCTGGATGTTAACATCTTTATTCTGTTATCTTACAATAACTCTGAACCCAAAATATGAATGAGAATTGTGCTGTGATTTTGTCAGGACTAGCATTAGCAAAACTGAATTTTATTTTTCCAGAAAAAAGATGAGAAATTACCTGTGGGACATAAAAGGGCCTAGAAAATCAGGGTCTGCATGTCAAGTGCCTAAATAAGTTAATTTCAAAGCTACTCCAGAGACATTCACTGTTGGGAGTTAGAATATACTGGTGAAAGCCTGAGGAAATGGGAAATATTTCAATAAATGGGTCCTGTTGGAATGCAGATAACTGGGATCTGAAGGACTCTGCACCTATGGAGGACAATGCAAAGTGGCAATACTCTTGATGTGCAGGAATTGCAAAGAAGTAGGTAATCAATCCGAGAAATTCTCAGAAATCCAATCAACACTGAACTTGGTAGCACCAAAACAAGTCAGGATAAATGTTTCAGAGTTGAATGGTGCAGCTGAATGACAACCTCAGTGCTGCTGCCAGCACAGTCACAACAAATCCAACCAAAAGACAAGGCATAAGTGAAATTCTACAAACAGATCACATACCTTGTAGTTCCTGCAAGAAGGGTTGAATGCATTTGTTCCACAGATAAACAGTGTATCCTCATTTCTTTTTAGGAGAACCTTAATAAAGTTATGACATTCATCCTGAGGAAAAACAATAAAAACTATTTCAACTACAGCATTTTGGGTATCTGTTTTTATTTTTACGCCATCATATTTCATTGTCAGGTTTAAAATTCAACTGGCTGGTAGCCACTGTGATATTCTGGCCTTATTTTGACTACACTTAACTGCCAATGAGCAAGTTGTAATTAATTTATATTCTAGTGGTTTAAAAATAACAAGGAACTGAAGATACAGCACTCACTCACTCAGCTCCTAGTTTGCTGTTGTTGACAAAGGTGAATTTTGTTTGAAAACTGTTGCTTTCCTCAAGAGCAAAAAATCTGGTTTTTTCTCACCTGTGTTGCTGTCAGACAGTGACATCACCCCTACAATGTACTGGCATAAAGCATCTGCAACTAGAAGTGGAAGTAGACTTGTAGAATCAAAGAGTCTGCATCTAATTATGATACCACTTGTGGCAGTCACAGGTTACAGTAGGATGAAACTTCCTTCTACAACCACACATTCATGTTTTCTGATGCTTTACCTGAACTTCTCAGGAAGTTCCCGCAGGGGGATGGACAGTAGCACATGGTTTTTGGAGCAATGGTACGCAAAACCAGAACGCTAAACATTGTGACCTTCTCAATGTCTGAAGTATCTCAGGATATTGCTGTGACTTCCGTCATAATATTTTATCACATTCAAAGTCAACTATTTTTGCAAATTAAAACCTTCAGTGAGTTGATGGAAAAAGTAATTACTGGTAAGAAGTGAATGGCATGCTCCATTCTACATCACGGACAGCAGCCTGAGATAATAGTGAACCAACTAAACTGAAGTGGCAGATGCAGAAAAAACGAAAAATGCCTACCTTATGTTTTCCCTTCATTCTGCATGTGTCTACATCAGCTTGTCTAGATTTCCATGTCAATTTCTGCAAGAATCAAGAAAGAAATCAATTAGAACTCAGATTTTTTTTATTTTGATTTCAGAAGTAGAAGTCCCTTAGGAGAGACTAGCTTTTGAACATACATTTATTGAAAGTTTTCTGAACTCTTTCTGCATGATTAATTCACCATAACAGTGAAAGTTCAGTGGTGTGGAGCATTCATTTAATTTTGTTTTGCCACGAGTTCATGAGACTGGAAACCTATCCCTCTTTCTTTAAAGCCTAAACTAACAGAATTCAACAATAGGCCAACTTTGAAAAACGTGTACTGTTCTTAAAAGTACTAAATGTTCTCTTCTTTTAATTGATATTGCTCTACAAATCAGAATTTGTAGAGCAATATAAATTCATTTATGGACTATGAATCTTCACTGGATTCTAAATGTAATATGCATTCTTCTAAAGGCAACATTTCAGATCTGGAAAGAAATCAAATTCAGGTAATTCTTACCACTTCAATTCAGCAAAAAAGCTCAAAGAGCTTTCCACCTATTAAGACACTGCTGACATTATCTACTAACACTCTTCCTCCAGAATATTTACAGGTAAATCCCAGCCAGGATTTTTTGTTTGCAATTAGTTTTAAAAATGGTCAAATGTGGAAGGCTTATTAGTGATAATAAAACTTTGTTCAAAATCATGTGGCCTAAGATGGTATCACCTTAGACACTACTGCCATGATAGTTCTGACAGTGCTTCTGGTCACTAAACTGAGGCACTGTGCATTCATAGAGGGGTCCAAGCTGAAAGAGTAACCATGAATGCTTATTTCCATTATAAGTCTGTGCCCTCACTCTTTGATGGGTAATAAGTTCATCTTCAGCATCATTCATAGCTAAAATGAAGAACCCTCCTCCAGTGGAATTCATCCAATGCTCAAATCTGTATGATCTTCTGATGGACCAGGCAGTGTTTAACATATATTACACAATATGAATGCAATGCAAAGGAGCTGAAGGGAGATTATTTTCAGTATGTTCATGTTAATATACAATACAGTAATGCAGACAAAGCTCTTCTTCATTTGAATGCAACTTCCAATAGAGATAATGTGAGATGTTATAATAAGAGATGTTACAAAGAGATGTATAGCAAGATTTTATTTAGTCAGCTCTTGCATGAGTGAAAAAGATTTGTGCATGTGAAGATATGTAACTTTCTTTTTAAGATGAAAGTTTCAGTATACTTAATTGGGATAGTATAGCTGTTATAGAAAACTGCTGCATATAAATGAATAGACGTTTGACAGATGTTCCATCAGGGACCGCACCATATTTCAGCATAGATTACTTATCAGCCCAGCTAAATCACTTATCAGAAATTCACAGAGGACATGATTGCTGTTCTAGCTTTCCTCAAACATGATTAGCAATGCCATCTTACTTGCTTATTACAGTTTTACAGCAGTGCTGGCAAGTTCTTTGAAACAATGTCATCATCCTATTTATTTGAAGCTTGTTCTAGTGTCCTTGGTTTCTGGGTGATGATAAAAGCTACTTACTTTGCTAAAATAAATTTCTTCTGTGTGTGATGTGTCCATATCAACAGTATAAATATGGTCCCTGTAAACAAAGGCAAATGAATAAGAAGTCAAATGGAGTAGTCAGACAGTTCATTTTCTATAAGAGAGCTATCTATCACAAGATAATCCATAATCCATTTAAAAAAAAAAATCACAGGTTTTACCAGGAAACATTACTGGCAGCATCCCCTGCTTCTCCCACAAAAACATTTTCACATATAAACTGTTTGCTTTCCTATTAAGAAAAAAAAAAAAAAAAAAGAAAAATGCTACAAAACTTCAAAGTAAGACTCTTTCCCAAAAGCAATTATTTGAATAAATGAGATTTGGGAAAGTTGATGAGTCTCACATGATTTCTGCTCTATCAGTCCTACAGCAGATAACACAATCTAGCATGCAGATGTTTTTCTGTATCCTGAGATCAGCTGCATTAGCTTTTAGGCAGCCTTTGCCAGACTCCTGGGCTAGCAGTCACTGTGCCACATTTAGCCATTTAGGGTTATAAAGAGGTTAATATTTTCTTTCTTTTTCTTTCTTTCTTTCTTTCTTTCTTTCTTTCTTTCTTTCTTTCTTTCTTTCTTTCTTTCTTTCTTTCTTTCTTTCTTTCTTTCTTTCTTTCTTTCTTTCTTTCTTTCTTTCTTTCTTTTTCTTTCTTTCTTTCTTTCTTTCTTTCTTTCTTTCTTTCTTTCTTTCTTTCTTTCTTTCTTTTCTTTCTCTTTCTTTCTTTCTTTCTCTTTCTTTCTTCCTTGCTTGCTTGCTTGCTTGCTTTCCTGCTTTCTTACTTTCTCTTGCTCTTTTCTTTTTTTCTTTTCCTTTTCTTTCTTATCCCCTTTTAATTATGTGTCTAACCTTAGCTGCTATAATTTGATTGACAATATAGTAGACAAAAGGCTGACAGACACAAAACTATTCCCAGAAATCATTCTTCTCTTCACACACTGCTGGCCAAACTAAACTGTAAAATATTTCTCTGAAGAAAGTTCACACTTTTTTCTTGCATTTACTTTCCTATTTTCCTGAGAACCTGTCCCTTTCTACAATTAGCTGCCAATCTCTTCTTGGAAAGAGGAAATAGACTCAGCTACTCAGGTAAAGAGGTATTTTTAGACATTCTTCTCTGTGTAAGCTGAGAACAAGGACTGCTCTGTATAGAACCCAAAAGCTGAAAAAAACCCCACCAACTCACAACGCTGTAGTAACCAGCACATCAAATTGGGACTGAGATCTCATTTTTCCTTGAAATAAAATTGGATTTTTTTGAACATGCAGAAAGCTGCACAGCTGAAGCATGATCCACAGCATTGGAGGGGTCTGCTGAAAGCAGAATACAGACCGTTTCCATTTTAGAAATCCCTGCTCTCAAGGTTATCTTCATTTTACTGGGTTTTGGGGAAACAGTGCTAGTGTCTTTAAATAAAGCAAACACAAAAAATGGCTACAAGAGAAATAAACAACACTTCTCTCAGGTGGAGAAAAGAGACAGCACTGTTGTAGGGAACTGGCTTTTAAAAATTTGTCTCCTGTGGAGCTTGAGGCTGTTTGCTTTGTAAGATGCCAAATTGAGGAGTTGACAGATTTTATTCTCCTCTAGACTGTAAAATCAGAGCTGTCATTTACTTTCAAGATTGCTTTAATACTCCAGTTTATTATTTGCTTGCCTTCAATGACAGAGCAGTGGTCAGGATTGGTTCTGGATTAAAATTACCTATTAGCATGATATCGGCTTCATAGATTACATCATGGTTCCCTTTTTATGTGCATTGCTCTTTATTGCTGTTACTCCTGCTATATAGAAGTGGGGGAAAACATCTCTTGAATTGCAAATGAGGTGCGGGTGGACCTCTAAAACCCTCCTTCCGGTACAGCTCTTGATTTTAATCATCAGCCTCGCTATCCAGAGGTCACAATTTTTTCTTTTTCAATAAGACAATTAGAAAATACAGCAGTGGTACTCAGAAAGAGTAATTTAATTCTAGTCTCAGTAAAGCAGCCTTCAGAGGACTTACTTTCTGGTTCAAGAAACAGTTCAAAGGAAACTCAGATGCTAAGTTATGGGATTGTTGGAAAGGAGGTTAGCATCAGGAAAATTACATATCATTTTCTCGTGCCACAGATGAAACACAGTTGTTGACGGTGTCAGCAGAGAGCGAAAGAGCTGTCAAATCACAGAAAACGTGGGATTGTCCTCACCCTCCTTTTCCCACTGCTGCCCAACTCCTACTACCTACTAGCTCTGGTATGTGTACAGTTTACTGCTAATTAAGTTATTCTAACACAAATTTACTTAATCCTAGAGCTTCCGTTTTCCCACCTCCAGTCAGCAGAACCGAGTTTTGTTGCCATGGCATAATCTCGTCAAGGAAGAGAATTTAAATAATGCCACCGGCTGTGCATGACCCTTGGCACTCAGCGCTTCATTTGGAAATGCAAATGTGAACAAGGGGGAGCCATCTCATCCCATCCCATCCCATCCCATCCCATCCCATCCCATCCCATCCCATCCCATCCCATCCCATCCCAACCCATCCCATCCCATCCCATCCCATCCCATCCCATCCCATCCCATCCCATCCCCTGCTCCCTGTTTCATTCACACACACGAGGGGTGGCAGATCATGGGAACAAAAGCTGCCATGGCTAGAGACAATGGGAGGAGGAGACACAGCAAACTTGGAAAAGGCTGTGCGTGCCTGGGTGTGTGTGAGTGCGACAGAGATGGCGAGGGAGTACCCTTCCCACGAAGAAAGGATGACAGAGCCGGTCCTTTGCAGACTGCAAACCAGATATTCAGGCAGTAAAGCTTCATGGCTTTTGGCTGAGTTATTCTGATTTATACTGGCTGCATATCTCTGGATGATAACATGAAATAATGCCTTTCTGAAGTGACACAGAACTTTATTTGGTAATAGCTAATACAGAAGTCATGTATCCTATATGGCAAAACAAGCAGCTGACTGACAGAAGTTTTGTTCTATGCCAGTTGCTCATTAATAAAATGCTAGCAGTTCTCAAGTCTGAGTTAGCCTCTCTGATGCACCGAAACTGCCCGCAAAAGTCAACACTGGATTTTCTAAACCAAGCAAACAAAAAACTCCCCCAACCTAAACACAGGCCTGAAATAAAAACTCTCAATATTTAATAATTTGTTTCGATTGTTTTTCAGATAATTGGGTAAAACATAAACTTAGGATTGCTATATTTCAATGTCTAAAAAAGCATGAAAGCAATACCTCAAATCATAGTCAAAATATATATGTTAGCTACAGTTTTCAATGAATCTTGTTACAAAACTCTCTGGCAAACACCTTTGATTGTGTACAAATTTGCTTTCCATCTCTAGATTTACTCCTGCCTTTGAAGCAGATGCAATATTTGAGTTACAAATTTTCATTCAAACTGAAGGATGACTAATTTTCTGAAGTTTGTTACTTAGAGATAAAAATTACCTTTGCATTCTAATTTGTGTTGCATAGCCTTGTAAGCCCAGGAGGGGCTCTATTCCATAACAAGGAGGAGGGAAAGAATATGTTAAAGAGGTTTTGAGTTACCAAAGGAAAAAAAAGTGCAAGAAGATTTTTTTGGTGCTTGTGTAAGTACACAACAGACCTGGTCTTTATTCTTTTTTGTAGGTCACAAGACCCTAGGAGTATATAAGCACTCTCACTGTAGCAAGTTGTGTTATACAAAGATGGAAGAATGCATATTCACATACTAGTAAATGTTATCCCCCAAATATTAACATTCTTTATATAATTTGTGCACATGGCAGTTTCATATCCCAAAACTATTTCTCTGGGTTTTCCTGCTGTAATGCCAGTTGCTTGGGCACAGCGACAGTCTAATTGCGTCAATCTCAGTCTGGGAACAAACTATGAAAACAGCAGAGCAAAATCTGCAAAGCGGATTTACCACCATCGCACTGCAAATAATTTCCTAATTTAAAGGAAAACAAATAAGGAAAGCAAAGGGAGTTCAGCCATGAAAAGGAGGAAATCCTGCCACCACCTTTCAAACCTATTCAACCCTCTCCCCTGCTCCACTCATTATCCCACTAAACACAGCAAAATACTAATCTCTGAACTCAGGCAAAGCACAGGGCTTTGCCACTTTCTGCAGGGCTGACCTCTCCCCGTGCCCTATGCCCAACACCACTGCAGCTCCTGTGGAAGGATATTTGCTCTCTGCCTGGACTACATGCCAGGTCTCGGCGTGAGGACCCTGAGCTCTGCCACCCAGACCCTGTGCAGAGCAGGGAACGCAAGAAGCCTGAGGCAGCTGCGATGAGCCAGGGCAGCTGCAATGGGCAGGGGAACAGGTGCGTCCTTCCAGCAGCAGGGGACACGACTATGACTGAAAATGTCATTCGGTGGCCGTGCTGGTGTAACCCAATTACCAATTACTCGGTGCTGCACGGAGATCCACAGGCAGCTTTCCCCACAGGACACATCTGACCACCCAGGAGGTGGGGAGTGGCTGCTTGAGAAGAAAGCCAGGCAGCTCCCCGAGGCTGCCAAGGGCTGTGCGGACAGGGCTGGTGGTGAGAGGCTGCCTGCTCAGCAGCTGTTCCCCTTCACTCCTGGCCATCCCACCCACCACTTTTCCCATCTGCAGCAACGGCCTGGTTTTATGTGGCACATGGAGAAAGGTGTGTATTTTCCCAATGGAGGTCCAGAAAACAGGCAGGAAACAAGCTGCTACTTGAGAAGCAGCTTGCAGGGAGGTCCCAAACTGGATCTGGGTCCAAGAGCTCCTAAACTGGAGTACCCACCCTCGCTAATCTGGACCACCCACCCTTGCTCATCTGGACCCATCTTGCACTCATTCTGCATGGCTCGTGTAATTCCCACTCCAAGATTGTCAGTCTTATTTGCTAACAACAGGTAGGGAGATGAAGTATTAATATCTGATCTGTGCCAGGTTGGCAGCTGTGCAATGGGTGTAGCTCCACTGAGGCTGATAACGCAAGCTGAGCTAGGCTGAATGGGTGGCTCTATATGCAATTTTTATAAAAAGACATACTCATGTCCACACAGTACGGCTCTCCAAAAAAATCAAAACACTAAATTCAATTAACCTTGTGGTAGCATTTTGCTTCTTTTTTTTGTCTTAAGATACTAAAAACATGCCTAAACAAGCAAAATTACATTCTAATAACTCTTATCAAAATACGCATTTGTGCACAGAAGAATTATTCTCTAAAATTTGTCATTACTGGTAAGCACAAGCACAATGAAAGGATGAGGATGGAACTACTTCTCCATGGAACTATATTATTTCTCTGGCAACTTCCCTCTTGAAGGTCTCAAAGGAAGGCAGAGGCATGTAGTGCTAAAACACAGGTGTAACACATAACAAAACTTTAGTTGACCATCTAGCAAGGTCTTTAATACATCTTACTGACAGGATGCGAAGCTCTCTCTGAGTGTAAGAAAATGCTCAAAATAATGTGTCCATCAGAGAAGAACTCAGAATATTCCTTGTCTTCTCCTTGCTCCTCCTAAGTCAGTAAGAGAGGAGGTGAAGCAGGAGACTACTGACCTAGCAGCAACGTAGAGGGTCCTGTTCATGACCATGACAAGCTGGATGTCCAGCCGGTGCCTCTGTGTGGTGTTCCGCCCTGGCTTGTGACCCACAAACACCGGATACTGTCTTGTATCTGTAGGAAGGAAAAAAAGATCAACAGGGTCAAAAGAGAATAACAAACTGAAACCGTGCTAACATGAAGTACCATGGGGCCCAGCTACAGCCAAAACCCGTGGTTTCTGTTCTATCCTGGAAGCACATCCTGGGGCTGGAAGGCATGAGCACAGAGAGCTGGAGAGTTCTTCAAGGTTACAGTCTGCGCAGCTACAAAAGAGAAAGTCATCACCTTTGTAGAAGAACAAAAACGGTGATTTTTTTAAAGCATAAAGTTGTTCTTGGCACAGAGGTACATGGCACTTCCTCACACTTTTTCTTTCACTCCTTGCAGAGCTTAAATGCTTGCTCCTGGCTGCCAAAGTATGTCTATCAGGACAAAGCTGTTTCACAATGGCCCATCAATCACCACAATGACTGGACTGGTAGTGGCTAAAGCAAGAGTCTTGGCTTTCCTTGGTTCAAAGTGCCAGCTCCCTGGGTTTTCTGCAGGGCTGGGCTGCCTTCATACAAGAGCTGCGGGGATTTCTGAGAAATGGTGGGAAATCACCACGTGAACTTTCTGAAGCGAAAACTGTACATAATTTGGCAACCAGAATGAAACTCCAGTCCTTCTGGCAACTGGATGGCAATACTAATTGAAATCCCTGTATTGATCTGATGCTCTCAACAAGTCGGCTTTCCCCCTCACAACTTGACTAATCAGCAAGAGCATTTATTGTCTATTCCCACTATTTTTTTGGGTGAAGACTCAGCATACACAGGGTGTGCCACTGCTCCTCAGATGTGTGTACAACCTATAACAATAGTGAAGAATTCTGATCAAGGGCCACTTTACTGAAGTTAGAATTCATACGTATCATATGACCGTAACATCTAGATGCACAAATAAGGAGCTACTTAAGTAAATAAAATGACAGAAGACAGGAGGAGGATGATCCTCTGATGAGAATCACCATCAGTGCAGAACTGCTGCAAGTGCATATTATACAGAGCTAACTACCATCTAGCTATGCCTTTTCCCCCTAAATATGCTTTCCCAGAAACCTGCAGCTCTTTGAGATAGTCTATTCAGAACCTCATCTACTGTGTTAGTGTTTTCAGCTATTGTCTTCTGAAAGTATTGTACCTGTTAAGCTTGGTCAAAGTATTGATTGACAGCATGGCTTCAGCAAAGCACCTGAAAGTGTCATGTGTCAGAAAGCCTGGTGATAAAACTGGACAGAAAAAGAAACTTCTCTCCAAACCAGGTGTTGAGAACTCTTGAAGAGATAAATTAAGACACCAGACAGGATTTACTTTCAGAAGCCTAATCCTTCTGACCATGTCCTACATGCAAAATGCCAAGTTTAACTCTCAGGCTGTTTGCTTTCCAGTAATGTTTCCTCTGCAACTCGTGGATCTAGAATGAGCTGGGGACATTCATGTCCACTTCAGCATGCCATGCTGCAGAGGAAAAACGTTCTATTTCATGTTCTATTTCTCCAAAAGGATTGAGGCTGTCTATTTTCGCACTAGCAAGGATGATTAGCACTGTCTTTCTGGAGCATGAAAATGTTGGTGCTGAAGATCCAGTAGTCACATTAGCCATGTTTCACCGGGGTTTGCCTCAGAGCAGTTCCTCCCTGTTCTTGTACCCCAGATGTCTCTTAGCATTTGCAGCACCTTGGGTGTGCCCTGGAGTCTTGTCTTTTACATTGGTGCTACCGACAACAGACAAGTTATTGGGCACCAAGGCCGTTCCAAAGCACAGTAAACACAGACAATGGAGATTCATTTTAAATCCGAATTCCTGACCAAAAAGAGGCTTAAACACAAGCCTGCTCTTGCCTGACTTGCTACTCCCTAGCATACTTTTAGAATTTCAGATGCTAAAGTCTTATAAATATCTGAAACTTTGGGACTCTATTTGAAGAATTTTCTTTGCAATAATCACAATTGAGCTGAGGCAAATGTGAAAGAATCAGTGAAGTCAAGCCTGATGACCACAGCAAAATGCACAGAAAGCTCTCCACCTGTTTAGCCAGCAAATCTCAATATGATTTGCAGCTGTTGGTGTTACATTAGATTTTGGAGAGTTTGCCAATCTCTGCTGGTCATAAAGGAGGGAGCTTCTGCCATAAAAGATTCTTTGTCTTAATTTGTTTTTTAGCTAGAATTCCAGCTTAGGAAAAAAAGTGCCTAATGCTTAAGCAGAATCCAGCTTCATGAAGTAAGCTCAATTGTTTGTACTAGATTAACAAATAATAACGTGGAAAAGTCATGTTCTAACATTAGAATCTGAGAATGCAGATTGGCTGATCTGGGCAAAATCAAGAAAAAAACAACTTTATCCACTGCAACTGTAGTAAAATAATGTTGACTCAAAGTCCCCATGTCAGTATTAAATGAAGTCCTCTGGCCCCTTATACTTACAGTTGCCATGCGAAATACTGATAGGCTCAGAATCTTCTGGGAAACCAGCCCCAGCAAAGTGTAGCAGTGTGAAATATAGCAGCAAGGCTTCTGACCTCATAGTAGTTCAGCTGTGAGGCTTCACTTCTTCACTTCACCCTGTGGAAGACAAACAAGGGTTTAAGCACCTTCTGTTGAATCAGAGTTTTAAAGAGCCAGTGGAAAGTAGAGGGAGCTTTTCTCCTCAAGCCTCTCACTGTACCTGAGGAGGGACGTTGTGTTTCTAAGCAGAAACAAAGCCTGTTATTCTTCAGCCCATGCCCCAGCAGGGCCACATCTTGCTTCAGGATAAATTTAAGGACCAGTGTGTTACAAAAAATTTTCTGCCTCTGCTGCTTATACGCAATAAAGACACTTCATCTCCTGCACTGATCGACAGCTGACAAGAGTTTTCCAAGAAATATTTTATTTTCCCCTTCTTTGGTTTACATAATTAGATGATGACATGATGACACACACCATAAATAAAAAAACCCCCACACTACATTATTCTGGTTAAAAAGAGATTAAGAGTTATACTACAGGACTGATTCATACCCTGCAGAGCTGTGAATCAAGTGAAGAAACACTGAGAGAGCTTGATGGAGCATTCAGAACATGTCATTGGGCTTTACCATAAAAATATGTACCCATAAATTTAGGTGTCGTAAAACCAATACTCCAACTTGTGATAAAATAAGGAAGAAAAGAACTGTCTAAATCCAGCATTTTTCCCTTGTGTTCCACTGATGCATTCATTCATTCATTCAGACTTCATGTACAAAAATATCCCTAAATCTTGAAGATAAAAAGAACCACTGGGGCCTTTGGATACAGTGAAAGAAAACAGCACATAATACAGTAAATACTTCATAATTCCCAGGCAAATTTCACAGAGACATTGATCTGTAGGGGAAATCAGTGCAAAAGTGGGGTTTTCTTTTCATCCCTTCCAGAGTTTCAAACCTTTGATGCAGCCTGCCAAAGATTCCTTTTGAACAAAGCTATTTTACAGTGGTCTGTCAGTCATTCAAGATTTATGGGCAGAAAGTCAAACTTCATAACCTACATAGTCTTTGAAACTTAATTTGGCAAACAAAGTGCTAACTTGCCCTTCTGCAACACTATTTAATATTAGATACCTGTGTCTCCTTTCTTGATGCCAAAAAAAGCATTAGCAAGTCTTAAATGTTGGATTCCTCATTTTTTACCTAATTGAAAAATGTCATAATAATTAATTTTCCTCATCAGATATTTACTTTCAAATAAAATTTCAGTTCCTATAAATGGTTGGGAACAGAGATCTGTTGCAGGGTGATAGAGTCCATAAGGACTACTGATTTATTACACTCTGTGTTAGTCTATTATCATTTCAACACACAAATTGGAAATTTGGCTGATTCTCTATTTCTATTAACAAAATAACTGAGAGACCAAGTTAGACCAAGCCTAGGAAGAAAAAAATGTTAATGTAAGGCAATGACTGACACCTTAATTGAACAAAGTGCCAGATGGCAGAAGATAAAAATAGCAAGAATAAACGCAATACAATGCAGACACTGTCTATCTATTATACCTTATAGGAGAATGCATACTAAAAGGTAGTACATACAAGCCCCAAGAGAAGTATTTCCATCTAGCACTGGTTAGGCCAATGACTACTGACACAGCTATGTCTTCCTGCAGACACTTTCTCTGTACATTTCCTCCATTTGTCTCCTTAGTCATCACTTACATTTTCTCTTGACTGTTAGCTCTCTGGTGAAGGACCTGTTTCTTTTGATTTGTTGTCATTTGGGGCCCTTTGGAATGCCCAAAGAAGAAATAAGCAGCAGAAGTAAATAGCAGGCTTGGAAAGACAGTTTCCCTCAAAAGGTTTTAATTAAAAGTGAGGTATACCCATTAAAGGGGCTAATTCCTTTACCTCTGCAATTTTTCAAAATGCCACTTTGCTGCTTTAAAAATTTTGCCCTTGTAAGTACACTACAAAATGACAAAACAAAATGCCTTACTACAAAAATGGACAGGAATTATTTTCTCCTTGAAATTGCTACAATGCAATGTACAAATCTTTCCTGAAATGCACATGAGGAACAGCAGTTTAACGGGAAGAACTTAGGAAGCAGTCCAATTCTTCCACTCAAACTGTATTCATCTACAGTATCAGCCTTCAGGCTAACAATTCAAACCACTTGGCTCACAGTGAGACTCTGGAGCATAAGAGTGGCTGCTTTCGATTACTCCCCATCAGCACATAATCCACTATTAACAATGTGTATGCTGTGAGGAAAGCATCACAGTACTGCAGACATGGCTCTGCCACTCCCCTTTAGAGCCTGAAAAACTTTTCCCATGGGTGATTCTGCACCATCACTCTCTGCTTGTCATTCACACATGTGTACTGCTCTGAGTAAATCTGCACGGAAGACAGCTTCCAGGAAAATGAACAATGCCCAGCACGCTTACTTTGTGATTTCATGTGCATGCTATTGGGCCAGATCTGCTTTCTTTTACCTGGAAAAAAAATGAACTGGCAAATGAACTGACATAGATTGCTAGGTTTATAAGCATATGAAATTCTCTCTCATTCTTTAGGGGATTCTTTTGGGGAAGAAAAGAGGGAGAAGAGAGAAAAAAAAAGCGTAATTCTCTGTTGCTCTGGCGCCAACATAGTTGTTTGGATTCATAAAATGTGTATGTAAAGTATCTATTTTGACATGTCAATGATTCAAGTGGACTACACATGTGTCAATGTCCGTGCCAATAAATTAACACTGAGGAGGACTAAGTTGCATCCAAAGGCAGCTTTTTATTCAGAGGTAATATTCAAACCTATTGTTACTTTTGCAGTTCTTACAATGGTGGAAATAACCATACTGCTTCAGTGGAATTTCAGAAAAGTGCTGATTCAAGAAGGTCACACTTATTTTTAGTACATTTTTCCCTCTGGTTGGGCCCCTGGGAGTGATGCAAATGTTCTCACTTGCAACTGTGCTGAAACTACTTTGTAATCAAAAGTGCTTGTGAACACAGTGTCTGATGAAGCACGAGTAGTTAGACAGAGATGCCAAGTGAGTACAGGCACTGTCTCAAAATAGAAGTTTTGCAAACATCAATGAAGAGCTCTCCGTCTTTCATGAAGAGATCTGAACTGCAATTCAATCTGGCCTGCACCAAGCCATACTGGTTGAGAAAGAACTGGGTGTGAGAACTCCAGTTCTCCTGGTTCAAAATGTTGTTACTCTTATTAAAGGAAGCTACTGGTGACAAGAAGAGTGAGTTTTGATAGCCTTTTATTATCAAGCATGCTATTAAAATACAGCCCTGCAAATGTTTAAGAGTATGTTTTATAATCTATGTCTAATCCAGTGATTTGTAGTCATTGAGTTGGCAGAATAGATTAAATTTCTTCTAAGCTTCAAAAAACCCACAAATAATCTACTTTTTGCATTCCTAAACCTAGGCAAATATGATTTTTTTTGAACACTGGTGCTCTGATTCTTCTTTCTGAAGCTGATGTTTCAAATACCTGTGTAAGACATCTTGTTCTGGCCAATTCTGTGTTCGCTCTTTTTGGTTGTATTATAATTAAGTATAAATAAGCCATATGATCTCTTAATGTATATAGAACTCAAAGTTTTGTCTTCTTAGGTGGAAGAAGTTTCTTTCTTTGTACACTCCAGCCCAAAGAGGAATCACTTCTAAGTGGGATGTTTGGATACTGGTATAACATAGGGGCTATTACTATTATTTTTAGTACAATAATCAGAATCTATGTATATACACACATATAAATATATCACCCACATATACATGCTTGACATAGGATAATTTAATTTTGTAAAATTCATGCTGTTAGCATGAAGGAGTTTCTGAAGCTAAGAAAGTAATGATCATTTCAAAACAAGGAGAAAAGCCTAATTTTACTGTGCCAAGTGCCTTCCACAATGGCTATCCATGGCTATCCAAGCCAGCAAGAAGCCACCATGACGAGCTTTGCTTCTTGCTGTCTGATATTTTTAGCATTTACAACAGTCCGTGTGGAAATACCTAAAGAAATGCCTATTTTATTTTCTTCGCTGCTTGGCTAAGGAAAGAATTACGTGGTTCCTGCCATAATACCCTAGTAGGCAGGTAATTTTATCTACAGCTTGTTTGTTCCAGAAGGGTTACACAAATCCAATGAAAAATCTAAACGGAAGAGTGAACTTCCTGGTAAACTCCATAAAGTGCAAGGCCAGGTTTGATCCTGAGAACAAATTCAACAGCAACAGCAGTGACTGCATAGGCACATTTTTAACTATTGAAAGGGATGCTCTTCCCTGTTAGAAAACCTCCCATCTTGTTGCTTTTACCTCACTGTACATTCAGCTAATCCCAGCGTAACTCCAAGAAAAATCAAAGAATGCAACCATGTCAGAATTTTCCCATGGCACAGTAAGACTGCTTTGTAATGAATAGATTTTGTTATATTAATTCATTACAAAACTGCCTTCTGCCATGATGGGTTGTGTTCATACACGACAGCTGCACTTCGATCCACAGATTATTAAGCTTAATGTGAGAATCACCAGACAAAATTCCATGGTCCGTGTTATGCATGAAGCAAGGCCAGAAAACCCACTGGCCCTGAAAACCTGTGACTGTCTTCAACAAACTTTTTCATTTCTGCAAATATGTAGAAATAATTTGTTCTTCAAAAAGACAGTCCAGCAAGAAGGAATAGCATTTAACTAAACACTGCGGAAACTAAAGAAGGAAGCCAGATGAATTTGAACTACTGTTAAGGAAAAATGCACAACAGGAAAAGCAGTAGCCTACATGAACTGGTCCTGGAAATACTCAGCAAATAGCTCTTACAATCATATCCAGCAAAACCAAAGTTACCATTTAAAAGCAGGGAAGAAACTGATTTGAGTTCCATAACAGAGGTAAAAAGATTGGAGATTCTTCTGTGGTAAGAGCTTTAAAGGCACACAAGTGATTTAGGAACCCAAGTCTTACTTCAGTGTCTCATCAAAAGAGACTCAGAGAGCAAGATCTGCCCACACATAAAAAGCAGGTTTTGATCTACACAGCACACGCCTTGCCATGCTGAAGGCAGAGCATGGAAACCAGTTGGCCAACCTGCCTGCTGTTCCCTGCTATGGTACAGATTTGCCATGAGTTGTTGGCAAGCACCCTTCAACTCTGTTGGCTAAGCCGTTGGAAAAACTCTGAGTGGAGAACACCGTCACTGCTATTTACCCTTTTAAATTCAGAGTTCCTAGAAAGTGAAAGACAAGAGTTCCGTGCAACACAAAGGAATTAGGAATAATGCAGCAACAAAAAACAAAAAGAGAGGAATACAACCTGAAGGCTGCAGCTCCCAGAGAATGAGGAAAGTTAGGCTGGCACAGCAGAGCTGTTCAGGAGAGCATCCTTTGTCTATGCCCGCCTGTGTGGAGTGTTAGCTGCTGCTCAGCCACCTCGCATGGCTGCACCAGGCAGCAGAAGGGCTCGTGCGAAATGCCTTGGCTGAATGGTGCCAAGGGGATCAGACAGATGTGAGTGAACAGAAGCTCAGCAGGTGCTTGGGAAGCTCAAGAGAGATGAGACACAAGTGGCTATCAGCAAGACACAGCATGGAGTGCCAGACATTGCAACTGAATTGGCAGTGGCAGGGCAGAGCCTGGGATGCACAGCTTTTTCACCCATGTCGCCCTCTCCCTACCAATTGCTGCTCAGTCACCTGAATGCTGGGGCAGGTGGCTACAGAGACTTAATGCCAGCTCCATGCCCATCATCACCACCAACTTCCAACATCTTTTTGTGACTGGTGGCACAGCCATCATTCATCTTTCGTCTCCTGTTCTGCTCCTGTTGTCTCTACAGCTGGCCATACATTTCATGTGGCCAAAAAACCACTCTTGCACTCCAGGTAGCTGGCCCTTACTCCAGAGAGACTGGTACATGAATGTGTTGGGGTAATCACCTGTACTCCTTCAAATCTCATGATAAAAAGGGCTTGCCCCTGAACACTGGCGAGAGGAGAGAGGCAGTGCCTAAGGGAAGCCCACACCTGTCTGGCAACACTGTGGACCCTAACTTGTGTGTATGAAGAACCACTCTCTCTCATCTTTTGTGCACGTCAAAAAGTTCTCCCTGACTATAAGAGGACTGCATGGGTGCCCTCTGCTATACATGCTTTACTAGCATTTTAATTGGATTCAGTACTGCTTACTCATTGCCCAGCTGCTGTGGGCTGCACGCCAGGCATGACGATCAGGCCCAAGGGAAAGATACCAATAAGAGCGATTTTGCCACATATAGTAAGCAACAGTACCTACCTTCATAAAAAAGAATAATACATGCTTCATTACTAGTTTAATGAAACACAGATTCACAGGCCATGCAGATTTTCTCACAAGGACTTGCAAAAATGTATCTAAAATAAAGTTTTGGCCCAAATACAAAGTATTTTCACACAAGTTTCAGGTGTAAGTGCTTATTTTGTTCCTGTTTTTGTAAACCTGAGTCTACACCAACTTTTCCCTCATTTGCATCTTTAAAAGGCCGTACCTCACACACAATAATGTCACTTATGATATGTGGCATCACTACCTCCTGCCTCAGTAAGCGATAAACTGAAAAGATCTGGACAGCCCCCAGGCAGCAGTGATGAGCCTCAGCCTGTCGAACGGGAGTAGCAGGTGTCAAGTCAGTAGGCAAAACTCAGCATGCTTAATGCTGGCAACCTGTCCTGTCAAGAGCCACACTGCTGCTCCCTCCAGCGCAGCGCAAAATGAAAATGTAAAGAACAAATGGACGCCTAAAGAGAAGAAACCCTCTGCTGACCTGAGTGAGACATCTCTGATGACTGCAGCGCTAATAGGATGCTGCTGTTCGGAGGGGAAACAGTCAGATGGAAGATGAACATCTCCCAGATGGAATTAGAAGCATCTCAGGCCTATCGATTTTGGTTGTAACCTTTACTGTAAACAGTCCACGGGGGCCTCATCAGCCACCTGTTCAGTGATATTTGCATTGAAATATAGAGCCAACACAAATGAGAAAATGGCCACAGTTCCTTGCTAAAGCATCTGCTCTAGCAAGATGCATCTATGTGTGCATCACCAGTGGCAGCACAGGTACAGCTTTTAAAGGAAGGGGTAATGCAGTGGCACCAGCTCTCTCACATGGCTCTGAAACAACAAACGCTCCATTTGTCATGATGTTGATGGTGGTGGTAGTGATATTATATCATGCAATATTTCACTTTCTAATAATTGCTCAGTTTTATACTGAAATCTGGCTTGCCAAAACTGGGAGGAAAGCCATCTGTGCCTGGAGGATGACTGCCAGAAACATTTGCAATTTTATTTTGGGGTTATAAACCTGCAGAATGGAACAAAGGCAATGCCTAAATAACCTATTTTACTCAACATCCCCAATCATACAGAGCAATAGGCTTAACTCTGGAACAGCTTGGTCAGTCATTACAAAGATGTCTGTATTATTTTTTAAAGTCTCACTCATTTAAGAGATAAAAATAGCTTTATTGATTATTTGTGGGACTTCAGCAAAACTCTGTCAAGATTCTGAATTGATTTGAGAGCTAAATGTAGCAATCACTGCCTTTTGACAGGAGAGAACACCATCTCTAATATATACTTTGCTGTTTCATCTCAGCATGCTTAATAGAAAACAGATATACTCTCAGCAACACCATTACTCTCTTCAACACTCATTCTGCCTGGGAAATATCAGTGCCAGTCACCTGACCTTCTAATCCCTCATCTGATAGATGGAATAAATATTATGTAGGTGCAGGTGATCCAAAGCTGTAATGGGAGAAAAACGTTCCCTCCCTTTGTTTTCTTCTCCTTTTGGACAGCAAAGGTAAAACACAAAGTCTTGTATGTTTTCACAACAGCATTTACAAATGTCACTGATTAAAAGTTAGACACAGCCCTGCAGACATTGTCTCAGCTGCCACATACCTGCTGTAAACATAACATTGGGATCAGGTATTAATCCTAAAACCCCCCCAGATTAGCCAACTCAGTTTCCCTTAGATACTCAGCATTTGTTTCCTTTCACAGCTGGTACATACTTAGATGGATTGCAGCCCTTCTTCACCCTCTATTGTCATGTTTAGCACTTTGGCCAAATGCCATGACATCTACTCACTCCACTCTCCCCTGCCACAGCTGGGCAGAGGAAAGGGGAAAAAAAAAGTTACCACACAGAAGGCTCACGGGTTGAGAAAAGGAACTCGGAGAAAAACCCTTCAAGGACAGAACAGGGCCATCTTAAAGTTACACAGTGATTGTTACTAACAGTGTCAGAGAAGGACAATGAGAAATAAAATAAAGCCCTTAAAGACACCGTTTGTCCGCTCACGCCCCTCCCTCCTTCCCAGCAGCAGCGCAGGGAACAGGGTGTGGGGGTTTTCGTCGGCTCATCAGCAAGGTCTTCTGCTGCTCAGGGACAGGAGTCCTTCCCCTGCTCCCACGCTGTGCCGTGCGGTCCCTCCCGCGGGAGACAGCTCTCACAAACTCCTCCAACGTGGTTCCAAACCTCACGAGCAGCAGTCCTCCCGAAACCGCTGCAGTGTGAGTTCCCCCCGTGGGCACACAGTCCTCCCAAACCTGCTGCTGCTGCTTGGGCCCCTGGTCCAGGGATGCAGACTTCCGAGGGCAGGCTGCTCCATCTCGGGAACAAGGCCTCTCTCTCCCCTGGGACTCCCACTGGATCACAGCTTCCTGCAGGCATCCACCCGCTCTGGCATGGGCACCTCCCCACGGGCTGGGGTGGATCTCTGCATCCCCTGGACTCCATGGGCTGCAGGGGCACAGCTGCTCCACCACGGTCCTCAGCACAGCTGGCAGAGGATTCTCGGCTCTGGTGCCTGGAGCTCCTCCTCCCCCTCCTTCTCCACTGACCTTGTGCCTCCATGTTGCTTTTCCCTCACATATTCTCACCTCCCCCTCTGGCTAAAAAGAAGTGCGTGCTCACGTTGTTTCGATTTCATCTTAAATACGTTTTCACAGAGGCGTAACCAATGTCTCTAATTGATCAAGGTTTGGCCAGCAGCATGTCCATCATCTTCAGAGCCATCAGAAATTGGCTCTGCTGGACATGGTGGAAGCTTCCAGAAGCTTCTCACAGGAACCATCTTTGTGGCCCCCCACTACCAAAAACTGGGCCAAGCAAAACCAACACATCTATCCAGGAAGAAAAACTTAATTTCCAGTCCTCTTACTGGATTTGCATAACAGTTCAGATTGATATATAATGGCAGAGCTTAACTTTGAAGAAAAAGTTAGGATCCTATAGAAAATTGCAAGGGCATGTAGTGATAGGACAAAGGGAAATGGCTTCAGACTGGATGGTGGGGAGGCACTGGAACAGGTTGCCCAGAGAAAGTGTGGAGGTTCTATTGCTGGAAGTACTCAGTGCCAGGTTGTACAGTCCTTTGAGCAGCCTGGTTTAGCAGAAGGTGTCCTTGCAAGGGTATTGGAACTAGATGATCTTTAAAGTCCCTTCCAACCTAAATAATTTCATGATTGTGTGATTTTAATATCACCGTGTTTAAAGCCCAGTGTAATCAAAAATAACTCTCCTGTGCTTTTTGTTAATGCAAGAAACACTCAAGCACTTAAATATGAACCCTGCCTGTATTCTTCAGGACACTTGTTCCATTCACTTGAAATTAAAGTGTCCATGTTTTAATGTGATGAAACAGTAGAGAAATGCAAATCCTCCCATTTAAGTCAGCTGTTAATCAGACCACACTGCTTAGCTGTTGAGCAATTTGGCCAGTTCTGCCCCTAAATCCTTTTATGTAAAAAAATCAACCCCTTAGCCTGCCTTCTTTTTTCTGGAGATAAAAAGCAAATTTTGTCTGGTTGTTTTTTCAAATGGCAACCAACCAACTTTGTCATGAAGTGGTTTGATACCACATCAAAATACATACCTACGCTAAAATGTAAATGAAATCTATTGTAGCACTTCAGATGCTCAGGAACATTGCCATTTACATATTAATTACTCCAGCTGTGGACAACACACGACTGAAAGCAACAGTCACCATTGGAGAGTGCACCTATTGCTCCACTGCAGTAGTCTCGTGATGACAGGAAAACTCAGGCCAAACCTCAACATCATATTCTGGGGAGAGTTGATCAGCACAAGGACACAGTGTGGTCAAGCAATCCAGTTACGACAGGCAGAAAATAGGAAAGGCTTTTCCCTCTGGAAACCTGGTAAAGTCTTCAAGAAAAATTATGTTTGTCCCTGACAGATTTAAAAAAAAAAGTAGTCCCTGAAGGAAGATTTTAAAATAATTGTGGATAGACATAGGTAGAAGGAAATACCAGAAGACTCCAAGTACTAAGAAAACAAACAAACTGGGGACATTGCCTCTCAGCACTACCTCTGAAATCTCTCTCCCTCAGACAACCATCCACTCCCATGTGCCCATACATTCATAGACATTCACCCAAACTTAAAAGGCTCAGATATCACAGGAAAGGTTTTCTTGTTAAAACTGTAGAGCAATTTCATAGATCTCTATCTTTCGTGATTATTCTTCATTGCTGATATTTTTTTGCCGGTATTTTTGGAAACTTTAAAGGAATAGAACAAATCTGACTCTGAGACAGAAAATCTACGTAGTTTGCTTTTCCTCTGAGATGAGCATGATGCTTAAAACAATCTAGCACCTGCAGCTTGCTAGTAATTGCTAGTTGCAAGTGGCAGCTTGCTCTGCACTTTGTTCTGCCTAGATTCATGCCCAATAAATCCCCAAATTTTAAATCATGTATAATCCAAGCACCTTTATGGACAAGTTAATTCTAGAAAGTGCCCTATCCTCAAGAATGCCTTTTGAGTAGAGGTCACCTCAATATGCCAACATGACATATTTTTCACTCTCCTCTTCATTCCACCACTTCGGAGTTATGAAGAAGACAGAAGGCATAGCAAGAAGTCAACAGATACCTAATAAAAATACTATTTCTGGGATAGTGCTCAGACAAATGATACTGTATGTTAACCTGGACATAAGGTTAATTATTGTAATTCAGTGTATTCTAAGGGAAAATGCTATATGCAGCTATAATCAATAAACCTCTGAATATAAAAATCACAACTCCTGTAACTAATAGAATAGTGCATTGAGTGGAAACATCAAGTATCTGATGTAATTATATGGGCAAACTTAAAATTAAGGTGGTGTGAGTCAGAAAAAGTAAGAAAAGAGATTATAGATAGACTACGATGAGCCCTGCACCACAGAAATACACTACTGACACACATTCACCCACATGCTGAAGAATACAAGCATCCTTACACATTTGTTCACACCTGCTTCTTAGCACAGCATGAGGGAATTAGAGCAGCATAGAAAAGGAAGTCAAAGCAGCATTGACAAATGCCTGTAGTACAAGTTACAAAAGCAGTAGCTCTGTTATTATTTGCTTTGCTTCTTTGGACAAGCTGTGGAGAAAAAGGTTCAGTGTAGCAAGAGAGAACAAGCCCACTGAGTATGACTGCCTGAATGGGGCATGATGGATGAGCTTCCTTGCAGATAGGAAAAGCCTCTAATCTGTTCTCCGGCTCATTGCTAGAGCAAGGCAAAGTCATTCCCTTTTTCTACGGGAAATAACCTCTGCCTTTTCGATACCACGTGCAGGGTTTTGTAAAGGACAATCCAGACTGTCACCCAGATGAGACTGCAGCCTGTTTCCAGGTCCCACACTAGGGCACGCTCAGCTATGCAGCCCAAAACCCCGAAGCAAGACAAAGACGTTTCTATATTGCTTGTGCTTCCTATGGCTATTTTAGGAATGATTGCGTGCATTCAGGTTCCAACATCGAATAAAGAGAGACACAGGAAGAGAAGTAATTTTCATGGCACCAGCACACAGCTAAATGACTGAAACTGAAACTGAAACACTTCTAATATACCAGATAATTTTATGGAGCTGAAAAAACCTACTCTGTCTGTAACAGACAGATTGCAAGCGTCATCCCAGCAATGAAATAACATCCACAAGCAGCAGGATGGGAAGACTCTTGCTCTGGGGTTCACTGATGAATGTTTGACTCTAACTGAAATACCAAGGCTTTCTCAGACAACCAAGGACCTGTTCCCAAACTTCCTCCTCCTCTCCCCCACACCCTGCAACTTCACTCTGTAACGGTGGGAGTCACAGGAAAAGCAATGATTCATTAACTGACTGCATCTAAGTGAATTCAGCAATACTGCTTCATGAGTAGTACAACACACAGTTAAGGGTTTTCTAACAAGTCTGCCAGGTGTTTTTTAACCCAAATGAATCCTTCGTAGCTTGCCCCACAGAACTGAAATTCCTGTGCAGGAACAAGGAAGATGACTACATAGCTGACGAACTGCTGTGGTTATTTCTTACTCTGCAGTTCAGTTGCTTATGTGATTTATGTCAAATACTGCAGAGAGTTTCCTCTAACTCTAGGTTCGCCTCCATAATGTGGACATAGAACTGATCAGCTGCCATGGCCTGATCTACAGCCAAGACCCAAATTCCTGCCAGCATTTAGAAGGGAAAAAAATGCGCAAAAACCCACACTAGTCCAGAGAATCAAATTACTTTTCAATGAGACTTAAGGCTGTATGCACAGACAGTGCTGATCTCACCAGAAAAGACTGAGGAGACCTGGGTAGGCATCGAGGTGTGATGCTCTCGAATGGACTCCAGTGTGCCATCCCCCACCGAGCCTTGCCCGCAGGTGTGACAGATGTCTTACAGGCTGTGCTCCCTGGCACCACAGAGCCGTGGCTCTCCAGCCTGCAGCACAGCCACACAGCAGTTACAACTAAAGGGCATCGGTTGCGTTTTGTTTATGCTGGTGAAAATGCTGACATTGACATCTGCTAGATTGTGGAGCACTGATCCCCACTGGACTTCAGAAAGACCTGTAGCTGCTTTACAGCTTGTACCATCTGCATCCAGCTCATGCTTTACCTATTTATAAGCTTTTCGTTTATAGAGCATTGTATATATTTAACACTTTCATCCTCAGAAAAGTACACATACTTAAGATGAAGACTCAGTTAAATTCTGCTAACTTTACATGAGTTTTGGGCAAAGTCTCCCATCTAACATTAGGAAATGGAAATAACTACATCCAAATTCCTTGGGAAATTTAAGGTTATACCTAATCTTTTAAAAAGAAAAAGTTCTTCTTTTGGTTTGCATTCTTACGGTCTTAGAGAAGGAAAATCAGATGGTCTTGATTGTGTTCCACACTATTTCTTTTTGTTAAAAATTTCCTGTGAGCAATCCAAAACAGAATTATTCTTCTGTGGTAATCATCACTACACCAGCTTGAAGTAAAAGAAATTCTTTGCACATGAGTACCCCTATATTAAACACATGCTTGTGAAAAAGTCAATTTTGCAGTGTCTATGACCATATATATTCATAACTTCTGGTATCCTGAACAACATGACCAATAATGCCAAAGAAGTGTATTATGATGGCTCAATAATAACAGATTTTTGGGAAGACTTCTCTCAATGAATTGCTGCAACAAAGAGATCTGAATAAAACATTTTCAGGCACTTTCCATCTTCTGATGGAAAATGCAACTTTGAAAGAAAGCATTTAACCTACAAAATCTTTTCTGGAAGCTATGAAGGACCCTGTTAACTGACACCTTGGGGTTAGCAACAGCTTTTCCTAGACACCAGCCATAGAGGTACCTCGATGAGACAAACAGACTAGAGCTTCTAAATGCTCTCACAAAACATTCAGAAAGGAGAAAGACCTTTACTTAGTTCACTTACCAGCAAGCTATACTTACTGCATGTGAAGCCAGAAACATGTCCAGCCACAGAACAAACAGCACTCTGAGAACATGCCAAAGAAAATTTCATTTAAAAAAACCCCAACACATGAATATAGCATGTTCTCAAACATTTAAAGCACAGGGAGAAAAGGCAGGAATTTATTGATAATTTGCCTCATTGAATACCAACACCTACCATAACATCACTCCCCCATGCAGAGCGAGAAAGTAATTCTTTTCTGCCAGAAAAGCACCACGACTTGTTTTCCCTGGTATCCTAAAAGTATTATGTACTGTCCCAGGGAGGAAGAAACAATCTGCATGGAGGAGCATGCAGACAGGAGGGGCAACACACACCTATGACTAGCAAGAAGCTGCACACTGGCAGTGCTCCACAATACAGTACATTTAATAAAGAATGGGACTGGTTTGTGAGACTGAAAACTCTGATGCCTCCATGATAAAGGCTGTGAGGAATGCTTCTGTGCTTCCTTTCTGAATCCTAACGAGCTCCCCACAATCCCTTCTCTTCCCGTCACTTGCATGCAGGGTCTCTCTCTTGTAAAAGGCCTTGGCTTTCCTCACGCAAGAACAGATTTGGCTTTCCTAATACCGGAACAGATTACTCCCCTTCTTCACACACACCCTTACGTTACCCAAAAGCTGAGAACATTATTTCTGCTGCAGGCTCATGGGGACAGATTGTATCTTCCCTCCTTTTTTGGACAGCTTAAAGAAGATTGCTTGTGCTTCCCATAAATAAAAAGCTAGCACTTGATGTTCAAAGGATGACTAAACTTGGAATATATCTTTTAATGTACATTTTAATAAAGCTGACTTGTGACTTAATTTCTCTTAGCTGAATGCTGGTAAGCTCTGAAGGGAGGCTTTATACAGAAAAACCAGGACAGAGAGAGGTGGTTGCTTCCTCCCTGGTGCTAGTCAATGAAGATGGAGAGCAAGCTCCTTCTTCCTGGAGTCCACCAGGCATATTCCTCCTTTTTCTGTCATGAAGACAGATCAACTCCCATGCCCTTTTTCAGTCAGCAGAGCTAGGCACCCTCCTTTCCCTTGACCTGCCAAAGACAACTGTTTCCCTCAGCCTGGAACAGAGTGCGTTGCCCTGTTGTGTGTTCCCCAGGGGCAGGACACAGTCATCCAGAAGAATTTTGCCTGACTGGAAATGAAAATGAGGACAGGAATCTTTTCAGCACAACTTACACTTCAATCTCTTCTCTTGCTCTGCACGTGCAGAAGTACACAAGGTCAAACACATTAGGACAAAAATTCTAAGCCATGCATCCCTTGTAGGGTCCTCCTGCACAGCTCTCAAGTAGGATTAATTGTACTGGGTGAACCAACACGCTCAAATTGAAAAAACCTGTCATTTCCAATATGCTGCTTTCAAGGTATTTATAATACAAACACAGACAAAAGGTATGCTCTCTTTTATGACAAGCCTGAAATAAAGCAGCTCTAATTAGCAAAACCAGATATGGCATCAAAGGTAACACAATTTGCAATGCAAGGATGAGAAACCTCTCCTTTGAGCCTATTCAAGAGCAAGCTGACTTACGTCCTTCCTTCTTACAACTTTTCCTCTTTGACTCTGCAAATAGATCTGTCTATACAATAGATGGATGAATTGATGATTTCCTACAATAGCAATTTGATTACTGATTGCTACTTTGTCACAAACCAACCACATATCATCAACAGTCAAACAACGTCCTGCATCATCTGAACAAAATTGTGCACTACACAGCCCTGTCAATGCTATAATTTTTACTGCTGGGTGGACCCCCCTATAAATTAGAAGACTGTAAATTACTTTCTGTCTGCCTTTGTTGCAAAAATAAAGTTTCCTACAACCTATATGGCAAGATACTGCTTGGGATTAAAACAGTGCTACCAATAAAAAGAGAAAAGAAATACCTTCACCAGCAGATATTACTCTACCAGAGCTCCTTTTGGTTATTCTTTCCTCAATTTGTGTTTTACTCCAAGAATGCTAGGTGTTGTCCAATTTTTATTTAAAAAGGCCTTTTCTTGAAAAGTTGTCCACATAGACAACATATACGCGTGTGGATAAAGGAGATTTTTAAAAAAATTTTTGCAGGTAGTAGAAGAGCTGTTCCCAACTGCAACTCTCCTGCTTCAAATACATAAGCCTTCTTTGGCCCCTTTTTTTCTCTAAGCAAACATTTTAGTTACTAAACTGCAAAAATACTGACAGCATTTCTACAGCATAACAGCATCCATAACTGACTTCCAACACCCCAAACTTGTGACATCAACATTCTGCGCTTGAACGAATGCATTCAGCTGCTGACCTCCAGCCCCGTACCAACTCCTTAAAAACTGAATCATGCACACATGCACACAGACGGGATGTATTCCCCAAGATAGAGGAGCTATGGCTCACAGTTTCTGTTCCAGTGGGGACAAGGCTTTGGAGCACAGTTTTGCAGTTCAAGGAGCACAAACATGATTATTCATCTCACTGAAAATATGCAACACAAAATCGTGCATTTTTTCGGTTTTTCCATCATTACCAACTGGTCTGTAAGAGCTATGTTTTTTCTAGTTATACCTACAAAAGTCACAGAAATAACAAAAGAGTTGTTATTGAATCTTTTTCCTAATCAGCAGATTCTAGAAACACTAATGTTTGAGAAATCCTGTGCAGGATCTGGGAACAGACTACAAAATTAGCCACTCAGTCTTGCTTTAATATCAAGAAGAATGATGGCCCACATATTTCAGTTGTCTTACGAAAGATTTCCATCATTCTGTCCAATCAATCAAGTTAAATTATGTCTAATTTTTAGGCTCAAACATCTGGGCCTAATCAGAATAATGGAATCATCACAACAAATTTACATTTAAAAGCAAACCTCAGCCATAATCTCTTGGACAAACTGAAGGTTTAATGTACAAACAGCTACCAGATTATACAACTGGAATCACTTGACAGTAATTAAGTTTAAATACTAGTGTAATAAGAAGGAAGATAGCAAACATGACTTCTCAGAGATAGAAAGAGAGAGAAGAAAGAAAGGAAGAAAGGGAGAAAGGAAGGAAGAAAAGAAAGAAAGAAAGAAAGAAAGAAAGAAAGAAAGAAAGAAAGAAAGAAAGAAAGAAAGAGAAAAGAAAAAAGAAAGAAAGAAAGACAAAAGTTCAGTACTGAAGGAAGAGAGTGTAATGAGCACCAGGGACAAAACAGAACAAGAAGAACAGCCATCTCAGCACATTACAACTTTCTGCTAAAGCCACAGCCAGATCTGGTACAATATAAATGGCAGCAGCAATTCCCTTGGGACTGCAATGTTGTGTGAAGCTTCACGCAAAACAGTTCACTGATGTCTCTTGTGGACCAGAGGAGGCTAAAGGTCTTTTTTAGCTAACTAATCCTCCCATCACCTCCTCCCAAACCAACACTTACCGTCTTCAGCAGCAGTTAAAAGCCTAACACTGCTTCAAGGATCTCACTTAGTAAAGCTCTGGAAGTTTGATTTCTAAGTAGAAGTCACTGAAAATAAATTTTATAAAGCTTACTAGTCTGTATTTTTGGTATCCAAAAGCAATGAAGGCTCCTGAAAGACTAGTAGGTATCTCTGAAAAAAGGAATAAACAGTACATCTCAGTCTTGCATTGCTTACCACTTACTCCTCCCCCTCCCCTTATTTCGCTGACAGCAAGATGGACAATACATGAAAATTTGATTCTCGGTAAGCTGAGTAATGCAAATTAGCTTAATGAAATAGATGACTTTGTGTATGTCCCTTTGATACTGATTAAGCTCAAGTATCCACTCAGCTAATGACTAAAGCAATACCATGAGAGCTCTTGTGGAGGTGTCATAGCTATACTTCTTTCTTTTTCAGTAGCTCTTTACTCAGCATTTGTTTCTACCTCAGATCCCCCTGTCCAGGCCAGCCTCCAAAGAGCAGACTGAAGCAGCTTAAGACATGAGTGACGTAACATAAAAAACTGCAGGTATTTTACGCAGCTTGTGCCTCAACATATAAAGGAGATATGCCTTTGTGCCTCCAGTTTTCAAAGCAGATTACCACTGTGCTGCAAGGGGCTGCTTTGACGCTGTAATTATAGCCACCTTAATAATGATCTGTTCAATGGCTGCCTACTGCTGGTGCCCAGACAGTTTAATCACTATGCATTCAGCTGTAGAGAACAAGCAATCCTTCCTGTCATTTGAAACACGGGACATGTTGTGTGAAGGCGGTGCAAATGAGCTTCCCCTGAACTAGCTGGCTAATATGCTTTCGCCATTTAAAGCCTAAATTATAAAACAGTCCAGCAAAAGGCATAATGCATTGCCTCTTGCTACAAAAAGATGCTTCACCTTTGCTACACTAGATGAACAGTCACTCCTACCAAGCCCATACATATATTATTCATTGAGCACCAGCTGTGTGCTTGGCACTGTACAGACACAGAGAGATGTGCTCCTTACTCCTGGGAAGCTTTTACAGTCTAAAGTAGTGGCGTTTGGCATTCATTCTGCCTGTAGAAATCCCATTGACTTCACTATGGGGAGCAGTTGCAGAAGCAGGTATTACGGCATTTGTAAAGCCTGTGTAGTATCAACTGATAGGTACACTGAGAGATAACATTCAAGCTGTGCTCCTACAGGAGCTGTGCTTTAGGCCCTGAGGAAACTACTGTGAGCACTGACACAGAGGGGTTTGAATGTACTCAAACATGTTATGTAAATGCAAAAAGATGATGCAGTGTCCCAAAACCCCTTTGCGCCAGTGCTGGCTGCAGCTCCCCACACCCCACTGCTGTGTGGTTGCTGTCTTAGTATTTTCTCATATTATAATGCTTCCTAGGCAATCCTGATCCAGTAACATCCAGTGATGGAAGAAACAATACCCTATATCCTCCGGTGCCAGGGATTTGTAAGGACTCCTAGCCAAACACAAGAAGCAGGCTTAATGTGAGTGAGAATGAGGCATGAATCACCACCACAATATCCAAAACATATTTTAGGCTTGAGATTAAATCCTACTCTCAGATTTTTACAAAGATTACCCACACAAGAGAGCAGAAGTGGCTGAAAGTACAGTTCTATTTACACACTGGATGGAAGAACCTGGAAAATAAATGGGGAAGAGCAAGAGCAAAGTGGGGTAAAAAAGGAAGCAGATCTGAGTACAGGCACTGGGAAGAAGAGAACAAAGACTGAAAATTGGGAGCTGGAAGTTCAGGCAGGTGAAACAGGCTAAGGAGGGAGTACTGTTACGGCATCTGGGCATGGAGGGAGATAAATGATTGGCAAGTAGGAGAAAGCAATAAATAAAAAGATGAGAAAGCTCTTTCAAAATTAATATAGCTGTAAAAAGACTGTGAAGCAAAAGGACAGATGCAGGTAAAAGGATCTCTAGAAATGAAGGCAACTATTGGTGAAAGGCGAAGAAAGGGAAAAGATTCAGAGGATTCCTAAGCAAATGCAAATAAGAAAAGGACATCAGTTGGACGGAAGGAATCAAAGAAGTAAGAAAACACATTGTTAAAGCCACTGTTGTGTTATCACACTCCTTTTCATTTGGAGTCCATGCTTGGAAATTTGGTCTCCCAGGTGTGTGATATTTTTGTTCCTTTGATGCCTAAACCAAGCTATCTGAAACAGAGGACTAGACAAAATTAGGAGTATAAAAAGCGGGCAAATTTATTCAAGGCCTTCAAGGTACATTCAGGTAAGGAAAGTTCCCCCCATGGGACTAAACCCAAAATGGACACTGTGTCACAAGCTCTTCACCTTTTATAAGTTTTGTTCCATTAGAATATTGGCCCTCAATTCTCCAATTGCACCCTTAGGTGATGATATTAACCACCCCAGGCCTGGTTCCCCCATTTCACCATTTTTTACATATTTTTGGGCCTGAGGGCAATGAATATGTCCTTGGGTTTCTATTGATATGGATTGTTTTGGCTATAGGAGCTGGGAACAGAGGTTTTAGCACTTTGTAAGAAGCACAGAACTACACCAAGTTACAGATACCTGAAGAGCACAAAACTAGAAATTATTAAGGCATCACCTTTACCAACACATCAAGTTTTTAAACTCATAGAAGTATGCAGAGACAGGAAAGGACAGAAGGAAGTCTTCGATATATTGAATGATGCCTTGCATTACAGGAGGCAATGATGTTGCCTTCCCAGCAGCTGGCTCAAGGAAGGCTGCAGGTATGAATATGATGACTACATCACAACACAGGTTCATGGTTTGTCTTCTGTGTCTCGCTAAAGGATAAAAGACTTCTGTCCCCAGCACTTCTGTCAGTATCTCGCTGACCACAAGCCATCTAAATACGCTAAAATACATTAAAAACTTCCTAAAATGTACTCTTCCATGTCAGCAATCACTGTATTTGTCTCCAAGATGCAATTTAATCACAAAGGAAAGGGAAAGTAGTATTTAGGTCAGGGGTGAGAACACATGCAGTCCACCAAACAGTATCACTCTTGTGAGATCTACACTGAAAAACCTGGAGACTTAGTGAGCCAGGGGAATTTTGCCTAGGCATGAGAACTGTCCTTATGCTTCAGGGATGAAGGATTTGCTGTCTGGGCCCAGCTCCCTGTGTGTATCCACGTGTGCCTTGATTCATACAGTAATTGTGACTGTTGCCTGTAGCACTGGGACTTGTTATAAAAACACAGGAAAACATCCTCCTGCAGAGCACTATCTTATACCTCAGTCAGCAGCTTCCTTGGAGTGGACTGACAAATGGCCCATGAAGAGGAAAAAAGGAATCCTAAGCCTCAAGGTATACTAGAAGAAGAACAAGACGAGAAGGACAGAAGTGGAGGAGGACAGGCAGAGTGAAGGGAACCTGCAAGAAATAAGGCAGAGACTGGATATATACAGAAAGCCCAACAGCATATGTACCTAACCTGCCTTATGAGAGCTGGGTAGATGAATCTAACTAGAATAGACCTCTATTTTCATACAGCTGCAAAGAGACATGCTTCCCATGAAACCATTATAAAACCCTCATCTTCAAGGTTGATTAAAAAATTTTAACTCAGCTGTTGCAATTTGTATCGGACTTGAATTTGGCAATCCCAGACATCAAATCAATTCCAACTGAGAAGGGGACCTACAATGCTCCATTTCACAGCCTGAAATTGTACTTTCAAGGATTTAAAATGTTTTCTACACCATTACAAAGTGAAAAAATTATTAGGTTAATTTTTAAAATGGGAGTTCAGTTCAGCTCTCAATAGAGTCTGTAGAACGATCTAAAAGACCCAGTCAGAAATACAGAAAATTCAAAATTTTTATTCTCAAAAACAAAACAAACCCTCAATCCCCAAAAAGCCCAAACTAACAAACAAAGCACAGATATTTAAGACAAGACCATTTAAGTCCTTTAATAATGGCATGTCACTTAACAGCCAGCCATGCTGGTATTGAACTCATTGCTTTCCTGCATACAATCATTCATTAATTTCCATGCATTTTTTAAAAATTGTGTCATATTCTAATGGGGTTCTATCACCAACACAAGGCACAAAAGTCAGTATCCCACAAAGCAAAGATCAGGAGCTGTGCACTCTTACACTTCCAAACTGTTAAAAATACCAAACTGTGGGTCTGGATCCTGAAAAACATAGGCAGACAAAACTGACATTTAATTTAATAGAGTCAATGGGAGTGTAGCCAGCAAGTCAGACCTTACGAAATTAATATTCTGCACTAGCTAGCCTGTGAGTTTATGTTATAGGATGTGTTGGGCAGTGTGAAATGCAACATACCAAATTCAGCCTCACACAACCCTACAGCAGGAACGTTCTGTTTATTTATATGGAAACGTTACTACTAAACAAGCACTGGAGCCAGCAAAGTCTGGCTGTTAGGAATCTGTGTCCTGATGCTGATGTCTTTAAAAGGACACTTAGCCACATGCCCTCTGCCTCTCTGAAGCCCCTTTTTCACCTGCTTGCCTGATTTCGGGACAGGTCTTGGAAAATGACTGTTTTGCAGGCTGAGCTAAGTCAACCCAAAAATTCACAAGTTACTGGGAGCTGACAACCACCTATACATAGACAATGTGATCACACAAATCTTGTTTCTTTAGGATGTCGGCTAAAAATATAGCCATTTGCATTAATTACTCAGAAGAATTATAGCTCTGAACTACAGTGGCAATCGTACCCTTAGTTGCACAGAGACAAATTTAGGGATGGAGGATGAATGAGGCGGAGCTTATCTCTGATCCCCCTCTCTTGCAGACTTCAGACACTCCATCACCCTGTCCTGACACAGTTGTTTGTGCTTAATCTGAAACAGTTGGATTTCCTGTTCGACTGTTCCTAACACGTAAGCAAATAAAGCACCCTCCCCACCAGCACTGTGAACCCAGCTTGGCTGACTTTAAAGAGATGAGGCTGATCAGATACTGGCCATCAGCTCAGTGAAGAAAGGGCCATTGTGTGAGAGACCCACACCCCCTTCCAGGGACCCAGACAGAACATTGCCTATCACACCCTCACCCTCAGCTTTGGAGAGGTGGTTTTGGAAGACAAGAAGCATGGACGGACCTTCATTACATTGGGAAAAGAGTCGTCGTGCAAAATATCGCAGAACAGACGCTGGCGAGTAGACAAAAATTTGTTACGTATTTACAGGGATTTTAGAATGGGAAAGGTAGAGGCAGAGAAAATATCTCGGCTCTCCACTCAGGGATCTGGCAGATCCCCAAACCCAGCTTCTCCTGAAAAGCTGAATGTGTCAGTGTTTCCTGCAGGTACTACTTCAGTGTCGACAGCAAGATGTTCTCAGCAGCAGAATAGCAGCTGCACAATAGGAGCAGCAACTGAATGGTTGAACAGCTCTTTTTACAGGCATGGTGTGATAAAAACCTGGTGTTCTTTTGTGCTTCACAAAGCCCCTACTTTGCTGACTCCAAGTTCAAATCTCACGGGCTATTAGGAGAAGGAAGAAGGACAATGCATTAACATGCATGGTAGAAAAGAATGTGCTCTATTCTGGAAACCAAGCCTGCTGCTAGAAGCTGTGCTGTGTCCTAAATACCAAGCCAGAAGCTGCTTTCAAGTCAAATAAAAGGTATGTATTTTGGCATGCAAGGATCACGCATTTAGTCACAGTGTAACTCAAGGCTGATTTTCATGATGAGGGGCATTTTCCCCTTACCAGTGCCCCCCAACAGGGACAAACACAGGAGATATAAAGCTGTCACCACTTGGTGGTCTCGCAGCTGATTTTTTAAAGGTTGGGAAATGTGTGATTTTCGCCATTTCCCAATTTTTTTCTCTCCAAAGAATAATTCATAGCCAAATAACTGATGGGTGAAATTCCCTTAAGATTGCTGAGTTGAACCCTGTGTTAGCAGACAGTGAAGCCACAGCTAACTAATTTGAATTGCCCATGAGGACCAAGAAGAAAAACAAAATAAAGCATCAGAAGAGAAAAACAGAACAGGAGTGGAGTGGCTCTTAAAAATTGTTTGCTTTTTTGTTCGTTTATTTGTTTTTTGGTTTTGGTTTTAAGTTTTTGGTGTTGGTGGCGAGGGAGTTCTCTAACGTTCTCCTCTTAACATTCCAAGCCAACTTTTACCTAGGAGAGGGATGCCAGGCAGATGTGCTGAGCTAAGGCTGAGCAATATACAGGTGATTCACCGGTAGCCAACACTCCACCAGTACAATAGCTCATCTTTGGCTCCCCCTTCCCAATCTCACTTAAGAATATTTAGGACTTTGCCGAGAATTCCAGGATTGTGCAACACCTCTGTTTATATATTTGCAAATCAGTGTTGCAATGCAGTACCTGCTTCACAAGGAAGTTATGAGCTTCCATTAATTCCTGTAGTGTACTTCAAGATAATCAAATAAAGGATGCCAGGCAAGAGTATGATCATGTTAATGTGCCTTGGGAATCCTCCCTTTTCCTAGTTGGCACAATTCTCCATTTTCCCTGCCTAATTTTAATCTCTCTTAGCCCTTGGGCTACAGTTTATTGCTCTGTCTCTAAATCGAGGCCAAAAACTTCTTTGCAAATGTATTTCTACTAGCAAGTTGAGTCAGTGTCAAAGTTTTGAGTGTAAACTACAGCAACTCAAACATGCCATACTGACAGTAATATAAAAATTCAGTTCCCTCATCTCTGCTGCAAAAACTCTTTACAGAGCTCCCTAAAAGATGACAAAGTGCTTGAAGGTCAACAATTGTTTTTTGTGCCATATGGGCTGAAGGCTGAACATCCCTGTGAACACTTGCAGAGATTTGGGGGCAGGTGCAGGTGCAGGCTGTAGTGAGAAAAAACCCAGCAGTAAAGGAAAGCTTGAATTACATGCTGGTCTTGAAGAAGCAAACTATTAATTAACTGAAATTAGCTGAGTTTAAAAATCAGGAACTTGTTGGAAATGAAACCAGACAATGCAGTCCTCTGTCTATCAGTCTTACAAAAACAAGGTGTCCATTTTGAGAATAAAAAGAACAACTGCAGAGAGATTTCATTTGAAAGCCACAATGTTCTGAATAAATAATTTGTATGATAATACACAGTATGCTCACACAAATCATGCAACATATATATTATACAACTATACATACTAAAAATATAATTGAAGTAACTGCTAGAAAGGAGATTGCCATGGACACAGGAAAGGGTTAATTATATACTGAAGATGATAATCCACCCACGTAACTTTTGTCTTCCAGCACTTTACAAATTATTGTCATTACAGGTTCAAACACTGTAGTAATCCTAGCACACTTTCTGCTATCTTACATGAGACTGGATACCTAGGACAGCAAAAGCTCTAAGTTCTGTAAGCTATAAAGAAGATTGAATTTTCCCCATGGGAATTCTCCTGTGTAGGTGTATTGCACCCTTGTTCACATGGTTGGTTTTTGGTTTTTTTTGCTTTCTGTGGCCCCTGTAACAAAATTAGTGCTCTCTTATTTCAGTGAGTTACTTCACTATTCCAGTTTTCATAAAATCCCTTCAGTCTCAAAGAGAGCATTCAAAAATGTGCAACAAACCCTACTCTGGAGGAATGCAGAAAGTGCTTTTGATGGCCCAGAGACTCTGGGCCACCTCAGCCCTCACTGACATTTGCTCACTGAATGGTGCTCCTTTCAGCAGAAAAAACAAAGGACTATAAGCTTCAGTTTACCAAAATATACACAGCCTGCTAGCCCCAGCAAAGGATATCATGCTAGTAGTAGTGAAAACTATGTAGGCACTCTCCTTTAAATTCTGCTCTGCGGCAAAATTCCACATTAGGTTCTTCCCACTGAAGTAAAAGAGTGTCTCCTAACTGCCACCAGGTTGATTAATACTAAACAATGGGATTGGCTTCAGTGGTATAATTCCTGACTTCCTCTGCTGTGAGAACAAAATAAGTTACAAGATGCTTTTTACTAGAATTCAATGGACAGCTAAACTCCATGGTTCCCATTAGAAACCATACATTTTTAGCCTTTGCAGTGCTGAACAGCATTGTGTTTTGCTAAGCCAGCTGTGGCCTTCCCCCTTAAAAAATAAATAATATATTTAATGCATATTGTCTATTGCCCTCACACTCCAATTTTTCTCTTTGCCTAATGAATTGAAAAGACTGATTTAAAAATGGCTATGGAGAACATGTAAGTTCAAGTATGAAGAATTCTTTTCTTCAAGAGTCACACACGTGAAGGTCATGACATTTCCCATATCAATGATCTTCCAGAACACCTTAATTTCATGTTCACTTTCAGAATACCTTAATTTTTTTTTTCTTGACAGGATTTGTACTTCATTCCTTGCTTCTTGAAAAGCTCAGTTGTCCAGTTACAAGGCTCCTTTCTCAAGACTTTTTACACTCACATTTGTTGACTCAACTTGTGATGAATAATCAACATGTTAAAACAAGCTGATAAATCTGAGTTTCCATAGATCCCAGCACTGTGACTAGAGACCTGTTTGAGCCTATGTGGCACTTTTATTTATTTGAAGATTATAGAAAGTTGTGCAGATGAAATAAGGGGAAAAGCATATGCCTTTACCTTTTAGCAAAAAGTTCTTTTGAAGGCAACGAAGGTGATGACAGCTTTGAAAGTTTGCCAGCTGCAGGAGAGGGTGTGCTTGTTATTTTTTTCTGGCCAGACCTGAGCAACTGTATCTTGGATACACTCCTTGTTAATGTACTGAAACAACCCCCGTCACTAGGGATTCCAGCTGGACTGTTTCTGGGATCCCCCTGCAATGGGACATCAAAGGTCATCTGACTCTTCCAGTTTTTCTCATCCTCCATTTCTCTTTCCTTTTTGAGAATTTGTTTTCAATTGAAGGGTTACCTCCATCTCTGCTTTCACCTCTGTCCATCATAAAAATCAACAAAAGAAACTGTGAGCTATGTACACACCAGAGTTAATATAAAAATGCTTAAACTACTACAGGCTTTCCAAACCAGGAAGTAGCACATACTGCTCTTAGATACACACAACTGATGTGTTCACTGGTACTTCTGAATTCTGGCTTTCAGAGCCGGGGAGAAGGCAGCCTTGATCCAGATGTGAGCAAGAAGAGAGGGATCTGCATCAGAGGCAGTTCTGTCTGCTGCCAGTTCAGAGGTCTGAGAGCACAGACAGGGAGTAATGAAGGGCACCCCTGCTGTTTCACCCCCAGATAAATCTACACATTCAGAACTGTCTGTCAAGAGCCTGGAACAAAATCACAGTTAGTGAGAATTTTTCCACTGACCTCACAAGAACAAGTGTTGGTCTCCTGCTGGGAGGCTCACACTCATGCTGACGCCAACGGGAAAGCACCCATTTTTTGTTAATATGAGGAAGAGGAAAGCACCCCTTTTTTTAAGATGAAGATATGCTGGTGGATATTTCTCCCTATTTTGTACATTAAGTTCAGAACCTAACCAAAAGCTGAAAAAGATGGAAGTTTTGCAGCTAAGCATATAGACGGATCTACAGATGACTTGTTCCTCTGACACCTATTTCCAAGCACACACCATAGCTAACATTTTCTGTTGCTGCAAGAATAGGCATCATTAAAAACTATATAACTACTAAAACCGCTCTGCTAGTGATGATTGTTTTCCTATTAGCAGGTTAATTATCAAATTATTTTCTAAGATACAGAGAAATGAACACAAGGTTTTTCCTTCAACGTAATAGTAAATTTTTGGTTGAGTTAGTGGTAGTTGCTTGTGTTGGGAAAAAGTAGGAACAAGCTGCAACTGGAACTCCAGCTGAAATCCTGAACCCCATCCACATTTTCTTCACATTTGCATACATAATGTTTGCTATGCTGGGCTTACTATTCTCAAAGAAAGTATGTTTATTAATATAATGAAGGGATCAGCAAACAAATTCTGTTCTTCTCAGGGATGTCCTAAACTCAGGGGATTCAGGTTTTCCTCAAAGATTGATTCTACCATGGCTCGAAGAGCCTGAAGATCAGACCTCCTAAGATGTTATCACATACTAGACAAGGGCAAATAATCAAGAGGTAAAGAGTAAGAAATTAAGCAAAAAAAGAAGAAGGAGGAGAAGAAGGTACCACTGCAATCAAGACGTAGAGAGAAAGGCAATTGCAATTACAGAGGGGAAAGGAGAAAGCTTGAAATATGACACCTTCAAAGAAGGGATTTGGTTGAACTGCAGTAAAATTAGGAGCTTGTCATACTGAGATACTGAGAAAAGTCAAGACAGTTGAAGAAGGATGTAAATTCAAAGGTAATCCTTAAAACATACTAATCTTCCAAAGCATGCAGAGTTAAGCTGTGGTAAGACTACTTCAGAATAAGATCATTCATACAGGGGTCAAGCATTTTAATTAAAACCTAGCTATACATAATGAGTCTTAGCTATCTATGTCCTGGAGAATGAGCACATGCCGACATACAGAAACAGAGATATAAGAAGATAAGACACAGAGAGCATAAGAGACCTGAAAAAATAAGAGACCTGAAAAAGTCTGTTTGGCAAAATAATGGTAAGACTTTATCCTAACCAATGAGATCCTCATTCCCTGACAACCTGTACTGAGTTTCTCCAAAACATGCATATGTGTTTCTGGTAAATTGTAAAGGTTTATTCTGCAGATTCAGCAAGAGATTACATCCTAGAAGGTTCCTGTAGATGTGAAGATCACATAGCCTGCTGTGACTAATCAGCTGGATATCCTGTGTATTACTACAGGAAATAATGAAAGCAGCAAAGGCATTTCAAGTAAGAGCACAGGATATTTCACCTCCCCTGTTCCTGTTATTTTTAAAATTTAGCTGAGGAGGAAGGAGCGCAGAACTTTGACATGCAATGAACTGTTCCTTCACACACAAACCTGCTTCCCACCTCAATCCTGCCAGCAGAAGTTTGCAAGTACCACTAATTCCTTTCTAGCTACCCATGTGACACCTGGACACAATTTGTTTGTTTCTCTTGCTCCTTTCGGACAAAACTTCTCTGGGATTTT
Source organism: Acanthornis magna (assembly GCA_036785705.1). Classification (NCBI taxonomy): domain Eukaryota; kingdom Metazoa; phylum Chordata; class Aves; order Passeriformes; family Acanthizidae; genus Acanthornis; species Acanthornis magna. The sequence goes on along the minus strand of JAWUZG010000236.1, from coordinate 3,405,338 downwards.
TTTTTACTGTAAATGACAAGACCTCACTTAACAAATAAAACAAAAGTTCCTTCTCTCAAGCAACTTGTGGAATTCTCTGATAAAGACACAGCCAGTACAAACAACTGCCTGATGTGGGGTAATTCTTTCCATCATTTCCAGCCAGTCATGTCTGGAGTCTCTATTTACCCTGATAGAAGAGGGCTCCAGACCTATCAGCAGACAATTTAGTCCTGCGGAGTGCAGGTGTTGTACTCCATAAGGCATGCAAAAATGCTGAAGACTGCTGTAATTAGTTTTCAAATGAAGTCTGGCAGTTCTATATGCCTTATGTGCAATGAGTAACAAAAATAAAAATTTTGTTCTAAAATAAAAGAGAGTTGAAAAAGAAAACAAAGCTAAGAAATGTTTCCTTATCCCTTCTTGTTTCACAATGAAGAACTATTTCTGCTTTTGAGCTACAAATCATAAACGGCACTTTTTTGTCCAGCTCATAGAAGTTTTTCGGTTCAGATCCTTTCAACGTTGTCACCTGGGCTCTGAGGGTAAACCGGACACAGATCTCCGCCGCTGAGCTGCAACGAGATTATTTTCAGAAAGAGAACTGTCTGATGTTGGCACAGAGCTGCCAGGTTGTGTCCTTAACTATTGCTTCCCAAAACGCCAAAGGGAGAGAGGCTGTGAACAATGCCCCTTTGTGTCCTACCGATTTCCAGGAATAGTACGGCCGGCCCCAGGCTGTAACACAGTTTTCACACACCTCTCCCCAGCACATCCCCGAGCCAGGCTTTCATAACCGAGGGCTGCTCCAAGGGGTCGTCATGCCACGTGCCGGATTCCTGCAGGCTTCTGCCACTCTCAGGAATCTTACAATCTATTATGGGCAATGGGAACTTTCCTCTATGGAGTCTGCAGTCAAGGTCTACAGCTTCCCCCGCTCCTTTCAAACCTTGAAAATTACAGTATTGTTACTTCTCTAAGGAAGGAGTTTCAGAGCACTGAAAATTAGCTGTGTGAGACTGGGTTGAATAATACCTTCTAACCACTGTGAATTCCAGTAGGAACTTAATTCCCACTAACTGACTTTATTTGAAAAGTGCTCATATACTACAATGGTTGGCTGCAGAAATGGTTTCTACATGAACTGAAGAGGTAACTTTTTTTCAATGACAAGCAGTTATTCAACATTTGGTCTTTGTGTAAGGATCAGAAGCACCATATTAATACATCCACTTTACCTGGAGACTATATCTTGTTGTTGAAAACGTGCAAAATCTTAATATCCCTAACATCCATAAATCTGATTAATTTCTGAACATTTCTAGGAAATACATATGTTTACAGTTTCTATACTCCTTTTCAACTTCTCTACAGAAACACTCAAGTCAATGAGTTCATTTCCTGAAATATTCCATAAGACCAACAAGCATCGCTTTGTGTGAACTTTGTATGTAAGGTAAAACAAGAGTGAGCCTACATCAAGCAAGGGAGTGAGTGTATTACAGGACTCTGAAAAGCAGGTTTTTGACTCTGGCAGAGCCTTGTGCTGAAAGAGCCATAAAGGTTCTGCACAAAATCATCAAGCAACTACTGGTAAACCATTTCACACTGAGCTGTGATGATGCTCCTCCTATTTTTGCACTCCAATGCCTACATGCAGTGGGGTAAAAATGCTGTTCATTGTCAGCTTGCGCTACAGGAGCACCTTGCTGCTATGGGCATGGGGCTGCTGCAAATTCATTCACCAGACAATTTCCTACACCGATTCCCAGCTTTTTAGCAGTTTGTTTTAGGGGTGTCATTGCTAGATGTGCTGGGGACTGTGGATAGACCCTCAGTCTATTTTTCTATTTTTTTCCTCAGTCAGCCCATATCAGCTTTGGTTCCTACTTACAAACACAATAGAATTGACAATAAGATACAAGTTTGGGAAACTCTTTTTCTTTTTTTTGTTTTTTAAAGGGTCACCTGCAGCTGATATTTTGTTTCCCAGTGACATTCTGACTGCTGATGACAGATTTCTTGTAAAAATTTCAGGAATCTAACTGCAATGTCACTAGTCTCATATTCTATGTGAGGTGCAAAAAACAATTTCACAAGAGTCACTGTGTTCCCAATTTCCCTCTTGTGCTGCCCTAGCATTCCTGAACTTTTAAAGTTATTCTGAGAGTTTCTTTGCAGAAGTACAGACCCACCAAAATACACCCAGAACTTAAGATGCTTTTCCTTGTATTATTTTTCATTTAAATATGCAAAGCAGATGCAGATGTCTGCTTGCATTTTTCAACCATCTGCTTTAATAACTAGCTACAGGATGGACTCTAGATTGACCTTGTTTTCCAGTCCCTGAGTATATGGATAAAGCTGTCTAAAGCATGACTTAAATTCAATAACTGACTAGCAAAAAAACCGTCACTAAACCAGCCTGGAGTCTGAAGGCACACTGTTAGTTTCACACACTGTCCGCTCACAGAGAATGTCTCCTTTTTTGTTGCGACATACCTGACAATGAGTGAACGCTTATGAACTCGTTATTTCTTTATTCACCAAGTCATGTTTTGTTTCAAGAAGCAGTTGACAAAGACATGCACTTTTTTGAAGAGAACCTAAAAATCACCAGATTACTTGCCAGCAAATGCAATGTATATTTATATCTTTAAGGAAAAGTTTTCCTGTGTGCCAATGTTGCTAACCTCTGTAATTTTTTATCACAAGGCTATACATCATTGGGTATTTTTTTTGATTCTCTGGCTTTTGAAATCCAGATATTAAATTAATTTTTCAGGAATAAGAGAACTCTTTGGTCCCTCAGGACATGTTGCAAGCTTCCCTATTTCATCATTTTGAATATCTGATCAGAAAACTTGGTAACGCCATGTCTCTTCACATTTTCCAAGACTCCAGAAAAACAACACTCCTATGAATGTTACGAAAGACTTTGTGACGTATTTTATCACCACTCATCAGAGACCCAGGTCAAGGAATTTAAACCACTGATAGAAATGAGCTTTCCAAGTGCCACTTCTTGCAGACTGAAGTGAGCTTGCTCTGGCCCAGGGTCAGAGCTCAGTGCAACCCAGCAGAGCCCAGAGAGGGGTGGAGCAGGTTGGGATGGCAGCACCAGATGGGCTGATTCTACCTGATGCCAGCGGTTTGTGGGGATTCTGCATCAATAGAAGTTGTAAGATCCATTTAAAGAAAAGACTGGTGCTGCCTATTTTTGTAAGCAAAAAGTACAGGTCTGTGGCCTGCCCTGCCCTTTGAAAGCATCTTGCACCTTACGGTGCCATCAGGACTCATTGAATATTCAGCAGTTCTGAGAGTCATGACACCTCCCTCAAGCCTCCACAAATGCAAGTGAACCTAAACCGTAAGAGCAAACCCCTAGAGAAAATAAAACCCTTTATTTGTAAGAGAGGAAAAATTATCAAATATATCGCCAGTAAGACATTCCCTTCAGCATTAACCTTTTCTATTAAGCAAAATAATAAAGTCTATAGCTCCCTAGTATTTCCATTAAGAATACAGAGCAAGCAATTATTAGTGGACCTCTTCAAATCTTTATATAGAAAAGAATATTTTTCTCTGTTCTGAAGAAACTGGACAATATTTTTAATGGTCAACACCAAGCCATGATCACTGAAGGGATCAGAAAGAAAATAATGGTAGGCACAGTGCCTTCCCTGCCAGTCCAATTTTCCCAGGTACAAATACAGAATAGGTCTCAATTAACTTACATTCCTCTTCTGCATAGTTGTACAAAGAAAAATTATTTAGCCATATTTGCATTTTACTTTACGAAATCTAGATCAGTCCTCATATCCACTGAATATTAATGAACTACCAAGAAATAGAAAGCTCATCCTATGTAACACACACATACCCTTCAACACCTTTCACAAATTTTAATGTCTTCAGATTTTCATAATCTCAATGTAATTTATTCCTAATGCCAATTTCTGAATTTGCAACTTTCCCACAAGGAAGACACAAGTTAAGCAGCACCCGTTTCCATCTAATCTCTGCAAATGCACCACAGAGCCTGATGGTTGCCACACGCTCAGCAACACTTATCAGCAGTGACAAAAGGTTACAAATGGATCTATTCTCTCAGGTATTACACCACACTGCTAGACCAGCAGCCCTTTAATTCTTAGTCTTGACATTAGCATCCTGAAATTAACTGTGGAGAGCCAGAGCCATTCTGCTGTATGGAATGTCCATGGAAATTACTGTTACCAAGGTGGCTGATGGTAACTTCAAATTTCCCTTTATTGTTGCCAGTTTCCAGCAAAGAGCCAGAGTAGTAACTTTTTTTTCTTTTTTCTTTCTTTTTTTTTTTTTTTTTTAATGCACTCTGCCTACAGAACTCCACCAGTAAATCTTTAGCTAAACAGCAGACAAATGCACGTGTCCATCAGAACACTGGAATGGGGATCCTGGCCATTATGACCAGAAGTTCACCTACCCTGCTATCCCATCTTTAGGAGCAGTCATGAACAGACCTCCAGAAAAGAGCCAAGAACAGAAGCATTACTGAATGCTTGTAGCATTTCACAAATTTAAACTGTCTTATGGCTTTGTGCCATTTTCTACATATTTTTGTGAATATACAAATTTAGTGCTTTAGCTACCTTGCATCTGTCTACAGAGGCGGATAAAGAGAGGAAGAAAGCAAAAAATCTGTAAAAAATTAAAAGTTCTAAACCTCAAAACAACCCCGTCTGGGTTTTTTTAGACACATTAATGCTATATTTCTGGTACCTATGTAAGTCACATGGCTAGGAGGCAAACAGCACGTTTCTCCTTGGAGGGGTGGAAATCTCTGTCTCTGCATACTGCAGAGCGCTGATGCTTGATAAGGAGCAGTGAGTGAGCAGATACAAATCACCTGGGGGTCCAGCCATCTGCCTCTCACCCTACCAGATCAGAGGATCTCAACTATAAACCTATTTCCTGCCTCAGCAAAAAAATGTGTTTTACCCTTGGCAAATGTACATCCAGGTAGGACACTCTTCATTTGCTGGGTAAAAAGTCAACCCTCCTATCTATACCAGATGGGGCTGTTTGTTTTTTGTGGTTTTTTTCTCCTGTAAGAAAATGACATCTGCCTGAAGCTGTTCAAAAAGGCTGAAATGGTCAAAACCAATCTTGAAGAAGAATTAGGAAGTACATGTAAGCTGTTCAAAAGTGTGTAATAAATGCTATTTAACTTCTGACTGTCATTCATCATGGATGTCACTAAGCACATGTGGCGTACACAAAAACATTTTAAAAGGCCCTTCCCATGTGGCTTTTTCCCCTCCTTCTTCTGAATTTTAAGTTTGGTCTGGATTAAGCTTTCCTTTTTTCTTTTTTCCTTCCTTTAATTTTTTAAAAAATTGTATTGCATTATCTGGCTTAGAAGGAACAAAACAGTATTTTACAAACTTTATTTCAATGTTGATAAAACATAATACAAACTCAGCAATTGCTTACCATATCTCTTCCCTCAAGACCACCCTGAAATCCTAAACAAGTCAAAAGGGCCGTACTGAGAATAACTATCAAAGACACTGCCAAATATGCCTTTCCATTTAATTAGCAGACAAGCTCATTAAGCAGAAGAGCTGTATAGGAGAGTTTGCCTGCAGCCCCTGCTGACATCAAGGGCTGCAGAGAAGTAGGTTGCAGTCGCACATGCAGAAATCCAGCCAGCGCTGGCAGCAGCTGCAGGAGATGGCAGAGCTGGGGACAGGGACGGCTGTCCTCTAACGCAGGTGTAACTGCAGCACGCTGTGACAATAAGGGAGATCTGGCACCTTTGGGGAGCACCCAAGCGATGGATTCACCAGCACCGAGCACAAGCGGCAGAGCACATCCCTGCTCCACCAGCCTGGAACATTTTCTGCACACAGGAGGAACGGGTGGGAAAGACAGCCCATGTCTACGGCGTGTGGACATCCCAGAGCACCACACGGCAAATAAACCAACACAGTCATGAGTGGTAAACAAACACTACCATCAGAAAACATATGCAGTATCCGTGTGTGTAGGAGGGGATGAGTGTCTGCACCTAGTCTGCACGGTGTAAGGGGATAGCTCACAATGCAGCCTCGGCAGCCTGCTTCTGGGTCAAACAGCCTGTCACTGAGCAGCACCATTTATTACTTGGCTAGATTTTAGTACTTGCTCAGCACAAAGCAGCTAATACTCATAGAGTGCTCCAGGAACTGAAAAGACTATTTGTCTGAACCAAAGGCAGTTCATTGCAGCCTCTCCAAGAAGGAGTGTGTCCACGTTATTATTGCTGGGCTGTTGTTGAGGACATGTTAGCTTAAAATACAAACAAAATCTTCATTTACGATAATTTGAGGATTTCTTTAACAGTTTTCTATTGAGAAAATAAAATTTGGGGGACTTGTGGAGCCACAGCTGTTACTAATCCAATTTATTTAAGAGAGTAATGCGAAACAGCGTGTTTGCGCAAGTTCATAATCACAGCAGAATTAAATCATTTTTACAGAGCATTTATTTGAAACGTTCTGTACACAAACTTTGAATATGGCAGAGAATATTTCCCTTGCAGTTTAGGTTTGATTTCATTCCTGGAAACCGCTATAAAAATCCTGCTCACTTGTGGTAGGGTTCTTTATTTATGCTCAGTTTTAGTTTTAAGACCTGTGACAAACACCAGATTGCTCACGTTCGTCACGACACAGGCAGAGTCACCACACATCCTGCCCTGCCTCCTGGTACTACCCTGCCAGCATAACACACTCCTGGCTCACTCTGGAGCGGCCAGCTCAGCAGGTTTTCCCTCTGTAGGCATCCAGGTCTGGAGCTGGAAAAGTGGCTTTGAACTTAACATGCCTCCTGGCTCATCTGCAGTTACAGCCACAGCATCACAGTCACATCTTAAAATGATGATCCTTGCATCGAAGTTACTCTTCCCATACTGCAAAGATCAGCCCTGTACTGGTTGTCTGCACAAAGACAAGTCCTGCTCATCTTGGCAAGAATTTTGGATAGAGCAGAGACCTGGAGGCCTCCTGCTTCAAGAGCCACAAGCTTCTCCCTTTCCCTTCCACTCACAAATCCTCTTTTTAAAAAAAAACATGTTACTAATTTTTAAAAAGGTATAATATACCAAAATCTAACTTCCAGGGCTTTTAACCTCTGCGTTTACCAGACTTTTTCTTCTCCGATGAGTCTATCACCTATTTTCCTGAGCAGTGCCAGGTGCAGGGATTTTTTTAAAGGAAGCTTTACTAGTTCAGTGGAAACTGGCCAAAAGCCATGAACTTGTTCCAGGCAGCTGACCAGCCAGCTGCAACGGGTGATGCCAATGCCCTTTCCTCATGGCTGAAACATGTCAACTCACCACAGGCCTGGCAAGAAGATCACACAGCCCATCAGCAACTTCCCTTGAAACATACATATTGTAAAGCCTTCTTCCACCTCTCTGTCCAAGTCTTAGTACAACAAAATTTCTTACTGTCCTTGTTTTAAATGTCTCTTTATCTCTGCATTGCTATGTGTCAATCTTTTTCCCCCACTGAAAAAAAAACACTTCTGCAAGCCAATCTCTCAAAATCCTTGACAATGATGGAAAACCTTCTTTACCAATAGCTTGTGCGAGAAGTTGGAGTCTCGTGAGATTTCTGAAGGCAAGGAGAAACACGTGGGCATGGAGAAGAATCACATCCGGGCTTTTTTTGTCCCACACCTACCAAATTCTATGTGAAGGGTAGAGAAATCAGGCAGAGACACAAATGATGTCACTTCATCTCCCATGTGCCATCTGTTTTTTCCACTTCAAGCTTCCTATATACTTTAGATAGTGACAGCTTATCAGAAAGGAATCATCCCACAGCATACTTCTGTTTTCTAAGGCAGAGAGAGCATTTTCACCCTACCCTCCTCTCCTCTATTTTGGCATTTCAGCTATCCCTCTGTACCAGCCTGACTATATATCTACACCTATTCCCTTAATCTGTCTCTTTCTAGAAATCTTCCATTCCTCAGACCACTCCTTGCCTCCTATAACCATTTTTTCCTTAAAAGTTACTCAAACATATTGGTGTTTATCCCACCACTCATGGGGGAAGCTGGGAGCTAGCAAGAACACCACAGCTGCAAGCAGTCATGATTTCAAGATTTTTGGGTTTCTTGTTGACTTGGCCATTATGTTATTTTATCAAAGATAATGTTTTTGAGAGATTGCACATAACAAAAGCACTGATATGACTCCATAAATTTAACTTCAACTGAGTTAACTGGGAGCATCTGTCAGAAACAACTTTCTCATTATTAAAATACTTTGACTGGAAGACTCAGTAAAAAAAAAAAAAAGTGGTCAAGATAAAGTGATACCTCAACTGGGACCATCTTAAGTGGTTTTTCTACAGAGGAAAAAGAATAAATCTGCAAATAATTAATTGCTTGCAATCTCTCTTTTAAGCTCACAGAGCAGACGTTAACCTGACACATAAACTTTTACAAATATTATTAGCACTTCAAAGACATCACAAATATTGAAGTAGATAAATTCTCTATTACTTATTCTCCTCCTATGTATCCTTAAGCAGGACAACACAGCTTGTCATCTTTTGCCCGCTGAGCTAAGGCTGAGAATATGCATTAGGTATGACGTATTCGGTTCAAGGAAAGGGCTTCATTTAAACCGATAAAAAGTGAGAATTTTTCCTGCAGTTAAGGGAGACATCTTGTCCTTAATTTTCCATTTAGTCCTGTAGGTTTCAGAAATATGTTTCATCTTTTTCTATCTCACATTATAACATAAAGTTGCAATGGAGTTTTAAGCAGAGAACGATGGCAGTGACTGTAAGACATCCTATTATTTTCTAAGTCTACCCTGTGGCCAAAGACAGTGGCTCTGTTTCATCTGTTCATGTCAATGGAAATGCTCTGTATATTCTTGGGAGAATTCAGTTTTCATCAGTGTATTATAAAATTTTACGAACTGTCCCACTTATTTCTTAAAAGATAATCAGTCTATTTAGTATGAGCCACCTCGTCAGTCAGTGGTGCTTCTGTTTCATTCTAACTGGTTTTCACCCCATTGTTGCAGAAAGCACTTTTCCTTGTCTGAATCAGAGAGACTTAAGCTGGACCTGGCAGCCTGCTGTCTACAGAGCCAGGGCTGCTGAGGTACCACTCTCAGAAGGACGACTTGGTGCTACAACACATTCTTTGTGTCTTGTGTTTGTCGTCCTGAAAAGCCAATGCACTCTCCAGCCTATTTTCGAGGCTATTGGGTGAATATTCAGATGGTCTTGGGACAGATGCCCAGAGTCTGTGTTTTGTATGCCTAGAGTCTAGGTCTGAGAGGAACTGTAGGCTTCCAGACTTGACTTCTTCAGACCTGAAGTTACGAGTCTGCACAAAGTAGAGATCTAAATAAACAAATGCCAGGTCTGCAAAGTTTGGTTTACCATCAGGTAACAAGTGTGAGTACATCAGGAAGCATCTTTAGTTGCAGATACATTTCCATGCATCACCAATGCATTCTCCATGAAACATCTTCATGATGTACTGAGTAAGAGAAAGCTGGAGTATTTTATAATTCACTTGGCACATCTGATTTATTTGTGTATGCATTTGAGTTGTATCTGTAAAATGTCTCTAGACATTTTAGTCATGACACATCGAAACATGAAAAACTTACTATTTTTAAAAAAAAAGTGAGACCTGATCAGATGAGACTGAAGAACTAAGTGCTTCCTTTGTGAACACACCGCCTTCCTTCTACACACAATGCCAGCTGCTTGACAGCAGCTTTCTACTCAAGGCTCTGCCTAAAAACACCTGCAGACTTGCAGATCTAGGACTTGAGGCATGATCTGAGTACTGGGCAAAGCTGTGAACTTGGGTCAGAAGCAAGCATCCGTCCATAGAACAATCGCAGGATGCCAATACAAACATGCCACATTTTCAGAAAGGTCTTCTTCAGATACGAATCCATTGTACCCTGGCAAAATGGATTTGGGGAGGGACACACACACACACACACACACACACACACACACACACACACGCGCGTGCGCGCAGAAGTTTAGAGCCTCAAGAGGCCTAAAATCAACATGTGTGACCACAGGCATCTTGATCACCCAGCTGGGTCCTTCTGCTGATTTCTCAGCCTGTGTGGACCTGAAGAGATCAACAGGACTGGGAGCAGAATTACTCCAAAACACAAAACTTTCCCCATGCATATTTTGCTTTGAGGTAAAAAAACAACCAACCAACCAATGAAATAAACAAACAAAACCCCAAAATATGCTAACCTCTGTGAATCCTTTTTGTTAAGACTTGAACACCTGAGCTTCAGTCCTTAGTGAATAAGTAACTCCTGGATGTCTAAAAAAATGCCCCTTCCATAATCTGCATTTTACCCTCCCTGGATCCATAATGACTATTGTCATGAAAATGAAGACTGAAAGATGTAATGTCTCAAACAAGACACAAATGAAATGGTTTTAAATAAGCACTGAGTTCACATGGGACTGATCTGAGGTTAAATTCCTATCCAAACGCACAATATTTCCCCAGAAAATAATAATTTAAAAAAATTAACTGGAAAATGGAAAGTTAAAATTACATTTGATTTGTGGATCAAGCCCATTTTTAGCTCATTTTTAAACCACTTTTAAAATACTTACTTGAATTACTTTTTTTTTTTTTTTCCTAAACACTGGGACGACATACAGCTGCTGCAGTCTATTTTTCTGCATCTTGCAAAAACTTTAAATAATTCTGGAAGCTCTTTAAACATGAGAGAGTATTTAAATACTCTTTTTAGCTACAGAAAATATACTTCATATGAACAAGGGGATGCGGTAGAATTACTGCCAGAAACTATCAAATGGCTTGCAGCAATTTCTACGCTTCTGTTTGAAGAGGAGGAAAAAAAAATGTTTAAAGGACATGGAATATCTTTCTATCTTCTCTTTTCTCTCAAACCCCCACCCCCAACTAATTTGCCTTAACTTAATCTGTGCTTTTAGCCTCCCTTCCCTATGAGCATTGAACAATAAAGCACTATGAGAAAAGAAGCTCAAGACAGACCAAGCGAATGTTAATCTGGGGCGCCGCTTTGCTAATAAGCCCAGCCGCTGTTTCTGCTCAGTGCAAATTGTACTATTTTGCGTTCAATTGGTTGCATTTGTATAGTTTGACTGTCTTATCTATCCTGTAGGGCTGAGCAAAACGGCACACCCACTGAAACCAAACATGAATTTATTTTCTGTAAAAGCGGGGCTGAGACATGAAAGCTGTGAAAGAATCTTGTTAGCAATTCCTTGTGTAGGCAGCATGTTTCACTTTAATCATATGCATTACAGCCTCTACCCATCGCTCCAAATTCACTCCCAGAGCTTTTCTGCACATCAGTTTGGCTAACCCACTTTCTGATGTTCCTGCCTCTGTGTAAGGAAGCCGAAAACCATACCGCTTTTTCCACTGCAAACGAAATAGCATCACACACACACACGGAGGCAAAAGCAGCGCCGGTGAGGAGCGCGGCTTGTGCCCAGCCCTGCCCGGCGGTGCCGCACGATTGTCGCCGCTGCCGCGGTGGCCTGCACGGAGCCCTGCAGACACAAGAGGGCAGGCGACAGGCGAGGGAAAGCATCTCGCAGGCGGCGTTCGCGGTCGCACCGCGCCGCACGGGATGCCGGCGGACTTCAAAAATTAGACAAGCACTCCTCACATGCAGCGTGCGAATGTGTGTGTGACCGAGCTCTGCTTCTGCTTCTCTAGTGGTCACACTATCGGCTGCAGCTGTGACCCTCCGCTAAAAACTGTGTCAAAAGGGGGATGTTCTTACTCTCTTGAAACCTGTAGCAATTTCTAAGGGCGCTCCATAACGGGAAGAAAAGTTAACTTTCCCTCTCTCCGAGATTTGACGTGCGGTCTAATGGAAATGCGACAGATTCTCTCTCAGTGTATTCCACCCGCTGAAATATTTAAGGCTCTCCCCACCATAAATGTATTTCGGTAAATGTGTTGTGTTCATTCTTACACAACCCTGCTATTTAAATGTGGGTAGCTGTTAGAGCAGGCTGTCATACGACGGCTGTCTAGAAGTAGGCAGTGCAGCTGCGAAGTAGCACACCAGCCCCCCTACCAACACGTTCTCTGCTGGTTTATTGTTGAAAAATTTCCAATACTTGAATCTTTGAGGCTAAAATACCAATTCAATTTACAGATCCACTGCAGCCCCGTGCCTTCCCGGTTGTTTTGATATTTTTATTTATTATTATCGATATTTTGAGCTTGTGAGTTAATTTCCTCAAAAAAAAAAAAATCAATTATTAATAACTCCTAATGAAGTCAGCAAGGTTTATGTCACCAATACGAACAAGTCAGAGGTTCGCTCTTCTAGACAAATTCCATGGCTAGTATAATAAACATGGAGACGCAATCTCAAGCAAAACTGTACCCTTATTCTTGTTTGATGCCAGCGGATCAAAAGTCAGATCCTGCAAACCTGTACTTTCTTATCTCCTCCCAGCTCCTCTGCACTTACACACATAAGCAATGTAATTGGTTCTGAAGACATATTCATGTAAATTAAGGACACTGAATAGATAGTTGGATATTTGGAGCCTGGCACAAAGGAGAAGGTGAGGAGTAGTCCTTCTAAAAATGCAGTGATCAAGCATCTTGTGTAGATGTTCCAGGTTTTGAAAAGTTCTTGAAGTCCTTTGACTGCGATAACAATGAATTCAGTCTGAAGTAAATTACTGACCATTTATGGGATAAAGAAAAAAAAGAAAAAAAGGTCTAATGCACTGATTTGCTATTCAAGGTAACTCAATGCAAACTTTCTTGCAGATCACTTCTCCGACATTAGCAGGCATTATATAGTCTACATCTTCCACTCCTTTTGCAGAACATCACCAGCATTTAATCATACCAACACGTTACCAGGAAGGGCCTGGCTGACTTGCCTCTCTCACATATACAACACTTGAGTTGGGTGTTATTTTTTAATACGTTTCTTTTCAGATTATATCTCCAGGATTTCAGCTACACAAGAGATTATGACAAAGATGAACACAAACAAAAACAAATGGTTACAAATGTAAAAGTCTCATTGAAAAGGAATTAAAATTCACGTGTTAGAGAACTTACTCTATTCCAAAGGCTGCCTTACATTTTCAAAGTTTCTCTCTGTAACAGACACTTTAACGCATGTATGTAGTACTGTTAAGAATGTTTTGACAAAACAAACTGCATTTTTCTCACAGCCATCCAGTCACCAGCCTTCATCTCACACCTTCAGGCCATTAGGTCCAGGTTGGCTAAATCTGCCTTTTGGACTGCATGCGTTGTTGAACAAGAACAGGAACTCTTTTTTTTTTTTTTATCTTGGGAAAGGAAGTGTTCTGGCAACATGTCTAGGTCTTCTGCGTAGAACAGGATAAAGCAAAAAAAGACGACACCACCCTGAAATATATGCATCTCATGATAGAATTAGTCAGTTTCTGAACATGATGAACTTCCCTACAATAGAATTAAAAGGAAACACCTTGCAGATAATAATGAAAAAGTGTAGTAGCTCATGCAAAAATCTTTCCTTTTCCCACAGCAGATCTTTAAGGATTTAGTTCTTAATTTCTTTCTAAAGAAAAACGAATTCCTATTCCAAATTACGACTAATTTCACTGGGTGAAAAAAATGCATTCCAAAGAATCACTACAATAAAATTTGTCTTCTTACTTCTTTGTGAAACCTGACATAACTCTCCATTTAAATTTCTTCCCAAGAACAAACAACAAAACCCAACCAACCCAACCCCCAAAACAAACAAACAAAATTCTGAACAATGTACTTCTAGAAAACAAAGTTCTACTGCAGGGACACAGTTCTTAAAAGATATGTTACATAATCACCCTCATATAACAGACGACAGCATATTTTTAAAAATCAATTTAACTGTAATAATTTCTGATTTAATATGGTTTGGATCAGTAAGTTGTAATTGCAAAAGCTATACATTTTTAATTAATGAGTAGAAATTATTCAGAAGTAGAATTGGTTGAATACCATTAGAAGTTTATACACATAGTACCAAGTTCTGTTCATACAGAAAACTAAATTCAAAAGTTGATTTTAAATGCACGATGCCCTTCTTTCATTAGAGAGCTCTGATGAAAAGCCAGTAATATAAAGACTATGACCTGAAGTTCAAGATTGCAGTTGAACAGCCTCTAATCCTCTGTATAATAAAAAAAGGCATTTTTGAATCAAACTCGAGGCTGCATTTAGCCATGCTCATGGCATGAAGTACCACTCAAGAAAGATAATCCCGTGGGATTCAGCCTCTGCTTTGCCATCAGGCGACAGACACCAGGCTGTGTGTGCCCTGCGTGTGCAGCAACTGTCGGAAAAGGCGTGTCATCCCATCCTTTTCCTTGCTGTGGTGTTCTGGGACAGGATTCCCACGCAAACCCAGGCATGCAGGCCAGGGCTCCAGCTGCCCTCCGATCATTCCTCCCCATCCGCCCTTCCAAAGGACTGGCAGAGGAATGGCAGTGCTCCGCCCACGCTCGCTGACCAGCTGCGGGCACCTGGGGAGCTGCGAGGCTGAGCAGGGCACACTTCTCCTCTCTGTCAGCTCTGTTCATAAGCACGCAGCCCAAGAGCAGCACCAACCTTCCAGGAATGTTCAGGCAGTAAGATGCTATTGAGCATGTGTGAGATTTGCAAAGCAAACGCTGTGGCATTGCTTGAAAGACACAAACACAACAATTACTTTCCCAGAAATTATTATTTTCTCTTCTTGATTAGACTGGTACCTTTGATGCTAAAATTCAGCTGTTTGGGGATGCAGAAGAACCTTTATTATCAACCATAAATATATGGAAAGAAAAATACTCCCAGGGAAGCGGCAGAGTCACCAGCTTAGGTATTTAAAAGATACAGAGATATACAAAAGATGTGTAGATATAGCATTTAGGTATATGGCTCAGTGGTGGACTCAGAAGTGTTAGATTAAGGGTTGGACTTGATGATCTACAAGGACCTTTCCAACCCAAATGATTCCATAGTTGTACACCAAACTCTAAAAGGAGTAAGGGCTTGTTGCTGGGTGTTAAGTAGAAATTCTTTTTTATCCTCCAACAGGAGCCAGACTGGCCTTTCATACTGACTTCTGACTTATCACTCACTTCTCCGCTTCTTGGAGACAAAAAATAAATAACAAGCAAAAAAACCTCCCCATCAGTGTTAAAGAAAGTACAAATGGTCCGTACAGAGCTGCTTAAATTAGTTTCTATGCAGGGAGATTCTACACCTAACCTGAAACTAAATGGAAAATAATACATTCTGAGGAAAAAAAGCACAATGGAATTTGTAGACCTACAGCTTTTGACACAAGATATTTCCTCACTGTTACAATTTTGTTGCTCAGTTACCACCTCCCTTCCAAAGGGAAATACAAAATGATGAGGGAATATTATTCTGTCAGTCTGGTGAGTTTACCAGGAAAAAGACTGGGATTAATTTTATGTAAAATATGTGTATACAACACAAATGCAGAAGCCAGATTATAAACCAGAAACTTCCATACTATGCGAAAGTATAAAATTACAAATACAGATTTTGTGGGCATCCACCAACAAATGCAGCTTTAAAATTCATATCAAATTTTTGGATTTCAATTTGTTCAATTCATAGGCTCCTGAGGCTTACATATAACAGGCGCATGTTCTCAATCTGCTTGTTGATCTCACTTGAAAAATTGAGACGTTTCGGTAGTAAAGTCCCAAGCTGAAACTTTAAAACTAATCTTTGAGTGCAAACTAGCCATCTGAAAGCAAAAAAGTGTCTACTTTCCTCATTAATTCCAATTATACTGAATTCTTTAATCTCAACTGCTCATCTTTTTAACATTATACTTTGACTGATTTGGATGGTCAAGGCTGGCTTTCTTTTTTGTAAACAAAAGATACATAGCAAGTTGATGTGTGCTAGACTCAAACTGATTCTTTAGAACTGGAGGGATATCACATCACTCTGGAGACACTGTAAAATGCAGAAGAATTGCGATTTAAATATCTGGTCAAACATGTGGCTTACTATTGACCACACAAGAGTGATGAAGATTTTTTTCTCAATGGGAAAAGAAAAAGGAAACCATGATTTGCTTACTGAAATACATTTTTGCATTGTTTTGTATTAGGCAAAACAGACAAATCAATTAATATTGAGCACTACATTGACAAGTCAGTCTTCCAGATACTTTCCTGTTAGACATATTTACTACTTTACCATTTTTCTCATTCATCAAAAAAGCTATTTCTAACTTTTCACAGCTCTGCATTTCTGAAAGTACGTATGTTTTAACGCTGAGTTTATGAACAAATATTGAAACATCATTGAAAAATGCTGTCAGTGCCAACACAGCACTGAAAGAGCTTTAGTTCTGTCTGAAAAAAGTTAATTTCCCCTTTTCTACTTTGTAATTCAAGCCGCTTGGCAGCTAACAAAAAGGGTCTTATTGTCTTATTAAATTTAAGGTAGCAATAAACATTAACTCAGTCTCAAATGTGATATCATACTGTATGTAGCTAGGTTAAAAGGGAATGTAAAACAAATCACTGAGATTGCTTAAGAAACCCTAAGCGCCTTAATTCACCCAACCATTTATCAGAAAAACTAATGAAAAGCCATTTTTGTTCTTGTCATGGATAAAGGTAGCCTTTAGTCTCTGAAGTGTACGATTTTACCAGCAAGACAAAAAAACTCCCAATCTTGGGGAGTAAATATCAGCTGGACATTCACATAACAAGGTCCAGAGAGACATATCCAGAAGTTTCCGCTTTTAATCCAACTCTGAATAATGTTGGATGCTGCTCTCTGTTCCTTCAGAGCTCTTCTACTGCCAAAATAACTGCAAGGCTTGCAAGTCCGAATGTATCGTAAGCCTTTCCCAAGGCACCCCAACACTATCTGAGGCACTGAAACTATGGCAACCGAATAAGAAAGCAGCTTCCATGATTAATAGATGAAGATCCCAGCGACAGTGCCTTGCTAGGCCATAATTCAGGAATGCAGGAGGAATTAGCATAGAATCCATCTCAATCTACCAATAAAAAGTAGATTTTGAAAGGCATCAACAAAACCACATTTTCTTTTCTGCAGACAAAAGAAAAAAAAAAAACCAAAAAACCAAAACTCACAAAAAATCCCAAACAAAAAAACCCCCTATGGAACTATAAACTGTTCAAAATCTCATTAACATTTCAATGAATGGCTGCCTCAAGCGCAAGCAATGGATAAATGTTCATGAACAATGGTGAAGGAAGCAACATAGGAAATTTCCTATTCAACTATAAAATCCATATGAGGAATACTCAATATATAGAACATCTGAGTGAAAATGAGCAGACACAGATAGGAAAGTAGAAATAATGTTTGCTGCAGTCAGGAATATATTTGGATGCAGCTTTTCCCATTGTGCTGGAAATTCCTACGGGAGAGTACTTTTTCCATCTGCTGAACTGGAACACCCGACCATATCTATTATATACTCTACACATTTTCAATATTAGAAGGTCTCTGAGTCTCTCAGGGTCATTGTAAAATCAATGACAGTTAGGAATACCTTTTCTTTTTAAGCACATAATGAAACTTCTGCTATTATTGCCAGTAAAAATACTAATATAGTAGTCTTCATCCAACTACACGTTCTCAGAGCGAGGTGAAGGGGCATAACAAAAACATTGTTTATTTCCTTCCACTTTTATAAGCATTAAATTTTCACTAAAGGCAACTGGTTACAGACATCATAACAATGTAGGAATGCCTTTCTTTTTCTTTTTTTTTTATTTTTTTTTTTTATTTTTTTTTTATTTTTTTTTTTTGCCTACTTCATGGAAAGGGTATAATGCTGCAGTCCAGGCACGGCTCTGCCTGGGAAGGATGAGAGAGATAATGCCAAAGGCATCCTGTCCTGAGGACAGCACACATGCTGCCCTGTCACATGGGTGCAGCAATGCTGTGCATCTGCCCCCGGAAACTCTTTAACTTCAGAACTGCAGGCATATGGCAAAAGTGTGTATCTGTGGAAAGTTCCTCAGTAGCAGTTTTGTCAGTAGCTAAAAAAAACCAAAAGCCAAAAAACTACCAACAACAAAAATGGCATGGGGTAGTCCATGATATATGAATTTGAAGTATGTAGTATAAATACTTTACATGGAAGTGCCTATTATTAACAATACTTTTAAAGGAAAGGTCATCACTGAATGTAGTGAATTACCATATGTCTTCACTCCAGAGATACAGCAACTGGCAGTTCTGTTAATAGCTGGTTTATCTACTTCATTTTACATCTCTATTTCAGCCACTAAAGAAACACTTTGGGGCTTGGGGAAAAATTCTTTTCATACAGAAATGACTCTGTATTCACATCAAATGTAGTACACCCCTCTTTTTGGCTGATAAATAACTACAGTTCTATACTAGAAAAGACTTCATGAGATTAAGCAGCAAATTATAGGAAAATTCATGCAGGCTTTTTCTCATCTTCTTGTTCCTTTTCTGAAAGCTGTTTTCTGTGGGGTTTTTTGTTTATTTTTTAAAAGTGAATTCTACTTATTTTTTATTAAACTACAGCCAGAGTTAAACTTTAGATTTCAGAGGGCATAAACCTTGTAGCCTCATTTGTGTTCATCTTGTGCATGACAGCTGAGAACATGATTATTTTATGGAGGGAAGCATAGATCTCTTATCCCCTTCCCTATTTCCAGCGCTAGCAGCCGTTATAAGAAGTGACTAAAACTGCAAATGCCTCTATGTATGCCTGCCTTTCGAAGAATCCTTCTTAAAACTTCCAGAATACCGAAATTTTGTACTTCTTTTGTACTTCTTTTCCATTTTTTTCCTCCCTCCACTCCCATACCACATTTAATTTTGAATCCATTCACATCTTCCAGAGGCTAAAACAAAACAGGCAAACAAGAAGCTTGGGAACTCCACAAAACACACAGGAGCTGCAATACCTAAAATTATGACACAGTAGGTGGCACTCTTCCCTTTAAAACCTAAAGCTGTGCCTCGGGGATGTGCTGCCATATTGACATGCTGCAGTCAAGACCCAAAACCAAAGCACCCCTCACCATGGATAATTAAAGATCTCTTAACACTGCAGAAACATAAACACTCAGTTATTTCCATGGCCATGGGTAACACAGCACATAAAGAAAGTAGAGACATACAAGCGCTGCTCTGCCAGGTCTGTGCTTGAACTGGAGCAGCCTACTTTTATCTTCACAGACCCTATGCACATCTAAGTTGCTCCTCATTCAGGGCACTGGTGCAAGAGGCCTAAAATAAGAATATTCCTTTAGGGACCTGTCAGGCTCAGGTCCAGGCTTTCCTCCAGCAGCTTGTTTCTGCATTAGAACATTGTTCATGGTTGCTGTACGCTGTTGATCACTAGTCAGACTCTGTGCTACTGACTTTATCCTACTGCCAAAATGTCTCACCCACTTCAGAATAATCCTGATACTCAGAATTTATGAGCATAAAATGCTCGAATGGTCACCAGTAAAAAGCATTGCGTATGACCCTTATTTTTCTGTTGCCCTGTCAAACAAAGCTCGTCACAATTTGTTGGATGTGACTTGCTCCACAACATGCAGATCTAGGTCTGATTTAACGTTAAGGATCCATCCAGAGCAAATGTACTCACAGGATAGCTTCAGGTCCTTAACAAATATTGATTCCCAGCAGAAAACAGTATTTTCAGCTTGGGGCTTAAACACAAAAGAAGGTCCCCATTTAAGTAATATTTCAGCAATTCCTTTTACTCTCAGAAAATTACTCTGCCAGGCAAGGCTTTCCTGGGTCAGCAAAGCTTACTTGGGTGAATGAGACTGCGAAAGATGAGAGCTAAAGATTTACTTCATCAATAAATTAATCGTAGGAGGTCAAATATTGCAGCATCTGTATCAAATTAGGATAGTGAAAACTTCTGGTTTAGTATGGTTCAACTTCTCTAGCATATGCTGCATCTAATATAATTTCAATGCTGTTTTCCAGAATTTACTGGCTTGTTTGTTTTCAACACTCTGCTGTAGTGTATGGGAATCAGGTACTACAAACAAAACATTTGTTTCGGTAGTATAACAATGTGTTCTTGCAAACAAGTTGGATGTGAGACATGTATTAGCTCAGGTCAATTTAATCCTAAAACATTTTATGTCTCCCCTGCTGTAAACCATGTGAGCTCCTTTCATGTGTATTTATGTATGGCTCTTCAAAACAAGATGACAAATTTCCCCTTCCCTTCACAAAACACGCACAAGCAAGTCCACAATCACCTACTTCCTTTCTAATGCAAACAATTCTAGTCTGGATTTATCACAGGTCATTAATTTGATCTCTGTCCTTCCCTTTTTCTTTTCTTTTTCTTTTAAAAATCTTTTCAAGAATTTAATGAAGGCAACTCCTCCTTCTTAGAATGATCCACCTCCTTCTTCAGTCTTAAACACTGGTAACTGCAATCTTCTCTTTACCAACATTAAGAAGGGACTATGGCTAATATTCACTTTCATCTTCAAACAGCTAGAAATGTTAACCAGCCATCTCCCTCATAGATGCCAGTGCCCATTTTTTTTTGGTTCAAGTAGCATGAGTTCAGTTGATAAGGCTGGTTTGCCATTAAGTAAGAATATACAGTTTTCAAGTAGACTAATTCAGAACACATAGAACATCTGTGACTACATAATTTGTAGTCCCTGAAAGCATTCACCCATGCTTCAAGCATTTGATACCTAGTACATGAAAAGCAAATGTTGCAAATATACATTACGGTATTGTTTACTATTTTGAATTTTGTTTAGAATTTAGACAGAAATCTCGTCTGGGCATGCTTCTCCTGAACTACGTTTCCATGAATGCCAGAGATTTTCTCCAGTGAAGAATGGTGGAGAAAGGAAATGAACTTTTTGATCCATGTGAAATTATTTGGCTTTAAAGAGAGTTAGTTCTCTCTGTCTTATGAGAAGCTACTGTATTAAAACCAGGCCCCTATTAGATAAAAGAATACCCTAGACAGTGAAACACCTTGGCAACTGTACTTCTCTAATAGAGACAAACCTTCCCAATCCTACTGAACCGAGTATTTGCTTTCAACCATGTTCAAGGCAATTCCATGAAGAAAGAGGTTTGCTGGAGCAGACCTGAATTTCCTCACAATACACTAGAACATTCTCATTTTAAAAAAATTAGAAAAAAAAAAGAAAAATAGAAGCTAACCACAGCAAGATCATTTTGTTTTTCTCATCTGAAAACAAATGGCAAAGGAAAGTCTGAACATGGTAACAGCTGTATAAATCTAATCATAAGAGAAATGCTACAAAAACTCTATGAATTTTGAGAATTGAGTTTAGAATCAAAAGAGCTTGACACTGCTGAACTTTGTCATAGTGAAGTCAAAGGATTTATTCACCAAGTAAAGATTACTTGCATGGGGATGGTTTACTGGATGACACTTAAATTAAATGGATGCACACCAAAAGCAGTCACTGATTTAATTGTTGCAAAGACAGTGGGTAAAATCACACCTTTGGCTACTATCTTTGAGGTTAAGTTAATAATTAATATCATTGCTGCATGATACAAAACAAGTTAGCAGAATCTATGTCAAATAATAAGCCACCCCTGTGCAGCCCCGTGACAAAAAATGGTTGTGGACATTTAGCACTTCGTTATTTACAACACCTGCATACTGTGTGTGCGCCTTTAGAAAATGAAGCGTTCACCTTGCTTGCAGTGCCAGGAATTACTATCTTTTAAAATTTACCACAGAGCTGACTAAAGCCTTTATTTTTTGCTGTTCTATCAGTGAAATAATTTTCTGCAGCACCTAGACATCCGTGCTGCACAGACGCTGGCTCAAACGTGCATGTTTACAAACTTCAAAAGCAGCAATTAGCTCGGGAGAGGAACAGGCGAACAAATTATCCCCTGAACAAGCGGTCAAGGTTAGAAAAAGAGAGAGCCATTTGCCTAAGGAAAACACAGCAGTTACCGCCTTGCGACTCACCCTGGGATGAGCCAGGCAGGACAGAGGCGGTGGCGACGGGCAGAAGGGCATCTCTAGTGCAACTGACCGGGCTGCAGCCTCAGCCTCAGCCCCCCTTCCCCCGCCAGCCCTCGACCCGCACGCCGCCCGGTCCACCCCCGGGAAACGCCCCCCTTGGACAGCCAGGCAGTCAGGCACGCAGAAAGGGGCGGTGGGACGGCCGAGCCCTCGCAAGAAGCAGGTACTTTCTTCACGCGTGATGGAGACCCAAACTTTTCACCGCCCTCCCTGGCGGCGGAGCGAGGGGCGGTGCTGACCCTCGGCCGCCCCAGGGGCTGCCCGAGCCGCCGCCGCCACCCCCCGTGCCTCGGCGCCGTGTCGCCAGCGCACCGCAGACGGAGGCACAGTCTCCCAAAGCACCCTGCCCTCAGCTGCGAGCCTTCCCTGCCCTGCACATAAGGGGACAGGGTGTGCGTGTGTGTGCTGGGTGAAATCTCTCCCCTGCTCAGCATCCCTTCCCTTCAGCATCATCCTGTTCCCTCCTCAGCATCCCGCCTCACCTCGGCATCATCCTGTCCCCTCCTCAGCATCCCTCCCCGTCTCAGCATCCGCGGCACGAAGGAGCCCCGCCGCCGGTCCCCGCCCGGCCTCCCCGCGCCCCGCCGCGGGCCCCCGCGGTGCACGGCGGCGCAGGGCGTTTGCGGAGCGCCGCGTCGCCAGCCCGCAGCCCCTCCGGGAGGGCCAGCCCTGTTATTCCCCCTTAAAAAAACTTTCTCTTTTCCGCCGCTTCTCCCGTCTGGCCCGGAGCCCGAGGGCGGAGAGGGGCTGAAGGAGCGACAGGGAGAGTGCTGGGCGGAGGGAGAAGGGCTGGGCTGCCTCGCAAGGCTTCCCGCCCGCCGGGCCGCCCCGAAGGGGTCCGGCCTTCCCCAGCCCGTGTGCCTGCGCTCCCCAGCCAAGGAGAAGCGGCTTGGCAGAGCCACCGGCCCGCGGGGGAAAAGGCTTGAGGCTCCGGGAGAAAGGGGCGGGGAGCATCCCCACCCCAGAGCCACCCTCCGCGGGGCTGCGGAAGGGCAGCCGGCAGCCCACCTTCGCCGGGGCCAGGGCGGAGGGGAAGGCGGCCACTGCCCGTGGGGAGCGGGCGGGGAGGTGAGCCCGCGGCCCCAGCCCACGATCGCGAACAAAGCCCGCGGCTGCGCCTAGGGCTGCTCCGCGGAAGAAGTTGCCTCGATTCCTGGCCACTTCCCCCAAAAAGCAGCGCCAGCCTTGGAAAAAAACAATAAATAAATATATCGTCCGCGACCCAACTACACCGCGGGAACAGCAGAGACGGCGGGGTTACGCCTCTACACGGAGCGCCCACATAGTTCTCGTAACAAAGACCCCACCACCCAGCCCCACGTGATGCCCGGCGGCCCCGGGGTACGCGCCCGGCGGCCCCGGCCCCGGCGGCGGCGTCCCGCGGCCACTCAGCTCCCCACGGTGCCCCGGCGGGCGCGACCCCCTGCCAGGAGGGTTCGGGGATGGGAGGCGAGGAGCCCAGTACGGCGCATGCAAGCCGTGCCAAGGGCTAGGGGAGGGAGGACAACATGTTAGGCAATTGGGGGAAGGGAGGGGAGGAAGAGAAAGAGGGGGCCAAATAAAAAAAGGAAAAGAAAGACGAAGCCACGAGATGCCGGGAAAGTGACAACAGGAAGCCCAGCGTGTGCACTTGCGGGCGGCTCTCCTCCTCCCTAGGCGCTGCAAACGATGTCGAGACAGAAGGCAGCAGCCCGCCTCAAACCACACACCACCCTCGCTCCTTCCGAGCCTGCCGGGCGATGCGGGAGCTTTCCCTTCCGAGCAATCCCAAAACATAAGGTAGGGGTACGGACAGGGGGGTACTGTACCTTTTCGGTGCATGTATCTGGGCAGCTAGAGGACAACTAGCTGATGTAGTGTCCCATTTAGTAATCCATTTTAGGGGATCTCTCTGGAAAACTGGAGCCACTCTCTCCTTTGCAATCCTTTGTCATTACTACATGTGTGCTTTCCGAGGGATGATATATTTAATATTTCTACTTTCTGAATTGCAAAAGCAATTTGTTCATTTCCAATGATGGGCGAAGAGGGGAGTGATCAGGGAGAAGAATAAAAAAAAAAAAGAAAAAAAAAAGAAAAAAAAAGCGTTAGCAACTCCTCTCCAGACCCAAATTCCACTACGGTTCCACTCCAGTAAGTCCCCTTCAGTCGCGTCTCGGGAGGTAAGTCATTGCGGGGTCTCCTGATCCCTCTCTACCAAAAGTGCTCCCGGTGAGACGGCTGCTTCAGGAAAACTCCGAGGCTGGAAGCACTCGCTGTGCCACGGCAGGAAAGCGTAGTCGCTGCTCGCCTCGGGCTGCCGGGCATTGGACTGTGCGCGGCGAGTACGTGGGAGCCGCTGCCTCTCTCCCTGTCTCCCTGTCTCCCGCCGCTGCCGCTCCGTCTCCCGCCGCCCGCCCGCTGCCACCGGGACGCGGCTCCGCCGGCGGAGGCGGAGACAAAGCCCGGACTGGAGCGCGGCGGGCGGACGGACGGGCGGGCGCGCCCCGCTCCCCGCCCCGCCCCGCCCCGCCCCTCCCCGCCCCGCCCCTCCCGCCGCCACGGGCGGGGCACGCGCGCGGCAGCACCGCCTCGCGGGGGGCGGGGCCGGGGGCGGGGCCGCGGCGGCGCCGCGCGAGGCGCGAGGCGTGAGGGACCCCCGGGCGGGCGGGGCGCGGAGCGGGTGCGCGGCGCTCCGCCGCTCGCTGCTGGCGGCGCTGCTGCCAGCGACACCGCGGTGCCGCTGCCGAGCGTCACCGGGCTGGTGTCGAGCAGGTGTCTGCGGAGGGGACCCGCCGCCCCCGGCCCTCGCCCGTCCCCTCGGAGCTGTCGCCGCCTCCGAGCATCACAGTCGTTCGGCGCCGACGGGGCGCGGAGAGGCCCGCGGGCGGCCGGAGTGTGCCGCGCCGCCCGCGGCAGCGGCGAGAGCACGGTGCGGGACGGGGGCAGCCGGCCGCAGCCCCCCGAAGGACTCGCCGCTTCTCCGCGGGATCCGGGGCCGCTGCAGAGCCCCGCGCATGGGGCCGGGGCGGGCCGTACCCTCTTGGGCGCATCCCGCGCGTCCCGGCGGGGAGCGGGGACTGGGGCCGCAGCTGGCGGCTGGCCGTCCGCTTGTCGCCTTTTCCCCTTCCCACCGCCTCGACCCCGCCTCGGTGGTCCCCGGCTCCGCTAATCCCCGTCTCGGAGTCGATCCAGCCGGGAGCTGGAGCAAGCGGCGCTAATACATTAATCCCCTCTCCCCGTCCCCGCCGAGGCCCCCTGCCGCTGCCGCCGGCGGTAATCCCCCGGCCCGGCCGCGCCGCGGTGCGGGGGCTGCGCCGGGCACCGCTCCCCGCCCGCCGCGCAGGGCCCTGAGCCCCCCCGCCCGCCGCGCTCCCGGGACGGCGTCCCTGCGGGCGGGAGGCGCGGAGCCTCCGCAGGGCCGGCAGACCCTGCCCGCCCCTGGGTCCGGCCCTCGGCGCTCTTGTGCTTCCCGCTCTCCCCGGTCCCCCACTCCTCCCGCGCCCCGCTGACCTCTCAGAGCCTCAGGGCTGGGACGGACAGGCTGCGGGAGCGGGCTACGCTACAAACCCTACAAAATAGCTCAAAGTCGGTGAGACGAAAATCCGCGTGCTCGTTTCTTCGACGGCGGCATGCGATTCCTCAAGAGTTTTAACAGTGATTTCCACCCTTTAGATCTCACCGGAGTTAAGGCTGCAAGGAGCGCCTCTAGTTGTTTCAGTATGAAGGTGTCTTGTTTTCAGGGGATTCATTTTCACGTGCAATTGCTTTAACATGATTTATACTTCTTTTTTTTTCCCTAACCAGATAAGTGAAAGGACAGAATGCAACTAGGAGAATTCCTGTCGGGTCACGAAGTGTGGCATTAAAATGAAAATAATTACTTGTTTATGACAACTGTTTTTTCTGCCTTTTATTTTCAGATAATGAAAGGACTTTAAAACGTTGGTTTTGGTTCTGTATTTGATTTGGGTTCTAAAATTAACCACACATCCATTCAATTTCTAGTTGTTAGATTACAAGGGAAAACATTCATCTGTATCAAGGAAAAGTTTCTTCTTTCTTTTCTGACAGTTTAAACTGAATGTATACTTAGGGTAATTTTCTGACCAAAGGAACCAAGACCTAATATATATTTTCTTTCTTTCTTTTCCTGAAAATCTAAAACAGAAGTGAGTTCTGCACCAAGCAGAGTAATTGCTGGGGACAGATAAGTTTTATTGAAACAAACTTATCCTAGATCTGAAAGCAATTAGAGAAATTCAACTGGTACAAATAATTTCTGGGTACTCAAGTGTGTGTCAGGGGGGTAAACCAGATGAATGTACCTTGATTTGCCAAGACCCCTGACCCCATTTCCACAAAGAGGCCCTCCATCATATCATGGTACTTCTTCCTCTGTCAGGAAATGAGAACAGAGACTGAACATAGTCAGGATTTGTGGGGAATACCCATTTCACAATAGCTAAGGCTGACACTTGATCATTACATTATGTTCAATCACTACATACTTCTGAGGTGTTCAAAACTGCCACTACCTTTTTTGTGGGTTTGAGCTGTAAGCAGATACAGGTTTGGCCTTTACTGTGTGCTTCAGATACTTCACAAATATTTCCGCAATACTGAGTGGTTTATTTTACATTTGCATTTCTTCATTAATCAAAAAAGGCTCTCTGACAGAGAATACTTTCCCCTCCTCTATTTAGGCTTTTGAAAAATACAGACCAGATTTTTATACAATGAAAATTCTGCAAGAAGCAGTACTAAAATAAGCCTATTTTCCAGATACGGGTACTAGCTAAGGCATCAGTTACTCGAGGTTTTATAGTCAGGGTTTTTTACAAAATTGTTTTTCATTCCTCCATTTTCTTTCCCTGTCTTTAATTTCCAAGCCTGCGGTGCCTAACTTCACTTAAATCACGCACTGTAGCCCTTTTTCAGTTATTCCTCTGCCAAAATGACACCCAGCTCTTCTGTCCTTCATTACTGCTCATTTTGCTCTACAAACTCTGACGTGTCTTACGGCTTAAAAACCCACCCTCATTTCTTTTACCTGACTCCCTGTTCCCTTTCTCACTCGGTACTCAATCCAATAAACTATTCTCCTCATCTTTTCTCTCCCACCAAGTTTTTTAGGCTATTTTTGTGGAACTTTAATGTCAATCTCAATTCTTCATGGTGTCGGATTTTCTGAAAACAGAGACACAACCTTACTTGTTTTGCCTAGACTAGTTAACAATTGTGGGCTACTGACATGGGCTTGGGGAAAGGAATTATTATCGTTATTGGTGGGAAAAGACGTATTTTTTTTGCTTGCTGCTCTTTGGCAGCTGCAGCAGTAGAATGCAGTGACAGTCAGGAATTCTTGGTGAGGTCTCCATGGTGCTGTGCATTTTAAAAGCCCTATCTGAACAATTCACGCAAGCTATGTAGAACTTCTTCAACACCTTCGAACCCCTCCGTAAAGTAGGTCTCTACCAAATATTTTACTTTAGTTTGTGTGAAAATGTTACCTCTACCCCTTCTTCCTAATCACATGTGCAATAAGTTGACTTGAAGTTTGTGAGACACCTGGCCTGTATGGGGGAAGGGCATTTGCGTCTCCTTCCCTGGCAGCTGCTGCCTCTTTCAGTTGGGAATGTGCAAAGTTTGATGCTAATTTGCATGCTGAGCACCATATTGTATATTTTCTACTGTACTATTTTCCCAGATCCATGTGACTGTAGGAATAGCATCCTGTTAGATACAGGTCACAGAACCTGGGATACTGCAGGGGTGCAGTGGCACCTTGTTGAGCTCATCCCCATTCATGTACCTTCCTACCCCAGAACATTGACGTATATGCAATATACAATATATGCAACATTCCCTGATTCCAGTTGTTGCTTTCAGCTTGTTCTTGCCACTATTTCAAAAGTTCAAAGTGCAGCAGAGTTTTGCATTGTCAAGAAACAACACAAATGGCAGAGCTGAGGACTTTGACAGCTGTCTGGAAATACTAGGGGGTTTTGCCCCAAGGAAGGAATGAGATAGTTTTGATGTCCATATGGCACTTAAAGCCTGTAATCTTAGGAGGGCTTGTACTTTGTTTTCCTCTTTCCTACTTTGGCATCAGAGGAGATGCTTTTACCTGTGGAGACATATTTCACCGCAAATAAAAACAAAATGTTGAGTGCAGGCATATCTTAATATAAAATAAATGTTGACTTCTTTAATCTTATAGCAATACTGAAATCTCATCAAACTGCAAATATGATTTTTGTCAAGACAAGATTATTGAATGCCTGGCAAAGTAATTACTCCTACACAGAGAAAAATAAAATCTTTCTTTTAGCCACTTCAGGGGAATTCATCAAACTCAGCTGTACTCTGAAAATGTGGTTGAAAATGAGGAAATTTTTTATCAGCTTGTAGCTGTACCTAGTACAGCTAAAGGAAACAAGACTTACAAAAATCAGCACACACTTAATTTTCAGCCTCTTAGTGTAGAGTGGCAGCAGGTCTTTTGACCAATCAGCTCATGCAGAGTCAGGCTCATAGTTAAAAATATGAATGCTAGACATTTCCCAGCTCTTTCTGAGCAAGTAAAATGTGATGACATTAAGAACAATGAGTTTCTTGCATGGATGTGATTTTTAATGGTTGGTGAATCCTTGAAAAACTCTTTTTGTAAATAAGGACCTTACCAAAAATGCCACGTGGTTAGGTTGCTAGATGGCATATATGGATTTCCTTTTCTTAACCACTTTCTTCAGACATCTTCCAAATGGATACTCAGATGACTATAGGCTGACATGGCATGTGCTCAACAAAGAGAACCCAGAGTATTGAAAGTTTAGCAAAGTAGTTTAAAATATTCACTGGAAATACCAGTGAAGGATTTTCCTCTGCTAGGAACCCAGAGTGTCTCTGTGCCAGTTCTGTGCAGGTTAGTCTTTAAAACTATGGAGGATTTTGGAAGGCAAACAGGGCTGCAGAGCAGATGTTTTATGCAGGAAGCTGCCCTGGTCAGCCCCTGCAGTACTGTGCCAGAAAAATCAGCAGAAATTCATGTTGCGCTGTGAGCAACATTCGCGTGTCACCGTGTCATCTAGTTCCCAGAAGAGGAGAGTGTTACATGATGGTGAAATAAGCAGAGAAAACTGTGGATAGCGGCTGGACCATATGGTGAAGGGAGTTAAAAAAACAGAGAAAACAACAGAGCATGTAAGATCAATATGGGAAAGTGATGTAGAATTTAACAGTTGTTAAAACCAACAGAAATTTGCAGTGATTCATTATCAAATTACTCTAAATACACATGGGCCAAATCCTCCTGTTTACCATAATCTTATTAATGGTGGTGCATCCGTAACGGTTTCACCTGCTAGTGATCTGTTTTGTAAAATTTCACTTGGAAGGGATTTAATGGTAATTTTTAACTAGCCCAGAGAGCTCCACAACAGGAATATAACTGATCTGTTGTATTCTGTAGGTGCTTAAGTTCAAGTCACAAGAAAAATTATTTGTTATTGAACTATATTGGATTTTCCATAAAGGGAAACTTAATTTCTTCACACATTGGATGTTGATGATCTCACATTAGTCTCTTGTAGTTAGAGTCTCTGAGAGGAAAATTAATCAGAAACTATAGAGAGAGCATCTGAAGAGAGTTTTCAAGGTTTCTTTCCCCTCAGTTTTACTATGGGAGAAGACAGCATGCTTCTCGGCCCCTCATGAGGAGCATGCTCATGAGGAGAACCTCGTCATGGTGGTTTAATTTCAAGTATTGTGCGCCATGTTTTTATTTCACTCTTTCAGAAGGTCCACACCTCCATCTATTCCAGCATTGTTCTTAGGTTTGCATCCTTTTTGAGTAGTGAGGAACTGAACAGAATAAAATGTTCCTCTCAGTTGCTGTTTATATGATTATGGTTTGACCCTAACTACTGAGCTGTCTGGACAGTAAATGAAGAGGTGCAGAGAAACTGTCTGAAAAGTTGTAGAATGTATTTTGATTGAAAAGTTAAGTTAAATTCATACAGTTTTCTTCAGGTAAATCCTCTGATCTCATCAGGACTCCTTAAAATCTGGCTTGATCAAGAGCTTAAGGAAAACAGTAAAGAAAGAGATTTATTTTTGGCTTTGCCTGTGTTCTTGCAGTAGATAAATGGGTTCAAACTGAGACATTGCAGTGGCTCCCCTAAAATGCAATGAACATGTCATATCTATGTGGGGGAACAAAGTGTAAAATTATTATAATTGAAAAGACGGTATTGAAACAAGTAAATATTATAATAAAAGTGTTTTAAATACAATTACAGCACCAAACTGAGAGCAAACTCAATTTTGAATAATGAGAAGTAGTTAGTTTAGTAAGTCAAAGTCATTACTTTCAGTGTCCCTTCAGCTGAACTGAACCCTTAGGAACTCTCAGTAAATGGAATTGCCCGGCAATACAATATTACCACATAGAAACCATTAATGGTTTCAGTATCGGAAATAAAGAGGCTTTCTTACTCCTACCCAACACACACGCAATTCATAACATCAACTCTCATCCAGCTGACTTTTCTTTTTTTTAACCCTCAAATTGATGACAGTGGGTAGAAGAAGGGGTTTGCAACTGACAAGATAAAAAGAGGAAGGAGGACAGAGGGGAAAAGAGGAGCCAGGATAAAATGGAAGAGTCTGGAAGACAGCTCCAGCTGAGAAGATTTGTGACTGTGCAAAGGGCAAGAGAGAAGGGCAAGAAGAGGAACACCAGAGAGAAGGATGGGGGAAGGAGATAGATAGAGATAGGACCAAAGAGAGTGGAAAGCAAATAATCTCTTATGTGCAGCAAAAGACTGTGAGATAAACTAAAGCAATGATGGAAGAAAGGGATTGGTTAGACCTTGACCATTGAGCAGCTGATTGAAAATAATCTTTTTAGTCAGGTTTCATCCTTCAATCCTGAAGGATTACTAAATTAAAGCAAGAAGAAATGGGAGACGAAGTTGCTTTATGTTTACACTTGCTTTTAAACAATGTGAGCATTTTTACATACTAAAGGAGGAATTGACATCAAGCATATTATGGCCTGCTAAGATACAGAAGAGTGACTGAAAGGTGTTGAAAGACATGACAAAGTCTTTGGGAAGAAGCTGCGTCCTGCTTTTGGCAAAGCAGTTTTCATCAGTGTCAGTCTGATGAGCTATTTAGACCCAATCCTGTGTGGAAAAAGTGACACAGGATAACCAGGAAATAACAGTGCTCCAGGACACGGGATCAGTCTGGAAAGGCACCAGCTTGACAGTCATCATCTCTGGGTGGGCTGGATGGAGTTTGGCTCCTCTTGGCTCACAACTGTGAGCAAGGTAAAATCAGCAGGTGAAAGGAAACATGCCTCTCACATCCCCCCTGTGCGCCTTCTCTCACCAAAGCTGAATTAATGTCCCTGGTCTCTCACAGAGAAGAGCAGAAATTAATTTTTTCTCAAATGGAAAACATGGTATGAGCCATAAGTAGCCATAAGCCACTGTAGCACTGTGTTGTTTTTAGGGGTTACAGTGGGGAGTTGGTGGGGTCTCTTGAGTGATTTCTGAGAATGCTGTCTAGCAAAGATATTACTCAGGAAAAAGGGCAGAAATGGTTATTTTCCTTTGTCTACTTGTCTGTAACCCCTTTTCCTAAGAGGAAAACGGATCAGATGATGTTTCTATCTCTAGTTCCATTAACTGGTGTAAAAAGGGCTCTCTTCTGGCTTTTGCCTGTATTACATTAGGTGAAGGAAAGTAACAGAATTCTGGAAACACATATTCAGTAATCTGGATTTTTTCCAGATAATTATCTGTACTCTGCCAATGGTACTTGTATTCAAAAGGTTTTTACTCAACAAGAAGTCTCACTAAAGCTTGTGAGGAGGTGAGGAGTTACATGTTTCTTACTGCGTGCAGATGTGATAGCCTCTGGCCCATCTGAGGATGATGATGAGAGGTGCAACCCCTCCCTTCCTCCCTCCTTCCAGGCTGGTGGTAGTCTGGAGTTTCCTGGTGATTGTTAGAGCTGAAAAGCATTTGCTAATGAGGCCTGCACTATTAACAGGGAACAAGGGAAGGAGAGCAGAGACTTCCTGTGTTTGCTCATTCCTGGCAATCATTACCTAGCTGCTGCTCCTAACTGTGACTCTCCCAGGTAAATCACAGCCTAGACATTCCAGTCCTGCCTAACTGAGTTTCAGTCACTCTGCTGCCCTGATATTAGTGCAACAAAATTGAGAGGAAGTGAGTGAAAGCCATTTGGAAGATTAGTCACTATTTCAGCATAAAGGATGAGACCACGCAGAAACTGACTGCTGGGAGAAGTTTGTTTAACTCACTGTGAAAAGAGGATTTCCACTGTTTGAAGATGCATATTTGGTTTCTGACTCAAACGGTTGTCCTTTCCATAAACCACCATACCAAACTTTTTACCAGTCTTTCAGAGTGTACTTAACCAGTGCATGTGTTGAACTTCAGTAGATAAAGAATACCTCATGGTTGGAGAAGTGCAAGACTATGTATAAAGAAGAAGAAATGTGGAGGAAAACATCAGCTTGCATGCAATAAACCACAGGCATCCTCATTTATGTGCCATCAGTAATGAAACTCCCACTAGCTGAAAAACAAATTAACATGTTATTGCCCAGGGTATCATTCGTAGTAATATCCTTGGTGACTAACTCTTTAGTTCGTCTGTCCTGAAGACAACATTGTTCCTCACTTTTGGCAAGAATTTCCTGTGGATGTTTCTTGGATTGTACTTTCAGCCCTGTGTGGAATATGCATTACTGTTCACAGAAAATGAGCAGAAAACATATGTGCATTTTAATATCTACTTATACAGTATGTCAAAGACACAAATAAAACTTGATGCTAGAGTATTAAATTTTTTCTTGGGCCTGTGTTCAATTGAAATCTCTAAGTTGGATATTCAGTTAAATAAAAATCAAAGTATATTTATAAATATGCTATGTTTGGTGTGGGCTAAAGTGCTCGGGGAAAAGAAGTGGACTTAGAGAAGTCTTTGGGAGTTTTGTCACTGACTTTCATGGGGCCCAAACATTACTTGAAAGACAAAATCATTAACATTAACCAGTTTGTAACCATGCCTCAGTGAAAACAGAAAACTAGGAAAACCATAAGTGTAAAATAGGATTAAAAATCCCCTAGGCATTAAACTGTAAAGTCTGGTTCAAATCCTGGTCTCAGTTGAATCAGTGGCCAAACTGTAGCTGAATTCAGTGTAGTGAGACAGCAGTTTTCACGTTCAAATCCTGATTTTGGCTTGTCTTTGTGTATGTCAGATAAGACATACAAACCCCACTTTTCTACTTCATGTTAATTAAATTAATATGTCGTTCATACCTCTTGGGAACTTTTCACAGTGACTTTACCTGTACTAATTGTTGTCAGGTCAGTGTCTGACACCAACAGGTAGTTGTGGGTTTTGTTTTTCTGGTTGGGTTGTTGTAGTTGGGGTTTTTTTGTTTGTTTGTTTGTTTTGGTGGGTGGTTTCAGGTTTTTTGGTTTTTTTTTTGTTTGTTTGTTTGTTTGTTTGTTTTGATTTTGTTTGGCATTTATGTTGTTCTTATTTGGTTTGGCCTGTCCAGAATTTAAAAGTGGATGAGACTACAGCAAGAAGTACCCTTTGGTTATCCTTAAATTCTGCAACAGAGTTACAAAACATTGTAAATAGGGGGCTTGTAATGAGAACTCTACAGTGACCTTAGTGATGGTGGCAGATTATAATATGCATGCTGCTGAGGTCTGGTTAATGAGTGTCAGTGGGATTAGGAAATGATGAGAGAACTTTTTAAGGTTGCCATGCTGTGATAGATTTTTATCACTAAGAACAATGAAAGGTGAACAGTAATCTATGGACATTGCCTTTTTCTTTCCACCAGAAATCAGCACCGTCTCTTATTAATTAAATTGAATACAGAACAATATAAATCTCTCAGTGCTTATTCCACTCATTTCATACATACTAATGAGGATGAGCTTCTGAAGCTGGTGGTTGGGATCATTTATTCAGTGGTGGGAAAAATAACATCAGGATTCAGACCCCCTGCTGACTTTGCACACTGTTGTGCTAGATTTATATTGGCCTACTAATAAGTAACTGAATACATTAAATGAGACTCTCGTCACTGCAAGAGTTACAAGGGACTCCTTGTTTTTCTTCCTTGTGTATTCTTTGGTGAGGAGATTAGGGGAGATGGGCCCATTATGTAAGTCTCTCCTCTTGGTATTTCATCCACCAGTTCAAAGCCCTCTTTTCCAAACAGAAACTATGCCAAAGCTCTCATCAATCATTAAAAGTCCCAGCAGTTACAAACTCACTGATTTTGATGTGAAGTGCAACAGTCTTGCTTTTTTTTCACATAAGAAAGTGAATCACACTATGCTTAGCCGTTCAAACTCTACGTTGCACAGTATGCATGATTAGTGAAGAGAGAAAATACAGGGCATTCAGCAGCCAAAGAAATGTCTCTTTAGAGCTCCTCTTTGGGAGGAAATACAATGAAACAAGCAAGCTGGGTATTACAGTGCTGCATATGTAGCTGCAAAAGAAAATCTGGGTGAGTCCTGTATATCCACATCTAATTTTTAACTGATAGACCCAAATTCTCAGCCTTCTAAATGTAGGATGGGGAAACAGTACATATTGTACTACCAGACAAGAGTTTCTGTTACAAGCCTAAAATACAGCAATATGACCACGCTCTATAGGAAATGCCCTGTGTTCATTTGATCAAGTTTGATAAGGAAGTGTTGAAAAAAATACTGTATGGCAATTGACAATAAATGAGGACTTTAAAAAATCTGTGACTGTTGTATTCGTAACTGTTGTTAGAAGACAGGCAAAACTTACCAGATATTTAGATCAGTAGACTGATCCCTTCTATAGATAGAGTAACAGTATGACATGGAAAACTCAATTAGCCTTATTAGCTTAGCTTGTGCAACTGCACAGGTAATTAAGTAAGGGTGGCCACCTCTTTGAAAAGCCCCATTTGCGCTATGGGGCTGTACACAAGAGTGGGAGGCACTGTTAATGTGTTTTGCAAGCAAATTAACAGGAGGAAGACAACAATTTCTGAAGAAGTAATATATTGAATGCAGATTGGTGCAAGTGGGACTTCTCTGTACCCATTATGCCCAAATTAGGCTAAACAATTAATTTTTTCTGTATGAATTGAAGAGAGGGTTCCAGTACACAGCTAATGGCATTCAAGTTATATGACTGCAATATCAGGACTGAATTAGTGTCGGGGTGAATGAGGGAATAAAAAAAAAGTGGAGACTAAATACAGTCTTTTCCTTGTTTGTATTTTGTGTGGCAATACATAGATGAAACCCTGCAAAAGATTTTAATATATGTTCCAATTGACTTTGCACTGTACATATCGATCTCTGAAAAAAATGTATTTTCCATTTTGCCATGCTTCTTGCTTGCTATGTTTACTTCCATCTGACAGCTCTTGTAGGTGACCTATTTTGTGAATGGAGCTACCCTTGCCTTTGAAGTTGTAGTTTGTCTTGGAAGAACTACCTGGGAAGCATGCTTTTATTGTTACATCTGGAATCAGGGTGGGGTTTCTTAGAGCTTGAATCAGGGTGGGGCTTGTCAGCTCTGTGGGTAAATCACAAATAGTATCTTCTGTCTGGGGAATTCAGGTTTTACATTATAAATATTTTTTTGTGGAGAGATGAGGCTCTTGAACACACTTCACTGTTTATGGAACTGAACATTTCAACAACAGCACTAAGTATGATTTATTTAGAACATATAGCTTGTCTAATCCTAGTGTCTGTAAATAGTAACTATGAAGTAAACCAGCATTTGGAAGAATTTAATGAAATATAGACAGCAGTCAAAATAATTTTGCTATAGTGATAGGAGCAACGTGTAGAGATTTTATACAAAGCAGATCTTACCTCATCGAATTTACCTCCCTTATCTCACAGATTTAAAAAAAAAAAAACCTCTGAATTTTTGCCCCATTTTTATTGCTGTATCTTAGAATCACAGGTTTTATGTGTGTTTAACTATACGGAGGAGGCACTTGGTGATAAATTACTAGTCCAAACCATGGCCTCTGTTTTGGCTTCAGTAGCTGCAGGACAAAGTCTCTGTAACACATCAGTTACAGGCCCACAAGATAAGAAATAAAACAAATTCAAGAAACCTCTGTGACTTACAGTCTGTTTACTAAATATGGACATAGAGCCTTAAGATCTTTTAGTTCACCAATCTTTTGTATTCTTAAGGGTCATTTGCCCCATGTATTTACTGGAAGTATCTATGAGTGCATCCCTAAAGTCTGGGCAGAAGGAAAGACTCGGCTGTATGGATGAGGTAGAGATGGAAGTTGCTATGGTGAGTCTGTAAGAAGTTGTTGGAGCCTGACGATCTTCTCTGGATGATATCCAACCCTGGGATGCAAATTTTCCTGGCTGCAGTTTACAGCATTCAGAGTCTAAAATTATGGCAGATACGTAGTGCTTTAAGCTACTTCCTACTCAAATGTCTGATTCCTGGACTTCTGGACCACATCTAAAATTACACCATTGCTGAAGATTATCATCCGTTCTCTGTTAAAAGAGTTCATTAAAACTACATGCATTATCATTAATCACTTATACTTGCAAATCTTCTACATCTATGTGCTATTTACCTTTTGCACTGCAAATATATTGAGGAAAAATGATGTGTAGGGATTTGTTCAGCAAAATATCTTATGTGAACAGCACAGAGTACACAGAACACCGTGGAGTCAGATCCAGAAAGGGATGCTGGTATTTAGCATGCAATTAAGGTACCATATCCGCATTGTAACCTCTTTTTGTGGCTCTTCTTCTAAAGCAAGGAGCTTAAGTAGCCACAGTGATACTGACTATTGCCAGTTATCTCTGTATGGTTTAAATGGGGATTTAAGTCCCACTGTTTCCTTGAACAAACAAATCATGCTTGAGAGGGGTCCTACATAAAGAAATAAACTTATACATGCTGGAATTCTGTCGTTTAGATCAGGAGCACTATAAAAAAAGGACTGCATAGCAAAGCTGGGCCCAGACCCAATACAAGTTTCCAAAGAAGAATAAATCTATTCAGATAAACAGCTTCGATCAATTTCTGAAACTCAAATATGTTGTAATGGTTATGAGGCCAATTTTTATGTGGATTTGAATCCATTAAATTCCTTGGCATTATTCCTTTTTTCTACTTCAAGTGATACACATTATATTATTAGTGTCTCCTATTGGAGAAATGCTCATTTCTCTCTGCCTCCTTCTATTTTATATATATACAAATACTGTATGATATCCCGGAGATGTCTTCTGTGTCTGACAGAAATTCTTAATGCATTACAGTGTGAGTGGATTCACCTGTTTATTCAAGCAGTGCACAAATGTCACTTGGCTAGTTTATGTATCCCCCCGGCAGCTGATTTCTGTCCTCTCAACATTCATACACCTCCTGGAAGGATGAGAGGCAGCTCTTCTCATAGCCCTCGTCTTATTTCTCCTTTCATCACGGAGCAGTAAGAACACACCTGTGTGCATGATCAATAGGCCTCACAGAGGGTTAGGAGTTTAATCTTCATGGCATGTGTTGTTTCAAGCAGCCCTAGGAGCTGGGATGCTGGGGCTGTTCCTAACTCTGGTCACTTGAATATCACCACAAGGTAAGCACGCTGGACTGATCTCCAGATGATTATTTTTATCTGCAGCTAGTAGCAAAACACTGTCAAAGTTTCAAAGGATTTAGCAATGTTTCTGAAGGAAACATTTAAAGGGCCTTGTTAAATCAAACATTCCCATCTCGCTCTAGAGACATTCCGGTCCCAGGTCTTCAGTGTTTGGTTACACTTCTATTGTTTGATGTAGAGCCTTAGATCTTCAATTAATATGCAATTCAGTGTTCACTGAGACAATGGCAGGATCTACTCAGCATTCTGGCAGCCGGTGAAACAGATAAACTCTAACCTTTACCAAATACAAAGGATGATAAAAGCAGAAGTCACTTTTTTCAGCTGAATTAAAATACACTGCCAATCTCTTTGTAGTCTTCATCTGTTTTTCTGCTTTATTGTGGTAACCTTCAGTTGGCATTGCATGGCACCTATAAAATACATACTGCAGAATTAAAATTGAGTTGCAGCAGCTAGCAGGAAACCAGAGACATTACATCTGCTCTTAAACACTTTTCATCTATTAGATTCAAAGTGTAATTTATGTTGGTAGATCACTCTAAGCTGTCCCTGGAAATAGGTAAGGAGTCCAATGCCATAGCAATTCACCTTAAAATACTATTGAATTCAGGGGGACAAGATTTCAATGAGGCTGTTAAATGGGAGTAGGTTGAGATAGCATCATGGAGATCTTTTAATGTGCCTGTTTCAGGGCCAAGATGTTGAAAAAGTCAAATACAAAAACTGTGTGAAACCCTGTATTCCTGATAAATTATTTGAAAATTAAGAGATCACTGTTTTCTGCAAAGAAGAAAAAAAGTTAAGGTTCATTTTTACATATTTTTACAGTAGACAGAGGCAGGAAAAAACCACACCCAAAAGCAGGAACAAAGACCTAAAATACATGCGAGAGTTGTAGGTTTGCATCTTATGAAAGCCTCTGTGTGTGATTTGACAGTTCATGACTATATCTCAGGGCTGAGATATAGTCCTGTGTAAAACAGGGCAGCATATTTATGATTATTTTTCTCTCTTTTTACCAGACTTGGGGAAAAAAAGAATTTCCCATGACATGCTATTTTTAGTCACTCACAAAGTCACTGCAGCTCTACATTTCTCCTGCTTCGTGCAAGTGTTTTGTCTCTGAAATATTTTCAGAAAGAATAAGTGTGAAAGACCCCCATGTGACTGTTCAAACACTGCTTTATCTGCCTTAGACAAATCGAGTGCTAGGGCTTTGCCAGCCTGACATGTCTATATTGAAACGTATTAAAGGGAGAATCACGAAAACAACTCTCCTAGAAGATCGAAGAGGGTGATAATCCCAGTGAGCTGCCGAAAACTGACTTTGGAGACCTGGGGTTGGCACTGGGTGATGGATGGAGTACTTAAAAAGTCAAGTGATTAACCACAGTAATTTGAGACTGTGCATCCAAAGGGGAACACAATATGGGTTACAGCCTGGGTAAGGAAGTCTGGAGGCTCAGGGGTGAAGAGAGGAAAACTTCACATGCTCTGCTTCAAATTGAGTGGAGTCTGCTTTTGTTGGGAGGGTTTTTAGCATTGATGTCATTGCAGCGGCAGCTTCATTCACCCCGTAGTCTGGGAACTGGTCTGCTCAATGGCTCGGGCAAGGCTTGGGTTCAGTCCCCTCCTGTCCCTGAGAAGACTCAGAGCTTGGAGTCCCAGGGCAGTGCTGCTGCCTCTGACACACGGCCCCTGTGAAGAAGAGCTGCTCCCAGCCTTGTTTGTGACACCGCTCGGCTGCCTGTGACTGAATTGCTGCCGCTGCGCCGAGACAGCGGTACGGCTGACAAGATATGGACGGGAGATTGGTCACCTTGGCATGTTGACAGAGGCAGTGTGCTGCAAGAGATGCCGTGGGAAATCCTCATCAGGGGGATGAGAGAGATGATCTGGAGTGGGCACGCATATCACCCATCCATGAAATGGAAAGGGCCATAGGTACCATTGATATTTCTTCCTTGGTTTTCTGAAGCCTGCTGATGATTGCCTGTTTGACTTTAGGTTAGGGGGTTTTTTTTAAGTAAAAAATTATTCCTCAAGTTTGTAACTAGCTTTAGGACCATGAAACCAGGGTTAGGGCTTAAATAAGTGGGCTCTTAATTGTTTAAAAGAGAAAAAACCAATATCTGGACACAGCTCTGTTATTGTCTACTTCCTGTTAAATGATCAGATAAGAAATCATGCTACATGGAAACCCCTTTAAAGATATAACATATTCAGTTATTTCAATACAGAGATATGAAATAATAAGAAAAAATATGTTAAGATTATTTTTACTTGTAAAATATGTATTAAGATGCTATCGTGTCCCTAATGATCTTACGAAGTACTGGCAGTAAGGGTGGTGAAGTTGACATCAAGTATCCATGATCAGAGATGGTATCAGTTTAATCACTGACCATTTAATTCTGTTCACCTTTCCTCTGTTGATTTGCTGCTTTAATTTCCTACATTTGATTTCTCCAGTGATTTTAAATTAGCTCCTCTACAACTTAAAAAAAGGTCTAGATTGTCAAGCTTGCAGGTGAGTTTGCTGACCAGAAGAATCTCTTAAGAGGCTCACAGTAAATCCAGTGGCACAGTACATTTTGTTTAAGTGCTTGTCATTAAAAGTTGGAGTGCACAGTAGCCTTGAAAAGAGTTTGGAAGACTGATTCAAGTAGTAGCATTATTTTTCACATGAGTGCATCAAGAAAGAGCATAGAAGGTGATAAGAAAAAATTGCAACCATGGAAAAACTATAAATTCATGTTTTCATCTCTTTTTAATTAACTTGACTTCTTTTTAGTCTTTGTCATTTACCTGTAGCTAGTAAGTCATACCTGGGGTCCCACTGCTTTGACAAATAGAATGAGGAATTAATTTATAGGGGTCGATTCTGCTTATATAATAATTATATCATTGAAACTGGGAAAAAACCCAAAAAAGCAGTTGACTGATGGGAACATATTTGACATCCACTGAGTATCTTTTTCCTTTCTCTTGGTTTGCAGTGTCTGAAATTAGTCACTGAGCACTATCTTTTCA
Source organism: Acanthornis magna (assembly GCA_036785705.1). Lineage (NCBI taxonomy): Eukaryota > Metazoa > Chordata > Aves > Passeriformes > Acanthizidae > Acanthornis > Acanthornis magna. Next base: position 3,364,509 of record JAWUZG010000236.1, on the reverse strand, counting down.
GCTTCTTCCTTAAGAAATCTTTATGATAAAGCTGTGAAGTCTCCAGTATAAAGCTTTACTCACAGAACCAGCACAAATCCTCCAATCCAACATCACGCGTTTTCACTGATGCTGACAATTTCTGGCACAAGCCTGCGTACTCAAGACACTGTAAATCCCTGCACAGCACAGCACAGCATTACTGCTTGGAGGAGCTTAAGCTGTTGTTCTGGTGATTTAAACGATGGGATGCTAGCGGGACAGGGTTAATATATCCTTACAGGCAAAAATTTCCTTCCCCCTCTCAGTCCATTGGCTCTGTTGACTGTTTTGGTTTTTTTTTAACATCTACCCAGTGCTACTGCAAAGCTTCCCTTTTCCTTCAGGCTCGTGGGAGTGATGTGAGCAGCACAAGCAGGCACAGCAGCAGAGACAGAACCACATCAAAACTGACACCACAGCCAATGGTTTTTGCAGCAGTGCCTTGAAGCTGCACTTTCTGTCCCCCTGTGGAGCTTCTCAGGGCTGTCTGCTGCTAGTAAGTTGCTCTTCCCCCCCACCCCCCCACCCCAGCCGCTGCTTCTCCTGCACTTTGAATGACCACTGTCTTCTTTTTTTTCTCCCTACTCTCCCACTCATTCTTGCTCCTTTGCTCTCCCTTTCTCCTGGTACATTTCCACACGTGCAAACACAGACTTTTCTATTGCAACACCTCTTATCTACCTTTCTCTGATGGTGTGCTATTGCTGCTGCTATCGTTTAGTCTGGCAGTAACAATAGGCATTAAATGAAAGGCATTCTATTTAGTAAGAAATACATTAAATATTTCCTTATTAGTACAGCACCTATCCCAGTGAAGTCCTACATTTGATGGGAAGCACCAAAGAAATTGTGACTGATGCTATATATTTTTGTATGTGTTTCACATAGTGGCACTTATGGAATTAAGAGCTTTGCCTTGTATCTAGGCATCTATGCTGATTGATGCTTCAGAGTATGAACTTTTACTGTGTGACAAAGTGTGAGGATCTTAAAGACTGCAAAATGGGTGGAATTATAAACCAAAAGAAATAAAAATAAATTTCCCTCAACAGGTTCCCTGTCCTTCTGTTTTCTGAATAAAGCAGTGCAGGATAATACACCTGCCTGTGTTTCAGCTTATAACTGAATTATTGTTCATCATTTCTGTCTGACACAATTCCCTGCTTTGCAGTATTTGGCTCATCCAGCGAGTCTGTAAGTAAAACCAAATGATTCTGTGGGACAGACCCTCATCAGGAAAAAAAAGAGATACTTTTGCTGGGGTGTCCCATCCTTTCTTGCTATTCAGTGTGGATATACGATGTACTGTATGCGTCTGTCTAATGGTTACTTTGCACAATCTAAAACAATTTTCAAAAGCCATTTTGTGTGTTGTAGACGGATGCTGCTATGGCAGGGGTTATAGTGAGAAAGCTTGATATACTAGGAGTCCTTATCAGAGATTTTGTCATCATAAAAGGGTCTTAAAAAAAGTTACACTGTTATGGAATACTAATAATAACAACTAGGTGCTTGGGAAGTGTTTATGGAGGGTAAGCTAGAGCTGGGAAATTACTGAATAGGCGCAGATTTTCAAAAGCCGAATACCAGGAACTGGTTTTATAGACAATGGTGTGCCTATTATAAATCTTTTGAAACAGGAGCCTGTATACAGCTAAGGCAAGTGTAGAAGGGGTTGAATAGGAGCCAAGAATAAACCTAGCACAAATAGCTCCAGTAATGAATAAGAATATCTGCTGAAGCTTAATCTTTGGTTTATGGATATTAGCTCTGAAAATTAATTACAGAATCTCTTATTATGATCTTCTGTTCTCAGATCTAAAGTGTAATTTTGTCATGTTGTAGTTATTGACAAGGGCAATTGCCTGAAGGAGACAAACAGAATGGAGATAGTCTGCAACCGAATGGATTATGAAGAGGGAAGGTGCACATAAATGATATGTTTCTACATTCTGATCAAAAAGATTCTTCATAAGAAGAAAACCTAATAGTTCAAGATCTAAAAATTAGTCATCTGTATGCTTGTCTTCAAGGCTCTAAATATGTCTCAAGAAATATCAGAAGTTTTAGCTTCAGATATGATCTTTAAAATTTAGATATTTATATTAAAAAGTCAGTGCTTTTTCATAGATACAGATATTTGGATACTTTGAGGACTAGAAAAACATACCATAAAAGAGCTTGTTTTTATCTCTGAGGCATCTTGTGAGTGATGTATTTTAGTAATCACCATCACATCTTTAGTTTGCTGAATACCAATCATACGTATTTCCGATTCCTCATTCAGTTTTTACAACATCATCAGTCAGGATCCGAATAATTGTGGTTTTCTAGCTCCTTGAGCTAAGACCAAAAACTGGCATGGCTGTCAACTGTGAAAGGAAAAAAATGAGGGACAGGTGCTTTGGGGACAGATGGGAACACAGGAGTGAGATGAAACAGCTCACCCAGAACTTACAAAGTGTCCTGAAATGCTTTAAACTTATGCTGTGGCTTTCACGGGATGAGTACCTGCAATTAGCTAAGGCACTTGGTCATAGTTCTGACCCCTTTTCTCAATTCTGTCTGTTAAAAGTGCAGAATAGTCACAAATGTCTGTGTAGAAATCAGGGACAATAATGCATTTGTGGCATAAAACCTGTCTGTCCAACAAAGAGGCTCTGCTGTGTGTCCCCGTGTGAGCTGGGATAGCACAGGTGTTGGGTTGCACTGATGCAGCCATGCCAACATAACTCACGTGTGGCCATGCCCAGGGCCTGCCCAGGCTCCCATACAGATGTGCCCTTGCTGTTTTTGTGAGTCTGTGCTTGCTGATGCCCTGGGAGGACAACACAGACAGAGTGTTTGAAACAGAGACCTTCGCAGAGCACAGCTTGTTCGAAGATCTTGCCTATTTCTAGGCACGGCTCTGTTAGCAAACCCTGGCTGCATTGTCAGTGCTTGTACAATAGAGAACCTGTGTTGCACCAGATGTTTTAGGTGATTACTGGGGAAACTGGGGAGAAAGACAATTTATTGGACTATTTGGAACTAGAAGGAATATAGATCTTAGAAACCATTCTAAAGGATGGTCTTTCAGATGGTCTTGCACTAACTGCTCTGCAAACCCAGGCATGGTGTCAGCAAATTTAATAAGGCAGGCAGTTTTTACAGTTAGGTGAATCTCCTGATTAGCAAGGTCAAAGTTACAGGGTTCACAGTCCCTGAGTTTCAAAAGATTAGAGATCTAGCTCCCCTGACAGTTCCAGAAAGCATTCTCACACTCTGCCTAACACCACAGATGGTCTTACCTCTGTATAAGCCTTCCACTGATTCAGGCAGAGAGCTGAACAATGCCATGGGAGTAAGAAGATTGCTTTGACAATGATATTCCCTCAAATATTTTGGCAGAAGGCAGTTGCAAAAGGTCCAGGTATCTTGCAAGAAACTCTGCGCTTCACACAAACAATCTGAAAACATCAGTACTTCCATTTCTATAAATCAACTAGCAAGACATTTTGAAGTTATCCATCTCCATAATGGCTATGCTTTTTTTATTTTTCTTTTCCCTAGGGGCCTGGGTGTGGTAGGGAGGAGGACAGTCGAAAACAGTGTTTCTTTTAAATTTGAGGAATGAGAACGTTTGCATGATATTCTGTGCAACATAAGGGCAAAGTGATAGATAGTCCTTCAAGGAAAGAAATAGATTACGTGCAACTGCCCAACACAATACATATTACCAATTAACAGCAGCCTTAGACCATGCCAAACAAAATCATTAATTTCTCTTTAATTTGCAGCATTAGTTTGGTGTACTTATTGCTTAGAGACTGTGAAGCCCATAAATCTCCAGACATATAGTGTTTTGCTATTCAATCCAATGCCCATAAAATAAGATATAAATACAAACCACTTAGATCAATAGGCAAAGAGATTTCCCTAAGAGAAAGCAAAATAGTGGCAACTTTTTTAGTAGGGTTTGTACAGAGGTAGCTGGCAAACCCAGTGTGATTTGACATCTGCAGCAGTAGTGGAGCTAGTGACAGGAAATGACCAGGTGCTTGACAGTTTCTGTTGGCTGCATAGGTTGTCTTCCTCTAGGATGCAGCTGTTCACGTACTCTTTAATGAAAGCAGATGGAAAATTCATGTAGCTAATTGGTACGACTGACATGGGAGTCAAAGCAATGTTGTTTCTTGTTTTTTTTTCGTTTGACTTCCTTTTCTTCATGCCGAGTATTAACATTCCAGATGGAGAACATTAAATTATGTAGAATTTCAAACAGAAAATGTTTGTAAGTTGATGAAAAATGTCCATAAAATAAATAAAGACTGCTGGAGCAAAGACACATGCTATCTATTTCTTCAATTAGTAATAAAGTCCTTGTGGTATTCTTAAAGAACTGTGGGAGCTCTGACCGAAACATTCATTATTTTTGAGGATATGACTGTTGGATGAAGGGAAAACAAAATTCCCAAACTGAGTTGTGAAACAATGCTGCTTTGTAGATGCCGAGGTGCTGGTAGTAAAGCTTTATATAAATATGCATGATGAAGTATTTGTACAGTTCTGTCTTGGTAGGCCCCTAAGAGACTATTTTAATCTGCTGAATTGAAAGTAAGACAGATTGGTTGTTTTCACTTTCTGAGAAAATATGAATTTATAAAAAATTAAACTTAGTAAGTATACTGTGTCTAGGACTTATTTATAATGCCTTCTTCAACGTAGATATATAGGATTATTAGGAATAGTTCTAGAAATAAAATGATGTGACTTGTCTACCTTTCCATATGATTTAAATACTCAAAATTATTAGTACTTTTTATTTTCTCAAAGTGTCTTGAATTTTGATTTCCTATAGATTCCTAAAAACAGAAACAGAAATTTGTGGAAAGCTTGATGCCCAACAAAGTCTGCTAATAACAATAAAAGTAACGAATTTTAGTGTAAATGCTGCCTTAGCTAAAAATGCTGGCAACTGATAGACATATGAGGCTTCCTTTCTTTAACAACCACTCTTGGTGTCATCATCTTTTTATGCAAAACCAAAATATTTCAGTGTACTAGTTGAACTGATGAGAATGCCTATTCTACAGCCTCTGTTGTTTTCTCTTTGTTCAGTCAAAATAAAATTGAATAGAATTAAAAAAAAAAATTTTTTTTAAATTTTCCCTCTTACTAAAGCCCAGAGAGAAAACCCAAACAGCTTCATTATTCAACAAAGCACTTGATTAAAATATTAGCTTTACTTCCATGCTATATATTTCTGCTAATTACTGGGAATCTTCATTGAGTTATCTTAGAAAATATAATTCATTTACTATGAGAAGTCTGCATTGTTCCCCTGAGAAATCTGCAGTGAAGCAACCTGAGTTTTTTTAACCTTAATGAAAGTTTATCTTAATGACCTCTTCCTGCCTTCCCCCACCAAATATGTTGGATGTCTCTCTGCAAGAGAGGTGTGTAATAACAAGACAGGACAAGGCAATGAGTAGCAGTTGCAGCATTTTTTTTCTAGAGTTTTCTTGGACTGCTCCTATTCCTCCAAAGCCTCTGCTTAGCCTAGGCTTGCATTACTTCAATATGTTCCTGGGAATAAAGGAGCAATTCCAGCGTTACACCTCCCAGGAATGAGGGAATGGGTGAAATAAATGACTGGGAGACCTCTAGACAAGTATAAATCTTGTTGGGGATCTCTCCAGAGCTTAGAGAGAGGTTTAGTGACCATTTTCTGCAGATGTGCAAACCATGTGGAGTGAGAACCCTGGTGAGGTGTGAGAACCCTGGTTCCAGCAGAACCACAGGGGCAATTCGCTGGTGTAAAGTGAGAGTGAAGCTCTCTGGCAGGTCAGTACAATACTGACACTATTGAAAGTGCTGGTGATTTGGCACAGAGCTTTAGCAGGGTTTCATGCTACATTTCAAAGAATAATCAAACTTGCCTAAACATATTTGGATGAGAAATATGCCTGTAAATTGCTGGAAATGTGATTCCACTAAAGATTTTTATCTTTTGCAATATTTTTAAGTTTACTTTGGCTAAAATAAAAAAAAACTCAACCCTTCCTTCCTTCCTTCCTTCCTTCCTTCCTTCCTTCCTTCCTTCCTTCCTTCCTTCCTTCCTTCCTTCCTTCCTTCCTTCCTTCCTTCCTTCCTTCCTTCCTTCCTTCCTTCCTTCCTTCCTTCCTCCCTCCCTCCCTCCCTCCCTCCCTCCCTCCCTCCCTCCCTCCCTCCCTCCCTCTCTTACTTCTTTCTTTCTTTTTTTCCCAGGAGAAGCAGTTTAGAAGTGCAATACCTCGCTGACTGCCTCATCGACTGGCATGCTGGAAAGCAACATATGGCACCAGACATCCTGCAGTGCGGTTTTGGACTGATGTAACTGAATGAACAGTCTGAATATAGGTCACTGTAATCAAATTCCTTTAAGTTATTCATACCTTGAAAATCTGCAATTGGAATTTAGAGCAGACAGTCTGCCTTATTCTTCCCACTAGGTGTATTTTACATTAAACAGTCATTTGGTAAAATGTCTGATGTCAATACACAGGGACTAGTCTTAGTGTGACAGATGGACACATTCACACTCACTATCTGTCCCCACTTTGCTTTGATATATTCAATAGCAAGTGGATCCACAACAGGAAAACTCAACAGTAAAGAAGTCCCTCTCTTACCAGGGCAGGTGATAGCAGAAGAGGGAAGGATCTGGGATCTGATATACAGTTTAGGATCTTAAGTAGGGACGGAAAGCTGAAATAGATTTTCCACAAGCAGCAGGAACAGTGGTGTATCCTGCCCATCATCTGACACATTTGAGGACAATGCAGGGGCCATGCTTTTTGCAGCACCCCATCTGGAAGATGTGCTCTCACAACCTGGATTGTATTAAGCCACTGGTTAAGATCTGGATGGTTGAAATCGGAGGGGCTTGCACATGAGACACAAAGTGCTGCATGGTATTGCCAGGGCTTCCCAATCATTTTAGGAATGACCAAACATTAGGTCTAAGTCAGTTGTAATGCTGTAAATTTGATCTCTTTCCAGATTTAAGCAAGAGCTCAGTGAGTTTTCTGCAGACTGCAGTTTGTATTTACACAGCTAAAGACTATCTTAGATCTCCAAAGGCTTTTCTGGAGCCTGACATACGGTCTGTGAGACAGGAAGCATTTTTTACAGTAGGGTTTTACACAGCAGAACACCAATCTGACCAGGATACTGGGAGGTACTTAGACAAGCTGACATAATTTTATCAGTGCGTGCAGTCAACAGAACTACTTGCAGACTACTTTTTAATCCTGTTTTTTCAGAGGAATAGATTATTTTGTGTTGTTGTTGGACCTGAAGGAGAAGTGAGACCACATCTGAAAAGCAAAGCATTGGAAAATCACATCTGTTTTCAGGGCAGTAATGGCTCAACTGTTTGAGATCTTCTGTGGACTGGTTATAAATGAAGCTCGGTTATAAAACTTAATATGCTCATGCTCAAACGAAGGTATGCTTAGACACACCTCTGAAATGATTTTTATCCAGTTTACTTTTAGTGCTAGCAGGAGGTATTACAAAGCAGATTACTGCTGTAGTAAGGTTTTCTTATGGAGGTTTAGAAATGAATGTGCTTTATTAAAATATTTGTTAATAGTTTTCTCACACCAAATGTTGTGTATCACATTAATAATTTTAATTTTTTATGCTGTACTCACATATTTTTAAAACTTAAACATATATGAATAAATATAAACTTAATGAATACTCGGTCTCAAAGGTCAGTTTAAACTGAAACTGAATTTTCCGGGCCAGCTCTCTGTGCCACTCATTGCTACGGAATAATGTGAGATTAGTGGGAAAAAATGCATATCTCTCTTCATGTACAACAGTAATGTTAGGACTCATCTCACAACAGCAATTAACAATTTAGAAAGCATGAGCCCACTGTGTCAAAAGGGAACTTCCAAGTAGTTGAGGGATGAATTATTTCACCCAATACCTTGTACTGCACCTGTACTTCCTGAAATGATTCAGAAGCAATTTCAAGGTTGTTTAAGGAGACTCTTACAAGGGCGTTAGTGTGGAGCAGGGAGGTGAACATGAAGTAATTTCTGTTTCATAGGTCTTCATGACATCTAATGCAGGCACACAGTAATATAGGGAGAAAAAACAATTACAATATTGCTGGTAATAATTTCAAAAGCTGTGCAATCAATTGCCTATAGCTAAGACATTTTTAGCACATTCCCTCTCACACTGTGTGTGGATATATGATGCCTCCGTATCTGATGGATTACTAGTGGTTTTTCTTTGAAAAGCATTGTTAACATCCCCCATCTCTTAATTAAGGGGTTATCGTCATGAAAGATGACAGAGTTTCTTGTCTTGCAGTTTTCTGTAGCGAAGAATACCTCAGCATTTATTTTGGTCTTAGGGACAGAACCTGTGTTTGCTAAGATCACTATCCTTGAATCTTCCTAAACATGTGTTGCTGAGCAAATGGAGTTTTATGGATTCTAGAGCAGCATATAATGGTATCATTGGTGAGCTCTCATTCTCCCATCCTGTGGTTCAGCCTCATTTTTCATCAGTTATACTGAATGGTCTCCATTTAAGAGGAAAGAATTTTTTCTTTGGCATTTTTCTTTGCATTTTTTCTTATGCAGTAACAGGTGAAGTAGAGATCTTGTGGATCTATGTGATTTAAAAATCTCTTGCACGCTTATCTGTACTTGATAACCAAAATGGTCCTTTCTAGGTTCTGTGTTTCTATGCAAAACTCCTATGGGCATCTTCTTTGATATCCAAAGGTGGGAAATCCTAACAAGTTCCTTCATGCTCACAAAATGAGGTCTGCATCTTCTGTTTGGCATGCTTATTAAGAAACCATCATCTTGTGGTGCAAGGCGGAGCTGCATGGAAGCTTAAATGAAACTAGCAAAGACTAGATGCTTTTCTGTACATCACCTTTCTCTCTTAACTTCAAACCATTTCCAACTACAGTCTAAACTCCTGAACAGAACATTCCTTTTAAGCATCTGGAGATATTCATGCTACTTGCCCATTCCCATCCTTAGCCTAATTCATTAAGACCTTGTTTTTTTCTCATGTTAGAGCAGGCCTAACCTATTTGGAAAGACGAAACAAAGATATCACACATCATCACCTGTTTTCTTTTGGTTTTCAGGTTGGGTTTTTTCCCCAATTTAATATTTGAATTTTATAAAAGAAATGACACAGGAATATACGAAGTAACATGAACTAGTGTTAAGATCCATGACAATGTATTTCAGCGATACTCAGCCATACATCCAAACATGTAAATCTTTGTCCTAGCAGAAATCTTCTTTGTGAGGTTGTCATTTAATATTTTGCTCCTTTGCTCATCTGCAAAGAGAGTGCTCAGAGCTAACTCTAGACCTTTTGGTCTAAGAGACTCTGGATTTACTTGCCAAGCCACAGACCCACTTAAAAAAAGAAACCATTTCTGAGAGAAAATTATATTCCATATCATTATATCATTGGAAGTTACTAACACAGAAACTCTCATGAAAAAAGTCAGAACTCTCTCTTTTCACTTTTAGAATTAAAACCTATATTTAAAATTAGAAAGTGATTAGTCATCAGAAACAGTACGCCAATACCTCGTCTGGTTTGCTTTTTTAAAACGTTTGACAGCTTTTCTTAAAAGTCTTTCAAATTGATCATCCTTTTCATTCTGGAAAAACACAGCTGCTTTCCCACCTTTGAACACACCAGTATCTGACAGGCAGTGGGAACCCACATCTTTTGAAGAGGCTTTTACAGTCCCCATCTGAGGCAAAAGTAAACATTAATTCCTCTGCAGAATTGTTCTTTATCCTAGTTGGTTTGTCCCTTTTTCCCCACAAGTGGCTTGCAGTTGCCTGCTGTACCTACCTTTACTTCAAGACCATTAAGACCACCTAAGGAGAGGACATTTACAGGCCTGTCCCTGGGAGCTGCCAGCATTACTGAGGTTTTAGTGTATGCTGATGTGCCAGCTGTCTTCTTGCTCATCCATAGCAGGCTGTTGCTTGATTGGCTACAAACTGGTAATTTCCCTTCCAGTTCAGGCTTCACAAGAATTAACACTAAAAATCAGCCCTGGTTCTTTTAAAGATGACCTGTCTTCAGAAGGCTGCCATCATATGCTTCCCATTGATGCCAGCCAAGAAATGAGTGAGAGTCTAAAATAAGTTCAGTTTTTTGCAGGGTCCAGTTATATCTCTAAATCAAAAAATAATAAGGTTTTTATGCCTGGAAGGCAGTCTACCAAAGACATTAAAATCAGAGTCCATGAGCAGGGAGAGACAGACTGTTGCACCTGGACATGGAGCTTAACACCTTATGTATCTCTGTTTTCTTTGGCTTAGACTAGCCAGATTTTACTGGGCAGTAAAATCTGAACCCTAAAAGTGCTGTTTATTTGTTTTCAAGCAGTGGAGAAGGCACCTTCATAGAACTGGCACTCAGTACAGAGCTGCTGTTCCATTTTGGGGTAATGCATTCCCTATTATACTTATTGTTCCGCATTTATTCTATTGCCTGGTACTGTAATACACTGCTCTCAGTATGCTAATGGGATTTCATGGGGCTGCCATCACCAGCTTGATTTGTAACAGGAAGCCAGAACAATAAAGGCTTTGAGAAGATTAATGTGAGAAATGCATGCCTCTGTAGAGGGGCATCAATGCAAAATGAAAAACAACACTGTCTTCCATTGCTTGTTACTGCCATCTCATTTTCACCAGTAAATAACTAGTGCATTTCTCTCCACAATGAACACCAACAAAAGGAAGACAGCCTTTATCAACAATGGGCATTCTATAGGAGGGGACAGAGAGGGCAGAATTCCTCTCAGGCATTTAGTGTAGTCACCTGTGATTCCTTACTGCTCCCAAAACCACTGCGTTTGAAGAAGCTCCCTCAAATTTTTCTTCACTGACAACCTGCAACTTTCTATCAGAAAATTCACAGTGGGTTAACAAAGGTTCTGGCAGTTTAGGAATAGGTTCTGATTAATGAACTCATGAGCAGCTTTTAGTGAAGCTGTTTTGTCTACTGCCATAGTTCAAATGATTATCTGCATTTGGTGGCAGAGTACACAACTGTGCTGTTGACTTCAGAGCAGACAGCCAGCAGCAAGTAAGGTGCCCTTAGGAAATGGTTTCTTAATTTTCACTGGGCATACATTATCATGACATAAGCTGGTCCAAGGCTGCTGGCTGTTTTCTATGTCGCGCAGTGTTCTTACATTTATTTGGAAATTCAAAGAACTAAAGGAAGATAGGTATTTTTATTAATTTCTGTCTTATCTATTTGCATTTCAATTATGTTGTTAATTCAGTTTAAAAAACTACAGCAGGGGACGGAAAAATATTGGAAGAATGATTAATATGAGGTTATTTCCCTTGTTAAAGGCCAGATTAACCTTTCAGGAGCCTTTGGCAGGCCACACATCAGGTGCCACCTGAAATATGAAAACAGAACCAGCTGGTATGTCATACATGCAGAGCCAGTGCAGAATGTATTCTGTGGCCCACAGGCTGCCAGGAAAAGGTTGCATTAATATGCAGAAACCAACATTATCCCAAAACAGTTACTCAAAAATTTGCATGGCCCTGGAGTCTCTTACTCTACCTTCCCCCTTGGAGTTCTCATGATGCAACAAATGTCTGTGGTGCAAACCAGTCATTTTGGACCAAAACTGCTTCTGCTTATGTCCCTCCCCAGTGATTGTCATGCTCTGTTATCTGCAGGTTGTGTGCTAGGCACTGCTCCAAAAAGCACTTTTACAGCACTATTTTTGTGATAGATCTATTATTTAGCTTGGGAATTTCTTAGCTCATGTACCTTCCATGCCATCCTTCAGTGTGCTGACTTTGGGAAGCTCAAGGAGCCAGGCATGAGCAAGAGGCAGCAGTTGTATCTCCTGGTGTCCATCTGTCCAGCAGTGTCCCAATTTATTGGCCCAAGACACGCAGCTCACAAGCTAGCTCTGGTTTGCTAGAAGGAGAGTCTTACTGTGTTAAATACAACAGCATTTCTGAACAGTGCCTGTGCGTTAATATATTCGTATGTAAATAAATAAGATCTAATGAATAATTGGGAGAAAATTTCTGCCTCCTGTCACAATAAAGCATACTGGAAGACTCCTGTGGGTCCATGTGCTATTTCTGCTAACAGTGCAGCATGTTGAATTGTCTCATTCCTCATGTACTCTAGACAAGTGTGTGCGGTAGCAATACCTGTAATCTTCTGTAGTAGTTCTGCTATGAAAGTAGTAACAAACTGGCTACTTTATGATGTATTTCTTCACTTAAGTCTGCTATACAGGTTCTAAATTCATTTAAGGGTGACTTGGTTAAACTGTATTCAAATCTAAACTCCATTAAAATATTATCAACTGATGTGCCTGGCAGGAATTTTGCTTCATAAACAAAACCATGGTTTAGAGATGACTTTTTCCAAAAGAGTGATTTTACCTCATCTTTTCCTCATCAGTCTCCTGGAATCTAAACTCCAATGAATGCATGGTCTGTGACGGTTTCATTGTTCTCCTCTGTAGCTCTGATATCTCTGTAGCTTTTCTCCAGTTTCTGCATGGCTGTGCAGATATGCTTGACAGCTGATGGCCACAGACCTAGGAAACTTCTCTTATTTGGCAAGGATGTGTGGAGAGGTGACAAATTTTGATGACAAAACCAAGGTGCATAGGATAGTAACGATGGAATTACCTGTGCAGAACTGCAGAAGAACATTTTGGGGGTATGTACTTGGGGTTTAAAATTACAGATGAAATTTAACAAGATAAATATAGACTGGTGCACACAGGACATGGCCTTGCTCTCTTTTTCCCCATGAGTTCATAGAGAAAATATAAAATAAATGGTCTGTAAGCTGACAGTAATGAGTCAGGAACTGGACTTGAGCTTATAACAGAAAGTTTCATGACAAAATCTACTTAGTGGTCAAAGTATTGGGAAGTTGGGAAGTATTAGAAAAGGATACAGAGAAAAGAATTTTACTCTCATGTAGATAAGTAGTGGGTCTATTTTCTTATGCTTCCAGAAAGTTTGTCATAGATTTATAAAATATCCAGAGAAGAACAAGTCAGTACAATCAGAGGGGGTGGATCTTGCACACACTATAGGTAATTACATGGTAGAAATTCTTCACCACAGGATGCTGTGAAACCTAACATTTCACACCTAATGTCTCATTTCATTTTTTAATGAAAATTGAACTAGCTAATGGAGGGTGAATACCTGAAGCCTTCTAAAATGTGAAAAATCGCCTCTGACTCAGGACTCCTACAAACTGCAAAATCAGAGAACCTAGACAGATTTAGGGGAAGACTAATGGTATCCTTGCTTTGCCCTGAAGGAACCTCTCTAGGAAATAACTCGTGGCCCATCTTAGAGAAAATAAACCAGAAATTGTCAGGCAGTTTTTATAATAATCATCTGATGTAAAATACATAAATAAACTTTCTAAAGTCCCTTCAGAGAAGGAGGGCAAAAAATTGACAGAAAGGCTTAGATTTCTGCTTCTCTGGGTGTAGTAAGGTTTTGGAAGTGTGTAGAAACACACATAAAGACTGAAATTCAAACTGGTCATGAATCACTGTTAACATTTGAGGCTCTTCAGACAAGAATTGCTCTAAGTGACAAATGTTGCTTCAATATTGAGGGTCTAGTTTGGAGTTACGAATCTTCTGTGTAATCTAAATGTTTCACTTTGAAAATATTAAGTAGTCCCATACGATTTAGCTGACTAGGATTTTTCAAATGTTTGTCTTTAAGTGGGGGAAAAAAGTACACAATGAAGAAAGAATAAACATGTTGAAAGAAGGACTTCTGGGTTGGTGGGGTTTTTTTGTTTGTTTGTTTTGTGGGTGTTTTTTAAAAAAAAACTCACAGCTAAAATGAACTAAAGGTTGCATTAATTTTGTTGTCTTGTACTTGCACTTACAGGGAGTTTTGGTTTTCTGCCAATTTGTTTCCAAGTGTTTTTTGGCCAGAAAGTATTAATAAATAGAGCTCTAGTAATTGAATGTTCCTTTTCTTTTTTTAACCATGTATTCATGGGTAAGTTATTTTTAATGTACTGATAATTATTTATTAGCTTCTATTTTCCACTGTATATAACATTTTGCTTCAAGCCTGCAAAATTTATAATACTGAGATCCTGAAAGTAATAAATAATTTGCATAAAACTAAAGAGACATCTTAAGAATTCTGTCAATGAAGAACACTTTTTCGCTCCCTTCTAATTTTTTTAAAGGAACAAAGAATATTTCCTTCTATGTGCCTATTTTGATATAGACTCTTTCTTCAGTGATTACCTGTTAATGGACGTCCCCCATTTTGGATGGACAATGACAGGACATCAGAGGTTACTCTTGTCCTAGAGTTCCTGTTATGTTTGAGTATGCATATAATACATTAATAGAAACATGTCTTATTCTCTACTTAGCTTTTTTAAAAATGTAACTTTTAAAAGGTCAAATATCTGAAAAAAACAGTGATTCTATCACAGTTCATCCTAATTAGAAGATCCACTTATCTGTGTCAAGATGAAAGCATGAACTATGCCAAATAAAGGGCTTTCATGGCTAAAGTAGAATTAGGGTGGAACTACACCCTGAAAGTGTAAAACTGAGGTCCATACACACTGTCTTTCAATTTTAGCTCTGGGCATATCCTTCTTTGACTTAAAAATCTTGAAAGAGCTCTGATTCAGAGATGCTTTTGCAGTGCTGAGCTTTAAGTTTCTGCCTGATATGATGCATGACTCCACCTATGTGCTGCCCTCCGAACATATATGACTCCTTATTGCCAGGGTCAGATTCTCATCTAAATGCTGATGTGGTCAATTCGTTTGTCTCAGAAGAGAAAGGAGCAGCCACCACTCACTGGATAACAAAAGCATTCAGTCAACTTGTGGGAGACTTCAGTTCAGTCCTTCTCACAGCCTGAGAAAGCTTGCATGTAATTTCCCACTCCTGTGTAACCAAAGCAAGAAAGAAGAATGATGATTGTCCTCATTGTCTTCCAGACTTTTAGTCAAGAGAAAGGAGGCTGCAAGTCGCAACAGCAGAGCTCTGTGCCTGGTGAGAGCACAGGGTCCCTGTCTCTGCACAGCACCACGTCACCTCTTTGGTAGCTGAGGCATTCAGCACTGCAATGACACTGTTGTACTGCGGTGAGAAACTTCCCCTACTGTGACAAGGACTAGGAGACAAGAAGTTGCAGTGAATGGCCGAATGTCTTCATGCCTCGTGGCCTCCCAATAAAACACAGGTACAGTTTCAGCTGCTCACTGAAGCCAGGCTCAGAGCTGGAGTCCTGCCTGCAGCCCTGGCACTGGGTGTCAGGGCGATTCCCTAATCACTTCATCAATTTACAAGATATCCAGATTGTCCTCCCAAGGAGATTTTGGCTCCCTTGGCAATATGTGCAGGGCAGAATTAACTAATTCAAAACTGTGGATCCCACTCCAGAGGCCTGCATGTTTCATATCATTTATTACATCAAATGGCCTTATTGGGTCATTTGTTACTCTACATATTGTAAAAACTTGTGCTTTCTAAAATCTCTCATATGAGATGCAATTTTATAACTGAAGTGACCTGCTCTGCTGTGTGATCAGTGTGCAATCATTGTTGGATATGCATCACAAATGCATGAATTTTTAAAATTATTATCAAAACCACTTGACATAGAAATTTTTATGAAAATTACCTAAAAATAGAAAGATACAGCTACTAGGCTGAGGTCATCTTGCGTTCCATAGTGCAGAAAGAGTATCTATAATCAACAAAACTGTTTATTCCCACCAGAGCTGTTTGGTGAACTTGCACTTTTAAAGGGTACACGTTGTTCAGATCTGTGCAGTTGGCTCTTCTTTCACTAATGTTTGAAAGAATTGAACTCAGCTGACATGAATAGATGTAAAAACAGTAAAAGAAGAAACAAAATAAAGTTCATATATATCTGCACATACCAACAAATATATTAGACCTAACACATGGTTCAGACACAAGACTGAGGTACCACGTTTATTATGCATCACTGATGCATGATAACTTGATAGGTGATTTTATTGTGTATGGTTATTTAAAAGGTGAAGTAAAATAATGTTCTCACCCATGAAAGCTGAAACTTATTATGTTACAGCATTTTACTGCATGGTTGAGACAGTGTGAGTTTGTATGTGATCAGTTTTCCTCATAAGGATTATACCTGGCTCAAGGTGTCAAGTGAGGGTAACATGGGCTGTGGCCATCTAGGAAATAATTCACACCAGGGGCTAAGATAGGTTGTGGGGAAGCTGGGCTCACTCTGCAGAAGCTTCAGAGCACCTTCTCTTCTTTGCCACTTGGATAACGCAAGGATGATGTCCAGAGTAGTCATCACCTATGCCTCCTTTTGTGCAGCTCTTCTTACAGAGGAAATACTGAAGGCATATTAAAGGCTGGGAGAGGTAACTATAAGGGATGACTGGAAAGCCATTAGATGAGGTTATCTTCATATCTGGAGCACCAGAAAGTATCCCAGGCTACAGGCAAAAGGAAACACCAGGCTACCTCTGGAGTGCTAGGCTGGCATTGAGAGGCTGTATTTCTTAAGCAGACAGTCTTTGATACACTTAAAGTAAGCTGGAATTAGAGAAGCCTCAAACTCTGCAGATATGTAATTGTAAATATTAAGTCCCTCTTAATTTCAGGGATATGCGGAGTACCAGTATAAGAGGCAATGCCTAGTAATTCAACACTATTCCCAGTATTTCTCTCTTTAAAAAATAAAAGGCCTGAAGATGGAATGCCTGTTCCACACTGGTGTAACAGTCAGATATTGGTTTTGGCTGCAGCTGCTTTCATTCTTATGAAATGCCCAGCAAATAACTATTTCTGGATGCAATATCTCTGGAAAATCTCCACTCTATTGATTCAGTGCATGTGTGTATCTGCACAATCAGCACAAAGCACTGGTGCATCACTGTTCTGGGAACAGTCTCTCACAGCGTGTCCTGACACCGCTGTGCCTTTCTTTGGTTTCTTTTTTTTTTTTTGAGGGGTGTGAATCTATATTCTTCTGATAGTGATAAATGTATTGGTACGGAAGAATTAGAGGGCATTTTGTCATTTTGAAATCCTATGACAAAACTAAATATCTCATGACGAAATGAAAACAGCATTTTGACACTTGTGCTTCGAAACACATTAGTTCTAAAAGGTTGATGACTCTGGCAGAGGAGGGTTCTTTACAGAGGTAGCTGTGTAGGCTCTATTGCTTCTGTTACACTTGAGTGGCATTTTACTATTTGAGATGGTTACAAGAGAAGATAAAATGGTAAGAAAATTTGTCCTTTAACACTACTCCCTCTGTGGTGAATTCACCTGGACTAGCTTGTCATCTGCCCACCAAGGCGAAAATCTGCTCTATCACTGTCTCTCCATCAAGAGGACAAGGGGAGAAAATATGGTGAAAGGCTCATGGGTTGAGCGTAGGACAGGGAGGTCACTCACTAATTACTGTCAGGAGCAGAACAGACTCCACTTGGAGAAATTAGTGTAATACAATGCCAATTAATTATAACAGACTAATATAGTGAGAAATAAGAATAAAACTCAAAATCCTTCCCCTACCCTTCTTCCTAGGGCTCAGCTTTTCTTGCGCTTTTTCTACTTCCTCCCTTCAAGCAGTACGGGAGGATGGGGAACAGGGGTTTCAGTCAGACCATAGTGCTTCATCTCTGCCACGTCCTCCTCTTCCCCATGTGGTCCCTGCCATATGGTCCTTCACAAACTGCTCCAGAGTGGGTTTTTTTCCCAGCGTGGTGTTCTTCAAGAGTTTCTCCAGTATGGGTTCTTACCATGGGGAATGGGTTCTTACCATGGGTTCTTACCATCCAGGAATGCCGGCTCCTGTGTGGGTCTCCTGCAGGGTCACAGCTTCTGCTAGAAATCCTGATCTTGTATGGGCTGCAGCTTCCATCAGGGCACATCCAGCTGCTGCAACATGAGTTTCTTCAGGGTCTGCAGGTGGATCTTGCTTCACCATGGACCTCCATGGGCTGCAGGGGCACAGCTGCCTCACCCTGGGCTGTGCCATACTCTGCTCCAGCACCAGCAGCACTTCCTCCTCCTGCTCCTTCTCACTGACCTTGATGTCTGCAGGACTTCACACTCACATTTTCTCACCCTTCTCTCTCAGCTGCTGTTGTGCAGCTTTTTTTTACCACTCCTTAGATTTGTTATTACAGAGGTGCTACCGACATCATGGACAGGCTTAGCTTTGGTCAGCAGCTGGCCCACCTTGGAGCCATCTGGAGCTCCTTCTGTCCATCAGAAAACCTTCTGGTGTCTTCTCACAGAAGCCACCCTGTTACAACCCACCCCTGAAGGCAAGGTAGCTGGAATTATTGTTAATAGATCCCTTGAGGTGGATTGGAGTTAAATGACAGTGAATGGCTGATGTTTTTTATGTATATATCTGTGTATATATATGTAAAATATACTTATTTTAGAACAATTTGATTGCAATGGAAAGAAGGTATGTAGCCATTTTGGTCATTATCCATAGAAATACAGCAATAGGAAAGTATAAAAATAACACTTAAGAAAATACAAAAGGAAAAGAAACAGAAAGGATAAGAGTTGAAAGGTACACAGTCAACACAGATGAATCCAGTGACAAGACTTGATTGTTTCAATTTTGACATCCATTGCATGAAGTGATAGTCTCAGTCTTGATCTGTCTGGGGTGGGGGAAACCCCTGAAACACAGAATTCATTGTGTTAATTGATGTTTTTGGGTGGGAATGCCCAGGTACCTCCCCTAGGGAGTTAACACTGTGTACCATTGTGTATCTATTGCAACAGTGTTGATCACAGGCAGTCCTCGGGTGGGAGGCTCCAGAAATGAGTCTGGGGTGCTTGGGGGGTCTTTGACGGCCAATGACTCCTCCTAAGACATGACTGCCTGTCACGTCAGTGTGTTTGGGCCAGTGATGCCCCATCAGAAGGGATGAAAACCCTCGGGCCTAATGTGTGAAAGTTAATGTCCCAATAAATCCCCAGGAGGCAGTTTTACACCTGAGCCAGTTGTGTAAGAGAGGACACTGGCATGATAAAAGCTCTATCCTATTTCCACAGGGTCTATTTCTGTTCCCCCAACTGGCTCACAAGCCATCTTGCTGCTGAGCAAAGACTGGTTTGTCATGGCCATCCTCTGCGGTGGGGGCTCGCCCTGTCTGTGCCTGGGCTGATGCAGAGCAGAGGTTTCACTGCACACCCTAAACCTCTCCTTTTCCCTTTGGTTGCAAACCTGTCCTCAGCAAAGCACCCACTGTTTGAGTCATTGACCCTTAACATGTCAGTCATTCACACAGCCCTGCTACCAAAACCTCACCAGGTAACCCCAACAGACTCTAACACAGAAATACATCATGGAACTGAAAAGGAAATACAACACCATAAAGTCACGCATTACCAACGAAGGATGGTCATTTGTTCTGTAACAGTCGCTGTCATTTTGCATTTGACTGTGATGATCTGACCTTGGCAGGAACCTCTTCTACACTGAAATTCAGACTTCACATTTTCCTCAGAAGACAAAAGGGTATGCCCTACACATTTTGCCAGTGTGTTTCACACAGCAGATTATGCTAGGCAAGGTATTTGCAATAAATATTCTAAATCATGTCAAAAGAAGTGGTCTGCAATTTGTTATCTATTCCAGGAGCAATGCTGTCCCTCCCCCACAAAGAATTTCCTCATAGACCTCATTCTATGTATATACTCAGCATATAAGGCATATTCCATATTAGATTTTAGGTCTATCTACCAATGCTTGTGCAAGGATCATGTTTTCTGTTGCTCCTCTGTAAAACAGTGAATACATTATATATGGGTTCCAAGTCTCAAATGAAACTCCTACAAGAATTGCAGAAAAACTTGTTTGCTGACTATCATGTTACTGTCATACTTTCCACCTTCCTAGAGTCACCTAATTGTCATGAATTACCAAATGAACACGTAATGCAGAAAGCTTAGCAATTTACTGTGACTTTTGTTTCAGATTCCTTCCTGTTCTCCAGTTACTGAATTTTTAATGCATCATTTATTACTTAACAGAAAGGTTTAATATCTCTCACACAAGACTTTTGGTGGCATTTTACCATTTGTGTGTTTCCCTCCCACCCCCCACACTTTTCCTGCGTGCAATCTGGGTGAATTTTTCTTTTTCCCTGCTGAATGGCACACACTACAGAATTGGAAGGATTTGAAATACGTGTTCAGTTATCATTTTAACAACAGTAATGGTACTGTATTACTTCAAGCCTGTTTTCTGCACAGCATTTTCACTGATTTAATTGCATAAAGTGGTGATATGCTTGCTGGCTTATTCTCCTACATGTAATGTTTTAGAAAGGTCTAAAGATACTTTATGTACCTTTAGTTTACTGCTATTCTCTCTGGCTTACCGGATGGGATGCTATTCTCTTACAGGACCAAGTTCCGTGGGTTTACATACTTTTATATCAAACTGACTGCATCTGTCCTTGAGGGCAATGTTGCACTTTAATGGCATGGTTAAACACAACAACTTTTGTGTGTAGACAAACCCTCAGGGCTCAGACAGATGCTAAGTTTACTGCAGCTCAACGAGTTAGTGCACATCAGCAGAGCCACAGTAACCAATCATAGACATGCACTTTGTCTGTCCCAAATGTGAGGTAAAATATAAGTGCTTACAACTCTCTTGCTGAGTCTCTCTTTTTTCTTACTTAGCCAGTACTCAATGTGTGATTAGCTTTTGTACAAGCAAAAAAACCAAGTCAGACTGAATCTATAACATATAGCAGATCACCTCTAAAAAAGCTGAGGAGGACAGAAGTTCCACGGGACAGAACCGATGCATTTAAAAAGAGATACTGGCAAAAAAATAATCGGAAAAGTTGCCTTTAAAATGAATTTACTGACTTTTTCCTTCTGTAATTGACTTAAAGCTCTGGGTCTGGGATGCACAACAGTTACAGCATGAAGATGCTGTGACTCCAATCTATACTTTTGGAGAGGGTGAGGATGTCTCATTTGGGGCTAAGGCTTACAAATCCTTTTCCCCCAATTTGTTCCTCAAATATGTAGGTCATCTAAGCAATTCTAAAATCAGTGGAAACTCTGAAAATGAGCCAGCACCCAGTCCCTCAAGATGACTGGGATGTGCTGAGACTGCTCACTCTGAGTTAAGACTGACTGCAGCACTGTGCTCGCCCTCGAGTTTGGTCATCTGAATGCAGGAAGCCATAAAGTAAAGCAGTGCAATAGTCTGTCCTGCAGATCACCGCTGGTGTACAGCAGCCACCTGTGATGATCGGTTTGGCTAAACGCCATCTGTGTGCTGGGGATGACACACCAGACAGACAGGTCAAGAGCAGCCTTGCCTGCTCCTTGCAGATGGGAGAGGTAATCTGCCCTCCTGCAGCATGACCGGGAGGGACCTCCTTACAGAGGTTTGGAGCAGGGAGCAGGATAAGCGAGCAGCAGTTGTAGCACTAATGGCCTCTGAAACTTAGAATGGTTGTAATGGACCCGTGATTTGGATAAATAAATCCCCATGCTGGTAGGAACCTGCCCTCAGGCTGGTGTCAGGCCAATTCAACTGCTGC
Organism: Acanthornis magna; assembly: GCA_036785705.1. Taxonomy (NCBI): domain Eukaryota; kingdom Metazoa; phylum Chordata; class Aves; order Passeriformes; family Acanthizidae; genus Acanthornis; species Acanthornis magna. The sequence continues at coordinate 3,342,825 of JAWUZG010000236.1, read as the reverse complement.
AGAACCTGAACGCACCTTCTCTAGCTGGGCTGAGTGTTATATCAGCCTTTCTTAAAATGAACCAGAAATGTGCTTAGGACAAAAGGCACTTCCACAAAAGAATAGTTTTTACCCTGTCTCACTCTGTCTCATGTTCAGTTTTCTGCTTAAAGCCTTCTTCCGCAGCCCTCGCTGTCCTGCCCTGTGACTGAGCTTAAAGGAAACAGTGGAGATAATGACTATCACTTGCAGGGAAGCCAGAACTGTGGGTTGCAGGTTTCTTGAGTTTTTTGTGTTCCTACTCACCAAGCCTGTTCTACATATTCTAGGAGGATCCTTTGATAGGGTATATTAAGAGCTGCTGACAGTCTCAAACTGAGATTACATGGCTAAAAATGAATGGCACATCTTCAACGCCCTGGGCTCACTGCAACTGTGCATTTCCAGTATACAATGAAGAAATTTCTAGTCAGAGTTTTCAATCAGTTGAGCCTATTTTTAAAGCATTTTAATTTTTCTTCTGTGTTCTTTTTCATATTTACATATTCAGACATTCCGAGGCATTAAGCTTCATAATACATATTCATATGACAACTCCAAACATTATGATGGCTTGTTTAGAAATTGAAAATGCAGTTTTGAGGCTGAATTATCAGTATTACTCAGAAAATTACTTGACGATGTTATCTGAAGCTGACACATCATAGTTGTTGCAGACACATACGTCTGCTTAATAGTGACATTTAGTACTTCCTATTTTTCTTAAATATCAGAGAGCAATTTCTTGCAATGTAACTGAGTGGGAATAAAGACAGTAGGGTAAATATGATAAAATGTAAACATGAAAGAGATATCTATTGATTATGTGTACAAGTCGGCGCCGTTGGAACCAAGTATCAAAATAATTTGTAGCCTATCAGACACGTATTTTATGATGGAGCACAAAGAAAGTCTCACATGAAGTTAGGCCGTTACATAGACCTCTTGATGTCTTGACAATTATTTTGTATCAGCATCAGTGCTGAACCTGAAATGCATTGGTATCAAAAGAATAGAAGACTATAGTTTGTACAAGAATAAAATCTGATCATTCTCATATGAGCCTAAATGACTTCAGGCAGGATTGTCACAGATATGGGAATAGGAATGAATTAATGTTCAAAATTACACCCGGGCATGTGGGGATTATTTTGCAATAAAAATAATTTGAATTTATTAAAAAATTATAAGCATAAGAAACATTCCATGCTAATGATGATCATTACCAGGAAAAAAAAAGTGGCTGTTGATTTAGAGTGAAATCATTTATGTGTAGTATATATTTACTCAGTCTTAATCAACATCAGAGTGATATAAATCTTATTAAATATTGAGATGAAAGCTTGAGGTCATGGAGGGCTCCGTTATATTCTCTTTCAAGAACTCAAGGGACAAACAGGGCAAATTACGGCAGATACAGTCATGCGCTGCTTCCCTTCTCCCCTCCCCTTCCCACATGTCAATATGTCCCTTGGGGACTCTTCCCACAGAAAAACAGCGTGGCAGGTGCTCTGCACATCACTTCTCCGATGGCTGTGATCTCCGAGGCAGCGAGCATCAAGCAGGCCAGGTGGCACTGCTGAATTGAGCATCCTCTGCCCCAGTTCAGGTGCCCCTTGCTCCTGGGGCTGCTGCAGAAGGAAGAGTTCATCTGAGGTTTAGGAGGAGAAGAAACAAATGGTATTTGCAAAAGGAAAACCAGAAAGGTTTTCCTTGATTTTAAAGGCAGGGGAAGCCTTTTTTGCTGGTTTGATCTTTTGGTGATAATAGAAAGCACAAGCCTGAGGGTGGTAGGAGGAAGAAAGCATCCTGGTGTGGAATTACACAGGATAAAAATAAGGGCTTGAATCTGAAACCACGGCTCCTTTTGCCTCTTCTCATACCTCCCACAGAGAAATGGCCAAGTGCAGCAAGCAGAGTGAGTGTATCAGCTATTGCCACCAGAGAGCTGCCAGATGTCTGCTTTGCAATTGGAAAACAAGGGGAAAAAAAAACAACCCAGCCCAGAGACGGGGGTCGGGTGGTGGAATCTGATAGTTAGTATCAGAACCCAGGGAAAATTAGCTAATGTGTGTGTCAGAACAAGAAATCCTCCCTTCCTTGCAATTACTCAAAATGTTGGCTTGCCATTGAGAATGCATTTTAGGGCCTGGCATAATTAAATGGAAAGCAGGAGCCAAAAGGGAAAAAGAAAACCCTTGAAAAGAAGAGCTAAGAGACTAAAACCATTCTTCATTTACATATTTTGCCATAATTTCAGCAAGTTTAGCCAAATTGCATCGGGCCAAACTGACGCTGATATTAAGCAGCAGCAGCTCTACTGGCTTAATAAATTATTCTGGACATGTTCTGTAAAACTGAGCTCAGAATTTGGCCCAGTGTTTGGAGAGTACTGTGATCATACGTAAGTTTCGTGGTATTACAAAAGTGGAGTTTGCTGAAAAGCTTGTGTCTGAACCACCTTTCAGACTGCTGTCCTGCGGGGAGGAGCTATTGATTCAGCAGGAATAGCAGGACTTCACCCTGGCTTTTCTCCTGTCTGGTGGCCATCAGACCAGCCCCAGGAGCACAAAGCGACCTCTTCTTCATGTCTGCGTTGTGCTGACTTTTGATTTTATCTTGCTGACTCCCAAGTTAGCGCAGGAACTTGGAAGGCAGCGCGGTGCATCTGCATCCAATCCTGACACTTTGGCTGGGAGAGAGAGGAAGGAGGCTGGGCTCCCTCCCCTATCCACCAGCCAAGAGCTTCCCAGGGCTGCAAGAAGCCTTCAGTCTGTTTTGAGTTCTGCATTTAGCAAAGAGAGCTTGGCAGAGAGGAAACCCAGAGAAACTGCAGGTTTTCAGTGGGCCTGACCCCAGTTTTGGTTTCATAAATCTGATGCCAAAGCTAGCCGGAGAGAGGGCACTTTACCAGTGCTTGGCCAGGCGATTCCGAGGTTCCTATGAAACTTCAATAAGCATTAAAAAAACCGCCCAAGCCTACCACTTCCTGCAAGACAGAAGACTAGCATTTCACATAGCTGTGTTTAAAAGTCTCACAGGACTGAATTAAAGGGTTACTTCGAGGAACGGCATTCTTTAGATCCTCGTGCTGAAAAGGTTAAGAAAAAAAATATCCTAAGTTCTTTGCAATATGAAAGATTTTCTCTTCACACACTGATGGTTGTAGCAGCTGAGAATTAAAATTAAAGTTTACTACTGGCATTTTTTCATTGCTGTTTTCAGCGGTAGAATGTGATTTCTTTCTGGTTTAGCAGCCTTTCGTGTTTGTTTAGAGAACTCAGAAGGGAAGTAACTTTTGAAATATTGTAAATGGTTGATTTGTTGCATAACGTATATTTTCCAGGCCTCTGCTTGTTGTTGAGTGTTGAAGAGATATTACAACTGACAGAACTGTCTTTTCTTCCAGAAATGAAATGAATTAGTAAATGTGAAGTAAAAATGGTCCATTTTGTGGGACTCTTAGAAGGAGAGAGCAAGAGACAGACAAATGGTCTCACCAAGAACTGAGTGTAAGCAGAAAGAATAAGATGTATTTTCATATCACACAATAAAAGCTCTTCAGTCCCACAGAGTATTTATTGTTTGTGTTACTACTGGTTAAATGGACTTCTATTTTTTCCTTCTTCTGGTCTGTATCCACTGAATTGTTATTTTTGTTCAGCTGCAGCTTCAGAGCATTTAGCGATTAAATCTCCCCTAAGGATTTGTTTTTGCAAAGCCTAGATGTCTAAGCCATTTTTCTTTATATATTTGGTATAATTCGGCTGTTGCTAGGCTAATGGGAGGGTTGATTTTGTATTATTATTGTGCACATTAAAGAACATGTATAGAATCTCTAGTCTGGGGAATTAGGTGAACTATTTTAGTCAAGGTACAACTGTTATGGGAGCAAACCCTGCAGACAATCATCTGTGTCAAAAGAAATTTCTATGGGGGAAAGCTAGGAAAATAAATTGGTTGGGAATGTGGTCCAGCACACATCAGAGACAACACCCACATATGGAGGGCCTCCATCCGAACACATGAAAAGAATCATCAGGCCTTCACCCTCGAGGCTGGAGGACAGGGAGACCATACCTCAAGTCTGAAGGTACCGAAAGTACTCCCTCATTGCAGAACCCTCCAGCCAGTTACAGAGAGACCTGGGGTGTAAGTGGGCAAAGGCAAAATTATGGTAAAGCACCATCGACATTGTCCTTCATAAAAGTAATCTATAAATATTCAGAGGACACAGCTGTTTGGTATTTTTTGTGTACTCAAGGACCCCTAGAGTCCATCTGGCTTGTGGGACTGTCACAGCTGAGAACTTCTTGAAGGCTTCTCCTTGTGCTCAGCCACAAATGTTACCTGCTGCTGGTCAAGACACAAAGCTCTGGGAAGCAGGTCCCTGCACTTTCCTCTCCCATTATTGCACTCAGCTCTGAGAAAGAAAGAGAGCTCCAGCATCATTCCGATTATTTCAAAAAGCTTCTCTATAATTCCATTATAATACATTGTGCAAACATGTAGGTCAAATGATACTATTTCATTTTAATGTGCAAAATTTCTCATGTAATAGCTGGGATGAAACAGAATCAATTTTAGGTTAATAACTGAAATCAGTATTAACTACAGGACTTTTCATGGTTCCTTTAACTGACATCTCTAGTACCCAGTACTGTTTGTGAGGCAGGATACCTGAATACAGAAAAGTATCCCAGTACAGCTTTTTTCACCATCCTGTTTCTCAGGCTGATTGGACAAACCTGCTTTTTACAATCAGATTTTCCACAGAAGTGGTAACTGCAGCATATTAGAAGACCCTCTTCATTCAGGTTACATGGAAATAAAGCATCAAAAAGATACATTACACAGAATCAGGCCGTTATTTGATCATGTAATAAATCTTTTGAAGGATCTGTCCCAAACTGGGATTCTTATTAGTTTGGGCAAGTCAAGGAAGATGATCTCCGTGGCTTGACTTTAAACTGACTGTGAGGTACTTCTTATCTCTGAGTTTATTGATCCAGTGAGCTTTCTGTGACTCCCATCTAAGCTTTAGAACTAGATTCCTTTTCTGTAGAAGCACAGCAGGAAGTTTTGGAGTCTGAAACAAAATATACTTGGGATAACATAATGTATGTTGTAGTTTTTAAGTTCTACTGGAGCCCACATTTAGACCCAGACTTGCCTTCTCTCGAGTAAGAGGCAGATCTTTCCAAGGAGTGGTCTAATAGTGCACTGAATTGCCCTTCTGAAGAGCTGTCTCACTACAGGAAAAACTCAAGGCTTCTCTGCTAAATGTGTAAAATCAGGTGCTAATTTCCACCTTCAGAGCTGACAAATATGTGGACATGTAGAATCAGCCAAGTGAAATTGCAAGGAGCAGAGTAGATCAGGTCCTCTGCCATACTCAGCAGACAACCATTCACACCTGCCAAAAGTTTTGGTATGCTTCTGAGAGGAATGTGGCTGAACAGGATGGTCAGAAACAGGACAGGTGTGTGCTGGGCCAGGCTGGAAGCTGTTTTATTACCTCAGCAATTAGGGAAAGGCATATCTGTGTCAGAAGGAGCCATCATTCCACACCAGAGCCTTTTAATTGCTGCCCCAGCTCTCTGGTCATAAGCAGCCGAGCCTGGCTCCAGTGACACAGTCTGACACCAAGGCTAGTGCCGGCCACGGGCAGACTGTGCTCACAGTGAGGACTTCTTTCAGTTCCCTCACAAGAATGAGGGCTCCGTTAAATCTGGCCAAACTGAGCATCTTATTTGCTTTCCAGCTGCATGTCAACAAGATTTTCTTAGCCTATAGTACTGAGAAGCCCTGATAAACTAACAGTTCCATACCTCAGTGCATGGTCTGGGAGAAATTCAGGCTGTGGATCGAGACTCGGGTCATTCCTGATGAGTTCTGTACCCATCTGGAGAGATGAAGCACCAAAGGTGACAGTGGCATCTCCTTGAAATTATAGCTGGAATAGCTTCTGTCCTTTCCTTATGCATCTTCAGACCACTAGGCTGAAGGGTGGAAAATCAGGTGGGCATTGCTTAATTTGCCCCAACACCTCCTCTGCACCATAGACTTTGCTTTACTGGGGCTGAGTATGAGCTGTTTGTGGTGGCTGCTGCTGAGACATCCCAGTGCCCTTAGGTGTGGGGAAAGGGCTAGTGGATCAGCAAGTCTGTGCAGAATAACATCTCCTCAGAAGCGGCAGTACTGGGATCCCTTCAAGTGTGATGTGGGGCTGTAATCAGAACCATTTGTGGTAATTAAAATCCTCTTGCTATACATGTGTGCTGTATTTAGGGCATGCTTGTGGAATCACTGTGAGTTTTGTGTTCAGCTAGGAATGGTCTCATGGGCAGCATGTACTAGTCCATGGAGGGTCTGTTCTAAACCCAGTTCACTCCAGTGGTTTTAGATGAGGCTAAAAGAAATTTTCAACCTCTGTAGGCAAGAAGTGAAGAAAACCATATTGCATTAATTTTACACAAGTTGCTCAATATGGAGTTTGTCTATAGTAGGACAAAAGTCCTTCCTTTTGTGGAAAAAGCTACAGGACCACCAATGAACTCTATTTTACTACTCATGAAAAAATTTAGCACTGCTGTGCCAACCACAGTACTACAGCTGCCCTAGGCAAACAAGCACATCCATGTTTACGACTGGACAGCCTTCTCCCACGGGCTTTTACACTGCTCTGGCAATTCTGAGAATCAACATCTATCTCACATCCACAGCTCCCATGCAAGGAGGAAAAGTCACTGTTCAATTTATGTCTGTATGCTACATCTCTATGGATACCTCCAAAAGCTGCTGGGAGGGAAAAAAAAGATCAAACATTTATTATAGAAGAAAGCGACAAAAATGTTTAGTTCGCCATGTAAGAAGAAAAACAAAAAACCCACACATCCTTTGCAATTCTAAGCACACCATAAAATGATAACACCAAGACACTGATCTGACTGTAAATTTATTGTTAATGGAATAAATTCCCAGGAATTTGTGCAATATCAAGGAAGAAGATGATGGAAGTTTTACTGCATGAGGTACCTGTTCTCTAAGTTGCTAACAGTATCAAGGAGCACCATGCACTGCCGCTGTCAGAAAAAAATACTTGTCCAAGGCCAGTGGCTTGTCCAAAGGAAATGAAGGCTTGTATGGTCTCTACATGGATGTAGACCATGTGAACCATGGGCCCATGGGTGATGTCTGCTTGGAGCTGTGCTGGTGTATTTGAGATACCGAATGGGCAAACAGGTCTTCTAACATGGATGAAGGTGTGGAACTGGGATCCAAGCAGATGGGAAAGGTCATGAGAAGCAAAATACAATCAACAGCTGCCTGCATGTTTTATTAGCCTGACTTCCTAAGGAAATAGGACTTGCATAACAGTATTACTTGCCCATTTTTTTTTCAGTCCTGCCCTCAAATAACTTCTCATTCTGTTGGTTAATTTCAACTCAATTTATCAGAGAGGTATCAGCCTCAGATATATTCTGTTCCTCCAGGTTTCATGAAAACTGGCAGCTAGACAAGGAAAAGAGCTAAATAAGTACTCCAAATGAGGGGAGGGTTTCAGCATGAATTAAACAATTACCTGCTGTGTTTTGCCTGCCAGCTGGCCAGCCAACATGGCCAAATGACTTCAAGCCCATCAGCGAATAAGTGAATCAGGCTTTTTTTTCAGTTGATGCAGAAAAAAACATGAAAGGAGGTAAGAGGTAACTGTATGGTGCCTGAGGGGAGGTGCAGAAAAAAAAGCAAGAAATATTAAGGAGGGAATGGGGCAGGGGATACCTGGAGGAAGAAGTGGAAGCGTGGGCTGAGGGAGCTCTAGGAACAGAGCAAGGGGAACTGAGGTTACCGAGGTGAGAGAAGGCCATGGTAGAAGGACTGGGAGTTATTGCAGGGCAGGCAAGTGTGAACACAGTCTTCCTGAAACCAGGCCTAATTAGTGCTGCCGCTCACAGGATGGCTTGTATACACAAAGTCTGTCATGAATACATTACTAGCCTACTTTCAGAAGTGATGAACTCCCCTACCTTGTATGGATTTCAGAGGGAGCTGTGGGTGCTCAGCATCAATAACTCTCAGGTGCTGTCTATATAATTTTAGTTAAATTTGCAACACCTATACCTAACTGCCTTGCAGCATGAGAATTATTAGGTCATTACACTTCCTTATATCCATCACAGTAAAAGCAGATCTGCAGAGGGTATTAATTTACATACACTGGTAAAAACAGAGAAAGAAATGTACCACATATACTGTCATCCTGATTACGAGAGGTCTACAGACTATATTGTTCTGCTAGATACTCAATTCTTATTTCCTCTATTGCTATAAAACATATATATAGTTCAAATCAATTAAAAAGGAATGTTTGGGCAAAATCAATAGTGCGTCAGCCACAGCAAGATTTAGCAGCCCCAACTGAGTTGAAAGCATTACAGAATCTTAAGAGCTGATTCACACCTTACTCAAGTTTTATGTTGGAGTAACTTCACTGAAACATAAACTGGAGCAATAGAGAGCTCTAGTTTATATATAGTTTTATAGATTTTTTTTAATTGAAGCCAACAGAATGAATGAATCTGGCAAGAGACCTCCAGAAAGGACTTTATCCTCTGATGTGTGGTTGAAATCTATTATGCCTTGAGGTGGGTGATCAGGCATCCATACCAAGGCTTACACACTTCATTTTTGCATCTTCTTTAGGAGATACACAATCTTGTAACTAACTTCAGAATGCTAAAATGAAATTGTGCTGGAAAAAAATTGCTCAGGACTTGGAGGTGCCCGCTACAATTTTACCATCAACTAAGTTTGGTCTATCTGTGAGCTGTATCTCTCCCTCCCACAGAGTTCATCTCTCTCTCATTACAGCTAAAAGATTCTTGACAGAGAGGACTTCTCCCAGGCACTTGGATTCTTGCTGTCATGTCACACACATTATCACTTATTTCACAGGTACAATATTTCTGTCTTAGAGTATTGACACTCAGCCTGCCTATACCTTATGTGTAGAACGCTAGGCAGTATAATTTGCTGTGTTTTAAGGAACAATATGTCATAATTTTCAGAAAATTCTGCTAGGGCTACATTTTTCAAAGGGCTTTGAGGGATGAAAAATTGAGTTATGAACAGCTCTCTGTACACCTCTTTCTCTAATTATTTTAATTGCCCCTTCAATTACACACACAGAGGAGCAATTTCTCTGATTTAGTCCTGTATTTTAATTGTGGATGCAAATTCCTCCCATGGCTGAATTTGGAAAATGATCTGGGGCTGAAATTAGATCTGCCCATATTGTGTGATATACTTGTATTACTCTCACAAGTAAGAAGCTTCTGCCTTCAGAAATTTTACTCATTTCACAAGCTGTGGTGCCTGCTTTTTTGGTTGAGAGAAAGTGTTTTGTTTTTTTTTCCCACCACGTAAGTTTCCCAGTGGTATAGCTCAACACAGAGTTTATGCAGCCAGCTAAGTATGAGAGTGCATGGGAGCTTTTTTTGAAGTATTCATCAAAACATCATTGTTTCAAGGTTTCTCCTGCTAAGACATGTATGCTGCCAGATACCAAATACAGAACTGTAATTTATGCTGTAGATTGTTTTAGGTAACAGAAGGATGCACAATTCTGTCAGCATTTCGAGCAGCTTAATTAAACCACTCTGCGCCACAATGTTTATCATCAAGCATGCCACTCTGGTAACTTTTTACTATATAATCTAACATGCTGAAGCAACAGTGGTGATACTGGATTCTTCTTTGCTGGTTCTTCTGGGTCTCAGAGAGTTGTAAGTGATGTGGGTCTTCTGCTACAGAACTTCTCAAGAGAGATAAATATTAATACATACCTTTAATATATGAGTAAGCTCTAAAAGGCGAAGTGTCATCCCTCAAATGGCAGACCTGTTGATGGACAAATACGGTAAGGGAACCAGTGACTCAGTCTACACTATCTTGTGTGATCTGCTTCAGTGTGCTGACTCCATCAAGGGAAAGAAAAAACAGACCGCAGGAGTGCAGCTCACTAAAGCTGCACTATCATCATTTTCAAAGTGACTAATGCCCTGGCAGAGCACAGGCCAATCTGGATCTCTATTAAGTTTTCACAGAAGAGATTATGATCTGTATTTATACCCAGTTTAGACTTCTGAAATTCTGATGTGTTCTAAGCAGTTCCTGCTTGAGAGTAAGCAAAATCAGAATCAGGTGTGGAGAGTGCAGCTGCACCAATCTCTTAAAGGCAATAAGGAGGTTAATCAAGAGGCACTGAGGTGTATCCTGGTGTGGATGCCCAACTAAGTGCCCTTAAAAATTTAAACTAGTTGTTTCTACCCTGAAGCAGTGCTATTCTCAGGCTTCCAAGCTGGCTACAGCTGGGCTAAGAGCTAGAACTAAAATACCTGGGAGTAGCTTTAATTATTCATTTTTTACTTTAGTGGGAAGAGTGTCACAGAGATACATGGTGATCTGCTTTCTGTGCTGCCCACTGCCCACCAGCCATTAAAACATGCAATGCACTCCTTGTAGCACTTTGAGGAAGATGCAAATACAAGCTGACTTGATTTATACAGCTCTGAAAAGTGAAGTTAAAAATATGGGCCAGATTCTCAGCTCTCACAGAGGTTCTCTGATTTATAACAGTTGAAGAACTGGACATAAAGACATGTATGTGTGGATACCTGAGCTCCTTACTGGAATATACCCACACAGGTAACCCTCAGCAAGTTTCTAATTGCATCTGTAATACCAAATGTCTGATTTTACACTCAGATTGCAATTTGAGAATGTTCCTGTTGCAGTTTAGTCAACCAAGTCACCCATTCAAGCAAAAAGAAATGGTATAATGTAATTTATCTAACTAAATGACAAATCTTAATTTCTGAATATTAGCAGTGAACTTTTTCTGAATGGGCTGCAGATTGAAAAATCATTAATGGAACATATCAACAAATATATTTGCCTACTTTTGAGAACATAACTCCTGGTATAAAACATTTGAGCAGAAAAGAGGGAACATTCTCAAAATAGCTAAAAGATTTTTAGTCATTCATCCTTGTCTGCCAAATACACACTTCTAGAAGACTTAAAAGAATGTACCCCCTATAGGTCAAAAGTGCGTTAGAACCACATTTTAAAATTATTTTAAACTTCTAAAGAACATGCAGGTAAGAGACCTCATCCTGTTTTCAAAAATATCTGCTTTCCTGCTTTCTGTAGAAGTTGGAGGCTTCTGATTGCTGAAGAGGTCCTGTGATTTTTATATGCTCTTTTTACCAGTCAGTGAATGGGTTACTGAGACGCTTGTGCTCTCCCAAATACCCTTGCAGGCATTTTATTATGCTGGTAAGTCTTGATTTGTTTATTCATGGTAACCTGTTTGTGTATTTGATATCATATTTTAGTTTCTGAAACAATGTCTTTGTCATTTCTGAAAACTTTATTTCATGGCCAGGATTTTCAAAATAGCTCAACATTCACAAAATAATTTCCTCATCACATTAAATACTGAGCTCTTTGGAAAACACAGACAGAGGTACCATGCAGGAACTGTATTTAGCACTAAATGATCTCGAAAAATTCAGCTTTCATTTTGATGTCTGGCTTTTCTGAGAATGCTTGCCGTACTAGGGAAGCTGAGTTCCTGCAAATTGAATCATGTAAAGGCTTGTGTTTTAAAATTAATGGGAGACATCATGGCAATCTTCCTTCTGGCTAAGAAAAATGTAATCTTTCTAGTGTCATGAGGTCATAATGTTCATGACACAATGAACTGTATGTGTGTGGCTATGCTAGTCTAAGCGTGGTGGATGTTGGTCTTATCACTTTCTTATTGTTTAATTATTTATGTAATTGAACCAAAGAGCATCTTCTGTTTAATCTGAAGGCCTATTGTTGTGAAGTTACTCAGTAGTTTTTATATGGATCTCAATAGGATGACTCACATAGTAAGTTACTCCCAGCTGTGGTAGCATAAGACATGAGAAGAATTGAACCTAGGGTGATTATCTCGTTAATTGTGGTCTGTATCAGACAGAAACCCCACCTTCTGCAAACTACAGATTGCATGGAATTTACATAGAATTAAACTAATCCCAAGAAAATTCACAATTTTAATTTCACAGGACTTGCAGATATGACAGCTCTTGTTTGGTTATAGAGTAAGGGCAACTGCATCTCACAGTTTCATTCAAGTTCAGTGATATGCTGTTGGATTTGTTTTCCACACTACATTCTTTTGCTTTTTAAATCTTTTCAGCAAGTTTTACAATAAATTTTTACAGTCAGCAGATTTCCAGCACATGAAGGAGGGAAGTAGAAAGGCTCAGGCATGGTGAGAGAGATTCCCATGAACACACCTAAACACTAATCTGAATTTCCAGCCACTTTAAAATGATATAAAAATAATTTCCTAATAAATTAAACTTCTAACTAATGGTTACAAGAGGAAATCAGACAGAGTGAAAAAAGTCATATCTAACCAGGACTTAAATAGATCATGGCTGCTGGGTGTGTTTTGTTCTACTCTTTTCAGCTCCATGGAGTTACTAACTGTGGGGTGTTTCACACACCAAAAAGTAAACAAGTAATAGATGCAAAACCAGGGTGCCTAATTGATGTCTCGATCTTCACCCTGCTCGCTGGGGCTCAAAGGATGTCCTTGACTGTCCCTGCAGCTGTGTGGCTCTCTGCAGCTTCTGCCCTGAGCTCTGTCTGCAGCAGAAACTTGGGGCTGGGCTGCGCAACAAGCACAGCAGTTTACAATTCATGAGTGGTGGAATATGTCTCCCTTGCCAAGAAGGCTGTTTTTGTCGGAGGCTGCCAAAGGATACTACTGGCTGAAGAGTCAGTCTCTCTGAGCCAGAGGCAAATATTCACTTGAACAATGAAATAAACAAACGACTGTAAAATGTAGTATCTGTTATGTTGGAATATGTTGTAACATTTCACAGTCTAATTTGCTTTTGCATACCAGTAACGTATGGGGTATTAGTTCACATTCATGTCATTTCATGAGGTACAGTAATACAGTGCTACAGAAAGGAAAACTGAGGAGAAAAAAAGGCATGTTTTAAGCTAATGAAATGATGAAATGCCTGTGTTGCTTATACTCTAAACAACACCCCCTTTTTTCCCATTACATTATATGTCTTAGTACATAATCTGTCATTAATTCTTTTTTTTCAAATGGAAATAATTATCACTAATATTGGTATTCCATAAAATATATAACCTAAATAATACAGAATTACCAGCTCTGGAACAAGCTGGTGACAATCAAGCTGCTCATCCGCTCCACAGCAAAATACTCTGGTGTTTGCTAGGGTATGTCTGAAGAAAGCCCCTGACATCTAAGTGCTGTGGATTTTGATTCAAGACAAGAACGTACAGCAAAACACATTTTTATATTGTCAAAAGGATGTCATGCTAACACAATCCCCTGAATACTTTCAAAATCCAGCACTACAATTTTAGGATGAAATACTAAAAGAAGAGAGAAATGCAGAAATACAAACAGAGCAAGATGAAAACAATTTTTCACCTGAGTTTTGAATTTATGCCTCTTTAGGATGCAAGCATGTAAAGGGCATGTTGTCTTATGCATACCTGCAGCATGTTCCAGTGAGAAACACTGTGGATCTCAAGCTATATTAAATTACTCCTAAACTCCAGTAAAAGAGGTGTTCCTTATAAGCACTGCTTAAATTGTACAGTGAAGTTCCTTCTAATAAAAACTGTCTTTTTGGTAAGCATTTGTGTAGAGGACAGCACATAATTTATGAGTGGGCCCTCAGGCTCAATAATTTGCAGGACAACATCAGTAATAGTCAGAAGTGCTTTCTAGGCCAAAGGAGATACAGAAGTGAAATTTGTCTTTTGCTGGAAAGTGCTGAACACATTATAGGTTAACAAAAAGAAAAGGCAATAATGAATGTGCTTGAAATCAGAAAAGAAGCATCAAAAACTTGAGTGGGATTAACAATGCTGGCTAACTATCTTGAAAATTTCACTAGCAGAGTTTCTGATATGTTGGATCTGAATGAGTAAAAACAATAGAGGGAAGCAAGCTATAAAATAATTTCAGCAACTAAGGTTTTATACTGGATGTAAAATAGTAAAATCTTAGTTTCTTGCCTCAACTTCTTAGTATATGAAATAGAAATAATGGGACTTGCTCTCACCTGATAGGCACTACTTGGAAGCTGCTTTCAAGATGAAAAAGTGGTAATATTGTGTAAGTGCTGAGGATGATGATGATGATTAGTCGTAGTTTCACTAGGTATTATTATCTAGCATAAAAAAGAATGAAAAGGGAGTCTTTCCATGAGCTGTGACTTTCAAAAGCCTGAAATTTTTACATTAATAAAGCAAAGTTAATGGAATTAATTTGAATGAATAGTATTTAGATATGCAAAATTCTACCTGCATAAAAATCCCTGGTTCCAAAATTAAATCCTTGTGCAAGAGAAAAAGTTTCAGATGCATATATTATGAGAAGCAGAGGTTAGCTGGAAAGCCAAGCGCTCTTGCCTTAATATGTTGAAATCTGCTTCCCACCTGAGGCATACCACAGTTAAACAAAACAAAAACATATGTTGGCTTTTACTTGTGTGCAGCTCATTAGAAACCCTTACCCAGCTCTGCAACCTGCGGTGCCCAGAAGCGTTTAAAGCTCTCCTGATTGGAGGCAAGCCTGGTTTGCTGTGTGCGATCCCAGTGTGCTGACTGCCATGAACATCACCTTTGGCCCAGAAAGTATCCCATGCCTTAACACCTAAGTGTTTTGCAACCCTGAAACACCTCTGATGCGAAATAATTCAAGAAGAGCAACTGGAGCAAGTGGCTCCAACAGTTCAGGTGGGAATAGAATTTCCCCTCCCCCTGCTTCATCTCCTGAAATTTTGCCACTGGGTCTTTTATTATCCTATGACATCTCACACAGAGATATGAAACTGATGTGAAAGTTTCTAGGTTTGAGCAGAAAAACCTAGCCAGAAGTAATTACAGAAGTAACTAATTACATGAGAAAAACCTGCAGATTTGTTTGGTTTTCTGAGGTCAGGGCTCATGATTTTTTTTTGTTTCTGTTGTGTTTTGTTGGGGTTTTTTTCCACAGTGAAGGAGAGAAAACCAGGATTGAATTTAATTATTCAGTGACCCCAGGTGGCCTACATTTCTCCATGCCTGTTAGCCACTGAATGCTATCAGAACTGCTTAGCTGAAAGCTGCCTTTTGCATGTTGATGGGCATTGCAAATCCTCCTGCAGAGTTGTCTTTCATGTCAAGACAATATCAAGCACAGCAAAACATCACCATATGTCTTTCTCTCCACTTCTCCCTGTGTTTTGCAGGTTGTATTCTCTTTCGCTGCCACTCGACAAATTTGCTTCCCTGGTGATGAGTGTGTGTGTGCGTTTGTGTGTGTGTTCACAATGTCATATTCTGAGGGGACGGGGGGTGGGGTGGGGGAGAAGCACAGTGCCTTTGCTCGAGATCCTCTTTTTTAGCTAAGAAGAATAGCCACATCTGCTGCTTTGTCCACAGACTGTCTACTCTAATTGTCAATTCCAGTTTTGATTTAATAATATTTACATCCTTAGATGCAGAAATCCTTCTTTCAGAGCAGATGAGTGACTATTTCCCACCTTTTTTCCCTCCTGATTAGCAAGTGTCAGAGCATTCTTGTTTCTTGCCAGCAAGAATTAATCACACCACAGAGCCTGATTCTTTAGGAGAAGGAAAGTCCTAAAAGCACCAAGGAAAAGATGTAGAGAAAAAACATTGGATTGATTTAGAGTTCTATTATTAACCTGATCTAATTTTGGACATTAACATTTTCTACAAAGTCTAATTTAATGTCACTACCAAAACTACAGGTTAGAAGGAGGTGAAAAGAAATCCTACTTGGGAGCCTTTAAATGTTTCCATTGGAGTTGTGCTGCATCTTTCATTTCTGCCCATTTGACTGAAAATTTAAATAATTTTGCCTTTTCTAATATTGGTTGCCACATAAGATGCAGAATTTGGCAGTTTATGGCCTCAATCCATGCTGTCTTTAACAAAAGGTAGTAAAGATGAAATTAAGGGCAAGAGATAAATGCCAAAATCTTACGATGGCACATCTTGTAATTATCACATCTGCTGCAAAGCTCCCGAAAAATAGCTTTGGAAGCTTGCCATGCTGCAAACAACTCACACAATGAAGGGGAGCAGCACAGTAAAGGACAATTGATAATGAGATTTTTAAATGGACTTTTAACCTTGTAGTAGGAGGTCTTGCCATTCTATCTTTTGTTGTGGCTCCTTTTTGAGTTTTATCTAAAAGAATATTTTCCCCTTTCATGATGTACTCTGATGTCATACTTGGAAATGTGGCATAGCAACAAATTTATCAGTGAAAAGAATGGTGGAAAGGTGTAAGGACTAAAGAAGGAATTGATTCTTGAAGTTGCTGCCTTGGGAAAGCATCAACTACCACCAGTAGTAACTGGTGGACGTTGTCTTTTCATTCATCTTCTTCCTAGGGCTGACAAACTCATTTTCAAGATTTATTAGCATAAGACACTTTGTACTCTGGGAACACCTTTTCCTTTTCTTATATGATCTTCAAACTGTGACTTGCTGCCAGTAACACTATTTTGTGGCTTAGGATCCTGCCATATAGTTATGTGCTGAAAAGCATAGCGGAAACAAGTTGAATGCAACCTTAAAGGAAATCTGTGATCGCAGGCTTTGATCTTCAGATTAATCGTCTGTGGGGAAGTATGTATATTTGCACATAATTGCATGCTCAGAGCATCACTGCAAAGCATCTTTGTTCACAAATGACTCATCAGTGCTTTGGCCTCATGCGTATAATTCCTTTCAAAGGGAAAAGATTGACAAGATAGTAAAAATAATAATTCACTCCAGTAAAAATAATAATTCACTCCCTCAAACTAATCAGTTGTTTTCAGTAAGTTTTTCTATACAGGACCTTTACTTTATCTTTCCTATTGCCACCATTTGGACATCATTAAGCACAGAATCATAGGTAAGTTTAGGCTGGAAGGGACTCCAAGGACCATCTAATTCCAGCCCCTAGCTTTGAAAGGGGCTGCCTTCTGCAAAGCCAGATTACTCAGAGCACCATCCAGGCTGGCCTTAAGCACTTCCAGGGATGGCGCGTTCACAACTTATCAGGAAAACCTTTTCCAGTGCTTCACCACCCTCCCAGTAAAGAATTTCTAGCTTATATCTATCTAAAGTTACCCTCTTTCAGTTTAACGCCATTCGCCCTTGTTCTGTCACTCCATGTCCTTGTAAAAAGTCCCTCTCCAGGTTTCTTGTAGCCCCTCTGGGTACTGAAAGGCTGTTCTAAGTTCTCTCGCTGGAGCCTTCTCATCTCCATGTTGAACAACCATAGCTCGCAGCCTCTTTACAGAAGAGGTGTTCCAACCCTCCCTTCTGATGACCTGCTCCAGCAGGTCCAGGTCCTTCTCCTGCTGGGCTCCCCAGAGTCGGATACAGTACTCCAGATGGGGTCTCGCAAGAATGGAGCAGAGGGGGAGAACCACCTTCCCTGCCCGGCTGGTCACTGTTTTGAGAGAGCCCAGGATGCAGCTGGCTTTCTGGGCTGTGAGCACACAACTGCCAAGACATGTTAACCTTCTCATCACCCAGGCTGTTGTGCAGGACAGTGTGAAATGCTTCACACAAGCCCAGGTAAATGATGTTGGTTGCCCTTCCCTTATCTACCCATGTTGTCACCCTCTAGTAGAAGGTCAGCAAATTTGTCAGGCATGGTTTGTCATTTGTGAAGCCATGTTGGCTGTTACCAATAATGTGCTTATTTTTCATCTGCCTTAGCATAATTTCTGCTCCATGATCTTGCAAGGCACTGAGGTGAGACTGACTGGCCTGTGGTTCCCTGTGTGTTCTTAAAAACGAGGGTTATTTTTCCCCTTTTTCAGTCATTGTGATGTTCACATGACTGCCAAACCTTCTCAAATGTAATCAATAGTGGGTTAACCTCAGGTTAAGGTCCCATGGACGTGTGCACCTTCAGGTTCCTTACATGTTCTTGTATCTGATCTCCTACAGTGGGCTCAGTGGGCTTCATTCTTCCAATCCCTCCCTTTACCTTTTGCAATTTGAGTGCTGTGACTGGAGAACTTGCAGGTGAACCTTGAGGCACAAAAGTAATTGAGAACCTCAGCCTTCTCCATGTTCTGGCTAACCAGGTCTCCTCTTTCCTTTTGGAGAAGGCCCACATTTTTCCTAGTCTTCCTTTATCACCAGTGCACCTATAGAAGCTTTTCTTGTGGCCCTTGATGTCCCTGGTCAGATTTAATTCTATCAGTGGTTTAGCTTTCCTGATTTGGTTTCTAATCCCTGAGTATTCAGACAATCTCTCTATATTCTCCCAGGCTATTTGTCATTGCTCCAACCCTCTGTAGGCTTCCTCTTTGTGTTTGAACCTGTCCCACAGCTCCATGTTCATCCCTGCAGGCCTCCTAACGTTTTCACCTGGCTTCCTCTTCGTTGGGATGCTCCTGAGCCTGAAGGAGGTGATCCTTGAACATGAAGCAGCTTTCCTGGGGTCTTCTTCCCTCCAGGGCTTCATCCCATGTCACTCTACCAAGCAGATCCCTCTAGGCCAAGACAGCTCCCCTGAAGCCCAGGGCTTGCTTTCCTTCTCCTCACTGCCCTAAGGATCTCAAACACCATCCCTGCACGGTCACTGCAGCCCAGGCTGTCCTTGATCTTCACATCCCACACCAGCCCCTCCTTCCTGGTGAGAACAAGGTCCAGCACAGCACCTCTCCTTGCTGGCCTCTCTATCACCTGGAGAAGGAAGTTACCATCAAGGGATTCCAGGAAACTCCTGGGTTGCTTAATGCCCTGCTGGACTGTCCTTCCAACAGGGAACAGGGTGGTTGAAGTCACCTGTGAGGACCAGGGCTTGTGAACACGAGGTGGTTCCCATCTGTCTATAGATGACTCAGGTCACCTGTCTCTGCCATTCCTTTAATCCTGGCTCACAAGCTCTCAGTGAGCTCCTCATCCATCCCCAGGCACAATTCCATGCACCCCAGCCAGTCGCTGACATAGAGGGTGACACTCCCTCCTCATCTCCCCTGCCTGTCCTTCCCAAGGAACCTGTCTTTCCATTCCAACATTCCGCTCATAGGAGGCATCACACCACATCTCTGTGAATATGTGAGGAAGAAAAGTACTTCTTTTTCATCAAGACCAGAAAAATCAAGCTGCTGGGAGTAGAAAGGCTGAGAAGGAGAAAAGTTGTAGAAGGTATCAGCAGAAGGGCAGCCAAGGTTTATTAACGATATTCTCAAGGTTTCCCATTACGAACATTTGTTTTCAGACCCCCTGTGTCACATATTTTTAATTAATTTTCCATTAACTGGGAAGAGAATGTCTCTGCCAACTCAGAGAAAACTAGTAAACCTTCTGGGACAATACCTTTGTTCTCCTCGGTGGAGAAGAAATGGACTATGCGTGTTCCCCTTTTCTCCAGTGCTTCCTGCAAAAGGTGAGGAGCATCACCTCCTTATCTTCTATTAGTGACTACAATCTGGAAGAAAGGAGTAAATCCTGCTGCTTCCCCCAAAGCAAGAAGAATGGACCACAAGCCCTGGAATGTGTGGAGTGTGTCTGTAGGGAAATATCACATCTTCATGTTTACGAGGGCATTCTAAGCCCCACAGAGAAGCAGGGCATCCTTCTTCCCCCATCAATTCAACTTAGGTACCCCTTGTTCATGGGGTGGATACTGCATCTTCCTGTGTTTGTCCTTGTGGATTGCCTCTTGCATTGCCTACCTCAACACACATTATTCAGGGGATCTGGACAGCTAACTCAGCATTTGGCAGGGCAGGCACAGAGTCTTTTGAGGTCAAAACACAAAATCCATTTTTCTTTGGTTCTGGTGCACAATTTTGATTTGTGCCTCAGAAAAGTCCAGGAAGAAGTAGGCAACACTAAGAACAGAGCAAGGCTTTTACACTGAAAGCACCCAATCGGGCCTGGGGTAAACCATGCACTAAAGGGATGATAATATGGAAAAGCAGCAGTAAAGGGAGGAGAGCATGGAAAAGCTGGTACAGCTGAGTACTAATCTGTCCACAAAAAATACAGGGATCAAGGGGAAAGCACTGTAAGAGTATACACCTAACAAATTTATTATAGTGACCACACAAGTGAGAGATTGACAGCTGCACTTCTGAATTTTAGATCCTTGACTGTCCAATATTGAGTTCAACTTCAGCCTAGTCCTGTTATATTTTATTCCCAGTAATTGCACACATGACCACACCCCTGCCTTTGAAAATGGCATGGGGAAAAGTAGCATTTAGTGAAGCAGAGAAAACTAAGTTCCAGTACAACATGGGCTATGACTCTTCACGTGCTTCCCTTGTCCATCCTAGGACACCATTCAGCCCAGGAATATCACCCTCCTTGGCATAACTGCAAATATAAAAGTTTCATACAAACTCACACAGGCATTGGCATTTTTGTTCAGAAACCGCTGTATGGACCTGTTATATTTCTGACCCAAATCTTTTAATATAGATTTGTTCTGTGGATTTCGTCTAAGGCATCTGAAGCTATTACTATTTCATATGTTGCAGTAATCTGCAGTCAGTCTGTAGTAGATTTCTGTGAAGGAGATTTGGAAAACGACGTGCTTCTGCATTGCGTTGGTCTCTTTCTATTAATATCTTGGATAATTTTGGGAATGTTTCTAAATATTAATAAAATATTAATCTGTAGATTAAATACTAAGACCTACTTTGAGCTCAGTTGTGCTACAGCAAATCAGGTAGACTGAAGAACTGCTCAGTATCCATGCCATATAATTTAGAAGAGAATCTGTCCAGTTCTTATACTCTTCTGTTGGAATTAAAGCTACTGTATTTTCTCTGACAAGACGGTAATGATGTTCATGATAAACTGTCACACGCAATTTCAAAGATATTTTTTCTTCAAGCCTTTGCTCTTCCTACAAATAAAATAAAAATAAAGACCATACTTCAGTGCTTTTATAATGTAAGTATCCGAGGAGTTCCTGCTTTTTAGCACACAGAGCAGAATTTGAAGTCAACACAGAAGCAAAACCCTAGAAATACAAGAAAATCCAGAGACCTTCAAATGCAAGGTTTGTGTTCCTTTCTCGTCCATCCTACAGAGGTAGTATGGGAGCTCATGGACACCCTCTCTTCTTGCGGGCTTGTATTTGAGTACCCGATAGGGTACCATGGCTGCAATGGTGTGAGTGCGGAAGAGATTTAACTATGAATTAACTGGGTTGATGCAGAATTAAAGCAGACACAGCAGAGCTTCTGTAGTTTCCCTTTATTTAATTATTAAATACGGCTTAGCTATTAGATGGAGCAGAGATGTGACAATGTAAGGAGAAAATCTCAGCAGAAGTGGGAAAAGGGGTATTTGATCAAACTCTGGATTGTTAGACTGTCGAGGTCAGCTTAGGGACTGTCTTTATGCTCTAGGGTTTAGCAAAAGAACTTTGCTCACTGATTGGGGCCTCCAGGCAGAACAGCAACATGAATAATAAATGGTAACAGCAGTCAAGCAACACAGGGGTTAATTCATAGGTCCATCTAATAGGGTCAAAGTTGCGAAATAAAATCAGAAAGTTCCATAGCTGTTGGTGAAGGAGGATTATTTTCATCTGTAAGTGTTGTGGCAACCTTTATTTTTTCTCTTCTTCAGCTTTTAATGGAAAATCCTAAAAGCTAATTTTTGAAGCTGGAGACTTGGCAGAAAGACAGCAGAAAATGTTGCCCCATTCCCATCAAGTGGTTTCTTAGGAAACAGCTATAGGAGTGCTTTGAGCTCAATAAATGACTGAACTTACAACATAAAATTAGAAAGCAAAAATCCTGGAATGAAGTAAAGACAGCTCTCTTGTTGCTCATCTGCTGGAAACACTGAACACCTACATGCTAATGATCAATTTATGCAGCTAGAATGCAGAGGAGAGGTGAAAACATGGACAGGTCAACAACAGGATAGGAGACCTGTCCTCTTGCTTGTCAGACAGACATCTTGGCTTAATTCTGAGACTGAAACCACAGAAAATTTTCAGAAAACGCTCTCTTTTCTTCTTTTTTTTCCCCCCACAAGAGAGTCTTGTAATCACACAGTGCCATAACAGTTCCTAGGTAAATTGGCAGTGGTGTAGCACTAAAAAAGTGCTTGAAGTTATTTGCTGATAAGAGTGTGCCAGTGCCTAAATCTTAGCTCCTGTCCCAACATTAATTACTACAATGTTCTTTCTACTGGGCCCAAAATAATGAGAAAGAGATGAGGAGTAAAACTGAGGCTGAGTTTTGTTTTGGAAAACAATCATCATAATCATCAAGAGAAGCTGTTCAAACTAGTCAGGTGAACTAAAAAATCAAACAAAATAAGAAGTCTTCCTAAACTCAAGGCACACAGATGAAGCTGACAGGTTCTGTAGAGCTGATGTTTTACACTGAAGTTGTCTTGTTCAGTATGGTTAGCCCCTTTTGCCCACTAAGGAGGAAGATCACAGGTGCTGCACCTAAATATTTCTGAAAATGGTGTAATCTGCTAGATTGTGTCAGTAAAAAACTGCACCAATGACTGCATCTGTAACCTGGCTGGGCACTTTGAAATCCCTCCCAGCTGCCTCCAGAATAACCCTCTTCTGCTGGTCCACATCTTGTCTTCGCCTTTCCCTTGGTCTCAAAGAGCAGGAAATACCATGGGTCATGCTGCACAAGAGCTGTGCAAATACAACCTCACCTCACCTATAGGTCACCACACCTATACCTTCTACTGAATATTTCTAGAAAGTTAGAGACAGCTAATAGGAATATGGACAGTGAAGATAAGACAAGTTACCCTGGACATATGTCACTGAGAATGAACTTGCTGATCTTGCCATCCTCTGCAAAAAAAAATAAAAATAAAAGGGCCAGAGATAACACCCCTGCTCTCTGTGTTGCAGCTCATGGTGCAAGTTGTTGCTCGGTGATCAAAGCAGTCCCCTGCACCTTTTCACACCAGCCGGGGCTGACATTTCCCCACAGCCTCCTGCTCATTGACCTGGCTGGGAAGGGGAGCAGATGGACAGGAGCACTGTGGCTGCCAGGAGAACACACAGGGTAGCATCAGCACAGATCAGTCAACAGCAACCAAGTATTGCTGTTTCCTACCCTTTATGAAAATGAGGCTGGCAGGCTGCATGCAATGTCCTAAGGACTAACACTAGTCTCTGCTCATGGTACCTTTGGGAAGTTCATGGGCATTTCAGGACCTGATTACCCTAAGAAAGTTTATATTGTGTTCCTTAATATGATGGTCTAAACTTTGCTAACAGTTTACTAACAGGATAAGGATCTCATGAGCTCATCAGGAATTTAAGGGGTAGGATGTCTTCAGGGATCCAAAGGACAGGTGAATTCAAACAATGAAGACTTAAGGAAACTGTAACCCTTTGTCTGTTTTCTCAACCATTAAACTATTAGATTTTAACAAAATAATTTTTAGAATAATTGTATTGCTTTCATACACAGGGGAAAGCAAGAACAGTAAATTTTATTTTCCAGCTAGCAGACAGGGGTTTTGCTCTCATTTTTTTTTCAATGAATCCAGTAAATAGGCACATACTTGTGTTTTCTGTTCACCCACACACAATTTCACAGCCCTATTTTAAAGGTGTTCTAGATCACTGTCCAAGCTGAAATGCTGACCCAGTATCAGAACTTGTGGCCTCTTCCTGGGGGAAAAGCTGGAATTAAACTTCTCTGAACTTTAAACTAGAGCATTAGTCTTGCCAAGTAAGGAACTGGAATGACTGATCTCCGCTTCCTGTGACCTACCATCATACCACATCAATCACATCTACATGCATGTGATCATGAAACTGTACTTGTTTAGTCTCAGATTTAGAAGATTTTATGTGGAATAGAGAGAATTCAGTGGTTTAATTTTAAATATACTTTTTTATAATTATCAGGACAGCGGGAAAATTAATCTGACCGTTATTTCATGTCAAAAAAGTTCTCATTATGTCTTAGCACTTTTTCCTCACCTAAGATTATTAAACCATCTTGCCTGTTAACATCAGTTATAGAAACTCTGTTGAACACTTATATTTAAGTGTCAAATGCTATTGAAAGATAGGTAGGCGATGTGAACACAAGCTTATTTTCTGTGCCCCTATATAAAAAAAACCAAAACATTTTCTCCAGTCTCGTGTCTTTCCTCAAGTGTTTGTTAGAAGTCTCTAAATATTTCTTACAGCTTTTACTGAAACCTTCTGGTCATGTGATGGCAGAGCAGAGGAGCCACTGATCTGTGATGCAAAAGTGTTTTATTTTAAACACCCAACTGTCTCAACACAGCAGCTAAAAACCAAAGCTGTTTTCTCATTCACAGAGGGTCCTGTCCCAGCACAGACATGAGTCACATTGGCAGAAGATCTCGAAAAGCCTCCCTGAGTGGTTCCTAACTCAATTTGTATAAATGACTTTCACAGCTTTACACCACAGCTGAAGTTACACCGCTGGGAGGGGTCATGAAACTTGTGACAGGAATATGGTACTCTGAGCAAAGACTCTTGTTGGAGGAGATAGAGACCCCAAAATCTTGTCTCTTTTGAGATCTACCCTGAAAACGAGACCTCTTTGCAATATGAGTGTTATGCTGCACAGCTAGAAGAGAGTCTCACTGAAATCCCTGCTGCCCTTGGTCCCTCTAAGTCATGGCACCCAAAGCTCCTCCCAAAGCAGCCATCTCTGAGTGTATAAGCAGCCAGGACACTGCACCTTCCTGCTGCCTCTGCTGCAGTGGCATCAAGAGCTGAATGAGCTGGGTGGCTGCAGGGGACACCTCATGGCCACCTGTGCCATACCACAAAGATTAATGGAATCAGCCAAGGCAGCAAAGCTGTGACAGCCAAACCTTATGCTTTCACTGCTCAGCACTGTGTCATTTAGCTTCAGAAAATAAAAGTAAAGGGGAGACAGAGAGGAATGAAATAAATCAACAAGTGAATGATCCCTTCTATTCTGAGGACAAGAAAGCCTTTCCTCTTCACCTGACTTTACAGGTGCAGTTTGGGCCAAATCTTATGAACAAGAATAAATTTTTCATTATCATTTTATTACATCTCAGCAAAACAGGAATGTTTTCTTGCTCATTTTTATTTACAGAATGTCTTCTCCAAATTATTTAAATCAAAAGATGCATTTAATCCATACACAACCAGAAATGTCTTGTGCCTTTCAAGGTACATATTTCAATATAAAAATTGTTTACATAGCAGGTTAAACCTGTGATGTGAAATTGCTTGAGCCTGCAGGTTCTAATTTTAAGATTCATTCATTTAAAAAAACCCTTATTTAACACAATGCCCCTTTTCCTGAAAGACTTCCCTAGTATTGTCCCTTAGTTTAGGGTTGTCAAGCTGGGCTTATTTTTAGACATTGAATAGCTCTTCATTAAAGCAAATTATTCACTAATATAAGGCAGCAAACAACAGATTAAATGAAAGTATGAATAATCTAAAGTAGATGTGGAGAAAGGCTTGAAAAATGACCCTATTCC
Source organism: Acanthornis magna (assembly GCA_036785705.1). NCBI lineage: Eukaryota > Metazoa > Chordata > Aves > Passeriformes > Acanthizidae > Acanthornis > Acanthornis magna. The sequence continues at coordinate 3,317,208 of JAWUZG010000236.1, read as the reverse complement.
TTATGCCAGCTTGGTCTGTGTGTGGTCTCTCTGCTCTATTTCTTTCCTCCTGTTGGTGAGAGGCTCTGACAACCCTTTCAGTGATAAACATCCGCATAAACCACTGTGTCACCATCATGCATAGGTTCCAAGTCCTTTCCCATATTGCTGCACTGTGCACCCTGCATGGCAATTTCATTTTGTAATTCTGTGCTGTATCTGACACATAATCCCTTTCTGAGAAAGTCTATCAGCCTTTGCAGGTTGATTCCAGGACTTCTGGCAAGTTTTGGCCCTATGCTATCCCTAAAGACATGGTGAAACTGTACAAAGTGTTTTTCTGGTATCATCTGACCAGCCATAGCGAATTAACTACAAGCTGAAAAAGCACTACGGTATTGAAATGTCTAATCAAAATGGCATAAAACTGGAACAAACCAAAACTCTTTCTCATAACATCTATCATTGCCACATTTCTTCAAGGAACTTGTTCAATGATTTGTATGTTTTATGTATGTGTTCTGGTTGTTTTACCCTAAATACTTTTCTTGGATTTTTTCACTGACCATGTTCGTTCCCAAGTATATCTCTATATACACATAAGATCAGTAGATGTTCTGCTGGTTATACTCTCATTTTCATGTTAATGTAGCTCCTAACTGCCTAAATACACTAATTAAGCTGGAAGAAAACTCAAAAGCCAAAAGCTAGTTAATGAACGTCAGCTTCATTCAATACATGAGAATATCAGAAAAGCACTTACAGACATCACAGTCTGTCAAAGCAGTGACAAAATAAAGCTTGGAATCTAGATACAAAGTCGTTTTCATTAGCAAGAGATCTATTAATGGATTCTATCCCCTCAATTTACACCATCAGGAAAAGACTCTTTTTAAAGCATTTCCTGGTGTCAAATTAATACTTTTTCTTTCCTGAGCTTCACTTAATTGTCTCAGGCAGTATTTTCTGCAGGCTTTCAGCTTGCCATGTCTAGCAGCTATGGAAGCTAGAAAGTCTTAACTTTTCTGACTTTGTTCCCATGCCTCCTTCTGCAAAGCTTTGCATAAAAGAAAGCCTGAAACCTCTCCTTACAGAGAACTGATCGACCCCAGCTTTAACAAATGGCAGCATGCAGAGGATTCTAGAGAGGATGTGGTGGAACGAGGTTAGCACGATGAACAAGAAAAACTCAATAACAAGCTGCATGCATACCTGAAGATAATCCCTTTAGGGTGTCGATCCAACATCTCTTTCCATGGCCAAAACAATTTTAATCATTGTGAGAAAATATTAAAAAAAGCAGTTGCACTCCCTTGCAAGTTTTCACAGTGGGTAGGTGTTTTGTAACAGTAGATTTTTTTCTCTCACTTTTGTTTAGCACTGACATACAAAGAGCCCTTCCTGAAAACTAGCAAATGGTGCATATTGCTAGAACATTTCTGTGACGATAGATTATATACTTAAGAATTTGCAGAGCCATGTAGCAAGGAACCAGTATCAAACTGGTTGTGGGTTTGTAGCTTCTTGTGTTATTAGAAAAAGTTTGGTCCATGGGCTAGGTGTACAGCTACTTTAAGCCTTAGCAGATGAATGAGTTTCCTGCTAAAACAAGACTGAATTTCAATGATAGAATTACCTGTGCTTTTGTAATCATCTTTAGCAGTGAAAGGAACAGCCGTAGGCCTGGAAGCTAAGAATTCCTCTATTCTAAACTTGCCACCAGTTTCACAGACAAGCCACAGAAGATTGTATTTTTAAAAACAGACCATCACTGGTCTGCATATTTTCAAAACCAGCCTGTGTAGCTCTTGATTTGTGGAAACAAGATACACGCTGAAGTTGATGATAATTACGGGTTCTCAACAACTTTGATGATGAGGTATTTGTTTATGTACCATAAATCTGATTACAGAAGTCTGAATATAGGCCTTCGGATCCAGAAACTCTGGACTTAGTTTTCTTCTCAATAATTGCTTTATAAAAGTAAAACTGAAGGTTTTTTTTTTTTTAAAAAAAAGGCTAACACACAAAATCTAGCAGAAATAAAGAAGAAAGGATAAAAAAGATGGTTGAATTAGAAATAAATGCATTTCTGAAGCTGCAGAGAGCTATAACCTTCCAGCAGGAAGTGAATAGGAGCCAGAGATCGCAGTTAAACACACCCTGTACATGAGATTTGTCGGGTAATGATTATACACATAATCGGAAGAATAATAACATCAGTCCAATTCAAAATTCCCTGGCCCCGCAATTTGGTGTCAGACAGATTCCAGACATGTCTCAGTGCTGATCACAGCTCTGTGTATTTGCATATGCAATTGCTGAATTTACATTTATATATTAGTAAGTACATTTGTAAGTGTATGCAAAACTATGTTTTGTATTTGAATGTATATTTTAAAGAGGCTCTTGATTCTGTAACTCTTAGAGTGGAAATATAATGATGAATTTCAAATATTAAGGGAAGTTTAGCCTTTACAGTCCATAAGATAACAACAAACAAGAGATAATGATGTTGTTGCATGACGTGAAGGTGATTTTGAATCCCTGACCAAAGTCCCTGCCAAAGCAGAGGGTTCATTTTAGGAACTGCATTCATCCAGTGACAGTAACTGGTACACAGTCTGCTCTACAGTGTAAATTAATTACATACAAGGCATTGCGAAGACATACTGTCCCCATAAGTGCTTTCTGACTGATGATGATGTTCCTCTGCATCCCTGTGGATCAGCGAGACAGTAAATTGGGTGCATACTCTATGATCCTGTCTGTTTCGCTGTTATGGCTGCTCAGGTACTGACGAACAAACCTATCGCTCTTTCTGAATGGGCTGGTGACAGCACCACAACATTGGCCGGTGCCTGTTTTCTGCATAAAGGCAGTTTTTGCAGCCCGTATGTGGTGGAGATGCAATGACACCGCGCACAGCGAACGCGAAATTCGCTGGTGTGGCACATGCGTGGCACGAGCATTTGCACAGCCAGGCCTGACCTCGTGTCCCATGCCACACCCCCCCCACCATGCCATGGCTGCTGGAGGTCTGTCCGGGTCATGTGTCTGCTCTTTTACGCCAAGCAAAGCAACAACAGACTCTGCTGCCTAATGCAATGATGTGAAAACACGGCAGTGTATAACATCAAGCCTCTCTCAGCTCTTTCAGCCCTCCTACCATACCACTAAGTGTACTTAATAGCTTAAATAAAAGCAAACATATAGCAGACAGAAAAATGCAGGTGGCGGTGGGCTGACACTAATGGATTAAAGGTTTTACATGCCCATATAACAGCCCGACTAAATAATTAAACGGAAACTGATACATTTTTACCAGGGAGTTTTTAAAGTTGACTTGTGGAGATTTTCTTAAACTAGTCACTAATCATCTAACTAGATTATTTTGTGAGAACGCAAACATTTTGATAAGGCTGGAACTTGTCTACTTCCCATTTTTCTTAAGAAACCAAATTCTCCTGGGGAGCACCAAAATATTATCAAGCGACTCTCTGAGCAAACTCCCTACAGCTTCACATGATGCCTACACAAAATCAGCACAGTAATCCTTAGCAAATGTATATCCCATGATAAACTTCCTTCTCAGGCCAACCAGTTAGGGGGAGTTTTGAAAGAAGTCACAAAATAATTAAGAGTGGTCATCATACAACTGTATTATGAAAGTGGTTGCAGATTAACTACTCAAGTTTTTGCAACTGTTATGGGAGTTAAGTCTCTCTCCCTGCTGAACTGAGCCCCACACTCCTGCAGAGACACAAACAGTGGAAGGTTTGGGCTGAATCAACAGAAAACAAAGAATTGGGATCACAGATCACAAAATATTCTGAGTTGGAAGAGAGCCACAAGACTTGTGAAATCCAGCTCTTAGATGAATGGTCCATACGGGGACTGACCCACAACCTTGTCATTATTAGCATGATGCTCTGACCAACTGAGAAAATATCAGGGTTATTAGAAATAACAATAAAACTACATTATTGGTTTTTAGAATGGTTTGACTGGAAGTATAATGGAGTCAAGACTGGATGCCTGAGCTTAAAAAGGAGCTACAGGCTTGTTGAGAAATGACTGGACAGTTTATGTCATGGAGACACGGTGATGCTAGGAGAAGCCTGACTAGGTAATAATTTTGGCTCATGTCAGCTTGAATTTGATTGGTGTCTCAATTTCAATTGAAGTTAAGTAAATTAGAAAGGAATTGGGAGCTTTTTATCAGAGAAGTGAAGCTAATCCCGTTTCCAGGGCTTTAATTGTGATTCTTAAGCTGTTCTTGTAAGTTGTTTGTGAACTGTCCACATATATCTCATGAGAAAATCCATCACAATCTGTAGTTCCCTGAATACATACAGAACTATGTTCTGCTATTTACAAAATCTTGCCAAATTTTCCTCTCCTTTTTTGCTCCTAAATATAACTGAAAACAGGGTATAAACAGGCAGGAAGAGTGGCAAGAAGCAGCCCCCTGCACAAAAGATTCTGGTAAATATCCACGCTACCTTTTTCCTTCTCTGTGCTAGGTTTTGCTCTCTGGGTTCTGAGGTTCAGTGCCAGAGCATACATCAGCAGCATATTTGTTCTTCTGTACTCTTCTTGGCTGTATAAGCTGAAGCAACCACAGAGAAAATGCTTGGATGTCGGCATTTTTGGAATAACTCTGGCAGGCATCCTGCTTAAAAGGTGATTTGTATTTTACTAATTAATTAATCAGTAGTAAATGTGCTTTAATGACAGAATTTTTGGATGAGGTTCAGAGTCTCATTAGCCTTAATCATATTAACCTAATATAGTTATTTATATCAGGCAGAACAAAGTGCAACACTTCACCACAGGATGTTCTTCTTTAAAGATAATACCAGCGTCAGAATTAAAGGAACCTGTAATACTTCTTGCTGGTTGAGCCATATGGAATGATAATGTCAGACTAAGCCAAATTCACCATCCCCATTCCTTAAGGGTTTCCCTGAAAAAAATGAGCATGCTGTTTAAATAATTTCTACTTCCAATTTCTTAAAGTCAGAGAACATGGCGATTGCATACTTATATACCAACTTGCGCGAAACCTTAAACATGGTTGAAGACACCAAGCAGACAATGCATTTCAAAATATTAAGTCTCTTTGGATCAGATGATCTCCCAGATGTCTAAGGAGTACTGTGGTTTTGATTTCCTAGATACAAAAAGAAGGCTGGGGTAAGGATAAAAGGAATAAGAGGAATCTAATTCCAGATGATAAAGAAGCAAAGCTGACAAACTAGGTTAAGGCTTAAGTTTTGTGAAAGATCATCCCTCATTAGTAAAGGTTACATTGTAATTTGCTCATTGACACATATCACAGACATAAACATATCATTTATTCTGTATCTGTACTTTGTCCAGAACCTGTTTCTCAGTTAAACAAATCTTACTTAATTTTTAACTCTTAAATATCGAAGATAGAGTACAAGTAAGCACTTTAATAAGGATTACCTTTAAGAAGTAAATTGGAAGCTTCAGGTAACCAAGTTTGCGGCAATCCAGCACTTATATATGGTGCAGTATTTGCCACCAAACCCATTAAATCTGTGAAGTCCAAAAGATCTGTAATACAAGTGTCTTTTAACTGTCCTTCATAATGGTCTCACGTTGTTGAGTGCTGCCAGTAAACTCCTAGTGATTGCTCTGGTCCTCGAGATGTTTGTGGCTCCTACGTTTGGCATGCTCAAGGAGTGAGAGCTGTCTGTGTGACCTGTCTTTAATGTAGCAGCTGCCATGACAGCAAAGAGAATGTGTGTGTTTGTGTGTGTAAGTACGATGTACTGGCTGTAATGGCAAAGCATTCATATTGAGAACCTCAGTTACAAATCCATCATTGACTTTCTAAATGAACACCTTAAGTATGAAAGGAAAAATACAAATCAATAAGCTTAGCACCGCTGTCACCATTATAATGGAATTTAACACAGTGTGAGTGTCTGGCTTTAAACACTCAGGTCTTTTAATACCAGTAGTCTTGGAGTAACCAAATTATGCATTCAAATTCTTCCTGCAGCTTTGAAAATCTCATCTCATCTCGAAGTTTGTAAGCCCCAGACTAATTGTTGTGAGACACCCAGGTGCCCAGAGGACAAACATTGTTTGAAAGCTTTGTAGTTCTAAAAATTAACTAATCAGTTAGGAGTAACACAAAGGTGAACTGAAAATAACCTTCATGTAATACAGTCTTCCTGGTTCCTCTTTCCTTGTTATACATGAATAAATTTTTCATTTTTCCAGTTGGGAAAAAACCCCAAGCCTCTAAAGTGTTTCTCAACCATAATCTATATTGTTCTGTGTATTTTAGAAGAAGGAAGAAGTGGTTGAATTTCATGAGGAATACTGACTCTCTAGTGCAGAAAATGTTTGATATAGTTTTGTATGTGTTGAGTGGCATTTTATGAAAGTTTTCCTTGTTAAATTTCCAGCAATGCCTAGTGTTTCACCCTTTCATTTTTTACATTTGTTAAATTTTTTACATGTGTTCTGTGTTTCATTTTAGCAGGTCAAGACACAGAGAGATAAGTGACAAGGTAGAACTGACTCAAACCTTCAGGCAACAAGATAAAAAACCAGAGCAAAATAATGGTCTAGTAAAATCGCATTCAAGATGGATACAACAGGTCTGTTCTTTGACCCACCACAAGAGTCAGATATCTTCTTACCATCAGAGTCTTCGCTCTTAGCTAGATCTTCAAACAGATTTTCAGGGAGAATATTTCTGAGTCTTGAACAAGAGGAGATTTCGAATAAGTTAGTTAATCCCTGACTCTTTAAGTAATTTTCCACTCATCTTGTCCAAAGCTGCACTCATTCTAATGATGAAATTTCATGGGAACAAAGTCACAGTGCCTAGTGTGCCAGTTGCTAAACTGAAACAATGAAAGATGTATTAATGAAGTATTCTGGAGACTGTGGCCTCTTGCTGCTTCTGTACTCACCTTCAGTGTTCCCCTCATCCTTAAGGGCAGCAGCAGCCGTCTCAGCCTCTCCATAGCGTTAATGTTTTTCATGTTTGGAAGGCATCAACCTGGGTGAAATTGGAGCAAATACAACTGCCATGTGTCAGAGTGGAAAGCAGGAGAAGGGAGCTTCCCACCCTGAGCTCAGACTTTGTATAAGGCGCAGAGCTGCAGGCCAGTGTCCTGAAAGCTGAAAGTTCAGTGGCGAGCCTTCAGCAGGCAGCGTACACAGAGTAACAGCCTGCTCTCCTCTTCCCAGCCCCGCAGGGGTCCTCAGCACATATAAATTACCTGTTTCTCCCCATTCCACTGGCACAGTACCTGCTGCTGAGTGTTCCCAGCTAGGGAGGGTGGCTCAGTGCAGTGCTGTGTCTCTCTCAGCAGTGCTGTGTGTGCTGCAGCTTTGCAACCTGCTCAGGCCTGGGGGAGCAAAGAGAGCTATTCAGTGGTTCAAGCAGCAAGCCCCAAATGTGGGTGGTTTATTTCTTTAAAAATAATAATGCACAGGCAAATTCCACCTGAGCGTTAATCTACAGAGTAATACCCTCAGACAGTGACCTTTTATACCCAGCCCTTCATTCCCTTGAGTGCAAGAACTGGATTTCTGCTTTATGTGCTTGTGGCGCAGGAATTAGAAACAAAACAAATGTACTGCTGGCCTGCACTGAGGCTTAGAAAAACAGCAGGGGGCTTAGAGACAATGGCAAGCAGCAGCTAAACCAAGCTGCTCCAAGAGCCAAGCTCTTCTGCTTCAGCATTCAGAGCAATGGCTGTCCAAGTGCGCAAAAGGGATAGTTAGGAGAGGGTAAAGTTATTTCACAGAAATCTCTGTTCGGAGTGCTAATACTTCCCTCTCACAAGCTTTTCCTTGCCTACTATTGTTACTTGTTTCGGTCACAAAGTGAAGGAAAAGCAGCTGCTCCATTTTGTGTAAGCTTCTTGAAATTCTGCCTTACAGGAGAGCATAGCAAGGAAGATACAAGGCGTCTCAGACACAGGCATTCAAGCATGCTTTTCTTCCTTTCTATATGGAACTGTCTGTGATGTGCCTTGCTATGTCATGAACGTGGTTTCAATCATCAGGCTGCTGGCAGAGTGAAGTGTAACGAGAATTGGTCCAAGGAGGGAAGCTGTGTTGCTGCCTGCTCAGTGAGCCTGTCTCCACCTGGCGGGTTCCAGCATCTCCAAGCTAAAAGGCAGACAGCTGTAACAAGCCCGAGTCCCAGATGACCTGAGCCTGTTTCATGATTCTCTGCATCCAGGCTTCGGTGGACAGTCATCAAAGAGATGATGACAGGGTTTCTAACAGCGCGCCTGCCTCGCTCCCTGTGCTGCCGCGCTGGGTGGAAGGGACAGCAGCTGTCTCAGCCCCTGCATCGCTCCACTCTGTCCAGCTGCACAAAGCACTCTGATCCAGCTCTGCACCTTCTGCTCCGGGCAAACCTGAACCACCTCAAATGGATCCAGCAACAGGGGCTTCCTAAGCGTGGCAATGCCAGGTTTTAGCTGTCTGTGAATCCTCCAGTGTTGCCTCTGGAGGGATCCGGTTGTCAGAGTAGCTGCTATGTCCTTTTGGTAGTGACATCTGTGTAATATGGCATTAGTCAAGCAAAGATTGCAGCCATTCTTGGTTCTTAGGTTAAGTTTCTTTTTAATTTTACAAGCATCCCACTCATCTGTGCTTTATCTCTACGTCTTTTGGCTTTATCATTGCAGCTTTCCCAATAGGAGGTGGCCAAGGTGGCTCTGACCAAGTAATCCAGGGACATTTCTGAATTTTACCCTATTCATTTAGAAGAGAAAACCAAAAGCTTGTCCTTTCTCGTCCAAGAAATCCTGACAATGGCAGACCTTTCAAAACCAAAGCAACCTGACAGTGACTGCTATACACAGAAATTGTGGTAGATAGGGATCCATGGTTAAAATACCCAGAAGGATTATGAAGCCAGACCTTTATCCTCTCTGGTAGTAAAAACATAAATTCCCTGTTGGCTCACTGACAGAGCTGTATGGTGCTGGGTGTCAGTCCCTCTCCTCCAGAGTGTGTCCCACTGCTGTCTAATTGCGAGTTGTAGTCCTTGTGAATCATTGCTGCCAATCTCACCGAGGCCAGTGGCTTAGTAGGATTCAAAGAGTAATTAAACATTTATGTAGATAATTAGGCAATCCACAGCTACATTAGATAGGTCAAGATTGTAATTAAGGATAACTCTTCATGCTTTAAGGTTTTCTAGCCTCGATCCATCTGATGCCATGTGTTTATGTAAGCAAACAGGTAGGGTGGTTCAGTCCCTAGTTTGAAAAACAGTCCTTAATGATTGCTTCACTCAGGCACTCTCAGCTTGGTTTTCACGATGTGTTTCACAGCTTCTGGCTCTGAGATTGTTATCAATAGCCCAGATGCTGCCTCGAAGCCGAGAGGGAAAAGTAATGAGTCTTTCAGACAGACCATCCACAATAGACTAGGTTCAGATCTCAGGCTCACTGATGCAAAGTGAAACATCTCATCAGGCTTTAAAATTCAGAATTATTTGGCTTTGGAGCCAGGTAGCTGAGAATTGTCTTGGGCTAAAAGGATACAGTTCTCAGGAATACTGAGGATCCAGAGCCTGCGGCTGGGAGGACCCTGTTCTGCCATGGCACTGCAGAATCCCTCTCCCACAGATGCCAGAAAAAGGTTTTTTTAGACCCACACTCCTTTGCCATCCTAATGGGCACATTCAGGCCGAATGATAAAGAGTTTTTCTTCATGGGAAAACAGCATTCAGTTTGTGAACTTAGAGGGAATTGTTTGCTACATTTACTGTGGAGGTGAACAGTTCACTGGAGCTTTCATGCTCACCCAAATTCCCCCACATGGTATTACGTGGATTACTAACAGCAATTCTTATTTTTTTAATTGTGTATGCACCAACCAGACATTAGACATTCTGCTATAAATCTGAGACTGAGAAGAGAGGAGACATTTTTTAAATTCATGGTGGGAAAGGTCAGAAAAAGTTTAGCATTTTACACAGAGAGGATTCAGACTGACTGTAAAACAGAGAAGAAATAAAACTGTTTCCTTTTTCCCTCCCTCATCTCTGTGTTCTGCAAACCTGAGGGAAATCCTATGATGGTTTTGTTTTTTTTATGGCCCTACAGTTCAAGACGTAGGAACGCATTTGGCTCTCAAATATGGGGGAAAAATAATTTCTAAACTTGCCATCATTCTTTCCTGTCTTTCTTTTTTTGTTTGTAACCAAGGTACATTGCCAGTTTTGTGCCCACGGTTTTCAGCACTTTATCGAGAAAGATAAATATGCAGATTTCTGTAGAAAGCAAACATGACTTTTGGTCACACCTGTGTAAATCCAGTTATAACTCTAGAGAGATCAATAGTGGAACTCCAGCTTTTCACCTCTGTAAGTGATGCCAGAAACTGTGTCGTGAGAACCTACTTGAGAGAGAAGTGATTTATACAGAGGATCGTTTGATGTCACCTTTCTTTTCCTCCCTGCAACTTACGTGTGTGCCTGTGGATTTATAAAACCCTGATGGAGGGAGCAGAAACTGCATGACAGCTTGTGAGGGGAGACCCTCTGCAGAGACACATCCAGCTTGGCCAGCAAAATCTATCTGTGTGGCACCTGTTAGTTACGCACAGCGGGACTGTCCATCATCCCTTGTAGCAGCTCTGCATTTCCATAGCACACTGCGGTGCAGGCAGAGGAGGAATTACTCCCTAACTATGAGACAGTGAATGAGAAATTTCTGTCCGTGTTTATGCTGTCAGACCACCACTCGGGATGCTGTACATCAGCCGGAGAGGGGGAAGGGAAGTTCATTTCACAGTCAGCTGACAAAGCTCTCAAGCATTTATCTTTTCTTTCTACCTTGCAAAATCCTGTAAAAATATTGTTACTGAATGTGAAATGTTGAAAGAGAAATGTGGAGTACCTCATGCCATTTAAAAGGGAAAATCTCCACATGGTATAAAGAGAGCTTGTGGTAAAACAAAGAGCGTACAGTGTCTATCCATTTTGTGATCTGACGCCTGGATCTCAAATGGATAGACAGCAATTTCCACTGCTGAACTGTAGTAAAATGTCCTTGGGAATGCTTGCATTGACTGCTCTTGCGTGAGGAACAGAAGGAAAAAAAGAACATTGAACACATGGAAATATAACAGAAAAAAACCACTCAGGTTCCTGTTCCAGGCTTTGGGAACTTTAGCTTAGAATCATAATAATCACAAGGAAATTTGGAAGTAAGACTACATACAGTTTTATTGTGTTTTTCAGAAAGAGCTGGCAGAATTCCTCTTAAAAACCTTCATCATTCCTCACCTACAAGACCATCTGAACAATCCCAAAAGTTTGCTCATCCATCTTAGACTGATCATCACTGGCCCTTATGGCTCAGCCCCTCTGTACCCTCACACACCTTTCACTGATCATAATAGACTGTGACTTCAGCTCCTGGGACGAACATTGTGCTCCTGTACCATTTCACTATGAGAGAACCAATGACTTCTTGTTTGGTTCTCTGTGGCAAGGGAATCATGGTTTCAAAGTCAGTTACTCTGCTGTAGCTGAGTCATAACCCCATCCAAAATTTAAATCATTAACCCAGCCCTTATTACTGGTAATATATACTGAGATTCATGTGAGCAGTGCACTATAAAGCTGGATTTCTGTAGGGCTGCGTGTCTTGAAGGACGATATGGAGGTACGAGGGGCAGTTGTGGTGCTGTGTAGGGGAGAAGGATGAATCTGTCATGAATTCAGGACAAAGCATCTGTATTTTGAGGCAGTGCCTTTTTCTCTCTCTTTCATTTGCTCTCATGACCTTGTGAGGTAACAGTGCATTACTACTATAGTAAATATTAAACTTCTTAGGGAAGTGCTATATTCCTATTTACCCCTGGGAACTGAAGCTCAGAAAAAATTACAAAGTTGAGCAATGTATATGCCCTTCTCCAATCTTTTCTTTTGACCCAAAATGAGAATCAGAAGGTGGTCTAGAATAGAAATCCTGGAAGCTGTAGAGAATATTATGGCAAAGGAAAACGTAACTTCAAAGCAATCTTTCTATGTTTAGCTCTTAGCTAACCCATATGTCATGAGTCAATGCAAACACACTTTGTTCTGTAATTTGAAGGAAACTGCATCTGTGTTACAGGGAATATTATCTGCCTTGAAATCTCTGGTTTTCTGACAGATAATCAAATAAACAAACAAAATGACTGAAAATAAAGGGATTACAGAAGTGATCTTGCTACTGGTAACTGGTAATTGTTAATTGAAGCATAGCAGTTCTATTAATATCACACATAAAAGATAGAAAAAAGTAATATAATTTTTGAAATACAAAAAGCTCTTTTGGCAAAATTAAATGCTACGATCTTCTAAGCTATTTATCCTGTGACTGCTGAATAAGATGATGTGAAGCTTTCAAGTATGAAAAGAAGTATGCAGCAGGAAAGAAAATGCTATTAATATCCACTCAGTATGATTCCGATAGGAACTATCAGGTTTCAACCAAATCTTGAGAAAAGCTACTCAAATTTGCAATTATCCTTACATGTTCAAAGAGTTGCTGCAGGGGTTTCAGCAACACGATACCAAAAATTAAGGAGGCATGTGATGTAACTTGCACAATGTTTTTCCAAATGTAAACTTTTGTGTCAGCTGATTTTGGTTTTTCTTCATATATTCTCTGAGCCTTAGAAATAGACTACACCTAGAGTTTATCATTAGAATGTCTGTGTGTCTTTTTTTATTTAGCTGTGCATTTGAGTTAAAACTATACCAGCTTTGTTCTTGTGGTTTGTATTGTCACTAAAATCCCTTGATCAAAATCCAAATTCCTATTATGTTGTTATGCACTGGTTTTTTGAGGAAGTCAAGAACTAAATGAGTGACACTCTCATGAAACTGCTTGAACACTGTGGATTAAAAAGCCTGATTTATTCGTTAAAAAGAGAAGACTGTTCTGACAGACCTTGTCCAAATCTCTTAATTTTATGCTATATGCAGGCTTGGAGGATAGGTTAGAAAACAAAACAATAGACTTGCATGAATTATGGGAAAAAGTATTTGTAAAATTAATGTGAAAAAATACTCTGAGAAGTTCAAAAGCTTTTAGTTCTGCAAATGTTTCTTGGTGGAGTTTTGTTATTATGATTACTGATTCTTTTCATATAAGTATCAGGCACTTTGCTATGGAACAAAGACATGAACTCTCAACAGACTGCAATCTAAAATCCAAAAAAATATCAGATAATATGATCACTGAGGACAAGGGTCAGAGGTCAGGTGTTTGGATTGAAGTTGCGGAATTGGGACCAATTTGAACCCTGGCAGATGTAACAGAGGGTAAAATAAAAGAATAAAAATCCCTTCCTGCTCCCTTGTCTCCTCCATACAGATATAGCAGGAAGTCTTGGAGCAGTAGAGCATGAATGAAAACAAAAAAAGAGATTACTTGGTCACAAAGGAGAGGCTAGTGTCAAGCAACAAAAAGAGTGTTGGTAAAAAAGTATCTTATAAACATTACAACAAACAAACAGCAATTTAGAAGATATTTTGAACAGAGAAAAAGCAGCAGTGGGAGAATATTTAGTCAAATTGATAGGCAACATTCTTCACTTGTGCTGGGCCATGAATGAAGAATCAGAATCCACTTACCAGGGAATTTTTTAAAAGCAAATAGTCTTTTAAAATTATTAAGACATTTAGCAGGATTTTCACAAGATGAAAACATTTGCCTAGTGAAAACGATCTGCCCTATTTGTTCTTACCAGGCACAAGGGACATATTTTTCTTTACAGTATATTTTCAATAGTGAAATTAATGCCTAATTGCATATGATTGATTTTATCCTCCCAAGTTACAAAAGGCACTAAGGACAGGCATGGCAGGCTGATCTCTATCAGTCTTCTCTGTGACTGTGGGCATTCCTGTAATGATGCATGGATAAGCAGCTGCAGCTCAGTTACAGCTCAATTAGATGTCACCATTAATCTAAACTCGGAAAACAGGTTATCAGCTGTAGCAATTTTTAATGGTGAGAGTTAGTATAAAACACTTTAATTATATTTTGTTCTGTCATATATACCAATTAGCAACCACGTACAGATACACAAGCACTTAGAGAGCATAAAAAACACAAGATGCTTCACAGTATGTCATTCATGCATATGAAAATACTAGGTTTGTCTTTGGGTCAAGTGTCACTGTGACTTCCTCTGAAAACAGGGAAATATACTCCCACCAAACAGTGTAAATAACAAATGCCCCCCTTACCCACTCCTTCATCTTAGCTTTTATATCTGAGCAGATGTAATATGGCATGGAATATGATTTTGGGTCAGCTGTCCTGGTTGTGCCACCTTCCCAGATTTTGCGTGTTCCCAGCCTGCTCATGTCAGGGCAGAATGTTGAAGAGGGAGGCTGGTGCTGTGGGAGCACTGCCCCGCAGCAGCCAAAACTCTGATGTGTTACCAACACCTTCCTTGCCATCAAAACACAGCACAGCTCTGTGAGGGCTGCTATGGGGAAAGTTGCCTCCATCCCAGACCCAATTTGCCTCTTGGATACCAAACCTGCTCTCTGCAGTTTTGCAACCCTTTTGCCCTAGCTATTCTGTTTGCCCCAGGTGCTGTTTCTCAGGGCTGAGAGACGCAACAAACACGCCCGTGCTGTATGCACGCTCTTCGCAGCTTCTCTGATATTGACCCAGAGAACAAATACTTAACGTCTGAACGCACCTAATAACACCTATATTTTGGATGGCATGCTGACTTGGTGATGTGGGGCCTCCTCTCTGTATTCTTCTCACACAGCATTGCTCTGTGGTACCTTACCAGACTCTCCAACTGCACTCATAGATGCATCACTGAATTTTTAAAATTCTGTTCACACCATCCACTTAGAGTGTGTTTCCGTGGTACTGCCAAGGAGAGCAGTCTGGAGAAAACTCTGTATGTCACTGAGGTTTGAGAGAGTTTAGCCAGAATTTCTGGGAAACAATAAGGCTCTGTTAAAAAGGGGCTTGAGATGTGAATTTCACTCAGTCACACTGGTAGACCTCAGCTGAAAATAAGCTGAAAAGTCCCTTCCTGAGCCTAATTAAATAAGTATAACATTAAAGAACTCACCACATGCCTACAGTGAATACAAACACACACAAGCGTATGTATGTGTGTGTGCATATATATATATCTATGTGCTCCATCCTGACAGTGTTACAAAATATTTTTGGAACAGTGGAAAAACATATCAAGCCCAACACCCCATTAATGTCTGTTCTGACAAATATTTACTATTAAATTCAGTAGAGAGATGAATGAGTGAAATTTCCTCTCCTGTGTCTTGGTAGAGGTCAAATTACATGATGTAGAAGCCCCACTTGGTCTTAAAATATATGACAATCTCAGTAGGCTTAGACTGACTTAGATCACCTGAGGATTTTGTCCCTCTGCCTTTGTTAGAACTAAGCAAATGAAATTTGCCACAAGGAATTCTTTTTAATTTCTGCTCCCTCCTCCCTTCTTTCCATGCTTGTGACAATTCAGAAGACGACTTGCTATGTTTTTCGGATTTATTCTGTACTCAGAGATAGTCATCCTGTGAGTAATTCCTGGGCTGGCCCTGCCTTGCTGCATGATAGGCATTTGCTATTCAGAAGTAGACTGGAGTAGCTGGCCACTTAAATCACACGATGAATGCAAGCTGCAAGCCCTTGCAAGACAATGCATGCTCCAGAGAGACTTGTTAGGGCAGGACAGCCATTTCTGAGAACAGCCCATGGCCACAGCCTGAAGCAGTCGAATTTCCTGCGCCCTTCCTGGGTCTGTCCCTGAGGAGCCAGGGTGGTAGCAGGGCCCATGTTTTGGAGTGGGAGAAACATGTCTCCCATGCTCTCCCTGCAAATGCCCAGATGTGCTACATCAAGGAGATAAATGCCACACCAGATGGCAGAACGCTGGAGCAGTCTGGATCAGGCTTTCTTGACGCAGAGATTGGAATTAGCTGGAGAGTGGATTGAGAGTCAGAATTAAGTGGCAGTAAGATGGCAGAGCACTGAAATTACAGAGTGCCTGATACTGGACAAGGAATACCAGTCAGACCTGGCAGAAGCAGGGATCTGGAAGGAGGGAGAAAAATTACAACTGTCTGAAGAGGGTGGATGGAGGGAGGGACTGGCTGGTTAGGGTCTGAGAGCCTGGGAGGAAGACAGGCAATGGCCTGAGGCAGGAGATGGTCTTGAAGTGATCACTTCTTAAAGCAACTCAGATGGCATTAATGCAAGTTTGTTACCCTCTATCAAAGTGGGGGTGGAAGGTGTGATACTGAAATGAACTATGTATGCAGCTCTGGGAAAGATTATTGTCCCTTGGATGTTGTTGCAGAATGAGCAGAAACTAAAAGGAAAGCATCAACACAATGGAAAAAATGAAGAAAGTTGTTTGTTAGACTTGTAATCTACTAAGGCAGGTATAAATGACCATGTAGCAGCTTACAACAGCAAGGAACTTACTCAGGAACGTCACCAATAGATTAGGAGAACATGTCATTTCCTGTTCAAGTGAATTATGTCAATGTGTTTTTCTCACCAGTGTCACTTAAAAAAGTGCATTTTTTTCTAAATCGATATTCTGTCCAAACACTTTTTTTTTTTCTGCTTTCTTGCCTTGACTTTAATTCAGTGTTTGTATTCCACTTGCCGTTTCAGCTGGAAGTGTGCAGCAACCTTGATGAAAGAAGTTTGCTCTCTGTGTGCACCCTCATGTGCACCCACGGAGATTGCCACTCCACACACACCCTGGGACACAATGGTTTTACGCACAGGATGCTCTGCCTGAGGAGGGCAGGTCACACAGCCCTGGCTTTGGCAGCATCAGCTTCAGGGGACATTTTAAGGAATAGGTTAGCCGCTATCAGTCAAAGTCAAGTATCCTGGAAAAGGAAATCATAGTCCCTAGTTTTGCATCAGGAAGGAATCTCCCATCCTGAGGAAGAAAGATTAGCTTAACTGTGTGTGCTATTGCTCAGGAACAACTTCCCAAATTACAATGCATGAAAAGATCCTAATTTAGTACATTATGGGAGTAAGAGGACAGGGCTGCCTGCAGATTAAAGCTCACATTCATTATTGTTATTAAGTAGTCTAATTTTAGAACCCCAACCCCCCCCTCCCCCATTTTACATGAATCAAAAGCACAGCAATATTAAAATACATTAAGCAGAAATTTGAATAATAAAGGTCATATCTGCTTATGTCTCAGAAATAATAATATGGTGTAATGACAATATGTGATTAAATATGAAACTGTTCTGTGTTGACAGAGCTGGAAACTAACTACATTTTATTATATCTTCATTAGATAAACACATACATACATGATAACAGACCATGTACATTGGACCTCAATTTAAAGGAAAATTTGTTGACTGGTGATTCTTGCAGTCGTGGGTGATGCTGGTAGGTAAGAATCAGCACCCAAATGCTCCTTAACAAGTTGGAAAATCTTAGGAAAATGAGGCTGGAAAATTTTTTAACAGAAAACAGAAGCAGGGGGTAGTATGGAAGAAAGTTCATTGCGTATGAAAATTGCTGGTCACCAAAAATAGGAACAGTGCAAAGTGAAAGAGGACACAAAACTTATTTATATTTTAGTCCATTGAGTCTTATCTTTGTAAGAACAATAATTAGGTTGTACTTCCCCTTCACCAAATCTCTCTTCATTCAAAAATGATCATCTATTTGGTTGAACTAAAAATGAACTGACTGAATAAAGACTAAGGTCATGAAACGTACATCAAATGCAACCTGTGCTGCTGCAGGACTTCCCTTGTGCTCCCTTCCCATCATGGATAATTCTTCAGAGATGGGCTGAAAAAAGAGATCAGGCTGACATGAATGGGCACACACCAGCGGTCAAAGGGCGAGAATATTTCCTTACCAGGTTTTTGGCGTGGTTTTTTTTAAAATTTTTTAATCAAGCTATTTTTCAGCTAAGACCCTGCCTGAGTTACATGTCCAGAGAAGCCACTGTAGTTCCAACTCGGACAGACTGGCAAAGTCTGGCATAATGAGGCACAACCATGCACACAGGGGACCATGACACCCACTGTATGTATGGCCAAGCCTGAGGGTAGGCAAGCTCTTCAAGGGAAGTCTTTCAGGAAAGAGGTCACTGCACCCTATTCAAAAGATTTTACTTTGCCAATAGCTCCCAGAAAGGCAAGAACTAGCATTAACAATGGATTATACACCTGCCTACAATGTGCATTTCCTAAAGAGCCAGCATCCTTGTTTCCACACTGAAGTTTCAGTTTCCTAGCATTATCCTTCTGACGAATAGGCACTGGTCACAGAAGTAAAGAACCAGACCACTTGCCTGATGTCTTACTCTGTTCCCAGTGTGTGTTTATTACACTGCAAAAGGTCAGCACTCTCCTCCTTGGGTTCCAGTCCCTTGTCTATAAAACATGAGCAATAATCATAAAGTGTCCTTCTTCCTACACCCTTCCCTCACTACCTATTCACGTAGTAATCTCTGCCAAGCGGTCTGTTACACATATCTTT
Organism: Acanthornis magna; assembly: GCA_036785705.1. Taxonomy (NCBI): domain Eukaryota; kingdom Metazoa; phylum Chordata; class Aves; order Passeriformes; family Acanthizidae; genus Acanthornis; species Acanthornis magna. Next base: position 3,298,669 of record JAWUZG010000236.1, on the reverse strand, counting down.
AGAGAAATAAGTACAAAGGGTCCCTGATGTTGGCCAGAGCTGTCTCAACATAAATAAAATATTAGATTTCTGAAGATGTTCCCTCACATCTATTGAGATAAAACACACTATGAAGCAACATCCAGAGGCATTCAAGGCCAGGAATACACTCTCCTTTTGCTGGATAAATGGCATTTTTTTCGATGTGAGTTCAAAATCTCTTGTACAGTCTCCCTTTAATTTCAGAAATTGTATTTTCTTTCTTCATAATTAGCAAATGTTAGGACAAGAACTTTAAGATGGAAGGTATATACCTAATGCTTGTAACAGAGCCAATGGCTATTAGGGTTGTCCGATTAAAGAAGCCATAGCTCTTGATGATAAATTGCTACAAGTCTGAGATAAGGCAAAGGCACCTCCAAAGAAATTTTTCATGTCAGGGAAGGGGAAGCAAGTTTGAGAGTGGACATTAAGGATTATTATTGGATACTCTTTTTGACCAATGGTACAGGAAATTCACAAATTGTTTTTCATCTGTATGCAGTAAGTTAAATCAGCGGGATCTGATAGGAAATAGATGCATGGGAATTTGGCTCAAAATTGTTAAAATAAAACAAAACCAGGAAGTACTTTTACTACAGGTGACATCACAATATGATACCTATGTGTGAAAGCAAAAATGAGAAAATGAATGGAGTAGCTAAATACTGCGCCATTATTTAGTGCAATGTCATTGAAAATATGCTTTCTGCTACATCACCTTTGGAACAAACACATATTTTACATAAACGAAAAAGAAAGAACTGGATTAAAACTAGCCTGTAAGATGGAAAGAGGAAAAAATCTGATCGAGCTGATGATGTTGCAAGTTGTAAGAAAGTAAAAGCCCGGTTTCTATCATAAAGCCTTAAAATTCTGAATTTGTGCTGAACTGGATCAGAAATCCCTTAGAGAGATGAATGAAGGGGGCAGAAAAGGGCATATCTCAGAGACTATTTCTTATGGTTTCATGCATCATTCATTTTCCCAAAAGACATAGGTAAGAAATACAGTCCCTTGTGTGAATAGCTCTGTATGGAGTTAGCTTCTCCTCTGCATTGCATAATCACTTATACCTTAATAAAATGTGTCCAGGTTTGTGTACAAGACCAAAAAAATGCAAGATCTCTGTCTCGCTAATGGCAGCCTCTTATGAGTGCTTTGGAAAGTCCTGAACAAAGCAAAGCAAGTGATAACCAGGTTCTTGTCATGAAAACATCACGTCAGGTGGTGAAAAGTCATGTAGACATATTTAATTTCATCTGTGCAGAATGAAATGCTGCAGAAGTATTATTTATCCTGCTGGCTCACTTGAGGTACCTTCTACGAGCTGTTGCAAGTGTCTGGGATTGGGTGTTTCTCATGCTGATAATTTTTCAATAAATTGAAATTATTTTTATTGTGTGACAATAGAGATGAGAAGGGACTTTTGGAGGCCCAGTTGTCCTCTAATATCAGCGTCAAATTAAATAAGACTGTTCAAAGCCTTGTCTAGATGAGCGTTCTGAACGTCTTGATACAGTGCATTGGGCAAAACAAAGGAAAAATGAAGCTATATTTGCGGTAAAAAAGAAATCAGAATTAGAAAATAAATATTTTTCTTGGTTCATAATTAGATAATGTCTGTGTTAGTATGCACTTGGACCAGTTCTATAGATAATGCATTTCAGCTGTAAATGAAAATATTTTAACATGCAGTCCACTACTGCGTATGCACTAATTGCCTAAATGGATATGCTATGTACCTCAGTATGTCTACATCTTTCCATAACCAAATGTTTTTTTAATTTTTACTGTGTTTGAGTCTGTTCTTTAGCTAAGATTTTTAAGAAGAGGAAAAAAAAGGAATGCCTGTCTGGAGTATCTCATTCAAGGAGGTCATTATTCTAAGAGGCAGTGGGGCACAAGCCCTGGTCAAGCCTTTCACTAGTAAAAATTCTGAAGAATTTCAGTCTTGTCTCCCTGGAAAGCTGCTGAAAGAAATGCAGCCAAAATGTGTCCCAAACAAATGAAAGGTGATTTTTTTTCTGCAAAATTCAGATAATTTATGAATAAATCAGTGAATACTTAAGGGTTTGGAAGAGAAATAATTCAATAAATTAGAATAAAAAAATGCTTTGAATAGGAACTATTTGGTTCAGAAATAGCTTTGCTTTAGATGAGATTTAAGAGGCTTAAATTTTAGTCTTTCACTTCAGCTGACACTGCATTTTATTAATCAAAACCAATATTCATTATATTTGGACAATGTCTAAGCTGTAATATTTTAAAAGAGTACAATGTTTTTTATCAGAACTCCTGTAATAAAATGCATTATTGATCTTCTTCAGCTTTACATATAATATAACGTAGCTTAAAAAATAATTTTCTAGGTTGTTTTCTCTTTTTGAGCTGAAATTGTTGTGACAAAATGATCTCCTTTTCTGGGTAGCTGTCCATTGACTATTTCTAAGTGTATCTAGCACACCCTGGTAAGGCACATCGCTCATATAAACCTCCCCTGTCTGTGACAATTGGAAATAGAATTAAGTAGCAGCAGGAATCCCAACATCATCAAGCTCTATGAAAACTAATTTCTGTATCTGCAATTTGTTCTTACTTCTAGTGACAAGTGAGCGATGTCCTGCGTGTTCAACCTGTTACCAAGTGTCGCTCAACTGGAATGAAATGCTTGTCTGAGCAGAGAGCTCAAGCAATAAAAATCCATCCCCCTTGAGCTGCACTTAACCCACAACTAAAATTATGTGGGATTTAGGTGGCACATGGGCCTTGTGACCAGTGATGGACTGCATTGCTAAAGGAGCTGAAAAGGCCAGAGTTTTCTGAGGAAAAGTCTCCATGACGACTTTTTGTTGTTGTTGTCGTTGTTGTTGTAGTTTTTATTTTAATGCTATTTTGTTCCCTGCTGCTTTCACCAGGGAAACAGGACCTATGTAACCACTTTGCCTTTTTACTCTCCTGGCATTCTTTCACTACTTACTGGCAGCTCTGAACCCATTAGCCAATTTCTATCAAACAGTCAGGCATCTGAGTTACAACATGTAAATTACCACAAGTTTCCAGAAAGTCAGTGACAGAGTTTTCTCAGTTTGGGCTTGGTTGCTCATTCTTCTTTCTTCCTCTTTCTCATTTTCTTGCACTCTCAATTAGTAAAACAGCCAGACAACATGCTTAATAGCACAAGTCAGCAAATGCAGATACCTGTAAATTAAGTGTGAGCCTTCCTGTCGATTTGGCAAGCAAGCAGGCAGGAGAGCTGTAGCTGGGTGTAATGTGATTTACATCAGGAAAGGGCACAGTAGGGACACTCTGCAGTGAAGAGCAGCTCCACTGGTTCAGAAAGAACAAGCAAAGATTGAATGAGGAAATTTTCACATTAAAGTGCTGCATCTCCTACAGGAATTGATTGCACCATAATATGTATTCAGAAAACAGGTTCTTGTTATTGTATGGGGATTTGGAGCATTTATACAGGATCTGCTGTAATGACAGAACTGATTTGTGTCAGCAGAGTTATGGTATTGGCCTCAGGATGGATCCTAATTTCTGCTGCTCTCTGAGCGTGATGACCCATGGGTGGTTCCCAAGTTGCACATGGGACAAAGATTTACAGTGCCAGCCACTGTACCCATGTATTTAATAACCATGAGACAGTGAGAAGCTGAGAATGAGTCACAGCAGCAGAAGCGTTGTCATTAATAAACAGTTGAAGGGCACTGTGGTGAAAGTACAGTTTTTGCCCTGCATTCTTAACTGTAAAGAATAAGCAATGAATTCACCACAATGCTTGCATGTGGATTTTCACTCATCAAATTCCTTGTTCAGAAGATCATCCCTCTTTCAACACATTTTTTTCCATCCTCAGTGGATGGTTTGTTCTTATTTTTCAAGAAGAAAACAGGCTGATTCCAAGCAGAGCCTCCTGTTCCTGGTATGGATTTGTCCATAAAGGTGTAGTCTTCATGCCCATGAATCAAGCACTGTTCACTTATTACTCCAAAGCACAAGTGGGGCAAAATTAAGCTAAGCTAAGCTCTCTTCTCCTCATGCATCTGGTGAACTAGCACATGAATTTGCAGAAAAAAATTACATATATGATCTACCTGTGTTTTTGTGATAATCAATTTTCTTTTCATCAGCTGTATCAAAAAAGATGGTGGATGTCAGTGTTTCAGTTGAAGGTTCTATTGCTGACCACCAAACCTGCACTGATGATGAATACCCACTCTATAAACCCTGCAAAAATGAATATATTGCATAATTTTCTTTGTAGCTTGAATAAAATGGCTAAAATAATTCAATACCTCACCCACAATAAAAATTTATCAGAATTACTACCTTTTTCCCTTCCCATCTAGACATTTTACAGGTTCTTTGCACCTTTCGACTCAGTTCCCCACAAATTCAAAATGTAATGTTATATAAATCTTTTTCAGCAGGTGATGTTTTCGGTATTTCATTTCACTCATAACTGCACTAAAAGCATAAGAACACAGGGCTTCATAACCCTCAAAATATCTACCTGAAGGAGCTGAAAGTTGACAGGTTGGCTACCTGCACAGAGCATGGGGCATTATTTGTGCCCTATATACCAGTGTGCCCCCATGTATTTCTTTCACTGTATGAGAACGGTATAAATGGTAGGATGGACAGTCTATAGCGAGACAAAGAAATCTAGTCCACAAGAACAGGAAAGCTGCAGAATGTATCAAAGACAGGTGGAAATTCTGATCCTACAGTATTCAGTAACTCTAAAAATATCCTCCACTCAGTACAACAGCAGAGCTTCCTTTCTCTCAGATTAAAGGAAAGGTTTTAAGTTGCTCAGGTAAAAAGAATTAGAGCGATGCTGTCCTAATCAGAGATAAATATCAGCTACTTCTGATCTCCTACATTGTCAGCTAAGTAATGACTCATTTTCTGCATTGTCCTCAGTATGTGAAGGACAACAGGAGAGCAAACCTTATCCACAGGTTCTGGTTACACTTAGGCATTTCCTTCTATCAGAGGCAGGCATTATGAAACACAGTTAGTGCATTCACAAATTAAAAGCAGAAACAGAGTCAGCAATTACAAAGGCTGTTGATACACTTGATTGTCTCATAGCATTTCAAGGCTGTATTCCCTTGATTGGCTAAGACAGGAGTGAGATGATATAAGCAGGTCTGCAGGTCAGTTTCGTGCCTGAAAACTAGTTTTTCTTTTAAGGAGGTCTTCTTTTCTCTCTATTTATACACGATCTGCAACTTTTCCCACAACAGGCAGGGTAGGCTTTTTCAGCAAACTTTTGTTGTCTCACCTGCTTTGGCTGGACTGTCAGCAATTTCCCAATGCTAGTGGTACACATGCAATCCAGCTCATCCTAATTTGACTCAGATAAAGACACAAGTCAGGGTGTCTTCTTTGTCTTGGAACAGGGAGAACCAGAGGGCCTGCATTCATTTTGGTTCTTGGAAAAGTAAAGGAAAGAGATTTGTTGGGCAGCTGCTATAAGGATAGTTACTTAGGGAGATGTGCTACCCATAGAATGCCTTTATGCAGCACTTCCGGTGCCCGAATATGAGAGTAGATTTAGGACTAAAATCCACGGAAAACCACTCCATTGCATATGAATGTCTCACTAGATATTCTTCGTGTTGATTCTTAAAAAGCTGTCCCCAACTGGTAGGAGCCTATCCTACAAGTGGTCCTTCTAAATGGTAAAAGCTAAACTGAGGAGGACTATTTGTTTTTTTTATGATAAATGCTAAGATTTTAACAATTCTTTGACATGCGTTAAATGGCCTGGTTCCACTCCTTCTCACCTAGCTCATTGCCTGGCAAACTGTGTCCTCAACTGACACACTGCCTACATGGGAAGGGAACAGCCCTCACAGGCCTACCTGACTGACCCTTTCACCTTTTGCTCTTGAAATTAGCATGGATGTCATGTTGCCTTCTCAATGGGTTATAATTATTTGATTTCAGTTTTTCCACTGTTTTACTTCATTTAAACTCTGCACTGAGAACTACATATTACATAGACTTTAGTAATCTGATATGGGCACTGTCATTCTTCTGTCCTATTGCATTTTACCCACTGGTTTTAATGCATACCCAGTATAAGATGATTTGTGCCATGGTGTGATTCATTTCAGAAATTCACAGCAAACTGAGCGTACTGTTGAATCCTGTGATGTGAAAGTATGGATGGTTTAAAACTGTGGCTGAAAGCTCTTGCCCATGCTTCTAGAAACTCTTTTATACTGCAAAACAGACAATTTTTAAAAACACAATAATTTCTGAGCCAGTGAGCAAGTGATGCTTTATATACAACCAACTGGAATATGTATTGCTAGCAAGAAAATGGGCAGTGATTATTCGTATGCGAACATCCATTTATTTTCATTTAGATCAGTAAACAATTATTCAGATAACCAATAGTGAGAGCAAGTAAATTTCCACCCAAATAACTTTTGTTTTCACTTGAGAAGAAAAACAAAGGAATTTTGATAGTGCGTGTTGTGTTTGCTGAAGTACTGACCCTGTTTCTGGCTTTAAATGAGGACTTGCAATTAAATAACTTCAGAGGGAGGTATTAGAAAAAAGTTACAAATATAATTGAAAACTCATTTATTTTGGGAACACCCAGAATGGTCAAATAGGAAGTAATGGCTTTGTCCTTCAAGGCTTTGAGTGTTCTTTCTAACACCTTTGCTGCTTCAGGACTGAGCACTGAGACAATACTTGAAGATGGCCTTTCCTGACAGAAGCAATAATCTTGCATAGGTCTAGATAATCTGTTATTTTCCTACCTCTGAAAGTGTCAGGTTTGGTTACTCATGATCCTGGAAGCTGGGCAGGCAATTTGGTGGCATGACCAGAACAGACTGTGAATCCTGAGCTGCTGTCAATTATTTGTAGAGGCAAAATTTTATTTTACCCATTCTAGTTATGCAGCTTGAACATGTTTTTTTCTGTGAGGACTGCTCACTTCATGGAGGGCTACTACAGGCCTTACACAATACAGAAGGACTTCGTTTGAGCTTAATGTGTGTAGGGAAATGAAATTTCATGCAATGCTACTCTTTTTCTGTGCAGAATTGCAGGGTTGGTTGCTGCCAGCCTTCTAATATGTCAACTTACATTCAGGAAAAGCTGTAAACAACTGTATTTAGAGGAATAAGAAGCAGCAAAATAAAACTCCACTTACTTTTTGAAATCTTGTATTTTCTTAATATGCAATGAAAGAAACCTATCAATATCAATTCAGTATCAGATCACATAAAAGGAAGTACCATATCATAGCAAACCAAAGAAAAAATAAATTAGTAAAATATTTCCTGAAAATACTTCTCTTTTCAATGCTTTTCTTATTAAGGTAACAGTTTCCTTGGGGAAAAAAGGCCAATAATAACAAAAAAGGTGTCTGTTAAACTTCTGGGAAAAAACCATATCTAGACCTGCCTTCCTTCTGGCTTTGATGGCATGTATAATTAAGAACAGCAAAGGCTAGGTATTGACAAGAGACTCATTAGAAAAGAAATATGATTAAACCCAAGATTTATTGAAAATGATTCAAAACTTCAGGAAGCTATCTTTAGTGTGTGCAAATTAAGGTCTGCTGTTCTGGTGAATTGACAGGACTGTACCATGCAGCAGAAATACAGAGGCAGAACTCAAAATAGTATCTACCACTGCTCATTCTTACTCTCATTATAACATGGCCTGAGGCCTAGAGGACAACTTTTATATTTCTTCTATTTTTTTTCTTCTCAGACCATAACGAGCTTTGTAGATTTGTGCCATAATGAAAGTGTTTGAAATTGATTTGACTGCTACTGTTACAAAAGTTCCAGATCAAAGAATGCAGCATCCACCCAAAATGGGGTTAAAATGCCTTTTTAAAATGGCTTTGAGTAAGAAATATAACCCCCATTAGGCCCATTGATCCCATCATGTTTATTGTGGCTAACTGTAAATCATTCACAAACTACCAGATGGTGCTGGATGAGTTTGAGAATCATTATTTTGAGGAGTATTCTGTGTTCTGATTTAATTTCAATCTCATTCCAAAATGTTTTTACATTTCTCCTATCACAGTCATGGGCACCCTCCCATGCTAATTTGTAAAATGAATTTTACTGAATACCATCTAATCTTATTGCCATAGTTACAACCAAGAAATCAAAGATTGCTACGCTGAGCTGAAAATAGCTGACTTGATACAAGGAAAGGGGCTGATTCTTATGCAAACCTCTGTACTCAAATACAATTTCTTATTCAAAGAACAATGGAAAGTTTGATCTCTGGGAGCATTACTTTCTACCGTAGTTTAATTCTAGCAGTGACCTGCAAAAAAGATCATATGAAATGCATAAAAGTGATGGGACAAACAGAGCACTGGGTCCAAATTGTTGTCATATGTGCTACTTGCTGATAGGAAAATGAGTAGCAGAAATACTTATTTTGTTAAAGCCCACAGTTGTTAACAACTAAGCTCTTGCTGGCTGGAGCAAAACCTTTCCCTCAAGCCTGCTCTGGAAGATGCTTTAGAGAAGTAGCAGGAAGGGACTGTTTGAAGCCAGGGCTTTTGGCATTTGAGCTGTTGCTCTTTTCTGTGCTATCTCTTTATACTTTCAGATATCACAGGCATTTTTTTGTGTTATGTATACAAGATGCAAAATTTTTATCACTTATTACTTCAAATACCCTTGACTCAAATGGGGAAATTGTTAGAGATATATGGACAAAATGCTCCATATCTCTGGAATTTGTCCTCTGTGCAAGGACTTTCTGAAGTGACTCTGTTTGGTAATCCCAGGGTACAGAGAAAGGATCTTGTACTGGGGCAGTATCTCATATGAGAGTTGCAACTCCTGAATCCACCAAAGACCCTCCCACCCCAACTCTACACAGACATAAATGAGTCTTATGACTTTTGTCTGTGCTAGAAAAGTAAAAGTATGATGGTGGAAGAAAACAGAGGGAGAAGAGAGAAGGGCTTACGAGAAAAGAAAATGCAGAGAAGACAATCAAATCCAACTGCGAGTAAAAAGAGAGAAGAAAAGGGAGAAGTCCAAAAGAGATATTAAAGTGATAGAGAAAACAAAATAAAAACAAACAGCTGAAGGCAATCAGCATTTTCAGAAAATGAGGGGGAGTGTGTAATAAACATGAGGCAGAGTAATAACGAAAAACCCTCAATCCACCCAACAGTTGGAAGAAGGAAAATAGACTTTAGGTTGCTCCTACAGAGATAGAATTTAAAATCTATTAACGTTGCCATATGTAGGATGCTATGTATTTTTTTCTGGGTGAAAGAAATCCCATTTTGTTGAATGGAATCTGACAAATACGTAAAATGTTACACGTTCTAATATGCTGCTTTACTCATGAACAGGAAAGAAAATTTTACACTTAGTCCTGCAAACAGGGAAAGCTGGAGGAATACTAGCCTTCTGAAAGGACCTTACAAGGTCAAGTTCCATCTATTACAACTTCATTGGTCTTTGACAATACTTCTGGCCTCCCCAACACTCTTTTGATCCACTCCTTTCTAGGTTTTTTTTGCCAGACCAACACCAATCCTCTTGATGCCTCTCAAACATGGCAGCTGAAAAAGAAGAAACATTTAATCTGTGTATTTTAATGTAGTGTGATACCACTTATGACAGCAGGATCTGCACTGCATAAATATTAAGTTAAATCACGTCTTTGAACATAGAATAGCTCATACAGCATCTGTCCCCTTCAGAACTGTCTAATAAACCTCTTGCTACTGTTTCCTGTAACCTGAGATGTTAGATCACTTGCTGACCTCAGAGGATGAACAGTAATCATGACTGCAGCCATTCAGCATTCAGGCAGTTGCTCCACATATTCCCAGTGAAGAACGATAGAATTCAACCATACATTGACCTCAACTACCCAAAACCATCCCCATAAGACGCAGTTAAGCAAAGATTTTATTTTATTAGGAAACTTGGGTTTTTTTTGTTCATGGGTGGTAATACTCCTTCTTGTGTACACGTCTAGAAGTGAAGGGGGTGATGTGTATGTCTCAGACACTGACAGCCAGACAGCTGTGGAGCCCAACAAGTATTGATGGAAATAACATCTTGTGAGAGAAAGCAGGATGTGGCTGGAGAAAGGGCCATAGGGAGGTAGGGCAGCACTTTTCTGGGACCAATATCCTTGCTCTGGATCCTGGACAAAAGCACAGCACAGTACAGTGCAAGTGTAGGAATGAGTTCGAGAAGGGGACATGGACTGTGGACCACAGGCTGATGCACTTAGGGGGGATCAAGGCCACTGGAGACCCCCGAAGCCCTCAGAACCATTTCCACACAGGTCTAGAAGAAAGGACTGCTATGGTAACTCATTTGCATACAAAGCAAGAAACTTATCTCCAGTATGGTTAAAACTTGTCTATAAAAAGGTACCCACACGAAGCCTAGGCATGTGTACAGCTCAAAACTCTGGACACCCCATCAGCTAGATCGATGTTTCTTCCTTTCTTTCTCTCCCCCATCTTTAATTTCTGTCTCTCTCCATCTTCTGTTTCACACCACCTCTTTATCCAAAACCCACTGCCATGTGCTTATATAGGAGGCCAGGGTCTAACTTACATCAATTTCTATGACAAGTGTGTTATTTACTAATAAAATTTGTAAGTTTATGCAGATCCTCTGACTTTTGTTGATCCTTCTAACAACAAGCATCTCTTAATCTTGGGTTCTCCCTTCCCCTAAAGGGTGCTCTGGAGCTCAGAGATTGATATGATATTGCATATCTGTCGCATATCTGTTGTTGGTAGAGTACGGACTTTGTTCAAATGTTTGTTCAAGTGCTTTGTTGTTTGTTCAGTTGTTTGATTGAAATTTTTTTAGAATTCAGTATTACTGAATCCAAGTCTTGCCTGTCTTCTGCTGTTCTGATGGTTGTGTTTGCTTAAAGGAAAACCTCTTCGGAGACTTTAAGTCTGTGTGGCTTGCTGTGTAAACCAACTGGATATTTTTGACTGGGAAACAATTAACCTAAGAGGAACACTTGGTTGTCTACAAGTAATAGCTAATATTTTCAATAGAGACATTTAAGACCCTCTTGAAATTTTGTGTACATGAGTTGCTGTGTAGGACTTTTTAGCACTCTGATAATAGAAACAGTTAAAAAGCACTATGTGCCAAAAACCTCAAGACAACATTCTGTGTAACTGCAATTTTGTTCAGGGAGTTTCACTCAGCTGAGATGGGTTTATGGTGCAACGTGAACAAATGATGGCCATTTCACTGTTTCAGTAGCAGCACTTGTGCTCCATTTAGTTTATCCTGAAATTTTATCTCCGTTATTGCTAACACCAAACACAAGTATTTGTGTAAGGATACAATAATGAGAAGCTTCAGGATGATTCCGGCAGTAGCCACTACATCACATTATTTCTTTTCTTTCTGTTTTTAGCTGAACTGGTCAAGCTATTCTGAGTTCAGTTCAAACATCAATCCACCCTCCCTGCATAATCTGCAGCTGATACACTGGTGAGATAGCTGTCATTTTGAGTAAACAGATTTTGCATCCAGTCATTGTTCTTACTCATTTCAGGGAGGCATTACAGCAAGTGACATTGGGCTGTAACAGTGTTCTTTTATTTTGCTGTTTATATAATCAAGTGTCAACTTGTTTTCAGTTCAGAAATTGTCAAGAGTTCTAAGTATTTCAGAGATATTTCCTCTTACCTAACAAACAAAGGTTCTTGGTAAATGCCTGAGTTTTGAAATAGGTATGTTCTTTCCATGCCTTCTGAAATTGTGGTTATTGAATTAAAAGAAAATATCAGAGGCTAGCGAGCTGACAAACTTAAGGTCAGTTTCTGGTTAAATTTCAAGATGACATGATGGTCAAGGAACAGAAGGAAGATAACAGTCGTAAGAACTACAAGAACAGTCAAGTATTTTGCCTACAGAAATACTGAGAAAACAACAAGAACTTTTGGGAGACAGTTGTGGCTCTGTAAATACTTGATGTTTGTTGGGTTTCTTTGAAAAAAGGAGAGTTCTTATTTCAGAAGGGCAGGATAAAAGCAAGATTCAGGGGACACTTTCTCTCATTATGGGACACCATATTGGGGATACTTGCCTTACTGTCTAGCACTTGTGCATCCCTTCAAAGTACTCAGACTAGGTGTTCATCAATCATATAATGAAAATACGTAACTACTTTGAGGATTTTTTGCAACTAATCTCATTTTTCACAGATTTCTTCCTTAGGTGTTCATTGGATTTTTAATTAAAAAAAAAAAAAAAGCTACTTTTATTCTGAAAGAGGTGCGTGCGGAAGGTTCTTATATTTAGCAGCACACCTTTTCAAGGAGTCAGAGTCAAGAGAAGTCTCAGACACAAAATTTTTTTAAGAGATGATATAACTGGCTTTCAGTTAAATTTTAGTATTTTTGCTCATACTACATTTTTCTGCCGTCACAATCTTAATAATCACTTAATGCTTACTTTTTAAAAAGGTGTTGATTTAGATGCCTCTAGTCAAATGTAGTAATCTTTTCCATTTTCCATCAATCAAAACTTTCCAAATACTTTTCTTGTTGTGACTGAATTGTGTACATAAATCTATTCCAAAAATTCAGCTTCTTTGAATCTGCAGCAATCATGCCAATAGAACTGTTGGAATGTCTCCAGATGGTAAATGCTAAAGAACCTTATGTCAGGTTGATGTGCCTTTTTTTTTTTTTTTTTTTTTTCTTTTAATGAATATGAATACTTGCTGCATAAAATGGTCTGAGTAATCTAAGGCTTTCTGAACATCTTCTGTACCATCCATTCTGCTCTAGCCATGTCAAGTACACCATGGCACTCCTGTAGACATTAATGGCATAGCACTATAAAGGATGTTCCTAAGTACTTTCAATTCTCTGTGATATAGTAATTAACAGTTTTGAAGAGAGATGAGCAGATGTGTTGGGGACTTACCCAAATGCTTATTTAACCAAAGAAGAAAAATTGCTTTTGATTTATATAGGTATTGGATGAAACCTTTAATAAATGCTAATGGAAAATGAATAGCAGCTAAGTCTATTAAGATTTGCTTTGCTTTCTTTATATGATTAGAAGGAGATTTGCTCTGCCAGCAATAGAAATCCAGGCACAGGAAACCCAGATAGTGCTATGCTGCCACATGTAGGGACTTCAACAGATGAATACAGTGTTGCCAAAAACATACATCTGCCCAAACTGAGAAAGCATGTTAAACAGAATATATCCACAGCAGTGAAATGCTGATGAGAAGGAATCTGTGTCGAAACAGCATTTCACAGGACAATGGAAAGTGAGAAGTAATTTCATGAAACCACTTCTATTTGCAGTGACATATCCTGGTTTTGCTGTTGTGTTACCTACTTCCTGTAAATACGTGTTTACTGCCGTCCTTCCAGAGTGAAAGAGAAAGGTCACACAAGACACTGAACACTTTTTATCCTATTAGTTCTTCTGTGGAAATAGAGTAAAACAGATCAAAGGTACATAAGCATGAGTGTTTGAGGGGTGCTCAGGGAACTTAGGGGAGAGCAGGTGTTGGCTGCACCAGGCACATTAGAAAGCTCATTTGTGCATTTGACATCTCCCCATATTATGAAATATATGGACACTTTTTCAGGATTTAGTATTGCTTTACTTAGAGGAGTGATGAATTATTTGAACAGTAGTGGAACTCACTGAACTTCAAAGTGGAGACAAAATTTTGAAAGGGATGTTATCTTGATCCTCAAGATTTTAGTCAGTCTCTATTAAGGGAGATCAAGGGACAGTTTATTCAGCTTTGGCCTAAACTTTCTCTGACGCATCTAACATTTATCATCACCAACAGGAGACATACGCTGTTAGATGGACCTCAGGGCTGATTTGATATGACAAATGGTGTCCTTTTGTGTATCTATACTGAATAGGAAACTGGATAGGTGAAAAAAAGAAAGACAGCATGTCTGTAAGAGAGCTAAATGAATACCAAAAGAGAAATCATTCTTTAAAGACTCCTTTTCATTTCCAAAGGAATTTAACTCAACCATGTTTGTAATTTTATGTATCTTACACACACTGAAACCTTTGTGAGAAATCTGAGTACACTTACTGAAAAAAAAGGTCAAGTATCATCTCTGGCTTTTCATACATGAAAAATTAGATACAGGAAGACTGCTTACAGAACTGTTTCAAATGCTGACAAAGTGCATACACTTTGACCTGCTGGTTAAATAAGAATGCTGCAACTCATTTATGACCAGCTAAAAATCATCAATACCTCTTGTCATCAACAATTAGTTTCTCTGACTCTGCTATTAGTTCTAATTTACATATACTGAATTGAGATACTCTGCTTTAAAATATGCTCTTGCACTGGATGGAGACAATAAAATCACACTTTTTATGTGGCAATTAAGCTAATTTCTGACAGAGAAAAGAAGATAAGGTGTTCACTGGGGTAAATATTGAAATTTATATAGAGATTTACTGATACAATTAAATATAATTAAATTGATAAATGGTAACATTCACTGTCAGTAAAGGATCTTTTCAACAATTCTGCTATATGCAGAAGAACTTTTTGCTTTAAAATATACATTCCAGGTGGCTGTAATGTTCAAAACAATGTAAGACACTCAAGATGTTCATATTCATATTCCCTGTTTAGATAAAAGGAAGCATGCTGACACTGACTTGTTCTATTAGTCTGCTGGGAGCAACACAGAAATATGAAGGTGTAAACTCAGAACTGTAAGCCGTGCAGAATCAGTACCCTTTGCCTTTTGGTGGCTGTTCATAGATTTTTGAGCACTGCAAAAGCAAGTAATGCAGCTGGTGAAGTGCACTGTTTCAAAGATAATGTCAAAAAGAGACTGTCACTAACAGATGAAGGTGGGTAAGGTTTTGTATAATACCAGGACAGCAGTTAAAACTATCATTTGTTGTTTCTTTGACGACTTGAGGGCAACGTTGAAGAAATTAAAGCAGTTGTGTCCCACTTGGATAAATATTCTGGCAGGTAATTCACTCAAAGAAAAAACCCACTTTGTTGTCAGATGAGGGAAATGCACTGACCAGAGAAGGTGTAACCAGGCTATTGATGACACCACTGAGGTGCTTCTGGTAGGAGTTTGAGAGGCAAATAATGTTTTTTTTCTGTTACCGTATGATTTGAGAGCTAGTCTCATTAGGAGGAAACTGGTTTAAACTTTATATATAACAATTATATAATAATTTTATAACAATTGTCTTTCAGAAATCCTGCTGACTGATCGGAGTGTCAGAGAGTATCTTATCCTTCTTAAGCATTACATTACCTTTGTAGCATAGAGATTAGGAAATCAAGTCCTTTCCATTTCTCTAGCATGGGTATTTTGTTCTGTTTTTCTTAATCCCAGCCCCTTTTTTTTTTTTTAGTGTGCTTTTAACAATAAAGAATTTGGTGCTCCATGGTGTGAAGAATGACTCCTTTGTCTCTTTGCCTCTGTTTTTTTCTCAGGCTGAGCTGCTCACATGTGCTTTCATATGTTGATGAGCTCATGGGCTTGATGACTTAAATAAGGAAAAAAAATGGAATGGGCTGATGAACAAGATTATATAGAAAAATCAAGAGATACAATTTAATTTAAAGCTTCCATCACCAGAGATTATTGGGAAATACTGTTGTTCCTAATGAATTTGCTTAGTATTCATGGGATGTGACATACATTTCCATAGATTATACTCTTGTGAGATATAGCCTCACTTAAATGTTGGCTATTACTATTGAATAAATTTAAGTAAACAGTTTCATCAAGTGGTGAATTCCATCTACTGCCAAGTGTTCAGAGTACGATTGCTATGCTTGACTAACCAGATATTTATCTCTTCTCTACTACAGAAGTGACTGACCTCCTGCATAAACATGTGTAATTTATCTTGGGATTACAGCTAATCAGGAGGCTTCTGCACTCTACTTCTCCCTTATTTTCTTTCTTCCCTAAACGTTTTTCTTAGATATTTTGTCTGTATTAAAAATTATGAGGAAACATAGGACAAATATTTAGGGAGTCTTTGTAAGCAACATTAAAGTGCATATTTACTAAGGTGTTCTCTCTGATTACCACACGTTGCTGCCAGGAATCTGCAGTACATTGCTGGTTCATTGGAGAAACATCACTTGAAAAGCTCCTATAACGTCCTACAGTAAGTCACACAAGTCACGCTAAGGTAATTCTAACTGTTGCCTAAGATCTTGTTTATTTCCTTTTCCTTTTCCCTTTTTTCCTTTTCCTTTTCCCTTTTTTCCTTTTCCCTTTTTTCCTTTTCCTTTTCCCTTTTTTCCTTTTCCTTTTCCTTTCTTTTTCCTTTTCCCTTTTTTCCTTCTTCTCCTTCTCCTTCTCCTTCTCCTTCTCCTTCTCCTTCTCCTTCTCCTTCTCCTTCTCCTTCTCCTTCTCTGTTTCCTTCTCCTTTCCCCCTTTCTTTTTCTCCCTTAAAAGTTATATGTCTGTAGGTGGCTCATACACTAGGATTTACTACACTCTTTTAGAAGTCAGAAGTCACATCATTTTTCTCCCTTGATATGTTTTCCTTTACCTAAAAGCTCCCACAATTTCACCAAGAACATTTCAGTGAAAGACAGGGGTACAGAAGAAGATAAATAGGAGAAAATGGAGAAAGTAACTATAAATGGTCTAACTGTGCACAGGCCTGCTTTTGCTGTCCAAGGACTGTGGAATATTTGCTTCCAAAAGCAACCCAATACTATTTTTGTCGGGTACTTATAGACAGAAATTTTAATTACATAACTTCATGTCTTCATTCTCTGAGTGTTGCCATTCAGGAATTATTAAAAAAGATTCTTCTGTGATTTAAGTCCCCTATTTGAACTATAATGGTGACAATGTTGTGTGTCAAGAACACATTTACTTGTCTATATAGTTAAAATATGCAAAGAATCTATGTCTGTGCTCTGTCAGCCACTGATGCTGAGTGCTCTGTGGAAGAGGTGCAGAGAGGGTGGGAATCTGTTGCTGACTGTCCTAGTGCTGTCAGCAAGAACATTACTATTGCCAAAACGTAATTTAAAATAGGACCATTGTCCGAGCTGCAATTGGTGACATTGTCAACCCGCCTGAACCACCAGTGTCCCAACAAGTTAGCTAGATTTCAAATGATTGAGAAGACCGAGGTACATAAACTGCCCGCCTCAGAAGAAGATGGTGAGAATGGCCCAGCTGACACAATGGAGCTGTTGCAAAGGCATAGGCTACTGAGGCCCTGAAACCACATTAAGGTCAGTTCTGTAGCTCCTTCCCTTATGTTTCGAGACCTGTCTACCACGGCGTAATTTCTTCATGGTATTGTGTAAATAAGAAACACTTGCAGCTATCCCTGATGCACTGTAAAGCATAACAATTATTTTGGGTTTTTTTGGCAATTCCACTGAATTCTTCTTCCTTTTTTTACATATAATTACAGAGGGCCATCATTCACACAAAGCATTTCATTAAGCTGGCTCAGTCCATCAGCAAACATGGATTACTTAGGGCAGGTATTCTCCAGAAACATGCTGGAACAAATTTTCATAGCAATGGTAGTGTCCTCTCATTCTGTCCTTCGAGGAGTTATCAGAGTTATCATGAAGTGTGTTTCATTCAGTGACCCTCAGCTGGAAAAAAATGAACTCTTTTACCTTTCTCAGATTCCTGCTGTAGAGGACCCTGCTGTGAAAGTCGACTTTTAGAGAGGCTGCTTGAAATCAGTAGCCACCAGCATACACTAAACTTTAACACATATCTGTCTCGTCATGGTTGATTGATCTCAGCAGAATAGGGAGTTTCATGAATATGATGTAGGCAAGAAGATATTTGGTAGAATATCCGGTGTTTTTTGCATAAAAAGGATGGTTTTGTAGTCAAAAGCAGCATTGCTGCAGTCATCCATAGCACTTTAATATTTCCCAGGCAGACTTCATTTTGTAAGGAACATTTTTTGTGTGTGTCTGCTTGAGAGGGACATCACAGATAACCATTAAAAGCTGGATATTAAGAAAGCTCATGGCAATTTTTTATTACTGTAAGTTCACCTTGAACCCCTGAATGACTTCAGTTACTTGTGCAAGGAATCTCACATACAGACGGCAGAATAATTGCGGTAAGTAATTCAGATTCCCAAATTCCCATGCTGATGATGAACATGCCAGCGGGATGTGGGGAAATTACTCAGAATAGAAACATATCAACACACACTTTGTCAGGAACAGAAATCCTTATATCTTCAAGTGAAAACTTAGAAGGGTGAAATAGCACATTATCCACACAGGAATAAAAAAAAAAACCCAAACCCAAACCCTGCAACAAATTCACTCATAGAGAAAAAATGCATTGGTCTTACAGAACTCACATAAACAAGCTAGGATATACATCGATGCACACTCTTTTCTAGGCCTTAAATATTGTCTGACAAGCCAGGAATAATTCATATTCGGACGGGAACTTTAATACCAAACTCTTAAATATTAGTCCCTTGATGGGCTTGCACAGACACAATCACTCCCATATCCTGAAGTCACTTTATTAGTGCCATCTTTCTGCAGATATTTATGGATTAAGAATTATAGAGGTGTATAACTCATTTTCAGGTTTGTTCTTACTGATAAAATAACAGTAGATTAGCTTCACTTTTTGCTATATTTTGTTTACATATGGAGTTATGAAGTAAGGACTCAGTGCTGTTTACAGTCAGCATTTACAGCTGACTTTTAATTAACTTTCCTCCATAATGTTAATATAGTTCTTTTGCTGAATAATATTTCTATTCCACAATAGCTGAAAGAACAGCCAGTACAGCAGAGAGGGAAAAAAATGGTCTTTCATTATCAAACCATTATATTTGCAACAGCTCACTGCCAAGAGGCTTTTCAAAGTAGTCAAACAATAAATTAATTAGAATTCCAAAACAGGGCATGAGGGGCCAAACCTTGATCCCACTGAAATCAGTGGCTGATGTATGGAATAGTGCTAATGTTTGGCCCTTAAAACTATTCAAATATCCTTAGTTCAAGCAAAATAACAGACTATTACTGCAAATCTAACTGTCATTAAATTTTCTGTGCTCTTAAATCTTTGTATGAATTGGGGACTAGGTTTTGTTTGAACTGAATACAACTTATATTTGATTTGGAAAATGATTTTTAATGTTGTATTCTCTCCAGGTTGCTATTATTCCCTGGGAACATGGATGCAGCAAGTAAACTCCTATATCCATACATATGTATAAAAACTCCACACATATGTATACATACAGATATATATATGTACACACACTCCCATGGAGACTAGGTAGACAAGTGGATAACAGCCCTACTTCTTATTTCAAAGGTTGTGGGTTCAACATGACTGAGCTCAGTTTTAATTAAACTTTCTATTTGCTCTTCCACAAGCTATGACATAAAAGTCAACCATGGCTAAAAAAAATGTCCATTTGCACTTACAGTTATGTGGAGTCTATTCCTCTGTGCATAATACAGAATAGAAGATCAAGAGCAGTTAGCACAGATGTGTCTTTATCTAAGTGCAAAACCACATCATGCTTAGCAAAACTTAGTTAAGTTTCTGGTTCCTAATCTCTATATTTCTTGAAAAAGAAGAATCTCAGAATTTCCTCTGTATTTTTCTTCACTGTACTGCTGTAAAGCATCTATGGGCCAGAAATGCAGAAAGGAACAATTCATTCGTATCTCTGTTTAAGCCCAGTATTGCTAAACACTGGAATTGCTAAGAGCACCACCACTGACAGGCAGAGTAATTGGGAATTTCTAGTGTTACATGTCTTCGAGAGCAATTTCAAATGACTTGTGTTTCACAGGACATTGTTTTATGGAACATTGGAAAAATAATACTTTTTCTCACAGGTGAATGCTGAAACTCTGTGCATCTTACAGTCTTTGGGAAAGGGCTGGTTCTGTGTCAGATTACAGCAGACAAACAGTGCTGTTCGATCCTGTCTTTAGCTTGTCCAACAGGGATAATAATGACAATAGTAGTGAGTAAGACGGGTGCCAAACATAGTTTGACTTACTGATATGTACATCTTCTACGTATCGTGTCAGGGATACTCAAAACTCATGCCAGCTTTCATGCTTGCTCATATATGAAAGAATGATATATAGGAAAAAAGTAGTGCAGCCAAACACATGTTCTACCTGTGTGTTATTATAAGAATGCATATGAGTAAGGGAAGAAATTACTTGTGGAAATAAAAACTCTTGGTGCTCACAGATTAATATCTGTGGTCTAGGAGAATAGACTTCATTTTACAAGTAAGGTTATAGAGAAGAAAATACTCTGTATCAACAAGGACCAGAAATTACAAGGCACACGCATATCTCATTGCAGAGTATGCCTCAACAGACAGGTGTTTTCTGTGGTTTGAGACATGCTCTCTGTGGAGAAAGCAGCCTGTCAAAAATGATAAAGATGCAATGTATTTGCAACTGCTCAGGAAATTTATGTGTCTCTATGCAGACTGGAGGTGAGGCAAATGAATATTACTCACTTGATTGAGAGAATGAGGTCTGATTCAGAGTACAATTAACCTAAGTTAACATTCAGATAGAGTCTCTCTAGTATGCCTACCACTTCTCTGATTGAAAGAAAACAATCTGACCCAGAATTTATGTGCAAAGAAGATTGAAATTATCAATTTAGCTGTCCTTCTAATAAGCTGTCTTTAAAAGAGTGACTAGTTAAATGGTGAAATTAAATATGCTAAGTCAAAAATAAGAAACTTAAGCTATTGATTGAACCAAGGCCCACAGAATGCAACTGCAGTTTTGAGGAGTCCTGAATAAGGTTTGCATGGCCAATTCCTCATGTTTCTAAGGTCAAAGCCATTTTGTTGACTTTTTTAAAGGGAGACTAAAATGAGACTAAAAATTAATTAAACCAGTACCCTTGTGTATGCTGGATTATGATTGCCTTTAATGCAATCTATATGCTTTGCAAGCCTGGGTGTTTTTAAATTGCTTGACTTTTATTTTTAAGTTTTGAAAGTAACGGTGTTTTAAAATATAGCTCATTTAAGAAGCAGCCAAGTATTACCGTTTATATTTACCTTATTGGTTTGAATATTGCATTTTATTGTAGTGATTTATAAATCTTGCAACAGCATGAAAGATTTTTTCATGTTAGATGCTTAATGCTATTTCCTCTTTCACAAAATTAGATAAAATTTGGTCCAAAGATAAAATACTTATATAAAAAATATTTTCCAACAGTTTAGAGAGAAATAATAACAGTTTTGTTTCTTTCTATAATTTTACTCTGATTAAAGTTTTCATAGAGAAGTTCGTATCTGTTTTCTCTGACCTAGCTGACTAAGTCAATCATTAGGATAGCAGGCATTTTAGTAATAAAGAATAACCTGAATTGACCATTTATAGTCCAGAGCCTCACTCACCAAATATATGCTACAGCAATATATATTATAGCTAGCATAGTTATAGCTATGCATTGTGAAGGTCTGTCCATTAGTTAGGTCTGAGAATGATAATGATTTAAATTAAATGTGCCTGCTCATTTTAAGACAAGCTGATTCCATGTCTTGCTCCTTAATCTGGGAGCAGAATGAGACCTAATCTCATGAAAACGTGTAGTGAAGAGGACTAGAAAATGCTCTTGAGTGTGAAGGGGGCACTGGGAGGGGGATCCTGAACCACTCTGTGTTCAGGTAAAGTGAGAACCAGGCACAAGAGAAAGGCTGGAGGAACAGCGTATTGCCAACATGCCATACAGTGATTCACATAAAAAGGTCTTCTCTTGTGACCACACACAACATAGTAATTCGTATATAATACAAATCTAGAAATTTTTATTAGCTCTTTATCTCTATTTCTTGGATCATAAAATTTTGTTCTTACAAGAAGTTTAATTTTGGATGTCTCTCTGATGCCTATTAAAGTCAAGAGAAGAACATCCCATCTGTTTGAATGTTTGCTGGTTTTCAGAGTAGTTTTGGCTGTTAGAGATTGCATCCTGAACTCCTACCCATTCTTTTCTTCTTCATTTTTTCCCCCAGAATTAAATTAGAAACAGAAATATGTTGAACTGTTTTGGATCATGGAGACTCCAGCTGCTTCTGAGCACTTCTCAAATCACCCTGTTCCAGGCAGCCATGAGGAGAGGGCTTTTGAACCGCAGCAAGACGCAACTTCTACCCCAGATACAGGATTCTGCAAATTTTTTATATTTGTTTTTGTCCTCCTCATTTACTGCCCTTTTAAGGCCTTGATGCTGTTTGTCAATAAGAAGTGGAGTGCTCCACTGTCTCCCAAGTCAGACTCTTATATTAATAATGTACCAAATGTCTTTGCCAGGTGCAATTCATGCATGCTGGAAAAGATACTTGCCAGGTCTGGAGTCAGTTCAGAGTAGTCTGTCCACTTGTTCCAGACAACAAAAAGTCCACAGATAATGTGTTAGGCTGAGTCATGGTAGAACCCATGGGAATAAAAATTGCCAGCTCTGGCCCTGCCAATCACAGTAATAGACTTCATTATTTCAAAAAGTAAGTGACTTCAAAGGGACTTTTTTTTCTCCCTATATGTGGGTTCTCATGTCAATCTGAAATGTGCAGTAATGTATTTGTAGTGATTTTGGTTTCAGACCACTGGTCCAAAATGCAAGGATTTATTGTTTGGCTCTTTGTTTAAACAAAAATTTACCTCTTTCTCTAGCATACAAACCCCAAACAGCAAGTTTGCTGCTGAACAGTGAGTGTATGTGTGCATTCAAGGAATGACAGGAAAAATAATTACATTTACTTGACAGCATATAACAGTGTCTGCATTTTCTACGGTGGTTATTTACTCACAGAGTGAGTAATTCTACATCTAGCTTTGAACATATTTCTCTAAGATATTGGCTTGCTCATACTTTAGAAACATTAAGGCTCCCCCTGCTCAACTAAACAATAACCAGTTATGAATGAGGTGTTTTATATACATGTGTGAAAGAAAAAAAAAGTTTTGTCTAATGTTCAGGTCTGATCCAGACTGTCTGGGTTTCACAAAGGTTACACAGTGTTTGCCAGGTTACTGGGTTAGAAAGCAACTCATCAAATGTCTGCTGTTAGAGAGACTGCAGCATCTGCAGGATGATTCACACTAGGGGTTGAGGGCAGCTGGGCTCTCACATCCTAAACCTCCCCAGAGCCTTCCCTCCCACTGCAGCTGAAGGATGTTTCTCCTGACACTTCTTTGAGACAGACAGCAGGAGCTGGGTGTCCCACCAGCGGTCTGGAGAAAGCAGAAATATGCTGGTATGATTTGGGACCAGACAAATATTTAAACTTTGAGACGAAATCATGTTTGCTTTTGTGCTTCAGGACCAAATGTATGTGAGGGGCGGGAAGCACTAAAGCATTTTCCACCTTCTTCATATATCCCTGCTGTCTTTTAATAAACCGACAAATGACAAAACATTTTGAAGTCGCTTTGGAGAATGGACTCCAGCCCTGTAATGGGTCTTAGGCTGGAAATTAGAAAGCTTTATTGTTAAGGACAGCCAGTGCTCAGTTGCTTTTTCTGACTCTACTGCAAGCACTTGGGAGACAAATGATGTGCTTTACATGAGGATAGCCATGGATTATTTTGTTCATTTCCTGAATAGAAGGGAAATTTAAACCATATTTGGCTTAGAAGCACAAAACTATTGGTACATCTGGAAACAAAAATGAAAACCACCTCAAAGAGCTCCAAAAAAAGTGTGAAGGAAATGAACTTTATCCTATGATGATCAGAAAGGATATCACAGGACACACTGAAGAATTAATGAAACACACTTCAAGAACCAAGGCTGCGTGACAGGAGGCTGGTTATAACCAGGTTTGCTCAGTAAAATATTAAAGGCCATTTCTCCCTACCCATTTACTTTGACTTACTACACAGCACTTTAGAAAGGGTAAGAGACTAATAGGTACTGAAGAGGTTTTGACTGCAGAGTGCAATAGAGGGTAATAGCATGAAAGTTCTGCAGAGAAAATCTGTTCAGAGTGTAAATCAAACAGGGTTGCCCCAGAAACAGGCGTTTCAGTAAAGTTGACATTTTTCAAAAAGCATTTCATACATCAGTATTTGTTTTAGAAACAAAATTGTTTTAAAAATATCAAAATGGCATATTGCACTATTTTATTTATTTTTACTTTCAAAGTGCTTTCTGTAATTTTAAAATATTGTAATGTTTATAGAAATATTTTGTGGATTGCGATGTGACCACAGCTTTTTATACCAAAAGAGCTTTCCCTCACAAATGGACCTCATGGATCATTTTTGAATGTCAACTTTGTCTTTACTCTCTGCATTAAGAATGACAAAGGGAAAAAAAAAAAAAAAAAGAGGTTAAGTGGAAATTCATTCTCTAGCAATGTCTTCTATGTGATTCAGTTGCTGGTCTTAAACATGTACTCTGCTGTATCTTGTAAATGCATCTGGATTGTACCCTTTTATCGCTACTTATTGCTGCTTATCATCTACCCAGACAGAAACAGAAAAAGCCCCCAGAGCAGCAGCAGGGCTTAGTCATGCTCCTGCAGGTCTTGGGGGCTGAGACACCCAAACCCTCCACTGAACACACTGGAGCAAACAGTGAGGGCACTGATCATTCTCGGGCAAGAGCAGGGCATGGGCAGCACCCTCACTGCGCAGAACATCAGAGGAGAACTCTGCTTCTCCTTCAGGCATGGCCTTTCCCAAGGCTAACCTGAGATGAGCCAGGTGATCACCATCCCCGCCAGAGGGATGTGCATTCCCTGTGAATGCAGAACATTCAAATATTGACTAGTCTTGCCTGAATAACTTGTCTCAAAGCTGTGATTGTTGTGATTATTAACTGTTAGCCCCGAGTTTAATGATCAGTATATAATGTTGAAATAGATGGATGATAGATCACAGCTTTAAGCGAGGCAAAATCTCCTGGAAATGCAAAATAGATTTTTCAAAAAGTAATAAAAATAATACAGCGCAGAACCTGGGTAGTGTTCACTTTTATAGCTCAGAAACAAGAATATTTTTAAAATGTTTTTTTTTTTAAGACACTAGATTAAGGCTGGGAAAGAGGTGGGTGTTCACACACAGGATTGTGGCATGATTTTTTTAAAAGTACTTACTGTTTTGAGAAGCATCAAATTAGAGAATAATACACAAATCAGTGAATTTCTCAGCCATTCAGCCTGAAACAAACACTTATTTTCCATTCCAGTTGGCAGATTTTCTGAAGTTCTAAAATGTACTGAAATACAGAGAAATATTTTTGGTAATTTTGCTCTCTCAAAGTTTATTGAGCTATCTCAGGGTTCATTAGGTTATCTTTTCATTGGTGATGAGTGAATTGTGAGAGATTTAGAGATCTGAGTGACTCAAAAGAGATCTGAAATGGTCAATTATGCCTTCAGAGGAACTTCGTTGACTGCAAGATATGTAATGGGGCACTCAATAGGGTGAATTCGATGTGGTGAGGTTGTTCACAAAAAGCAACCCTGTGAAAGAGCCATAAATGTGAATAGTATGAATTATTGCTTAATTCTGTTGCATATTACCACAGTTAGGCTACTTTGCATTAAATTTCAGTAAATATTTGAGATTTTAGTCCTTAGTTGGTAATCCAATGTTTTAGAGAACTGTAGAAGAGAGAAAAAGACATAGAAGAAAATTCTAGAAACATTCTTGAATAAAAAAACTAACAATAAAAGTGATATACTTTAAAAATGACTATTTTATGCTTGACCTGAACTAGAAACTAATCTTCCTAAACTGAGCCTCAGCTCCCCAATGGAATAATTAAATGGATATTTCTAGCTAGAATGTTTTACATTATATCACAGCATTTTAATAGTTCACCACGTCAAGGAATGACTCTGACTGTTCCTAATTTGTCTTGAAGGAGGAAATTGGTCTGTATTTTTTTGGTGTTTTGGTTTTTTTTTGGTTTTTTTTTTTTTTTTAATTGGCACAAGCAGGAATGTTTGGACCCACCCAGGAGGGTGTAGGATTCTAGAAGCAGTCCTGTTATCAACACAAGGGCGAGTGAAGATGAAAATGCTGTGAAGCAGGCAGAGTGCAGCATTTATGTGAAGCTGATGGTGGTGTTCACGGAGTGTTCAGTGCCACAGCACTACACACGCCCAGAGGGCTGGGCTGGGAGCAGGAGAGCTAGCAGCCCTCCCCTCCCAGCAGCTGCTGGGGCTGGCAGATCCTGCTCCTGATCTTGCAGGCAGCAGCCATAAATCTGCTGAGACACAGCAAAGAGCAGCAAGTGAGGTGTGGGGCTGGAGCTGACCCTCCCGGGCTGCCCCAAAGCTGCGGTACAGGCTGGCCAGTGTGGGGGCACAGGGTCCCTTCTGTGCCTCAGCTCCTACATCTCCCACAGCAGCTGGAAGGAGTTACCCCACTGAAACTCCCAGCCTGCTATGAGGGCTTCCTGCTACCGCTTGCTGCTGTTACTGATGTAGTTTCTACACCCCTGATAATCTTTTGGCAGTTCTTCTCGATGACATCTTTAAATGGGAATCATTTAGAGGACTGCCTTTTTCATTTTCTGCCCCCACTCTCAGCTTCCAGTGTTTCTAACATCAGCCAGAAGTTGTTATTTCTTCCCCAAATCCACAAGTTACTCCTACACTACTCCCAGTCTTGTAGTTTCTACGATTGTGCAATGCCCTGCAGTTCTGAGCATGCAGACCATTCCTTGGGCAGGATGTGAAGCCCACTACAAAGGGTCATGGTCCTAGGCAGGAATTGTTTTCATTTAAGTACAGACTTTCATAAGTGGGCTAAGAGTCTAATGAGTAAACAGAGATCCTGACCTTTTAAGATCTTTGAGAAGTCTGTTTATCAGAGCTTGAAAGAAATCTCATGGTGGCCTTACAGTAAATCAGCCTCTTTCCCTGTTCTCTCATTTGTGGTTTGAATCAGTTACAATGAGACTGTTTTCAGAGGCAGAAACAGGTGGTTGGGGGGAGGGGGGTGGATAAAATTCAAAGCTCTTTTATGAACACATCTTCAGAGAAAATATGGTAACAGGACTGTAACTGACCTGCACTTCAAAACGTGACATAAAACCAGAAGTCGCAGTCCAAGCTGCTTGTAGCCAGCTTGGTCTGATAGTGAGTAGCCTTCATTTGTAAAAGTGCAAAAAAGTCACAATGGTGACCCAGAATATTGACTGTATTGCAGGAGTTTCATGCAGATGGACCAATATGTGGGAACCATAAACCCAGACCTGGGGAGCTCTGTCTGCAAAATCAGGTCCTCAGGTGATGTTGCCCTGACACACCATCTCACACAGCAACTTTCAGCTACTGGAAGGGCCCAGGAAAGGACAAATTTGGATTGCTTCAGTGTCCTTTGGAGGCCTCTCAACGCTGACACAAAGCAAAGATGCTGTGCATCTTCTCTGCTCTGCTCCTGGCTGCGAGCGAGCAGCCAGGCGGGGATTCTGCCAAGAGAGAGTGAGCACAGCCTGGACTCTGACCAGAATCAATTCCACAGAGTGATTTTTCCTTCATACAAGGTATTTGCAATCACTCAGTACTATCAACTCAGGAATGTGAGAATACAAACAACCAGCTGTGTCCCAGCTCCATGGGAGAATTACTTTAAAGAAACTAGTAGCAATGATAGTGGTCTGTATCTTCTGTGACCCTGAAGAAGGAGCACACTCCTTTCACTGGTTTTCTATATGAGATGTTGGTTCAGTAGTTTATTATTACAGACTTCACTTGCATTGTTTATAGCCTTAAAAATTAATCTTATTTATGAAACCTTCCCAAAACCATACTATGGGCAAGAACTTGCTTTCCACTCGAAGTACCAAGTGAGATGCCTCTAGCAAAGACATTGGAAAATACAAGCAGTATGCCTTTCAATGGTCTCTGGCTTGAGTTGTTTCCATTTTGGAGCTGCATAACAAAAGTTGACACAAATGATCCAGTAAAAATAGTGCAGGATATGAAAATGTGTTCATAATGCATGAAGCCTTCTAAGTTCAATGCAGTGTTTATTTGTAAAAGTAGTTCATCCTCAGTAACAAACAGCAAGAAAACATGAAATAACATATCATCCATTAAACAGCACTTTCACATGTGCATGCCGTTATATGAAGAAGCGGCACAAAACATTCAGAGGTATATTTTCCTTCCGAGGCACACATTAAGTTGCTGATAAAGGAATTTAACTTGAAGGTTAGTTTTGACTTTGTCTAGAGGAGCACGCAAGAGCACAAACCCTTGGTCTGAATGTGAAGGACAAGTACATGATAATGTAGCTGCAGAATACCTCCCAGAACGAGCAGATGGCTGCCACAGACAGGGAACAAATGTAAACTCAGTTCAGTTGACCTCCACGAGCAACTGTGGCAAATCGCTTTAATGCTGGTGCTGGTGGTACTACACATATTTTTCCCAAGCAACCAGGACTCTAATTTTGACTGGTGTGCTAGGGCCAGATGTCTTCCTTCAAATATCCCTTGCCAAAGCCTCCGTCCACCCCTGAAAACTGATGCAAAGAGGGAATGCCTAACTGGGAAAGTGCTGAATCTGCACCAGAGGGGCTGCTGGGTGTGGGCTGGATCCTGGGAACTCCATGAGCCAAGTGGCACAGTGCTCTGCAGCGCACAGAGCTTGGGACATTACATCCCTGACCCATGTGGCAAATACCATAAAACCTCCAGTGTTTTGAAACATTTAAAATTGAAGGTTTTTTTAGATTTGGTTAGTATGTTGCACTATTTGAAATAAAGTGTTCAGCAGAGCTGAAATTTATTAATATTGAAAACTAAGCCATCTGGAGCATTAGCTGCTTAATTACAGCAAAAGAGTCATGAATGAACAGTTTCTATTTTCTATTGCAGGATTCAGAGTGTGTTTGAACCTTTTTATTCCTTGATAAAAAAAAAAAAAGAAACATGGAAGAAGTCATGTTATGCTAGTCTTTAAGCTTTTTCTTCTTTTCACAAAGTAATAAAACCAGAAAAACTGAAGAACAAACCCTTCAACCCAAACCCACGGAACATAAAACCTAACCATGTAGTAATAAAATTTAGTCTGTCTCTTTACAAAGCAGAGATGACAACAATGACCACATATAGATGAATATGGGAGAAAAATAAAGAAAGATGTTTTCCTTCTTGGTCTATTATTGCATTTAATGTAATTTTTCCCCACGGGGTTGTAAATCACTTGTCTTTTTGTGCTTTTGGTCATTCTAAGAATTTTTGATCCCAGGGTAAACCCCAACTTGAAACAATATGGGCTTGATGAGTTTACTCTGCTTGAAACAAGGAAGCCTTTGTCGTGCATGCCCTAGGCAACACAAAACACAATGCCCCTATACTCCTTTGCCATGAGACCTTCACTCAACATGCCCCTTGGTTTATGACAACTGAACCAACAATTAGGCTTGAGGCATTCAAACATGACATTTGAAATAGAGAGTGAACTGACATGTACGAACCCTGTGGTGTGCTACTCTTACCTCCTGCAATGGAAAGGTGCAAAGGTAAATTTAGAAGTTGCTGCTACAACCCATCGTTTTTCACAGCTGTGTTTTCACTCACTCTGCTTTGTGGAAGAGTGTGAGATTTAGAAGATGCATTGTTTAGCTCGAGTTTTTCTGCATTTTCGAGACAGGAATTTTACCAAACATTTTTACAAATGTCTTCCTTCTCTCACATGGTGCCACAGCACTGGTTAAAACACTCTTCCACAGCATCCCAGCATATGTCTCAGCCCTGAAGCTATTCCCAGTTGCGTGCTGATAAAGAACAAATGCTGCCTAACAGGTTTGTCCTGAAGAGAAACTGTCTGATACTACAGATTCCCACAGCCTGCACTGCCTGCTCCATGGAAATTCAGGAGCTCCAGGTGCCGGTGTGACTAGTCAGGGGTGCTCATGCTCTGCACTCGTGCCAACCCTCAGTTCACGCCTGTGCCAGCTGGAGGGAAGGCTGAATTCAGGCAGAGCCAGCCGGTTAAAGAGGAGCCGCAAAGCAGGATAAATCAGTGCTTCTGCACATCAGGATCGCTGGCCACGCCTGAAGGTCACTCAACAGACCCTGTGGGAAGGAGGTGGTGGTGCTGCTGCCAACTTCTCCATTGTCATTTCTGCCATATAGGAGCGAGGGCTGGCAGTGGGCGAAATAGAGATGTGCTGGGAAGGCCACACTCAGATGAATGATCGAATGTACATTATCAACAATATCATTTGAGTGGTTACTTCCAGAAACAATAGTTTTCAGTGTGCCAAAAGGCATATTGTGAGATTCCAAGACCAGATGGACCCCCTAATAATCGGTAATAACACAGAACGAGTGGAAAAGGCCTGCTGCAGCCTGCAGTTTTTATCAACTGGCAGATTGACAGGAGGTCAGATTCTTGGGGGAAACTGAGGTAAAAAAACCACAAAGTTATTTCAGTGCAGATAGCTAATCAGTGATAGAATAGAACTAAATTCTACATTCCTTATGTTCAGACTGCCTTGCATCATCAGGTAATAAACGCGTTGGAGATCCCTGCTTCCTGCCCATCTGGTAATAGGCCTGGACTAGTTTTGGAACTTGTATAATGTAGCATGCATTATATAGCATTCTTCAAAGGCCTAAACTTACGTCATTCCAGGAGAATGGCTGAAACTCACTGAATTTTGGTAGTTCAAAAAGGCTAATTTTCTGTATTTTTTTATACTGCAAGGAGTCTAAACATTCAGATACCAATTGTGTGCTATGAAGTTGGTGCAAAATTAAATTTGCACTCAGCCATCTGATTCAAGGGGAGTGTGAAATATAGTTGTCGCACCATTTTCACATGTTATAGTGGCTCGCTCAGTGTGACTTCCTGGAATGGAACCAAGTGGCTGAAAACAGTGACTGGCGTTCAGGACTCCTACCACAGCAGCCAGCCACAAAAAAACCCCAACAAAACAACCAAAATCCCCCAAACCAACACGCTCCCTAGAAACATTGGAAAGAAATAAACCAAAAAGGAAACCAGACTATGTGGAAAACAAGTGTTTCTTTACTCTTCATTAGCTCCTCTTTAACATGTCCCCAGAAGAAAGCAGTACCTGAACCATGGGGAGCTGTATTGCAGAAACATTTGACAGATAAATACTTGAGCAACCAGATATCCCACAATGATTTGGAGTTTTGTCATATTTTTCTAAGAGGTGTTCCATGAGATACCAGCAAGCTGACTGACTGCTACACAAATCAACATCACAAGGTTTCCTCCTCACTGTGCTTCTGTTTACTGTTTCATCTGCTGAAGCTGTGTCTCACTAAAATGATGTGTCATTATAGCCAGTGTAAATGGGGTAACAGAATGCAAAGTCTTGCTAAAACGCGCCTCATGCGGTGAAGCACATAGACATAAGCTAATCTTTGATAAGGTGAAGTATACCAGATAAATTAAACAGTGCTGAAACTGAGTATCTGAAGTCAAGCTCACACTTTTTTGCTTTGGAGGACCAGATTGCCACTATGCTTTTTTCCCTTTTTTGCTCACATATGAGTCTCCTGCTTAAATCACATGTTCTCTTTGTACACCAGTCTTGAATAGGTGAAATACAGAGCTGCCACGGTCACTGACAATACCTCAGCTCTTTGGGGTACTGAAATAAGTTTTGGTCTTCTTACATCATTGCTACTCCAGCAGATGACAAAGAAAAGCAAAACAATACCTCTGTAATGCTTAAAAGCCTAATCTCTTTGGCTTATTAGGCTGGCAAACAACTACTTCTAAGTTTTTTTCTCAGCATGTGTCATCTTGCTGGACGCTCCCCGAGTGTGAGTGGAAATAGCATTATCAGCAGTTTATCTGCAACAAGATTTCTTACGATAGTTCTTGGAGGTGGATCACTCCTTTGTGCTCCAGTGGAAGATATTTAAGACCTAATCAACTCTTAGATATCTAAGACCTGCTCAAGAAGGAAGTCTCTGCTGCAACTTGAGATTTTTTTCTACTGTATTACACTAGCTGCTGTCTCTGTCTTCTAACCTACTTTGCCCTCACATGCCTCTTTTCTGTTACTCTGGCACTCGCCTGGGAACTCAATATTCTGGAAGGCGGCAAAATGCTCTACCCTTCCTTCTTCCCTACCTCATGTCTGTGGCCACATACATTTTTTTCTTGTAACACCTGGAAAGCAGTTTCTTATGCCCTCCTCTTTTTCCTGTTCCCCATCTTCTTAACCAATTAATTCAAGGGATTTTTACACAGTTTAAAATGTCTTCTCTTTCTCCATGGTTAGAGTTTTTTAAGAGAAAAGTATGGCAGAGCAAAATTGGTATTTTTTTAAAAAAGAAGGAATGAAGAAGTGTTTTCAGGAGAGAGAGCACAAAATGTCCTTATAGCCTTCATATTTTTGTCTCAGCTTTTCTGTGGCTCACCTGTGATGATCACCCCAGTAATTCGGGCTCCCTTAATTCCAGCTGTAGCCCAAGGATGTCCCTTTACACAGCCCTCCTGCCTGCTTGGAACGTCAGCTGAGAGAGAGACAGCACTGGTGCTGCTTCATCCCACATTGTGCCAAATGCATATGGCAGTTTTCTTGTTTTTGTCCCTAAAACTTATGGTGCCCGTATTAGGGTTACAATTCTTTGCTTAGGTGTCAGAGGAAATTAAAAGTATGGGAACTTCATTTCCTTAAGACTCCTTCTGTCTGTCAAATTCAGTGAAAGCTGACCAAAAAGAAATGTTATTGTGAATAGTGGGGATGATGAGGAACAAAGCAGTCATATGAGTCTTTTCCATATCACACAAACAAACAAACCAACCCACAGACACATACTTCCCTAAACTCCAAAATCATTTGACATGAAGGGTTTTTTTTGGACTCTGTGCATAACACCCTCCTCTGTAAATCAAAATTACAGTCCATGCTATCTGAGTATCAGAGGTGACACTCTATGAGCAAAGATAGTTTAACTGTTTGACATCTGGAAGAAAAGAAATTACATGCAATATGTTAATATAAACAAAATAACTGCTGTGCAAATCATGGCAGTAAGCTTCTTTGACTCAATTAATACCCTTTACAGTGTAATTTTATCTAGTAGACACCTGAATTTTGGCATTTTAAATCTAAAATTAAATGTTGGAAGGAGAAGGAAGTCAACTGTACTTTGATTTCCCAGCAAAACTAATCACTACACAATAATAACATGAATTTAGGTAAAGTACAATAGGAGGTCTGAACCCTGCCTTATATTTAGCTTTGCTGACCTTTGCCTTAGAACTGCACCTTCCACTCCACTCCAATACCTATTTGTTCAGGTTTTTTGCTACTTGTTCAGGTTTTTTGGGTGGCTTTTTTTTTTTTTTTTTTTTTTTTTTTTTTTTTTTTTTTTTTTTTTTTTTGTCCTGAAGTTGCGCTATTACAAACAGTCCAAACAGTCTCTGGACCAAGGATGTTTGCCCTAAGAGTTTATTCCCTTACAATGTTAATGCAGAAAAGCAATCTATTCTGAGGAAGACATAATATGAATTGACGTCTTCCTTATCACTGACTTTTTCACATTCTAATCCCTTTGTCAAGGACGTTCTCATTCAATATCACTTTGCGCAAGTGAGTTTGTCCCACTCAAAACCACAACGTTTATGGCCTGAAACCTAGATACGACTTGTGTGTAATTCTGAGTAAGAAACTTCACTTTAGTGTGATGTTAAGTGCCTTAATAGTTACTTTGATGCTTATCTTAAAATAAAGCAGTCACCTAGACTTTCTTAGTGTTTCTTTCCCAATGTATAGGTCAGTAAGGTAATTCTAGGATACTTTTTACTGTAGGGATTTACATTGTTGTTATTACTCTGTCTCCCTAAGTCACAAATCACTTATTTAGCTCAAATTTGCAAATGGTTTGCTCAGACTAATCAGTCCAAAACCACTAATTCAGTCACTGATGGTGTGATAAACTCATTGCCCTCACATGCTGAGCCAAAAAATTTGCCAGCTTGCACAAGATAGATGTTTCTTAAAGTGTCTATAAAATTGAAAATGGAACATTCTATACATATAAACTAACATAGTATCAAGCAGACTTTCTAACTCTTTAATTAATTTACATTTAATTTAAATGAGGGTATCCTAGAAAAACACATGGACTCAGATGGACAGTGTCTTCCCCATTCCGTGTAAGTTCAGTACAACAGGCTGTGGCCAAATAAAAGGTTAGTCAGGATGCTATGATGAGCAGGCATGGAGATCTTTTTCTTCCCAGCATCTTCCTGCCGCTTGTTTCTGTCTCTGAACTATACAGTTGAACTGAATGTCTGTGCTGGGCAGGGCACGTGCTCTCAGTGTCCCAATCATTTATGGGAGGGAAGAACTTAGTTATGCTCCCTCTTTTCTGTGCAGCTGTGTCTCCCTGAAGGAAAGGGTTTCATCTTCACATGGAGCCAGACAAAACCTCTTTGCAAAAGGGGTGGTAAAGGCACCCATTGTAGTCCAGTATGAATGCATTCCATGCAAATATTATGCAAATAAATCAATTTAATCTGCCTTTGGTGCTGATGAAGGTTGCGATCTCTGGAGGAGCAATCTGAAGGAAACTCATGAAAGAAACCCTTTCGGCATATTCCATCAACAATGTTTTGATCTTCTATATGGAAATTAGTTTTTCTGAAAGTAGGTCCCAAATAGATAAAGACATTTTGATTACTTATGCTAAGTCATGGCAGAAAAGTGACAACCAAAGAGTTCAGGTGAAAAAAATCCAACATGCAGTGCTAAGTGAGAAGTGGGTGATAGTGATGGATTTCACTAATTAATACCTTAAATTTGCCTGGGGTATCTCATGACAGGCTCTTAATTTTCTTATTTAGCATTTCTTATGCCTCAAGGCCCACAGATAATGTTTGATGACCACTGGCACATGAAGATACAACAGTATTAATGAAGCATTTAGGAGGAAGAAGATTGCCAGGATCGTTTTAAAGCATTAATTACAGTAAATGATACTGATTTTTGTTGATTCATTAGGGCTGTGTAAGAACTGACCTGTTAAAAGTCCATGTCTCTGTTCAAGGTACATTTAATAGTTCCATGCCTAATATTAAAAAAACAAAGTAAAATTAAAAGCATGAAAGATATCTTCTTTCACAAAGGAAATAATGTGATTTAGTTATATATATTTTTCAAATGGGAAAAAATTAATTCACTTCCATTCGGTAAGACCTGACTGCAAATATTATTAAAAAATTACAGCTGGTTTTGAATTCTCTAAAGAGAACTTGAAATATATAATTTACTTTAAATGGTTAAAAAATAGGTCAGACTGACTGAAATTCATTTAATGAAAGGCTATTTTACCCGTATACTAAAACCCTGGGGTCTGTTATCTTCTATATATATTTGTGATGCCCTCAACAGCATTACTTGGACATATGTGGTGAATCATATGACCTTTCCAGCTTACGTCTTATGGAAGTGGCGGTAGATAGAATGGACAGAGAGGAGTGCAAGATCAGGAAAAACTTCTCCCCTTCTCCCCTCCCCTCCCCTCATTAGTTTTATTTATCATTTCCATCTGAGTATGTTTGGGTTTGTCTCATGGACAGCTTTGCAAGTATAGGAGGAGAATGTGGATACCACGACACCTTGGTCTTTCCTGTTTTTTTTCTTTCCTTTTACTTCATATACACATTTGTATATGTGCGTATCAAAGGAATTACACTTTAAAGAACTCCTCAAAGGACAAATATCACCGTCAGAAAAACATGAGTAGTTAGAGTCTTTGAAATAACAGATTCAGAAAACTGAAAGGCTTATGGCCTAATGACTTGGTGAGGTAAATGGCAGTGTTGGTAGTACGACCCTTGAAAAATGAATTACGTTCAACTTCCTGCAATCACTGCTTCTCCTCTGCCTCTGCTTTCTTCCCAGGGAAAGTGGTATGTTAATATCACCTCCTGTATGGGAGGTACCACAGTCTGGAATACAAACAAAGAATTGTGGGGAAGCTGCTCCCTGTGTATATTCCTGTGAGAGATCAGGAGGGGAACTGCTGCAGGGAGGAGAAGTCTTTGTGAATGTGCCTGTGGAAGATGATGACCAGGAAACGTTACTCTGGCACAAGTTTTGTACCCTAAGCATGAAACACAGCCTCCTCCTCTTCCCTGAGCTCCATAAATCCATGCCCTCTCCAAATACCGTGCTGTGCTGGGTTTGCATGGCAAGGTTTTGGTGGCAGAAGAGGCTGCAGGGATGGCTCTTGTGGAAGCTGCTGGAAGCTTCCCCTGTGTCTGACAGAGCCAATGCCAGCCAGACCTGCCACTGGCCAAGGTGTTCAGCAACAGTGAGAGCACCTCTGGGGGGACAGATTGAGGAAGGGGAAAAAACCTGTCCAACATCAACTGCTGTGAGAGAAGAGAGTGAGAAGATGTGAGAGGCACAGCCTTGCAGACACCAAGATTCTACTCTGATTTGATAGGAAATAAATTGAATTAATTCATTTTCCCACAGTCTGTTTTTTCTGGGACAGTTACTGGTGAGTGATCTCTCCTTGTCCTTACCTCAACCCATGAGCTTTTAATTATTTTTCTATCCCTTGCTTAGCTGAGGAGGTGAGTGATTGAGTGGCTTTCATGGGTACCTGGCACCCAGCCAGGGTCAGTCCATCACACATACTATTTTCACTATGTACCAAACACACCTGATTCCGCAGTACCAAAATATTTTTGGAATATTTTATTTCTATTTAAAACTTTTGCTTGATCCTTCAATCTGACTAAAATTTGCAGCATGACTTTTATACCAGAGTTTTAATTAGCTCTATTTTATTTTTGGGACTTATTAAGGGAATCTTTTTATACATCACAGTGCTGTGAGGCCTTGGCAGCTTCTCCTCAGCATGCAATAAAATATGCATCACTAAAGGCTGTAAATTACTTTTCCCACCTAACCTAACAAAATTGTGGCTTGAAGATTTTCACTGCTGACACTCAGAAAGGCAACTGTCTTGACTTCTGCTGTTAGGAGGAAGAGCTGATGCAGACAGGACATTCTATCTTGTTTGCCTTCTGACACTGTTTCAAAAGCTTTTTTGTTGTAAGTTACCTATAAACAAACATGTAAAGATGTGCTTTCATTTCTAAATGGTTGCTGACATTTAAGGATGAATCTTAACAAGCAGAAAGGGCTATTTTTTGCTTCTCCTTTCCCTCTTTTTTTAATTGAGTGAAACACAAAGTGGTTGAATCAATCCCAAAGAATCCCAAAATATCCCAAATAAATTCTGAGTTCACGGCGAATTTGCAGTGAGCCTATTTACATGCACACACTGCCCAGATATCTCCACCAAAAGACAAAGACAAAGGTTTGAAACTTCTCTGTAGAGAAATTCTGCACAGTTCTCTGTGCACAGTGAAACAGTAGTGCATGGACCCTCTTGACACCACTTTGATAATCTCATTTGGGATCCCCCACTTGACCCTCTGGTTTGAAGCCAGAGCTTCTTAAAATCTAAAGAAACCCTTTCTTGCTGACCACAATAGGGTTCAAGAGGATAGAAGCTCAATTTCTCTGCCTTTCCATAGTTTTTGACAATATATATACAGTCTTCCCCCCCAACATTCTATATTCTTCAGTTTGCAGACTGTACTGCAATTTCTGAATTCATAGTCACCACCCATGCTTTTTATAATATATCAGTCAATCCTTGTGCTCAGTGCAGAATCATTATTTTCCTCATAGATTTTTCTATAATTCTCCTCACTACATTATCCAAGAGCTTTGTAAGGACTGCCTTTATCCTTATAATCTCCATCAGATGAAGTGTTGTTATTTTCCTAGTCTTAGGTGGGGAGAGATAGGTCATGGTGAAATCAAAGTGTTCAGAAGAGCACATTAATTGTAGGTGTCCATTTTAAATGAGGGAGGAGCTGACTTTCTCAAAAGGATTAGCTTTACTAGGGCATGTTACAAGGTGCACAACACAGATTTCATTGATTTCCTTAGCAGCGGAGAGCGCTCAGCATTTTCTTATTTCCTGGCAGCAAAAATATCTGCAAATACTCCCCATCTCTACAAATTCTTCTGTACTTGATGGCAGATGGTCACCAGGGTATCTGGGGCTGAGTATCTCTCAAGAGTCTTTGGAGACAGTGACATTTAGCCATTTCATGGCATGTATGTCTATTAGGAGATAAATGAGGGATTGGTTCCTACTCATCATATTCACTTAGGAAATGTTAATGGAAATTTCAGTACAGAATTTCTAAAAGTGCCTTTGAAAACTTCCTAGTCTAGTACCAGAGGAAGAAGCACAAAAAGCAGCAAAATTCCATTAAAAAAAGGCATTTCTACTATTCATCACTGCAGGAACAGACCTAAATAAGCAGGCACCCAATTCCAGAAAGTTCTGCAGGTAATTTCTTGTCTCCAAGAGAGTAAAAATGAGGGCCATTAAAGCCTTCATTTGAGGTTTTCTCCATGTGCAGTATAATATACATTCTGATATTGTCTTTGGATGGTTCCTGAGGCTAATGCAGTCCTGGTGGAGCATAAAGCAGAAACAGAGAAATGTGTTTAAACTCACTTGTTAGGCTTTCCCATGTGTTACAAATGCTATCACTCTGAATGGTCCCTCTTCCCCTTCTTTCTTCCTCTCGCAGCTTTTTGGCTGAGCAAGACACCATATGGTGTGGGACATCCCTTTGGTCAGTTGGGGTCAGCTGTCCCTGCTGTGTCCACTCCTAACTCCTGGTGCACCCCCAGCCCTCTCACTGCTCAGGTGAGAAGTAGAAAAGATGCTGTGCAAGCCCTGCTCGGCAATAACAAAACAACCCTGGGTTCTCAACACCATTTTCAGCACAAATCCTAAGCAAAACCCCTAACTAGTCACTGTGAAAAAAATTAACTCTACCCCAGCCAAAACCATCACATAGTGTTGACATCTTAAAAACTAAGCCAGCTTTTCTACAGCAAAGTAAGAACTATGGAGAAAATGTAATTATTGTCCGTGCTTGCTAAGGATGGCTGCCTGCCTTCTCCATGATGAGGTAGGAGCTTTGTTTAAACTGTCAAATGCTCAAACACTCCACTCTTATCCCACAGGAAGAATATGTGGGAGGTCTTCCTAAAAAAAGCCCACCTAAACAAGCAAACAAACCCAGAATCCCCCAGAAGTTGCACTACAACTCTGAAGTGCTGAGGTACTTCTAGAAACCAGAATGAGCATCCTAAGGTTTCACACTGGATTAGCATTTGGATTTGTTTTTGCTTGTAGCGGTATTAGTCTAGTGGCTGTAGCAATACATTTAATGATAAAAAGGCAGCCCCAAATAGTTCTCATGATGAATTGCAAAAGTTGAATGGAAAACCTGAGAAAGATGGACACTAAAACTGAACTACTAAGTCCCAGAAAGGGCCAAATATTTGCATACATTAGTGGCTCTAAAGAAAGTCTGTGGAACCTGAATTTGCATAATCTAAATGATGAGAAAAGTCAAGGAAACTAAAGAGTGTTTAGATATGTTGGTGCCAGGGCTAGCGCTTAACTTGAACAAATCACTTTGTGAGAAGAAATCCCATGTTCCCTGATCCTGGAGCCAGAAAAACACTAAGACAGATTTCCCAAAAGAAAAGGACAAAAGGCTGTAGTCTGCTGGGAAATAACAGGCAAAAAAAATAGACTTTGGAGGTCTGTGTAACAGT
The DNA here is from genome assembly GCA_036785705.1 of Acanthornis magna. Taxonomy (NCBI): domain Eukaryota; kingdom Metazoa; phylum Chordata; class Aves; order Passeriformes; family Acanthizidae; genus Acanthornis; species Acanthornis magna. Next base: position 3,258,964 of record JAWUZG010000236.1, on the reverse strand, counting down.
ATCTAGTGGAGTCACTGGACACATTCATCTCCAGAATTGAAATTAAAACTTTGGTACCTTCAATCCTTACTGCATGTTTAGGGACAAGTAGGTGAAGATGAATCTGTCATAGCCTGCCATTATAACTTTATTACAACTGAAACACCCAGGACCGGCTGAAAACTCAAGCTGGCAGCCAAACTTGGGCAGAGAGATGGAGCTGCACATCTGCCAGAAGCAGGAAGGAAGACACGACCTGCAACCATGGCAATGCAGACTTAGACACCCTGACACTCCTCCACTGGCTCTCTGTCCAGTGCCTTCTGCTGCGTGCCAAAAACTGAACTGCAGTTTCTCTAAGTGTCTGGAAACAGCAGGGAGACAGACAGATGGGTAGATGGAGGAAGGAAGGAAGGAAGGAAGGAAGGAAGGAAGGAAGGAAGGAAGGAAGGAAGGAAGGAAGGAAGGAAGGAAGGAAGGAAGGAAGGAAGGAAGGAAGGGTTTCTAGAAAGAGAAACACAGAGTGTTTCAGAGCTGCAGACATTCTCCTCCTCCCCTTGTTCCTCACTCTAACTTCAGGAGTTACCTGGATATAAGCATGAGAAAAAAACTGCCCAGGTGGCACTGGGTATCAGAGGGTATCAGAGGCTTAAAAATCCAGAGGATTCTGGTGCCTCTGGTTGTTCTCTTCCTTTCAAAAATAATTTAATACTCTTACAATTCAAATATATGAAAGAGTATATTCTGTCAAGTTTACTCTTTCTGTGAAACATGTAGATGCCTGAAACACCTTACAAATAAACAGTTTGTCATTTCAAGGTCTGCTCTGTGTTGAAACATATGAAGAGAGAGTGTAATTCAGTAAACAACATGCTGAGTTACTGTTTAAGATTTAGATCCCACACAAGAAATCCTGATACTATCTTCAAACAGAATCTGCATTTTTGTCAGTATTTGATGTTATGGCGTAACCATGCAAAATATATAGTGAGGCTCTTTGCCAAGTCTGGTAAGTGAAAGGACTCTGCTTAACAAAAGTCTTCTGCTTAAATGTAATATGCAGTTTGTTTCCTGTGGTTTGCAGTTAATTGTGTAACATAAAGAGTGACAGGAGAGAACTCCATCTTTGTGAAATAAACCCAACCACTCCCTAGTTGTCTATTAAATTAGCAATTTACAGAGACAGAGACATGGCGGGGACTATTCAAAGGTGTGTAATAACTTAATTCCTGTACTCATTCACACTTTGAACTCTTGTCACCAGCGTGTCCCTGTTTTCACTGCACTCAACAGAGCCTCGGATCCCCAATAATGGCTCTTATGGCTGTTTATTTTATGACATTTGATGACTTGCTTTTTCCCTGCTCAGTAGCAAGTCCTTGGAAGAGTTGTGTTTCAGGCATATCTACAGTCTTCGTGCAAGTAGGGATATGTTATTGTGTCTTATGTGAAAAGTGGCATGAATTAATGTTATTGATTAATGATGTCATGTTTCAAAGTAAAAATCCTCACCGCGTAAAGGAAAGAGACTTATTTGGCAATCAGAAGGTGCTATCCCTACTTCTACAACTATGGTTACCCAGGAGTTCTTGCTATCTCCACACAGGGGATGCTTTATTTAAAAAGCTTTATATGAAAAAGTGGTTTTAATCAAGTGGAACTGAGTTAACGGAAAGTCTGTTTCTCAGTAGTGATTAGTTTTTTATCACACCAAAGAAGTCTGTATCATTTACAGCAAATTTGAAAGCTGGAAGACACACCTGCCAACATTCAGCCAAAGGAATAAGAGCAGCCCAGGCTTTCAGGGAGATATTGAGAATGAAAATAGTGGTTACGCTTCATTCCCACAGCTTTTAAAGTTTTATAGATTTTTTTTTTTCAGCAGAATTTTTTTTTTAAACCAGCCTGGTAATTACAGAATAGACTTAATGATAAGTCAGTGATTTTTCAGGGTAAGGGACAGAGTTATAAAAACATAGAATGAAATACTTTAAATTAGACATTTAATAGGGAAGAAACAATGTACCACTTACTAATACAATAAAACTCTGAGTATTGTAATCAAGTCTTTTTCACAAAGAAAATAATAGACTGAGAGAGTAGATTTTGTGTCCAATAAATACTATTTCCAGCTATAAATGCATTAAGAAAACAGGGTAAAAAGACAGACACCTTAGAGGGATAAAAGGCTACAGTGCTCCATCACCTGTTTGAAAGCAGAGGAAAAAATCAGAGTATAATGAAATTATTTCATCATACATTAACGGTAGCGTGCTTTGTCTGCTTTACACCCTTCAAATCAGCTAATTGGACAGTGCTAGTAACACATAATTTTTTCTGTGCAAGCCAAGCCCACAGATATGTATAATCTGTAGACACAATAAACAATTTGTACTTCCACAGTATCTTCAATTGGAGAATTTCGAAGTACATTACAAGCAGCTAATGTCTTTATTTCCCAGTGCCACAGTGAACAAAGCTATTAGTTTTCTTCATTTGGAAGGTGAAGAAAAGAGATGACTTGGATAAAGCTAATTTTTTTTGCATGGGCCACTACCCTCCACTTGCACTTTTTATCTGGGCTCCTTGAACAGTAGCCAGCTGCACCCTCCTGCCCCAAGGCTAATAAGAATTAGGGATTTTGATGTAGTGCTGATATAACCCAGTCCAACACTTTCATCTCCATCATGCTTTTTAACCAGGTGGATGACTTTAGACTCCAGAGACCTGTTGAATGTGGACTGGCTGGTGGATGCAAAGAATACAAGGTATAGTATAGTACAGTATATTGTCCTATAGAATAGTCACCCTTACCAGGTAATGAGAAAAATGAGTTACCAAGTTAAATGAGATAAATGACAGTTACCAAGTGTCACCTGGGTGACTACAATTATGTGGTTTAGTTTGGCTCTCAGTTTGAAGAATGTTGCACAAGAGAGCACATGGCCCAGGGTGCAATCATATACCAGTACATCTGAGCACCAAGCAGCTTCAAATTTGCTCTTTGGGAACTGAAACCTCTGAGAAAATATTTACTTTGCAAATAAAGTTCATTTACAGTGTCAGACAAGGTGACTCTTTAACATCATGGCAAACACTAGAAATTCCAGTATAATCACAACACCTCATTAAACATGAGAAGTAATCCTCATGCATGGGCATGTTTTAGGGTTGTCAGCAGTAGTGAAGGAAATGATACTGTATGTGATAGCCTCAGTTCGGAGCCCTGGGGATGCAAAGATGTAAAATGGCAAGGAACATCAGGCCTTGAGAAAGCTGGTGGAGAAAGCCACAGACCTGGGAAAGGCAACAGGATGCAGAAGAGAGAAATAATTTACTGAGAAGCTCTAATCCAGGGAAGCCCTCATGCCACGCCTGAATGGAAAGAACTGAAGTGCTTGTTTGCAGAACATTACTTTATTTTGATGGCTTTACATTGATTTTGTCAGCATGGAGACTTCTTCTATGTAATGAACAACTTCATGTTATTGATGTCTACTTAAGAGAAATATTAATATATATAATATAAACACATAATAGAAAAGAGAAATATAAAGTTTTCAGATTTCACAAAATCCATAAAGTAGCATGGGAAAAATGAACACATCACAAGTAACTTCAATTTGTACAATATAAAGATGATAATTTTGCTATTTCAGAAATTTTAAAAGTGCAGTTTAGGTAGCATTAACAGTAGAATGTCCTACCAGGATCAAGATACATCCCTCAACATCATCCTAAACAGAAATATTCTGATATGACTGTCCATGTCTCAAATATTCACTGGTCTTCCGTAGCAATCTTGTCCCCAGAGGAACAAGATATCAAACCCAAATATTCAGAAACACTGCAGGTTGCGTCAGGATGAATAAAGAAAGAAGGCAATTTTGACCAAAAATGGATAGAGAAAGCCTTTCAAAATGTATATATAGGTTGCACCCGTGAGTTAGTATTCAGAGCCTGTCTGAGCCTGTAAAACACGTCCATCCTCCCCCACAAAAATGTAACCTATTCTTGTCCACAAAGCAAAGATCCAGCCCACAGGTTTGGAAAAGTAACCAGGAAGATTACATTAAGTTAACTGCAAATGTAACTGGTTTCTGACTAAAGGGCTTCTGTGCATTCCTTTGTACATATTTGCATATAAGTAATTTATTGGCCTGTTCCTCTTCTCTCCTTCCATCTGTAAGAAAAATGCAGTAACAGAAAGAACCTACTGTGTACTGGTTTACATTTTCAAGCCCTGTTTTGACAGGAGAGTCAGCTAGAAAAGCAGAGATTCTCTCTTATTTTTCTAGAACTCTGACATGCGGAGAAAAACAAAGGGTTTTCTTTGCAACACTAGTGTACAAGTGCACAAGATAAAGTCTGTCGTCATTAAAAGGTTCATGTTACATTAAATATTAATAGATAAAAACTATTTCCTAGTAAAAAGGAAACAAAGTTAGAGCTGCTAGAGATAGACTGCAACTATGGATGTTTTCTTACATGAAATCTTCCTGGTTAATGTATGTTGTATTTATAGTTAGGCATATTTCAAGCCATGCAACATCACATGTCACTTTCTCCTCATCGCTCTTGAGAATGCTCTGTCTCTTTCATACAGCTTTGAACTTTCTTTGTGAGGAGGTTATTCAGACACCAGACCTATCTATGCTCCATGCACTGATCTCTGTTTTCTTCACAGCCGTGAAAATCACTTTTGTTAGATGTCATTTAGCTGCATTTTTATTCTCATTTTATAGTAAAAATGTTGCATTTAAAAAATATATATTACAAGTATTTTTTCCTAAAAATGTTAAAATTATATCCTAAAAACTGTTTTGAATTTCTTATTTCTTCTTCTCAAACTTGTTTTGTATTTTATAACTAAATTCCTTTCTTTGTTTGTTTGTTCTGAAACTTCATTAAACATGCTGAATAACTTTTTATCTCACAAAAACAAGCTTTCTAGTTTACCCAAGATGATAAAGAATGTACCGGAGACTTTCCCAGGCAGTAAAATTTAAAAAAATTGCAAATATTTGTTGCGGAACCTTAGGTTAGCACAGACCCACCAAGAAGAAAGGGATTAGGATTTTAAGAACAAATCCAGCAAATAATCTTATGCTTCACAGATGTCTGTGATCCTTATTAACAATATTGCTCTGCAGGGTCAAATCTAATAAGCACAAGTACTCTTAACCTCTCTACATCCTCTGAACAGGCTAACAGCAAAAGAAATGAAGAGCACAAAGAAGAAACCATAAGGACAAAGTTTCTAATGTGAGTCATTCCAGCTGAGAAAGTGAGGGCAGATTAAATGAAAATATGTGAGAGCACGATTAGCTTCCACTTCTAGAGAAAGCAGGTGCAACACCTTATGCTTGGAGGAATCTACTACAGAAATCACCTCCCAGGTGTTGAAGTAAACATAAGTTACACATAAAGATCAAGAAATCAGGGTCCAACCTGTACCTTTATCAGCCATATTAGCAGATGCACAAATATTTTACATGCACAGGTTCTTTTTGTTTGGTTGGTTTTTGTTTGTCTTTTTTTCTAATGTGCTATTTCCTGATATTAATGACAGGTGTCAACTGATGTAGGTGTAGACGATTATAGTATATATACATGACCTTTGTGCATTTATATTATTTGACCAGAAATTTTTAGAAAAATTAAGATACGGTGTTTACTATATACAGTATGAAACTACAATTCTCTAGAATGAGCGTCTCTGTACTCACCAGCGATTGTTCTGATGCGCTTTTGAGTCACCTGGGACTTGCTGGAATATGATGAAGGGCTGCACATTTTCTGATTAAAAACCCTATTAGATCAATACTGCTTATTTTCATTAAAATTTGAAATTAATCTTGCCGTAAACTGCCTAGGGATATCAAGTGAGATGTTGGATGCTTGCCTGTTCCATGCAGTCAGTATTCTGAATGACACAGAGTATTTCCTAGGAAGAGGTCAGCACCTGCCATGTCTGCTGGACTTGCCGGGAGCTGATAGACTGAAAACCTGGTTTGGAGATACTCAGCACCTTGTTAATTCTTTTGTACACACCAAATGAAAAAAAGAATGAACTCTCTGCATCAAAGTTTTCTGATTTACTTCCTATTTGAAGTGCATAGCAACTGAGCAATCATGGAGTATATTTCTACCTTTGAATGAGAACCTGAGGATATATTAAGGCAGAATTTGCATCTGGATTTAAATATAATGTATGCTAATGACATGTATTCCACAGAACAGCAGCGTTGTTCACATCTTGCTCACTTTATTCGTGTTAAAGAGTAACAGCCTGAAGTAGAACAAGCAGTTTTGCCTCAGTGGGTGTAGAGGCAAAGATAAGAAAGTAGTGAATCAAATTAAAACCAAGGATTAGGAGCTCTGTCACTGTAGATTGCTCTCTCCTCTCTAGATCTGAATTAGGGACTTTGTTTAAACAACTCATTCTTCTCCCTCAAAGAGTTTAAGGCTCTTTCCCTCTTCTTGATCTACAGCAGAAAATATTTTCTAGCATTCATAATAATACTTCTAGAAAGCCTGTTTCTGCACTAGTACCACATTTGTGATTTTAACACTGCTGATCTCAGTGGAGCACCTAGGGAAAGAGAAAATGAAAATCTAGCTTATTGCTTACAGGGAGCCTTTTGTTTCAGGTTCACTCAACAGGGATTGAACTTCCTCATCACCTCCAAACTTCACAATCTAAAACACACACCTCTCTTACCACTCCATCTAGTCAAGGTTTTAGAGAACAGAGTTTAAACTCTAACAGGTGCCACTTGGTGTGTGCTTATGAAATGGTACTGCCTGCTGCCTGATGCTTTGACATGTGGAGTTTCTTCACATAGGAATACATTTCCCAGTCACGCATCAACTTTGTCAGGGTCTTGTGGGGGAAAAGAGGAGAAGGAGAAACATTTGCTGAAATATTTGTAATATATCCCCTGATCAGATGGCAACAGCTGCTTGCAATCAAAATGTATCACTCTCTATTGGGTGTTCATGTTGTGAATATAGAAATGGATTCTGCTCATAATTAAATAAGACATTTTCCTCCGAAAGTAAGAGCCCTGGAGAAACTGAGCCCTTTGATTGCACCATGAGTGACAGAGAGATAGTCACCATTTATGTTTGCATTGTAAATAGTGAATTTGCTTCTGCAAGGACCATGAACCTATTATTACAGGATACATTTTAGTCTCTGAGTACAAAGAAGCCTTTTTCCTTCACACCAGCCCTCACATTTCTTGATTTTCCCTCTTCCTCCTTGGCAGAGAATAGTGCTGAATTAACTATGGCGTTTTCCATGCCATTCCTGTGTCTGTGTCTGGCAATAATGCACAAAAGGAAACCGTTTCAGAAGAAATGCTGATCTTGGATAGGGCTCAAAGGCTGGGGTTCGTTCTTTTTGCATGTGCACCTCGGAGTTTTATGGAAGTGCGCAGCTTCCCCTTGCACCACAAATGCAAAAGTCATGAGCTACCTGTGGATGACGCTGTCGGCAGTGGATTGCTAGGGAAATGATTCTGCTCTGCACATAAAAGCTAGTTGTTTCAAGGAATACTTATAGTAGACTCATAAGGATACTTTTAGAATTGGTGAGCGAAAAATACTATAAAAATATTATAAAGACAAAACCATTACTCTCTGGTTCACAGCCAGTTTCATCATGGTGGGACTGCTTCTTTGGCCATCTAAAGTTTCGAATGTGAGTCCTAAAGAAAGGTCTTAGGTACTAGCCAACAGCAAGACAAGAAAAAAGACAAAATGAGGGGTTAAAGAAGACATAGGCACATACATGTTTTAGGTAAGAATTGGAATCTGTTTTAGAGGTGTTCATATAATTGACACAATCCATCACAGATCTTGTGCTACTTTGGTATTTGTAGCATTGCAAAAATGTGTTCTATTTAAATATGCAATTATTATGTTGTGTTTCTCTCTTATAAAGACATACCAACCATGAAGAATTAGGCACAATGAGAAGGATCACTTCTGAGTCTGCTGTTAGTGAAAACCAGAATGATATATTTTGCCAAGATACAAGTGAGAAAAGCAAATGAAAAAAGTGAAATGACAAATTTTTGTGGTTGCACTGACTATTCATAAGTACCTGTGACTCCTTAAGTGCTGAAGAAAATCAGTTTACATCTAAAAATATAAGAAATTTCTTGAGTCAAATAAGCTCTTGGGGAGAAAAGACTAATTTTCAACTGAGCTTAACCTATTCATCAACACTAAGCTTCCATAATTAGTGAGCTCAGTCATGCAGAAAGGTAAAAGAAACACATCTCATTGCTATTATTTCAATTTCCAGGTCCAAAGGAGAAATACAAGACATGTTACCTTTGATGTTTCTGAAATATAACTGAAAACTGCTATAGTCACACAGCATGTACTTTGCAGTTTCACTGCACCAGTTAAAAACAGCCTGAGAAAACAGATTTCTGAACAAAGTCTAATATTGACCCCACTTTTATGTTTTTTAGCTCTGCTGATAGATGGGGACAGGCTAATGTGCAGTAAAGCAGACATTTGCTACTACTTTGAGGGTCTCCTTTTCATCACCGAAGAAGGTAAAAATCACATAATTATGTCCGGTGCCTTGTAAAAACATAGTACCCAAAAGCCCCTTTCCATATTGGAGCTCTGCCAAGGAAAGCCAGAATTACACTTATCATAGCCAATGCTCCAAACATCTCAATGTGAGGTAGAAACATTTATGAACTGGCCTCGATGTTTTGCATCTGCAGGAGGACAACGTGCCATTTGTAGTTTTATGTGCCCTACCATTTTCTGGTTCAGTTGCTTAGGATTTCTAGACATGACTCACATTTGAAATATCAGCACAATAATTAGTGAAACACAAATCCTTCACCTTCTGAAAAAGAAGAATTCTTATTTTACTGAAAATGTATGGAAAATTCTTACTGGTAAAGCTCCTGTTTCTGTTATGGACCAAAGACACTCTAAACCCACAAAAGTACCAAAATAACTGCCAAATATTTGTTAATCAAGTCCCCATTGAATGCACTTTGAAGAAATGCCTGGATAACTATATGGATATATGATACATACATGTACATGTTTATGGAAACCTTATGATCTATCTCTTTTGAATGCCATATTGAGAAATCTAAAATGATTCCTGGTAGATAGGAGTGTGTTGTATCACTTCTGCAGTAAAGATGGATTTACACACTCTCCAGTGGAAATTGCATTCCAATTTCCTTTTCAAAGGGAAAGATGCTGATTAGAATTTGGGACTCCAAGAACGAATTGAGTGAAAATAGGTTAGAACATGAAGAAAAGACAGTCCAGGAGAAAAGAAGAAAGGGATAAGTCTGTTAAATATAAACCTTTTGATAAGGTTCCTTTGTACTGCTGTGCTTCCTGCTGTTCACAGATAGCAGCCACCTTCTTGGAACTAGGACTATCATTTTACTGGATATATGGGCAGTGCACACCATGGAGAGTTCCTCAGTCTCCAATAGAAGCACTAGGGTGCAGAAATAGCTGCATGGAAAGAACAGCTGTAATAGCAGCTTTATTATTTGGACTACTCCTTCTATCTTTTCAGAAGACTATCTGAATTAAAATCTAGTACTGAAAGTATAAGACAATGTTCTTTCAAAATTAAACCATGGCACAGAAATTTCACCACCACTGTAGATGGTCTGTTAGGCCTCCCCAGATGATAAGACTTTTTATTTCCGTTCAAACTATTCTGTTGATGGATTTTGATTTAATGTACAATGTATCAAAATAACAATTGCACAGTATTTGGCAGGTGCAAACCAATTTGTTCAGCTTGGAATGCTTGACTTTTTATGATGGTTGTGACGCTACATTTGCTTGACTAGTGCACTGAACATACAGTAAGGAAGATGCCAAAAGGCAAATTCGTGATGAAAGAACCAACCTGAAAAGAAAATCATTGAAGAGGGTTCTTTTTATTGGTATTCTTCATGGATTGAACAGTTTTAAAGACTGTGTAACGACCACAGGCATGAAACCTATCCAACCTCTTTAAAGACTTTCATAGAAGGTTTGTAATGTACTGTGTATCTCTGCTCCTCTCTCCAAAATTTTACAAAACAAAAAAAATCTTAGTTGTTTTAAAAGCTTTATATATATATAAATATATATATATATATATATAGAGAGAGAGAGAGAGAGATAGTGTGTTAGATAGAGTTTTACATATATATGTAAAAAACTAGTTTGTCTGATGAGATTTTACACTTTTATAAGGTGATCTTCATGCCTTCATAGGAAATCATCCAGTTATTTATATTTTCAGAGAATTTCCTTACTTCTCAATTCATGTATCATTTATAACCAGAATTTGTGAGAATAATATATCTGTCAAGAAACATTAAAATATTGTAGAAAAAACTTTGAGGATTTTTGTCCATCAGGAGTAAACAGGTACAAACTCAGATCAGCAATACATGCCAATTTACACAAATGAGTAGTTTTGTTTTCAGCTGAATGCTTGTCATTCTTTTTCTTGGAGTGATTTACATAAGTTTTCCTAATATAATTTTAAGCTTCTGGAGACATTCACTTGCACATTATTTTAGCATTGTAATAATTTTTTTCCCAGCCTGATTTTGATGTCCTAGCATCCTATATATCTTCCATTGAGATTTAAATCCACTTTTGAAATTCTGCATTGAAAAGTTCTTGTCTCACAGACTCTGATGGATCTCTCTTTCTCGTAGGCACAAAGAGACAAAGACTACTTTTTGTAACGATTGCTTAAATGCATTCACTGGCATAGCAGCAGGTCCTGACAACAGATGTGGCAGCAGCTGGAGAAATCTTTTTTCATTTGAAATTGATGCTTGAGTCTATATTCAGCCAAGTATATCTCTGGCATTGCAAACATGTAAATTGTTGAGGATGCCTTTGACTACACTGAAGATATATTTTTGCCTCTCTGTGATTACTATTTTCTCTAAAAATTGATAAACATCAGAGCCTATCCATGTATCATAAAGTACACAATTTTAAGAACTTTATAAAAATGAAGTCAAATGTTTACAAATCCACATAATAGAATTTCTTCACTTAAGGGTCAGACTTTTATAGTGAATTGGCTAAATAGAAAAAATTTTACCTTAGTAAAAGTGTAATTATCTGTTTTTCCAATGACTTGGGGTAGTTCTTAGGAAAATTGTGAGCATAGATATGCACAAAAATCTCTGCAAATGCAAAGACCTTGCCCTTCTTTGCTGAGTGGCCAGGATGTGGAATTATATCAGGACTGCTCTGCAGCATGCCTACATTTTATCAAGGTTGAAACACTTTCAGGATAGGTATCAAAGTGAGAGGAGTCTAGGATCTAGGAAGGAGTGAGTAAGTATTTATGATACACTTTTTATATATCCTGTTTTCTTTGATAAAAAAGGAGACTCTTATAAATCTACACTGCCTAGATATTTAAAGAAATTATGAACTAAGTAAAAAGTACTAATAAAACCCATACTTAAGACTGTATAAAACTTACATTTAGCTTTTTCTGTTGATGTCATCCCTATTCCAGCATTCTTTCAAGCATTCTTTCAAACTGCTGATTAATTTTAGGAGATGAAATTCTAGTTTCAGCATCTTGTTTCACACTACAAGGTAAAGCTGAAGTCTGTAAAGATCAATGCATTCTGATGAAACATGTTCCTTTGTTATGGTTTTTAATGCCTGTTCTTTAACAGGACACAGATTATGAATGTTTGCTGCTGGAAGTCAAACAGAAGTCTGCTTGTTTCTTAAAATTATCTGTTGCTTCGCTTCTGCAATGTACATGAAACGAATACCCCCACAACAAGAGGATGAGAGGACACAGTTTTAACCTGTCCCCACTGAGGTTTAGGTTGGACATTAGGAGGAATTTCTCCACAGAAATGGTGATTAGATATTGGAATGGGCTGCCCAGGGCGGTGGTGGAGTCACCATCCCTGGAGATATTTAAGACTGGACGTAGCCCTCAGTGCCGTGACCTGGTTGATGTGGTGTTGTTGGGCCATGAGTTAGACTCAATGAACACAGAGGGGTTTTCCAACCTAACTGTTTCCATTTTGCTGTGAGTCTGTGAAGAGCAGTCTGATGTTCTTATTACTATATATACGGAGGAAATTCTGACCAGCGTCTCGTTTCTGCAGGGTCCTGATTTCCTGCAAAAAGTCACCTGATGAGCAAACTTTTATGTTTAAGCCTAAAGTGTTTTAACACCCTTCTAAGTGTTATCAAGATACTATTTTGCAGCAGACAGATACTCCATATGTGATCTATAGCCAATTCTCCAGCAGAAAATAAGAATTCCTTTTGACCAGCGAGCCCCCCAAAATCAGTGAGATTCTGGCTGCATACAGCTTAACCACAGCCAGCAGAACTTTGATGGCTGAAAGTCTGTCTATAAGAAGCTCATGCTGTTTCCCTTCCACTTACCACTCCCCTTAGTTTACCAACCCTGAAGGGAATCAGGTGCCTGGAATCAATTAGATGGCCCCATATTCAGAAAGACTCTCCCAATAACTATTAAACACAAATATGTATTTTCAGGTAGGAGCTGCAGGATAACATTATTTCACATTAAGGATAACATGAATTTACCTCTTTGCCTTCTCTTTGCCAAGGTGGAGAAATTCAACATTTATGAGGTTAACATAAATATATAGTATGTATGTAAGTAAATGGATGACTCTTTACATAATGTATAACAAGTCGTTTCACCCAGAAGAGCTGAGAGCATGTCTTGTGCTTTCTTTTTTCAATGCATTTTGACATCTAAGAGTGAAAAGAATGAGCTAAAGTTGATGAACAGGCATACGTGGGTCAATGGGGATTTGAAATAGGCAGAATTTCTCTCCAGTGACTGTTTAATTGCAATATATAACTTACCATTATATACTAGGCAATGTTAGTGAAACGCTTATGTGAACTCATAGCCCAATCAAAATAATTATGAAAGTGATGATTTCTGAGATTAGCCAGCTACTTTTGGTTTTTACTTCCTGAGACCCAAGGGCATATGACATATGCTGAAACAGCACAACATATGACCTGGAATTTGAAAGACAGCTTTCCACTTTGTTTATGAATGTTTTTTGTATTTGTGATAAACATAAAGCAGATAAAATGCTGAGAGTTTAACCTTTTTTTCTCATTCACAGCTGCTCTTCTGCGTTATGAATTCTGAAAGATTTACCAAGCTAGCATGTGCCCAGTTTTTTTGGGAAACTTGGATTAATTTCTAATGAGCTTGAAACTCATTTCAGTATACAGTAGATAAAGAATTGTTGGAGGTTTTTTTTCTCACTCCTTTGAATCCACGCTGGAAAAAATACAAAGTCAGACTGATTTTTGGATTGCTGCTTTGATCTTCCGTATACGTAGGCCCTTCAACACTCTCATGAGGCATATAGTAATTCTAATTTTTGGACTTTTTTGTTACAGATCAAGAAACTGAGGCACATACATGCCACAGCTCCTTTATAGATCACAAACATAAGCTCCCCATCAGAAATGCAGGAGTTGTAAGCTAAATTTAACATTTTAAATATTTGATCATTCTTGTTTTAGTTTGACTTCTCATCTGAAATTCATTGTTTAAATAGAGCAAAGTTCATACAAGGTCTGTGACAACAGAAACTTCATAAGGGATTTGTATTTCTCAAATAAAGTTTGTTTTCACATGTAAAAACTACCTCTTACATACCTCATTATTATCTGAAATAAAATAGAAGGCGACCTTTGACTGAAAAGTACAGAATTTAAATCCTGGGAATTATTACAACAGGGAAACTGCCACTAAAATTCTGTTTCATTTGAAAAGTCAAATGAATACAATTAGACTGAAAGTTGCAAGAACTGTAATGGCCATTGTGTGACACTCTCCGGTGAATGGGCAGTAGTGGTAATCAATACACTCAACTGGATACTGCAATGTGGAGATTCATTATCATCCTGTCCAAATAAAATTTTTTTCCTCAAATTCATGCTTTCCATTCCACTAAGTAACTTCAGGGAAGGGAAGTATGAAAATCTATGAAAGGAAACGTGTAAGATGTGATACCTAAAAAAACTCAGCTAACCCTGCCTGTGAAGTTCAACAAGACCGACCATTTCAGCTCCCTAAACTTATTTGTTACATAACAATGTGTATTTGCATTCTTAGAGAGTGATTCTCATATGTTCTCACATTATGCTTCAGTGACTAAGCTGCAAAACATTTTGTGTATTGAAAAAAAGCCTCCACTGCTCACAGACTACATAAATTTTCCATGTAGAGAGACAATAACTAACTCTGCAACATTTTTCTCATATCTGTTACTGTAATAATTTAAAATACTAGAACTTTTATAAGAAAAAGTAAATAAAAGAGTCATCCTCAGGCATGTTTGTGGTATGATCTTAACCACTTATGGAGCAAGTAAAACAAGTTCACATGCATAATGCAAATACCCGGGTTCATGTCTCACTGACACAATTTTTTGGCTTCCCTGGAAGTATGATTATCTGGGATAAGACAAAGCATGCATCCTGGACAGTCTGTTCAGCAAATGTGAAGAGACACCCCCAGGAAAGAGAAAGATTCACAGCTCAGTTAGTGCTGTGACCTCTTGGTTCAGGGTCTGCTACGAAAGCAGCCTGAATGAGGGAAGTACAATGGCTGTGCTAATGTACATCAGCAATCAGCCTTGCTGCGCCCGAGCAGCACAGAGGATTGCCAGACACAGATTTTGCCAGAAATTGCTTAGGACACAGGAGTCAGAAGCTACTGCTTTGGTGATTTAGGGGTCCCTGGTGAAAACCTCCCACTTATGGTTAACTCCTCCTAGCAGCTGCAGCTTCAGAGACAGAGAGCAATGTATAGCTTCACCGCTGTAGATAAGAACTGAGACCAAACCTCTTCAACTTTTCTTTCTTGGAAGGAATTTCTCCTAGAAAGCCAACTCTCATTGTTGATAAAATTAAGTCAGAGTTGCTTTGCAGGGCTTAAAGAGCAGTATCTAAAGTTACTTGAGATGTGGGGAATATATTCTTTTGGCTCATTCTCATTTTAATGAAAACCCATGGGGTTTGTTTTTTTAAAAATACGCATAAAGAGTAATTTTCTCTTTTAAAAAACCCTAACTCCTAAAAATATTTTATCATTTCTAAATGGATGGTCTGATCTATTTGGTCGTAAGGGGAAGTGAAGTGCTGACAACTTGTAGTAAAAGATGGTCTGTATCTTAAAAGAATTTAGAAGTCCACATAAAAAGTACAGATCTGTACTTCATGAAGTGGAACTGCCTTGGGAAGCAGCAGCTATCGAGGTAGGCCTGTGCTACAGTGTTTTTAACAATTCCTGGTATTTAAGATGCTCATAGGAGCCTTTAAGGGGTTTGAATGAAGACAGATAGACGGCAGGAGACATGCTCGATAGAAGCTGCATGAAGTCAATCAATTCACACAGTTAATCACAGGCATAGCCCTGCTAAGCCCAGCTAATTCCAAAACACTTAAGCTTTACAAGCACCAAATCCCTCCATATTATTACCCAAAGCATGGCAGCTGATGAGCAAACACACTATTATAGTTTTTTATAGGCATAGGTTGTTTCAATGACATATATGCCAAATTAAATACTAATATTCACTGACACCAGTAGAGTGGGGCCCTCTTGGAGACACGCAATCTCCAAAGCCACCTGTTTAAATCACAACCCTTCAACCTAGAGGCCTGGAGACAACTTGGGGTGCCACTCGTGGATTCACAGGTACCTACTGAGCAGCATGTGAATTTTCAGATTAAAAAGCACAGCAAATAGAAGTGGAGGGGGGAACAGAGGAAGTGAGTGGGGAGAGGGGAAGAATGGGGTGGATAAGTGCAAAGTCAAGGAGCTGACAAAATGATGAAATGGGAACATTTTAAAAATGAAAAGCGGCATTCCTGAGCCCTTTTTGTTTTGTACCATTTCTATTCTTTTGGCCACTATTTCCTTCCACTGCACGTTCACACAGAAATATCTGTATGGAGTATTTAATGCCACTCATGCAGAAAAGCTGATGTGACACTTTTTGGTCTTCTCTTATGTCCCCATCATCTCCATTCTCAGCAGCATTTCCTCTCCAAATCATTGGCAGGAAGATCCATTTCTAGGAGAACACAAACACTCAGCAATTGATTATATTTTTCTGAAGTATTAAAATAGTTCTTCAGAAGGTGATCTTCATTCAAACACTGAATAAAAGTTTCAAAAACATGGCAACAGCCCCATGGCCTTGGGAGTTCTGCTGTGAACCATCCTGAACAGACATTTTTTCTTCACAAAATAAAGTTGCTACAGGGATCAGAAAAACAGTTTTTATTTAGCTGTCATTGGCACAAAGAATGGGCATAGGAGAAGGAAAGGCAGTTTAAGTCAGTCTCACAGTTTTCTCTTTTCTGGATTTAGGGATACACTAACTTTTATCACTTCCCCGTGGTTCCTAAGGGACCATGTGGAGGTGTGTGATCCATCAGCTCCTGGCATGTCTGCCTCTTGGCAGCTCCCATGGGAAGAAGCCAGCACAGCTTTGTCACCCATGCTTTGGACCAGGTTCTGACACCTGCTATGGCAAAGGTGCTCCCAGGCCACTGCTCTGCAAGGTGCTATGTCAAATAGCATCTATCATCTGAACGGGGATGGAAGAAGAGGAATGAGAAATCCAGGATCAAACTAAAACTGCCACTAGCTACTCTCTGAACCTCTAAGACTTCATTTTCCCCCTGATGCTGAGGAAGCATATAAAATACTCATGGTAATAGCAATTAATCAAGCAACAGAGGTATTTGCAGTGCATTTTCTTCAACAAATCTACCTTTTCCTAATTACAATTTTAGTTAAAAATGAGCAGTCAAAAGCAATAGCAACCTTGTTTACTTTAAAAAATTCTGTTTTCATGCACTTATATTACCAAAAGTTATCAAGTGGCAGATAATAGTTCTAGTTACCTCTTCAGTACACCATGCTTGTCAAATAATAATTTTTTTTTTAACCTTTTAATCAGTTCATCAAGAAAATAAGTTGTTATGAGGTGCTTGGACATCATCTCATTAACTGCTCTAAAATACTTTAGGTGACTGGAAGGGTAATTAGAAATATGATGCCAATAACTTTAGAACTCATGAAAAAATTTATAAGTCATTGTTGCTCCTGTAATGCCATTTCCACAGTGATAAAAGAAATTACTGTTAATTACCAGGTTATTACCATACTTAATTCTGATAATTGTAGGCTATCCAAACAATGGTGAGAAATAGAAATCACATTATTTTGTTCCTCCAGCAAGGTGGCAGTACTGTTCATCATTTATTCTAGGGTTGCTCTATTTTTGTTAATGAATTAGATTTACCACCTTATAGCTGAAACACAGAGGTTAAAAAGTTTACTTTGAAGCATCAGTTGTTCTCTTTCAGCATGATTTACATGCATACATACGCATGTGGCCTCTTGAAAACATTCTAGTGTTGTGACATAGTTTTCTTTTCCTTTTTTAGGGCCAAACTGGCAAAAGAGGAGGTTGTACAAAGCAGAAATAGGCTTTACTGCCTACAAAACCATGCAGATCAAAAGCTCCAGGCACCAAATATCACCCAGGCTACAGCTGGGAGGAAAATATAAGAGCTGTGATTCTAGGGGAATACTGGGAAATAGACCAAAATTAATTCATTTTCATTAAGACTAATTCCAGAAAATGTCTCCTGGAAAGTGTCTAAGCACATGGCCCTTTGATTTCAATGGGAGTTGAGGGAACCTTACAGGGACTATGTTGGCAAATTTTCATCTCACGAGTGTATTTTAATGTTTTGAAAGTATACATGCTGGAAATGTCTAGAAAACACAAGGTTAGATCCTGTTTCTGTTTATGCATGTAATGGTTTCTCACTTTTTTAATCGTATTATAGAAACTGAGAAAAAATAAGGTTCTTAAAATACCATGTATCTGCTCTGCAAAATCTGAAGGATGATTCTAAAATCTACTGAAGTGAAACCATACTTACTGAAATCCTCAGTTGTTATAGAACCATGAACATTTCCCTGGAAGAGAACTGACTTTATTCCTCCAAAAGTCATTGGAATTTTCCTAGAATAAATGTGAACAAGATGTGATCCTCAGCATTTTTTTTCCTGTAAAATCAATAGCAAATGCCATTTCTGTTTCACAGTGCTAAAGCAGGCATTTCAGCTATTGTCTTCTACACTTTTTAGTGTCTTTCTAAAACGTTGAATAGAACATTTTTTCTTGTCAGCAGCTTTACTCTTGTCTTGGTAGTTTTCTTCACCAAAAGCTGCTGAAAGTCAGAACACCCCCTGCTCAGCTAAATTTTCTTATGTTCCAGTGTAAATGATAGAGCACGAACTCTTTACAGGAACAGTGATTCCCTTTGTGCTGTCCTTCTCCTCCTGGTGTTTCTGTGTGTTTGGGCTGAACAAATCCTGACACAAGAGTAGCAAGGAGCAGGCAGGAGGTGACTGTCAGGATCTGTTGGTTTGCAGAGCCAGGTGATACAAATACAGAGGCATGACTGACTTCCCAGCATCCTGATAGTCTCTCTTCTTCAGTCTGTGTACTGCTCTCTCACATTCAAGAGCATTTGGACAAAGGCTTGGGTATAATCAGCATTAATGTAGATCCCATATTGCATCTCTTGCAGTTCCATGCTGTGACTAACTCAAGCCAAAGGTTTTTTCCCTTTCAGTGGATTTAAAATCAGGTCCTAAAGGATTCTGTAGCCTCAGGTGGCCAAGGTCTTCTTCAGAAAACTGTCATTGGGTTGTGAAGGGAGCTACAGCACTAAGATAGTTTTTATATCACACCATATTTATATGGCATAATAAAAGAAAAATAAAATTTGTGTGAAATAAGGCTTGATATCCGAAAAATTATCTGTAGCATATAGTACTTCCTCTAGTCATTCACTGTTACTGTTAACCTTTGTTTTGTTCGGCAGGAACATTGTTTTTTCACTATATACCTTAGTAATGATTAAAATGAGATATGTTGAGATCTGTGTATGTTTTAGTGCTAGAATGTAATGACCTGTTGTGGTGACTGAAACCATTTTGGAGAAGCTGAGAAGTTGCCAGAACAGCAGCATGCTGGTGGGACAACTCTGAGGTGTGAAACACCCCCTGAGTGTTTCTTGGATGGTCTGTCACTAGATACGTTAATCCTTCTATGTTGATTGGTTGTTGTTGTATCACTGACTCTGCCCTTTCCTTCTTCCCATTGGTTGTTGTTTTATCTCTCCGCCTTCTCTCCAAACCTATTGGTCCCAGACCTCTATATGAATGACCACTCAGAGCAGTTCAGGCCTCTTTCATTGTTGGATACCTTCGAGAATAAACCTTCCTCGGAACTCCACACGACTGGGCTCTCTGAGTTCTTTGTCTCTGGTAACGCACGAGCTATCCAAGCTCTGGGGTGAGTGTGTGTTTGTGCCTTCCACCGGCACGGGTGAGAGAAGGGTCTGCCTGCATGGTATCGAATGTACTGGCCGGGGTGATCTCTCTGATAAGCCATAGAGACACTTTGGGAATATGCAGAGGACCTATCCACCCCACCACCGCCCCGTGTTAATTGGCGCTCTGAAAAGGGACTTAAAAAATCCCTGAAAGTGTGTTATGAGAAAAAAAAAGGTGGAAGGTGCTGCTCTGGGAACCTCTCGGCTTCTCTGAGATGGTTTCAGCCACCACAACATCTCCCCCTTTTCTGTTTAGAGGAAAAGCCTCTCCCATATGCTTTCCTAGGCACTGCTTAAGGCAACCAAACAAGCTTAAAAGAATGAAAATTATTAGAATCACCCACAGTCCAGCTTTGACTAAGGATGCTAACCATCCTTCAAGTCCCCATTGTCCTAAAAGGTCTTTAAGCCAGTCCACCTTTCCTTCTGTCTTGAGTTCTTTGATTTGATCCTTTATTTCCTGTATCGTTGTGTGGATGCTCGGGCTGAGACAACAGTTAAAACAACACAGTCCTTGGGGCATTCGAGGTTAGGTTAGCATGCTTTCCAAGCCAGCACTTAAAAGTGGGTAAGTTGACCCAACGCTTTTGTTGCCGCTACTCCAGGCGGGAGGAACGATGCAGCGATCCTTTTAGACAATGACCAATTAATAATTTCGCTATCACAATTTGGGTTTAATTGCTGTATTCCTCTCTTTTAGCTGGCCAGTTGAGTACGGTTTTCCAATATAGAATTTGGGTCTTGCTCGGTGCTAGTACAGAAAGCCTGTTGAGTGTCTGGTCCCCCCCCCCCCACCCTTTTTTCTTATAACACACAGGTAAAGGGGTTGTAGGTTAGGGAAACACATAAGGTAACAGGTAAGGGATTTTTGGGCTTGCAGAACTACTTGGAGGAGGCACAATTACATGTCCACGTGGTTGGTATCTTGCACTGACGCTTCCTCCAAGCAGCAATGGTCTCTTGGTAGTGATGGTCCCCCGAAAAGCACAGGATCCCATGGGTTAATATACACTCAGGCCAGGTGGCAATGTCCAGGCAGTCTCTTGCAGCGCACTCTCCTTGCATCATGTGCCGTTCTGTGGTGCAAAGCCTCGCAGTTTGGGCGTCATTGATGGACCTTGACACGCCCTCAGCTGCCTCTCATGTGAAAGTCCCCTGGATGTGGCCTGTGGGGTTGGGGGTTCCACAGCTGGGCCAGTTCGTGTCTTTCAGCCCGAGATAATTGAACAATAGGTTTCCCTTTATCTAATCTCAGCAGTTAACATTCCTAGAAAAGAAACAAGCTTCTCTGGCAATATATGCCTGAGTGGAACAAGTTGTTAATTGCATTAACTTTTTAGATGGCATTTCAGTTTTTATTCTGTGAAGTACTTGCTGCACGACTTTTGTTGTTTCCCACAGGTGTTCAGTGGGGTAACCTCCAATTGGCTGTTCAGCTGAGGGAGTGAGACTGCTTTAAAGGGTTTTACAAGAGTTAGTCTGTGAGTTAGGCATTTGAGTTGCTTTCTCCTTTTTTTTTTTAAACTAAGTCCAGCCCAGGGATAGAGAGGCGACTAACATACTTGCATAGGGGCAGCACTATCCTCACAAGGCAGCAGCTATATAATTGGCCTCAGGGTTTGAACCTGTCAATTGTATTTATGCTGGCCACGTGGGATAGAAACTTTCCCCTAAACTTTTACTTTACAGAATCAGCTTCAGGATTTCAACCTGCCAATTTTGACTTTTCTGAAAGCTGCCTTTACTTGGGGGGATCGTGGGTGGGGTTAGAGGCTTGGGTCCCTTCCAAAAGGAGCTCTTCCGCTCCGCACAAACCCACGCACCAGGAGCTTTACAGCTCCGCACAGGAGCGTGGGAACTGGGGGGTGTGGACTGGCGGGGGTGGGACCACCAGCGAGGGGGACATGAATGAAGGAGGGACCTGTGCCCAGGAGGGACCACCCAGTGGGAGGGCCAGCCTGGCGCAGGGAAATAGGAGGCTGTGGGAGGCAGGGCGGATGCAGAGACACTTGTACTGCGGGGGCAGGGCCGATGCAAGGATACACAGAACTGCGGGAGGCGGGGCCGATGCAAGGAAATGCGATGATGCAGGGGGTGGAGCCATATGCAGGGGGCGGGGCCGACACAAGCCTGGGAAAATTTGAGGAGGAAGAAGGAAGCACAACTGCATGTCTTACCACGTGGCCAGTGTCACCTTGTAAGACACATGGGGTTTGGATGGCTGAGACTTGGGATTAGGAGAGACGGTGAGGGGGAGGCTCGAATCAGATTGATCACTTCCAATTTGAGCAGGGGACAGGGAACAGAGAGTAGAGTCAGAGAGATGGCAGCTCCTCCGTGCCATGTGGCGCATTATTGCTCCCACTCTCCCATGAGTTTCATCGGGGCAAAGGACACAGGGTAGGGGGACACACATGGGACAGACAACACAAGGGGGATACACCTCTGATTGGGGGTGAGCCAGCTTCTCACCTATCCTCCCCAAATAAGTTCCTCCCAGCACCGAAAGGAAAAAAGGGAAAAAAAAAATACAAAAGGGTGACACAAGCGAAGCCCGTCTTACCAACTCTGAGGCTCCAATGGTCAAAGAAAACTTTCAGTGTGGTTCCCTGGTTTCAGCCAATTTCTCCTGTCTGAAACATCCAGAGGTTTCTTGGCTGCGTCTTCAAACACGCCTAATAAAACTCAGATCTATTCTCGAGGGAGTAGCTGCTCTGAATGTGACATCTCTAGCACACAGCCTTCAGAGACACTTTCAGGGGTTTTTTAAGTCCCTTTTCAGAGCGCCAATTAACACGGGGCGGTGGTGGGGTGGATAGGTCCTCTGCATATTCCCAAAGTGTCTCTATGGCTTATCAGAGAGATCACCCTGGCCGGTACATTCGATACCATGCAGGCAGACCCTTCACTCACCCATGCTGGTGGAAGGCACAAACACACACTCACCCCAGAGCTTGGATAGCTCGTGCGTTACCAGAGACAAAGAACTCAGAGAGCCCAGTCGTGTGGAGTTCCGAGGAAGGTTTATTCTCGAAGGTATCCAACAATGAAAGAGGCCTGAACTGCTCTGAGTGGTCATTCATATAGAGGTCTAGGACCAATAGGTTTGGAGAGAAGGCGGAGAGATAAAACAACAACCAATGGGAAGAAGGAAAGGGGGAGCAAATGATACAACAACCAATGGGGAGAAGGGAAGGGCAGACCCAGTGATACAACAACAACCAATCAACATAGAAGGATTAACGTATCTAGTGACAGATCATCCAAGAAACACTCAGGAGGTGTTTCACACCTCAGAGTTGTCCCACCAGCATGCTGCTGCTCTGGGAATCTCTCAGCTTCTCCAAGATGGTTTCAGCCACTGCAACAATGACTCTTTGATATCTGTGATTGCAGGCCTTTAAAAAAGAAACAAAACTGAAACCTAAAATCATCATGCTGCAAACATATTGAATTTTCCCTCCCAAATTATTTCTGTGAATTCACTAAAGTTGAACTTTTTCCTGCATTCCGTTTTAGAAGTTATTAAACAAAGATCTAGTCTCAAAATGTCTGAGAAATACAATTAAAATGCAGCATCATCATCAACAACAATCACCTAGGGAAATAATTGATCCCTGAGAAATTTTGTGGATGTGTGTTCAGGAACAGGAAAAAAGTTAAAAGCTTAGCTAACATGCAGTGTAAATTCAGTAGATCAGAAATTTTGTTATTACAGACTAGTGTTTTGTACACTTGCATTTTCTCTGAAGATTGTGTCAGACATCTCAGCTATATCCCTTGGGCAAAATATTACATCTTCTCCTTTCTACTGATTTTTAAATAGATGCTTAAAATACTTAGTTTTTATTTGAACAAAAATAATATCCAGCAAGCAAAGTATTCTTGCTCATATTCCCTCTCTCAGATAATACCACTGCAGATTAACACAAATTGCACTAAAACAAATGATCCTCACTGTAAGCTGCCACTTGCTGAATAGGTGAATTGGTGCATGTGTCTGCATGCAATTAATTCATAAGCAGGCTAGAAATACCCTCACAGAGCTCTGTTTAGCAGTAAGTGGAAAGCAGCACTAGACACCATCACAGCAGAGTGTATTTCAGCTGTGAATAACTGCACTCAGTCCAGTGCCTCTCAAACACAGCAGCTTCATGTCCATTACTCCCTGTGCCAAATGGGCAGGCTCCAGGGTGAAGGTGTGACAGCAACACTCCTGCAGCACAACGATGGGCTGGTTTTTGTGGGCTGGAAATTAGTTCTTCAAGTGTTGACGCTTTAGTAAACCATGTAGTGACTTTTCATCATTGAATTGACAGTTTAAATAAGCTGGCATTTTAAATTAACAAAATAATCACTCTGTTGCTAATTTAATGTTAAATTCAGTTCAAAGGTTTTACTTCAAAAGATGGTAAGTTTGGCATAAAATACCAGTACTGTTGAAATTGGCTGCAAACACTCCTCATTTTCAGTAAGATCAGGAGTGAATGCTACGTCTTGATTAAAAATTAGACCTTTTCCCTTGAACCCTATGATCTCTATGGGCCTGACCCAGGAAGGATGTGCTAATTATTCTGCATCTTACCCAACTAGCATCAGTCATTCAGTCATTCTGTCTAAATCACTGCCATAACTTGCATGGGGAAGAAAGCCCCAATTCAGCCTTTTTTCTTTTTTTTTTTTTTTTTTTTTTTTTTTTTTTTTTGGTATTGTTCATCTGCCAGCTGACTGAAAGGGAAACTATTAAAAATATGAAATTTGAAAATCTGATTAAAAAAACCAAAATGGTTTTATATTTCCTTTCTTGGAAACATCTAGAAAAATACAGTCAGTGTTTTATGATTTCATTATCTAGCTAACAGTCCATTTTATTGCACAGCAAATGGTCAGGGTTTACCTTCCCATACATTCACAGGCTCTTTTTTACAACTTATGTCTGATTTACAATCACTTCCACAAGCTTCAATTAAGTTAGATTATTTCTCTAGATTTCGTAAATTTTGAAAAGTCTATACTCATGTATAAACAGTTTTGCATTTCAATGGAATTTGGTTTTGGTTGGGGTTTCTTTTTGTTTTTGAAGAGGGCAGAGTCTGAGATGAATTGGATTCACAGCTGTCAATGATCGTGTATATCCTTCATTATAGCTGCAATGTTTGCAGAACTGGCACGGGATGTTTTGAAAAGTGTGCCTTTTGCTCATGAAAATGGTAAAAGTTTATCTGGGCACAGGAGCCATGATTTCTGTGAGAGGAAGCAGGGCCAGTTCTGAATGGCATTACTCATTCAGAAACCAAATAGGCTTTGGGGACTATTTGCATGAGAAAGGACTGCTCCTTACATGGGGAAGGATTGTAGAAAGAAGGCTACACAGACTCAATTCCTGACACGTCTGACATGTTGATTAAGGCCTTTTATGAATAGAGAACTTGGTTTCAGCCTGCCATTAGCACGTTAGGCATTATTAGTTGCTCTGCAGTTCTACGAGCAATGTGTTGGGAAAAGGAGGGGATATGTTCTTCACTCAGTGTCTTTTCTTTCGCAGAAAAAGTGTGAGGAATATATAAAAAAAATTGGCAAGCTCCCCTTCTAATAAAAAGAGTCCTCCAGTTAAGGCAACACATAAAGGTACTGCAAAACCCCTGTCTGCAGGTCCCTTTGGAATTGCATCAGAACAGCTTTGCCTGTCCAGCACGTGGTGCCGGAGACTGGGAGGTGTTGCACCAGGCGCAGCAGGACATGCTCTCCTTTCAGTGTTGTGAAATTATGATCCATCAGCTGGGACACGGGGATGACAGAAATGAAAGCAAGGCAGGAGTGTTCAAGTCCAAGCAACGATTTCTGCATCCAAATTAGAGTGGGTTTAATATTTTGTTAGAAAGGAGTGTCATGATAATCCAAGTGTGGCCCTAGAGATACAAGCAGAAACAGAACAGGCCTTACTGAAGGCAGGGAGACAGAGGCAGTTTCAGCAGATGGTTTGACTTGCCCTGTCCCAACCAACTTTAATGTGACCAAAGATTTAATTGGCAGACTACTGTAACTGAGACTGGTTCCTCAGGGCTTTTCACTAATGCAACAAGCCACACAGCAACATAGAAAAGGAAACTGGAGAAGTTACTGGTATCCATTCTTGTTCATCTTTCATCAGATTATGAGTAGTATGTTGTGCAGATGACGGCTTCATCCTGCTGAGCAGGCACACAGTGAAACACAGGCAGTTAAATCTGGGGGATAATGTTAAATAAACTTATCTTACAGCTAGAAAATACACCTTGGCTGTTTCCCCAGAATGTTTCATCCTAATGAGAAACGGGAGCCCTAAGTTTTCAGAAAGGCACTTAGGGAAGAGGAAATAAGAAAACAAAGGCTGTATGCTAAAATTCTTCTGCCTCAAGAAGTCCAAGGAAAAGCAGGATATTGTAGTGCTCAAAAGCTGTGATACAGATAAGCTGGTGCTTTGGGCAGGGGCCAGAGTGCACTTCCTCCTTGTCAGATCATAAGACACACAAAAGTCCTTTACTTAAGGTAAGCCCTGCTCAGCAGCAACCTAAATATCAATGTGTTACCAACATTATTCTCATACTGAATCCAAAACACAGCACTGTACCAGTTACTAGGAAGAAAATGAGCTCTATCCCAGCTAAACCCAGGACAGTAATAAATGAGGGGATAACCTAAGGGATGATTCCGATCACAGCAAGATGCCAGCAGAGTAACTGGAGTCATGCCCCGTCATTACTATCCTTACACACGGTTTATTTCAATCCTTCAGAGTGTTTACAGAGCAATGTCTCTGGTACACCTAGTATCAAATAAAATTTGAAATTTCATTCCCATGCAATAGGATGAAAAGCAATATGCAAGGAAGCAAGCTGCAGTGGGACAAAGGGATTAAACAGTGATGATGTAGCGTCTCATTATAAGAATGTGATATTGCTATTCCAACAATAAAATGAAGCAAACTTTTAGACAGAAAAATAAGGAGGTTTGCAGCACTACAGAAATACATTAAAAATATGACAAAAAAAGAAACAACAAGGTTTTACCGAGACTATAGAAGTACCAGTTCTGAGCCAGGGAAGTCATTGTGAGATGTCATCATAGGGTCTGCTAAACTGGAGCTGAAAATCTGCTTTCAGTGAAGTGGGAATGTGAGCCCACCCTCTTTGACCAGTGACCTTCATCTGGCTGTGGCCACCCAAATGCACATGTTGATTTGGACTGAGCAGAATTTAAGAGGAATGTTCACTCAGAAATACTTGAATGTTTTCCATTAGGAGGAGAGCATTGTCAAGATGCTTCATATGCTGGAATATTCTTGTTCCAAAAAAAAAAAAAAAAAAAACCACCAAAAAAACCACCTTCCAGATGGAGCAAGAGTGCTGTGTTCAGACAGCTCTGCAATGTGCCTGCACATTGTTAGGCCTGAGAAACCCCTCTCTATTCCTTCTTTTATTCACTAAACCCTCTACATTTCTTGTGCTGTTTTCCTGCCCTGTAAGAAAGGACAAAGGCAGGAGAGCACTGATTATCCTGCAGACTTGAGCATCAGCCTGCTATCCTCTAAAGCAGCCTGTGGTGCCAGTGGTGCATGAATCTATGCTCAAGACTGTGCTAGAGACAGAGATTTCTCCTTAAATGAAGAATGCTCGGGCCCCAAGTCATTCTCACTGACCAAAAGTATTGATCAGACTGGTTTTATGACCTGCTAGAACATACACAATGACTTTGATGTGCCTTGTCACTCTGAGCCGATATGTATCTGTGAGATGTTGAAAAAACCCATAACACTTCAGCCCAGGCTGTGAAATTATTCATAGCTTTGATAATTGTGATACTTGTAGTCAAGTGAATGAGTCAAACTCTGAGGATGTGATTCCGATCAGTTTCTCACCACTGAAAACCCTAATCGTTTATGGAGTCACTTAGGAATATAACAATCTCAAGGGAAGAATTTGGACACAAATATTTGTAGATAATGGCTTTGTTTTTGAATTACAAAGCTACAGCTCACTTTTTGGATAACTTTGGTCACACTTTCTTACTTTTTTTCTCCTCACTTACTAGTTCAAGGAATGTGTCCCTCAAAATTGTGATACTGACAGTTAGCTTCTTTGTTGAATTCTTATGATCATCATTAACTGCCATGAGACATTTAATCAAGTACAAATATGGCAGCAGTGGTGTCTTAAGCAGTTAAAGTCTTTTTTACATTTAGGCAAGACACTGTTTATGCAGATGTGCATACATGCCTGTTGCAATTTTACTTTACCTCTGAGTCTTGAAACTATTTTTTAAGTGAATATAAATTACTAAAGCAGTCAGCAGTAGTCTGTGGTTCATGTGAAGTCAGGGGGACAAAGAACAAGGGGTTACAGAAAAACTAATAGCAAACACCAATATTTTTGAAGGACTTAGCCCCCTGGCACTTCTGATGGGGATTTAATTTTGACATTCCATTGATATGTTTTTCTTTTAAGGTGCTCTACAGCTAAGTACAACTCATATGAACATCTGTTCACCACTATAAAAGTTTATAGTGACCTGTTAATTTGAAATTTAAATCAGGTAACATTTCAGGTCATAACTTTTAGATTAAAAAGAGACAGCTCAACATTGTAAATGAACTAATGTTGGCAGAATGGTTGGAGCATAACTACCTTTTTTTTTTTTTTACCTTAGAACAAAAAGCATATGGAATTGATGTTAGCCAATGCCATTTTCTTGGGGTACAATTATATACATCTGTTATTGCAATAAACTGTTCTTAGCAAGATGCATCTGCTGGCATAAAATTTTCCAAAATTAATATTAGCATATAAACCTGTTTTTTTAATTGATACTAATTTTTTCTATTCCAAATGTCCCTCATATTTTTCAGCTGCCTCCTGCTATTTTGTTCCATTCCGCTTATGGCTTCTCTGATGGAGAGCCATACGGAACCAAATCTTGTTCGCTCACACAACTAACCCCATCTGTCTCACTATGTAGACTTAGGCTATGTTTTCACTGTCAAAAAATCTTTTTTTACAATGAGAAATTGGATGCAATAGAGAGCTTTCTATCAAATCTAATGGCAATGAAATTTTTGACCAAGTAGTGAGGTCAGGCTTTAATGTTAACCTTACCTAGTTACACAGCAGCAAAGAAAAAAGTTACTCATACCTTTTCTCTGTTCTGGTCTTAAATTGAGACGGCTAATGTACATTAGTTGTTTGGCTATAAGAAAACCACCTGTTCTTTAAGAATAATTGAAAGAAAAATAGTAAAACCATTATTTACTAAAACCCTTTGCAAATTCATTGGTGTCATGCAGTTTGTGGTCTTTGAATCACCCAAGTCATGAGATTCAATAAATTGAAGGTTCTTTCCAGTTACTGCTTCCACCTGTTATTTAAACTGTGTTCTGACTTCATGTTGGCACAGAAGAAATGCACAAGAAAGGAAGACCAGGTAAATGTTGGTCATTGGTATGGAGTATAATGTGCCACATCCCAATGGAGAAAATGGCAAAGCACATTATGATTTTGCATATATGTTTTTCTATATCCCATATTTAACATCTTTCTTATGCATTTCAATCTCAGGAAGTTGAGCTGCAAGAAGTCTCTGTCACATTAAATTTAAAGTAATATTTTCCCTGTTTTGATTACTTTGCAGACATATAGGTGAAAATGTTTACACTGATTTTACATGGACTGTTGACTGAACTACGGAAATATTTTCTCCCAACACTAGTCAGCATGAATTGACAAAACGCATTATATCACCATTTTTCAAATGCATGTTAGTCCTAAAAAATTTGTTATTGATACTCACCCAATGCTGCAGCTCAGACATGGCTCTTGTCAAGTTTTCCAAAGACAAATTTTTCATCTTCAGATGCATTTTTGTTAAACTAGACAATATAGGAAGAAGCAGCTAAACAATATATAGAATTATTCCCAAAGTACTTCAGGCAACATGATTAGCATGATGTTTTATATCCAACTCTCAAACTTATGAAAACTCCCACGCGTCTTTTGAAAATATATTTGCTATTTTACAGTGATAGAATTGAATATTCTTTGTGACTTCTGTCTTTTGAAAATATGTGAGAAAATATGGAAAAAAAAAAAGAGTGTTGGGTTTTTGGCTTGTTTTTCAGGAAAGTCATACGATATAGACAGTACTTGCATTGTGAGCTGGTTACTCTTTCCGATCACTGTGTTTGCTGGGAAGGGAAGTGACATGTCCCCTCAGATTATCCATATTTGTCCCTCTTCCTCACTCTGTGCTTCTCAACCATAACTTGCCCAAATCAAGCTTCCAACTTCACTGTCAGATTTTCTCTATCCCTTTCTCAAGCTCTTTCTTATTATACCTGTCTTTCATTTCCATACTTGCTGAAGACTACTTCTACCACATGCTCAAAAAGGAGGAACAAGAAAAGGCGTGCTTCTTCTGGCTTTCAAACTTTTCCAAAACACAACAGCCAGAGTTCAGATGAGAAAGAGCAGATTATTGCTCCAGCAGAAAAGTCTAATGAACATGACTGTGAAGACAAACAGGAGGTCTACTGCACCTCTGCATGGAGGAAAAGAGGTATTCTTCAGTACCCATATGTCCCACACACACTCTGAGAATATAATATGGAGAATAACGGGGCTAAATGGAAAAGATAAATCTGCCATAAATTTTGCAGATGAACCACTTAAAATGATTAGTAATATTGATGGAGTATAAGATAACTGGATATATTTCTGTGTATTTCTACACAGTCGAGGAAGTTATATTCAGGCTTATCACACACAGCACACTGCATGTTAACCTGAATGACCCAGAATTATTGATGTAGCTGGAACAGTACAAAAACAACTGTCATGATAAAATGTACAATAATAAAAGCAGTGTAGCACAGCTGAAAACCAGAAGTCAACTCCAAAACTGGATGGTATTCTTTCATAGTCATGAGCTCCGTAAATCTTGGATTCATGTGATCAACTGCCATATTCTTTAAAAGGATGACATTTGAACTAAAGCACTTTCAAGACTGGGGCTGTGGAAAAAGGTACGCTTGAGTGTGAAAAACTGGTGCCAGTTGCAAAAGTTGACAGCTGTTCTTAGTTCTTTAAGTGGTAAAAAGAGAAAAATCCATGCAATCAAAGGAATCCTGGAAAGCCAGGACATGGGCAATGTGCAGGTTGCCTCTGGACTCCAGAAAGCATGAAGGCACAAGTTCAGCATGACAGCGAGGCAGACATCCAAGAACTGGGACTAGCAGAGTATTGACCAGGGCGTGTTATCCATACGCCATATATCCCTTTTTATGATCATAAGCTATTTTTAAAGGCTAAATGGCTGTAAAGACCTTGATTCCCTTGAATAGTCATATGGTAGGGTATCAAGTTTGTGTGATATGTACTTGTAGAACAGCATTTTACTGTACCTGGCCTCTCAAATCAGCACTGTGCAAGCATTGTGAAATGAGTGTTGAATGACTGAAACTGCCTTTCAAGATTTCTAGATTTTGAAACAAAGTGAAAAATACACCACAATAACTAGTAAATAGTTTTCCTAGTTGTTCATTCTGACAACTTTAGCTTCAGTCTCCCTAAACAGAGATGAAACATTTTTCCCTGCACAGAAAATTGCACCACAGTTCTGTATATGTCACGAATATGTTAACAGGAATATTCAGTCCTGTTTCTATTTACTAATTCTGTTATACCTTAAGAGGTTTGCAGGCCGTGTATTCCTAACTGGATGTTTCTCAAATTTATGTCACTTGAAGAAAATTAGAGTAAATATTAAGGTGGAATTAACTAAGTGATACTGCCTTTTGACAACTAAAGTATTTGATATCAGTTGGAACTGGGTTGGAGGTCTTAAGAATGTATGGACTGGCATTTTAAAATATGAGAGATATAAAATGTTTCAGTATTTATTTTCCTTCTAACATTGTTTTATTACTTACCAGAAGAAAAAAATCATATCACTTGCCACTGGGAAGAGAGGGGAAGAGTAAAAGGAGGGAGGTTGATGCATATGATTTGAGAGATCTCATATGTAATTACCACTGAAGAATTTTCAAGTAATCTAATCTTGTGGGAAGGTTTATTTTTTGACCTTACTTAGTCTCTGCATTAATTCTGTTTATGTTTACTTCTAGCAGTAGTAGCCTAATCCTCCACTTACCCTTGCAATCAAAACTGCAAGGCATTAAGTTCTGCCTTGACAACATGTTGGAATAAGAAATTCCTGCCAGACTACATCTTGCCATGGAAAAATGTTAAGACTGTAGTCCTAGATCCAGTATTAGGTTCTGATAAAAAATAATTGCAATAAAGAAATAAGATGGCTGATAGTAAAATAAACCTTTTCTTAAAAAAAAAAAAAAAAAATTAACTGTAGTTTTAATGTAGATGGAGAAGTTTAATGTGAAATCAAGGGGCATACGAAATAAAGTACTGTGGGGTTGTGTTTTGGGCTTGTGCTGAAAAGAGTGCTGATAACTCAGGGCTGCTTCCTGACTGCTGATCGGGGCTTGCACAGAGCCAAGATCTCCTCTGCTCCACACCCACCCCAGCAGGGCACAAGGGGTTCTGAGGGGACACAGCTGGGAGAGCTGACCCCATCTGGCCAAAGGGTTGTTCCAGACTGTATGGTGGCATGCTCAGCATATAAAGTTGGGGGAAGAAGGAGGAAGGAGGGAATATCATGAGTGGTGTTGTTTGTTCCTAAGTCACCATTACGTGCAATGAAGCCTGGCTTCCTGGAGATGCCTGAACACCTGTTTGCCCATGGAAGTGGTGAATTAATTCCTTGTTTCACTTTGCTTGCATGTGTGGCTTTTGCTTTACCTATTAAACTGCCTGTACCTCAAACCATGAGTTTTCTCACATTTTCACCCTTCCAAATCTATCCCCCATATTTGTCCCTCGTCCTGCTGGGGTTGAGTGAGTAAGCTGCCATCTGGGGTTAAACTATGACACAGTGAAACACAGACTATGAAAAAATATTCACAGCCTTAGAGAAAAAATGGTGGTTAAATGCCTTGAAAGAAGATTGTGTTTGAATCAACAAATACTGGTACATTTCACATTTGAGGCAACATACCTAAAAAAGGCTTAGTTACACCCAAAAATAGGAAATGTGTCTCCTCGGTGCTCTTCATGCACCTTCAGTCTGATTTATAGGAAACATGATTTTTCCTTTGATTGATGCAGCCAATCTCTGTTCTTAGCACTTGCCATTAAAATTTATATTCTTGCTAAAATGTGCAACTCTGTAAAGTGGGCACAGAACGCTCTGGTGTATAGTAAGGGAGCAGTTTAGCTGCCTACACATGGTTTCTAGTACTATTTTCATATTTCCAGTGTACTTTTTTTGGACCTGCGTTGCTGCTCCAGACACGTGTGGAGCTTAAGGTAGTCCTGTGTCATATCCTATGACCGTACTATTGTCTTAGATACCTGACGGCACTTAAATTCACACTGTTGACATTTTGTTACAGCATGCAAATGACTCTGTAAGAAACTGGGAAGATCTTTCCAAAGAGCTTTTTCTAGCTGGAAATGCAGTGCCCCTAACAAAGAAAACAAGCAGCTTCATTCCTGGTATAACTTCATCTCTTTCCCTCTTGAATTCTAAGTTCTTTGAAAATAGGAAAAATCTAAGTAAAATGGTGAGGAAGCTATTGCTAAAAGAAAATAAAGATTTAAAACTGTATACAAATATAGTACAAGAAAACAGGAACTCTCCTGCTTTAAGTGCTTTTCATGAGGACTTAGTGGAGCTCTGTAAAAAGGGTAGAGCTCCTACACCATCTTGAATTATGGAACAGGATTCAGGTGGTATCTTGCATTAAAATGATATATCTGAGGTTCAGCTGCAATTTACTGCACAGCTGAAGACTGAGGAAAAGCAACAAAATAAAGTGCTAGGTACTCTCACGAAAACACAGATGATTATACAAACATGCATTAACTTCAGACCAACACTTGGGTTAAGAAATAAATCTAGACAGTCATGTCTCATGGTAATGTTGGGAGAATTAAATGGAAAAAATATTCCACATAATTTTTAACAACAGGAAGCTATTAGATGAGCATTCCTTCTCACTTATGACAATCTGTCAAGGAGATGTTGGATGGACATGGGAGGGTGGAGGACACCGCGTCGTCCTGGAGAACTGCTGCATATAGCCAAGAAAATTCAACACCTTTACAACTCTTCCCAGTGAGGTCTGTTCAAAGCTACTGTATTAAGAGGACAAAAAGCTAGAAGATAGAGAAATAAGTTCAACAGAAAAAATTTGGGCAAATGGAGTTATCTCTGCCTCATAAAGAGAAGGCTGCTGAGAGACTGCTTGGGGTGAGGATAAGAAGAGACCAGGGATTTGTTCGAAGAACACTTGAACTGAATATTTAAACAGGCAGTCGCATCACAAAGGTGTAGATATCAGAGAATGTATTTTTAACGTATTTTTAGCAAAACAATATGTCAGAATTCTGATACTTAAAAATGGAGAAGCCATATATACTGATGATTTTAAGGGACACTTCCTTTTAGAGAATGACACAAAAGCTGCTACTACAGAATTCCTAGGGAAGAATGTGTCTGTAAGATAAAACATTTAGGCAAAAATTATGTGGCTGTAAACAGATAGACAAAAAATCTTAAAATGAGTAGTGAATCATTCACACAATAAGCTCAACACATGGGAAATATTTTACTCTGAAATGTACTAAACAGCTAGTTGATAGCATTGTACAGAAAACCACAGCACTGGACATGCTAACATAAATGAAATGGAAAAAAAAAGTAGAAAGGAAATAAAACTATGAGAAGTACCAAACAAACTAGCAGTAAATTTATGTTAAAAGTAAAGATACTTAAGCTAGAAAATAAAAGGAATGTGTAAAAATGCCATAAAAGAGAATTCAGAAGAAAATAATGAATTGACTATTCCTGTCCCAAATGTTGCACAATCAAACAGCAGTAGAAGTTTTTATTGAAGATGAAGCAAAACATCAGGTCACAGTTATAGAACAGCACAAATACATGGAGATCATTCTACCTGGAAACAACCCCAAAAATCTCCATAGAGGAATTTAAAAAAACCAAAAAACTGCTTCAAGATATGGGTGAAAAACTAAAAATGGTGCATATCATATAAATAATATGAGACAGATAAGGACAAGAGTGTGTGCCGTGATAACATGATTTCAATATGCGGAAATGACTGGCACAGATAACAGTTATCAAGTGATGTGCAAGCAGTACATCAAAAGACTTTTACGGAGGAAAATTAAGAAAACTATCACATGGGGAAAAAAGCGTGCTTGCTTTCACTGCTAGTGAAAGTATGTAAAGGAATGGTTGAAGCATAACTACTGATTTCTCTTGGAGAGCTCTGACACCAAAGACCAACTCATCATGCTGGACAAAGAGGAAAGCAGAAAATAATGGACAGGATAACATTCCCTGGAACTGCATTCAAGATGGACACATGTAGACAAAGACAGTGTTTGTGGAGTAATGAAAAGGAATTTGGAATAATTGACCCAGGACTGCAAGGAACCTGAGATATTTATATTCACATACACCATGGAAATGAACATTCACTGATATTTCTAAGAATAAAATGATTATTTTCAATAATGTGCCTGAGTAATAAATTTCTTTGCATAATCACCAAGAAAGAAAAGCTAGAAGATAGGAATGAATTTGAGGTCTGTCTCCGTCATGCTGATCCTGAGGTGAACAGAAATTATTATTGTAGAGAAACTGCGTGAACTCTTGGTTTGAAGGCAAACCAAAGGCTGTAAACTGGGAGAGAAGACATCTGGTATGGAGATGGGTGGCTGTGTTTGTGCATCAGGTAAGATAAGGAAGGAGAGCTAAGGAGTGGCAGTGAAGACTTTTGTGGAAGAAGAATAAAGTAATGATGAAGACCAGTAAAGGACTAATTGAATTCACATTTACAGAGGTAAGGAAATATGGAAAGGGCAGCAAGGACAGGACTGGCCGATACTTGACATCCTTCCTTGTCAAGGAAAGAACACAAAAACATTGCCTCTGAGATTTAAGTTGAGAAAAAACGTGAAAATGTGTACAGGTAGGGGAAGAACTACAGATGGTAGCTGTTCAGAGACAAGTAGAGAAGGAAAATCAAGTAACCATCCATGTTTTCTGCATGCTTTAAAGAGATGTAATATTGAAGCATCTGTACTTCATTTTATACTGTGAGCTGAAAGAAAGAGCAAAAAAGTGAAGAAGACACAAAGGGAAAGATGAAACAGCAAAAACATAGCTGAAGAAAGATAATGGAACCAGCAGAAAAGAAGGTTAGATGCTAAAATAGGTAAGGCACAGATTAAAACAAAAAATCCCTAACAGGAAGGTCGTAAAAAATGAAGAACTATAAAGGCTACCTTATATTACTGTGCCTTCCTAAACTGTACAAACCCATGTATGCAAAACCAAAGAGGAGCAATGAGATTGAGGTCACTCTGTAGACCAGAGGTTAGTCAGAGCTGCCTGCCCAGCTGCTACTGCTCCAAACTACAGTCATTCATTACGGTAAGCATAAATGGAAGACCTTGTCCTTGTACTGAGCAGCCATGTCAGAACAGTTCGTGTGATCCATGAAAACGGTGATCTGTCGAAGCCTCTCTTCTATGCTGTATATCATCAACTAATCCTTCCATTTTTCATTCATTATTATACCACCGTAAGCACTTTTGTCAGTGAATATCTGCCATATGGTGTAGCTTTGGCACCAGCTGTTTTTTTCAGTTATTAATAGATAACAAACTGAAAAGTCTTCTAGTAAGATGCATACAGATGACTTAATGACTGCTGAAGAATGGCTAACAAACTCATTCGAAATTTGACAGAGTAGAGGAAGTGTCTTTTAAATGAGTTTTTTTCCTATTTTATTTATTTATTTATTTATTTAATTTTTTATATTGTTTTTAGAGTCACAAAAATACAAACAACCCACTTAGATGTTGTCCACCCTTCACAAGTATCTAAGAAAATCCATAAAATTTACAAGACAAAAGGATGAGAGGGACAGTTCTAACCTGCATTGGGACATCTTCGTAATGATGAACAGCAGAGGTTGATGATCCAAAGGGAGGACTATGCGGAGAGCACTTTATGGACCATTGCCCTGCTACCTGTGATAGTTCAGAGCTACACCATTAAACTTTAAATACAGAGTTCAGGCCAATTTGGTGCACTACAAAATTCCAATCTTCCTTTCCCCCGCTTTTATTAGTGTGCATGTGCATGTATGTATGAGAGAGTCACACAGAAAAACCAAAATGCTGTTTTGACACTGCAGAAAGTAAGAAATGGGGGGAAAGATGTTAAAAGTTAGAAAAATCCACAGCTATTTTGGTGCTGCAAGTTGACTTAGATAAAAGCAAACAGTTAAATAGAATCTAATTCAATTCAAACAGACAGTTTTGACATTTAAATGAAATTTCCAAAGCATGTACTGTGGTTAAACAAGGAGTGTGGCTAGCTTCCAGATACATATGGTAATTGTGAGGAAGCAGTTTTATTGATGACAATCAAAGCTGGCAAGAGATTTTTGGGCCCATGAACACACAAAAAACCCAGGGCCTTTTGCATAATCTACGTCATCTTCCCTCTTCATTTAATAACTTTTCCCTTTCTTACTTTCCATGTATGTCTTTCTGTAATACTCCCCAACTTTGCTTCTAAATGCTCCTTGCCTTGATTACATCCTCTCTTTGACTGATTGTTTCAATCTTCTCTTTCCATATCATTCTCTTTCCATCATGCTTCCACTCTAACCTTCATCATTCTCTGATGTGGAGATAAACTAGAAAAACATTCCCATAATGATCTTGCAATGACCAGTTGAATCTCCTTGTAACCTCTTAACAGAGTTAAAAATACACATTTAACAACTGCAAACAATAGGACAGCTGTCAAAATAGGGCACTGATTTTTATTTACACCTGAAGAATTTAGTCTGGTTTTAAGTATTGACTGTTCACAAGCCATATGTGATAAATGTTTGCTGGTATATGAATGCATCATGACTTTAACAATGTTAAAAATAAGTCTCCAAATACAGCAAAACTAAACAAAGTCCTGCAAAATATTTTTTATCTTCCTGTTCCTTTACTACAATGTCTGTCACCATTTTTATACTCCACACAGAAGTAAAGTTCAGTCTCTGTCCCTATGGTGTAGCAGCTCATTTCAAAAACGGAACAAAATAAGGCAGTGTCCAAAATAGTTGTTGCCTGCAATCCAAGATGGGGAAAGGCAGAACAAAAATATGAGCCTTTTATCCTACCCTACAGGAGTCAAGACTGGCTCAGATGGATCTCCAGCTGCACTGAATCCAATGTTCAAGGGCTCTCTCAACAGAAAGCATCTTGTTCCTGCTAATTCTGCCCACTAAACTGAAAGCCAAATCCTATTTCACTGGAAAGAGAGAGTTATTACTCGAAAGAGCTGTAGGGATGCAGATCAGAAACGTATTAAATCCCAAACTGACTTAACAGCAACTAGGGAGCTGGGCACAAGAAAAGAATTCTCTTTGGTCTGCCCTGGCTTTGAAGCCTTAAGAGTTTCTAGGCAACTCTACAGCAGTAATAGGTGGAGGGTTTTATAACTGTCTGCTTGGGAAGGTATTAAATCAGAATTCTCACTAGTTAGATCCAGAAGACAGAATAAAATCTTGGGCTTACTTGGCAATACAGATACACCCAAGGAGTCAAAAGAAATCCTGAATACTTTGAAAATGCTCTCCTTTTCCGCAAAGAAATAAATATGCCCTCGTAAAGAGGGAAGGCCGATATTCATGTAACTTCATCCACTTGCTGGCTAACATTACCACATTCAGTTTTAGGCTGAACACAGGGCAGTCAGTTGTGGTCATCCACTCCTCACTGAAATTAAAAATTAATTAAATTTCAGAAAAAACTCTCTTTCTGGAAGTGCTGAATTATTTTTGATAAAGGAAAAGGTATAACTTCCACTAAATGAAAGGAGATTTACCTAATAGAACAAATTATAAATAAAACCAGGCAGAAACAGTTTCCAATACATTAGTGATTTAAAGGTATTTTATATGTCAGACACTGAAGCTGATTCTGGAAGGACTGTTTAAGGGAAATATTTACCAACCATAATCAACATTTTCAACAAAATGGCACATAAGTCATATATTTCTTATTCTTAAGATGAACTGAAGTTTCCCTCAGTCTTTTCATTATAACTTCCTTCTATTGCTGCCATGCTTGTTTCTTTCTCATAAAATCAGGGAAAGATACCATACTGATGCTGTGTAATGTGAATATAGCTTCTGATGAAAGTCAGAAATCAGTTCACTAGTCTTTCTACTGAAGAACAATCTTTCAAAATTGAAGATGCTCTCTTTTGATTAGAATTAGACTTTTAAGATACCAGATAAATCTGTGATTTTATCTGCACACAATAGCTCTCTCTAGCAAGTTATGTTCAAATAGTAATCTCCTTTCTCAATTGCTATTAGAAAATGCTTTCAAATTAAAATTTTGGCTTTCACACACTGAATCTACAAACCACTGCAATTTATAAGTGGGTTGCCAAGGTACAACTGGCATGGACTCCATCTATGATCATCCAAATAATAGCACACATATTATATGAATGTATTATAGCTGTTTCAGCTGAAAGTAGATCCTTTAGTTTGTACATCATCACCATAAATTTCATAAAGTATTGTTTGAGCAGGTTCTCATTTTCTGCTTGTCAGTGTTAAAACTCAAGTGATCCTTTCATGGCTATCAAAGTTTCCAGGAAATACCAATATACTCCATTAAAATACACAGAGAAAGCTGAATTTTTCAATAAACTTATCTCAAGATCAGCTAGGAAATATTAGGCAACCAACCAAGCTACACATCAGACTGGTTTTTGCAGCTGATACATTAATGAAAAACAAGGACAATAAGAACAAGAAAAATGAGTCTTCACATGACCATTCCCACATGGATCAATTTATTAACTCTTTGATAATTTCCATGGAAAAAAGTGACTGCATTATGTTTACATCTGCAGGTATGGGTGTTCACAGTCAAAACAGTGCCCTTATCTTGTGCAGTATGCAGTAATGTGCACCACACTGTTAAAAAACCCCACAATTTTAAGAAAAATGAGGCCAAGCAAATTGAACATTCTGAGAATGTGAATCCATATAAACAAAATTATTGCCAGGGTTATACCACTGGAACACAATTTTCAAAGACACAGAAAGAGAAATACCTCAGCCCTGAGCAGTACATGGGCACAGTATACATGAAAGCAGCAAAACTTGATGATCATGAAAGTTTTTCAAGTTATATATGGTAGTTTTTTAGCTAAAATACAACAATTAGAGATGATGAGAACAAATATCATAGAGGTGTTTAAGTCACACGTATGAAGACAAAAAAAAAAAAAGATTAATTTCTTTAACCTGAAAAACCATGCCATTCAACACTTTGCAGTAAGACTTGAGGTATCTTAGCTCCTTAAGACATTGCTAATCCAGTGTGTAAGTGCATTTGAAGCCTCTCAGTTGGTAGGGAAAGTTTGCATTGGCTATTGTTTTTATGTACGTAAATAAAGATCTCATTCATTCTACAGATGTTATATGTAAATTGTGTAAAATATTACATTTTCTCTCTTGCTGAAAATGAAAGACAAACAGAAGTTTTATTTAGTCTCTTTATTTAGTGTCAAAAAGTGTTTTGCAAAATATCTTTGCCCACAATATTGCCTTCCTTTTTTGACTTCAACCTTGTTCCATGGACAGATTATCCTTAATTTCTAAAACTTCTCATAAAGTTTTCTTTGCAGTATGTTAGAAAAGAATAGCAACTGAAACTTTAAAACAATTTAATCTGAATCTTTGCAGCCTAATCTGGTAACAACACAGAAAAAAGAAGCATTAACATCTTTGTCAGAATTTATGTTTACTAGATAGGATGCGCACTTTACAGTTAGTGACTCACATCCTAGGCAACCATTATGATCTTACAATTGCATCCCTTTGAAAATATTCAGAAATTTTTTTTAGAAAATAACTTCTCATCATGCTCTATTTTTGAGCACAAGTAAATTACATCCTGCTGTTTATTCTCTCAAATTTGATATATTCCAAAAAACAACATATCATCACTTATTTGAATTTTGATCAATCACAAAGTACTTAGTGCTAGCCTAAGCATAAAACTTGGAAAATTTATAGGCACCTGATTGTTAATGGCTTCATAAATAATAAATGATGCAACACCACAGAATATAAATAATCATACGATTTTGTATATAGAAATTAATGAATTTTGATGCTTGAACAGCTCTAGTAAAAGGGTTACTGCTACTAGCACAAACATATCTTTGGGTAGGTAGCCTTTGTGGTTATTACTAAATGTGTGTTAATTTCATCTGTCTCTAAATCAAACCCACAGACTGAAACATCACTAAATTTTGAAAAGTTTAGATCAAAAGCATGATCTGGCTGTGGATTTTTTTCCTGTGGACCATTTCCACCGTTTTCAGAATGGTAGGGCTGTTTGTTGATAAAAGGACAAACAATGTGGAATACAGGACACCGATCTCTTTTCTAGCTAGCCTCCTGTGTCCACTGGGTTGAATTCCAGACAGATGGCAGAGACAACTGGGAAACTGGCCAGTGAGTACCCTGCAGCTACATTTCCAATTGCTGAAGCTTATTTCAGTGGAAAAGGGTGCATGGGAGCTAGGTTTGATGATTAGCTGACAGTCATGTTTTTTATAAAAAGTCTCTAAGCCTTCTGCTTGTGACACACAGGCTGAACTGGCAGGGGTGGCCGCCCTGCCTCTCCTGCTCTCTCTTTTACACAGGATATTCTGCTGCCCACACTTCCTTTAAACCATATACTGCTCTTTAAGGAAGGGTTGTTGTCAACTACAATATCAATGGACCTCAAACATGACAAACTGGAATGGTCTTTATGCACCCTTTTGAAGTGTCCATTTTGCATCAATGATCTAATCCAGTCATTCATATTTTAAGTTCCTTTTTAGGTGAACTTTACTTTCAGGATAACCTAGTTGAACCACTCTTTGGAAATGGCAAAATTGCTCTTCCGAGGAAAGTGAAACAGAGCTTTGTCTTTAGAGAAAATGGTGGCATCAGTGGTTAAAGGGTTTTTTTTAAAGAAAATTATAATTTATTACCAAAGACCACACGAAAAAGCAAACCCAAACAAAGAGACAAAAATTATCCTATCCATTTCTTCCCCCAAAATTCCAGGAAAAACTGAATAAAATCACACCTGCAATACTTCATAATTTACCTAATCTAGCACACTGTGGATAATTAATTCACGAAGAGATCCACATGGATATCCGTGTGGGCAATATAAACTAATCATCAAGATACCTATTAGTCCTGATGTAATAGCTGAGGATTGGTACAAATGAAGACCTAAAATGAAGCAATTCAGTATAAATAGTACCTGAGATGGCAAGAACAAAACTGTAGAAGGAAAGAAATATCTACTAAAGTGCCTAAATCAGATTTATATCTCTTTGAATTTAAAGTGTGTATACATACATGTATTTTGTGTTCATTTCCTTGAAAGACTTGGATTTGAGCACAGACAAATTACAGAGACAGCCCAGAATCAGCTTAT
This sequence comes from Acanthornis magna, assembly GCA_036785705.1. NCBI lineage: Eukaryota > Metazoa > Chordata > Aves > Passeriformes > Acanthizidae > Acanthornis > Acanthornis magna. Next base: position 3,216,809 of record JAWUZG010000236.1, on the reverse strand, counting down.
CTGTCAAATATGAGGGCTGTAGTACAAACAGGCTTCAGATTGCCTTCCACTAAGGCACCTAACAAGAGCAATTATTAAGATGGAAAATACTTCTCTCTTCTGCAGACTGGGAGGAAAGGTGAGGGGGTTGGTCAAAACAGCTTAAACACCTGGACTGATTAGCAATCTCGGGGAAAAAAGGGACAATCTCAAAATAAAAGACTGAGTTCTCAGAAACTTCCTGAAGAAGCAAATATGTCAGTAAATACATAAATAAAAATAGAAGTGAGCAACATTAAAGACCTCAGTACACCTCCAACATTAAGGACTGTGAAACTTAAAATAATTTTAAAAAATCCAAACTGAGGTTATGTTTCATGCCAATAGTCTCTTTTTAAATGCACCCATCAAGGGTAAAAATAAATAAATATACCAATAGTGCTATAAATCTCATGTCCTAGTCAAGCTCAGCTTCTTTTCTGAAAGAGCTTGAAAATTCCTTAGCAATGCAGAATGATGAGATTCTTTCCCAATTTAATTTTTAGACACAATTTAAACTTAAAGCACCAAATCTTGATTCTGTAAGCGATAAAGGACAGGGGAAAGCGTTTGCACTCCCCACTTCTCTGGGACACTTACCACTAAGATAGCTACATTCTGGGTGCTGCTGAGTTAAAACACATTTCCATACAGAGCTGGAAATAAAGCCTGAGGTGCTTCCTCAGGTTACTAACTGTTTTCAGCTGTGCTAAGGTAGAGGATAGACTAACAGAACCTCTGCTGCATTTATGCCCTGATCAGACAGGGACAGACCAGCTGCAGGGAAGACTGGTGACACAGAGCAAGTCAATCTCCTGCTTTTTTATAGAGGTGCTACATCACCACACATTTTTTGAAGGTATTATTCTGCTGTGACCGAGACTTCATATGTCCAAACCTTACCATGCAGATTAGAAGAAAAATATTAGTGAGATAGGTGAGCAGCACCTTCTCCAGACTCCGCACAGCACTGCACAACATCTGCTGACTCCCTCATGCCATATTCTAAGATCCCATCTCTAATGGGCAGTTTTACAGTAGAGAAGTCTGCCCTATAAATACTTGCTAAAAGTGAAACAAAATTTCACCAAAGTCACCAACCAGGTATTTTTTGGCTTCATGATGTAAGTCAAAGTCAGCACTGATCTTAGATTGGGTTAGGTGAAATTACTTGAATGGAAGAGGTTTTGAACTAATTTTAATTTTTTCCTGAAACATGGAGCAAACCTACCAGTTTGAGAAATGCCACCTTACATGCAGAGCTAAATTTGTTTCCTTTTTTGAGAACACACAGATGATATTACTAAGGCCTGTTTGTGTAGGTTTCTTAAAGAAAATACTTTATCTTACAGTGCAGAATTTATCTCCACAAGACAGTGCAGAGGAAAACTTGAAGTTACAGGAATGATTTCACTTTATTTTTTTTCTTTCTCTTTTCTGTAATAAAGAGAGCACTGAAACCAGAAAAAAGAAGATGGAGAAGCTATCTTGAAAAAAGTCATCATAAGACAATACCAGTTTCCTTCTGCTATTAGTTTCTCCTTGTGGAAAGAAAGCTTTAAACTGTGTATTTAATTTTGGAGGAAATTAATGTAAAGAACCCAGAGGACATTTCTATACAACCTTCAGAATTTTTAGATTATATTAAATTTCACACAGAGATCAAACTGAAAAGGAAAACTGAGTGTCCTTAACATGGAAACAGAATGTAGTTATTAATGTAACCCATGTTAGCCTTCAAATCACTATCAAAAAGTGTAACATTAAATAGCACCGAAATACTGGAGTGGCTGTGTCAGCACAATGCAACCTATAAGTTTGCCCTATTACAAAGGCATCAAGGCTCACTACATTCACTGTCAAGTTTTATCCTAAACCTATATTCTTGGTATTTCTCAGTTTGTTTTGTGAAAAATTAGAGAGACTATTGCTTTCCTATTTTAAATAGAAGCAATTAATAGTTTATATTCCATTATATTTTTATGATGAAACAGAGAAACAAATAATTAATGTTTTGGTGCAAGAACTACATCACCTTGGTCTTTTTCAGGATGGATGTAAGACTAATAGCTTTCAGATAGAGAGCAAGGGGGTAAAAAAAGAAATTAACTTAAGCTTTGGTTTTAGGTTTTTTTGCTTGTTTCATTTGATGGGTTTTTGTTTTGTTTGTTTTTTTTTCTGAAAATCTTTCCAAGGGGGTGTTTCCAAACTGATACTGATTTTCAAATGCCTCAGCATTTAGAAATACAGATATTACACAACCAATGTACTTTTCTAATAATAATGGATCTAATTCCATACTATATGTATATAATTTTAATATTTCACCAGTAAACCTTTCTCTTCTACAGCTATTAAGGAACAATGAACATCTGCTCCCAGCTATAAATTTCATGTCACTCGTAAATCCCACCAAGAAGACTTTACTAGCACATTACTACAAAAGTCACAGTCACATGCGTAAAAACACTGTGTCCTGCAGAACAGCTGCCATGCCACCTCAAACTTTTCTACAATAAGGCAGTGTGCCAAAATATAGGCCATGTCCTTACACACATACGTGTTCAAGACAGCAAATGCCGTATGGAAGGATTCATCTCCAGACATAACAGAACACTGTAAGAAGGTGAACTTGGCTGCCAATATAAAAGGCTGTGTTTGGTCAACAGCCACTCCAACATTCCAGTGCTGTTTAATTTTACATTATTTTAATACTTTCTTTTGGGTAACGCAGGTTACAATAGCACCTATATTTGACTTCCATGTTGAGGACATTCACTTTTCCTTTTCAGTTTGTTCCCCGAGTGAATTTTAATGCATTTATTCATAGCTTCTGACGGTTGTATGAAAATGCGCTTCAGTTTCTTTACGTTATTTTCTTCCAAAAATTAAATGCAAGGGAACAAAAATCAGATATTCATATTTGAGGTAGTTCATTATATTTCATCATGAAAAAGAGAACAAAGTAATTTTTGTCTGGTGGGAAGAAAAAAACACAGAAAATTTATTACGAAGCCTTATTTCCTGAATTATCTTCTTGTCACATGACACACTACGTCTGAATCATTTTTGTCTCAATCACTGATTAGCTTGGACAATGCATTTGAAAAAATGGTTCTGTCTGTGATACTTGCATCATGTGAAATTTTAAAGTGGGTTAAGTTTGAAGTTATATTTAGAGTGGTATTACTATGGGTCTAGGACAACTGGTAATCAGCTTAATTGATAGAAAAGAAGATTGAGGCTAGATATTATGGAAAGCTTTATAACTGTAAGGGTAATTAATGCCACAAAAATTAGCTAAGGCAGCTGTGTAAAAATACACATTTAATGTTTTCAGAAACAGATTAGGCAAGAACCTGCACATGTGTATCTAATCCTATCTCAGATCACAGATGCAAGCTGTATGACCTCTTGATGTTCTCTTCTGTCTTACATTTCTGTATCTTACAGTTGCTGAAAAACAGAAATATTCATAGGTCAACAGAGGATTGTTGTTTGCAATATCGTCTACACACTTTTTTTCCCTTGAATCTGCGTTTCTACATAGCAGGGAATGAATTAAATGTCTCCCTTTCCTGCACTCTGTAAATATTGTGACTAAAATTCAGGAAACCTACACATGTCTTGCCCTGCTGAAAAGAGTTTATCTCTACTAATTCTAACAGTGATTTTAGTGCATGACTGCTAAATTACCAGAAGATTACAGAAATATGTTCTAGCATCTATGATCTGGATACATCTGTGTCCCATTTTAAATTACATTTATTTTCAGCTATGGCAATTAGATCCGTGTCTGGTTGACTACTTCTGAAGATGTTTCTGATATGGCAGTCATAGTAGTCTGCAATATTAGAATATTAGCTGTCTCTGGAAACTATTTATCCTAGAAATGTTATTCATGGTTGAGAATACATCTTCTGTGTTCCATATGAAAAAATAAAGAACTGCACAATAACTCAAATACAGTCTTTAGCCAGAATATATTGCAAAATGCTACAATTGCAATATTTTAAATTCATAAACATACAGCATTTTGATAAATAAGAGAATGGTGAAGCTGCTTCTTTCATCCCATATCCCTTTCCTTGGTGCTGTGTATTTGTGAAGGATCCCTATAGATTCTGAACCTTCCTTCAGAGGAAGAGAAGTGGCAGTATTCAATTTTTTCAGAGAAATAACAAGGTAACAGGTAATTAGCTGACAAATTCAAGGTATCTGAACCTTGTTGGAACTTATGCATGTGCAATAACTCAACTAATTTCATGTGGACCAGACATCTTATTTAGCCCTAGCAAAGTGTGTCTGACCTGTCCCTGCTGTGAATTTCCCCATGGCTGTGCTATGTGACAGATGTGCCTCTATTTCGATCAAAGCAGAATGACAGCTAAAAGCACATGCTCCTGCCACATGGAGATCACAGGCTGGCACCCATTCATTGTTCAGTGTATTGTAAATAATTTATTAAATATAAATAAAACAACAGCAGTTCCCTGATTTTATTTTTCTTTTATCATATTCAAGGCTGTAGGAAGTTAAACCCACAGAAAGGTTGTGTCTTGGAATATAGGAGTTTCTAGGTTCTAGGGATTTTACACCCTACATTCCACGGCACATGCTGTGCATTTTGATGCCTACAGGTCCTTAACAATGTGTAGGTATTGTTATACCCAAGAGGAGAGTCTGTCACTAGCCAATAGGGATTGCCATCGGGAGGGCTCGTCCTCAAGTATTGCCTCAATGGGTGGTTTGAGCCTTAAACTGAAAGACAAGGGGAAAGTTTCCCTGCTCAAGAGGCATAGTTGTCTACCTTTTCTTAATATTTTCTTTTTCTTTAGTAGACCAAGGAGTATTTTTCAGAAGCAGCTATAGATAGATGGAGGTGGATCAGAGGCCCCTCTGATCCTTTTCCTGCAGACAATTTAACCTATCATTCCCATACAAACCCCACTCTTGTAAAAAACATTTAGTCAGAAGATCTGAATCTGGTTCTCTCTTCAACTGGAATGGTTTCAGGACCTTTTCTGTAGAGGTCCTAGCCAGCCAGGGCTGCTAGTCTTCTTTCTCTGGTGAGCATTAATTGTGTGGTGAGTATGACCTTAGAGTGGTGGGGTTGTCACTGGAAAAAGCTGGGAAGAGGCTGGGACCTCAGCCTTGCAGCTGTGAGATTTCTGTCAGCTGTTCAAGATGTACTTCTTTGCCGGTGTCTTTTTCCCCCCCGCCCAGTGGGAGAGGAGCACAAACCTGTGATGGATCAGCTACAGCATGTCGTGACATTGAACAACTGAAGGGAAGACAACAAGCCTCAACAAGCAGGTTGTTCTAGTCAGCTGTCAATATATATCATGATCACAAATCAATTAGACTTGGGCAGAGCTTCAAGTTACTAGCCAACAACTTATCGTGAGCACTTTTTTTACTTCAAAGAATTGGCATAACACACACAACAATTTTGAATTAAATAGGTCACAGCCAGACAATCTGGCGTATGGTATGATCAATGTTAGCACAGTCCTTGTAACCACCAAGCGTTCCCTCCTGGAGCCACTGCACATGCCAAAGCAGTAAGTGCCTTAACTCTGTTGAGAGGGAGATATGAATGTCCCTGATTTAATCAGTCATTGATTTCTTCATCAAGTGCCTCAGCTCTGGTAGTCTTTCCAGCTTAACTTCATTTTGTTTTGTAAGTTTGGCTTCTCAAAAAAAGGATATTTTTCATAATGCAAAATCTACTGTCTGGTTCTGTATGAAGCATGGGCCTCTGCCCCTGCCTAAACAAAAGATTTGCAGAGTCGAAAAATAACTATTACACCCTTGAGTCTGGATCATTGATTAGCATCAGGAAGAAAATTTGTTCTGCTTTCTACACTAAGTGTAGAAAAAATTGAACTGCTCCAGTTTTCATCATAGAATGGCTTGGTTTGGAAGAGACCTTAAAGAAGGTCTGGTTCCGACCCCTGCACCAAGGGCAGTGACACCTCCCACTAGATCAGGCTGCTCAGAGCCCCATCCAGCCTGGCCTTAAACACCTCCAGGGATGGGCTATCTACAGCTTCTCTGGGCAGCCTGGGCCAATGCTTCACCACCTTCACAGTGAAGAACTTCTTCCTAGTATCTAATGTAAACATCTCCTGTTTCTGTTTTAAGCCATTACCTATTTTTCTATAAATTTAGCTCTATCTATCTATCTATCTATCTATCTATCTATCTATCTATCTATAAAAATAGCAAAAATAACTATATATGTAATAAGCAGTGAAGTTATGATAAGTGCCACATAAATTTCCTGAGCTCAGTCATGACAGAAATCCTTTTAAGATCTCTCTTTTCCTCTCTCTTTTTTTTTTCCTAAAAAACAAAAAGGTAAAGCACTATTCTGACTTAAACCGAAATAAAAAATGCTTGCCAAATCCTAATTTTTTTTTTGAGCAGACTTCAGAATTGTTAACAATTATCGCAAGGATTTTTTAAAGCTTTTCCAAGAAAAAGGGAAAAATATTATAGTCAGAAAAGGAAGAAAAATATTTCCAGTGAATTGTGTCAAAATCAGAGCTTTAAACTTCCACTTAGATTTTACTTCCCCCCAAATCAGTAGTTTGACAGATTTTGGTTTGACTTTCTGTTTCGTCCTTTTGTTGTGCATCCCCAGAGGTGGTTATGGACACATACTGCAGGAGGGAATACTAAAATCCAAACAAGAGAGGATGTACTAGGGTCTCAAACAATCACTGAGATAAATGTGTCCAGGTCCTCTCAAAGAGAAGTATTCCATGGTGTTAGAATAGGATGGAAAGTTTCCAGATTCTCTTCAAAGAAGAGCAGATAATAAATTTGGGAAACAGAAAGCATTTCAAGGCTCTGTGTAACACCTTACTGGATCAGTCTTAAAAATATAAGATAGCAAGAGGTTTGACTTAGGAGCCACAGAAAAGCCTGGCAGCATCCCTCGGCTTTCAGCAGATGGAAGAAAAAGAAGTAACACTGTTCATCTGCAATTTTTATGCCCGAGTCTGTGTTTAATCAGAGAGCGATCCATTGCTATGATGATCCTATGTGATCATCACCACTATGGTGAGCTTCTCTAAGTTTATAAGGTAGAGGTGAACTTAAAATCAATGAAGGTATCAATGAGACTGATTCAAAAAAAGAAGAAGGTGGGAAAAAAACCTGATCAGAAAATTAGCAAGACAGAAGAATTACCCTGTGAGAAAAAGTTAACAAAATTAACATGGTTACCTTGCTTAATGATTAGCTAGCAAGACTGTAATACTCATGTACAAATACTTGAAAATTATTACATGCATAGGAAAAGTAGAGATTTGGGGGAATAGAGGAAATAAATAGAATTTATCAGATAAATATGAAGAACATATTTGGATAAATATGAAGAACATACTTGAGCAGGATATTAGCTTTTTTCATTAAAGTTCAGTCATTTTATATGTTTTTGTCAGTATCATGCACAGATCCAGTAGAGGACAGATAAGAGGATGGTTACAAACTTCTGAAATGAAACATGCAAAATCTATAAGTGGATTGAAACAGTGGAATAAATCAGCCATATTGAGAGTGTTGGGGGGGAGCAGAGACACCTCACATCTTAGTCTCTGCAATTTGACCTGCTATGAAAGCATGTTTTTGCCAAACTTACGTGAACAGCTGGTCACTCTGCTTTATCATGGCTCTACAAACAACAGTTGAAAAAGTGTTTTGGGTTAAATTGAAAACATCACTCTGTTGTAAGTATTTTTTAAACTTCTGTTTGAAATTTATTTAAAAATGTGAATTTTAAAAAGAAGCTTTCTTTTTCAACTGAGGTGGCACAGCTTTTTGGTAAAGATTGAAATGAAACGTGGAGGGTTTCTCTAAACTTCCTTCCCTTGATGGCATACCTTGGGAAAACCAGCAAGCATTTAATGTTTCTGTGGACTTGAATCTGCATTCTTCAGTTAAGGTGATTTTATCCAAAAATGCATGAGGACTGACATCTTGCACTGAGCTTCCTCTCGTGTAGTATATGGCAGTTTTCTGTCTGCTCCTGCAGTGTAGACCTTGCTGATTACTTACAATTGTGGCCTGTAGATCCACAAAACCCAGGCACTTTTTTTTTATGCTTCTCTTCATGTATCAGCAAGATGTACCATGAGGTGTTGGCTGTTTCACTGCAAAGCAGAGTCCCCTATATACTGCAGGAAACAATTCTATTTGGGAAAAATGGGAAGAAGAGAATGACCTAATAGGTTTTTCTATCTCTAATTTCTATTGCTTGCTTCCTACCAGAAGATGAGAGTAAATTGTGCTGGAAGTAGTGGTGATCAAAAATCTAATAGCAAAGGGGTGTCCGCAGGAAGCAGCATTTCTTAAAATGCGCCGTACATGGTGATTCCCCTACTAAAGTCAGATCAAATGAATACATCCAAATCAACAGGAAAAGATAAAAAATACATTGAACTGCACCTAAACAATTGCTGTTTCTACACAAATGTGATGTAATTTCTGAACAAAACCCATGAGGTTAAGATTTTCCAAGTTTTATATGTTACAATTACTTTAATTTCTGAAACGCCAAAACTGTTTCTCCGTTAATGCTTTCCATTTTTTTTTTTAAATTTTATTATTAATGTATAGTTAAGGAGTTTTGAAGTAACACTGAATTAGAGAAGTACTGCAAATATTTCAGTAAATTTATTTAGCATAGCTGATGATCATCTATTTTAAAGAACGTGTATGCACTGCATGCATCTTGTTAATAGGAACAAGAAAGTGTGTTACACAAGAAGTTGACATGTACAGGACATAAGTGGAGAATAAACTGTTGTTTATGACTGAATAGATCGCATGAACCAAGACTGATACTAGAAAACTCATTAGTGTAATTAACAGGACATTTGTTCAGGACAGAAATAGAGAAAGCATGAGATGTTAGCTCTTCAGTGATACACATTTTATCAGTAGAAGCAGAAGTAATATTTGCTTACAGAAATTGTTATGTGATTATTTGATAAACTTAGATAATGTAAATTGCAAACTACAGAACTGGATCTCTAAGCAGAAATCTTAGTGACTGTGCAGCTGTTATTTAAATATTTTCACATGAAACAGCCAAGAAGAGAATGGTTAAAATTACATTTTTGGGCAGATTTCAACATGTTAAAAACATTAAAACACAAAGATGTAATGAGGTAAAATAAATAGATCAGTTCTCCTTTACTCTTAATTGATTTTATACAGTCCATAATTTCTATTGTCCTCATTTAACAATGTTACAATGTTTAACTTGAGGCGGAGAATCTGGCCACTGAAAAGTGAGAATAAAAATAAATACATGGAAACTCGAATTTCAGTGAAAAATTAAACACATTAGGAAGGAGAGCATCTTTCTTCATCTGTAATACTTCATCCCCAGTGAAAAGGCAAAGATATATCAGTGATCATTCAGAACAACACTTGATTCACAGATATGTTCCTTCTCTGCATGTACCATAGTAGTAGGAATTAGAAGGAGAGGCGAGAAGGGATTGATGAAAATTTGGTGTTAATTAAGGAATTCTTGGAGGAGCATATCTCCAAGCCAAAGAAATTTTAGGCCAACTCTGTGGTTGTGGCAACTCCATACAGATCTGTAGAAGTCAGAAACACAAAATTAATTAATACCAGCTGAATATTTGCCTTATGTAGTCAAAGAAAATATCCCTGACAATCACGACCATAAAATCTCTGAGTCCCAAATAAGCCTTACAGCAGTAGATGCGTGACAGTAAATTTCAAGTGTGGAGCAATTACCCCAGAAGTGAGTCCTAGAGAGAACATCTGCACCTAGCTCTGTCAGTGTTAAGGACTGAAATGAATGAAGCAGGGAACAAATGCACGTACCTCATCACCGTTCATCCCCAGATGTAAACTAACACCAGGAGGGTGGAATTTTCTATCTTTCAGATTGTCACCGTGACAGCAGGGAAAAGTTCAGTAAAGTGGATGAGGAAGATGGCATGAAGGAACTGGCACACACATTAGAATATCTGCTTGAAAAAGTCATCTGAATGCACCAAAAGGAAAAGCGAATAAAAATTAAAAAACAATGAAAAACAAACTAAAAACAGACTAAGAAAATAATTTCGTGAGAATGTTTACCTGAGAAAATAATTCTACTGAACTGATCATTCTAAGTGAAGTAGATGGAGGGCAATGAAGAATACAAATGAGAATAAAATGCATCAGGAGTGAAAAACATTGTATACATCTTCATATTAATTCTAGCCAATTTCAGTTTTCCGTCAAATACAATTTAAAATCTGCAAAACCCAGTGCAGCACAGTTCCTTTCAGGGGTCTGAGGACATTCAGTCTACTTTCTAATGGAAGAAGAAATAATGTCACTCAGATATCCACGTGAGTTAAATAGTATAAGACAATGATAACACTTTTAGGTGTAATGTTTAACGAAAACCTTTCAGGCATAAGGGAAGGAATTTTGGACTGTGCCCTTCACAACCTTCAGCATTCAGATGGCAGAAGTGACCTTTTTTCTACGTGTAAGATCTACTCATAATGAAACTGACATCACATAAGTAACAAGAAAACACAGCTCTATCTGTGCTAACAGCTTTCTCTCAGAGAAACACTGGATCATGGAAGAAATCAGAGCTGGCGAGGAAATAACTATATGATTGCAGATGCAGCCTTGCATTCAAGGTCAGGCTGGAAAGGACTCTGAGCAATCTGATCTACTTGAAGGCATCTCTACTTATTGCAGGGGAGGACAGGGGGTTGGACTAGATGGCCTTTAAAGGTCCCTTCCAACCCAAACTACTCTGTGACTGTGACTCAGAGAAATGTCAGGCTGCAGGAAGCCACCTGCCTGCACTCTGTCTCCCCGTTAAGCTCAGCCAGAATTGACTGCCACTTCAGTGTGTGACACGTGGTTATGTTGTCCTCTTTAATTAATAATTTCAGAGTGTGTCCATACCTTCCATTCACTATCTCAGAAAAAAATCTGTGAAAAGTCATGGAATATTTATGATATTTATGAATATTTGTGATACATATGTGTATATATATTTATACACACCCACACACATATATATACATACATATACACACACACGTATATTCATATGTGTATATATTTATATAGGTTAAATAGATAGTAACAAAATAAGTTAAATCTATGATAATTAAATACATATATATTTACGTTTATATACATGTATATATATATATAAACACAATAGAGAGTATCTGTTGAATTTTGCAAAAGGTTTTAACAATTGTTGTCAAGATGGTGAATTTGATTATCAGACACCCTTTTGAAATTAGGAACAACATGGGGTGAAAGATTTATTTTTAGTTATTTTATCAAAATATACCAGTGTGTTCTTAACCTTTCAAGTTGCAATGAAATGCAACATAGCTTAAAATCTTTTCCAGTGAAATCGAGATGAAACTATATTGCCTTCCAATTTAAATAGCTAAGAATAAGCATAAAATTCCAGTGATTTAGGTAATAAGTAATACTCCACAATGTTTTGATACTATTACCACATGCTTAACTTTGCTTTGTTTCTTTTTTCCTCTTACATTTGGAATGATGTGTAGTTTTGAAACCAAGTAGGAATTTTTCAATAAAAAATCTAAATATTTTATTTTTAAACACAGCAATTCAGGCTCAATCTTTCAATGTTTTTAATAAATTCAGCACAAATTTGATTAAAAACTTTATGAAGTTCTCAAATCTTCATGTCTATGTTACATTTAGAGTCACATTTAAAGCCAGGTTCTTATTCAAGACAATCTGAGAGTTTTGGAACTCCCGCTTTAGAGATAGGACCAGGTGTCTATTGTTTACAGATATTCCAACGCCCAGCCCTCACATGTGCTCTGAGCAGACTCTTCACAAAAATTCAGTATTACTTCTTTCTTTTTTCCCCCATATCTTTCCCTTCTTCACATTTCTGGGGTTTCATGTATTCACACACCCTAATCATTTATTTTTGTTGTCCAAGTCTTCAAAAAGACACCTTTGATAGATTCTGCTTGCTTGTATCTTCATGTCACTGCCATGTCCTTTGATTCTGAGGGAGGATTTGAGTCCCTCAACCACACCATCACTTTTCTCCAGAGAGACATCTAATGATATGTCCTAAATTTCTGCCTAAATTTATTCCTGTCTTCATCAGAGGATTCTACTAAGATTGCCTTAGGCCCCATCGGCATTTTCACATGGATTAACTATGACCTGTGACTCATCAAGCTGAGAGGTTTCTTTTACAAATTTTGGGAATAAATGAGACACATTCCTGAACAATACTTTCTTGATTTCCTTTGCAGATTTCCCAGAAGTCTGTTATCATGGCATGTCTTCCATGAAGGATTTCCCTCTGAACTTTGTTATACAGAAATAAAATGTTTTTTAAGTTACAAATCTTTAAAATAACAAACCAAGACTGTATGTAACTTTTTCTTTTCTTTTAGTATTTAGTGAATTTAGTATTTAATGAAATGTCATGAGTAGACGTAGCACTTTCCAAAAGTTGGCTCTTCTCTGCAGTAATTTATGTTGGTTCTCTCTTTTCAGTGTTACCTGCTATATCTGCTTATACATGCATTAATTAGTTTCGAAGTCTGTCAATTTTCTCTATTAATATTCAATCCTCTTTACCAACACAGTACCACAATGCCATTTCCCTCATAGTCTTTAAAATGCAGAGTAAATGCCCATTTTTTTTTACCAAATATTCTTTAATATGTACTTCTTTTAAAGCCATGGCATGGTCTTCCTTACTGACAAAGATATTTCTTCTGTTGCCAATTTCAGCATCTTCTTTTGTATATCTCACCTTTGGCCTTCCTTTGAACTCGCTTAAATTCAGTTTGTCTTTTTGGCCCCAGAATGCTCCAGCTGATGACCTTGTTTTTGTTGATTTCTCTTTAATATTTTCTATGCCTTACATCAGTGTAAGTGTGTTTTCTATGTATCTGTAAATCATTATTACTATTTAACTGTTTTTCCCATATTGGTACCCAGGGGTTAATCAGACTTGACATCACTTATGCCTGGCAGAGTATTAATCTAACAAGAGCTGCATTTATGCAACATCTTCAGTAGTTGTCTACTTTAATTGTAACGCAAGCTCTTTTGCATTTATGTTAATTATATGCACACTCAAGTCACTTTGTATTAAACTGATCTGTGTATACATGTCTGTTTTGTGTAACTATTCATATGTCAATTTCATGACATCTCTGTATTTAATTATTGATACTGTGTATGATAATATGAATATAATTTCTGTATGGCATTTGCAATTTCCTAGCCTAGCACTACAGCACACTTCATCTTGAACATTTCTTAGCTGACAATGAATGGTTCTTCAACCAAATAACTGGAAATTCTGAGCAGCTGGATAGAGTGCAATTATCCTTCTATTAAAAGCTGCCTTGGAAATGTGAAAAAGATGAAGTTTAACTCCTGCGGCTAACACACAGCTATAGTGGGTGTCAGTGCTAATCTCAGGCCCAAATTTACAAAAAAATTTACAGGAAAACTTTTTGACTCATGTACCACTTTTCAGTCATACTCAGAGAAATATTCCCTCAATTCTTCTAATCCTTTCAGAAAAAGGATTAGAATATTGCATGAAGAAAATTTATGAGGCAGTTATGCAGTACCTATTTGACATAGGCTAGATATCCAGAACTGGTTTCTTCATATCTTTCCAGACTTGTTAGTTTTCCTATGATAAACAATGATTAAGCATGCACCAGGATCACAGGTCAGAACTGTCCTATGATACAGGGAGCTGTTGTTTGATTCTGTTCATAAAATCATAGAATCATAGGATGGTTTGGCTGAGAATGGACCTTAAAGATCTTCTAGCTCCCACCCCTGCACCATAAGCAGAGACACCTTTACTAGACCTTCAAAGCCTCATCCAACCTGGTGTTGAATACCTGCAGGGATGAGGAGTCCGCAGCCTCTCTTGGCAGCTGGTTCCAATGTTTCACTCCCTCACAGTAAAGAGTTTCTTTCTAGAATCTAATCTAAAGCTATGCTCTTTCAGTTTTTGTTAATGTAAAGAACAAAGCTCAGGCTCTTCTGTCTACAAATAGAGCAAAGCCATTAATAACTCAGATTTATAGACTTTTAAAGTATTCTAGAAATTACTAATAAATTCCAATGGAGACAATAAAGAGAGAATTATTCTTCAAACAATTAGAAAAGTCAATAAGTTTTTATCAAAGACTCAAAGTCATAAGTAATTCAAAATAGTTTAGACTGTTAATATGTTTACATGGTAAAGCGTAATTTTTAACCTTATCAGGACAAAGCACATGTGCTCATGTGCTACAAGTCTTGGATTAATCAGAATAACCTATTTCCTAATGCCCCAAGGCAGTATCTAAGAACTACAATGGGCAAGATTAACATTAATATATTCCGTATATCAATATTAAATATTCATATTTTAATACCTTACAGTGTCTTAGTAAGTTTCTGTGTCATTGTATTAGCCTAGTACAATGCTGTGTGAAACAGGACTCTTCCCGTCAATACTTTCATTATGCTGCTGCACTAGGCAGATACAGGAGTAAGCCGCTTATACAGTATGGAGTCATATCCAGCTAATATTTTGATAGTAAGTTAGTCAAGCTTTACAGGAATATGAGTCACTGTGTTGAAAACAAATGGTAACACAGTAAATGGTTCCCTTGAACAGAACCACCCACTGTACTAAAGTTAGTGTAGGAGTTGCTCCTGGAAGGGTTATGGGAAGAAGTACGGAGGAGGTGTGGCTTTACTATTTTGAAGCAGGAGACAAATTTTTCCTTTTACAGTTAACACTGATTGAAATTACCGCTGCCTAAAGAGTACACAGATACTATACATTTGGTCTAGGTAAACTACTTTAGGAGGCCCAGCCGTTTCTGTGAAGATGTTTTTTCACATCCCAGCAACACCTTGCATTTTGCAACAATGGGCAGGATTTGTTAGGTTTCTAGGCTAGTATAAACACTGAGACTGAGCAAACAATCACTTACTATTCCATAAATTGTTCTCTGCCAACTCACTGATACTGATAAGGTGATTTTGGACATAGTACCAGATCACACCTACAATCATTTCAATTCTGCTGAAAGAAAAAAGTGGATCTAGGGAATAATAAATATCTACCGCAACACTTCATGAAAATGTGTACATATAAGAATTATTATGCAGCTAATCTAGCAATTAAATATGTTCTTTCTTTTTCCTGGCCACAGTGTGTTGATGAATCATTAAATGTACGTTCTTAATTTCACAGTTTAATTTTACAAAAACAGATATTTAGACTTCTTCTTCAATTCTTTTCTTTCCTCTCACCCCACTTTTTCAAGGAGTCGAAAGGTGCAGCTAAATGCTTGACTTATAACTAGAAGTAGTGAGCTTTACCCGACAACCTCTTCTAATGCTGTATGCATAAAATGAGTATAAATAGATAAAAAGACTCCTACACTCTTTCCACAGTAATACCATTGCAACAGTCCCACAGCAGACAAGATTTTTCTGTCGCTGCAGAGGAAGTAGAAGGATATGCTTCACAGGAAAAAGAGCCAGAAAACACCCCTTTGGTCACACTAGATTTTCCACAATATGGCTACCAGCAGATCTCACAGATATATTTTTTCATAGAATTTCTAGTTCCCTATCGTCCTTTCTCCCAATCCTCTTTGTCGCTCAGTTGTTTTGCTTGAATACTTGAAGTCCAAACTTGTATTTCTTTCTCTTCCTTGTTAGGTCTATGAAATTTTCCAATCTTATTTCTAATATTACTTTGAATACATTTTATAAACTATCATCTAAATTTCCCAGGTCTGACTTCCCCAAACCCTCTGCTCCCTGCACATGATACATCTTTTTTTTTAAGTTCTCTCATCTTATGGCCTTATTTAAGAACTATAAAATCTTTGTTGCCCTTCTGTGTATTTTTCATGTTGATCCTATAAACACAGAGAAGAATGAGTATTTTTTGCTAGAGTTTATTCCAGCAAATACTTAGGTAGGAGGCATGCAGAAAATAGCACAGATACTCTGTACCCCTACTTCAATAGTACCGGGAATCATGCCAACTGTTCCCTGGGGGCTGTGCAGCACAACACTTCTCCAGAGAAACGTGTGTTCTTAAAACAGTTTGCTGATACACATAAACTGACAGTGTTACATTAATAAAAAAATTTATTGGAGAAGCAGTGCTTATTGTATCTGATCCATTTATGCACTTCACAGCTGTAGGTCATTCCATTAAGCAAACTGATTTAAAGTATATTTACAAAGGGCTTTTTGTGGATGGTACATACCCCCACGTAAGGATTACTTTAAGCACTACAGCAGTTGGTGGCTGTAGTTTCTCATGGCTGTGTCATCAAAATGTTATGTCTCTAAACCAACAGGACAAACTGTCCATCATTATACTAATGACCCTTTGCAATTTTAAGAATGGTGTTCTGGAGATGCTGCCTTTCTCACTACTGGGACATTTCAGTGAACATAGGCTTTCTGTTTCCACTGCTTTTGCATTTAATAACTTTACATACTTCCATCTCCATAAACTGATGCCTGCCTCTATGTCACTTTCTAAGACATCCATGCAAAGCCTTGTAGATTTGCAGCTAGAAAGTCAGAAGAAAGAAACATGATGAATCACAGAATCATTATATCATAGAATCATTAAGTTTGGGAAAGACTTCCAATGTTATCAAGTCCAGCCTTTGACTGAACACCACCATGTCAAAGACACCATAGCGCTATATGACAAATCCAGTCGTTTCTTGAACACTTTGAGGAATGGTGACTCCACCATCGCCCTGGGCAGCTTACTCCAATTTCACTGAACAACCTGAATATCTCCTGGTGCAGCTTGAAGGCCATTTCCTCTTGTCTTGTCACTGGAAAAGAGACCAACTCCCACCAGGCTACAGGCTCCTTTCAGGCACTTGTAGAGTGATAAGATCTCCCCTGAGCCTCTTTTTCTCCACGCTAAACACCCTCAGCTCCTTCAGCTGCTCCTCACAGGACTTGTGCTCAAGGCCACTCACCAGCTCCATTGGCCTTCTCTGCACATACTCCAGCCCCTCAATGTCTTTCTGGTTGTGAAGGGCCCAGAACAGGACACAGGGCTCAAGGTCTGTCCTCACCAGAGCCAAGCACAGGGGGATGGTCACTGCCCTGGTCCTGCTGTTCTCACTGATTTGAGCCATTATGCTACTGGCTTTTGTGGCCACGTGGGCACATTGTGGCCCCCTGGGCACATTGCAGGCTTGTGTCCAGTTGTTGTTGACCACCACCCTCAGGTCCTTTTTCACTGGGCAGCTTTCCCGCCACTCTTCTTCCAGCCTGGAGACTTCCATGTGATGGTTGTGACACAAAAGGTGCAGGACCAGGCACTTGGCCTTGTTGAATCTCAAGCTTTTCCAGGAGAAGGCTTTGGGAGACAGTATCAATGTTTTTACTGAAGTCCACATAGACACATTCACAGACTTTCCCTCATCCACCAGGCAGGTGACCTGGTCATAGAAGGAGACCAGGTTGGTCAGGCAGGGCCTGCCATTTCTAAATCCATGCTGGCTGGGTCTGGTCCCCTGGTTGCGTTGTACATGCCACGTGACAGCGCTCAAGTTAATCTGTTCTATAACCTTCCATGGCACTGAGGTCAGGCTGGGGGCCTCTGGTTCCACAGATCCTGACCCCTCTTATAGATGCGTAACCCCCCAGTTAACGAAAACAGACAATAAATGATGGAGAGTGGCTTGGTGAGCTCTTTTGACAGCTCCCTTGGTATCCTCAAGCAGATCCCATCCGACCCCCTGGACTTGTGAGTGTTTAAGCAGTACAGTGGGTCACTAATTACTTCCTGCTGGATTGCAGGACCTTTATTCTGCTCCCCCACCCTGTCTTGTCAGCCCAGGGGACTGGTTGCGCTAAGGATAACATTTTTTTTTGTTAAAGACTAAGAAGGCATTGAAGTACCTGAGCCTTTTCCTCATCTTTGATTGACAATGTTCCCACCCACATTCAATAAAGAATGCGTATTTTCCTTGGCCCTTATGGTGTTCTTAATTCATAAAAACATCTTTTATTATCTTTTACAGCAGCAATTGGCCAGCTTGACTTCTACAGGAGCTTTCGCCATTCTAGTTTTCTCCCTCCGTGACCGAATGACATCCTTGTACTCTTCCTGAGCTGTCTGCCCCGTCTTCTGAAGGTCACAACTCTCTTTTTGTCCCCTGAATTCCAGTAAAAGCTCTCTCGTCAGCCAGGTCAGTCTTCATCCCTGCCCGCTTGTCTTTCAATGTGTTGGGTCAGCCTGATCCTGCACCTTTAAGATTTACTTCCTAAAGTGCGGACATTCCCAGACCCCTCTGTCATAAAGGACTTTCCCAAAGAACTCTCTTAATAAGTGTCCTCAAGAGGCCAAAGTCTGCCCTCTGGAAGACCAAAATAGAGGTTTTGTTGGCCCGCTAACTTCACCAAGACCTGAAAACTCTACAGTTTCATGGTCACTGTACTCAAAATGGCCTCCGAACACCACATCTCCCCATCAGCCATTCTCTGTTCATGAACAGGTCCAGCAGGGCAGTGGGCCCTAAGCAGTAGGCTGATTTACCATCTGTGTCAGAAAGTTCTCTTCCACACATTCCAGGAGCCTCCCAGTCTGTGTCCTCTCTGCTGTGCTGTTTCCAGCAGACATCTGGCGTATTAAAGTCTCCCACAAGAACAAGGGCTGGCGATCATGAAACATCAGCCAGCCACTGATAGAATATTTTATCTGCCTCTTCCTCCTGCCTGGGTGGTCTATAACAGACCCCCACCAGGAAGTGTGCCTGGTTACCCCGATTTTTCACCCAATCCTTTCCTGTAGGCATTCAATCTCATTTTCACTATCCCTGAGCTACATACAGTGGAAAACCCTGCATGTTTGTAATCATACGTACCGAAAAGGAAGGGTGGGTGAAAATTTTCCTCTGATATCCTCACACAACATGAGTACTTTTTTAGAATAACATTCAGCTTGGCTTCCATCCCAAGCGGGAGTTCATCTGTTTCCTTCCAGTGTCTTTGGTTATAATATCCTGAAGCTGAACAGCAACAGCACGTATTCCAGGCAGAATCTGAACAGCTGATACTGGAATGTGACATTGCTTTTGAGGAATTTAACGGTCTTCAATTTTGTCCTGTAAACTGCTCTTAGCGAGTAAAAGAAAACTTGTCACAGCAGAAATTCTCTTTCATTATCTTATTATTATTATTATTATTATTATTATTATTATTATTATTATTATGAAGGTACCATTTTGGAGATTATTTCCTCATGTTTTTTAATAGAAACTCATATTAATAATTCTGAGAACAGCACTGACCTCTCTTATCTGTTAAAAAACATACTTCGAATCACAACTCCATGTCACAGTAACTGTATGTAATAACTGCACATAACACATGTAATTAGTACCAGAAACCTCAACTCCAATCCTCTTTTCTCCTACCCTAGTAGAGTTTATTGCCATGCCCAACTTACTGCTGTATGCCTAAGTTTTTGAGTTGCTACTTATTTTAGTGGCATCACATACTTTCTTAAGCTCTCCCATCACCCAGTACTCAAGACCAGACTACAGCTCTGGATGGAGAAATGGTACTGCCAAACAAACAGATATAGCTCCAGACTCAGCTTCAGGATGTTGAAATCCAATTTATTCCCACTGGCATTGACCTGAACCCCCTGTAAGCACCTTGTAAAGACAGCTTGGCAGTGTTAGTAATATTTTTAAACGGTTAAAAACAGTCTAAGTCTGTCTAAACATACGCTATTCACCATCTCTCATCAAAGCAATTCTGCTTTTTCTACATGACTGTCCAGCAGACCATGGGAACCTGCTGCACAGACTATTTATTTTAGTCCGAATCTAGGCCCTCAAGCTATGATCAAGCTCATCCAAGCAGCAGTCGCAATAAATACTGTTTCACTGTCTCGAGCAATAACATGGACTCTCTTTCACGGTGAATTTTTGAGCTGTGTCAGCAAATATAACTCAGTAAGGAGGCACACTTCTGGCTATAAAACACCCTGGGCTAGATCCCTAGGAGCTCTAAAGTACCTGTCGAGAGATGCCAGATGAAAGCCCTCTGCCTTCATCTGCACCTTGCTAAAATCCCAGCACAAGACGCAGTGTCCGCAATGACTTGGTGTTGAAAGAAGCATAAAACAGAAGCAGGTAGAACTACTTATTTTATCTTAGTGAAGGAAAAGAAAAAAAGAAAACAAGGAGAAAAAGAGAAAAAAAGAGGCACTTGGGAGAAAAAAAAGAACTTGACCACAAAAAACAAAACAAAATCTGCCAAAGGAAGAGAAGTACCAATAAAGCACCACTGTTATAGTGCTCAGTCTGATTGAGCTCACTGGTGGGGCAGTGGCAGTGGCGGACTCTGCTGAGGGCGCTGTGTGTGGGATAACACACCATCCATTGCCCAAGCAGCAGATACTGGCACGCTGTGCCTTCGCTTGCTTCCTTACTCTGTACGAGTGACGCACGGCACGCTGCCACTCCTGCTGGCATCGAGCAGCTGCCAGCAGGCCTGTGTAAAGAAGACAGGGATCATGTGCACACACACAGGTCCCCATCCTCCCCACCGTGTCAGATCAGGAACAGCATCCTTCGGTTCCTTTTCCTCTAGGTGACCTGGCACAGGATGAGAAGGGAGAAGATTGTTGTGCACTGCACAGACATGCATGAGTTGCAGTGTGATCCTACACAAGCACCTCAGTTACTTTCCCAATTTTCCTGCCTTTCCTGGGCAGCAATGAAAGTTAAGATGCTAAGATGGAGGCCTGGGAGCTGCTTGAGGGAACACAAATGCAATGGCATGGTTGGATGCACTTTAAACTCACATCACAGATTGACAGACAAGTTAAGCATGCCAGCAAAGGGCTAAATGAAATGATTCTCTCATCTGTCACTATTTTCTTACAAACAGCTTTCTCACAGAGCAATAAAAGTTAAGAGACAAATTTTAAAAATCAGCATAAGTATAAATATCAAGCAACCAAACTAACTACTTTCCGTTTGAATGTCAAAAACCCTGTCAGTGTGGATGCACTATTGAATGTCCAGGTTTGTGGAAAAATCAGACTTGAGGGGTTAAACTCAGGTATTGCAGTGCCACTACAGAGGTTGTGTTCAGACATAACTGCAAGGTTGGCACATATGGTATAGGACTTTTAGGAGAGCTACATTGCTTCAGAGAGACTGTTGGAGGACAGAGAGGATAATTTAGAGCTTCTCAAATGACTATCGACACCTGTGTTAAAATAGCTGGGTTCCTCCCTTAGAGTGTTTTGCTAGACAAGTGCAGAGGTAAATATATTATTGGGAACAAAGGCAAAACCTTGGAATTCAGTTGGCCATTCCCATCATTTAAAGTTTACACAGATTATCTATCTATCTATCTATCTATCTATCTATCTATCTATCTATCTATCTATCTATCTATCTAATCTATCTATCATCTATCTATCTATCATCTAAGTAAATATTTCTTATATACATATACATATACATATACATATACATATACATATACATATACATATACATATACGTATGTATTTACATATGTTGTAATTTAAATGCATAGGCTGTATCTGAAATTTACTAGGGAATTTGCTGCCATAGTGATTGCTGCAGAATGGCTTTATTGATTCTTACCATTAGCCAACTGACTTTATTTGTTTGAAGCAAAACTCTTGGCAGGTCTCCAACCCTGAATGTAAAGGTGGAAGAAGCTTCTTCCTCTTTTCTAGAGTTTGAAAGAAAGAGACAAAGATATTTAATGAGTCCCAGAAGCCAGAGAAAACCTCAAAAATTTTTTTGAGTCCCTCCTCTCCCTTCATGGAAAAACAGCATAGGCAGAAAGAGGGATAAAACAACCGGACCATAACAAATACAGTGTGCTAAAATACTAGTTATACCGTACATAGAGAGTATGGTGTGTATTTTCTATAACTATCTTGTGATTAGCAAAGAAAACTGAAGACATCTTCACTGTTTTAATTATTTCAGGTGGTTTTTCTTACAAAGGAGGTTTCTAAAATATCTGAGCCTGCTGGTCCTGTTTACAGAGATTATTTCTTTGCAATGGTAGTTTAAGATGGATACTGGTAGATGTAAGTGCATCTCTTACATCCAAACAAATGTGGACACTAACAATAACTGAGCATTTCTATGTGGAAATATCTTTAGCAACTTAGGAAAACACTTACAGTTTCAAATATAACTGTACTCACTGTTTTCTTCTTCTCTCTGTCCAAAACTATAGTTGCAAATAACAAGAGGTTACTGAAATAGCAATGTCATCTGCCACTAGGTCCAGAGACCACTGAGACTGGGTAGGATAATCAGCCAGGATAATAATACAAACAAACCAAAACATTATTTATAAAAAAACCTTGGTTTTCAGCAAAATGACTTTGTACTGAAGGCAATGAAGTCCCATTGATTCCAGCTGAAATTCTGCAGGTGTATACATTGAGAAACTGATTTCAGTGTTTATTATGGCAATATTGCATGCCTCAACAATCCAGAGGATTTTAACACACAAAACTGGCAATGAAAAAATTAAACCGGTCTCGGACTACTTTGTCACAGCGAATTTCTACGTCTAACCTGAAAGGTAATCAGATGACATTAACCTACCATAACAGCTCACAGATATCTGTTTATTAAGTTAAATAAGTGACAACAGGTAGCAGATTTTTGTTTGGCATATTTTAACCTCAGAAAATATTTTTGCATCACTTACAGAAATGTACTTAGGTGTATGCACATGCTTCACTAGAAGGGCAAGTAGCCACATACTGCCCAAATGTCTTAAACAGTGTTATTTCCATAAAGTGCAGAAGAATTTAAGGAACCTTTCCTGCTCCTTTCCATACTTAAACCAACTGAAATCTGAAGAATATATGTATACACAGCACACACACTCTACGAAAACAAAACCACTGATGTACCAAATATCATTACTGTGATTCAGTAGGTGGCTCAGATGCATACTGAACAACACATTAAACATCTCATATGGGAAAAAATGAAGAAATGTCACAAACCCACAAAGATTTTTTTATGGGTAAATAATATTTCATCTTTTGGGGGTCAGGTGTATTTTGAAATGGCTGACTGTCATGTACAATTTGATGTCCATGCCATAAGCACTTGGACAAGTCAAACCATTCTGAGCACTTTCAATACTTTATTCTAAGTGTTCTTTTTTCATAAGCAAAATTTTATAACAATTTAAAAAAGGATGTGCAAATGTTGCTTTCAAACACACAAACATATCTGAAACCTTGGATTCTATTTTATAAATTCAAAGTCTGTCACAAGGACAGAAATGATAGAAGAGTTTTCTTCTTTGTCTTTAATTGGAGTTCAGCCTTATCATAAAACACAATAGTTTATACCTAACTAAAGTGAAAGTCTGAATGAAGTCTCAGTGGCTAGCACAGTTGTGATAATAAAAAGACAGATGCAAGTTGGAGGCAGAATATCAGCTATGAAAAACCACTTACACCTAAATAGATAAAATAGATGAGAAGTTAGAGGATACACAATATAAGCAAGTTGGCAAGATTAAAAATATCAATAGAAAAATATGTTTGTTCTGACCAGGATTTTCAAAGCTTCTGGAGGAACTAGACACCTAATAACACAACAAAATAGGGCAAGATTAGTGACTAACATTTGTAGACAAATAAGATCTACTTAGTTTTCAGACTGCTATCAATTCACATCTTCAGTAACTATATGTGTAGAGGTGTCTATAAGTGACCTGAGTGTTTTTTAACAAAAATGACTACCATGATTCCTGGCTATTTGTCAGGGAATTTGAAGCAGAACTGCTGTGTCTTGATCTGTTAATTCCCATGGTGCATGAAGTCCACTGGAAAAAAATTTGCAGGTCTGTAGGAATAAAATTTAAGTAAAATGCAGGCCCAACATGTGATTGTATAGCCAAAAATTTGCACCACATTTAACAAGAATGAGAAGAATATCATCAAAGAATTAAAAGGAGGAAGAAACTGAGAGACTAAATGATAATTTCTTTCTTAAATGAGAAGTCAAATTTTATCCTAATGACAAAAAATATGCTTCTTTGGAAATCAGTACAATATTTTGGAGAACAAAGGGGGCAAATGTTCAAATGCAAAGTTTCCTTTGACCCGAAACTTAAAAAAATCCATTAAGTTGAAAATCAGAAAAGGCTTTATGACTCCAAAGTTACTGTTGCTCTGTCTAGCAAAGTTTTAATCCAAAAATGTAGTCTGTCAAAGGAAATAATCTTTAAAAAATCCCTAAGTTTTAAAGAAGTCCGTGCAATAACAAAACATTTCAGTTTTTTAAAATCTTTGAATGTGCATTCCACAAAACAAATAAATGCTTATGCTGACAAAACTAGTAAAGTTGAAACTCAGAAAGTATTTCACAAATTGGGTCAGATTTCACATGAGTGTAACCAATATGTTACACAATGCTGTTACAAAATTGTCACTCTTCTGTGTTCACTATACCTCACCAAATGGAAAATTTCTTGAAGTATTTTCTGTATTTTCATCTTCTCAATATTTCTCTATGATACAGGCACCTGCCTGACTTAAGACTTGAACAAAATCAGAGCCCCAGGTTTACTCACGAAGCACTGGACCTTAAAATTTTTAAAAGGCAATGATGTATTTATGAGCAGAAACCTGCCACACTTGGTCCTTCCAAACTCATCATCAAAGGATGGATTTTCTAGGAAAGTAACATTTCATGTCACCACAGTGCTTTCTTGTCTTATATCTGAGGCAGATTTTAATTATGTGTGCCATGTAGGTTTTCCCAAGGTGTCATAGCTGCTGTGATGGCTTCCATCCATCTGGAAGACAAATCAATACTAGTTTTATGTAGCATCTGGGGAAACAGAACATTTAGACAAAATTCAATTCATAGTTTGTCTAAATCAAAGTGATCACATCCACATTACAAAAATTACATGCATAAACATTGAGTTTAATTCATGATCTTTACCCCAGATGTTTTATTCAGGTAGTGTTAGTAACCCCAAATAGGCCATTTTAGCCTCACAGAAAAAAAAATCTGTAAAAAAATAATATAAAATAAATATTAATTATGTACATTATAAAGAGTATTTTATCAAGTGTCAGGGATTTACATCTGGATAATGCACTGAAACACAGAATTCACTTATGATGAGCAAAATGAATTAATAATTTTTTTCTTTTTAACATTTTAGATCTGATGTCTATATACTAAGTATTAATAAAGAGTGTCATCCTTTTTTATTACTGACTTGTTTCAGAAGCAAAGTTTCTGATATAACACAAACTGAACTTCTGCCATGCAAGATTGCAAGAACATTCTTCCATTCTCTTTTCCAGGAGGGCAGTGGACTACTCTTGGGTGCCACATTGTTTTCATAGGTCCCTTTTCTAATATTTTTGCATCTCGCTGTACAAGTGGGATGTCTCCTAGAAAACAACTTACCCCTGAGCAATGCGAGACCTGCTTGCTCTCCTGGTTCTGCTTGCTACAGCACTGAGTTGAATCACAGCTGTCGGGAGCCAAGATGACTGATGCGACACTGACCACAACACCACTCAGGGCTGCGGAGGGACATCTGAATTCATCACGTGTAGGTTAGCATAAGCATGTGTGCTTTTACCGCAGTTTGCCCTCACACTGTGGTGTGCTATTTGTCCTCATCTGAAGTCCCGAAGCTCATTCATCTCTTTACAGCTGTGCTGCAGCTATGCCTTGTGCATATGCAGTATGCGTTGTATACTGTAATTCACACCAAAGAAAAAGTGACAGAGACTGATTATCTTCCCTGTCCAAAGCCCACAGTTTGTAAACTCATAAACAAGAGTCGTGTCCTGAGAAAATCCCTGGGAGCTCTCAAGCATGTTCTCAAGGATTAAACAGCAATTGAAGCCTTGTTGGGCCTGATTTTTATAATAGTTTAGAAATCTTTGGAGGCAGTTGCTAGAAGAACAGAATAAAACTGAGAGACTGGTTTTATTTTTTTAAGTTGGAAGAGAGAGGATTACTTGCACAATTGCCTTCTAAAATACTAGCACACTGTTTGTACGTCCTAGGTTGCAACCCTAAAAATTTGCTATTTAAATTCGCAAAAAAAATAGCTCTCCAGACAAAGAAGAATAGACAACTCCTCTAGGACTTACAGAAGCCACCTATACCATGAAGCAGAACCCATTAATCAAATAGTTCTCAAGGGATACTCAAGAACTAGCTTGTTGATCAGAAAAAGCAGCTAATGATGCAGGAGCTTTATTAAATAAAACTTTGCAGAGCCCTTTTGTAGTCCCAGCTTCCCTGAGATGATTCTAGCAGACAATCAGTAAAGCTGACTGACAGCATGTCCTGGTTACCCAAACTTGATATTTCATCCACAGACCATGTTCATGAAAGATGGATCATATTGTCAGGCAAAGGAAGAGCACAGGAATGCCTGGTAAAACAAGACTGAGTGCTCTGTACAATTTCTATAACCAAACTGTTAAAATGAAATGTCTGCTTCTGTGTTTGTTGGTAAGACCAGCAAACAGTATCAACTTTCTGCTTCTACTGCAAGCCTTAATTTTGTCACCCCATAATTAACAATTTTAGTATTTCTTCTAAATTCAGATTCTAGCATGAACTGTTATCAACTACATGTTTACAGTGCCAAATGGTTTTGAATCTACTCCCAACAGATGGAAAAAGAAATCCTGATAGCATAAAAGCTGTTTCCAAAGCAGTTGTTCTTTCCCATACCACATCCATATATACTACTTGGTCAATCTGATTGTAGCAAGAACGGGAAACCTTGGATTTTGAGGTATCGAAACAAACATTTGTGATAAATTGCATTTGCCACTATTTGGCTACATTGATATAAGGGGGCTATAGTGATATAAAGGGACTTTATTTCACTTCCAGGCTTTGAATGGATAAGTGTTTTTTGCTAGGAATTTATGTTGAATTATATAATTATATTCCGAGTAATACCTCCTCCCTCTTCTCTTGGAAAAACTACAACTACAGTTCCTCCCTCACATTTAATTTACAGTCTTTAATTTCTCCTCATTTTGGTTAACCATTGAATATCTGCTATTCCAAGCTTCTACCTACTATAAATGAAGTTTACATTTAACGTCCTATTTTGCACTGCAGATGTGCAATATGCAATGATATACTAGTAAACCATTATGCCATAAACTTCAAGCAGAGAAAATATTTATTGGTTTCTTTCAAATTATATGTTTACTCTCAATAGAAAATTAAGTTTGGGTTTGTCCAATTAGAGATCTAATCTATCTGAAGATTCAGAAATGAGAGAGTTTCAGGTTATGTGAGGATTGGACTGCACAGTACGAAACCTATTATAGGTTTTAAAATAACACAGCCCACACAATTCTTATCTTTCCAAAGACCAATAATTAATATCAAAATAGAAACTAGTATTTCCATAAGAAATGGTACTATATTGCCTGCACTACAATACCCTTCACTGAGTGACATTCCACAATTTACGAAGCTCCCAATTAATTTGGTATACATATCAGTTTGCTATCCAACAAGATATACCATTCTGAAGGATGTGCAAAGCGTATCTGTATCTGAATGAAAAAACAATTGTGGTTTCAAATGTCCATTCTCACATGCAAACACCATGAAACAGACAATACCTATTTCTTAGGACAACTTGTACTTTTCTTTCTGATACTCTTGTACTATAGTTGGAGAGAGGCTGGACTTGCTTTATCATCCATTTTAACATTTGACTGGGGTTTGTATTTACAAAATCATCACATATACGGAACTCTGGATAGCACTGTATGCATTTTTGACCTTTCTGAAATATGATGAATTTGGACTCCAGCCCCGCTGTGTGAAAAGGTCAGTACCAGAGCTAGTAGAGAAACGTCTGTGTTTTTATGCTGCTTATTTTAATTGTCGCTAGTTATTATCTTGGATATGTAAATATTGTAAAACGTTTCTCTTGTCTGTTCAGCAAATACTTAAAAGTGGTGCTAATTTTAATTCATGAATTTTTCATGGGTATTTGTGGAGTAGCACTGAAGGTACCTGGTGATATAACTTTATTGGGTCACAAATCCCTAAGGCAGAGCACACATGACTCCTAACATTTTATTTTTTGTTTTCTTCTTCTTCTTAGGCTCTACTAATGAAGATGAAGCTATATCATATTTCTGCAGGATCATTAACTCATAATATTTACCATTATCCTATGCATGTTAAAGTGCTTTGAAAAGCATTAGCTTCTATTTAGACTAGATTTTGTAGCTGAGTAATTAAAAATAACAGCACTTGTTTTTGTTAGAAGAAATCACAATCAGTTTTTTCCATTCACATTTAAAGAAAATTCATTAAGAACTAGGCTCATATTCACAGAATGTTCTGTAACTCAGGATCTTTAAAGAAATAGAGCTGGTACTTTAAAGAAATAGAGCTGGTAAACATTAAAAATCTGTGGTTCAAAAATACATCATTATTAAAAATTGTTTATGCAAGTCCAAGACAATGAATATATGACTATTTTAAAAGAAAAGATATTTAACCAGCATGATAGGAAGTATTCTAAAATACTTGTCCAAGCCCACAACAAAATGAGGTTACAACTCCTCAGTTGATTCATTCCAAACATATTTGCACGACTGGAAACAATATCTATTTTTGTAAACTTAAAAGCTAGGCAATTAAGTGGTAGGTTAACCTTCTCAGCACAATAAATTTAAAGGAAGTTCAGGTGGCCAATGTTAATTGTACTTAAGAATAGATAACAGTAGTGCATTAGATTACTACAGTTGTAAGCCCTGGCATAGGGAAATCACATGAACTGAGGGTCATAAGACTTCTGTTATTATCATTAAATCAAGAGACTATTTTATGTCACTTAAGTAAATAACTCCGCTCTAAATTTACAAAACGCAATCAGAAATACTCTTTATTCATTTAAAAAGAGAGCAACTTTGGGTCCAAAATGAGTTTTCAGCTGATGAAAACATACTTGAGTATAATGTAGAAAATAGTTTCACTTGAGCTTTCGACACTCTATTTTTACTCTTCCCTGTCACACAGTTTTACCAGTGGGCCAGGAGATTCTTATACATTTTGCCTTTTTTTACAGTGTATGTAATGACTATACACGACCTCCCCAGTAATTTTCCAAGTCAGAACGGGTAGGTGTTAGAATGAATTCCCTTAACAACAAATTTGAGAAATAAAAAGAAGTGAAAGGAAGGAAGGAAGGGAGGGAAGAAGGAAGGAGGGAAGGAAAATAGTTGAATTACTGTTATCTGAAGTTGGCCCAGAGCCTTGTAGTTATTGTCTGGTGTAAGTCTGTGTGAACCCTTGGACAACATTAGGTTTTCTGGACAAGAAGAATTGCACAGAGGGAGAAGTACCTTAATATCCCTCATATAAAAAAGGCTGTCCTCGGCTTAGTTAAAGATCACTTTGGCCAGCAGGATGGAACAGCCTTGCACGAGCTCATAAAGCTCCACTACTCAACCTACTTAGAACAGGATGTGATTGTTAAGAACCATCCCCAAGCATAGTGAAGGCTATGTGCCAGTACAAAACACGCCACTCCACAGCAAAGGGCTACTGCCAATATACAGACTGTCGACCCCATAGAGCAAGTGAGAAGCTGCATGTCCTGCTGCTGCTGCAGAAGGGCAGGTCAGACAACAGCAGGAGGGAGTGCTGACTCCATCAGATACAAAAAAAAAAAAATTGCTTGCAAATTCAAGGTGGCTGGGCAAGGCTTCTCCTCCACTCAGAATTTCTAGCATGATTGCAAGGATGTTGGGTTACAGCTGCAGAGGTCAGACTCTCCCACATATTCCCCACAGAGCTCTTTCCGGCACTCTAGGCAGCAATCGTAGCAGGAAGAGATGGTGATTAATGGAATTCACCCCAAAAAGCACCAGAGACTTTCTATTATAGACAGTATCTAAGAAATTACACCTGACGGCTGAGCTTGCTTACATCTGCCTCTTCCAGGGCTGTCCAAACAAGCCACCACAGTACAGCCCTGCCCACACAGCACTGCCTAGCACATCATGGCAGGCATGGAACTCTCAGGTCTTTGCAGAGGTGCTCTGATGGCCTGGTTCAGTAACAGACCTTTCTCTCCATCCCTTTGCCACAGAGACTGAAAATGAGCTCCGTCAAGAATCCTCCTTTACTGCTGCTAAATCCAGCAAATTTTAACCCCTGTCATCAAATTGTAAATGTCTTAGAGGTATTGCTGGAAGGAACTAATGATGATCATTAACCCTTTGAGGATCACACTGCTGCATTGAGTAACATAACTCAGCACTAACACTGAGAGGTAAGATGTAAAATAAGCAGCTAGCTGTAATTTAATGTCTCATAGCGTCTCCACAAGAACTTACACTGCAACAGAAACAGCATGGCTAAAATCTTTCTAGCAGTTTTCTACTAAGCAGTCAATTTAGGGAACGAGTCAGTGAGTGGACGATCAGAGAAGGAGCATTAAGAAAGTTAATTTACAGAGGATGGTATGGTAACATAGATGAAAACCTACATTCCTAAGAATTTTGTGGTTCTCAATGTATTATATGGAACATCAGTCTAATTTAAGGCAAATTGAATGTTCTTGGCTAGGGAAGGGAAAACACTCAGGAGGAATAATAGTGTTTGGGAGGAGGGCACACAAATCTTCCAGCCTTCAGATAGCCATGAACAGGGTAGATGCAGGGTTTTGGATTTCTTTTACTTTAGTCAAGCAAGAGAAACGTGCATGTGAAGAGACGGCATTCTTACATTATACAGCAGCATTAAAGTTGCATGCACTTTACAGATATATGGATAATGAAGCTAAATGAGATCACTACAACCATCTTTTTTGGCCTCCTCTCCTACATAGCAAGACTCTGCTGAATTAATGCCTCTTTGAACAAGAAGAAGCTTTTAGTAAAGCTGCCAATCTCCATTTCTGTTTTCCACTGATAGAAAATTTGCTACTGCTTTGAGAAAGTGCCATTTAGAGCCACTGTTGAAAGTGTACTTTTCATTTGGAGCTGATGTTCCCTAGCTTTAGCTTTTAGCTGGTGAATGCCATTTTCTCCTTGTCTGCTTTATTGAAAAGACTATTCTGAAGCTCCTCTTTCCCATATTGATATTCTAGATTATGAACAAGCCATTTCCTTTAAGCTTTCAGTTTCAGCTCAAGGACTCTTCTATTATAAGCTATACTGTCCAATCCACTATTTATTTTCATGTCTCAGAAACAATTTAATTTTTTTTCCACATCTTTCTTTTTTTTCCCAATTGGAACAGAAAGAAATTCTCTAATATTCTAGAAATGCAGTTTATGTAGAAACAGATACCAAAGGCAAAATATACAATACAATTATTACTCAAAGACCCACTATTTCTGCAGTCTCAATTTGTCAGTCCTCTGCGACACCCACTATGAGCTTAAGGTGAGCAGTTTATTTAACACAATCCCAAGGGATTTTTGGTATCCCAAAACAATATCTACATATATCTACAGTTATATCTACATGTAATTATCCTTGAACATCTACATGTCATTTCCCATTAGATTATTTTGCACTTACTCACACAAAACTGCAGCCTATTTGGAATTTTAAAAGACAATTCAGACCATTATATACAAGGTATTTACTTTTTCTCCAATACACTTCTTTTTCTCAAAGCTGGAATAATGATAGTATTTTATTCCACATTGCTGACGAAATTCTAAGATAATGATAGGTCAAGGAGGAAATTATTTCACAGAAAATTCTAACAGTACTTTGAAAAACCAAGTAAATAAAAACCAACAAAAGAAGTGTCAAAATTGCTTGAAAGGCACAAATTCCATATTAAATCTTCATTGGAATTAATTATGCATGCAATTCTTTATTAATTGACTCCCACCCAAGTAACTCCATTATTTTGCCTAGGTCAATGTCATACTGACAAGGCAGTAATTATCCAGGTCGTCCCATTTACCTTGTTTTAGTTATTGATATATTAGCCTTCCTCCAGTCTCTTAGAATTCTAAGTATTCTGCAAGACTTTTTAAAAATGAAAATTAGCAATCTTGGGACCTACTTGGCCAGTATAAAGAGTGCAAATTATTAGGGGTGTACTGCTTTAAAACACTGATCTTCAGTAATTGCTTTCTAATGGCATTCCAAGCCAGACCTAAAATGTCAAATAATTTCCTATTCCTTTGTATTGGGCTTGGAAAAATTTTGGTAGTGGCAAGGGGCTGGGGGACCCATGCAGAATGACTGCACCCTGGAAGGGACACATGCTGGAGCAGCTCATGAAGAGCACTGGAGGCATTCCCATGGTTGGGACTCCATGCTGGAACAGAGGAAAAGTGTGAGGGGTCCTTCCTCCTCAAGTGTGGAGTGACAGAAATGCTTGGTGAACTGACCACAGCCCATTTCCTATCACCCTGTGCTGCTGGGGAGGAGGAGAGAGAGAAATCTTGACTAAAGTTATGCCCAGGATGAAGAAAGAGGCTGGAGAAAAATGTTTTAAGATTTGGGTTTATTTCTTATTACTCTATTCTGTTTTGATTGTTAATTAATTAATTAATTAATTAATCTATTAATCCAGTCTGTTCTGCTCATGATGATGATCAATAAGTGATATTTATATGTCCTTAAGTCTTCCATTCCATTTTCTTTCCTATGCTCAGCTGAGGAGAGGAGGGTCAGAGCAGCTTTGGTGGGCACCTGATGTCTCTCTAGGGTGAAGTAACCACAAACCTTATTCTGGTGTGAGAATACATCATCTGGTCTTTGGCAAGCTATTTATTGAAAACGGTAATAATGCCAGAAAAAAAAAAAAAAAAAAAGAAGAAAAGATAATGAGCAGCTTGGAGCTAGAATAAAGGGAACAGCAACTAGAAATAAAAGAATGCTTAAAAATGCAAGAACTTGGTTCAGTCTGTCTCTTCTTTCTAACATCTTTGCTACAGTGGACATGCTGCAAAAGTGAATGGTTCTTTGTGGATGTGCATGTGCACAGAAAGATGTGAAACAGGAGGAGCTAGAAAAGAACAGGTATTAATTGCAGAAGCCAGCTAGGCATGGTGAAAATGACCATTACCTTAATAAATTAACATAATGGAAAAGTTTTTCCAGTGCTTTACTCTATCGTGAAATAGAAATATGCCATGGACATCACAAATGACCTACTTCTCCTTTTGATAAGAGACATTGGTGTGGAAAAGAAATCTGGCCACTTGGAAATGAACTCATGCATGTTAACTAGGAAAACCATACTAATGTTTATACTAGTGCTGCTTCTCAAGTGGAATGCAAAAGATCTGCTTAACATAAGAAAGTCTTGTCAGAAGACTATATGAGAAGGTCTATGGATTTCTGTGGGAATTTGAGAGAGGAAATAAATTTTATGCATTCCACATTTAAGCATTTTATGATGCGGTACCTATCTAGGTACGGTGTCCATGTTCATATCCCTTTGTAGTTTTGACTGAAAGAAGACAATTTCCTACAGCAATAGACTTTCATACACAGAATGTCAGTCTTGATGGGGTAACTTTTGTCATCTACTCTGTGTTATTGCCCAGAAACAGGGCCTGGGACTAGATAAATTTGAGCCTTTATCAGAATGTAAACACCTTGTGGAGAAATTTTTAGTTAGACAACTAAGCCATTCCCTCCTTTTCCAAAAGTTGACAATGTGTGTTCAATAAGGATATTATTAGGATAATATTACCCCACCTCTCTAGGAACATGAATGAAAATCCTGTCAGGTTTTTTTGATAAGATTAAGTAGAGATGTGAACTATGCATGCATGAAAACATACCACAAATACAGTTTGCAACATTACAATTTCAAAAGGATTTGAATAATTTTGTGGATGATGTATTTGAAAACAGATATTTTCCTGGAATTTCTAAACCTTGTTTATTCTCTAACTCTGTCAAAAGCATGACATTTGAAAGAACTTTGGAAACTCTTGGGAAATATAAGTGGTTTTAAATACAGGAATCTATAGAATTTTTAATAAAAGTCACTGATAACATATGCATATGGAAGACCAAAAGGAATAGATAAATATAGTCCTCATTTTATTTGCTGTTCAGTTTCCTCAAACCCTGCACTTACGAAATATTGAAAATAAAAGAAACATGAGACTTCTGAAGAACCTGAAATTTAGGAAAGAGGGAATTTTGGAAGTAACTGTTGATTACTTTCTATAAACACCAGCCTAAAAAATGAAGAAACAGAGGCAACACAAACGGAAAAAAAAAGGCTGTTCTCCAAGGAAAATGTTTTTTGCCAAAAGATGCAGCTGAAAACATTCAAAACTGAGTCAAATATTTAACTAATATTTTTATCCTTGCAAAAGGTGTCTTAATATATCTAAGTATTGTGTTCAATACTGCAGAACAATTTGGGATCCAACTGGTCAGTGCTCATTCTTGTGAGAAGTGCAATTTTATACCAAAAAAAGTGAGATTAAAAGCACTGCATGTAATTTATGAGTTACTAAACATAAGTAAAGATTTGGAAATTGGTCTGTGAGTGGCCCAGGCTTATATGTATCAATATTTAAAATAGGACCTTGAGTAAAGACATTTTTTAAACAAAATACAGGTTTTTTCAATCAAGAAGACGTGGCAAAGTATATTGTGAAACTGTTTCCTGTTGTGAAACCTATTTTTCCTGATTATGTCTATCCACCTCAACAGATTTCGGTCCGGGTGATTTGAGTTCATTTGCTTTTTACTGAGAAGCTTTACAGCCTCACCGAAGTAGTACAGTGTGGGTACGTCACACCGTTTCAGCTTGGCTAGACTGTATTTCTTGTGATATATTCCAGCAAGTTTATCCACAGAGGAATACTCCTAGCTAAAGCACATGTCCCTAGCAATTGAGAAATCAAATTTTTAAAGTTGGAGACAGCTGTGTTGCTTTTCCTGTAAACCACGACACGGGCTAAGATGGATACAAAATACATCTAAATTGGTTCAGAATGAAAAATACTTCCATTGCTTAACTGACCTTTCCTGAAAATGTTTGCTCTCTGGAAAATTTTGAAACCTAGACTTTCTTTGCTAGAGAAAGTAAAACACCTGAATATCAGCTGTCTCACAGTGCTAAAATCTCCTTTCAGTTCTACTAAGTAGAATGTCCTTGACTCAAGATAAAATGAAATTGATTAAATTTGTTGTGTTTGATCACTGAGAAATCTTCCTTTGGGATAATTGCCATCGTTCTAGTTTCCCCACTATGAATCTCAGAGTGTTGGAAGCTCCTTTTGTTCACTGTGTAAGGGTGCTGAAGCACAGCATTAATTATGATATTTGTCTGAAGCAGTAGCTATTGCACCTATTGGAAACAATAGTTCATTTCTCCATTTTGAAATACCAGCTTCTTGCTAGTGTTACTAAGCAAGTCAGAATAGATGTTGGAATAGAAGGCAGACAAAAAGTTGAATATAACTTACGTGCTGAAATTATATGCTTTTGTACTACGTATTTTATACATTGAGTTTCCAATGGGTAAAAAAACAGCTTAAATTGAGAGAAGTGGAGTGAAATGGTGTTGATACTCATGGTGGTCTGTGTCATACACAATAAGCCTTGCACTGCTGTGTTGTTCTATGCAGAAGCTGGTGATAATCAGTACCATCTTTATGTTCAGACCTGGAAAAAAGAAGAAATCTGTGTTCTCACCCCATTCAATACCAGCAAACCAAGCCTTGCCTCTGTAAAAGAAAGCTTCAGTAGCCTTTGATATTACAGCAGTTCACTGAAGGGCAATGTCTTCAAAAGTTCCTTATTTGTGAGAACAGATTCACATTATGAGCTCCCACTGGCACCATCTGGCCCAAAGTTAAAGGGAAAATCCAAAGAATACACATAGAATGAGTGCATTTTAAATGAAACTACAAGTGAGGAGAGTTATGTCTGGTTATGTTGGTAAATGCTGTAGGTCTTGCAGTGATCTTGGAGGAGCATGTCTGCGTGTGTGTGTGTGAGACTGGTGTTTTCAGACAAAAATGTCAAATACTAGTCCACAATCCCATAAGGATCTTTAGGTAATTTATGGATAGAAAACTTGGTAGATAATCTGTTAAAATCTGTAAACTGTTTTTCTATTACTGCTTCAAATATTACTGCCTTTTTTCAGAGACAGAGAATTTGACTGTTTGAGTCTAAAATATGTATGTCGAATAAAACCACTCCTCCTAGAAATATGTTATTTAACAGAAATGAGCGAGTGATTTCAATACTGAAAGAGACATGGTAAAAGTGCAATACAAAAATATGTTTCTGTTGGGTTACGGTTTTTTTGCTTTTCTTGTTTTGTTTTGTAGATAAAAATCTACTAAATGGGGTAACCCTCCAAGACACACCCAAAAAAGTGACAAAATGCATTTATATGTTTAAAGCCCCTCATTTTCCTGTACACATTTATACACAGAGTGTAAATAATAGCCTTAAGTACCCCTGCTGAGTGAGAGCAGAGTTTAGCTGTGACCATAATGTCACCTCAGCGTACAACCAATACAGCAGATGACCTTTGTGGATCTCCACAGGTAGAAACTATGACTGAGGGTTTTCTGAGCAGCAAGTGCTGTTTTTAAATAGTCCTTCAGGGTTTTATTAATTTGCTCAGATCTTTTTGAGCCTACATAAAGTCTGAGCATATAAAACATCCTCAGGACCTCTGTGAAGCGCTATCTCCTTTCATTCTTTTCAACATACTTCCCTTTCTGCCCTGTAGGCCTTCTATTGGAAAACAGAGGAAACACTAACGCCTTACGCTTTTTCATTCTACCCATAATTTTAAAGATTTTTGTTCTACTCCTTCTCACTCATCTCTTTCCTAGGCTGAAGAGTCCAGGTCTATTTAGTTATTCCTTCAATCAATATTATTCTTTAACTTTGATCATACCTAATATCCTTCTCTGCACTTTCCTCAATTCCTATTCTCACATCTCCAAAACAATATAACAGAAATGAAAGCATTCAAAATGTAGTTGTATAATGAATTTATGCACTGGCATAATAGTGTTTTCCCTTCTGTATTCTTTTTTTGAATAATTTCTAGCACTCTATTTGCTTCTTTCACTATTTGTGATTTGGTGCTTTCATAAAACTACATTATAACATCACCATCTCTATTCTGTGCCTACTGCTCAGCTTGGATGCAAACTGAATTCTTACTAGGCGTGAAATCCTGTTTTGGAGGCAGAAATTCAGAGCCAGGTTTGCTTAAATGTAGGCTTAGTCTACAAGAGAATTTTGTGAACACCTGCAGACATTCAAGAGAACATAGCTTGAAATTTTCTACTTGAAAATTTATGTACATTGAATGATAGTTATTTGTTTTGCTACAGAAAATTTGAGTAAATCTTGTAAGTACCACTGTGAATGTGTTAGTATTGTTATTTAAAAGTTAATATTAGGAAGACTTTGGGATTGTTTTCCCCTTGTAGCAGTAGAATTTATGTTTAAAATTTGAAAACTCCTAGATATGATTTTGGACCCATTCCACCTTTTTTTTTTTTTTTTTTTTTTTAATAATGATAATAAATTTACAAGTTCTGGTGTTGAAACCCTATCTAATTTTTAATTTTGTAAAGTTTTTGCATGCTTTGATCTTGAGCCTTCTACTCTGCTAAAAGCTAATGGGAAAAAAAGCTTCTATTTTTCAATTCAAGTAAATTAAAGTTAATAACCAGCTGCTGGTCATCTCCCCTTTTGAAAAAAAAAGAAAATAATTTTTACCCAGGTACCTAAAAGCTGGAAAACTTAATGGGAATTCAAAAGCTCAATGTGAGTAGAAGCGAGCAAACTGTGATGAAATCAAATGTTTCTCACAAATGTTTGTGGCTTTGCTTTCACAGCTCATGGTAGTGGTCAACCTGTTTCTGGCATTGGGTCTACGTCAGGAACTTGGGGAGCCTGATGAGGAACTTGAGGGTGTGTTAGTCGTCTGTAAAATAATTTTGTGACTATACCCGACAGTACCCTTCAGAGTTTTAGAATAAGAAAAGCTTATAGAAACAAGTAATCAAATCTCATCTCTCACAACTACGTCTTGTAAAGAGTCT
Organism: Acanthornis magna; assembly: GCA_036785705.1. Lineage (NCBI taxonomy): Eukaryota > Metazoa > Chordata > Aves > Passeriformes > Acanthizidae > Acanthornis > Acanthornis magna. Next base: position 3,178,592 of record JAWUZG010000236.1, on the reverse strand, counting down.
CACACTTCAAAAGTATCCTAATACCAAAACTCTCTGTCTCAGACACCTAAAAGATGAAGGAAGAGATTTTAGAAGTCACCTTTCATATACAGAATCTGCTTCCATGCAAGCCTTATTATTTTCCATTGAAAAATCTGTCAGTGAACAGGAGTCCAGACCCTTGAGTTTTGCATAACTCTTTCAAAAAATGCTGGTCACAGCTCTTGGGAGGCTACAGAGTAGGTGTGTGCAAGATCAGGTTAAAGGAAGACTGGACCTGGATTTCCTTTTTTCCCTTTTACATTCCCCAGCATTACTGGGGTTGGTTGGTGGCTGGAAATGAAGTAGTCTTAAAAAAAGTTCATACATAATGTCTAACTACAGTCAAAAGACTGTACCAAAGATAAAGCAGCTTTTTAAAAAATAGCTTTTTATTGGTGTTATTTTGCTCTACACCTGTGGAGTCTGAAGCCAGTTTTGCCACTCTATTATAACAGAACCAACATTTCTCATCCCACAATAATGGCTCAGTTTGAAGATGTGTCCTAGGAAAAACAATGGAGTAATTGCCAAAATGAATGAAGACCAGAAAGGGTGCTCACTGGAAATTTCTTCAACACTTTGATTTTTAAAAAAATTAATGCAAAAAAAAATTATCTTTTAATAAAGTTTTACTGCTATACCTTGTAACATATGCATTTTATACTTCCCAATAGTCATTTATTACAGAAATATCAATCTTGTTGCAATACCCAAGTTTCTTTGTTGAAAATCACCAGATGTTACACAGAAAGAATAAAGATGGTCTCTGACACAAGCAGAGAAGTTAAATGAACACAGTAGAAGTTGAAGATAAAGGTAACATGTGGATGTAGAACAGATGGGGGCACAAGGAAACAGGGCAAATAAAGCTGGTCAGTCTGACTGCCCTCGTAACAGCACCCTGTCGTCAAATTTTGCATGAACACCACGGAGGAGAAAACGCAAATTTAGAGACTGATCACAGTGCAGCTTTGTGGATGTTTGAGGGGAAGTCCTCCCAAGTAGAATGGAATACAAACGACATAAGTTACTCTAAATTTAACAAGATGTTGACATCATGATGGCTCAGACCTGGAGTTTGAGGTGAATAAGAAGACTGCCACGGTAGAGAGGGCTTCAAATGGTTTTTAAAAGAAGGGATGCAGTTTACATTTCATAACACAGAGGAAATGGCTAGAATAGAAGATAGGTGAAGAGGTATGTCTCTGTCAAAGAGTCTGACAATACAAATGAACATTCCAATAATATTTAAGCTGAGCATGAAACAAATGGAACCACATTTGTTTGAAAAAATAGTTTAAGAAACCTCCAAGTAAAAGGGTTGAAATCACAGCTAGAAATAGGAAAATACAAATTAAACAAATGTGAATAAACTTGTCCTTTTCATTCATAAACAAGGAGTAAGATTTTAGAATTTTCATGATTCTTATTTTGTGTGATTGATGCAATCCAGCAGTAAGGGGACTTGTGCTTAATAAAAGAAGTGATTAAACAAAATGACAATTTCTTTTCCTGTGGCAATACACTGTCTTAATAAAAAGTATTATTTTAAATATTTTAAAGTATGGTACTTGCAGTGCCATAAAGTCATTCTTCCACTCTTACTGTCATAAGACTGAAGTTAATTGATCACACACATTCAAAAATAATAAGACCCCTACATCTATACATGTATACACAGATGACAACTGGTGACTGAACTCATGTGTGCATGGGGTAGCCTCCAACTGAGCAATGAATATTGCCTCTTGTCCCCAACTCATAGGGATGCTGCCAGGGTCTCCAGGCTCCGAGGCACTGATCCTCTTCCCTGAACCCTTGATGTCTGGACAACAGGAAGAAAGAGAAGGGGATAATATCATAGAGGAGCTTGATCTGCCTTTCTGGTTCCACACTACCAATTTTGCTGATGATAACTAGGACCTAAAAATAAAAGCTAGGTAACTTTCTTAGCATGAAGGAACCTCTGCAGAAGATTAAAAACATTTTGGTTTTTTGTGGTTTTTTTTTTTGGTCACTGAAGTAAATCAGTGTGTTGGAATGTGGTTAAGAAAATCTTCTAAGCAACACAATTATTTTGACACTGCTACTTCTCAGAGTGAAACAGCATGTTAAAATCTATATGAAACTGAAGTTAGGGGAGTGAAGAACAGAATATAGCTGTTTTCTTCTGAATTGGATAATTTCAATGGAGTTATAAATTAAAGTTAAAACTTAGAAGAGTAGCATGAGAACTTCAAGTCATAGATCTTAAGATGTCACAAAGCTACCTACTGAAAACCCCTTAAAACACATTCGGTCCAAGACAAAGGGCATTTCTGAGATTCGAAAGCAATATCTTGGCAATAGTTGCCTGTGCTCTGCCAGAGCTTAAGAACTACATACGCTGAGTATCTTTGATTTATATTTGATTTATTGTTTTCCAGAAGTATTAACCAAATGCACTGAAGAAAAATAGTCAGACAAACTCACAAGTCCTAATCCTATCCAGGTACATTACAATGTTCCCACCTATGGAACTATTTTGACAGAAAACCAGAGAGAATATGTGCCTCTTTACAGGGTAGGCTTTTCCATATGCTTTGCCTGGAAGCATTATAGGAACCTCCTCTTACATTATTTAAAAATAGGGCTGTTGTTAAAAATGTATAGTCCCCATCACATTCCAATGTAAAACTTTGAATTACAATGAGAATGTTTTTCCTAAAGAATATCCTTAGCTCTGCTCATTCAGTAAAGAAAATGCATGTTTTTAACCCTCTTTATAAAATTTTATACATTAAAATTGTTTTATTATTGAATTTGAGTTACTCCTGCAAAGCCATCACAAAAAAAGGACTTTATATGAGTAATAGTCCTTAGCTATTGGGAAGGCACTACTCCTTCCAAGAATAGTGACTCAGGGCCAAATCAGGTAAAGGAGAGGAGGCTGGTGAGCACTTTGATTCCTTAATACAAGCCCTGACTGAAGAGATATAGTAACTGAACTGTGTTAATCAGTCTGTGTTCTGAATGGAATTCAGAGGTTTTTTTCTGAATGGTGATTATTGGGTTTCATGTCCAGTCTTCTGTAACAAAAAGTCACAGAGTTGAGGAAGAGGAGTTACATTTGTGAGGCACCACTCTTGACAATGCTGTTAGTATGACAGAAAACTGAATTCAGGCAATAACAAAGTCTTCACCTGTGAAAGGAAAAAGAAGCAACAAACGCCTCAAGTATGTGTGTTATTGAGGAGCTCTGAGAAAGAGGTCAGTATATTAATTACACACATAACTGACAGCTGCTGCTGTTTCAGCACCACTGCAGAGCACTTTTATACCTGCTACCCTACTGTTATTTTCTTCTGGTGTTCTTACATAAGAAAGGTTTCCATTCCTACCAGCCTCACTGTTGTTGTCACCTCTTTCATCCAGCTAGTTTTAACTTTAACACAACGCAAAATGATCCAAGCCTTTGAGGTCAGCCTCAGTGTGAAGGTGAACTTGGTGATATCTAAATGTTCTGTCTAATATAACTTTTTCTCAGATCCCATGATTTTAATTCCTTCAGTGGAAGAAAGATCAAATTACTATAGAGTTTTTTAATCTAAGTATAGCGCTTATAATTTCTGTTGTGATTAGGACATTATGCAGTTATTATACCAGATGTAACACAAGCTCATTTTTTCATGCTTTTCTGCAGAACTCATCAGACTGCAGTTGCTTACAGTGTCTGGGCCTGGTCACCTAATAATATTCCTCTGTTAGGAACAAATAGTTACATTAAGGGGGGTCACAGGCTCACCACAGAAGCTGCATGCTGAACTCACAGCCACTGGGAAGGAGACAGGTAGGCTGAACGTCCCCCCAGGGTGACCTGCCAAACACAGCTGGTCACTGAAGTTTCCATGTTATCCTAGCTTTTGTAACTTTCCAGCCTTTTTTTTTTCCCCCTAAAAAACCAAACAAAACCAAACAAACAAAAAACCAAAACCAAAACACCCCCCAAAACAAAAACAAAAAACCCAAAAAACCCAACCCCCCCAAAAAAAAACCAAACAAAAGAACAAACAAAAAAACCCCAACCCAAAAAACCATTGACCTTTGCTTTGAAAATGTGCTGTGAATTTCAGTGTTTGATCAAGACATAAAGATTTCATTTAGGACAGCCCGGGATAAGTTTTGTTTGCCTGTGCTGCCCTGCATGAACTGTTGCTCATGGTGGTCTTGTATTGCAGTTCCCTGGAGGGACCTCAATTCCCATTGGGCTCCACAGTCCCTAAACTGATGGTGCATCAGGGAAACACTTGGCAGTGTTGCCTTCTGGATTTTTTCTCTGTAACTGATTTTACGAGCTCACCTACAATTACACACCAGAGGATCCACACAGAAAAAAGCCCATACAGTGAGCAGTAAGAGTTCCTCTCTGTCAGGCAGAGCTGAATGCCTTGGGATATTTGTGCTATCGCCCTCACTGTGCATGCTCTGATACTTGACGAGAAATTTGATAGGTGTTGTCTTTGATATCTCTACCCCAGTAGGGGTTGACAAAAACCAGTGAACAGACTGGTTCAAAAAGACTGACAAAAGCCGTGTCCTTCTTGTTACCTTAATGGAAATTAATGTATCTGTATTTATTGCAGATGCAAATAAACAGCATACTGGACTACCAAAGCAACTTTGCATAAGCTGAGTTGGGCTTCAAATGCAACCTTAAAAAACAACAAAAAAATCTTTTTCTTATCAACAAGGTGAACTGCCTTTTTCTAGATGGAGATCTTAATGGTTCTTCTCCTGTGTTATGAAAGTAAGTGAAATAAAAACATCCTTTCTCAAACACCACAAAGGAAGAAGAACCTTGGAAGATCCAACCTTCTGTGAACAGTCATACTCAGCAGATAGCAATAAATTTTCCAGCAGTTTTCTAGTTTATTTGAATGGGAAATAGCAGGGGTCTCTAAGCTGCAATCCACACAATCAACAAAGTTGTTAATGGTTGTTACCGTACTTCTGTAACTCTGTTAAGCGATTGAACTTTAGGTCCCTGTGACATACAGAGCACTCCCTTATGTTATTTTGAAGTATCACTGACTTTCTATCTAAAATTATTGTGTAATATATCAGTTCACTGAGGTGGTAAAATCAATCACACCTTGTCTGACTAATTTTTAATATCATAATCTAATTCTATAGCATAGACAACAATAGTGTTTTCAGGTCAATTGACAGAGAAGAAGGGCTATCCTTACTGTCTTTTTAGAAGTCGGGGTTATAAGACATGTCTTTGGAAACACCTCTCTGCACTACTCTTGGTTTTACTCCGAATTACAGTTAGGTTGCAAAAAGTAGATACTAAACCCACATAAGATGTTAGCCTTAGGAAAAGGGAGATTTACATTTCTCTGCGGTCCTGTGAAATAGAATATATTACGCTAAACCTTTGTAGCCCTTCAGAAAATGTCTATTTCAAAAGATTTCAGTACAAGATGAAAGTATGAGTAAAACTAGAGGAGATAGAAAGTTCAGGCAAAGGGGAAAAGGTTTTCTGTTGGCACAGATGCCACAAAGGGACAGAAAGGTAAAAATGGTAAAGCTGGGCATGCTGCAAGTATCAGGAGGACATTCAGCCTGTGGTTGCAAACTACTGAAGCGTGAGGCAGAGGAAGAAAAACAAGAAGGAGAAAATGTTTTTTGTGTTCAGCACAGAACTGTTTATTACTTTGTCTCTCTGCAAGTCACTGATTAACTGGCTAAGAAACACCGTGTCCTGAACTCAGCAGAGTGAGGGAAGAAGATACAGAAACAAATGGAAAAACATTTGTTAGAACAAAAAGTGTCAGGAAAAAGTTCTTACATACCGTAATCAATGCAAAGGTGTGAAATTCTTCTTGTGCTTGTGAAAGTCTTGTGCTACTTACAGGAAAGCATAGTCAAGGGAATAAAAAAAGAAAGAAGGAAAGTCAGCAAGTAAGGGAAAAGGTAGGGAAAAGCAGAGTGATGTTTTAGACACAAAAGTTAAAGATGAATTTGGAGAACAAATAATAACTGGATTATTTCATCTGAAGAAATAACCAAACGAGCTAAGGAAAACATTAAGATGGTGTCCTGGTGTGACATTAGGAAGCTACATTATTCCTAACCTGGTTAATGCCCACAGCTACTGTGCCTTTAAGATGAACCCAGTGAGGGGGGGCCAGAGCTGCCGTCCGTTAAATGGCCAGCTGAATGGTTGGTTCAACTGAGCTGGCACCTGGTGGTCAGTTAAATGGCCAACCAACCATCGGCTCAACTAAACCCACACCTGGCGGTCAGTTAAATGGCCAACCAACCATCGGTTCAACTAAACCCACACCTGGCAGTCAGTTAAATGCCCGTCTGAATGGTCGGTTCAAATGAGCCCGCACGTGGCAGCTCAGTACAATGGCTGATAGGCTCAGCGGGCAGGGCTGGAGCCAGGGTTGGTTCAACCGAACCACACCGGCAGATGTTGGTTAAACAGCTCAGTCCAATGGCTGGGAGAGACAGGGAGACAGAGAGAGAGACAGAGAGACTGTGGCGCTGCTCTCTACACTGCTCTTCCCTGCTAACTTAGGAAAAAGGTTTTGTTTGTTCTTTTTGTCCCCCTGGCCTCCCTATCATCCTTCCCTCCTCTCCAGCCTGGGGAGCCTGTGGGGTGGCCCTGGAGCAGTCTGAACTCCAAGGAAGGCCATGCCAGTGAGTGAAGGGTCGGAGCCACCGGATTCCACCAGCTTCACCTGCTGCGAGGAGGAGGACTGGAGGCTCAAGAGTCGGTGAGGTTTCTTTTTTCCATCTGCCCTCCTCTAGGCTGCTGAGTGGACTCCCCTTCCTGGAGACTGGGGGCACCTGTTGTTGGTTCCTTGCAGGCACCCTTTTCCTTTTTTTTTTCCCCCTCCTTGTTTCTTCCCAGTTTTATTTTTTGTTAATAAATAGTTCAGGTTTGTTTCCACTTTCACTTGCTGTAGTTAATTTGTTTCATTGGTAGAGGGAAGAGGGGAAGCCCTTTTCACTGGGGAGGAGGCACTCACCCTGGAGTGCTTCCTCCTGACACTTTGTCTCCAAAACCAAGACAGAGGGATTCATACAACAGCAAGTATTTATGGAAGTTAGACTGAAATAAGGAACATGGATGGACACATAATGACCAGAGATATGGGAGGAGAATTATGGAATTATTTTCATATTTTGATATTTACAGAGAAAAATCTAGCTTTAATCATGCATTTATTTTTAATTTTTATGCTTTGGTGACATTTCAGTGCAGAGAAAAGGAAAACAAACTTTTTTCTTTTATCATAGAATCACTGAATATTCTGGATTGGGAGGGATCCACAAGGATTACTAAAGTCTAACTCTTGGTCCTGCGCAGAACAGCCCCAAATATCACACCATGTGCCTGAGAGTGTTGTCCAAATGTTCCTTGAGCTCTGTCAGGCTGGTGCTCTGACCAGTTCCCTGGGGAGCCTGTTCCAGTGCACAACCACCCTCTGGGTGAAGAATTTCTTTTAAAACATAACCTAAACCTCCCCTGACAAAAGTTCAGGCCATTCCCTTGGGGCCTGTCACTGTCACCAGAGAGAAGGGATTAGTGTCTGCCCATCTATTCCCCTTGTGAGGAAGCTGTATGTCCTTCTCCCAGCAGTGAACATGCTCTCACCTATGATATTTTTCAAAATAATGAGCGGTTTCTCTCCAGAAATATTGCATTTAGTAACTGCATCTAAAAGAGCTGCAAATTAATGACACCAATATGCAAAAGCAGATATTGAGAGTACACAAAGACTACCTCATGCAACATGCAAAAGGAACATCAATTACAACATTTACTTTCAGGAAACTATTATTTCTGGTGGGAGTGTGGAAGAGTAAGCATGTTCCTCTATTTCAAAAATTTTGGTTCTCAGGTAGCAGATACTGCAATATATCCAAACGGCTGATATGCTTCCAGCAGTCATGTGATGTAAGTACGGAACTGGGGAAATTAGGTTAATTTGCCTACATGCTATCTTTGTAAAATGAAACTAAAGTTGAGAAGAAAAATTCTTGACTTTTATTTCAAGCCAAATCTTCTGAATAAATTACAAATACTCAAGTTAAGTACACAAAATGTATCCGAAGGAGACATTCTTAGAATTTCAACAGGAAGTTAGCGCAAGAGTAAATTAACCTCCATCATCTATAATCTAGGTGGGTTCTGACTTTCTCAGGAGGAAGAAAAAATTGAGTGAACACTGCAAGACCATGAAAGCTTTGTTTTTAATTATTATTTATTAACAAATGTATGTATGTGTATATGTGCGTACTCACGCATGACCAAACATATTTGCATGCATGAGCACTGAAGAAACAATTTCTGTGTTCTTCCCATGCCATAAATGCTGCTTTCCAGTTGACTTATTTTCTTCTGGAGATATAAAATTCAACCTTTTATTAATTATAAGGTAATGAATCCCATCCCTCTAACTGCTCACATTCAGCTGTGAAACATGAGTCAGAAACTGAAGCATTATCCTGCATGGCAATGAGAAAGGTCAACACAGCAGAATTTACTCGAAATTACAAATCAGAAATTAAGGAAAAATAAACAAACTTTAAATGAAAATGACAGGTTAGTCTTTCAAGGGAGTGCAATGCTTGCATATCAGAAGCTTTACTTTCCCTAGGGTTTTCTGTAAATGCTGCCTCATACTTTTTCCTCAATCTGCCCACTCCATAGGAAAAGCCAAACAAAACAAAGCGAACAATGGAAAATGTGAAGATGTGTTCCTCATACATCTCCATTGCGTATTTCTAGTGTCTCTTGAGAGACACAATAGAAATGAACAAGATACAAAGCAAAATATTGCAAACCAAAGCTGCCATTGAGAAAGGTTTTCAGACATGACCTAGAAAAAAAACAAGAGATATAGTGTTGTACTTCTATTTTGAAACTCTTTTTGATATTTAAGACATTTCCTCTTCTATTAACACATTTCCCCTGCTATTCTTTTGATGTATTAACTTTAATTTGTTAAAATGATGATACTTTATACAGTATTTTTCACTTTAAAAAGCATTTACATTATAAGGTGAATTTTTAAAAGATTGGGATAGAAAAGTCTAAGGGCTTTACATTTCAACACATTTTCTGTACTTAGAAAACAGAGAATTTGACAGTTAAATGTTGAAATTAATGAGATAGTTACACTTCCACATTTTCAGCCCATGTGCAATGTAAAGCAGTTTGTGTGGTAGGTGAGAAATTTGCCTGTTTTAACAAAGGTCACCACTCTAAAGAGCGCCTGGATCTGTTTTTCTGGATTGTAAGTGAATTTTTCAAGTGGATGTTTGCCATTTCATTGATAACAAAAACATCTCTAATTCACAGTCACCCAACCCCAGAGTATAGACAAGTGCATTTCTGTAAATGAAAATAAATTGCCTGAAAATAAATACAGATAACAGAGCAAACTCTAATTTATTTTGTACTCATAAACAGACACCTATTTCTATTAGAAATGCATCCCCTAATGACAACTTCCCTAGCTTACTCATTTACTTTTTCAGGATCATTTTGTTTTCAGGGCAGTGGAAACAGAGGATAAATAAATACAAAATAAAGATGAGTTAGGTCCTGTTCTGATCATAGCAAAGCCCTGACATTTCTGCTACTGTTCTGCATGATGATTTTACCACCATATTGCACTGTTCTGAGTGGCACTCCAATCACCATGTTTTCCACCAGGAAAAGTTTGGACAAAGCAGTGCAAGTGAAGGAGGTCAAACAGAGAATTACCCGGCTTTAAAATACCTCCAAAAGAAGGACTTTGGTCAAAACTATACAAAGATGATCTAAACAAGGCATTATGTGTATTATCCTGATTTAAAGTAGCCCTTTCTCTACCCAAGACCTCCTCCACTCCCCAAAAATAAAAATAAAAATAAAAAATAAAAATAAAAATATTAAGGGAAAAAAAGCAAAGAAACCCAAACAAACAAACAACAACGATCAAAAAATCAAACTTGAAATAAAAGCAAACAAAACAAACAAACAAAAAACCCCAACCCCCCCACACCATCTCAAAAAACCCAAGCAAAAACCCTAAAACAAAAAAACCAAAAACCAATCAACCACCACCACCACAAAAAAAAAAAAAAACCAAAACAAACAAAAAGAAATCAAAACAAAAATCCCCTGTTGGTAATGCCTACACAGATTATGTCTATGGGCTTTTCTTACAGCTGAGAATAGTTGCAAATTTTTTTCCAGGAAGAAACACCAGAGTTAGGCGAAAGCTGACTGTATCACAGAGGATATTCTTAAAAAAAATTAGGAAAATACAAGATGGCAATACTGTTCCTAGTATATTACTGAGACTTATAGTTAGTAAGGACAATCAGTGGTCCCCAAGATGGGGTATACTTAAAGTGTTGCCAGAGTCACAATTTATTCAGGTTTTTTTCTGTGGTAAAATGGAAATATAGAGGGAAAAATAAATTTATTCCATCTGAATGCGGTAGTATCCTATTTAAAAATAATATATTATTCCACTGAACAATTTTTAAGACATTTTGAGTATTTTCAATTTAATTATGTTACACAACTCTTAAAAACTATTTCTTATACTCCCTTTAATATTGAGACGCAATTACCAAGAAACCACGTGAAGAATTCATTCACCTGCTGAAATCAAAGATCATCTATTTCAAAATATTGAGGGAAAAATTATGAGAAACCTTTTGATATTTTCAGAATACTGTTGTTCAAGCCCTCCTTTCTCAGAGGGTTGATTGATTTCCAGAATAGTAATTCTGGTCTCTCTGCAGCTTTACCTACTATTTGTGGAGGCTTTACTTAGACCTTTTTTATTTCCACTGTGATAGGTATTGAAGACTATCCCCTGAAAATCATCGTACTTCAAAGTAATATGGAAGTAGGCATAATAAGAATGAGAACATGATTACCTTTTTAAAGCATTAGCCTAAACATCTCTGAGTGGTATTTTAGGAATTTAAAATAGAATTTGTTCACATTTTGGAATATTTTGCCAGTCCTCTTGATGAAAAATACAAAAGAAAACAAATCAAGCAACTTTTTTTTTTCTTCAGTAAGAATTAAATTTAAAAAACCACTGGAGAAAGAAAGTGCTTTGTTAAAAAATTGGAAGAGGAAATGGAAAAGGAAACCAAAATAATTCAGTTATACAGTCCTGGATTCTCTGGATATTCTCTTGTAGGATCAATGAGGGACATATGAAACCATACAGAAAATTGCATTTTATGCATTTAAAAATTGTAGGAGGGGATGTTTTTTTCCCCATACATGCTGACAAAAAGCAGAGCAATACAATAATAAAAAATAGGAAGACAGTCTTGTGGTTTGCTGCTCATTGATTTGATAGGCATTGCAGTGCTTTATATTTATGGTATAACTCCAGATTTGCATTTCCTTTTTTCTCATTCCACAAGGAGATACTGTACCATTCAACCAAATAAATCAGCGAAGAAAAATACAGTTAAGAGCTGGTCTGAATTATGGACTCATTCAATTCAATAATCTGGAGAGCATGATTGCTTTAAGGTCTGAAATTGAACAACATCTTAGTAAAAATTAAAAACAAAGGAATGGACTCTGGTAATTGCTTATTAAATTTTCAAGCCCCAATGACAATAACAAGTTTAAATTGATTGCTCAATACATTTAAAATAGATGGTACTGAATGTGCAACAAAACCACACCAGCATAGCAAATAACTAGACGTTCTTGAATGGATAAGTACCTCAGTACTTTACTACCTCAGGAGAGTATAAGGAATTCAATCAGGCTGGCTCAAACGCATCCTGTGAAAATGCTGTGCATCACACAGAACTAGGGCTGTATTACACCAACCTCTGCCTCAGTTTGGTGCTTCGGGGGAGCAAAATACGCTTTCTCCACAAACACATTCTGACTTCCTCAGCCCTCTTGAAAAAGACATCCACTTCCTTGCTGCTGCCTCAGAGTTCCAATGTGTTTGTTTTCCTGGCAGAAACTCCACATTTTCTCACGCCCTGTTAAATTTTCACAGGACACTTAATTTCAGTATGGCAAGATCCAGGAGTTCAACACCAGAAACCAACCAACCAAAAATACTTGAATACGTGGGAGATGGGAGGGAAAGGTTTGACTACAGGGTCTCATCAGAGTGTATGGAAGGAGAAGAGGATGAAGATAAGGAAACAGGGGAAAAAAGGCCAGAACCAAAAAAGCAGCATTAGAAGGAAAGCTGACTGGCTTGTAAATATCACTTCTCATCTTCTGAGAGCTTTCAAAAGTGCTAAAGGAACTTAAAGATGTGAGTTTAAATGGTTTTCTGAAAGAGCGTTTCTGCAGAAGCTATAAAGCATTCTGAAAAAGTTGTATAATTGGAGAAAGGGGGATAATACATGAGTAAGAGAGAAAAGGAAACACAATCAAAGTACTTGAACAAAAGGGGCAAATTGGAGTTCTCACTTTCACCCTGACCTTTCACAGTACTGTAATAGCACTAATCAAATACAGTTTTCACATGTTAGTAGGGAAAAGACTATTTGCTCAAACCTGTGAAGTGATACATTTTTTACTTGTCTTCCAGAGAGAACACACTGTCAAAGAGTCTGTCAACTAAACACAGAAAGATACAGACAAAGAAGCATGAATTCAGCCAACTAAACCCATCAACAAGACGAGAGCCAACCTGTCTGTGTTGTGGCAGCAGCAGCAATTCCACCCCTCGGAGTGTGCTGCTGCTGCCCAGATTGCTTGGCAAGCCACAAGGTGAAATTACCTTCTTGCCAGCTGCTGTCTTTGAGGCTGCTTTGGATTTGCATCCAGATTCACAGCACCTAAAGTTTGTAACCTAAACACAGGTTCAAGCATCACTTCAAAGGTGTCCAACCTATGAAGTGTATGAAAACAAAATTATAGGTCATTAGAAAGAGCCTGAATGTGCCAAAAGCATCCTGAAATTGTAGCAGGAGACAAACAGTTATGAGCATTTTCTTCAGAGCATAGCTCCTAAGAGCTAAGCAATATAAGAGGAGAAATGAAATGATGGAATGGATTCTAAGGATTTCTTTTTCAAACTTTCTTTTTCTTTAATACCCTTTTTTCTTTTAACAAGTGTGAAGGAGCACACACTGTGGAGAAAAGGTAGAACATCTGCTGAACAAAAATAAATTAATATAACCCCAAAAAGTGCACAGGCAGTATGAGGTGACACATTTCTATTTCTCTTTTTTTCCTGCTTAATAAGATCCTGCTTATTGATCCCAACTTTTAATTTTTTTTTTTAACATCAATATTTCAAAAGGAAGGCTATATGGACATCAAATCAAACATCTATAATTTACCATTAAAATACAAATATAATATTATTTTAATGATTAAAATTATATTAATGCTGTTTTAAACATAGGCATGAATCCTTGCCATCAGCAGTTAGAATTCACATTTATGCCTTATTTAAATTTTGCCTTTTAGTTAATTCTGCTTCAGAGGACCATTGAGAAGATTTCCAAATTTTCCATTCAATCTCTTTTTATCCTTTTTTTAAGTTTTCCTGAACCCTGTCAAGGCAAACACAAATTAGACAAGGAATCACAAATGACTAGAATTAAGGGATAACTGCTGAAATATTTATTGTGTTTCCCTTTCAAATCAGAGAAAACCCCTACTTGTTTAGAAATCACTTTATTTTCCTAGAATGCGTTTCTGGAGCACTATTGTCAGCTACCATTAAGAGAGGGTGTTATCATATTATTTCTGCATTTTATTACTTAGTCTGTTAAGGCACTCCAAGCTCAGAACCCACTAGGGATTTGTTGAATTGGAGCTGAGGTATGAACCACAGAACATGACAGTGCAATGCTTCCCAGCTGCTTAGCAGGCAAGAGAAAGCATCTTTTTTTTCCTTTCCTTGTTTGTGGGTGATATTTCTTCACAAAATAAGGAGAAAAAGGTATCAAGCAAAGCTAATTATACTTTCAGAAATTTCTCATCTACAATTCAAATAAGGATCTCCCTGAGAGGGATTCAGATTTTACATACTGTATGTGCTAACCTTCATCATACCAAATGGCAGCGGAAACTGAAATATTTTCCATACTAAGTGTATTTCATACTCAAAGTTTAAAACCACCCATGCATTTATGCTAAAATGAATTATCTAATTTACACATACGAAATCAGGCAGATTTACAAATGAGGTTTCATTTTGAATTCGTACCTCCTTGTCCCTATTTCGAAAGGGAGAAGAAAGCTTACAAAACAGTGAGAGATGACTAACTTCCATGCAAATTATCTCAGAGGAAAAGATTTTAAAATTGGGGTTGTTGATACAACAGACAGTAACAACTCTAGTCTTTTCTGGCTCTAGTATTTTCTTAGAAGTTTTCCTTAGCAGCTTGTGGATTAGAAATATAAGAGGAACTATTTCTACTCACTGGACGGTCTTTATGAAACCCCACAGACTGGAGGTGAATGACCACACAGAGAGAGAATAAAGAACAGACAATCAATCTGACCCTTCAATGTGAGGTATCTTTTTCCACAATGAATTTAGGACAGTCTTTATTTTGTCAGTAGAACCCACTCGTAAAAAATGATTTCTCAGCAGAAAGAAGTTCAGTGCAAAATGGTGGCTTCCGAGACTTTCTTCCATTTATGCAAAGTATTTCTTTTACTGTTAATATCTATTTAGCATTTTAGAGTTAATATCTTTTGCAATACACAAACCCCCCCCCCCAAAAACAGTAAGCAAAAACCAAAGAAATCATTTGAACACAGAGTCTACCCAAATCAAATGCACACAGAAAATGCAACACATTTCATGTTTCTGTCATGCTTCATTGTCTATATTTTCTAAGCACTTTCCTCTAGATAATAGGGGAAATAATTAGTTCTACTCCCCAATAAGGGCAATTAAATATTAATATTTAGGTTTTTGGTGATAACCCATATGCCAGAGTAAAGGGCACATTATAAATGATTCATTGAATATGTAAATAACAAGGAGTATGCAAAATGTCTTTGTTAAACAGAAACATGGATATCTGAAAATACATACAACTTATAGATAAAAGGTTCATGTTAGAGAAATAACCAGAATTCAGATACCGGCTCTACCCCTGTGTCACTTGCAGCTTAATATGGAAATGTAGATATTTCTGCATTTCTGTTTTATTTTGAACCAGGAGACTGATACTGAAGTAACCATACAATTCCTTCCCGCTTCATGTATTTGGGCTCCCATTGCACTGTAGTCTCAGAGTGAATGTGCTGGGCTCTCTGTAGAAAAACTAAAGTTAAAGATGCACCCACCACTGTAGAGTCCAAGGAGTCTGACCTGAGCTGGGGTGAAACTGCAGTCTCCAACAGTGTATGGGGAGGTCCTCAAAACCCAGCACATCCATATTTATTGCTGTTTCCATTGCCCTCTGATGAAGTACATCTTGGTCACACTCTGCAACACAATTATAGTCTTTGATTTTAAAGTGGATAATCTTGTAGGAAAACTTAATTTATGACCTAAAAATTAAAAATATCTAAGCAGAAGTTTTGTTCTAAAAAGAATCTAAGAGACTCTAATCCTCTCTTTCAAATCAAAGCAGGAAATCATTTCATGAAGACAAATATTTCTAAATCAAAATATCAACCTCATTATATATACCAAAAGTATCCAAATATCCTTTGGCTCCAAAATGCTGAATTTTTAACAATCTGGATACACCTATGCTGCTCAGACACTTACTACTTGCAATTTAACTGCGAGATTACTGTGGCAAAGGAGTTTCCTTAAAAAATGAACATTTTTGAAAAAAATTCTTTCTCTGGATACTTGAACTCTCCTTAAAGAAACATTAAACATGAAAGAATTCATTATTTGGTTTTGTGATATCTTTCTCAAGGAGAACCTTCAACAGGAATCCAATAATGTTTTATCAGCTGTATTACACATAGAAATTTATTCCATTTAAACAATTAAGTTTTAAATTAAATGGTTAGAAAGGTCTTTCCTTTTTCTGTTGTCACACAGCAATATATCCATCTGTTTGAATTTTCCACCCATAACTTGTAGTCTAGTAAGATCGCAGTATCTTTTCCAGTCACTGTTTTACTGAATATTATATCACTGAACAAATCACATTTAAAATGATACCATCTTCTCAGAGTTTTTATTCAGCTTAGTGGCTCTGGATATAAGCTCCTTCTATCTCTTATAAGAGATAAGCAGATGCTATCTGTTGCTGCCCTTATTTAATGTTCTTTCTGACTTCAAAAGCAGTAAAATGGGATGTGCAAGCTGCTGGAACATCCCACTGGAAGCATATTCATAGGTCACTGTTCAAGTCAGGCTCTGCTGTGAACATGGGAAATAATTGCCACCAGCCTCTTGTAATGACTTACTGCAAGCTAGTAGGCTGCAGTTTATTTTCCACTGGCCCACCAGAGAAGACACAGCATAGCTATTTTTATAGCACATATTGGATCGGGCAAAACCTCAGATGCTACACTGCACATTCTCAAATAACTTCATGCTTACCATCACTTCTCAGCTCGATCCCATCTCAATTCAAATTTTTCCTCTCTCAAAGCACATCAGAATCTTCAAAGGTAACCACAGTTTCCTGACATTCACAATCTTAAAAAAAAATAGTACTGATCCATGTTATAAATTGTGTGTGTGCCCTTATGTCTTGACCACCTTTGGAAAGGGTGACAATTATGTTTGTATCTGTGGTTAAATATGAGGAAGCACATCTCATATTCCGTATGGGATACCATGAGGCACACAATTGGAAAGAGAACAGATACATCTGGCTGCAACTACTCAAACTCAAACACTCTGAGTGTAAATGTTTAGAGCTTTAACTCTCTTGTTAATAGTTTCTATGCGAACCAAACAGGAAGAGATTTTTAAAAAAAAAACCCAAAGCAACTTTACTTTCAAGTATGTTACTTTTCACAGTTTGGATTCATGTCATTTGCTGTTTAAATACATAAAACTTCTCACTTGAAATTATCAGTGGTTGTCCTTTCTGTGGAAAGCCCTCATTCACATCATGTGCATTCAACACTGTATGAGTTTTTGACAACTTGCTGTGAACTGCATTACCTTCTTTAAAAGAAATAGGTGAAAAATAGAAGACTTTTAAAACAGTGACAGAGCAAAACAACATAAGAAGTCTGCCTCTGCTTACCACGTACCATGCAAGAAGCAACCCTTGAGAGCAAGACAGCTGTTATTAATAGTTTTAGTTTAGAGCTGGTCTAAAGCATTCTATTCCTGTAATCCCTTAGGGATGAAATGTGACAGGGTACCTTTGATAGCACTAAAGTAATCAAGTCAGTTAGGGCCACTATTGTTGCTAATTTAGCCAGCTGAGGGGAAAAATGTAAGAAAAATCAATACAGTTACTCAAATTTTGAGTCCTTTTGATAAAATATACAAAATTAATGTTAAAAAAGAATGGAAAGTTGGAAGTCAATCTCTTTACTAATGTGATTGTATTTAACTGGCAATTCTCTTGACTGTAATTGAGATAGTGTCAAAACATGAGACAGCTTTGAACTGTAAGCAGGTGTAATGTCAATATAGTTTAATAAACTTACTGCAATTTGTTTCCACTTCTCTAAGCAAAATTGTTTATGACAATGCTTTCTGCAGATTGGAAGGAAGTACAAGGGGGAAAACTTTTAAAATTGTATACATTAATGAAGAAGTGGAAGTACAAGTTTGCTCTTTGCTTTTCATGTCATGAATATTTGCAACAACAATAATGGCCAAGTTATTTTGTGTGTTACAACACAAGCAATAGCTAATTTAACCTTTACATGGCTTGTTGAAATTACAGGTTTTACTTTATTACCATCAGAAAATAGTGCCTAAACTCTAGAGTGAAATTAAAACCAACTTTCACCACTAGTGACCCCTCTGACAAATCGATTTCAGGCTTGACACAATAAGTTACACTGCAGAGAGCAGAAAGCCCCATATCCTGTGGGACTGCTCAGATTGTACTTTGCAACTGAAAAGACTCGTCTCTGGCTCCTAATGGTGTTATGTAAATACAAAGGAAATGTGCAGCATGCAGGGTGACATCACAGTATATAGGAAGAAAGGTTGATCACAACATTAAATTAAATCATGGCAAGTATAAAAAACAAGCTGCTGAAACCTATAAAAATATCCTTATTACATTACATAAAACAGATGCTACTTGTACTTTTAAAAAGCAATAAAATTATCTGAAGAGAACATTACAAGAATAAAAATTTTAGTAAATATATTAGTCTTTGTGAGTTGATTAGGAGTATAAATTATATTTTTCCTGATGAGTTCTTCTTTAATAATAATTTTATGTCTGTAGTATGTACTAACAGTGGATCTGACTACAGTCCACAAATACTGCTGATTTTGAAACCGGCCATCCATAAAGAGATTTTTAAAATAATATTCATTAAATTATATTGCATAAAGTCACAATATCTCTTGATGCAACAGCAGAACATGATCCTAAAATTTTAAATTTTATTACACCATTTTCAAACTCACAGTACTTCAGTAAAAATTTTCAAAACCTCTTATTCCAAAGCTGAGAAAATAATGTAACTCAGTAATTTTAATAATGTATTTTCTACAGCTGTTTATTTCTATAAATAGCAAAATATTCAGAAGCCCCACTCTGTTAACAAGGGGGGGGCCTTATTGATATTTTTTTAATGCCCTTCATTTATGTTTTGTACTGTGATACAAAACAGTCACTTGCCATTGACTACAGCCTTTCTCAAATTAGCTGCATTACTATGTCACAGCCACAAGATCATGCCTGCTAAAGCCTAGGCCACAGAACTAAGACAACTGTGTGTGACCTCTTCTTTTCCAGATAAAACAGATTATTTTAAAGGTGTTCAAATGTTTGAAGAAATTACTGGTTTATAATATATAATTTTAAAACTGTTACCATCATAAAATCTTGTGAACTGTTGATACTGTTGTGCTGGGGATAAAGTACCACTCCCTTCTGTGCCCTTACTCATGGTTTTTATGATGACATATGGTATTAAAGCTACTGCAGGCAACACTCAGTTATCCTGAATGTAGAGAGCAGCTTCTGGAGTAAGAGTTTGTAAACTCACACACCATGTGAGTACATTTTCCTGCAATCAGCATTTGAGAATAAACCCACCACATTCTTTGGTTCATTTCGTATCCTACTGCTAAGAGTACGTTCTACCAAATAATTCAAAGCCTGCAGATTATGCATGAAATTGCAACTGAGAATATTTGCATATCATGCTATTTTAATTACATGATACTATTGATTTAATTAAGTGGGACCACGTTAATTATCACTTTCACAAATCAACTAGACATGTCATAATTGATTGCAATGAATATAAACTCCAAACTCTCACTTTGGAGATTCTCATAAACCCGTGAAGCAGTTTTCAGTAAGAGTACTTTATGATATAGTTTAAAGTACAAAATCTTTCTATTAAGGTGTAGTTCAATTGCCTGAAAGACTTCTTGGGTAACTTGCTCTCTCTAAATCATGCTCTCTCTGTACATTTGTTTACCAAGGTAAATCCCCCAAAAAGGGATGTCCCCAGAATGGCTGCAAATCTGGAATGGCAAAACTTGATTGTAAACATCTCTATGATGTTCCTTAATTAGATAAGTTTGTTAGCTTCTCTACCCTGTGTTCTGGCTTCTTTTGGCTTATTTCTTATCTACAGAAGTCCCTCCGTGGGTAGTTCAAAATATGAAGGTGCATAATACAGAGGTGTGGCTTCCTCTGGGCGACCAAGTAAGCAACTAAATAAGAATTTGCAAGGCTGATCATTGTGTCACTTCAGGTCACATTTGAATCTAGCCACAAAAGGACTGTGGGATTTTCTAATTCATGGTTTCTGTTTGTATATGAGTAGCTGTACTGCAAAGATTTTCTAATGACTTCGCAAAGCAAATATTGCTCATATAACAGTCAGAAAATCTACGATTTTTATGACGCAACTAGTCAGACATGAGAGAAAAATTGAACCATCAATTCCCTACCTATCAACCGTCTCTTACTATCTGTCACAAATTACCTATAAATCAGTGCTCAAAAAAGCACATGCTCACACACCCGCTTCATTAGTAATTAAAGGAATTATTGAGTCCCCATAGTTACACAGATACATAGTAGAGCAATGTTTTTCAAAAGCACTGAAAATGCCATAGACCTTAAAAAAATTTCATGTTTCGTAGTACTGCAAATCAAAACCTAATCTGTTCAAAACTCTTTAATTCTTGCCAGTTTTATGTCTTTGTTGCCTTTCTTTTGTTAGTGGACATGCTGGCTATAAACCAATAATACAGATTTTAAGCAACACACATATAAACATTAAGATTTTGTGTATTAGAAATTTTTATGTGTTTGTCTGATGATAACCAAAACCTTGTCCTTAAAAAGGGAAGATTTTGCAAAAAGGGATGATTTTTTTCCCCCCCAGGAAATGAACTTAGCTATACATTTCATGGATGTCTAAGTTTGTATTTCCAACTCTGACCTTTATTAAGGCCTCAAGAGGACTTTCACTTCACCTTCCGAATCATTAGCAATTTCATACTTTGTTGTGCTATATAATCGAGTATTTTTTTTTATTTAGAAACAAAACCTTCTAAAACATCAAGCCTATGGACTTGTCCATGTCCTACATAGATTATGAAGTTGATGTGTCCTACCTTATGTGTGTTTCATCTTCTAAAATTCCTGAACTTCCTCTGTCTGTAAAACTGCTTAAGGCACATTCATCCCCTTTTAAAAAGACATTGCATGGACACCAGAAGCATTATTATCACTTCCGACAATTACATGTAGACTTTTAAATACAACGAATCACTTTGACATGTTATTGACCTTCACCAGAGAACTCCAAAGAAGCAGAATTATGTATTCAAAAATAGTTTATGAGACTGAGAAAACATGCTTGATTTCTTTCAAATACAAGAAAAATTGCAGAATGGCTGTTTCATTAGAAGAAGATAGGATATAAATAGAAAAAATCACTGGGTGGGGAACAGTCCACTTTCCAGCAATGTGGAAAGGACTTCCAAACAACCCAGCCTCTGCCACTTCATTGATGGTGTTCTGAAAGACATCCAATACAGGCATCACCTGCAGAGAGCACAAGTGCATGGCCTTTAGATAAGTGGTATTTCTCCCTTTCAGTGCGACAAAATCTTACTGATCCTTACGCTCTTGTATTATCTGACACGGCTGAGGACAGCATCTTATTGCATGCCATGGGAAGACAATTTTAAATCTTTTGCCTTTGATAAAATTTGCGTCTTTCATCTTGCCTAAAGTCAGACACCATTCCCTGCTCTGAAGAAGAATTTACTCAAGCACAGTTGAAAGCCATATCTAATTACCTGGGGTATAAATGAAATTAGAAAATAAAGGCTAACAACAACAAGAAAATGGCTTTATTTCACTGTAAAGCAAAGTGTTACAAGATCAGAGCTCAGTTATGCAAAGGGTTATTGCCAAAAGCACATTTCAAAAAAATCTGATCTTTCTTCTAAGACTACTGAGGCACCACTACAGACATCTCAGATTTTGGTCTATGTTCAACTAGACTAAAGATATTTCACAAGCTGGTAAAAGTTTTTCATCTTTTTCTTTTCTCTGGGGATAGGCTTTCATAATCCAGACCCAAGTTTCCACTGCTTCTTGTGAGGGGCCTGGTGAAAAGTCCAAGGAGTCATTTTTTCCTGAGTTTGTAGAGAATTTAGAGTCTGTGAATAAAAAGATGGGATTTTGCACTGTGGTGTCCTTCTGGGGGAATGTAACTCCTCTGTAGCTGTCTTTATCTCAGTCTCAGTTAAAGTAATTCACTCTCCATTGTTTTGCCATAAAAATATCATTTAATATTTATTCACATGGACTATTTCACTGATTCTTCCCAAATTGAGAATTTTTCTGCAATACATTTCTAGTATCAGACTTTCATTAATATTATTTGAAATTGAATATTAATCCACTGCCACCAAGACTTTCGTTGTTTAAATACAAGAGAATGTCCGATGCTTGAATCACATAAAACCGCATCAATCTTTTCTGATTTGGCATGTCTTGGAAGAGAACTGTTCATTACCATGCAGATGGAGATAATCTTAGTTACTAGGCTAATTGTCATATAGCACTTTGCATTTTAAATTCTCTTGTTGAAACAATCATCCAAACCTAAATTATACAGAAACTAAAAACAGGACTTCAAATGTAAACTGGTTGAAATCGTGATTATTAAATAGCTCTGCTCTTTATGTAATGCCAGAGAGGAGATATGCAAACGTTCTATAATACCACAAAGAGGGGAGAAAATTACAGGTCCCCACCACCATGGAGATTTTAGCTGACAGGCCAGATTCTGGCTGTTTCATGTAGAGTAATACATAAAAGGATTTGAATTGATTTTGATAACTCTTTATGTAGATAGAACACTGTGAACAATAGTCAGGGACTTTAGCAAAATATAAGCAAATAAGCAACAAGATTTTGATAACAGACATACACAGTAAGAGTGGAAAATGTTAATAACATATCAAGGAAAAATTTGTGTAATGGGGAAATTTCATAAATCCTGTTGGAGATTATAAAAAATGAAGAAGTCTCATAGAAGAAATTCAATTGCATTGTGATCCATGGGAAAGGTTTACAGTATAAATTAGGACAATGCTCTCAACTCACAGAGATGCACAGTAATAGAATACCTTTTCTTATTGGAGGAGATATAGGAATGCAATTAATTGAGACAGAGTAAAGTCATACTCCAGTGTCACTGCCAAAGGTGGATAAAAACTGCTGCTTTCTTAAGAAAATGGCCTGTAGACTCTGATAAATATAATTCGTGGAGTCTTAAAGTATCACCAGCTTCAGTCATCCCTGTGCCCTTCTGCTGGGGGCTGTCACATTTCCAGTCAAGTAGCCAAGGGGGGAAACATCCCTTTCAATGATGGCTGCCCTGGAAGGACCATGTTTCAAACTCCTGCAGGAGGATCTCTTAGAGGCTCTGTTTTTCAGTATATTTTTTTCTGACTTTCTGCTAGACAACCTGGGAAATGTTTCCACTTACCCTCTGCTTTTCAGGCTAGGAAACCGCAACTGAACACTTTGACCACTGGCTCCATAGTCTGCGAAAAAAAGAATCCAAAAAAGAACACAACAACCCACTGTCAAAGCAAATTTATATTTGCAATGGGAAAAAATTTCTCATAAGTGGTCTTTGGATCTCAAATCGCTTTAACATGTTATTGATTTTCACCAGAGAACTCCAAAGAAGCAGAATCATTAATTCAAAAATAGTTCATAAGTATGAAACTGAGAAAACACATTTGATTTCTATCAAATACAAGCAAAATGGCAGAATGGCTGTTTCTTTAGAAGAAGATAGGATATAAATAGGAAAAATGGCTGTATGGGGAACAGTCCACTTGTGTGGTGTGGCCTTTCCTGAGGTTTGGCAGATTTGTTAGCCATCTATATTATGAAAATAGCTCTTTCTTATGATATTAAAAAGTATTTTCTTAGCTTAAAAAAATGCTGTATTACACTCAACCCTCTTCTATACCCCATAATACACTGCCCTGTAATAGTTCAAAGCTAGGATGCACCATCCAGTGTTGTGCTTGGATCTTTTGAAGAAGTTTATACAAGACTGGGATATTTATTTCTCCTTGCATTCTAATCCCTGTCTGCCCTCTACAATGAAATTATGTCTTCACTGGGAGTTCCCCAATAAAAATGAGATCTTTAATGTAGAATTGTTGCATTACAGATACAAAAAATTGAACATTTTTGAGATGACTATTGTTGTCTTCCATAGATAATCCTGAGAAGCCTGATATTTTGAATGATGTGCTAGATCCTATTAAAGCTTAAAGATGCCATTAAATAATGGAATTATTCCATTAAATATTCTTGCGGTGTCTTTAAAATACTTGCATCTTCAGAAAGACTCACGTCAAACCATTTTCTGTGCAATTTCCCCACCTAAAAATGCAGTTCTCCCTTACAATACTTCTTTTTGCTTTTAGAATCAATATTGGTTTGTTTTTAACAGTATTATTAAAAATTCTGGGAAGGTACGCATACACACTGGTCATATCATTTCCCCGACCTCTCTCCTTCTCCTGAAGTAAGGATGACTGACAGTGATGTTTTGCCTATGGTTATGCAAGTCAAATCCTAAAACATCATAAAGAAAATATGACTATATGCTCTCTGTGCTCTACTGGATAGCATCACAAGTGTTCTTCTGCATGGCACAACCAAATTCAGAAGTTGCCAAGCAGGCACCCTTCAGTTGGTAAATCAGCTTCCCTCTCCAGCGTATGTGGGAAAATAGTTTTCTTATAACTCCACATTCTTTGCTCTGGATAGATTTTCTAGTCTTATACCTAACCCCAGTGAACCCACAATTTACTATTAATGTAGTTCAGCAGCAGATTATGACTACATTTCAACAGTAAAAGAAAAAAAACCAGCCTGACAGACCTGCAATGATTTAAATGTCACCTAAAAGTTATAATTTGTCCCCCAGACAGCATGAGACCAATAGAAAAAAAAAAAAAAGCTGAATTCATTGATAACTAAAAAGTGACAATTTAAACCCTATAACAGGGATCTTAGTCACATGACAATGCCTATGGGGAGCATGAAGAATGAACCTGAAACATCACATATGACCACTGGTTTCCTGAGAAACCTTACGTATGTGCAATAAGAACTTGAGACAGGGAAAGACTGAGAATTCAGGGAATTTAAGGAGTAAAACAGAGGAGCAACAATATCCTGATGGAATAGAAAAGTCATGATTTTGATCCAAAAATCTTGCTAAGAAAATGGCGAGACTGATAAATCAAGGGAAAAAGTCTGAAGATTGCCAAACAGATTTGAGTGGAAACTAGTGCAGCTGACAAAGTGCCTCACCATGACTGCATCATTGAAAGCTCATATTTCATTATTTTAGTGTCATGAGAAGCAGAATGAGCAAAGGCATTTAGAACTGTCTTTTCTAAAGAAACTAGATTCAGAGACACTTCCAGTCTTAAAATGCAAACTAAAAACCATTTGGGGTACTGAGTTCTAAGGAGCAAATTGAGGACATAAATGAAGGTAGAAATGGTGCAGAAGAGATGAATGCATAGGTCAATATGGGGTGCCATAAAGCTGTGTACCATAATCCTGCACCCTCTGAAAGATGATTATAAACAGAGAAAGAAGATGGAGAGTGTATGGGGTAGCTGGTGGTGGAGGAGGAGGGTTCCATATCTCTGAAACTGTGGTATGGCTGAGTTGCCACATGGATACCATTTTTTTGTGTGTGTGTGGTGCTTTATATATATATATTAAACCTAACAGCGCACTGAAGTTTAAAATCTGCAGGAAAGAGCACACCAGAGAAAGCTTAGTCATGTGATGTACAGAAATAGAAGGTAATTATGTTTCAGTCAAAACACTTTTTTCTGTTTTTTACTCTTCCCTGTTTTCTTTCTTTCTTCTGTCTGTACCTTCAAATTCAGGAAAAGTCGGGTTGCATTTTGATTTAGTACAAGGCTTTTTCAATTGTTCAGTACTGTCAAACTTACCGCTAACACTGAGTATTGCTTCCTCCCTCCCCCTTCCACACCGAGCCCCATCCTTCATCCTATTTTGTTACTTTTACAATGAGTCCACTGGAGTGTAAAGCCACTTGGGGCCTCTCCAAGGGTGGTCTTCAGGCACAAATTACTGTGCCAGTAAAAATCAAATTGCCCCTTGTGTAGTAAGTTTGCGATGCCCAAACACACTGAAACTGAATTATTCCAGCACTTAAATGTTTAAGAGGAGTACAATAAAAATTTGTGATAGCATGGCATATTTTTCAGTAAATTAATTTCAGATAAGCTGGGAGAGAAAACAACCGAGAAAATACTATTTTCAGTGCATGGTGCAGGGCTTCATTAAAATACTGTAGGAAACCTAAAAAACAACAGAAGCACCATTTTTAAAATTAGGTATGTAGCAGGGCCAGCCTTTTTTGTCATTGTTAAAAGCTGTTACAAATACAGGAAAATATTTCTGGAAACAGTGAAAATAAAGCAGTCAAATCAAGGTTTGAACAGAAATCTGAGTTTAACCAGATTCTGACAAGTGAAGTCCATTGTCTACACTAGGTCTTAATCAGTTTGTAAGTTCTTAATCTTCTGCAAAATTTACAGCCTCTTGGTCAGCAATATTACAGTGTTGAATCACTGTTTATTCTGTAAGTTCTCTCTCCAATAGTCTTCAGGATTCACTTTCAGGATGAATGGAATCAAAGACATGTTCAAACAGCAGAAATAATAAAAAATAAAAATCAATACATCAGAATTGTTTTATCTTCCCATGTGCAAGCCTTTGATTGGTCTTTGAGCTATGACAACTTAGTTCTTTCTTACTCTGCCTTCAGAGGAGTTTACCAAGCACTTTTAAAGGTGTCAGTGAAATGACATAACTATTGGCTAGAAATTACAAGAGGAAAGTGCAAATACATTTAAAATAAAATATTAAAAAATATAGGTATATTTTTTCTAGATATTCAATTGATAGATATTAATTTTAATACACAAATTTCACTGACATAATAATTTAATTAACATCTTCGTAAATTAATAATAATGACACTAAAAGCAATGACCTTTTTAAGGATGGCATCTCAAGGGAAATGTGTGAGCTTTTATAAAAACACTATACTGCAATGCTTCAGTAGAATGGCAGTGAGATTGCCTCTAGGTTAGTTTCAATAATGACTGCTTTCTATTGCAAACCTCTCTTCCATTATTTCTTCTGTGTTTTTAGGTAAGTCATTCAAGATGAGAGTATTGGCTACCATTTTAGGCCTCTCAATCCTGTTTTTAAGAAAAAAAAGTGAGTGTAGGCTTCATTTCGCATGTTAGATCACTAAAAATCATCTAGACTTGCAAGCCTCTTCTATGGATAAAGGAGGAAAACAGATATTTCCCAAGACAGTTAAGTCATTTGTGAGTAGGTGTCTGTGACTGGTGATTTCTAGTCATCCCCTGAAAGTGACTACAGTCCATAATCACAGATCTTCTGTACTGATATGATATCTGAACAAGATCTAGGAAAAAATAAAGGAAAGTATTCAAGCCTAGAAATGACAGAATCACAGCACTGAAAACTTTGATTTCCATTCCACAGATAACTTCCCTTGCTTACAGAGTGAGCCTGCAGACCTGCCTGAGGCTAGATGAGCAACATGAAGTGAAATGGCTTTTCTGCTTCCTGGACTTGAAGCAAAATGTCCAGAGTAACACAGCTTCTGCATGCTTATGAAAAACCATTGAATGACAACAGCATGTCCAGTATCCTATCAATCTCCGAGCTGGCATCCATCTTACTTGTGAGGTTTTACATATCAGTAGCCCAAGATCATTCACGATTCCCAAGCACTTAAGACTGCTTAGACCTAGTGCTGGTAAATCTCTTAGGTCAGCCTCATTCAATCACATGTACAGCAGGAAAAAGAAACCAAGCCTCATATTTCCAAAAATAGCATGCTAACTACCGAACCATTCTCAGCTGAGGCTGTCTTTATCCTGTGTTGGTGCAATTCCACATTGAGGACACAGATTAATGGACAGAGGGAACAGAGTACACAAGAGGGTCATGATTTTCAAGTGTAATCTACTGGAAACTCCATCCCAATTCAAGTCTACCTTTTCTTTGAGGAGACATCTGAATTAAAGCCTAAGACATGTTAGGATAATCTATCACATAACACAATAAAATTGATGCATTTGTATTAATGGACCAGAAAAAAGATGTTTCTCCCTTTTGCTTCATGACTTTCAGTCACTTTTTACCTATTCCTAATACATTCAGAAATGGATTACTTGCCTCCTCTTCTGGAGATACATGTTGACATCAAATCCTCAGCTTTCCTTTCCAAACAATGATTGGGAAGGAAATGATTCTATGATTCCTTTCCAAGCAATGATTATGTGTCTTAGTGTAAAAAAGAAAAATGTGAAATATTACCTGAGAGTCCCAATCCTCAGACGGTTTTCTGAAGATATCTTAAACAGTCTTAAACAACAAATCTTAGCAAGGTTTGGGTTGGAAGATTCCTTAAAGTTCATCTAGTTCTAACCCTAATGCCCATGGCCAGGGACACCTTCCACTAGACCAGGTTGTTTAAAACCCCACCCAACCTGGAAGACTTCCAGGGATGGTGTATCCAAAATTGCTCCAACCTGCTGCAGTGCTTCACCACCCACACAGTAAAGAATAATATCTAATCTAAATGTACTCTCTTTCAGTTCGAAGACATTTCTCCCAGTCCTGTCACTATATATGCCCTTGGAAAAAGTCCCTCTCAGTCCTTCTAGTAGGCCCCCTTCAGATACCCAAAGGCCACGATAAGGTCACCAGGCTGAACAGCCTCAGTTCTCTCCCAGTCCGTTTTCATAGGAGTGGTGCCCTATCCCTCTAATCATCTTTGCGACATTCTGTAACACCCCAAAACTTTTAAACACTAGGGGTGTCCTGAGCTTCCTTTACTCTGGGTTAAGTACAAGGGAGAAATACTGACCAGATATTCTCAAGAGGGAAAATGACGCTAAAGTTTACCGACAAAATACGGAAAATCAAGGAACTTTGGGAAAGGATTAAATATAGCACCTAATTAACATAAAACACTATAGCATTAACTTAGCCCATTTAACTGAGCAAACTCTAAACACATTTGATGTTAAGTTACCAAAAATGTTCCATGAAAAGACAATTAGAAGAAGAAAGCAGGAAACACAGGAAAGATATAAAAAAAACGCATATAGCTACCAACTCCTGGGTTCCAGCAAGGATAAAATCCAAGAGGGGGCAGGTTCAAAACATGTGCTCGCCTCGTGGTCAGCATTTAAACCCTTGGACCTCCGTGAACCCTCATCCCAGGTGGGACTTTCGGTCACTCAGGCACTCAGGAGCTGGTTAAGTAAGAATGGGGCAGGCTCCAGTGTGCCGTGACTGACACACTGTGGGGCTGGGATGCTTTGGCTCTGGGCTGAGGGCTGTGGTGTGTGGAGCAGGGCACTGCCTCCCCCAGTAGGGCCCTGTCCACCCCCCTCCCCCATGCACACACATCCCCAAATGTCTTGACATTAGTGTTTTCCAGTCTCTGACACCCTCCTCTGGACTTGCTCTGTGTGGAAGAATTCAAGCCACGAGAGGTTTATGTCCATAAAGGAGGCAGAGAAGTCCTGTTACATTATTCATAAGCAAGGGGAGAGGTCATGGGGCATTTCCTCTCAAATTATTGGAGGATGCAGCCTCTTTTTTATCCTAATTTCCCAGCTGTATCACCCTTTCCCTTTCCCCATTGGCCAAGGTACTTGGAAGGTATAGACTTCCAATTCTGCTACTCTATGTCCTCCTTAATGTGCGGCTCCCCCTTTGTATAACATAGTTCTATTAAGTCTTTGTTCTTCCTCTCGAAGTTCAGGAATGTAGCATGACATTGGCTGAGCAGCAGTTTGTGTCAATTAGTAACATTTTCTGAAACTGGTAGTTTCTCCTATTACTTCCCTATCTACAAGCAGATCCACATCACCTCTTTGTAAAGACACATTTGTCTTATTTCTTTCAGCTCCAACAGGTCCATGTCCTTCCAGACATGTCCCCAGGACCCCAGAGTGGATGCAGCACTGCATGAGGTGGCGTTCATCAAGGCTGAGGGTCACAATCATCTGCCTTGTCCCACTGACTGTTCTTCTTTTGGTGCAGAGGCAATAATCTGGGTAATAAGAGCTTTCCAGCTCTAAATATTCTGACGGCAGAAAAGCACCCACATGAGGAACACTCACAGTAGCTAATTGCTATTGTTCTGGAATGATGCAGACCAAAAAGGCAGTAAGAGACAAATCCCATAGTGCAGCTGCAGATCAGTTTCTCCTTAATGCCAGGACTCATAATCGGGGGAACAGAGGAACTCTGTCCCTACACAACAACTCTGTATTCTTTGTTTGTGCCCCTGCCCTAACACTTCATGGATCTCTGGCCATAACACACAGAATAAGTCATGATATGTGCAAATGGGTTCCTTGACAAGAAAAGAGATATACAGGTTATTTTATTAATTCCCAAATTTTCCATAGCTGAATCTTAGTATTTCTGCCCTTCTGTTTTTGATGTATCTAAACTATTCCTTTGAAGGCCCTACCTGCAATCCAGAAGCAAAACCCACAGAACATCCCCAACAGCCTTGGATCTGTATCATTCTGTGTATAACTGGGTGGCTGATTACTGTGGACTGAATGAGGAAGGTGCATTTCACCTGTGCTCAGTATTTTATGAATATATAACACCTCACTTAAATTTCTTTGTACAATTACTGCACATTCACATACATGACAATTAGAAGTATGAGGCTTCTAAGGAACCACTTTGCTGATGCAATTTTATGCTATTAACATGTCTACAAAACAAGTTCACAGAACGTCTCTTTCTTTTTAAAAGCAAATGGCAAAAATTCTGTTTACTAACATTCCTAAGAATGGTGTCTAAGTGTTATGCTAATTATATTTATTCAGTCAAAACAAATAATTGTAATACATAGTAATGTAGGAAGAAGGTGAGTCTGTCCTTCAATTGTTTACTGATTTGTGTTCCATGTGCCTCAGTTACCTGTGCTGTAGAGCACTGGTTTTGCATTTCATTTAAGGTGTTGAATGTCACGGAACAAAATCCCTGCATTTATTTGTGACAGAGGGGTTTATGGAAATCTTTTCTGTGGCAAACTTCCAACTCAGAAAGGACTCCCAGCCACTGCACTTGTTCAGTGGAAGCAAAATTCCGCTGGCACATGAAACACATCTTCTTTCATGCATTTCTGTGTTTGTTCTCTGGAGCACTGCCAGAACAGACTTAAGTTATGATAGCTAGCACCATTGTAAACTAGGAATCGTGAAGGAGAGATTAAATCCTCCAGGGAAGAAAAATACTTTAAGTAACAACATGGAGTGTAGCCATACTCCTGTCTTCCCACTGCAGCGGTGCTGCATAGCTATCTCAGGAAGCATGGGAGTGGAATTTCACT
This sequence comes from Acanthornis magna, assembly GCA_036785705.1. Lineage (NCBI taxonomy): Eukaryota > Metazoa > Chordata > Aves > Passeriformes > Acanthizidae > Acanthornis > Acanthornis magna. The sequence continues at coordinate 3,147,451 of JAWUZG010000236.1, read as the reverse complement.
GAAGGGGTGCTTGCACACTTACCCATACTCCCTGCAGACTTTGAGCACTTGCCAGCCGAGAAACATCTTTCAAGACACCCAGATAGCAAGGCAGCCCTTCCTCACTCAGCTTCTTTAGTGTCATCCTGGTGTCTGTGAAATGACCTTGACTACAAATTTACCATTTTTCTTAGTCTAAATGAAGTGCCTTTTGATCATAATGCACCATTTTGTGTTTGGGAAAAAATATATTAGTGTTTCCTATAAGCTGCATTATAAACTGGAGACCATATCCATGGACTTCAGTGGCATTTTCACCCCTAGAATCCATATGCTCCACATCTCTCTTGAAAAACAGCATTCAGCAGATGGCTTGAACATGTGTATCTGGTTTTAATTTTCATCTTACAGAACACAAAGTTATTGTCTCTTGTTTTACTGAAATAATCTGCAGAATATGAAAAGACTGCAGTGAGCAATATCCTATTGTATATCAAGGCAAACAATTTAAGTTTCCAAGAATTATTAGCCTAAATCATTTCTCATAGAGGGATTCTTTTCTTGGTGACTGAAATGTGCCCCGTCTCAATTTGGTATTCTATTGCTATGTTCTTAAGTTGTTTTCCAGATGTAGCCTATTAGGATGTCAGTTTTACCAAATATGCAGTATTTTCCCTAGGAAGAGACATTTGACCATTTTGAAACATGACACACAATGCCAACGCTGTAATGAGATGTGTATTTCTGTGCATCCTTCTCAATCCCTCACAATCAACTTGGCACACACTATGTCCAACACAATTTCAATTTGTTCATGTCAGTAAGCGGCATGATCAAGGGCAGATCTCCTGTCCTATATCTTCTAGAATTCCCGTGCTAGGATTTGAATCTATGCATCTGATCCTAACTGTTTTGCTCCATGACACAGTTTGTTCCTGAATGAGATTTTAATTTATCTCCTCAGTCACATTTCCTCCACCTTAGATATTGTCATTCATCTTGGATGTAATAAAAAGTCAGAAGCCACAAGAGAGGATTATATTCACACTGTCACCTATGTTGATGTTTGTAAACCTCACCCCATGTTAAAATGTTCGATGTTACCCTATATGACTTTTCAGATTCTATTATATATCTGAATTACAAATATTACCCATAAGAACAAACTTGTTACCGGTGGTTGACAGTTACACGGATAAAGTGAGAACAAAAAGGTATCAGTGATTCTATGTTTGTCTTAAAAGAGATGCGTTGCACCTAACAATTTTATTTTTCTTAAACTGAGCTGCCAAAAGTGTTAATACACCTAAAATAGGGGGTGGGATTCATCTCCTCTAACTTCAGATGTATGATTTTTTCTACATTAGAAGTTTAGATAAGCAGGTTAATAATCTAGATACTATTTACAGTCAATGGAGAAAAATTGGTATCTCTAGAATATAATTTATCTCCTCTTAAAATAGGTGACTGAAATAGATAAGATAAATCATACTTTAGAAAGGTTTATTTCTTTCGATTTCCTTTAGGGGGAATCTAAACAAATAGTTCAAATGTGGATGTCTAAACTGAAGGGAGAACATCCCATCCATATGAGATCTCATTAAAAGATTTTAAAAACTTTATTTCCTTACACTTCTAGCTAACGTAATTGTTCAATATTGGAAAGAGAAACTGTTTAGAGGAAAAAACACAGGGTGAAAAAACCCTCTTTTCAACTTTACTTCATAGTTCAAAATGCTAAAACCAGGGATTTGTACAATTGATACCTTTCCTTCTCACTTGCAGTTTGCTATTGCAAAAACTCCTGTGTAGTATCCATAGTACTTGCAAGCTGGAGGAGAAATTCTGAGGTAAAAGCCCAAGGCAGAACTGATATGGATATCGTACTATCATGGAACAGTTTGAGCTGGGAGGAATCCTAGAGGTCATCTAGTTCCAGCCCTACTGCCATGGGCAAGGACATCTTGCACTGGACCAGGTTACTCAAAATCCCATCCAACCTGGCCTGGAACACATCCAAGGATAATGCATCCAGCACTTTTCTGGGCAGAGCCTATACCAGTGTTTCAAAACCAGTACTCCACCACCCTCGCATAAAGAATTTCCTCCTAATATCCAATCTTGACGTACTCTCTTTCAACTTAAAGACATTTCCCACTTGTTCTGTAATGATGTGATCTTATAAAAAAGTCCCTTTCTGGTTTTCCTGTTGTTCCGATACTAGAAGTCTGCTAGAAGGATCCCCATGGAGACTTGTCTTTCCCAGCCTGAGCAATCCAAACATTCTTAGTGTTTCCTCATAGGAAAGCAGTCCCATAGTTCTGATAACTTCTTTGTCCCTCCTCTGGATTAGTTCCAACAGGCCAATGTCCTGCCAGTCCTGGTGACCCCAGAGCTGGACACAGTGCTCCAGGTGGGCTCTCACCAGAGCAGAGCAGAGCAGAGCAGAGCAGAGCAGAGCAGAGCAGAGGGGCAGAATCCCCTCCCTCCCCTGCTGCCCACACTGCTTTGGGTACAGACCAGGATACGTTTGGCTTTCTGGGCTGCCAGTGCGCATGGCTGGGTCATGTCCAGGCTCTCGTCCACTAGCACCCCCAAGTCCTTCCAGCAGGGAGTGGGGGGGGGGGGGGGGGGGGGGAGTTGGAGAGGTTTCTGCATATTCCCAAAGCATCTCTACAGCTTATCTAAAAGATCACTCTGGGCAGTGCAGATTCGGTACTGTGCAGGCAGACCCTTCTCTCACCCGTGCCGGTGGAAGGCACAAACACACACTCACCCCAGAGCTTTGGATAGCTCGTGCGTTACCAGAGACAAAGAACTCAGAGAGCCCAGTCGTGTGGAGCTCTGAGGAAGGCCTACTCTTGACGTTGTCCCACAACGAAAGAGGAAGAATAACTCTGAGTGGCCATTCATATAGAGGTCCAGGGCCAATAGGGTTGGGGAGAAGGTGGGGAGATAAAAAAATAACCAATGGGAAGAAGGGAGGGGCAGAGCAAGTGATATAACAACCAATGGGAGGAAGGGAAGGGTGGAGTCAGGGACCAGGTCAAGGCCAATCAACATAGGAGTATTAGCATATCTAGTGACAGATCAGCCAATAAACACTCAGGGGGTGTTTCCTGTCTTGGAGCTGTCCCAGCAGTGTACTTCTGCTTTCTTTGGATGTCTCTGCTTCTCCGAGGTGGTTTTAACCACCGCAACAGCTATTTTCAATCCCTTCATTCCCCAGCCTGCATTGACACCAGGGTTTGTCCCAACCCAGGTGCAGCACCTTGCACTTGGTGTTGTTGAACCTCATGAGGTTCCCATGGGCCCATTCCTTGGGCTTGTCCAGGTCCCTCTGGATCCCATCCTGTCCTTTAGGAGTGTTAGTGCACCACCATTTTGGTTTCACCTGCAGACTTGCTGAGGCTGCACTTGATACTGTTTTGCAGGGTCCCAATATGGATCCCTGAGGGCACCACTTCTCACTGATGTCCATCTGAACTCTAAGTCATTGACCACTACCCTCTGGATGTGGCCATCCAATTCTTTATCAGCCTAACAGTCCACTCATCAAATTAATCTCTCTCCAATTTAGAGAGAAGGATCTCCTGGGGGACTGAGTCAAAGCCTTCACAGAAATCCAGATAAATGACATCTGTAGTCCTTCCCTTACTCACTGTTGGAATCATTCTAGCATCGAAGGCTACCAGGCTGATGAGGCAGGACTTGCTCTTGGAGAATCCACAACTATTTTATAACAGACAAGCTGAGAAATAAACATAATAGTAAGTCCATATGCAAGACTTGCTACTTCACAAAAAAATTGGCAAGCCATTAAGAAAAGTAGATTAAGGCAACTAGGTCAACAGAGAAAAGACAGAAGTATTTTTATCCCAGTGTTCACATTACTATTCAAAGAAGTGGTTGTATTTATGAAAACTAGTTTTGATACGTCAGAGAAATGATAACTTTCTGCCATTGTCCACTCCATGGTTACTAAGGAAATTTTTGATCTGTTTTCCAGGAAAATATTGGTGAACTGGAAAATATCAAAGACATCATTCTTCTCTTTTGTTTGGCTGATGGGTTTTGTTTGTTTTTTGCTCTTCCTCCCCACCCTCCCCCTCCCATCTGCCCCAGTCTGGTCCAACAATATCACACTAACTTTGTGAACTGAAATGAAGTTCTGTTTTCCTCAGAGGAGCTGCTGAAAAGTGCTGTTTTGATAAATAGTGTAGGAATAGGACCCGAAGGATTTCTACTAAAGAAAAATACATGATGGTATTTCATTTCTCATCTTTGCCAGAGCTTTGATTTGACTGGACTCATTAGGAATAGAAACCCTGGTGGTATTGCTGCTGATAATGTTTTTAGATGTAGGTCTTATTACGGTTTCTGCAATTCTTAGCTCATGTAAACAAAATTTGCACATCAAAATCACCTTGTATGGTGGTCTTTTGTTTTTTCTACCATTGAGTCCGTAACCTTTCAAAAATTCAAGGAACATATGCAGGTGCCTCTTTGTCAGCTGTTATTAGATACCAGGATAAAAGATGTCAGTAAGAATCATGACCATCACTCTCATATTTTCTTATTGCTGCCACAGATGGCAAAGTAACTGCACCAACCAGCTATTTTTCAAAGTGTAACCAGTGCCTGAAAAGATGGGTCAATAAATTCTGTTGTCCAAACAATATAACTCACTGCAATTTTTTTCGCAGCTTAACAGAGCACTCGTCAGCAGGGTAGCAAACACAGCATAGTGCTGTGTATGAAATACATGTGTATGTTAAATAAAGGTTGTATCTGAAATAACAGGGTTTACTCAGTTTTCATAGTGTTGCCATTACTGCAAACAAACACTAATCCCACACCAAGACACTGACTGTGTATTACTAATTATGACACATTAAGCTTGGCTTGTGTGATAAGCATTTCACAGGCAGACAGACTTTGCAGAGGTTCTCCTTTCCTGTTAAGAGTGATGATTTTTCTGTACTCGTGATATATGTGAGCTCCACTTTATTTATTTAACAAATGAAGGGTAAATTACAGTGTATTCATAGGACCAATGAAATAGACTGTGGTTGTGCTAGAAACATGTGTAATTACTGAAAAGAGAAGACAGGAGTGATAGGACAAGCAGATAAAACAGTGTCAGGATGCTGTCAGAGAGAAATGGGAAAAAAACTCCACAAAAAACCCACAGAATATTTTATCAATGTATATCTCTGGAATATGAGCACAGTGTGGGATAGTATGTACAGAAGCTTGCAGGCACCCAGGTGTGATACAGAACACTGTATAGTGTTAAAATCTCCTTGACAAGTTGAGAGCCCCTAAAGGATTGCTCATCAATCACATAACTTCATGTTTTAAGTGCCACTGAATCAAGAACCAGCTCTTATCATGGGACAGTCAGAGAAATAAATTTCAGTACCAAAATCAGACTATTTAATTTACCACTAATGCACTTATCTTTCAGAGTATTATTGTAGGAAAACAGATACGTGTCCAAGTTTGTGATGCTGTAGGTTTTATCTTTAAACCAGAAATCACCACTGACTAGAAGAGACATGCCCAAATCCTTATTCTCAATAGTAATAATTAGGTGTTTAAGTTTTAGGTATTATACTATATATTGCTATAGGATCCTGGATATTTTACTTTATTCCAAAAGAAAGTGTAACAATGTGAACTATGAAAAAGATTGACAGCACAGATTATTACTGGTGAAAGATTTCTTAGCTCAACATTAGTACACGGCCAAGAGTGCAGCTGTTCCAGGACTCTTAAAGACGTCCACTCACATGCACCCCTTACAGAAACACTGATGCAAACCATCTGAACTCTTCTTATTTACCACTTTTTTTAGTCACATGGACTTCTTTTCTGGCTTAAGGGGTCCCACTCACCTCAGAAACTATACTGCCATTCACTGTAGAAGTGCACCGAGAGTCAGTATATTGAGAACTGGGCACTATGTTCATAATTTATTACTCAACAGCTGTTATGAATCCTTTAGAAATTCCACTGACTGTCAAAAGTTTTGAATGATGCATCATTAGGAGATTCCCCTCTGAATGAAAAAAAGATTGCATGTTGAATGTTGAAATTTAGACATTTCAAGGACACCCTTAAAAATGTATATATATTCCGTTTTGGTCTTACTTGGTTGGTTGGTTGGTTTTTGGTTTAGTAGTTTTTATTTTTTACAAAATACATTCTCCCTTGAAATATGATCTCTCTTCACAAATATTATAAAAACAGGATATTTGATGTTTTTGAATCCCCCTGTGCTGCTGTTCTGTCAACCCTTTATGTATGTGGTATGACAGGAATGAGGAAGATTATTTATATTCTATGATGAAACTCCAAATAAGGATCAGATCCTTGCTGAATCGTACAAACTTTCCAAAAATTTCTCACATGTGCTCACTGAGAATTTGGCTCTAGACTTTATAATAACCTTCACAATGGATTAAAAGTATTTGCCCTAAAAAAATCAACTAGTCTGAATACAAGCAGATGTCTTTTAAAGATTATGAACATTTGTTTTAAGTAGGAATCATATCTTTAGCCTTTAGGACATCTACAGACACTGAGTATAAGGACAATTTCTTATACTTATGAGTTAAAACACATGGTTTCTGTTCCAGGAAAAGTGTTTTCAGCATTATAAATGAAGTTGTACTAAAGTGAAATAATAAAGCATATTATGCATACATTGTGTGTAGTACAAGCAGACCTTCTAGCATGTAGATCTGCAGTACATATGCTATCCTATTACAGTGTCAATACAGACTTTAATTGCCATGAAATGACTTCTAATCACAAAGTATATACATAAGAATGCAGCATATGCACAATTCCTTTCAAATTCCAGTCCAGATGTACTGAAAGTCCCACACTTCTGGGGAACAAGGTGCTGTAGAAGAGGTAGTTGCTGTTATTGACATAAATATGGATGGAAGAAGTCGGTTGCCTTAAAATGCAGCCTATAGCTGTAATGTTTTTGCTTAAGGCGTATTATTAACTGCTCCATAACTTACTCCAAGATCATATTTAAATGGTTGTTGGAAAGAGGATAAATTAATGTTTCCATGCACACTGGTAATTTGGCATCCTTCATTACTAAGAGATCATAAACATAACACCATAGTTTCTGTATCTCCTCCTTATTGAAAACAATGATAGGAAATAACACGAAAACATTCTTGGTTCAGTGTTCTGGAAATCTTATTGCTGCTGATGGTTCTTCGTGGAGAGAATAGGCTCTGTGCTGTTTTTACCCAAGGGCATTTGCCATCCGCTTTTAAATTGTGATCTTCAGGGCCAATTATTCTGGTTTGATACACTTCTCATCACTCAATTTGCTTTTGTGTTTGAAGTGCCTTTTTGATGTATTGTTTGGGGTAAAAGTGTGTGTGCAGTACCCTCTGGAATTGCTGAACTGTTCCTGAATAAAATAAAATAGTTTCATTTTTCTGACTGCAGTAAAACAGTGTTAAAAAGACCAAGCAGGTATAAAAGCTGTATAAAAACACTAGACAGCAGTATTTTCCAGGAGCAGGTTATTGCTCCAAACTGCGACACACAGACCTGCTTATGTTTCATTTGCTGTCTATACTCACAGCTTTGGTCTCTACATGAGTTCTTTCTCTGCTCCTATACAATTGTCCAAAACTTTATCAGGCTTTATATACCTAATAGGTACCCTTAATACCTACTGGTTATTAAAATACTCCATGCCTGAGATCTCTGCTTGTAACCATATGAGAAATATTTTTTTACTCATTTTATTATCTGTGTACACTCTGGCTGGCAATCACAGAGATCATAAAGAGGAGGAATCAACATTTCATGCTGTGGCCCCATTCATTAGGAATGGATTTATCCATCACCACGAGTGAGATGTTATTGTCTTGTAAGAAGAGACATGCTGTTCCTTCCCCTGCATATGACACTGCACACTGGCAGACACATTTAGCTGGCTTCTCTGAAGACAGAGCAAGTTCTGGTAGGACTTTTAATTCAAAAAGGGTGTAAATATGGCTAATGAGATAATGTGCCTTTCAAACCTCAGTAATCCATCCAAACTTCCAGCAGTGAAAACTCAGTTTTAGCATCACTGGAAGAATTTGAAATTGAAATTAGAATAAACGGGCTGTTTGAAAGAGCTAAAAAGAAGGGAGATTCTTGCATTTCCTGTGTTTGAAAATGGGATTTTCTGTGTTTTCTGGTTTATATAGAGCACAAAAAGGGGCATTTTTAAATAGTCAGCAAAACAATTCAGTGTTGAAAAAGAATACTTACATATGCCAAACCATTTTAATCATATGAACTACTGAAAATTTTGAAAATATTAATTTTGTCTTAGACAAACTTAGATGTTATTTTCTCTTGTAAAAGCAAGAAATAACCCCAGACAACTTTTTCTATAGTTTGTCCCATAAGTCTGTGATCATATTTCACCTTCTTAATTCAGAACAAAAAGAAAAAAAAGTCATCTCTAGCAGTATTAGACAACCATCCCTATTTCTTCCAAGATTTTTCTATGTAAACTTTCTGCCAAAATGAAGAGATGATATAATATGGCTGGTATCTCAGTCCTTTGTCTCAGGTCCTGTTCTTACTCTGTCCAATTTTTATTTTTTTCCTTCCCCACTCCTCTGCTCTCAAACAGAATACTTTCTACCTTATCCTGAAGATCACCTAGGAGGGAAATAAAACCTTGCCTAATTGGTCTGGGTTTTTTTCAATAACTTTGATAACAAAAATAGTATTTATAAAAGATTTTTTAAAAATCACTGAATAAAATCATATTCGTATCAGGGTTTTCTTAGAACAAAAATCCAGACTTCCTCATGTTTAGGAAACAGTTGGCAAAAGTGAAACAATGACTTTACAAATAATGAAGATATTACATTTACAATTATATTTACAAAGATAAACTCTTAAAAAGGGAAAGAATTTTTTTCAAGTTGAGTTTAAAAAGCCACTTTTGGTGTGTAAAATTCAACCTTTAATACCAATCTTTGAGAATGAGAGTTCAAGATTCCATGTTCCACAGGCCAGTTAAGAAATAGTATCCTAAAAATCTTTCCCATATACCTTTTCACTGATCTGCAGTGACTTTGATGTATCTCTTGTGATAGAAGACAAAGAGAGTTCAGAAAGAAAATATAGTTTTAAGGTGTAAAGATAAAAAAGCATTTTAAACCTCCAGGAAAATTATTTTGCTTAAAATGGAGAGGTCTGGAGCTCCAAACACAAGTATGTTTGCATTTGAAAGATGTGATATGTTACTACTTGATTTTGCATCTAGTTAACTTGAAATAATGGATGGAACTTGATGCATTCAGGCCACAATTTGGAATGTCATACATGGGAAACATGAGAAAAACTTTGCTAAACGTAAGTCAGACCACTGATTAAAGGAGTCTGACCATAGCCCTGTTTCATGATACTTGAGAGATAATAACTGACATCAGAAGATATTTAAGAAGTTATATACCACCTTCTCTAAGATGTGTGGTACATATTTTTATTTTCTAGTTTAAAGTTAATCCACCAGAGAGTCCAAATCATATTTAATGATCATCCTGCCAGTTTGTAAGGCTGGAGAATGCAACTTTCTCTACCAATCCTTTCTCTATAGCTCTCAGACTCACAAAAGCAGTTGCTTTTGGGGAAGAAGGAAAACAGACTGCTGAATTGTGCAACTCCTGCAGCCTCTACACACCCAAAACAAAGATAATGGGCTCAAGTGCTGGGAGTAAGAATTTGGTTTACAGGAAATGTAAACCAAAAATGTAAAAATGTCTATCCTTTCTAATGTCCCCATGGACAAAAACCTCCAAGATCTGCTTCCAAGTACATACAATTCCTGGTGTTAACTGCTGGAGCCCACTTAGCAGCCTCTTATTGGCATTGACACAGAGACAGCTTCATTCCTTGCAATCAGGCCTAAGACCTCAACAGTCACTGAATATGGAAATTCAACAAGGAATTTTCAGGAGTTTTGTGTGCTGTGTGCCACAGAACATTTGGGGAGCTTTTGTTAACCTCCCTTGCACTACTGCAGTGAAGTTCTGTGGGGTTTCGACACCCCCATTTGATTTTGTTCTCATTGCAAAGAAAAGGGAAAATTGTGGCTGACTGTTCATTTGAATAAACACATATTGAGATTCAAATAAGTATTCCTAGGGTAACCCTTGGAAAGTTCTCACAAGACAGCAGCTGCTTCAGAGCATGTAGAGAGTCATGCTTGTATCTGGAGTGCTAAACCTCTGCATATTGTTAAAAATTAGTGGAAAATCACACAGTGTGCATTTGCATATGTTATTTCAATAGCTTTGTTATTTGGCAACCGAATGTCATCAAACATCCAAAGCATTTCCACTCATCAAGGATAAAATCCTTGGCAAGTCTGAAGACTTGTCTGTTCTAAAGGTTGTGATAAGTCTTTCTTTCACGCTTAGATAACTTAGTGTTATACCAAAAATATATTGTTAGATTGCAGAAGAAAAGTCCTGATATGCCGTTAAAAACATGGCTTTCCACAAAGTTTTAAGGTCTTAAGGCACTTTTGAAAATTTCTTCTTGCTCTTGAAGTAACACGTAATACCTAGTGTAACTACAGAGGTATTCAGCCTCTTTGAGATTCTTGCATGGTTGTTCATTCACGTGGAGACATAAAACAAAACCACATTTGACAGAAGTTCCTGGAAGCTGAAGAGAATACAAGTCACTCAGGTTTAGTGCATCCATTCTAGCAATCCTCTGATTATTCATTCATTCACTTACTCTTTCATTCATTACTGCTAAATCAATGGGAGGACGTATTCACATGGTACAACTGCTACACTGACAGATCAGCTAGGAGTGAGTTTACATCTTATGAAGATGAATACCTATGAGCAAGTGACGTAGTGCAATTAAGACAACAAATTCAGAGCAAATAAGTTACTTCAGAAAATTCAAAAGACCAATCATTATGATTATTTTTTAATAGCAACGTGAAGTTCTGCATTTATCGCCTGATGGAACTCCTGAAATGCATTGTGTGCATTCAAAAGCAGCCTAGGCTTCTGAATAGGACACTATAAACCTGATTTGAACAGATTGAAAACAAGATGTGACAAGCAGTTTGACACTGGCCCTCAACTAATTTCCGCTATTTGTAAAGAGGCACGTCTGAATAGAAATAGCTCAGCAGAATGGGTCAGTATGGTTGAGGCCATGTCAGTCCACACATAAAAAACACAGTACTGGGGAAAATAAGCAGCCATTGATTTCTAGTGAAAGCCCCCAGCGTCTGGGGAAAGCAGCCAAAACGAGGCACCAGCTACTCTCTGCTGGAAATCTTTTGTGGAAGAGTGAGGGAAGAGAGAGAAAGCTGGTGGGTATAAAAGGGAAACAAGGCAGAAATCAGGAAAGAAGAGGTGCTGCTCACTGCCTCAGCAATGCTTCATACCCCACACTTAGCATTCTCTGAAAAATAGAGGAGGGGAAGCGCACCCCAAAACTTCTCTTTTATTTATGCAATGTGATGGGAATGGTTCCAATGGGAATTTCTCATGCTCTTTCACATTCCCTGAATTCATCTCTATGGCTTTGTGTGTGTGTGTGTGCGTGTGTGAGTGTGTGTTATTTCTTTAAATACTGCTCCAATCCAGTAAGTATACGCATCAAAAATGGAACAAATACTCAGTGGGATTGCAGCTCCTCATTTTCATTATTGCGTTTTGACAGAAATTTTAAGAATATAATAAATGGAGGATATTTTGTTCAAGGTTCTTTGCCTATTTAATAAAAATCTTTGCTATCTGCTTTTAGGCACCTCCATAATGATTTCATTCGCAAATCATAGTGAAGCTCTTTAGCAATGAGTAGTGACTCTCGCATCTCTTCCAGACATTGCAGGCAGCACATTCTGCAATGGAATATGATAACCATGAAGTGCGCAGTTTCAGATGATCTGAAGGTCTGAAATGGTTTTTACTCTCACTTCCCTTCCTGGGCCAGCACATAGAAGAAGGGAGGCAGGGGAACAGTTCCAGGCCAACACTCTGACTTGATACTCGGTCCAGAATCTAAACCTTGCAAATCTGTGTGAGCCTTATCCCAAAAGGAACTCTTTTGAGCAAAAGCAATTACTTAAGGACAATTATTAACACCATTGGCCAAAGTTAAACAATATCCAATCAGCAAATGGTCTTTAAAGTTTGTACAGAACTTTAAGTAAGAAACTTCACATGCCTTTGCAAACAGTTTCAGAGATATCTCTTCAATGCTGATGATATGAAAAATGTAACAACTTTTCAGTTGAAGAAAGTCCTCTAGCAGTTACAGAGGCTTCTTCCCAATGTGGTTCCACAACATTGCTTTTAACTAATGGTGGAATTTACAGAACGGTCAATGTTAAACTGCTGGCCACATCTTGTTTTCATAGTGTAGAAATCTGGTTTAGAGGACCCTACTACTAAGAAAGTTATGCTCCTTCTGAAAAAATGCATGTACATAATTGGGTATTGAGTTACACCTCAAAGCGAGAAAATTCTGGAGGGCTCATATAATAGTGCTTCTAGTGGGGTGACACAATAAGCAGGTCATATCTCTTATCCATTCTGTAACTGCAAGTTGAGAGTCTTGAATCTTGGCTAGTATTATTTGTTACACTTTATTTTAGATAATTCGGACCTCTAAGAAAAACTCCCTCCTCTGTTTGAATGGGCCCTTCCAATTTTTTTGTCTATAACTACTGCTCACTGGCACCAAATCTAGTATTCATTTCTAATATTTGGTTCCACAGAACCCATGTTTATTTGCTTCAAAACTTTCAAAAAACCTTGCCAGGATACCAATAAATTCTATATTGTCTTCTTTTTCACTGAGATTACATAAAAACTAACTAATGTAAGTAACAAAACACTTTAAACATATATATTATGATTTGCATTTTATATTGCCTGCTGTACCTCCATATTGTAATATTCCTCCACTTTCCTTGGTTTCATACCACACCCTCTCTTCTTTTCAGATAAACACTCTAACTATGTGCTGTGTTCTCTCTTTTCCTTACTCTTTTACAGAAATACTTAACTTCAGAGAAGGAAATACTGGAAGAGATTACAGGGGGCTAAGAGAAAAGATCTGCAGTTATTTACTGTAAGCTGGCCTTCCGCAGGTGAGGAATATGTATGCATATGTTTGTGATTGTAAAACTAGGACCCAGTTTATGTTTGGATTGCTATCACCCCAGAATTTTTGGCTCTAACCTTCACAGATAGGGTTATGAACCTTCCAAAACATTACATATTTGCAAAGAGGAGTGTGGGTATGTCAGGGTTGTAGGACTGGAACACATGGAAAACTAAATATAGTAGAATCTGAAGTAATTCAGTGGCCTTGAAGAGCATCAAATAATCTTCATTCAAGCAACAAAATATTTTGACCAAATGCCATGACTGCACGCTCCATTCATTTTCATTCATGTTTCAGGAACATGGACTATTATAGTAGAAAATTTTAAAACAGCTTGTTTGAAGATGAGGCTTAAAATATCCCATGACACATATACCTGCAAGAAATTGCATTATTTCACAGAGCTTTATTTGCTGTATCATTGTGTGTATATCTCTAGGTGGACAGCCACAAAATCAAGCTGAAGAAATTTTGTTAAAATAAACTGAAGCAGAAAAGAAAAAACAGAATATAACAAAAAAAAAAAAAGGTGCTCTGGGAGCACTGTATACCCTTATTAGATGCTACTGAGCTAAATAACAGAACAACAGTAAAAGCATATTATTTTAATTGAAAAAATAAGACATTCCCTCTTGCACCGTCTTCAGACAGCCTGGGATATCATTGTATTACAGCATGTCTGAATATATGCATTTGTGAAATTCATTAAATTCATCCAGAAAAATCTATTTCCCTACTGCACTGTTATACAGATTTATTGGAAGATACATTACAAAAGTTTGCAGTTGTTTAGCAATTGTCATCCACTTCATAAATTTTCCGAGTTTCAAAACCTTGAAGTACAATTTGTAATATGCCCTTGTAGTGCCCTGGATACAATTCATTACATTAATTTCTTCATTTCCAGCCAGCACACATTTTATCTATATTATTTCCCCAATCAATTTTTTTTTTAAATCCAATGACTGGTTTAAGGCATGTGGCACAATGAGATCTCCAGCATGGCCTCTCATCATACATCTTACCTATGCATGTGATACCCATCTAACTGCAATTATTTGCATCCTCAGTTTGTATAGAGAGACAAAGAAATTCACTAGGGCCATTACAGTTTACATCTGCTAAATATACAGCCCTATACTAGGATGATATATTATTATGCATTAGAAAGTGTAATTTAATTGGACGAGGTCAAATTAAGGTCATCTTAAGCACAAGAGGAAGCACAAGTCTTTCCCTATCAGTGTGGAATTGTGCATATGTGTATAAATAGTCAGATATTTATATAGAGAGAAATACATATTTAGAGGGCAATGGAAATACTGGGATACCATGTTTCAGATGGTTTTGCAAAGGACACAGTTAGAAACTCTGTTGCTTAGAACGATTACAGTGCAGAGGTCTATACCTCTGTTATTAAAATCTTTATTATCCCAATAGCTTTTCTAAAATAAAATAACTAATCTAGTTCAATTGGTCTTACTTTGAGAGCTTTCCATGGAGAATTCCTAAAGACAAAGTCAAGAACCATAAAGGTTAGGTCAGACTACTTATAATATGATCAGTTATATCTAATGGGAAACATTTACCTAAAAATCTTCACATTATACTCAGAAATATTGCTTTTTCAAATAGATTGAATAAAAAGCTGAACGTACATCAATATGGAAAAATTCCATGCCATGCTCCACAATCATTCACCAGCGCAGAAAAACATTTGATATTTCAATATTGCTTTAGAGTTCCATAAGGAATTCAGCAGAAAGGATCGTCTTAAACAGGAGCCAGCAGTTGAATGAGAAGAACAGGTCTTGGGTGAGGTCTGTTTCACTGGCTGATAGTCCTACAACTACTCTTGGACTAACTTCTGACTGCTGAGCGACAAAGTCACTTTGCTTCTTTGAAAAGCACCTGGCACACAGGAATTTTAGGAGAATCAAAGGCTGCGGAGGTCTGCAGGACCCACTGTGTCACAGCTACCAACACTGGATTCTGTAGATCTGCTCCTCTAAGACAAAGTCTGTTTTGACATTTTTGTTAGAAATGAGATCAGTTCTTGAAGGCAAAATTGCACCATGTAATTATCTTGGCCTCCATCCTAAAAGACTTTCTGCTCCATCAGGAATGTTTCACGTGGTCCAACTCAACCAAGAGTAGACACTACTGTCACATTTTTACCCTGTGTTTCTAGGAAGTGCATTACAAAAGGTTTTACCTAAAAAGCAGAGCAGATTTCACTGTTCACTGAGATTGCCACATGATCTTGTATTTTCAAGTAGACAGAAGCAGAGTTAATGCCAAGAGGTTTCTTAGAGTATTTAATGAGTATCTCCAAAACTCAGAACCCCTCATCATGCTCTGTCCCCATTACTTTCCACCAAACTCAGATTTCAAAAATCATAGCACTTGAAGACTATGTGAACTATAAGTTCACGTAAAAGGAGCACTTCCCTGAAAAAAAGGTCTAACTGTTCACTAGTGCTGCAATAATACATAGAGACTGGGGTGAAAACATTTTTCTGTGGTCAGCGACAAGTTCAATGTTGGTAGTGTCAGCAAAACAAACCTCTGGTGAGCCCTGCTTGTTCCACTTCAGAGAGTGTAGGTGTTCTGATAGGCAAAAACAAGTGTTCAAAAAGAAGACATCCTATACTCTCCTTGCAAGGAACTTGATGATTACCTACCTCTGATCACTGTAGACTCAAGTATCCACACAGTTTGCTGCTGGCATCTTATACTCTTTGGGTAGACCTTCAGTCCCACAATTTTCTCTTATACACAGGGAAAATCAGTTGACGCCAAAAGTAGGATGTCAGCTTGAAATTCTGAAGTACTTTTTCTAATGCATTGAAAACTCTCCAGCTGTAGGCACCCTCCTAAGTAATGGCTGATATGAACTCCAAGTCAGAACTCGCAGTAAGAAGTCTACCCTGCAATAACAAGTTAATGATCTAATATTAAAAAATAATATTGTATTTTTAAAAAGAAAGACAAAAGTATTGGTGTGTATAGTGCAGGCTGTTCACAGGTGCCTGAAAGAATTCTGAGCAAAGTGATCCCAGAATAATCTTACATTTCAGATCAAAGCTTCAACCTCACAGCAATTATTCCTCTCTGGGACTACTCAAGAGAAAACAAAAGCTGGAACTGTTAAGGCTCTAGGCCAGACTTCTGCACTTTCTGCCCTATAGGGGCCCAATAATAGGCGTTTGGCAGAATTCATGGAGGTAAATAATGGGAGATCCCAGCATTTTCCAGTTTCTTTCTACAAAGCAAATGTCATAATAAATGATCAAGGACATAGAAAAAAACCTAAGTCAAATACACCTCTCTGTACAACTGATGGGCTTTTGCTACCTTTTGTCCCCAGTACAGTTTTCCTTCTTTGTCCTGTCTGTGGATTTTCTCCCCTGCTTCCTTTTCCTTTTTATACTGATCATCCCTTTGCATCCTATTCTATTTCATAGAATCATGGAACCATAGAATGGTTTGGGTTGGAAAGAACTCTAAAGATTTAATTCCTACCACCCTGTGGCAGACAGGGACACTTCATTCCTTGAGCACTTCCAGGGATGGGGCATCCACAGCTTCTCCGGGTAAGTGGTTTCAGTGCTTCAGCAGTTTCACAATAAAGAGTTTTTTCCTAATATCAAATCTAACCCTCATATCTTCCAGTTTGAACCCATTTCCCCTTTTCCTGTCACTACATGGTCTTGTCAAAAGTCCCTCTCCAACACTCTTGTAGGCTCCCTTCAGGTACTGGAAGGCTACAATTAGGTCACACTGAAGCCTTCTCTTCTCATGGCTGAGAAATCCCAATTCTCTCAGCCTTTCCTCATAGGAGAGGTGCTCCATCTCTCTGATCATCCTGGTGACCTACTCTGCCTTTCAGCTACTGAGTATTATATTTCTCCCAACTTTTTGTTTATTTCCCAACTTATTTTCTTTTTTGAGTTGCTCTCTCTTACTGTCCCTCTGCCGCAAAGTCACATTTCCGTAACCAAATCTTGCCCTTCGGCAGTCCAAGTGAGATTGAAATTGTTGTCGGTATAGTTCAGCATTTGTGAAGATCAGAAAGTGAAAACTTTATTTATTTAGAATAATAATATATATTAAGCTATTAAGAAAAGACTACAAACTAAAACACATTTTAACATTGCATGAAGTCTTTTTAGTCTTTCTTCATTAAAAATGTTTATCATCAAGATGGTTAATAAATGTTGAGGAGACTGGAGTCAACTCTGCTAATCTAATGCTGCTAGAACAGACCTAAAGACAGCTGTGACAAGAGAGGCAGAAGCGGCAGCAGTGCAAGGAGTCAGCAACACTATGTGCCATGAAAGCAAGCATCTGAACATGGTGAGAAATCAGTTTTCATCAGTTTTCTGAGGCATGTTTTGACACAAAATAACTAACAAAAGCAGCTTAGGGAAACAATCTCTCAAATAAAATCTTTTCTTCTTTGCAGATACTGCACCTATGATTTTCTAGGATGTTGTGAATGGCTGTCGAAGGTTTGTAAGCTGTTAGTCACTGACACCACACAATATGAAAGACTGTTCATCCATGGCACCCTTAATAAGACCTTGGTGTGTGTTGCGCAGAGTGATGGTTCTGGAAATTTACTCAGGAGTACTAACTGAGCAGAGCAAAATTATGTGGTAGTCCAAATGCAGTTACATGCCACCCATTTAAGACTGACACTGTAGGAGAAACTATTGGGGGAAAAAACTTCCCTTTTTTTCATACTAGGTTTTCAAGCTCTTGAACACAAACATAGCACTTTAGAGTTTAAATCCCCCCCCTTTTTTTTTACCAGAAGCAATAATGTAGCTGTTGAACCATTGTAACATAATTTGGATGAAAGAATTGTAAAAAGAGCATCAGAATTTTGGTTAAATAAGGAAATCTAGGGTCAGATCCCCTTGAATTAGAATTTGAGATGAAACAGACTGCAGAGGAAGCATAAGTTTCTCATAGGTATTCTGCTAATATTTAACATACTGCAAGTATATTTTGAAATCTCTCTGAAAATCTCCTAAAGCTGCAAACAGAGGTTCCATGCTTGCAATACACACAATGTGCCCTCTCCTTCCTTCCCTACCTTCTTTCTCCTCTTGTCCCTTCCCCTTCCTTTTCCTCCTCACCCTTGTTTCAAAGCTTTCTAGATTTTATGGCTATGATAGTCCAAAGCCTCCAAGTTCTCTGCCAAAACATGTTCATAATAATTTCCAACCCATTAGATCTCATTCCAGCTGCGTGTTTTGGCTTAACTGTGTCTTTATTCACATGTGTCTCGGATGGGCCAATGTTCATATTCTTTTGGTCTGTGTTTTACTAGTCTGAAACACACTATGCTTGTTTTATCTCAGATTGTAGGACGGCCTCCATTCATATAATGTATCTCCACTTGCACACAGATTTAGTCCACCTTTCTCTCTCCTGAACTTTGTAAAGTTTTATGTCTGATGCCTAACTAGTGCTTTACACAGTGCTTCTAGTATCAATACTCAAAAGTATTTTTTTGCTTATTTTTTAAGTTGTGATCTTATTGGTGATTCATATTTATTACCACTATGTACACTTCTTTAGCTGACAATGAAACATTTTAATTTCTAATACATGGAATTGTTCTTTATCCTTTTCCAAATCATAAGAAGGAACAAGTTGATTTTGATTTTGAGAAAAAGAGCTGCATGGCTGTCCTGCCAGTTCAGGGAGTGAGCATACTGGAGCTTCCAAAATCTTGGGAAAAGGAGAGGAAATTAATACATGTGCAAGCAAGTCATTGAAATACTAATGTAATGGTTTGAACTACATTCCTAGGGAACGTTCAAGGGGAAAGAATAAAAATGTCACCATAACTTAACAACCAACTTCCGTAAAAATGTTGCTAGTAATATCAATTAGGAAGTTCATAAAAACTTAGCAGAAAAATGAGAGATGTAGAGGTCATCTCTTTTACTCAACAAAGGCCTGTGTTAACCAGCTTCAGAAGACATTATGAATTCTCTAAATGCTGACAAAAGGAATAAAAAAGAAACGAACATTCACTCCCTGAAAACCACTTCACAGAAAAAAATCAAAATATTGTCTTTAAATGGGGATTTCTGGGAATATGCTTCAGGACGATTGCATGGATCCACGGTATTTTAAGAGACTTGTCTTTTACCTTTAATTGAGAAGATAAGCACCAAATTACCCTATAAAGCTCTTCAGAATCTGGACTAAGGGTTTGTGGCTTGTGTGAGATTGCTAAAAATACACCTCTATTATGGCAAAATATCAATGCTTTTCTTCATATTTCCTGTCTGTTCTGGAAAGAATGAGTCAGAGCAAAAGGCAATGATTTTTACACCTTTCATACACCACAAACAAACAAACAAACAAACACCCCCAATTACTATTCTCTGTAGACAGGTGTCTATTGTTTATTTCTCTCTACAAAATGTACATTACATTCATTCTTCAGTAATCCAGTGGGAAAACCCCCTATGAAAAGAAACCACACTACATTTTTTGTAGTTTTAGAAAACACTAATGATCATGAGCTGTAATCGCTTGCACATGTTCTACATGTAGTCAAAACATCTATATCTTAAACATGAGTAGTTTGAGGTTTGTGTTGCTTTTTCCTTTATTTTTTCCCCATAAGTAATCTTTACACAAAAAACATGGTAACTAGTAGTTCAACAACTTAAACAGCTGCCTAATTTTTTTTTTTATGCTAGAAGAAGTAAAAGTCCTGTTGTGGTGAAAGGAAGCTTTGAGAGCCAGATTTTAACAGCCTTCTGGTTTTGAGTGTGAAAACAAGCAAACCAGCATAACAGTGGAAAAAAGCAAAATAAAGTTCATTTTCACGCCTAGCTATGTAATTCTGTGCAAGCTTAAATTAGAGACATTATTTTAAGTATATCAATTACCTTCAGATTCTGTCAGTTTTACAGTCTTTATTATGCTGTTTTTCAGTTAAAACAATATAGAACAGCAAAATGTACAGTTACGGTTCTTTGGTTTTGCACACTGCTGTACTCCTTTTTTGCTCTTTGTCTGAGATTGTATGCAATATTGTTGTAACTATGACTCGGAGAAGGTAAACATTCTGTCCTTGAAGTGAGCCTGAGATATTTATTATTGATTGATTTTTTAAATGCACTTACCAAAAAAAATTCTGAGAGAATGGTTAGACATTAAAATATAAATAGATACTTGGGATCACACGCATCCCTGTATAACTTTGGCAATCACATGAGTTAGTAGATGAATCTTGCTCTGTGCTCTGAAGGTCAATAAACTCAGATGTTGTGATAGATGATATAATGCAGGTTCAGATGGATAGATGGATGGATTGTGTACAGCTGTAGGCTGTCTTCAAATAAAGACTTCTTTGTATTTGACTACACGAGTTTCTCCTAGTTGAGGGTTAGTGTTCAGTAAGAAGTACCAGAAAGAATTAGCTGTGGTTTTGATAGAAGGTGGGAAGAATATCGAATATTGGTCTGTTTTCTACATCTGCAGAAGCATTCATGAGGATGCTAAGTATCTTACACCTTAGTCAGTCATAAGAATACAGGGGAGGAGTATCAGGGCTTTGAAGGGGACAGCATGTTCCATGATGCAGTAGGACAGTGAGCAGGGATGAAGAAATGAGAGTGAGCTATGAGTACATCGATATGATTGACTGCAGCTGAATGAGTGGAAAAAAAGTTATTCACCACCTTCTAGGCCTCTCTTAAGCATGGAACATTAATGTTTAGAGATGTGTTTTTAATGGGAAAAGTTATCACAGTTCGTACTGACTTGACAACTGATGCAAATCAGAAATGAGGGCAAGAGTCCAGACCTGATACATTCTCCATCTGGTTCAATGGAATTTGGCCACTGCCTTATAAAGACTATCTAAGATTCTGGGAGTTTCAACATCCATGATTTTAAAAACAGCTGGATGAGTTAAGATTTGCGAGTAGCCTTTACCTTGAGCTCCATTTGTTTTCATTAGTCTGTATTAGGTGCTCTGCTGCAGATTTACAGATTCTGACGGCTTCCCTCCCATGGTGTGATAAATGAGCCTCACAGCTTATAACTTAGCTGTTGAGCCCAGATGGCAGAATATCCACTAGGAAAAAAAAAAAAAAAAAAGACAGGGAATCAGCAGAGTGGGGAATAAAATGAGTCAAGGCATCCCAAAAGCACGATCTTCTTGTCTCATTCAGGATCTGAAGCTGCTTCTGCTTTTCTATGGTGAAGGACGCCTGTTATCACCACCTGTAGGAAACACAGTCCCATGTGAATGTCTCCCTGCATGTCTCCCCGCCATTTTTGGAGGTTCAAAGTGCATCCTGATGACTACAGGGTGCACATAAAACTCATATAACTATTTTTGGAATGTAATTAGGAACATATGCTTACTTACAGACAAGAGGCATGAAGTTTATTCATCAAAAACTTTGCATGGTAGAAAAAATCTTGGATTGGCACAGAAAATTTCGTCTATAGGCAAGACAGCACTGACATCCATGGAATTAATAATTCATGTATTTTATCTCATTCAGGGCATTTTGGAAAGTCCATTATACTACATTTTCTGTATAGTCAGTAAATTTTGTAGCTCTTAAAACCCGTGAAATGAAAAATAGGCTTGAAAAGCCATAACACTATCAATACATTAATATTTATGTAGCTCTTTTCATGACAAACATGCCGAAGTGCTCTCCAGTAAAAGAAAATGAAGTAAAGCATGAACAGAATGCAGATGACTGTAAGTCAAAAGGTCACTAAAACAGACAAATCAAATGAATCTGTTTGACCAAGGGACTGACCAAGTTCACCCAGTTAACTCTTAGAAATCCTATGTTCTTTTCTAAAGCTCTGTTTAGCCAAGTTTTAAGAATATTATGTCAAGAATCAGACAATAATCAAAACAACCATAATAACTAAGGAGGACATGCTGAGGCCAGTTCGGTATAGGCAGAAAAGAAGATGTTATTCCAAACAAGTACTGAACATACAGCACACTTCCTTCCCTGGCCAGACATTTATATAACCGATACAGCTAATAAGTTTCTAGTTATTGGGAATTTAAAAAAAAAAAGAAAAAAAAAAAAAAGTGGGAAGTATTTTATTCACACACCACAGTGGCAAATCATTTATATATACTATGTTAATTTCTTTACCCTGTTGCAGTCATTCATGACAGAAAAATAAATGTAGGCAACAAGTGTTCACTACTGATTCCCAAACAGTAGTTTGTTTCCAAGTAATTTTCATCCTTCAGTTTTTAAAAAAGGCTTGTGTTCCATTGTAAAATATCTTCAGGTCTGATGAATTTCTTCACTGGCTGATAAAATTTATGCTTAAAGAGAAGAAACAAATGTGGTACTATAAGTAAATACAAGAAAATTGAGACTATTTCATTAGATAAGATTAGAAGAATGAGCTGTTTTTCCTAGTTTAGCAATACCATGTGAGAAAGGGTTAAATGTGATGCTGCATCTTCCTACTACATAAATATTTCCAGAGTAGGACCTGGGGGTTCCATGGCTGCTAGAGTGTTGTAGCTGACTTTTCAGAGCTAGTTGCAGCAAAGATAATTAGAAAAGAGGTGCACCTATGAAATTATTTGGTGTGTTATTCTTACTCATGGGGTCAAAAAAAGATCTGTTTTATAATGCAATTAATAGAGTAGCAGGGGTGAGAAAGTATGTTCATATTTATGGCTTTGTACGTACGCATTTTTGAAAGGGAAAAAGAAAACCTACAGAGTTGTCTACTTATATCCAGTTACTTCCAGTCATCACGTTTTCAGCTTTTAATTGGAGCAGTAACATTTAATTTTTCTGTAGGTATCTGTTTCTCATATTCAACCATCTCAGAAATATAACTCAGTTTTGTTTGAATGGTTAGTAGATTTATTCAGCAAGTTCACGAGATCCCACTGAAATTCACAGGGGAACAAGACTCGTTCACTTTAATTGAGAATATTTTAATGGTTCTTTAGCTACACATGAGCTCACATTAGTTTTTAAGTCTGGATGCTGTACCAATATTCACTTTATATCTATCACAAGATACTCAGAATGAGACATACTCTCTTCTGAACTCATGAAGACATATCTTTGACACCCACGGTGATCTTTTTCCTGTCACCTTTCCATCCTGTAGAGTTTGTTAAAGTGCCCAGACTATGCACTTTATCTATGAAACACTTTGATTTTGATTAAAGTAGTAAGCATTTTCACTGAATGCTATTAGGATGTCTTGTTTTTACCAATATGACCTATAGAACCTGTATAATCTAAAAGACCATTTGGTGTACTAGAATTTTAATATAGCTCCCAGCAGCACTATTAAAAATATGCTGAATATTTCCTATACCAGATACATCGTTTATTGAAGTAATCCATGCATCTGAGAGAATTCAAGAGACCAAATGCTTTGGTTAACCAAGCTGAGTCAGACAGGAAACAACCAGCTTGCTTCTTTACATAAACACAAAATGTAGTCTCTTTTAGAGAGAGCAGTACAGTAAATTTAAAAAAAAAAAAAAAAAAAAGCTTTATACGTGTAACAAAAAAACCAAGAAAAGTTTTCTCAATAAATTTTGAATTCTATGTGATCTTGGGGTTCCAAAGCTCTATATGAGGAGTTTTGTTTCATGCTTATATTTAGGAAACACTCTAAAAATTAGGAATAAGCTGTTAGTAGAAATACTAATGAAAGACAATGTACCATCTCAGATCTGGCTCCTTTGAGACACTAATTATCATGTTACATGTTGTGTATTAGCAACTAGATATGGCAACAGGTATCATCAATAATACAGACTTGGGGGTAAGAGTAGAGCATAGAGAAAAATGAGGAAACTGCCTCTTTTTAATACCTCAAAAAGACTTGTGTCCTTGTTCTATATCCATATTTTTTTTGTCTTACATTTTTAAGAAAGATATGTATTTTTTAGGAATGAAAAGTACAAAAATTGCGCCCAAAATTAAGAGGCAGACAAAATAAAAATCAGACTCCATTGGCACAAGACTTTTGTCAAACTTTACGCTTCTAAATGCTTCTTCTTGTATGGAAATCATTACACACATTAAAACAGCTGTACCTTTAGGAAAGAGATGTTTAGCAGTGTTAATTTCAAAAGTGCCCCAGTTTTTTAAAGGTAACACATCTGGGTACAGAAGGAAAAGTGTGTGTGGCTTTTCATACTCAGAGTGGACTGAGTCAGCGGCCCGACCTCAATTCCCTTCAAATCCACAGAAAGAGTCAGGAACCCCAGACTTGTATCCCTACATGCTGAATCTTAGTTAATATGAAAACTTACAATTCCACCAATTTTCCAAGTTCCAGGTTACTGCCAGAGGTTGGAAGTAACTCCTCCATCTGTTGAGGATCCAGAACTTCCATGATTTATCAAGTGTAAAGGAGAATGTATTTCTTTAGAATGACTGTTAGAGGAGGTGTGGTTCTCACCTTTCAGGTTGTAACCTTGGCCCAGAGCATGTATCCAGGTAGCACTTTTAATCTGAGGTTGCTGGAGTTCAAACCCACATCTTTTTGAAAAAATCCCTCACCCAACACTTCTCCATCAGGTTAGAAGGAAGGTAGAGAAAGTCTTCTCCAGTCTGGGGCAAGTTTTGTCACAAGGATCGTAATGTTAATTCAGCTGCAATGGAAGTACAAGGAGAAATGGCAGAGTTTAAAGAATTTCCTGGAGGAAAATAAAACATATTTAAAAAAAAAAAAAAAAAAAAAGAAAAGAAAAGGAAAAAAAAGAAAAAAAGGAAAAAAAGGAAAAAAAAGGAAAAAAAAGAGCATGACTTAACCAATGTCTGCTCCTGAGATGATTTATGGAGTGAGACTTGCAATATAATGAAAATTTTACCTCAAGTCCTGAAACAAGGACAAAAACATAGTGATATTTTATTTGCTCTTTTACCCAAGTAGGCTGAAGTTTCTTTTCTATAAAGGGATTCTTAGAAGTGCTACTTCTGAGTCATAGAATATCAGAACGGGTTGGGTTGAAAGGGACCTTAAGGACCATACAGTTCCAAACCCCCCACCATGGCAGGAACACCTCACTAGAGCAGGCGATTCAGATCACCATCCAATTGGCCTTAAACACCTCAGGGATAGGGCAGCTACAACTTCTCTGAGAAACCTGTTCCGGTGCCTCCCTGATTTCACAATAAATTTATTCCTTAGATCTAATCTAAACCTATTCTCTTTCAAGCTGAAGCCATTCTCCCTTGTCCTGCCACTACATGGACTTGTAAAAAAGCCCCTCTCCAAGAGAAGGAGTCTTGTCTTCTCCAGGCTGAACAATCCCAAAGCTCATAAAAGCCTTTTCTCATAAAGAAATTCTCCATTCCTCTAATCATCTTGGTGGCCTCATCTGGACTCTCTCCAACAGGTGCATGTCCTTCCTGCGCTGGGATCCCCAGAGCTGGACACAGTGCTCCAGGTGGGCTCTCACCAGAGCAGAGCAGAGCAGAGGGGCAGAATCCCCTCCCCGCCCTGCTGCCCACACTGCTTTGGGTACAGCCCAGGACACGTTTGGCTTTCTGGGCTGCCAGGGCACATGGCTGGGTCATGTCCAGCCTCTCGTCCACTAGTACCCCCAAGTCCTTCCAGCAGGGCTGTTCTGAGTCCCTCCATTCCCCAGCCTGGATTGACACAGGGGTTTGTCCCAACCCAGGCATGGAACCTTGCATTTGGTGCTGTTGAACCTCATGGGGTTCCCATGGGCCCGTTCCTTGAGGTTGTCCGGGTCCCGCTGGATGCCATCCTGTCCTTCAGGAGTGTCATTGCACCATTCATCTGATGTCACCTGCAAAACCAATATGGCAGACTTTAAGAAGATCTACTTAGCAAGAGTTTTAATGCAAAATCCAAACTCTGAAGCTGAACCAAGCTAAATGAAAATTGGAATTTATGAGTAGGATGTTCCCACTTGGAAAACACAAGCTCATTCCATTTACTCAGCAATCATTTCTTCAGAGTAACGGAGCCCCTCTCCTGTGCCATCTCTCCATATGATCTGCCCATTTCGGCACGCTATGTGTGCTATTGTATATTTCAGTGAGCATGCACTGGTTTTCAAGAGTGGATCCAAGCACATCCTTGAGGCCAAAATGGGCTACCTGCCACCTTCAGTCACATCCTCTAGCAGTGTGATCGTCCTGATTATGCACTGGTTAGTGGAAAGCAGTGAAGATGGCTCACTTCCTGGTGAGGAATAGAAGAAGGCATAATCATTCTTCTTATTCCTCAGTTTATCAAGACTGATCTATCTCACAGTGAAGAAGTGCAGGCTCCAGATTTTCATGGAGGTTTCTCCATATTAGCTGTAGGACCAGATTCGTCCAGGAGGAATCCAAAGGGCTGGCTCAGTGGAAATTGCAGAAAACAAAGCAAGATGTTATTTGTTTTGGTAAACAGTGCTTCAGGTAATTATTGAAAAAGTCTACTTAATTTTCCAAGAAGCAAACTGGGAAGTCCTTTCCATTTTTGGAAATACCTGCATAGTTTTACCGCATCATAAGGAATTTATCTCTTACTCATTATAGTTATGAATATATTGAGAGCATGAACAGCTATTATTGAAGTATACATCTAGTCCATGTAAGAAATAAGAGTAGAAGAGATACAATATTTATAATGCACATAAAAATATCCAGGCTCTCCACCTGCTACAACTGGAGGGACATGAATTGCAGAATTATTATTAAAAGTTTGCATGGAGAGACTGCGTAGAATAAAGCAAGCTTAGGGATCAGGAGACTCCCTGCTTACCAGTTAGTAAGTTACTCTTTAATAGTTGCTCCACCAACATCAGAGCATACTACGTGAGGTACTGACCTATTTAATTTGGCTCCTAGCATGAAGCCTGGGCACATCTGTGCAATAGATGAGAAGAGAGTCTGAGTTCTTTAGTCAGAGCCATTCACTCCCAATTTCATATCTGTATCTTACATTCCTCATTTGGAATCTGAATGCAGAAGGAAAGGGTACCTTCCACTCCTATAGCATGAATGTCTGAGGAAGTAGCCTGCTGCAAAAGGTGGATGTTAATGGACAGCTTTCTGTGGTGAGATTTCCAGGAGGTCAGACAATCTTATTTCAACATCTCCAGCTTTTAACCCTGTGAAAGAGACATAACCCCTTAATGTTGAAGGAATGGGTCTTTTAAGTTTCTCAGCTTTTCTCTCTCTGGTCTGAAGTCAATTTCCAAACTCCATTACATTCAGTAGATGCTGGACTGGGGCCTTAAAATTTAATTTTAATGGTTAAACCAGCTGCTTCAAAGGGAACACTTACTTTCTTATCTGTTAAAAGTTATAAAGTTCCCCATAAAGGGAGAGAAATGTGGTCCTTTTATGATTAGGCAGATTCATAAAGATTCTTATAAAAAGAGAACCTTTTTTAATAGAAAAAAGCAGAAAAGTCCACTCAGAAATGTATATATTTTAGATAAAGCCATTTAAACTCATTTTTAGACTAAACACTTTGTGCTGCCCTCCAGCTAACTGCTCCAGAGATGAAAGGCACCATTATAATCTAGTCCCATTTGTCTTTGAAAGTACAAGAGTCCATCCTCTTTGTTCATAGACTTAAACCAAAACAAAAAAATAGAAATCAAACCACAGGACTCTACAAATAACACATATTTTTCAACATGGGTGCACCCCTTATACTTGGATTCTTTTAATTTTTTTTTTTTCAAAAGAAAAGGCCCTCTTGTACTGCAGACAGCTATTGTGAAATGAGTCCAAAGCTCCAGAGAAACCTTTTTCAAAAGTCCTTGAAAAAGCCTTTGTGATTTCCCTTGATTATCGATTTACATCCCTCTACCGACTTCAGAATAATACATGTTAGCGGGACTTGAAAGAGATTTTTTTGAAATGCAGGTGCAAAATGTTTAACATAACCTTGAGTTTTATTGCACAAGACTTCTAGTTCTGGGGCAAAACATGTTTTCATGTATAAGTGATCCCAAAGCCCCCCTTTTTCCACTTGCCATATTTTCCTCAGACTCTTTAGTCATAAAAAATTCAGGGGTAAAGAACGCTTTCAAAACTCCCTGTGGCAGAATAAACTAAAGCTGAACCTTCACGTGATTATTCCAGAGTGAGTCATTTAAGCATGGGACTGCTTCATAAACTTCAGGGACTTCATTTGCATGTGAATATTGATTCCTCTCACACAAACAGTTCATCCTTTTATGTGGCTTTTGCATGAATTTGCCCTCCAGAGAATTGATTTTTTTTCCTTGCTTCAGCTGGGTGCTTCTGCTGCCCCAGTCAAAAACACTTCTCCTCAGTGAATCAAATGGAGCAATGAGAATGTGTAGATAACCCCCAGTTCTTCCTCTCAAGCATAAACAATTCACATTTCCTTCCAAGGAAAGACTGAACATTTGACCTCTCTTTTAAATCATCAGATAAGCAAAAGCAGTCATATGTGTGTGGGGGTAGACGTATCCGTCAAACAATCTAAATTACCAATAGTAGTTAGGTGTGGTATTTCCTAAGTAAATCAGATCTCAAACTACTCCTTCATCATTGAAACAAGGGTTATATTTTGCTTCTTGTAATTCAATCTGGAGCTGTACTTACCAGCTGCAAATAAAACTTACAGTGTATGGGTTTGACCCCATAGCCTCTACTTAGATGAGAAAGTACTGTGCATTTCCTACAGAAAACCCCAGACGATTGTAGCCCATTTGTACAGGAGCAGGGCGTGGGTCATAGAACAGTCTCAAATCCTGAAAAGTCAGTGAACAAGCAAACAACCTGGAATCATCTCACCAGACAACGGAACACCACCTTTTCACCAAAGCTGACACTGAAGTGTTTTGTGAACTGTAGACTGGTCATCACAGAAATACAGCATGTCCATGTATCTTCACAACTTTAATGATACACTATGTTTCTGTTTTAATATCATAGCAGAACATAGAAATACCTTCCCATTCTTTCTTTTTTTTTTTTTTTTTTTTTTTTTTTTTTAACTGCAGCAATATTCCCTGTTTAGATTACAGTGGTATCAGGTGCTGCGATGACACAACAGTAAGAGGCATCATATTACCAGGACCAAATCACATACAAAGAAAGAAATATGGAAATATTCAGCCAATTGCCAAATAGTTCTCTTAGAATATTGGGATATGGTTGTTTCATAACAAAACAGAGATGTATCAGTTAAGTTTTATGTAGGATGAATGGAAAAATAATGATCTCTGTCCTAAATTATGCATATATTGTTAATGGTTTACCTGCTCCTTTTTCATGAAACCCAAAATTCACAGTGTTTAGAGAAATGTACTAACATTGTTGATACTGGTATCTGTAGAATAAATAAGAACAGCCAGGAAAAAGCTTGTTCTCAGCTTCTAAATCAGCTGATAGTGATATTTTGGCACAATAACAAGCATTCTCAGATTCCGTTTTCTTGAGGAAAATATTGGTAATGCCTATGGAAAGTTTTCAGACTGCTCATAGTGTATTTATTTTGGAAACCAGAGAAGAGTTGTACAACAGTAAAAAGTATGATGAAGAACAACTATTAATAGTTACCATTTGACTGGAAAAGACTTTTTTTCCCAGCTTATGTCCTTTAACAATTACCTAAACAACTGGGGTTTGACTTTATTATTTGCTAAAGAAATTGTAGGTTAGATTGTGAACTAGGAAAAAATACCACTCTGCTCTGTATAGGATATGTTCATAATAAATTGTTAGTAAATCCCATCATATGATGAGGGTATAATAAATTACCCTGAATTCTCTATCATTGAGTTGCTTCCTATTATGATGTTACTTACCTTTCAATTTTATCTTATATGGACATTTCCCTTGATTGGAATATATGGTTATGTGTGTTGTACTTATTCTTCAGTGACGTACAGAACACATATATGTGAGATTGGACTGTACAAATACTGGGTTCTGTTCAAGTAGCAATGTTGTCTGAATAAATGCTAATATAATTGTGTTTACCATGAGTGTATTCAACAGTCCTTCCTACCTGTCAAACCTTAAGTAATCAGTGCATTCTTTTTTTGGCATATTTAATGTTTACCTTATCATAGATTGACATTTATCTGACAACTCCTGTATCTCTTCCAAATGGCTTTCTTTATTTGCTAGTGACATTTCAACTATTGATTTGAAATTCTATCACAATATTAGATGACTAATTGCTTTAAAATTTCCAGTAAACCGTAAGCTTAACTGAAAGGCATAGTCATGTCTTTTTTAAGTATAATGTTTTAAAAATATTATTGCTTGCTCTTCTAATTAAGCAGGTAAAAATGGGACCAGTGAAAACCTGTTTTTCTACTGCAACATCCTCCTAGTGACAACTCTTCATTAAAATAAAGAAAAAGGATAAATCTCTATATAGTCCAAATTATCTGGGTTGGAATTTTAATTGTGCTTCCTGTTGTCTGGGGATTAAGAAATTTCAGACGAAACCCTTGAGAGGTTGTGCAGAGTTTCACAGCTTGAAAACTGCTGTCCTGAGTGATGCATATATTCATTTGTATCAGCCAAACATTTCCCACTTTCTGTAAAGACTAATTTTGAGTCTATAAACCTGGGGCTATTATGGACATCAGTAAAGTTTAGGAGAAATGATTCCTCCAGATGTGTACAGGATGAAAGTGAAACCTGGAGGATATTTTGGGCTGAAGAAGGTGCAATAAGGGACATCAGGTAAAACTGTATTCCCACAACATTAATTCTAGATAACAGAGGGTCATCTGAGTAGCTCTTAAACTTAGCACTTTTGAAGTCTTGGGTCATGACTTTCAACATTTTAAATGCCAGAGCACAGGACACAGGGACTTAATTGAAACTAGGTAATTTTATATCAACATTGATAGGTGAAAGTCTGATATGAGAGACAATGATTTGTCTTTGTGCTTTTCTCATTGCTTTGGTACACATCTGAAAGGAAAGAGAAGGTCATCGTGAAAAAATTGGATAGTAACAAGGCAGATGTCATCTTTTCTAAATCAAATACCTTCAAGTAGTGAGACACAATTTTAGGAAATTGAGCTGCTTCTTTCAACATCAAACAGCTGGGAAGTCTTGAAGTTTTCATAGCGTTTGGCATTAAAAATGGATGTCCTAAAGGCTATTTTTATTACTGTATCTGTGTAAGCAGAAGAATTTCCTTGATAAATCAAATAAATGGTCCAACCAATATTATGTTACTGGTAGTGGTAAGAAGAAGCTCAACTTTCTTCGTTGTAGAGAAATTATTTATACAGCAAGGAGTACAGGAGCCTTTCATGACACACAGGCCAAAGAAATCCAACATTTCTATACTATTAATCATGACTTATAAATTATTTTATTTGCTCCACATTTTTTGTCTGGCTGATTGAGTACAGAGCAGGCACACTGGGTGGGAAGATGAGAAACCAGAGCTGACAGAGCAGTACCAACCCACTTTTGAACTTGGCTAACACTCACCTGCCATGCTGCTGTCGCTTCAGTGGTGAAGGTGAGCAAGTGCTCTGGCTCTGGGGCTGAAAGGACATTTGTTTCCACACTGTGGGTATGACTTACACAAACAAGAACCTCAGTAGTATACTAGCATGGCTACCCTTAACTCTAAATAGTCATACCACCACATGACCAATTCAATTGATTCGCCCGTTTGGAAAAGAGTGGTTGACAATGAATTGTCTTCTTTCTCTCTATTTCTCTATCAATCTGTGGATTTTAAAATGTGTTTCAGCTAGAAATAACATTGGCATGTTAGAAATGAAATGTCAGTTCCTAAAAAGCATTGTATTAATGCTCCAGGGAATGTCACTGCAATTTTCTTGCATTTTCAACCGTTTTATCAGATTAAATGTAAGAGGCTTGTAAGGTCCTGTACTAGTGTTTTCCCTCCCTTGGCCCATTCAGGGCTTGAAATTTTAAGTCTTCAATTCTGCTATTTATGATTTTAATGTTATTAGGAAATGACTTTTTTTCCAAACCTACATTTTAGGAGGGAATCCAGGCTATTGGCATGTTCACAATAAATGCAGTATATGATAGCAAATAGGAAAAGTCATATTAATTCTCTTCCATCTTGATATTCAGGAACTGTTCTTCCTACATTTACTGGAGAGAAAGATATTTACCTGAATTTAATACTCTATCAATTTTTCCCCCTAAGTGAAATGCAGCAAGAATTGCCCAAAAAGAAAAGTACAAGTAATTGAGAAAAATGCATACAGACACATATACCCATGTTTTAATTGAATCTAGAAAGTAATCCTGCTCTGCAGTCCTTTTTCTGATTGTTTTCACATCAGGGTAGCAAGCATAAATTTGTGTTGCATCTGCCCTGATACTTAAAAAATAACAGCTTTCACGCATCAGTTCTTTTAACCCATTAATGTTTAAATCATTACATTATAAATTTTCTGGGTTTATGTCTGCTTTCTAACACTCCTAATTTTCTATGTGTTCAAGCTTTGAGCTTTGAGCACTCAAGGCAGACAGATTACAGGGTCTCCCTGGCAGCATCCTTGTATTCTTCTCACACAAGACAGAATTAAGAGTGAGATGTGACACGGTGAAGATGAGGAATTCAGACACCATATGTCCCTGCAGCAGTTAGGCACAACAGGATGCCCTGAGAAAATGTCAGAGAGAGCATCCTGCTGTGCTTCAGCTCTGGAGGACACAGGTAATGCTTCACCCTTATCTGTGAACTACCTGCTGTTTACACTCTTCTGTCACTGTTTTGTTCTTCATTACTGCATTTTCTCAGTTGAATATTGGCGTTGTATTTGAGTGACTCTCCACAATTTTTTTAATGCAAGGACACACTTATAACTTTTGAAGAATGAAACCAAACAGTGACTTGAAACGGAGTCCAAATGACAATAATCAGTTTATCGAAAATTTTAATTTGCCAACTGAAAAATAAGTGGCTATTGCAAAAAAGACACACAAAGTGTGGGTTTTGCAGAAAAATCCCCTCAAAGACCTTTGTCAGTGATCAGTCACTGAAGAATGAATACCTTTACTCACTGACAACCAGCAAGATTTATTTTATTGTTGCTGTTAAGAAGATGGAGTTAGGGAGAAATGACTATGCTGCATTTCAATCAGTGCAATCAATTTAATCTCTTTCTCTAATGATGTCTCACTTGTGATCTTTCAAGAGAAGGAAATACCCTTTAACTGTGACATGTACTGTTCTAATAATGCTTCATGAATGGTCACTAGGAAAAATATAATTTCAAGATTCTGATTTTTTAAAATTTTTAAATCGTTAGTATTATTACATGGGAAAAAATATCTAAGTCCCTTCTATCTAAGTGACCTCATGGCCTTCTGAGACGGTCACTTTAATGCTTAAACATGCATACACATTTCTTTGTGATGAACATAAACATGAGAATAGCCTTATTAAACAAGAATAATTAAATCTAGTTCAATCTAGTTCGACCTAGCCAAGTCAATATGAATTAGTCATATTTGCCCTGTATCCGATATGTTAATTTCATGATAAAAACACTTTATTCTTGAAAAGCATAGTCACAGAAAATGGTTTTATTGCTGTGGTTTGGGTTTTCTTGTTTTAGAAAGCAATGCTTCTGATGAGCACCTGATCACTAAAACAATTAATTCACTATATCTGTTACAGTTTAGCTTTATAAGATTGTTTCACTTCAAATTCCATTCCCCTTTTCTAGACCAGGAAAAACCTTATTTGAAATAGCAAATCTCATTCTAAAGGAACAATTTTAGAACAAACATATAAAAACCTGGAGAGAAATATTCCACATAGAAATTCCGAGAGAACAAGGACATTGAGTCACAGAAGCAAACTCTGTAAATCCTGGAGTTTCATAAAAATGAATTATTGGGTCAAAATTGAGCTGAAGAGAACTAACTGGTGCCTACATTGTCATGCGACAGTGATAATACCTGACCCACAGCTGCTGACAAAACTTCCTCTGAAGTTATTAAACCCTGTGCGAGCAGTGGGAATTCTCCTGGATATAGACTGCAGACGTCACTGCTTGGTCTGTCATGCAGGAGATCATCAAGTCTCAAGAAGCAGAATTACACATATCTGTATACAAGCATAGGTCTGTCAGTCAAAAACAACCGCATGGTCGGCCTGGTACAAAATCTTCAGTCTGGTGAAGAACATGTCTATAGAGCTGTGCAGAAAACAGAAGTATGGTTTATGAATACTTACTTTCTGTCTTTATAATTATTCTTTATCATCGAACTATAAAATTCCCAGAACAAAAATTTCATCTTAAAAAACTAATATGTTTGCAAGCAGTAAGATGTAAATTAAGAACTTCTCTATGAAACCTTTATTATGATTCATTCTTCTAATCAGCTTGTGCAAAATGTATTCAAAACCTTTGAATTTTTTTTAATGGAAAATTGCTAGACATTAATTATCTCCATTTCTATTCTTCAAAGTCGGATTTTGAGCTACAGACCTCCACGCAATGCAGTGCAACAAATTTCAATGCCTCCAAATACGTTAATTCAGAACACGATCCAGAAATTTTTCCATATACAAATTTAGCACCATAATGCTACTCCCTAAGCTGGGGAAGATTTGAATGTAAAAATGTTAAATTTCTGCAGGCAATATGAAGTTCTTACTAATGAAGGTATGCAAAGTCAGTCAGCCTATCTTTGTGTTCCCTAAGCTCTTTCAGCTTTCTGGATGAACCTCTTCAAAGTTATATCTCATGAAAGAATGATTTCGTAATCAATGACAAATCCATAATTTCTAACCAAATATTAACTTAATGATCTATTCTAAAATGCATATCCTTAAATATTTCCAGCAAATCTAACACAAATTACAAGGAACACTTAAAAGGTAAAAAGACATAAATATTTGCAAATTGTTGTATAATTTTAGTAACCATTTGATTTTTGGTTAAGATGCAGCTGCAATAAAAAACATAGTTTCTTGCAATGCCACTGTTGAAATATATCAGTGTGGTTCCCAGATGTAATCCTGAATATTGTGTCAGTGACATTAGATATTCAGGTGTTTTAGAAACTTGATCCAACAACTTCCATGCAAAAAAGTGGTTTGAAAACAAATACTAAGGGCTATGAGAAATACCAAGACACTCTACCTTCTTCCGAAATGCTTTGTTTACTGAGGGCTTTAGGCAGATATCACTCCCTTCACTATGTAAGAGTCACAGCAAGCTTTTATAAAAACAGCAAGAGACTACAATGCCGGGTCTCTTTATTTGAATATGTTTGTTGGTGAGAGATTATTTGTTTTGGCCTTAGTCTCAAGTTTCATGTTAATTAGACTAAATAGGGCATGAGTCACAGCATCCAAAATCAGAACCAGATCCAATAATTTAAAAATTGTAGCACCTAGGTCTCCAGATCTGGGATTTATTTTTCTGGATGCTGCAGCAAGAATGATCGAATGAAAATCAAACCTATTTTCTTCTCAGTTAAGGCTTGAAGTTCAGGACTGTAGATCTAAATTTTATCAGAACTCTTTTGATATTTTTGCTTTTCCCTTTTAATGTAGCCCATATCCTAGTGTCTGAACCCAAGCTTTTCTTTTTAAGAAAAAGAATTTGATGCTATGCTGGACATTATTAATTCAGTTAGTCACAGTCAGCAAGGAAGAGCACAATACATACTTTTTACATACGTGGTTGAACTCTGCTGTGTGCTAGAGTGAAAATAACTGTAAGTATGCCAAACTCCTCCCAGCATGACATGTTCTTGATGATGTCACATGGCTCTCAAGTTTGCTATCAGACTTCTGCCTGTGAAGTTTTAATTTACTGCCATACAATTTACACATAAAGGTCCATCTACATGGTAGGTCATTTTCCAGGATCAAGTAATTTGTTTCACCCAGAAAACATGAGCTACATGTTTAAGTCCAGCCAAGTACTGTCACTACTAAAAAGCAGAAGAGAAATCTCCATGGCAATCACAATCCTTCAGTTTACCCAAGGATTTTACATAATTACGTCTGACAGATTGTTTTGTAGTTTTTGTAGGACATGTATAGTTTTTTTACTGCTATACAAACTAAATTTTTTTTTTTTTGCATTGCATTCTAAGAAATTACTGCAAAGTATGAAATATGTCAAGCCTTCAGCTGGTCCTTCCAGAAATTAAAATGGGCAGCAAAGTCCCATTTTTCTTGGTCACTCTCACCGGACTTTATTACCATTCAAAAGATTTTTTTTAATCACCTCATTAAGTAAATACTTTGGAGAAGGGTAGTTTTACATTTTTAATTTCTGAGTATGCAGATGAGAGCAAAATATTTGCCAGTGAATATGAAGCTCAAGATACACAGAATAAAGTACATTCATGTCTGGAAGATCTCCAAGACAGAGTCGGCCACCTGACTCATGAGAGCAAACACATGGGAAAGAGACAAATTCCTTTACATACTTTATGAAGTTAATTTTAGCCTTTGTGATTAACTGAGTTGTTTTGGGAATAAAAGACACTCCCACTCAGGACTTCATCCTGATAGTTTTTGTATTCCCATGATGTAATAAGGAATGCCAAGACACTAGAGTCCTGCACAGGTGAGAGCTCAAACTTCACCAGTGAAGTTTTAGCCTGCTAAAGCAGCAATAACATACACAATAGCACTTTCTGGAGCTCAAGATTCTATTAAGCTACTTGTACAAAAATAACACAATTGTTCAATATAATCTTAATAGTGTGCTCAGTCTGTGAAGGGCAGTGATGATCAAATACTATCCACAGAAGTCAAGGACTAGTGAATAATTGAAAGACTCATCCTCCATCTCTTACTCATCCATCTTGCACCCTTTCAAAGCTGGTGTGGTAGAAGAGCTGACAAGCTCCTTTCTGTTTAGCTGGCATGCTGACTTACCAGGATGAAACTCCATCTTGAAAGCCAGCAGTATTTCGTTCTAGGAGATGGTTGTTTCATTTTAGTGTGAAACCTAAGAGGGAAACATATTTCTGTGTCTTCAATGCAGAAAAAGTATGATGGGAATGGAACTCAGCTATTTTAACTGTTTGCATGTACTAGGATGAGGAGCTTGGTGAGAATTTCATTAAGCTGTCCTTGGACTTGAAAACTTGCCAGGCTTAAAAATTCTCTTTTCAGTTGAGGCTTTCAAGGTTTTCACAGCTTCATTAATTTTAATCACATTTTATTTATCTGGTCACACTCCTGGCAAAATCAAACCTGTTAGTCAAACAGAAGTAAATTTTATTCCTGGCTATGGTCCATTCAAGTGTTAAATGACACCATTAAATATCACAGATACGGTTTTTAAGCATGCAATATTGTATTCATGAAACTTAAAGACTTAAAATGCAATCTTCCTCACAAAGTGCCTACCAACAGATAAATACTCTGGACAAGGAATAGCTTTGAGCTTTTTCATAATGGTGAAGGAAGAAAAAAGTTTGATAAAAATGTTGATATTAAGCAAATAACCTGTGATCTGCTTTTGGTGGTGTATAGCCACCACATAAAATTTTAAAAAGACCCAGATTTATCCTGGTTTTGTGTTGTGAAAGGATTGAAAAAAAATCTGAGCAGGGAAAGACTCTGAGATGACATATGATTACTTGAGTGTAAGAGAGGTGGATGCGGACCAGGTTACCCTGCAAAGGAACAAAGTCTGCTGGTGTTAGAGTTACACTCATTTATATCTATCCGTAGATGGCATGATTTGATCCTGTCACAGAAGAAAAAAAAATTTTTTCCTGTGAAGACACCTGTATGAGATAACCACATTTTGTATTGAATTTATAAACACTCACTGTTCAGAATAGATTGAAATCATCTTCAGCAAAATCATGTGAAAAATAAACATATATGTATATTCAAAAAAAACATAGAAAGTGTTTGTGAATGAATCAGTAACCAAAAAAGTGATGGCAGTTTTAAAAAATAACCTCCAATCAGGTCTTGTTAGAAAGGTAGGAATATTGGTTTATGAATCAAATCAAAGTGTACAACATATTTCTCATAATTCTTCATGTGTTTGCCAATGTATTCTTATACAAATTTAGATATAAGTATCCATCATGCTCGCAATAAGCAAGTATTGACTCTTTCAGAGAAAGACATTATGATTTATTGACCTCAAAGGTGAATACTAGATGAGGTGAAGCTAAGGTCAGATAATTGAGAGGAGAAATTATCATCTGTATTAACATATGCATTCTAACAACTTGGTCCATTACACTCATTGAAAACCAATTATGGACTTCATCTCTTAATTAGTTACAACCAGAAACTTTTCTTGTGCAGCATGTTTTAACAAGGTATTTACAAAAACAGGCTCATGCTAGTAAAAGAAGCCTGCTTAGTGAGGGGTGATCCATAGTCAGGCAGAATACAAGTCTGTATATCAACAGGTTTTAGAGTGGAATGTACTTCAATTAAAGAGCTGAGGACATGTAAGTCATCTTGGAATGAAATTAATAAGAAAAATAAGAATTCCAGTTTATTTCAGTATCCCAGATTTAGGAATAGTGCATTTCAGTTATCCCCAAGTCAGGGATATTCTTCCCTCCTCTACATTTTAATATCTCATACTTTATTTTATCATTAACTTTTAATTTCATTGTATATTTAAAAAAAATCAAACAGCTATAGATATTAAAAGGATTAGCTCAAATATTTCTAGGAATATCAATATGAATTGAATGATAAAATTTGGTAATGTTTCAAGAGAGATCTAATATTTTATTCAGATTAAGAATCTAACTGCTTTTATTTAAGATCAAGGAAGTAAAAGGGGCAGATGAAAAAAGGAAATAGAGAAAGACAGCTCAGGAAGACTAAAATGGTGTTGTGAGGTTATGAAGAGAAAATTAGAACGTCCAAAGTCTATCTAGAACTTAATTTGAGCATGTATGCAAAAGACAATAAAAGTATTCCTGCAAATACTTCAACAACAAATGGAGGGAAGGCCAAGTAGAATCTTTGCCTTTTATTGGATATGGCAGAAACATAGAGACAAATTACAAGAAAAAGGCTGAGATACAAAACTCCTTCTTTGCCTCAGTCTTTAATAGCAAGACTAATGGTCACAAAGGTATCCAGAGCCCTTATTTGAAATAAAGAGACAGGGAGGAGAATAAACCCTCATAATCCATGAGGAAACCATCAGCACCTGGCTGTGACACCTAAACCCACACAAATCCACGTGGTTGGGTGGAATCTACCCATGAGTACTGGGGAAGTGGTGGAAGAACTTGTCAAGCCACTTTCGATCATTTACCACCAGTCTTGCATAACCAGGGAGGTCCCAAGTGACTAGAAGTTGGCAAAGGTGATAAGGGTCAGAAGGAGGATGCCAGCATGACCTAAGTGCTGGGGAAGGTCATGGAGCAGATCACCTAAGTGCAATCACGTGGCACACACAGTACAACCAGTGGATCAGACCCAGGCAGGTCCTGCTTGACCAGTCTGGTGTCCTTCCACAACAAGATGACCCCATTAGGGGGTGCAGGAAGGGCTGTGGATGTGTCTACCTGGACACCAGCAAAGCTTTTGATAGTGTCCCACCAAATTCTGAAGAATATCAGCAGCCAATGGCTTGGATAGGTGAACTGTTTCCTGAGTTAAAAACTCTCCCCACAGGAGAGTGGTGGGGAATGGAGCTGCATCGCACTGGCAGCCGCTCCAGTGGTGCTCCCCAGGAACCAGGCCAGGAGCCAGTCCTGTTTAATATCTCGATAATATGGATGACTGTGGTGGGTCCACCCCTAGCTGCCTCAGCCTCCCAAGCTGGCTCCACCTCTTTAGAGGGAGGAGCCCCACTGTGGGAGGACCTCGGGGTCTGAGTGCCTGGGCCCGCCCTGGTTCTGGAAGGAAAGGCGTGCCCAGGCCTTGGGACCCACCCACTTTTCCAGTACCTTCTGTTAACTTCAGTGTATTATTGGCTCTTGTCTATTGCACCCTCCCCTCTTCTGTTATGATTGGTTCCCGAACCCTTGTTCCCTCTCCTTGTCTCCTCTTTGATTGGTTAACCCTTCCCCCTTATAAGTGGCAGCACGGAGACAGATCCTGGGATTCTCCTTCCACTCTCCCTCCCAAACACCCTCCTCCCGGACCCCGTAATAAAGGAGAGCTTGGGGGAGACCCCTCCCGCAGCCCTTTGCCTCGTCTTCGCCTCTTTTACCATCGGCGCTGCAGCTGACCGCTCGCTGGGAGCAGCCCCACCTCGCTGGGGGTCTGCGGCGGGCCAATGGCTCTCATCCCAGGCGAGGGGCAGCCAGGAAGGCCAGGCGGCTTCGGCCTCAAGGGAGCAGCTACTGCAACAGATGACAAGACTGAGTGCCCCCTCAGACAGTTTGCAGATGACACTGAGTTATGCAGGAATATCTGCTGGAGGACAGGAAGGCTCTGCAGAGGGATCTGGACAGGCTGGGTGCATTAGGGGAAATTTAGATTGGGTGTCAGGAAATGTTTCTTCACTGAAAGCATTGTAAAATATTAGAAAAGGCTTCCTAGGAAAGCGGTGGAATTCCTGTTCCTGGAAGTGTTCAAAAAACTTGTAGATGTGACACTTGACATGGTTTAAACATGAATATGATGCTAGGGTGACAGATTTGGTGGCCTGGAGGTCTGTTCCAGCCTTGGTGACTCTATGGTTATAAATATTGGGA
This sequence comes from Acanthornis magna, assembly GCA_036785705.1. Taxonomy (NCBI): domain Eukaryota; kingdom Metazoa; phylum Chordata; class Aves; order Passeriformes; family Acanthizidae; genus Acanthornis; species Acanthornis magna. The sequence goes on along the minus strand of JAWUZG010000236.1, from coordinate 3,106,622 downwards.
TAGTGCAGTTGGGAGCTCAAGAACCGAGTTCTGTAGCAATTTGACTTGTCAGACTTATTTGGATCACTTGATCAAATATTCCCGCATCTAATGTTTGACTGAAAATGTATGTATTAAATTTTTACATTACATTGGTAAAATCTATAAAGAATGGCTTAGTATTGTTGGTATCTCAGTAGGTGATTTTCATAAATAACAGATTTTTAATAATATATATTATAATGTATTACATATAACATTTGAGAATTACTTTTGTTGGTATATTAATTAGGGTATAGTTGCCTGCCTTGTGTAAAAATTCTATTTCAAATTCTATACTCTTATATTTGCAATTTCAGTGTTCTACAGACCAAAGTTATTTTACTGAGTAAATTAATGGATAATTCTGAATAATTAATATATTAGAGAATTTGTGATCTCTTTCTAAACAATGAACAATAGCACAGAAGACTGCATTCTTTGAAAGAAACTGAGCAAGTAAAAAGTAAATATAATCAGTTCTTCATGTTAGGAAAACATCTGAAACAAGCTAGAATTATAAGGATGAAGCTTTTAATTTATATTTCATATTAACATAGTCTGAAATAATGCAAAGTTGTGAACTATCTAAAGCATATGATATAAAAGTAAGAGGCATTTGAGGAAGATGAAATAGGTTTGACTCTAAAGTGATAGTTAGCTTCCATTATGAGGTAATGAGGAATATTTTTGGCTTATACAGACAAAATGATATAGGCTCATTCTCTTTTCATTTAAAATGCTTGAATGATTTCTCAAGAGTTCTTGTTGTGTCACGTTCCCTCTCCTTACCCTTTTTTTTTATAAATAACAGCACATATTCATCAGAAGCAAATGATATTTCTTATCAAAGATCTTGTGACTGGAATAGTCATCCCTCCAGGCCTGAATGGAGCTGTGTATAATTTGGTGATCAAAACCCGGATACTACTTTTGTTAGTTTTATTAAAATTCCTGCATTAAAATTGCCAAATTATATTCCATTTTAAGCTGAAAAAAGTTCTAAATGCAATCATTAGCTCATAAGAAAATAATTTCAACTATGGTCATTTAATCCTTTTTGTGGAAACCTTGTTTGCAGTAAGTGGATAATTTTTGTTCACAGATAATACACCAGAAGATCTATGTCACCAGTTGAAATTATTAACTGACAAGATTCCATTATTACATTATATGCAATGCATTCATTTCCATAAACTCATTAAATGTGGCCTAAAGAACAAAGAAATTATATGCTTCTGTAATTTTTTTTCACAGACATTGAAAAGAAAAATATACTTGCAAGCTCTGTCACATTATTTAATTATTTTATTCATCACTAGTATACTGAAATGTGAGCTCTGACTGATGTTTCTTTATACATGTTAAACAGCTGTATGCACACAGAGACATCAAAAAATCATTAATTTATTGGAACTATATATGTTTAAATATTTTCTCTTGAAGAATTGGTTAATCAGAAATGTTCAAACAATTAGCAGAATAGTTATGAATGTCTTTGAAAGTATAAAGTGTACTAGGGAACTAAATTTTTTTTTTTTTGGTGACAGAATTTATCAGGTTTTATTTGAAGTGTCTTTTCAGACTTTTGTCACTCGTTGTGTGTGGGGTTTGCATGGCAAGGTTTTGGTGGTGTGAGGGCTGCAGGGTTGGCCTCCCTGAGAAGCTGTCAGGAGTGTCCCACATGGAGCTGGTGGAGCCAGTGCCAGCCGGCTCGGAGGGTCCCACCGCTGGCCAAGGCTGCCCGAGATGGCAGTAGGGCTTCTGGAATAACAGAGTGAAACCAGGGGACAAAACCTGAACCGTGACAGCTGCAGCCAGAGGAGAGAGACATGAGAACGTGTGAGTGAAACAGCCCTGCAGACACCAAGGTCAGTGAAGAAGCTAGAGGAGGTGCTCCAGGCAGGTCCCTTGCAGCCCATGGTGAAGACTATGTTGAACCAGGCTCTCATCCTGCAGCCCATGGAGGGCCTCAGTGGAGAACATATCCATCTGAGGACACTGGAGAAGGCGGATGTTGGAAGAAGGCTGTGACCTGTGGAAAACCTGTGCTGGAGCATGTTCCGGGAGGACCTGTGACACCTGCAAGGGACCCATGCTGGAAAAATCTGTTTCTGAAGGACTGCACCCTGTGGAAGTGGCTCACACTGGGCAGTTGATGAAGATTTGCAGCATACGGGAAGGACTCATCTTGTAGAATTTCATGGAGGATTGTCTCCCATGGGAAAGACCCCCCACTGGATGAGGGGAAGAGTGTGACATTCTTCCCCTGAGGGAGGAGCAACACAGACAACATGTGATGAACTGTCCACAGCTACCATTCCCCATTCCCCTGTGCCACTGACGGGGAGAAGAGGGGAAATTGTAACTAAAGTTAAACCAAACAAGAAGGGAGGGATGGCTGGAAAGTGTCTTAATATTTGCGGGTTTTTTCTCATTACCCTACTGTAATTTGATAATTAATACATTAAATTAAGTTCCCCAAGATGAATGTGTTTGCCTGTGATGGTAACCAGTGAGTGATCTCTACCTGCCCAATCTCAACCCACAAGCATTTTTTCGTATTTTCTCTCCTGACTCAGGAGGGCAATGATAGTCCAGCTTGGGGCACCTGGCATCCAGCCTTGAATTCCCAGAGGTCATTAAAGTAAAAGAAATCTCAGTCCTCCTGATCTTGCAATTCAAGATTTTTTAAATGTATGATTTAAGGTCTGCCTTTGAATCAGAGCTGGGAATAAAAGCTTGAGCACTTTAAAATCTACCAAACCATAAATTTTATTTACTAAAATTTATAACTAGTCCATCACAAAAATTTTAATTCATGTGAAAGATATATCAGTGTTATTCAACATCATCTCTGAGTTCTCTTTTATTCTTTTTTTCTCTAGAAACACTGTATTGTAAGATCACTATATTCTCTAAATTACAAAATTCAACAAATAGAAAAATAACATAATACATTCTGAATCTCCAATATAAAATTATGACATATCTTCCTAGCATCTTTGTGGTTGTGTAGCAGTCACCTCAAATACATCTCCCCTTTATGCTCTCCACAGGTTTGGTGAGAACTAGAATTTTTCCCAGAATTAAAAGCAGCCACCCTTTTCTTTAAACCATCCTCATTTTTTTTTTTTTTTTTCTGTGATAGAAGTAAAAGTTTGCTGGGAGCTGAGAGTTGAATCATAGCCTATATCCTCGGCCAATTAGTCCAGAATCATGCTGAAAACCAGTCTTGAAGTTAGACCAGGCTGCTCCGTGTTCATCACTTGGATGGGTAAGTTTCCACTCACGACCAGTCAACATTGTTCTTGTTTCACCTTTGGTCTGTTGACCCTTGCTCTGCAGCACACAGCATCTCTGACAAAAGCAGCAAAGAAACCTAATGAAGAATAGTGGTGCATTTCTCCAACTCATTGAGATTGCTCTGAATGACATTTGTGTGCCAGCACTGTCTGTGCAAAGTACGCATTTCCTTATTCTTTGCATTGTTCTAAGTTTTGGTCTAATGATATGGTGCCATTAAAAAAATAATTTTTGTTTGTTTATTTGTTTGTTTTATGCTTGCATTTTACTGTGTCAGTCTATTCCTTCCGTGAGACTTTTAGCTACTATGACACTTAAGTAGTTACAGTACAATGACAGTGTATGAAAACTGACTTTAAATGCAATACAAAGAGCCAATAACTCAAGCATGTGAAAAATAGTCCTAAAAGTCTGTCAGAAATCACCAGTTCTTAACAATAGGGGTGAAGATGCATCATGCCCATAGTGATTTCAGTGTACCTATTGATTTTTCATGCATTAAGGTGAGATAAAATTAGGTGAACTTCCCAGAGAAAAGTTGCTCATTCAGTGACACTATGAGAATATGTGTTGTTTTTATTAAACATCTTTGTTAGGAAAAAATAAAAGAATTCATGGAAAATTTAGAACCATTTTATTTCTCAAATTACTTTTAGTTATAATTTGGCTAAAATTTACATTTTTATTGTAAATGTAAAATAAGTCCCAATGACCTGTATACACTGAAAGTTTAATTTAGTTTTAAACTATTTGAAATTATTCATTTTCCCTGACAAAAAGAAAATTCCCTTCCACCTGAAATTCGTTTCCTGTGCCCTGGCTTGACACAGCTATCTCAGTAGAGCGCCACTTCTGTCTTCTCTCCATCGCCTTCCCTATTCACACTGTTATTTCAAATCAACACAGCTCGCCACCAAACTGAAATATGGGAATGAAGAGTTTGTTATAACAGTCTGTGATACCAAATTGCAGATTCATTCAGGAACTTCTTAAAACAGTTAGTACTACTAGAGTAAGGAAGGCCTGTGGAGCAGAATTTTTTAAGCTCTCCTTTAAAATGATAATTTTTGCTATCATAGCAAGTACTGAAATGTTTATGGAAACAGTTGTGAGACAGTGGTCTGCCAAACCATGAAGGATAGATTCTATCTGAAAGTGTTCAAGAAGAAGAAAAATATAATATGAATTTATGCATAGATTCTCTGGGTGACAGAAATCAAAGGAAATGTTTCCTTATACAGTGACAATTTACTGTGAGAAATAAGCATGAACAGAAAGCTGAGGGTAGATTCTGAAACAACTAGAATGGAAAATATGACTCTCACCTGAATTTATTTTCTTAAATGCTTCTAAGTAGACAATATCTCTCTTATGTTTGTTTTATCAGTGGAGAGCAGTGGTAAGCAATTGTTCTCTTTTTTATATCCTTTTGAGTTTTATTACTACTATGGGAATGAAAGACCCTACAGGCCCAGATTACTCACTATTTCTATTTAACAGAAATGTATTGCCAGTATCCCCATACTAAGTACTATATGAAATGGAGTATTTCTGCTTAATGATAGATGATGGAGCTTCTTCAAGCTCTGCAACCGTCCATTTTAGACAGTGCTGTGAAGAGGATACCACCTCTTGCTGAATTGGTTCTTTTATTCCTTCCTATGCTCTCTTTGAACCATTCTAAATATGTAAGGCATTAGAATATGTTACCTCAGAGAGATTTCTATAAATACTTCCAACAAGTCAATGTTAGTTTAATCTCAATAATGTTTTTTACAGGTTTCAACCCTTTGTTATGATTAATCATGACTAGCAGTTGGCATTTTTCCTCTCTAACTCTGCCACAAGCAGTGAGTATCTGGTCTAGGTTTCTGGGACAAAAATACAAGGCTTAGACAAATACCCAAATTTATTCTGTGATTTTAAAAGCATAGAAATAAAAGAAATAATAATAATAAAAAAGAAACAGCATTCCTATGCCTCTATTATTGGATTGTCAACACTTGACAGAATTTTAAAAAAATTATATTCTGACTCTCATTAAAACTCCAAGTCTGTTTGTTCATCCTATGTGATTTATCTTTTCCTTTAGTGAAAAAGCATAAGCTTTGTAACTACCTTATACATGAAGCACATAGATCAACTAAAAACCAGTGTCAAAAGCAGTAAGGAAAGTATGAAGCCAGCACTTTAAAGCTGCCCGGAAGCTGGGTATTTGTGCTCCTATGATGCTTTGTTTTAATCTTGTGCTAACAGGGCAAATCTGGGAAGAAACATGCTTTCCACAGGAAAAAATATAAATATAAATATAAATATAAATATAAATATAAATATAAATATATAATATAAATAAATAAATAAATAAATAAATATATGAAGCTTTAATATTTTTTTGGTATGAAGGCTCAAAACAGGTAAATAGATCAGGCTAGCAATATTACAGCAAAGTTTTCAGAAGAATATTGGGAAATATATATTGCAATATACTGAATGCAATTTTTTAGTTGTCAGCCCTCATTTTCTCTGCCTAAATAAATTTTCTGGTTTTATTGTTGTGTCAGGTGTGCCTTTAAAATCTATCGTTTACCCTCTGCATTTTAATGCCCTTTAACCTGATGACTTCTTGCTATTTCCTTGTGCTGTTTTGTCTATCACTTCTTCCATTTACCTGAGCTGACCTTTCTCATAAGTAATGCTCCTGAGCAAACTTCAACATTCCTGCACAGTGGATGGTAGAATTGTTACTAAAGCATAATTAATCCCTGTTCACCACAGAGATACAAAATTTGCATAAAATGAGACTTACAAATGTGAAAAGGTTTAATTATATAATTCCTCCAGGATCATAAGATATTCTTGTAAAAACAAGAGCATGGTATGTGGAGGAACTAAAAAATAATATGTAGAAGTAGTTGCTTCTTGTGAGATCTTATTAATTTTTCCAGCATGTACTAAATTTCATCAAGGAACAACTGCCTCAAAACATTAGGGATATAAAGGTTAAGAAGTTTCTATGTCATGGCAATTTCCAAATATTATTGACATGATACAGTTTTCAGTGGATTGTTTTCTATCAGAAAAGTCAAAAGTGATAAATGCAAAAATCTGTTACATAAATATAGAATTTAATTTGTGAAGCTTTTGAAACCTTCTGTTCAGATCTTCTAACATTGACACTTGTATCTCATTATACTTGAAATTATATGAATTAAATAAAATATTTTTTCATGTGCACCAGTGCAGGGCCAAGCCTGGGAAAAAAGGCGGAAAAACTACTTTATTGCACCATGAGAGGAAATGTGTAGTTTACCTGGTGGTTCCCTAAAACCATCTTGAATTATTGTAAAATTCAAAACTGCTAAATGAAATCTTCTGTTCATCCTTACAGCTATTGAAGAATGGAGGTATCACACCACAGGCTCACAGAACTCATGCTCTGCCTCTGACAATAATTTTCACTCCCTTTCTTCATTGTTCTTCATTGGCCTTTTTTCCATTATGCTAAAGCACCTACTGCTGTATTCAGGACTCTACAGGGAGGAAGTGTTCAGCCCAGCCTAGCGCTGCACACCTTCCTCCCCTGTAATGAGGCATGTCAGCTGCCTCCAATCTTTCTGGCATGGAGGATGCACAGAATTGGTCCTTGTTCCTTCCGTGTCTCGTCTCACAGGCACGGGTGGAGACAAGCCTGCAGCTCTGCCCAGTACACCCTTGCCCTGTGCTGTGGTCCTGGCCGTGCATTTGGGCAGAAAGGATGGTCCTTTTTCCTCCAGGCACAGTGGATCCCAGGTCTGCAGTTTGGACCAAAATCTGTAGTCCATAAAGTGTATATATAGAGGGCTTCCCATCTGCATTTTTGTCTGTAATACACGTATTTTTAAAGCTCCTTGCCATTGCTCACCCCTGAATCAAGTCATTACGGACAAAGCACGCCTGCAAGTGGTAAAGTCCATAATTCCCAGGGGTTACAGAAATTCACAGAATATCTTAGGAGTCTATGAACTTTAGAAAAACTTTCTACCCTTAAATTGCTTCTTTTCATCATGGAGGGTATTTTTTCTCTTATCTTGGAAAAAGAAGAAAGAAGCAGAAACAAGCAAAATGTGCTATTGAAATGCTATCCCTGAGATATCCTGAATAATCTACTGGGGAAAATAGCTCATCCTAATAGCAGAAGACACAATAAACAGGCTTCATTATCTGGTAATAACCTTCCTTCTCCAGCTATATTAGTCATCATTAGACTGGGGGAATGTATTAAGTCCCCAAGGGAATAAAAATATTATATCATTCAAACATCCTTTCTATTTTACTTGTTTCATGTGAGTTTTACTATCTAAACCTTTTCTTTCCTTTAGGACAAATAAGAAATAGTGATAGTGAATCATAGAATATCCTGAGTTGGAAGAGACCCACAAGGATCGTTAAAGAGCCAGCTCCTGGCCCTGAGCAGCACAGCCCCAAGACCATGTGCCTGATTGTGTTGTCCAAATGCTTCTCGAAATTTGTCAGGCTTGAGGCTGTGACTACATCCTTGGGGACCCTTGGGGTGCCCAACCACCCTCTGGGTGAAGAACCTTTTCTAATGTCCAGCCTAAACCTCCCCTGACACAACTTCATGCCATTTCCTTGTGTCTTGTCACTGGTCACCAAAGAGAAGACGTCACTTGCTCCTCTGAAAGCTGGGGGTTGCGATGAGGCCTCCCCTCAGTCTCCTCCAGGCTGAACAGACCAAGTGACCTCAGCTACTCCTCACAAGGCTTCTCCTCAAGGCCCTGCACCATCCTCATGGCCTCCTTTGGACACTACCCAAGAGCTTAATGACTTTCTTACGTTGTGACACACAAAACTGCCTTGAGGTGAGGCCACCCCAGCCCAGAGCAGAGTGGGACAATCCCCTCCCTTGCCTGGCTGGCGATGCTGTGCCTGATGTCCCCCTGGACACACTTGGCCCTCCTGGCTGCCAGGGCACTGCCGGCTCATGTTCAACTTGGCATTGACCACAATCCCCAGGTCCCTTTCTGCACCACTGCCTTCCAGTGTCTCATTCTCCAGTGTGTCCATACATCTGGAATTGCCCTATTCCAGAGGCAGAATATGTCATTTGTCCTTAAACTTCATAGAGTTGGTGACTAACGATTTGAAAATCATTAGTCAAGATGTCTCTGCAGGGCCTCTGCCTTCAAGGGAGTCAACAACTCCTCCAATTCAGTTATCAGCAAACTCAGCATCCCCATCAGGTCCTGGGTCCAAGTCATTAATGAAGATGTTGAAGAACACTGGGCCTGAAATGGAGCCCTGCAAGTCCCAACTAGTGGGTGCTCACCAGATGCCATCCTGTTAACTATAACCATTTGTGCCCAACCTATGGGGCAGCTGTTCACCCATAACATGATGTGTTTATCCAGCTCAGGGCTGGACATTGTGTCCAGAAGGATCCTGGAGGAGACAGTATCAAATCTTCATTGAAATCCAGAGGAATCATATCTATTGACTTTCCTTGGATATCCACCGACAAAGTGAGTTACCTTGTAATAAGAAGTCAAGTTTGACAAGCAGGACTTTCCCTTCATGAAGCCATTCTGGCTGTTACCAGTGACTGTTATTGTTCAGGTGATTCTCAGTAACTCCCAGAATAACTTTCTCCGTAATTTTAATGGGTACTGAAATAAGACTGACAGGCCTGTAGTTACCATGGTAATCCCTCTTGCCCTTCTTGAAAATTGAGAAAATATTGGCCATCTTTCAGTTGACTAGGAGCTCTCCAGATTTCCAAGAGCCTTCAAAAATCAATGAGAGATGCTCTGTGATACCAGCTAGCTCTTTGCGTATCCTTGGATGTCAGGCCATCAGGCTCCATAGATTTATAGGGATCCAGCTAGAGCAGCAAATCCCACAAGAGTCCTGGGTTGGCTGGGAGCTTCTCATTCGTACAGCCATGGTCCTCCAGGTCAGGGAACTGGGATCTCCAGAGCCCATCATTTGTGTTGAAGACAGAGGCAAAGAGTGCACTAAACACCTTTTTTCTTGTCCGTGTCCTTGGGAGGTGACCATCCTCACCTACAATGTGCTGATGTTATTTCAGCACTGCCTTTTGTTATAGAAATATTTTAAACCTTTTTTTTTTTATTGTTCCCCACAGTACTGAGCAGCTTCAACTCTAACTGAGCTTTGCCCACACAAGTTTTCTCCTTACAGAAAAAGTATCTCTGTACTCTTTCCATGTCTCTTGATGTTTCTTCCACTGGCCATGCTTGTTTTTTTAAGGAAGAAAATCCCTACTCAGCCAAGTGGACCTTTGGCCTCACGAGCTTGACTTCTGACATTTTGGAATTGCTGTTTCCTCTGCCCCTCTAGGCGGGTAACTTTTCTAATCAGCTCCCTTAGGGCCTCTACCATGAAGTTTTCAAAGAGGTGTCTCATGAATCTTTTGGACCTTTTTGTGTCAGTTGTGTGGTCCCTGCCATGCCTGTCCCTCCTGAAGAGCCTGTAACCATCCCTCAACCACACCATTCACATCCCACCAGGTTTTGTTTCATCAGTTATGGCATTTCTCTGGACTGGGCCAAAGCTAAAGCTTGTCTTGTTTGTTCTCCATGCTGCCCATGTTGGACTAGAAACATTTCAAATGTGGTTCATTGTAGGCAGTACCTCATAGGGCAAATGGAAGAATCTCACTAGCATGCACTGCCTCAAATTTTGCCATGCTGTTGCATTGCTTATCACTGGCAAACCTCATTTTCACTGTTCCCCTGCCAACTAGTCTAAAGCTCTACCAATCAGACCTGCCAAATCCTGTGCAAAACCCCTTCTCCCCCCTGAGAAAAGTGCAGTCCCTCAGGTATAGATCACCCCAAGATCAAAACCCCCAAAATTTTGCTGATAACAGTTCTTGGAGCCATGTGTTTCTCTGGTTGGTCTACCTATTGCTTTCAATACTTTTCCCTCCTAGTGATTGGATCAAGGAAAACACTATCCATGCTCCATCTCATCCTTCAACAAATCACCTCAAGAACCTGAAATTTCTTTTGATTGCCCTTGGACTTCTGTTTGCTGTCTCTCCTGTGCCAATATGAGCAAAATCAGATAATCAGACAGCCATATCTGACTGGAGAGCTTTCAAATATACTTTACTCAGACCCCAGGGAGGCAGCAGGTTTCCTCATGGGCTGGGTCTGGTCAACACTACTCTGTGAAGCAGAATACCTCTGAAAGCTCAGCTCCAGCTATCAACAGGGAGAATGCTGGATAATTCATGAAGTGAGCTTACAGTGTTTATCCAGTTTATTTTCTGTGAAATCCTTGCTGAGGCAATCACATAAGGAACTTTTCTGTTCAGGATCAGCATTCCCAGAAATTTCAATGCCATTTGTTGTAATTATCAGCTTTGACCAAAAGGAAAATACAAGCTGCCGATGTAATGAGAAGAAAAAAATGCATCCAGTCTAGGTTTTATATTACACTGTTCACTCTTCTCTGTACCTAATGCCCTGATTCATTAACTGGAGTTTGTTTCAGCAGGGAGGAGCTTACAGTGAATGTATTATAACCATCTCTGAATGTAATGGGACTTTGGCCCAACAAGCACAGATTTAGGTAATAAAAAGTAACAAACAAGCAGCAACAATCTACTTCCTGCTATTAATATTGCATTCATACTGAAATGATGTTCTGTATCAATGATGCTTTAATACCACTCACCACCAAATAAAGTCTCCCACTTTGATTATATCTATACTAGAATACATTGCTTGACTGCAAGCCCAAACTCTTCTGCAAGCCTAGGAAGGGCATCTGGTAGAGGGTAGCTTTGAATCTGTCTTTTCTCTTTGCAGAAGACCAAGAGCTCACCATATTGTGGAAAATCCATGCAGGCTGTGGCCACCATCATGTCTCAGATACCCATGCAGTGCCATCCTGTGGGCAATACAAGGCAGGCAAGGACTTCCAAAAGGTGGCCACTGTCATGGACTTAACTTATTTCCTGTAGCTTGTGCCAGTGTATTTTGGACATTGTTTCAGCGCATTCAAATAAATAGGAAGGTAGACGTCTTTATCAATATGATAAATCCTCAAAAGTTTTTGTTCTCCATTCTTGGGTACACACTGCTTTGTTAAGTAGGGAGTCACAAATAGGCACTCCCAATTGAGTTAGGCAGAACAGAAAAACAAATCAACAAAAGGGCAATACTCATAAATGTTTGGAACAATGATCTTGTGTTGGAGAGTTTCTGACTATGAATACTGGTCTGGTTTGCCTTGTGCTCCTTCAAAATAAGAAGTGACTGAGTGCGGTATTCTAGAAAATATTGCTGGCTCTTACACTTGTAACCTTTTATGAACTCTAGTGAATTTGTTTTACTCACACAAAAGACAAAAAGAACACCTAGAAATCCATCCAAATTTTCTGTCAGATTTGTTCATGCTAAATACAATTTTTCTTCAATAAACACATTTTATTGAAGAAGAAAAAGATGTCAGTGCAATTCCTAGTCATCTGGAGTCCCCATGAACTGGGCACTCACAGTATCTGTGGTTCTCTAATATCAGTTTGCACTGCTCATACTCTCAGTTATGTTGATATTCTTGGTAGACTTCTTCCATTTTTTCTGACTGTGCTTGTCATGGTAATAATATTTAAAAATTTCAAACTAATGAGAACAGAAAACTAATTTTTCCAGTTTGTTAGCCAACTTAATTTCTAAGATTTTCCCCTCCATCTTAGTTTCAGATTCTGGTTTAATGGGCATTGCTTCTAGTGAATGCAGAAAAACACAGAGAATTTAAAAGCAAAACCATTAACCTTACTTGAGTCTTGTGTCTGCTTTTCAGTCAAGTGACAATGTTAAACAAATGAAAAGCCCTAAGGTATGAAGACAGATCAGAATATCACATTGAAAATCCAATATTTCTTTCTGTATGTAAAACTGGAATTATGGATTTAATAGGAAATTTAATCAACTAGAAATCTTTCCTGTTGAATCTTCTTAGGTTTTGCTCGTAAGTACCACATTGACATGAGCTGCAATGCCATTTATATAAACAAATATTATAACTATTTAAGAATGCAGTTATCCTATTACTTACACTGTCTATTGAGGGCTAAAATAAAGATTAAAATCACACTGGAATAGAATACTTATTTTAGGCATGATTGCAGAGTTATATATTTCTTATATATGGTGTGAATTCTACAGAATTCCCCTCGTCCCTTCTCTCATAAAATTGAAGACTGATTTGTATGTTTCTTTATGAGTCTTCAACAGGAGTATATGGTAGTTCAAATACCTTTTTGGAAGGAAACCATTTGCTGCAGTATTTAATTGGATTTTCTAGTGGTCCCTTAAACTTGCACTGTTTTGACACAAACGAAAGCATTAAGAGCTTCCAAATAAATCTCTGTGACATACTGGTGTTTAAAATGCAATAATAAACATCAAGTCTACAGAGAAAAACAGGTAATCAAAGCATGAGTATCTTACATAACAATAAATTTTGCACTGCTGTATGTTCAGTTTTCATCCATGAAACTTAGCATTATTACAGCCAGTCACCAATGAGATAAAATGCCTTGTTAATTTAACCTTTTATTTACTAATAGTTATGAAACTCAGGAATGTGTCAGTTTAATTCCAGTATCTAAGGAACATATTTTCTTTCTGTATATGCAAGTATTATATTCAGAGATATCTCTGACTCATATAAGAGAACTTACTTATCTTACTTTCTCTTGAGGAGATATTACTTTGTGTTCTTTTACCTTGACCAAAACCTCTCTATTGACTAAGAGTAATTTTTAGATCCACAGCAATATTATTTAAATCCTTATTCAGGAAAATTAAAGTTTCAAGAATTTGGGGTTTATTCCTGTATTTATTTTTTAATTTACAGTGATACCAATTTCTTTCCATGCATTGCACATGGTATATTTATATCCTATGACTTTGGTGCAGCCTTCATTCCGTCATTCATTAAAATATGCATTAGAATTTCCATAAAGCTTCTGATCAAAAATCTGAAGTTTTGATAAAAGAAATTAATCTGAAAAGTCAGAAAATTATTTCACCTAGATCTAATTCCTAGATATTAACATGCACTTACTTTCCTGTAGTCTACCAGATGCACTCCAAGCGGAATATTACCCAAAATGCACAGTTTGAGTCTCATAAACAAAATAACCCAAATTTTAAACTGCCCAGGTCTTCATCTCCATGCAAAAGGAGATGATGAATATTAGTCTCTAAATTATGAAATAAATTTAACAGCAGCTAATTTAGTGATAGGTGCAGTAAACTGTCTCTCTGAACCTTTTAAGTTCCATGTTTTTTCTTCTTCTGTGTTTGCAATTCATATTTCTCTGACTTCTCAACTACATCCATTTGTATTTCTCTAATGTCTCATCTGCAAACCATAGTTAATTTTCCTTCCTTTCTTTCCTTTCTCATCACACTCTCTTAAACCTTACATAGCAGCCTCTCCCACACACTTTCTAAAGGACAGTGCCTTAAAACTACACAAGGGAAAAAGTAATTTTTTTAGGATCACTCGGAATTTGAGTCTCCTTCCCTCAGCAAAGGAACACGTTGTTTACCAGCCGTGGGTAAATAGCACATGAGCAGGTGAAAATGGGATTTGAGGGGTGCGAAGAGGGTTTTTATCTATAACACATTCATCCCGCAGAGCCCTGGTACAACAGTTATAACTAGCCTTTGTAGTGCTAGAAAATTGCTAATAGTTTTCTAAGTGAAGAGAAGAAAAAGAAATAGATGAGGAAAGAGGGTGGTTACACCTTACCACGTCTTAAGTCCTGTGGTATGTTTATGTTGGTTTAAATTGTCTTTCTTCCTCTTTCCTTTGTCACAGGCAATGGAGCTCATTTTTAAGAGCAGTAGTGTGCATTGGTAGGATCAATATGATCTCCTTCCAGGGAGTGCACTACCCATCATGCAAAAAAGTGGCTCTTAAGCGTTGTTGGGAACACTCACTCTTAGCCAGAGCATGGAGAAATAACTGCTTAAGTACCTTGGTAAGAGCTTTAAGAAGAGAATTCAGCTAATGTCAGATGCTGCAAGAAAATATAACCAATGACTTACCATTCTATAATGATTAAAGCAATGCCACAGATAATTGTATAAGAAAATTAAGAATTTTCCATATTGTAGCATGACCATGGAAGAGATTATAACTGGATTTATTTATCAAAGTATTACAAAAATTGCATTGAAAACTAGGGGGAATATTAACACTAGGATTATCTGTCAAACTTTAGAAAAAATTTCAATTCTTATATGAAACACTAAAGTGCACATTATTTTATTATATTGCCTAAACCAAGTAGATAATTTAGAGGTTATTAAAGCATTCCTGATCTGCTATAACTGAGATAGAAGCTGTCTAGACAACTTTAGAACCTTTTATCTTTTCCACTTCCATCTCAGAGCAGCCAGCCATGCTCTTGCATGACAGAAATTCAGAGCATCAAACATCCTGTTAAATACCTTACTCTTTAAAATAGAAACATGCACAGTTTGTATCCTCAGAAAAGCATATAGATAACCCAAGGCTAAAATACATCAGGATAGCTTACATCAATTAAAAATATCTTAGCCAAGACCAACTTCACTAAATTTGTGCCAAACTCCATATGATTCATCCATATCCTTTTCACACTTTATCAATGGCTTTTGGTGGTTGTGTTAGAAGTAATAACTTTCAGTAGACAACAGGTGTAAAATGACTCTTCCAAGTAGAAATATCTGAAAACACAGTGTAAACTAAAAAAGCCCCACTGATCTTAAAAGCTAGATGGTACCCATCTCCTGATGCTAAAGTTTGACATCTGTTGGATCACTCAGAAGTTCAGGTCCTGAAGAACCATGTCCTTACCCTGTCTGGGGCGCACACTGGAAATTTAGGGTCCTGATTTCTTCTTGTTCGCACTGGTGAAATCAAGTACTCAAATCAATATAGAATCACTCCAGTCTTTTTTTTCTTTTTTTTTTTTTTCTTTTGTGTGTGTGTGTGTGTGTGTGTGTGTGTGTGTGTGTGTGAGGAAGAGAAAAATCCACAGATTTTCTCCCTGTTTCCTGGTGATGCAGGTTTTTATCACTCCTTTATGAGGAGTGCTCTTTGGCTGTGCATACACATGAGCAGCTGAGTGAGGTTGCCAGGCCAGGCTTTTGGGAGAAGCACAGCAAATGGGGAGTACATGCTGCAGAAAGGACATCTTTGCCAACAAAGGAAAAAGAAAGAAGCTGGATAATAGCATCCATGAGTTATATCACAAATTTGGCTTCCAGAGACAAAGGTTATAAAATCTGTGGACATATTAGCGAAATCTCATTTCTTTTAGCTATGGAGGAAGTAAAACTAAGAAAATACATCATTTAAAGATCAGATCTTTCATTGCCAACAAAGCTATTTGGAAATAGTTGTCATTCCAAAGTACTGGGATGTGTTTAGATGTTTGCGTCTGTAGTCAGACAAGACAGTAATTGAGAAAATGGGATGCAAACCAAATTTCTCGTTTCTTTCCAATAAAGGTAATGGAGTGCCAAGAGAAACTTTGAAGGGTTAAAACTGAAAAAATAAATTAGTGGTCTCTAATTATTACTTCTGGGCTGACAGATTTTAACTTGCAATTTTTTAACCTGTTTAGTTCTAAGAGAATATTTTGTCAAAAGTGGACAGGTTTTCAGTTAACCACTGCTACTGAAATCTTACTAACCATGGATTACTGTGTTTTGAAGTATCAAGAGAGAAATCTCCAAAATCAGAAAAATCATGGGTTGATTAATGGTTTATTATCATAAACTTATTAGTGGTTTGATTTTTCTGAAGTATCAGCGTTTCTCACAGAAGGAGGAAAACCAAAAAAATAATGTATATTTGCCCCAGGAAGTTCATTGTGACTTTCCCTTTTAGAACTCATTTTATGAGTGAATCTCACTTATATTTAGCATTTTTATGTTTTATATTTATTTGTTTTGTTAATTATACATATTTTTGTATCTTACGTATTAAAAAATTACTATTTTCTAAGTTAATCACAGACTAGGTACCTGGTAGACCACGTACTAAGATTTGGGAACTGTAACAGAGATTATTTTTTTCTCCCTTCAGATGTACAGTTGTGCTTAGTGACCTGGCCAGGGCTATGATCAGATTCTTCTTCTCTCTGGTAGGGTGAATATTTAAGTAGCCCATACAAAGCAGAGCAGCTTCAGCAGGAATAATAAAATGCGCTCAAACTCAGGACACAAGCCCAGCTTTCAAAGCTTTTGCCTCAGGAACACAGCCTCAAATTCCATAGGGAAGAGAAGGACATTACAGCTGTGTTTTTCATAGTTTGAGTAGATGATCTTACCCTAAGGTCTTGACACAGAGTGTTATCCATCCTTGCATGTCATTTTCTCAGTTGAAACCAGAGCTCCGAGGCTCTGGATGTACATTCCGATACCTATATATGTATATTTCAAATGCTAGCATGTGTGTTCCCTGTGAATTTCTCTTCCATACAGAATGGCTCTAGAGGTAAGAAATAGTTATAGGGATCTAAAATAGTAAGCAGACGCAAATCATAGCAATAAAAACTGACAGAAAAAAACACCAAAAACCTGCAGATAAGAAAAGAGAAGATAAAGAACGATTAAAAAAAAACTTTGATGGTCAGTGCTAGAGAAAAATGAGACATATCTTACACTGAGGCATTTCTATCAGGATTAAAATATTAAAGGACTGAAAGTAGTAGTAAATATACTTACTCTTATGCTCTCTTGTGGATCTGTTACTTCTGAAAAAATTTAACTGCCTAAGAAATAAAATATATTCACTTCTACTTAAGTACATAGAAAAACCCATTCCTAAACGTGTCACACTGCTTTGACTTTTATGACTTGATGCATTCTTGTCATTCTCAGCAAGCCTGAAGTTACTGTGCCACTCATCCATCCATTGCTCGGTAACTTTGAACCTGTCATGTAAGAGAAATTCATCACCCATAGAAAGATGTCACAAGGTGTCAAGCCACAGATTTGTCTTTCTTATCCTTTTGCTGCAAATGAGATTCTACTGTCAAGATGATAGAAAGTTCAAGGTGGAGGCGTCTAGCAAAATGTCAGAACCTCACTCACAGTGAGTTAGCACCTGCATTCACATCTGAATTGAGTTCTGGTGAGGGTAAGACTCCTTGAAATCAAACGAAGGACCAACTTTTCAAACATACTTGATCATCTCCTAGTCTTAGGTAAATGGCAGCAGGTTGATTTGCTACATCTGTCAACACAAAGCTCTGCAATACAGCTGAGAGAATATTTCTGGTACATTCTTCCATGACACAGAAGCTCACGTATAGTCAGTGAGAAAAAGGTTAGGATTGTGATCTCAGAAAACCTTAGTTCCAATTCTCTCTGAAGACACTGATGAAAAATGTTGGGTTTGACTTGCATTTTTGTTCAGTCTAGAACATAAGCAGAAAATCTGGGATGTAAATTAATGAAATATAGATTCTTGCTACTCATTAATTAAATAGTGGGGAAAATAGCAAAAAAGAGAGAAACTGGGAAATGGAGAGCTGAATGAGAGCAGGAGTTTCTCAAAGATGGAAAATTGTGAAAGATGCATAAAAAAGAAGGAGAGGTTTTCTTCCAATGTAAATATCTAATTCTTTGAAGCAAATATAAATGTGAAAGGTGTGCTGTATCTGAACCTACTGAATAAAAGTTGTGTGTAAAGAAAAATGGACAGGGACAGAAATAAAAATGAAAAAGGAAAAGTAAAGTTGAAGGTTCAAATGCTTGTCTTCATTGGCTTGGTTAAGAAAATAAATTTGTTTCTCTGCTTGCAAGGGAGAGAGAAGTAGCCTGGAAGTCTTAAGGTTTGCATATTCTAAAGGTAATTTTCTAGTGAAACCATAGTGAAGCAGAAGAATCATCCCATACTAACCTCCATCCAGTAGGACTGTTTGAAAAAATAACTGTGGAGCGCTTTGTTGTTTTTACATGGGAAAAAAAAAACCCAGAGACATGCTTTTGTATGAGTCCATGATGGCACATTTTTATAGAGAAGAATTCTGAAAAAATATTAATTTTGATAAGTAACTAAAACAATTTTGTTCTGAAGTGTGAGCTTAAGCAGCATGGTAGTGCCTCCCTCCCACAAGGAATAAGGGAACTAATTAACATTTAGTTATTCAGAAGAAGTAGCATGCTGCCATAGTTTTATATCTCTGTGAATCTTATAAATCATGTTTATGGAGACAATAAAAAGTTATAAATGGTTACTGCAGTGCAGAGTGGTCCATCTCAGACACTCACTATGTCAACTTTATTTCAATGGCTAAGAAAGGTAATAAAATAAGAAATTGTAATATCTGTGACTTATTGTGAAGAAAACAATGGTTAATGTAAGGTCATCCAATACTTGTCAGCAGCTGCATCAGCTGTGTTTAGAAAAATGCATAGAAAAAACTATTTTACAAAGAATTTTGGACCCCATATTCCTAACCTGTCTTTTGTGCCACAGATTTTTTCATATAAAGTATATTTAACAGTAAAGTCTGAATTGAGGGAAAGAGAAAATTTTATGATCTGTCACTTGCTCATTTTTGACAATTCCTTCTGTTGATTTACTATAGACAGCAATTCTGATCATCTCCATGATTAGCACTGCTAACTTTTCATCATACTAATGCCAGTCACTTTCCTTCATGAAAATAATGACAACCTGTTACTGCCTATCATCTCTTCATTTTTCACAAACTAAGTGGTTATTTTGACTTGGGAAGAGGTTGAAAGAAGATGAAATGATGGCATCATAAGTATCCTCACTTTTAGTGTTACTATATCTAGTGCCTCTAAAGAGTACGGCCTGATACAGTACTGACTCAGGCTAAATCCCTGTGGGAGTACTGTTTGGCTTCTGTTCCAAAAAGAACATGTGCTTTCCCAGAATTGAGAAATTATGTCTGCTTATTTAAATGATGGGCATGTTAGAAATTCCAATAATAGTCATTTTAACTCAGTAGTGAACTATGGGAAAGACGAGAGAGTGCCCTGATAAAGCATATTACTGGTTTTCTCTAACTTCCCTGTTGTCATTTCAGAGAGAGTGAGTTTTCATCTTGAAAATTGATGTGTTAAGCACATGAATTAATTTTGAAACATAAAGATTCCTTGTTGATACTGCAGACATAAATGATTTCTGTGTGGGATAAAGAAACAGGACTATCTGTAAAGGCTTTTTGGAGGACAAAGAACCTCATACCATGTGTCTTTTTAGCATGACACTTGACTTTACAACTTCTTAGTAAACCATGTTTTTCTCAAACATTTCAGTGCTTTTTCAATTGTTTTTTTAGGTTGGTTGGTTGGTTTGGTTTCAGTTTTTTTCCCCTCATTGTTCTTGTTTTGTTCTCTTTTCATTTTTCATTATTATTGAAAAGTTGTACAGCTTTTCAGGTTACAGACTTCACTTACCTTTTCATTTTCTGTGACTCAGTCATTTCTTTATTCTTTCCCTGGTTTTGTCCTGAAAAATCTCCTTTACTTTCATGAGCTTGCTTACACAACCTCTCTCGGTAAATGCTCTGATACCAAAGATTTAGAGCCCCTTTGTTTTCGTTGGAAGTTCTAATCCATCTGTACCACCTGGGGCTGTCAATCCCTTGCAGCCCTCTCTTTCTATTCATGCTGAAGTCTGGATTCATAGAGGTGACATCAGGTACTCCCTTAAAGCTTTTACATGTGTGTCCTGTTTGCCAAGGGTGTGTACAATCTGTTGGACAGAGCTAAGCTCCTGTAGGTTCACCTCAGACCTTAACCACTTTGCAGCTGCTCTCTCCCCATCCCCATCCTGCTTTTTGTGTATAAAAATTACATTCATTTATCAGCATGCCAGATGTGCTTCCACTCTCAATCAAAAAGTCTAATATTTATACCTAAAAACACTGCATCAGCACAATAAAGCAAGAAATGTATAGAACCTACAGCTATTATCAAACAGCTCAAGATCCATTACAGAGAAAAGTTGTCTACACTGCATTCAACACTTAAAACTTGTCCTTTTAATTGTAAGGGTTGTCAGAGGCTGTGCATACTCTTTTAATCCAGTGTTTTTAAGGTCAGAAGGTTGATACCATTTGAAACCAAATTGCCCTGAACTTTTGACAGAATCAGGGACAAGAGATCACCTGAAAAGGAAGTTATCAACAGGAAATAAAATATAGCACAACACTGTGTGCAGAGGCCTGTGACCTAAAGTTGAAACATGCAATGCAAGTCACTGCTTAGTAAGAAATAAAGAAGAAAAATATAGTGAATATTTCAGGGCCACCATATTTTTGCACCTGCCGCTGGTATACACAAGCAATACAAGAGTGTTCCTCATTTTTGATTTACAGCAGTATTAGAAATCCTAGTGTTTTAATGGGAAAACAGCTCCCAAGCATGGTCAGGCTGTGAGAAGAATACTGTTTTGAAACTGTAGTGGCTTGTTTTGCTATTCCTCTGGCACAAAAAAGAGAGAAATTTTCTCTATTTTAAGTCTTTGTGGTAGATAATTGCAAAATTGTTTAAATGTTTGCTCCTCTCCTTTGTTTCTTACAGATTGTTCTCTCCTTCCTCTGAGTCTTCATTTGTCATGTTTTCTTCATTTCCCAGCTGGTTCTTACACAGAACACCTCTGCGTTATCCTAGCACAGGTCATGTTGTATCTCCACAGTCCCTGCCATGACAATGCAAAGCTCTTCAGGGAATCTTTAAAGCCATGAGGAGACTGTGCCTTTTCTTTGCTAATTGCCTGCTGCAGAATAAAAGTTATCAGAAAGGAAACCTTTCTTTCTGCTTTTCAGAGAGTGGCTTACAAGTCTCTGAACACACTTTCTGCTTCTTTTTTTACCCCTTTACTTTACTTTCCAACAATAGTTGGAAACATCTAGCTTCACTTTTGAGACACAAAATCCAATGAGCAGCCTGCACTTCTCCCACAGGCACCATTTTAGACTATGCCACTTCAGTATTAACTTATTTGTGTTTTTCTGAGAATGATAAATGACTGTGTTGATGTGTGTCACTTGGTGTGAAAAGGAAACATTGTAAATAAAAAAAAATGGGTTGTATTTAATTTTCCTTCATCTGTTGGGGAGCATGATTCCCTTACCAACCATTTTTCCCAACTCCCAAGCCAGAGATCAAGTGCCCCTGTTCAAGCTTCTGTCTCGGAGTTTTTACACTTTCGGTGACACAAGTCCTTTTCAATGAAGAACTAGTAGGGCCAAAATTCATCAACAGTGAACAACTATAACAGAAAACCCCAACAAACAAACAAACAAACAAACAAACAAACAAACAAACAAACAAACAAAACTCAGGAAAAACGCAAACCAAAACAAAAAGAAATTTCTGTTTTGCTAATTAAAAGGAAAAAAAAAAAGAAGAGAGAAGTACCTTTCCCTATGCACAAATATCTATTTCTTTCTGTGTCATTTGTTACCTGCAGTGATACCCTTTGGGAACAGACTTGGGGGAAAGGTAGACTCCTTGGTTATCCCAAGAGATGGCTGTTCATGCTTGTTTTTGCGAATAAAACCCCATAAATTACTTGACAAGTGGAAGGAAAGAGGGAGCTTGCTCATTCTCCAATAAACAAAGTTATAACAGACATGTGAGAAGCACAGTCTTTTAGTCCCATTTCAGTGCGCTGCCACAAGTGTGTTGGAGCCATGTGCATAAGAGTATTTGAGTTGCCTGAAAAATACCACCAGGCTCTTTTCTTTTTCAAAATAATGATCAAATATAAACTCCACCCAAACCATCATGTCTAAACTAACTGTGTAGTTCTCAGTGGCGAGGGGAAATGCGGGAGGAAGGAAGGCAGTCACTGCCATGTGTAGGTTGAGAAGGTCATGGATGCAATGATGGGCCCATGGGATGGAGGTTGTATGGGGAACGTGGCTGGTACAGCAAGGCTGGTTCAAATGGGTTGGAAGGGAGGAATTGTGTACAGCTGCCTGGAAGAGCCAGGGAATTTGATATGCTCCACCTAGTTTTGGACAAACCTAAAGGATAGCCTCAAAGAGAAGAGAAAGCTCTGTTGCTGCCAGATATTATAGATATTCTAGTCAGGCAGATGGAGGAAATACAGTCCCTGAGGGAAATGTTACACAGTCAAATAGCAATTGCTTGCATCTTGCCAATGAAAAAGCTTGAGACAAAATAAAGGAATATACCTGATCCCATTCAGATCCATAAAAGCAAATGGTAGCCATTGGTGGTTAATGCAAAAGCTGCTGCAAGTTTGCTTTTAAAAGCAGAGGTAATGTCATAGCTTTAAGCTTGGAACTCAGTTGTCTTATGCCAGAAAAGATTTTAAGATCAATGAGGGTGAATGAGAGATTCTGCCTGTGGCTTTTAAAATGAAAGCCTGAAAGGAAACTTATTTACAAGGTCTTCTCTAAGACGCCAAAATTTTCTTGCTTAGTCTTGGCGAAGTTTTTGTATTATATATTAAAACAATTATTTAAATAAACTTTCTGCTCATCTAGGGTATCATTTTTCCATCAAGTGGTGGAAGAGACGTGAAAGCAAACCAAACAATGAGAAAGCCGTAGTGATTTGGTGAGATAATCCTCTTAAAAAGTATCCTGCTCTGACCATGAATGTTCTCATCTTAGTCATTTCTGAGGTGAGGTCCAGTCACGCCACATCACTCCCTCTACCCCTTTGCCTACTTAGGGGAAGGAAGTCTTGGTACATGAGCTAGCAGGAAGCAGCCAAAAGCTTAGGCAAGCCCTCCTGTGAAGATATGGCAAAACAGGACTTCAGAGACTATTGAAAAACACGTCCCACATTATAGGGCTGACCATCCTTGCCAACCCATACTACAAGACTTAGAAGCTGCTATTTCAATGAAGCTTTGTCTTTTCATCTTGTCCGTGGTGACTAAGAACATCCTGAACTTGGACAGCTCCAAAGTGTTACTGTACTTTCCTCTCTTGCGCTATTCCCAGCCTGTAAACTTGGACCGAAAAAGACATCTTGTGTAATAAACATTTCAGTAATAAACATCTCATTCTGCGTGATGTGGAAATACGGGTACCAGATATTTGGGTTTTACTTAATTGCTCTTGTCCACAGAGTGAGTCTGAAGTGCAGTGAACTTAATAATATCATGTTACTTTGAGAGGAAAGTCCTTACACTAATGAAAAATTAACAGACCCTGGCAAGTATGGGATAGCTTGTGATAGCAGAAGAGCTACCAGGAAGAAGGCTGCAAAAATTCATTCAATCGGTTTTGCATACTTTGTGCCTTTGCAGGTGCTCTTAAATTTGATTTAAACTTAGAATGATTGCCCTTGGGGTGCTGGGTAAAACATCAGTAAACATTAGTATTGACTTCACAAAGAGGTCATATTGAGACCTAGGTTATTTATTGCTCCACTAAACACTCCTCCTTTCATTTTGTCCCTAGCAAGCTATTTGATAAAGTTTATTTCTCTTGCTGCTTTGAATGTGACTTTTCCTACAGTGTAATACTAGTTTGCATTTTTGAGGGTGAACTCCTGCACATGTGGGTGCATTCTGATGAAAATTGTGCTCTGTAACATATTCAGGGAGAAAAATCTACTCAACTACCCAGCTGAAAACATTCGGTGCTGCAGTGCTCAGCACATATTCAACTTCTCCTACCATTAGTAAGTGTAACGCTAGCAGATTATTTGTGCGGAGATCATAAATCATTAATGTTCCTCCAGCCCCCAGAAGAAGAACCCTCTCATGTCTCTGTGAACATAGCATTGACACATGCCATATTTCTCCTCAAGTCTGTGATGCACAAGAAATTATTTTTTTCATTCATCTTGTGGATAACAACATCCAGATGAGGCGTGCAGGTGACCAAAATAACTGTAGATGAGGAAGAAAATGCCAACAAGCAAACACAGTGCGCTCCCACTTAATAGATGGAAAGCAAATGTTCCCAATAATTTATAATAATCTCATTTTAATAAGGCAGTCTATGGGCTCAGGATAGATGACCTAGTAATTTTTTTTTTCTAAATAACAGATAAGTATATAGCTAATAGAATGCGGTTTAGTCCTATGAATAAAAAGATCTCATAGATTTGCTGTAACTAAAGGTAATTTCCGAAAGAATTACTCTTGACAGAGACATGCCACCTTTAATTTTGAAACAAATTTTGATCTTAATTGGAAGATTCTATTTTTGCCAGAAAAAGTTGCTTTCTTAACCTTTTCTCTTCAGTGTTTCCTCATTATCTACTGAAAAAGAATTTGGTTTTTTGTTTGTTTGTTTGTTTGTTTAACCACTCAGGAAAAATATCTTATTATAACAAGCTATAGATGTGAACAAGGGGTCTCTGCACAAGAATAAACAATTGTAATGAAGTCTTTTTTAGGGGGGGTTCTTGTGTTTAGAAATGTCTTTGTCTGTATCAGCAAAACTGAGTAATTTGGAATACACCAAAATATCAGAACTACTCAATTAAACAAACAAACAAAAAAAAGCCAACAATTTTTTCATGACTGCATAAACATTGTCTTCTTGAACACATATTTTGACCTGATTCTTGAAATGCTTTATAAATAAAACTTTGCTCTGATTTTTGTGCACAACAGCTCAATAGCCTTTCAAATTTCACTGTGGTACTCAACAGAATTTACCACTCATCTGGCAGTTACACCATGAAGTATTTAAGTTCCTGAGTTCCATGGTTGTGAACTTTTTCACAATAATTCAGTCTGAAAGCAGGATTTGACCATATTTTTAATGCCAATTTTCCTGAATGCTTACAAATGCTGCCAAAATAAAAATTTTAAACCTCAGTCTTGATGTTAAGTGTCTCTATTCTCATTCCATATATCATCCAACAATGAGAATACTCACCCTACCCTGCATAATGTTTCACTTTTCTAAACCATAACATTATTGGTTGTGTGAGATCTTTGGTTCTGTTTGAATATCTCAAAATCAGAAATATACTGTTTGGATAGTTTGGAATTTGTTCGTTTGGTCGGTTGGTTGGTTTTTGTGGTTTTTGTTGTTTGTTTTTCTTTGTTTAAGCACAATGAGTTTCTGAGTGAATGAAATCCTGACATATTTTAATTTGTAAATCCATTCTGAATTCCTTTGTCAACATGAAACCAGAAATGTGATACCACCAGATTGGCTGCATCTTCAAAATTCAGGAATAACAAGGTTTTTGAGACTGCTATTCTACAATAGAAAATTTCTGAAAGAAGAGCACAAGAGCTGGAGTTGGAGAGTGCTATGAAAGTAAATAAGTGTATGTGAAGCCATTGGCACATGCTTTGTGTTTAGACAACATAAATGTTGTTTATTCTTTATGAGTAACATTGAACTAATTGCTGAAACTGCAAGGAGAAAAATACTAACAAATTTGATGCATTTATCTTCAAAGTTATTAATCAAAATTACTTTATTTAGATGTACACTAAACTATTCTTGCAACTGTTCTTGTATTCTCTTCGATAAAAATGTTTTATTTTCAAACCTTAACTAAAATGACTGGTTTCATAGAAATATTTTGTGTTTCCATATGGTGATCAGTAGCTAATTTTCTAAGGTCAGTCTTCAGAGATACTAAGCTTTATCACTTGTTAAGTAAATTCTTCACTTTTTTTTTTTTCTCTACATATGCTTGTATATGCTTGTTAATTAAGAAAAAGAAGAGAAACTGTGTGTAATGAGTCATAATGTGGAATGTTTAAAACACACATAAAAGGAAAAAAAATCATAAATACTTGAAAATGGTAGTCTATCAAGTGAAATCCAGAGTCTGTTTTAGCATTTGTAGTTTTGGTATAGTCAGTGGAAATACATTTAACCTTCCTGCCCTGAATTTGTCCCTGGGACATACAATGGCAGAATTTTGGTGTTTGATCTCTGAATTATGAGAATGTTGAAATATGATGTATTAATTGACTTATTATTACTTAGTAAAAAGATAAACAGGTTATTAGAAAGAAAATAAAACTTACTAGGAGATGCAACACACTTTGTGGAATCTCCCAGTCATGTCCAGAGTGAGAAAATGCCCCAGAGCCTTGTGTTTTCTCCCACTGATGGCAAGTTTGACCTGATGAAAACTGGAGGAATTACAGAAAGTAGGAAAACAATGAGTGGGAAGCAACAGAGGCAGATATATTTATGACATGACCAATTTGTGGGAAGGTAGGCACAAATTTCTGTCCAGAGGAACTAAATCAAAACATAGAGAAAGGAACTTTTCAAATTAACCAAACTCATTGCCACAGGACAGTTGTGTGAATAAGTGTTTAGAAGGAGTGAAAAACTGTTATTCATGTCACAAGAAGTGTTGCCCTGGTGAGAAAAGATACTAAAATTATATTGTGCACTTTAATAGAAATAATGATACAGAATAATGCTCCAGGGCATGAGCTCAATATGAAGTGATGTGGGCTAGAAAGAAAGGGCCCCTTTGGGCAGGTAGGATTTTTAAATCCTCACTCATTAAAGATTTCTTTGCACTGTCTTTGATGTGTTTGCTGCAGTCTCAGAGCATACTGAACCATGTGTCTACTGGCTTGCGCTACAGAATTATGTCCTCCAACTGGAAAGTAATTGGTTTTGTACTTTCACTTGTGATGTGAGCACCTTCATAGCAAGATTTTAGCTGTACCTAATTTTTGAACCTCCTGATGCATCATTATTATGTGTATCTCAGTGAAATAAATTCCAGCTACATTTGGCACATTTGCTCAAGCTTTTTAAAATTTGTTCATAGTATTCTGAACTAAGAAATACAGTTCCTATTTCTTTCATCTTATTTACAAAGTGCCTTTACTTTTGTTAACAGAGGACTGGACAAAGCCTCTGTTTAACACAGGATTCATTATCTGTGTGAATTCGGTACTGACATATAGTAAATGGGAAAATTTATACACATTGCACTGCACTATTTAATTTTATTACTGTCCTAAGTTTGCAGGTTAAGAACTGCCTGTGTGCATTGTTCTATTTTATTAATCATACATAGGTTCTTATAGACATACACAGAAAATACTCATTTAAGAATTATTTTACATGCATTCTTCTCAGCTTTATTTATAAAGAATATTTATTTTTATTATTCACTGGCATCTCATAGGCCCATGTATTTTTCCTGCAGGTAGAAACAATCTGATATCCACAGTATGTTTCTGCTCTCCTTTAGTCAGGCAGTTATTCTTACTGGGTTGTTTAGATTTTACTGCAGTATTCAACTTATATCTCACTATTGGCTTTTCTTTGTCAAGTCTATGGAATACTGATATATTTTGAAAGTATATTTATGTCTGACATCACTAATGTATATTTGATAATAATGCTAAAATAATTAATGTTACCACAATGTTTATATCAGATTTTTAAAAAAATGTTTTTACTTACAAGAGCAACTGAATGCTTATATCAGCTGTCCAAATTACTTTGATACTGGAATACTCAAGACTAGTTTTATCATTTAGGGCAGAAAGGAAAAGCATTGCATTAGAGTAATTTACAGATAACATTGTGGTAATCAGAAGTAGTTAAGTGAAATAACCAACTTTTGCTCATATGAAATATGCTCTTCAGTGGCTCCTATGAGACTCAAAGCTAACTGAATCTTCAGGATCCATATTTCCTGTTCAATACTCATTCGGAATCCTACATACAGGAAAATGTATTAGTATTTCTTTAAAATTTCACAGCCTGAAAATACTTTCTACTTTTTTTTCCCCTCTCCCTTCCTCCTGCTGTCCACTTCCTGTTGCTTTTTCCCTGGTTTTTTCCAATCTTCCATATTACTATCACCAATTTTACTTTTTGTTTTCAGGTCAGCTGGAAAATCCTCAGATCCGAAACTCATATGAATCTTTGACGATGTGAACACAGGTTGCATAGTTTTTTTTGACAAATGAGTAAAAAATCCTGTTCTCTCCTATTTTGCTCCCAAATCACACTGTATCACTCCCCTCCTTCCAGATGAGGAATTGCTGTTTCACAGCTTCAGCCCAATGAAAAAACCCACAACTGATGTCCATTGATCTTTTTCTCTAGTTTATCCAAAACTTCTCTTGGACAAAGGTTCATGATCTTTGATGTATACGGTATATGAAGCATATGGTATCCCTTTTCAGCTATGCCTCTACTTTTCTTCCTACCTATGTCTATATAGTAAGTCAGATTATTTTATGCTGTATTTCGTGTTCATGCAAATAAAAAATTTGTACTGAGTTTGTGATGTCAATATTCATTGTATCAATATTTTCTCAGTCACAGATTCATCTTCTGTCACTCTGTTTAGCCACAGTGGTGTTTCAATTAAAAAAAATATTCAAAATCAAGTTTTACAGAACTTAATCTTGATAAATGCATATTTGGTTGTAAACTTTTTTTTCCCTCATTTTTGTTTTATTACATTATAAAGTGGAATAAGGAGTTTGCTCATTGGCTATTACACCTGTGCATTTATTTATTCTATGTGATATGTGCTTCAACCTGTAAGTTATCAGCATTATTGGTACAGAAATGTACAAGTGGACTGCAGTTAACATAATTAACTTCTGGTGTCAATTCTGTTTCAGGAACTATACATTTTATGAAATGTGCAGTTTTTAATGTATAAATTTAAATTAAGTTCTTAAAAAGTGGTAATCAGTAAGCTGAAGATAGCACATTGTCTTTATCGCAGAGTTTAAGCAATCTCAAGGCTGAAACATGCAGCAGCCCTATTAGGTGCCTTGATAAAATGCATTGTCTTGAAGGATAGAAGGTAGATCAATGCGGAAATGTGTGTCTAAACCTACAGCTTTTTGCTGGCAGTTTCAGACAAGTAGGTTCATTATAAGCAGCTGCACTAGGAAAAAAACGTGAGATATGTTAGGGTGAAAGAAATGAATTTCAGTTTAATCTCTTTTTAAATTCTCTCTAAATCATTAAGCCTCACCTATGTTTCAACGGTATTTAAAATATGACATTTTAATATTTTTTCTACCATTTTGTATGTTCCTTGAAAAAAGACAAACTTTTCACTTTAGCTAAAGTGTTGGGGTGTTTGATTTGAAGTGCTTTGAATCAGTAAATATGAAAGATGTATAAGGGGACTGGAGCCAGAATGGTTTTAAATCTTTTTTATTGTATCATGTAATATCTAGTTTTCTAATGTAGGTGCTTTTTTTGCCCCATAGAGTTCTCAGTGCCTGCTGCAAAACTCTCACTCTGTACCTCAGAAATAGTTTTTTCTGACCTTTTCCATGGAACCATTTTCCTAAAAGGCTATTAAAATTCAATGGATAAACATGTCCCCAGAAAGTTATACTGGTGACCATGCATGTAATCTAATATCCTTTAATGATAAATTATGGTGAATGGAAGTGCAATAATTCCAGAGGCTAATTTTAGCCCATCTCACTGTATCTGGCTCAGACCTATCTTCTGTAAAGTATTTCGTCTCCTACTGAGACAAAAAAGACATTATGGAAAATAACTGTGCAGGTAAATACACATTTTGGTAAATACCCCCTTCTTCCCTAGCTTGTATAGGCAATGACTCAGCAAGTAGTTTAACAGGAGCAATAACCTGCTTTCCAGAAGTGATAGTTATCGAAGGAGAAAGCAGAAAGCCTGTTTCTATCCTCACACCTCCAGTTTCATACTTTTCCCATACATTTAAGCTGTGAGTTGTTTCTCAGACCCTGCTGTATGTTCAAAGTCCTGAGTTCTGCATGTTTTTGGTGATTACAGGAGTTGTTTCCAAAAGTTTACATCTAGGTCGTATTGATATGGAGTTTAAGCTATGTAGTCTGGGGTTGGCAAAGGAGTCAGGTCTCTGCCAGCTATGCTGGTTGCAGAATAATTTAGAGGTCTGATTCATCATATTTTTCATCTCAAAACAGGAGATCAATAATAACTATGGACCATAACTATGCTAAGGAAATTCTCACCTAGGAAGATGTATTATGCTTATATTTAAAGTATACTATTAACTCAAGTTACTGTATTCAATATGTAATCAGCAGTTTCCACTTCCCTCCCTCACTACGATTGTTCTTGTTAGTTTTTATGACCAAAGCAAACATAAATATACTAGTAAATCCACACCAGGGACAAGAAACTTCCAGAAAGTGCTCAATATTGATAGACAAGCTTCAAATGCTTTCTGTAATCTTTACATGGTTGTACCTTCTTGGTGATATAAACATTTTAGAAAATATTTCCTAGACTTCTTATTTTCACCTACCCCTTCAGTATTTCCTTTCATTTGGTTTAACTCATCTTTTCTGATTTTAGGAAGTAGATGCTTGAGACGCTCACTCTCTCATATGTGTACATTTTTCTGAACATTCTTTCCCTGTGCACTTTTTCACCGTTTTCTTCTGATTAGTTGATCCATTTATGGTCTTCTCTTTTCTCCCCTTTTTCTGTTCCTCAGCTATTGATGGCTCTGATGCTGCTCTACCCATTCCCTAATCGATTTTCCTTTCTTAGCTTTATCAATTAGATTTGTGTTTAGTTAAAGGGAATAGTAAAAAGGTATGTGATTTCAGCAACCCAACCATTTTCAAAGGTGTTTTATGGCACATTATATCACTGGCAGCAAGGTCCTCTGGTAACAAGTGAGGAGTGAACTGGTCATAGTGAAACACACACTTGTGACTGATTAATTTCTTTACTAAAGCAAAACTACTGCTGGGCTTTCTGGGCCTGGGAGCCATTGGGCTGCCCTAAGCCAGGCTGAGGACTTTGATCCAAGGTCTTTGGGCAGTTCTACTGTTGAGCTCTCTGCAGAAAGCAGTCCTGGCTCTTTCTGTTCACTCTCATTTTTTCCCTCTAGTTAGCTGTAAAAAGAATGGAGAAGTCAGATACTTGAATTTTAAGGATTTCAGAACTAAAATTTTGTGTGTATAAGTATCTGGTATAACTGGATAGATTACAATCAGCTAGCATTTTTAAAGTCAAATTATTTTTATCAATGCTAATTAAATAAAATTAGAATTTCTTCAGAGGAAATCTCCAAATATTTTTGCTGGATCCAAGACACACTGAACTCGGCAAAAAGGCTAACAAACTCAAATATAATTTACGGCTGGCAGTATTAGAGAAAACATGTTAAGTTTTTTCAGTTAGAATGGCAAAGTGTGATTAATTTCTTTGTGTTTATGTTTGCTCTCTGTAAGTAAAGTAAGGAGCTTGATGGAAATTTTTAGCAAGAAGTGAGACTTTAATCAAATATTGCATCATTTTAATGGCAACATTATTTTCAACTATTGTTTTGAAGTATTCATAGTGAAAAATTGGGAAAAAGTCCGCATATGGCTTAAGTTTATACCAGTATTTCCACAAACTTTAACATAACTAAAGTTGTGTTACAGATTCTAAGACTTACATTTACCCTCTCAAGGTATCATCATAAAAACACACTACTGTGTCTGAAAAAAAATCTAAATATTTTTTTCTTGGATCACCCATGGTGCAACTCTTAGCAGATGCACAGACAGATGCTAGATAGTCGAAGGTAACTGACAAACTTAAGATAAAATAGAAATTTCATTATGAGTTATAATATTAACAATACAAGAAAAATAATCACAAATAGTCTACAGTGGAACAAAACCCCAGTTTACAAGAGATATCAATTCCTAGTATTTGAATTACAATTGAACAGATAACAAAATGCAATGGTAATATGACACATGAACAACAAGAAAATGTATAGAATTTTATTTTAGAAAGCATATATTTTAGTCTAAAAAATATAACTTACCATCTCTGCCATTTGTGCTTAGTGTGGAATTTCAGCTTGAAGCAAAGGAAAGAGTATTGTTTGGTTAGAATCAGGGTTGTAGTTGTGTGTTTCTAGAATTTCAGGTAAATTCTCTGCTGCTAGTACCCCTGGAACTTCTCTTTGACCCTTTTTCCCTCAGTGGCCTGGTCTAGAATAAAACCCCTAAACTTCTTAAAGTAACAGAATTCTTGTTTTTCTGTCGGCCTTTATGGAGAAAATTTTAGGGTCCTTTCATTCCAGTCTGAATTGAAGCCTTTGAAAGAAAACAATTCATCTTGGCTTAGTTATGAGTCGCCTCTCTGATCTGTTAAAATGAAAAAGCTGACAAAATGCAATCTTCAGAGAAACATGTCTCAGAGCTCCCCAGATAAACAAAGATCCCAGTTACTGGGCTGCAGCGTCCAAGCACCTTCAATGGGATTTTCATCCCTGTTCAAAAATTCAGACCTGTAAGCCTCCCTGCCTGACAAAATGTAAGGCTGTTTTAACACATTTTCACAGCAGTGAACAAGCATTTATTGTGATAGAGGGCTGGAACGTGCTGACAAGTGCCAAGTGTTACATACATGTATCCTAGTTCATGGTTGTAGATAACTTATGGTATATTTCAATGTTTTCATACCAAAAGTGTGGCTGCTGGTTACTACTTTATTAAAAATGGATTTGGAGAGTCATGAAGGAGTCTGATAAGAAATACAATATTAAAACATTATACTTTCCATATAGATCATGTTTTGTTTTGAGATATAACTTGTGTGAAAAGCACTTATTGTAGTGCATATATTGAAAGGAAGGCACAGAGACAGTTTTCAGCTCCTTTCATTCATCATTTTAATTCCAGAATTATGCTGATAAACAGAGACAATTCTCCTTGGCCTTGAGGCTTTCATGTGATCTTGGGAAAAATGGGAAAAAGGCATCAGAGCGAATTCCCTTTTGTGTACTAGAAGTGAAGAGGCAGTG
This sequence comes from Acanthornis magna, assembly GCA_036785705.1. Classification (NCBI taxonomy): domain Eukaryota; kingdom Metazoa; phylum Chordata; class Aves; order Passeriformes; family Acanthizidae; genus Acanthornis; species Acanthornis magna. The sequence goes on along the minus strand of JAWUZG010000236.1, from coordinate 3,073,530 downwards.
ACACAAGCTACAACTGACCTTTCAGAAGTGGGTGCATCTAAACAGATTTAGAATAACTGTATAGCTCATTAGAGCAGCCTTCATAATAATGTTTTCCACTTTCTCAGGTCTAGCAGAATCAGGAATATAGAGAGAATAGAGAGAAATCTTTTGATCCCTCTGCCTTTTAGACTCAAGTGAAATCAGAAGTGTGAAGAAGTAATAAAAGCAAAGGAAAAAAAATTTCAATTTCTTAACACCGGTTCAGTTTTGGATTAGTTGCATCATACTCCCTGGCTGCTCCTTAAAAATTAATCACTCTAATCCCCTCTCTTCTTCCTTCTTAATTTGAATGGTTCATTTAAATCTTTCAGTGAATGACATCTTTCTGTTTCTTGCTGTCAACACAGTTACTGCATTTTAGAACATCTTATTCTATTTGTTACTATGCCATTTTTTATGTGAGGGTTTGTTTTGTTTTGGGGTTTTTTTAGTTATTTGGGCTCATAAATATCTCAAGTGCTCCTTTTGTTCTTCTTCATTCTTGCTCACCCTCTTTTCCCATTCCTTTAAAGGATTCAGTCATGATTATCTTCCTTGTGCAGTTAGATCACATTCTCATCTCCATTTTCCTCACTTTTCACCTGTTTGGAAGGCTGTACTGGGTCTGAGTACAAAGTGGTGCACTGAAGCAGCAAAGGACTCTAAATGAGAAGTTAGCAGACCTGAGTAGGAGCAAGAGGTCTGAGGAAACAAAGGAACAAAGTTCAAGGAAGTCAACTGAATTGGAAATCCTGAGGGAAGAAAATAATTACTAAGAAGCAGATGCTTGGAGATGCAAGGGAAAGAGAGTGAAAATGTGAGGCCACAGCAGCTGTCATCCTTCAAGTCCCTTTTTTCTGCCACAGTTGATCCAGCTAGAATCTTTCACAATCTCTTTGACCTCCTGGTGCTTCAGGGTCCCTGGCTCAGCTCTGTATGGATGTGTTATGGGCAACACCACTGAGAAAATTGCAGAACTGTAAGGAAGGGCTGTGAGTTAATCTGTAGGGCAGATGCACACATGATAAGGAAAGTAAAATCACAGCCTTTGGACTGTGTGGCAAAGACCTTGTTAGCTCGGGGTCTAAGGGGAAACCAGCAAAATCAAAATGTACAAGGGTCTTACACACTATTGAAATGAAATTTTGGTATGTAAGAGAAGCAGGAAGAAACCATAGTCATGTCAAATGGAGCAGCATGAGCAGAGTGATTGATACCTTTCTTTTTTAATTGGATTTCAAAATATGCAAATAACAACACGTTCAAGGAGGAAGGATGTCATACACTAAGAACCGTGTGAAGATATAGATCTCACTCTCATTCAATGTGTTGAAGTGGCCAGCATTATCTAGGCCTCCTGAGCAGGAACAGAGGAAAACCTCACCTGTCTGTGCAGCCTTTGGGAGAACTAGGGACAGCTTGCCTCGTGGAGGACAGTGCAGAGTCCCAGGAATCTGGAACAGAACTGGAAAATGGGGTAGATGAAGCACATAACTAAACAAAAGGTAAACAATATATTTTGAAGCTAAAAAAATGAAGCACTCCCTTTGAAGGAAGTAGGAACCAAATTTACTAATATCACATAACCCACAACTTCAGTGGAAATATAATGGGAATAGAAGCTCTGTATCAAGGTATTCACTCCATGAGCTGTGTATAAAGTAATTATACAAAACAAAACTGGAAAACATATATCACATGAAATAAGCTTTTTCTTCTTCTCGGAATCATTGTATTAGATGTTAGCCAACCATAATTAGAATGATTCTTGTTCTTTTTTCAATCCCTGTCGTGTATTCGACAAGTACTGGAAACTGTTGCCCTTTTAAAAGAGATTTAACATCTTAGGACAATCTACTGAGGAACAAAGTCCAAGACATCTATTTGGCAGGTCTTCAAAGGTGATTTTGTACATTTTACCTTTAGCTGGATTTCTCTTGGATGCTATTGTGACAGAATTCTTCATAAAATCATTCTAAGAAGGCTAAATGGAAAAAACCCCACCTTCTACAAAGATTAAGGATGGAACAGGAAACATTTAAGATTTCAGGCTCAGGTTTTGTGTGGTCTCCGAATGTGGAATGAAATTGAGACTGGTGGGATAAAATGGTGTAGTACCATAAAACGTTTAGTGCTTCTAGCAGCAAAAGAGGTAAATTCGTTCATGAAAAACCTGAGCCCATTCCCAGGAAACGGAGTCAAGTAAGTCTGACTGCTTTTAAGAGTCATTACTTCTAAGGTGTGAAGATGAAGGGAACTCTTTGGCAGGAGAGTGAAGAGAATAATTTAGGGAAAGTTGAAAATACTTGTACAAAAAATACTTATTAAGAAAAGTTGCTCACTGTATTAAGTGTCTAGGCAAGAGTTTTAACACAAATACTGCCAATGGACAAGGGTTACCAATTAACCACTGCACATTAAGTTCAATCCCCTCATTCCTGTGTCCTTTTCCTGCAGTGTGCTCCATTTGCTGTTCACCACTAAGAGATTTAAGCCAGTGTTGCTCTGCCATTCCCATCTGTGTTGTCTTCACAGAAGCCATGGGGTGATGCATGCCTTGGTGGGTTTAGGATTAGACTGCCCCAAACCACTGCAGTTCTTTAAAATAGATTTATGATTGTTTTAGCTTGCTTGGAGCAGGTGCCAATCAATCTTCTTTTCTGAAGTCCTGAGACTCTCTTGGATTATTTGCCTTCTTTCTTCAACCAGCTTCCACAGTAAATCTGTTCTCACAGAGTTTGAAGTATCTTCATCCCAGGGTTAACGGACCTGTGAGATTTCCAGGGGTAGTACAAAATGGAAGAACTATATTGTGTTAGTAACAGGAATTTTAATTTTGGTCATGCTAGATGTTTTAGTCTTGGGTAATATATGTGGTGTACAGGAAGAAAGCACATAATTTGGATTGACAACGCATACTAAGTAACCCTCAGATAAAGTGGCATTCCTTATCCCCTGCTAAACAGAAAAACGTATCACAGGATCAGAGAATATTCTGAAGTGGAAGGGACACAGGAGGATCATCAAAGTTTAACTCCTGGCCCTACACAGTCATCAAAGTTTAACTCCTGGCCCTACACAGGACAGCCCAAGATTCACAGCACATGCCTGACAGTGTTGTCCAAATGCTTATTGAACTCTTCCATTCCTAGTGCTGTGACCACTTCCCTGGGGAGCCTGTTCTAGCTCCCAACCACCCTCTGGGTGAAGAACTTTCTCCTGATATCCAACCTAAACCTCCCCTGACACAATTTCAGGCCATTCCCTTGGACCCTGTCACTAGTCACCGGAGAGAAGAGATCACTGTCTGCCTTTTCCCCTCACTTGTAGGAAGTTGTAACCGCAGTGAGGTCTCCCCTCGGTCTCCTCTTCTCCAGGCTGAATAGACCAAATTATCTCAGCTGCAGCTCTTACCACTTTCCTCCAGACCCTTCAACATCTTCATTGCCTTCCTCTGGATTCTCTCCAATGCCTTTATATCCTTATATTGTGGCACCCAAAACTGCCCCCAGCACTCAAGGTGAGGCCGCTCCAGTGCAGAGCAGAGCAGGACAATCCCCAGCAGTTGATGCTGTGCCTGAGGTCCCCCAGGACACACTTGGCCCTCCTGGCTGCCAGGGCACTGCTGGCTCATGCTCAACTCATCACTGACCAGGACCCCCAGGTCCCTTTCTGTGGCTCTGATTTCCTATATCTCATCCCCCAATCCATACATCCAGTGTTGCCCCATCCCATGTGCAGAATTTGGCACTTGTCCTTGTTGAATTTCATATGGCTGGTGATTGCCTAGCCCTCGAATTTGTTGAGGTCTCTCTACAGGGCCTCTCTTCCTTTGAGGGAGCCAACAACTCCTCCCAGTTTTGTACCGTTTTCAAACTTCAAAGTGTCCCTTCCAGTCCTGCACCCATGTTAATGAAAATGTTGAAGAGAACATGGCAGAGGATGGAGCCCTGTGGAGCCCCACCAGTAACTAGTCCCCAGCCTGATGCCACCCCATTCACTGTAACTTTTTGTGCCTGGCCCATGAGTCAGTTGCTCACCCATCCCATGATGTGTTTATCCAGCTGTGTATGGATGTTTTATCCAGAAGGATCCTGTGTTGAAAGATAGTATTGGAAGTTTCTGAAATCCAAAAAGGTTGCATCCACTGGCTTCCCTTGATCAGCTGGGTGGGTTTCCTTGTCATAAGAAAAAATTAGGTTTGACAAGCAGGACTTTCTCTTCATGAATATGTGCTGGCTGTGACCAATGACTGCATTGTCCTTCAGGTGTTTTTCAATGCCACTCGAAATAATCTTCATAGTTTCACCAGTATGAATAGCAGTATTGTACGTGAATAGTATTAGCAGAATTAGCAGTTTACAGTATTCCTGCTGAAAATCAAAAACATGGGTCTAAGGATTTTCATAGAAAAAATGTCAAAGGAACTATAAGTCTTTGGTTCTTAAAAACATCCACATTTTGAACTAGGTTTGTGGAAACCATTGCTTTGCCTTCGATGCACAGTACATATTAGCAAAGTGAATCACAAAATTAAATATCTGCCGTATTAATACTGTCTAAGTATCCATGGCTGTCCTGGGTGACACTAAGAAGCCACATCATTCCTCACCTGTCTGTTCAATGCCCACAGCCGCGCTCCCTTTAGGATGAACCCAGGGTGGGGCCAGAGCCAGTGTCAGTTGAATGACAGCTGAACTGAGGCCGCACGTGGCAGCTCAGTTCAATGGCTGATGAACCCGGGGGACAGGGCCGGAGTCAGGGCTGGTTCAGCCGAACTGCACCTGCAGGTGTTGGTTAAACAACTCGGTCCAATGGCTGGGAGAGAGATGGGGGATGGAGAGACAGACAGAGAGACCATGGCGCTGCTCTCTGCCCTGCTCTTCCTTGTGAGCTTGGGAAAACGGTTTTGTTTATTTGGTCTTTTCCTACCCTGGCCTCCCTATCGTCCTTCTCTCCTCTCCAGCCCGGGGAGCCCTCGGGGTGGCCGCAGAGGGCCTGCGGGGTGGTCCCAGTGAGGTCCGAACGCTGAGAAAGCCAAGCCAGTGGGTGAAGGGGCAAAGCCACCAGATTCCATCAGCTTCGTGTGTGACGAGGAGGAGGACTGGCGAGGAGCTGGAGAGGTTTCTTTTTTCCACCTGCCCTCCTCTAGACTGCTGAGTGGACTCCCCTTCCCTTTCCCAGAGACTGGGGAAGCCTGTTATCAGCTCCTTGAAGGCGCCCTTTTCCTTTTTGTCCCCTCTTTGTTTTTTCCGGTTTTGTGTTAATAAATAATTTAGGTTTTTTGTGTTAATAAATAGTTCCGTTTTTTCCACTTTCACCTGCTGTGGTTAATTTGTTTCATTGGCGGAGGGAAGAGGGCTAAACCCTTTTTCCCTTCAGGCAGAGGCACCCATCCCGGAGTGCTTCCTCCTGACAACTTTTTCTCCAAAACCGAGACAATGACAAAATAAAAACTGGTAAAAATCAAAAGTTTCGTAACGTATCTGGAAGGTAGCAGCTGTTTGGGAAAGACAAAACTCAGGAAAAATCAAAACACATAGAATTATATATATATATATCTATCTATATCTATATCTATATCTATCTATATATATATCTCAATATTGTGCCCAGTGTTATTTGACAGTAAAACTTTTCTGTTGATATACTAAGTATGCTGAAACTTTCGAAAAGAATAAAAGTTCTATCATAAGACCAAACAATATCTTGCTGGTTTATTTCTATTTGTAATGCCTGCAGAGTCAGGTCGGAGAACATGAACAAATGTCAGTTGCCTGAAGACTAACAGAAACAAAATCCACTCAAAGTAAGGGAACAAATAAAATATTATGCATCAATATTTAAAATGTAAAAGCAAAGGACCAGTAGATAAACTACTCTACTAGGAATCTGTTTTATTATAATTTACATAAATTTGAATTAGTCTTACTTCTTCCAGATAACACTTAACTTAAAATTCAAATGACTCATTTGAAAAAAAGGATGCAGCAATTTAGCTAAGATTTAGCTAGGATTATAAGCAGAAAGATGTCACTGGCTTCACTGGGTCTTCTCATATCATTTAAGTTAAGTTGATATGCTTGTTTTCTCTTTTGAGGTATTCCATGAATTCTACTACTTCTAAAAAAAAAAAAAGACAAAAGAATGCTTAATTTATTGTGTAACGGTGAAAAGGAAAATCAGTTAAAATGTAAGACCTGCGTTTTGAACACTAAGTAAGTGTTTCTGACTATTTGAATTACTGGCTCCCAACAAGAAGGAAGGACTAATTTTTATTTTCAGTCCTACAAAACATGTGTGTCTCATAGGTTTCTCCCTTATATTTTCAGGGAAGATAAATGACAGTGTCTTTGGGAATCTGTTGTTTTCAAGCTTTAACTTGAGATTCTTAAAAAGAAGCTGCTTTTTAGAAAATATTTGACTCTCTTTTCTTTCTTGTAATTACTTGTTTTTAAAGTGAGTCTGCATGAAGGAGAAGCACAAAATATTTTTTTAAAATATTGTCTGTTGTCTCAAAGTACATTCCAAAATATTTGCATTGAACTCTTTCCTATTCTAGCCTTAGTCTATTTAAATGTGTTCTAGTCAGACCACCAGACAGCCCCTCATGCTTTTAATAACCCTTTACTCAAATATTAAGAATCAGCTCAAGTGATTTACAGGGATTTCCAATAAATATGGGCAAACTACAGTAACTGGGCCAAAACCACCATGGATATCCTAACTTCTGCTAATGTGTGATAAGACTCTGCAGATCCTTTCATTGATTAAAAAACGTTGATTATGTTGTTTTGAGAAGAAAACTCCATTAATGCTTCTTAGATATTCTCTTCACTTCTGCAGCTACGATACGAACAAGTGAACCTTTTCTGGAAAGAAAATAAAAAATAATGAACAATAATTTCTGGTTACATTACACCTAGTTTAAAAAAAGAGAAATAAATAAAAACCAGTCAAGTGAAGAAGTTTCTTTCCATTAGAAAGGAAATCCCAATATTTAATTCTTTTCCACTGTTCTCATCTAATCTTGCTGGTCCTGCCCTGGTCTGCTACTAGTTTAGAAGGCACCAAAGAGTGCAAAAGTTTGCTCACTGTTATTTGAAGTGGCATAGAAACACACTATAGAATTATTTGATAATACACACTTAACTGGAGCCGAGCTTTACTTTTAGTACAGAAATATTAGGAGCTGTCTCTAGCCCTCTGCTTTTGCCACTTGTGACAATTTAGAGCAAGTTTAATGCTGTTGTAATGGATGACATTAAACATTTTCTTCTGAATTTGTACTACAAGACTTATGCTGTAAAAGGATTTGATCTAGGCAGTTACACAGCACAGTCAGAGAGTTCCTTGTTAGCACTTTATTGTGGTTACAAGGAGGGAACGAAAACAGTTGTTAGCACTGTAGCATCACGCACAGTCTCTGTAGGCATAATGTGTGATCAGATGTAAGATTTGAACACAAATTAATGTTTTTCAAGCCATCACACAGCACACCTCAAGTGCAGACCCTTAAAAGAAAACCAGACTAGATGGAGGCTTACACACCTCCCTGTTCCCCAGCTATTGCCTAAGACTCAATTTCACAGATGTTTCCAAATAGGTGAAGCATCTCTATTATAACTAGGCTATTTATTTTAAGGACTTCAACCTGAATTTCTGTAAGAAAGTATGGAAATGTGGGATGGGGCATATGCGTTTCTTGCAGTATCTCCTGAAAGAACTGGGCCCAAATTGTAGTGTTGATTCCCTGTATCTAGAGTGAATGGGCACCATAAAGATGAATTTTACTAATACTATCTTTTATTTCAAGAATTTCTTCATGGTGCTCACAGGAAAAGAATTAAAAAACCCTCATGATAGAAAAACAAAGAAGGATTACATAAACTTTTTTCAAAGGGCTGCCTGTACGGAACATGCCAAAGCAGCAACTTGCGTGGCTTAGGGTGTGAGTGGAGGCTGACTCATGTACACTAAAATGAGAAATTGTAAGAGATCCTGAGAGACAAACCAACTTTGATTTCATTTTTTCAGAACAGAGGAAAGAATTAAAACAGAATACTAGTGTAAGAGATTGCAAGCTTGCAAAGATTCCCAAGGGTCAGACTATGTGAATGCAGGTGTTTTACTGTTCACTCTTCTGCTTCAGTCTCCAGTGGCTAACAAGATTTACACCCATGAGCTGGAATCAAATTATGATTCTGTTCATTTCTGTAAATGGTGTTCAACATAACACCAACCAGGTTTGCTGACAGCTCATAAAGAAGTCAATAAGAATCTGTTATTTTCTGAGATGTCACATAATGAAACTTTGTGTAAATGGGAAGGCTAGTAAGACCTTTTACTCCTAAAAGACCTATTGGTGTCTTTTAGGAAACACTTCATGGAGCTTCACTGCTATAATCAATACATCTCTATGTTTATACACTTAATCAGAGCACATCTGCTTTTCAGTTGTTCAATAAGAGAGACACAGAATCAGTGTTACTAACTTTATTACATTGATTTCTTTTGTTTTGCATTTTACTCAGATTGCAAAATTAAATATTTTCACTTTAATAACTAAAACTTGACACAAAATCATTCCTTTAGAAAACATTTTTCTCTCTCAAGTCAACAACATCTTAAACTGCAGCCGCTGCAATTCATCATTTTAGCTATGAGGATTCAACAATTCTGTAGTTATTTTTTTCTAAGTATTTTCCTCACTAAGCCTGACATCTATCAGTATCTATACAGAAAAGCATGTTGCAGATGCTTGCTAACAAGATGTTGAAAGAATTTGATGACGTGACAACAGAATTCAATACTTTCTCTCCCTGAAATAAAATGGTTTACTGAAGTAGTTATGTCTTGCAGAATCAGTTGCATTAGACTTTCAGAAAGCATTCTAATCAAAGAAACAGTTCTAAAAAGCAAAGGATTTTAACCACATGCTGTAGAAATTGCTGTCAATTACATGAAAACACTCAAGGCTCACACCTTGGAGATTAATAGAAATGTTTTACCCTGGCAGGTCTTGTAGCCAAGGGCAGAGACAATGCACTTGTTGCTGTGGGATGTGGCTTTCCTCACAGTGCTGTTAAATCCACACCAGGGGAAAGACCACTGCTCCCCAAACTCAGGAACCATGGAGGGGCCTCTGCCCTACAAACAGGTCAGGACTGGAAGAACTCCAGCTGGACAAACTCAGCTTAGGCTTTGCCCAAGACAGATTTTGAAAGTCAAACCAACACAGTTATTAACAGTATTTTTCTCTCCTCTATCAAAATGAGGCAGATGAAAAACCTACAACAAATTCACCCAAATTGTCATTGAAACTGGTTTTATCTGCAAGCAGGGATGATGTACTTTTACTTGATATACCCTGGTGTGGTTGGACATAGAGAGAGATGCTACTGAGCTGAGGTGAAACTAAAAGAGAGCAGAGTGGCTGCAATGTGGGGCTGTATTTCACAGAAAGATTCTGCCTGAAGTTGATGAGAAGCTCACAAAATCTCCTGCCCCAATACCCTAATGGGAGCGGGAGCTTACATTCACAAGTGGTTAAGAAAGGGGAAGACTATAGCCAAGATATTGGATTAAACTATCGTTGATCTGCTAACTGCTCTCTTTCCCAAATTATTTGGTACCCTCTTTACTCCCCTAAGAAAGTTTTCTTAGTACTCAGCTCTGAAGGGGAAAGATTTTGCCCAGAAAGAACCTTTCAGAAGGTGATGTATTTGGAGAATGGGCCAATGTTACTAAAGGGTTTGAAGGGGCCCACAGGCAGATTGACTTGGCCGTTTTTGTTGCCAGCACCTGGCGGAAGGTTGCACAAGGATCAACAAGGTTTCTGTAATGAAACCCAAATGGTGAGGTTATTTTGAAGTTTCTCTCTCAGCTCAGTTGTTGCATAAATAATGACATTTAACTTTCAGTGGAAGCAAAATCTGAGTAAAAGTCTTTCAGCTGTATATGAGTTCTTAGCTCAAAAACTTGATATTTAATGATAGCTAAAAAAATCTGGTTTATAGTTTTAAGTGAAGAAATAAAATAATATATATTTGAAGATTGGCTTAATATTTAAAAGAAAAAAGTCAAAATTTTTCTCCCATGTTTATATATGTATTGACTTATCCAAAGTGTTCCATGGCTGATGAGTAATAATACTACAAAATAGATTATAATAGAACAGAAGAGAATGTTTTAACTATTTTCTTCTTCTTTTTTTTTCAGAACAGAAGGTATTACCTTAGGCCAAAAAGTGTTTTCCAAAGTGTGTTGGTTCATGTGGAGGCTTTGATCACATTATTTGAGAGAGGTTGTCCTTGACCAAAGTGAGTTTAGCCAATGTGGAAAACTCCAAACAGCAAAATCTGTCCTCTTCCTAAATAAATCTCTCAGAAAATATGCTTTGCCATTTCATGGAATCATAGAAACATTGACTGGATCTCTGTCATCCGGTCCAACCTCTGTCTTGAAGCAGGATGGTAGCCAAAACTAAGCCAGATCAGACATAGCCTGGTCTCACTGTTCATGTGAAAAACTTCCAGGGGTGGTGAGTCTGCAGTCATTCTGCACAACCTGTTCCAAAGATGGACACTCTGCCATGAAAAGTCCTTCTGTGTGAGATGATGGGAAGGGGTCTGTAGGTTTGGAGGGAAAAAGCTTTACCAGTGAAAAGCATGCCAAGGTAAGGGAACAGAACTTTTGACAAGGGAAGCATGCAGGAATTTCCCAAGGACTGACAAGCTCTGGGTGCTGTTAAGGCCTGTTGAAACTGAAAGAATTGGTAAACCTGGACACTGATGAACCTGGACATTGAGAGCCTGAAAAAGCTGCCAAAGGTCAGAAGTGCACACCAGCATGTAAGTTGGACCACGGCCATGTATTCAGAGGCTGCTCTGCACAGGTGGCAACTGCAGGGCTCTACACACCTGATGAAGGAAAGGGTCCCTAGAGGACTTTCCCAATAGCAAGAGAGAAGGCAGCACCACCCTTGGCTTGTGAGAGTGCAGCTGGCCTTGCCACTGCTGCTCCAATGGGGCCACTCTGTGAAAAAGTTTGAGTCAGTTGCATGAGGAAATAACTGAATGTGGTACCTGAATAGTTGTCTGCTGTCAATAACTTCAAACTAATGAATAAAAGGTGTTTCCAAAAGTACTGATGGCAATCTGTTTGCCCTTCATTTTCCCCATTCCCCCAGTAACCAGGTGTAGCCTAACAATTTTTATTTTCCAGTTACAAGCTCTTTTTTTTTAACCAATGTTTTTAAAGACTATTTCCTTTGCTTGAATTAAAAAACACTCTCATTGTATTAAACACATTTCTGCTGTTGTTTAAAACCCCAGTAGTGTATTACCTTACAGAATATTGTGTGCAATCGTACATGCTTGCTTAGAGAAAGTTGAAGAAGAAAAAATTGAAAGAAATTGAAAACAAAAGCATTTCCTCAGCATAATTGCCGAGGTCCTTGCCACAGGTCCTTGAAATGGCTTGAGACCCTAAAGCATTTCTATCTCTCCCAAATGTGTTACTCATCCTTTCAGAAATTACCTTTTTGCCTTAGTGATGGCTGCCCATGCAGGAGAGACTGGGAATATTTTCTCTGATGCAAGCTCATCAACAGGTACAACAAATATGGCAAACATATTCAGTGAAGGATGAGGAAAAGGAGCTATGATTAACAACATTAAATTCTAGGTCTTTTCCTGCTGGGTGTTGACATCAAGTTGGGATGTGAAAAGGGTTAAGGAAAATCTGGAAGTGACCTAGACTACATCCTACACATCAGTGTCTGTACTTATCCTTTACTTGTTCCCTCTGTGAAATCTTCCTTGAGTATTCCTGCTACTAAAGGTAAATTATTGTATTCTTCATCAGACATTTCACCAACCTTTCTCTTTCCTTGCCTTCCACCTCTATAAAAGAGTGGAGTTTTTGTTTGGAAATGACACTATTGCAATATCTTATCCAAATATGAGGAGTCACTGGAGACTGCAGAAAAGAGAAGGAAAGTTTAAGAAGTCAAGAATTTTTCTCCCCTTATTTAATTCCTTTCTTCTGACAATTAATAAGAAACCCTTGCAGAAACCTCACACAAATCTTTAAAAAATGGTCTTAAATGTACAAGAAAACCTATGAAGGGTTTGAGCCATAGTTGGCATTCTGCTGTCCTGAACCTTCCCCCAATCATGACTGAAAATTTTGCTGATAGGAATTTCCACTGATTTCATTCTTTGGATTTTTTTTTTATTTTCAGTCACTTGAATGACTGCTGAAGTTTTCACTATATGCAGCCCGGAATCCAGCATCTTTGGCTTGTTAATATGTACTCCTTACTCCAGAGAAACTCTGAGGGGTATAAATAGTAGTTTACTGTTGGAATAAAAGTCTTTGAATTTCTTGCATCCACTCATAGGATGTGACTTCTCAGAGGAAGTCACTGCTCTCTTAAAAGGCTGATAAAGTAGTTTGTAGCAGTCAGTGAGTGAAAGAAGGGTATATCACTTTCTGCTTGAGAAGTGAAAGATAATCCTATATCTAATTTCTTTTTTTCAGGCAGTTTAGTTTTTTGACATCAGAAATGCTAACTGGTTTTGGCTACTTTATGCTTTGCCTCTCTGTATTGATAGAATATAAATACCACACGAAACCTCTATATATGTCACAGCAGCAGAGCAGTCCTTACCACATTTTCCTCACACTGACAAAGACCTTTCCATTGAAGCAATGTGTGCCTGATCTGCACAGCTGCTGTAACCTCTCTTCATTAGATCTCTGTGGCTCTGCCCTGGCAAAGCTGGGTAAGACTGTTTAGGTCAGAGTGAATGACCATGCTGTGCTTCTGGGGCTTTTCTCTCTTGCTTCCCTTATTTTATCCCTTCTCATGTTTCCCTTTCTTGGCATGCATGTGGGCTTGTATGCAGGCAAGCAGAGCTGTGGCAGTTGTGTTGATGAATGCTAACTAGGCAAAAGCTGGTGCAGCTCCAAGCAAGCATTTTGCACGTAATTCATTTGGATACTGAATACCCAGCCTGCAGTTTTTATGCATCTACCAGAGGGATAGCTCTTCTCATTAATTTAGCACTCCTTCCAGCAGGACATTATCATCCCTTTCTACCATTTATTTTCCTTGCTTTCTTTACAATTTGTATGATGCAGTATGGCCAGATCTGTACCTCAAAAAGTCTCTAGCATAATTCCTTCTAAACACACGGGTATGCAGGCCCACATGCCATGTTGGTCAGGTTGTTATTCATAAGAGGAGTCCCACAATCAGCATACCTCCCTGCCCTCACATGTGCTTTGAACTTCTGAAGTTTAAGAATCTTCTAGTACAGGAAGCAGGAGATGCATGCAGCAAATATTTTCCTAGGAAGAAATACTTATCTTTAGAAGGATAGAAGAGCCTTGCTTCTCTGTTATAAGGGGTTTTCTTCTGCTTTTCTGAGTTAAGCCATGCTGTGTCTCTCCTTTCTCAGTGGAAAAACTATATATACAGATACACATACATATATACAAAAAGTCTTACATTTGAATTTTTGTGGCAATTGACCTGGCTGTCAGGAGGGTGATAGCTTATGGAGACAGTGATGTGGAGCATTTCAGGGGCCAAGGTGAGGACAAACGTCAGTGTGATCTGTCTCTAGACAGCCAGTAAGATAAGACGAACCCACAACCTTCCTGAAATAGGACCATGTTACTTAAATAGTTGTCTAAGTAGGACACTTATGACCATGTAAGGTACCTCTGTTATCTAGAGACCCTCATCTTGGTTTGCATCTTTCCTTGAAGACAGCACTTGTCAGACATCAACTTCCGAGGAAACATAAAACGTCAGGTGCACGCCTTGGAAGGCAATGGATATAGATGGGTCCCAAACTAGAAATTACAGGGCAGGAGCCTAAAATAGATGGGAGAAACTGATGTGTCCAGAAAGGCACTTACTGACCTATAGTTAGTGTGGTTCAAGTGCATAAAGTCCTTGCCTCTAAAATCTGGTCATTGACATGTATCCCTGGCAAATTACTTCCCAGTTGTACTTATTGAGGACAAAGCCAATACAGTGCAGGAAAACAAGAGTTTCTATGAAATGTTTCTCTGGAATAGAACACAATGTCATGGGACCCATGCTTCACATAAATACCATAGCTGTTGCTCACTTGTATATCCGTTACTGTTTCGGCACTTGTTTTACAAATGCACAATATGATCACTGCAGTTATTCTTAAAAGTGTGCATTGAATGGAACTCTTCAAGAGTTAGAACAAGGCACTCAACAAAGTTGCTTATGTAACACGTTATCTCTTTTTATAATTTTAATTAACCATTGATATGCCTCTCAATACTGCTTAGTTTTCTGACTATTAAACATACCCACACCATTTTCTGGACATAGAGCAAATGCGAACAAATATTTTCCAGAATGCTTGTTTTAGTGTTTAGAGGTTAAAGTCTAGTTTTTGCAAGGGTGTAATTTCCCTGTACATTTAAACTGGAATATTCATGAATGTTTTGCGGCTGCCACACATATTAGTAGCAGCCCCTGTATTTCACCTAATTTAGCTTCAAGCTCCAACATTTCTTTCAGATATTTGTCCTATTAAAAACAGTAATCCTCTTTCATGTTATTTTACACACATGCATCACATTTTGTTTGAGATTACCTACCACAGGTAACAAAAAATTTGAAGAGTTCTTTTTAAATCCCTCCACACACAAGACCAAAGAATAACAAATAACAGGATGAGAAGATGTGGATCATCTCCTTCTCTTGACCCAATAGAAATGCCACTAAGAGTTTTATGCAATGTATATTGGTCTGCAATTGAAGATACGTGTTATCGGTGTCTCCATTTTCAGTTGCAAGTAAGGTTCAAGAACAAAATCTCAGTTTCTTGCATACGAGGTTTTTCTCTTATCCTGAAAGTGTAACAGTAGAAAGCAAAATAAGAAATACAAACAACTATAAACTAATACTACTAAGATAAGTCTTTGGTGAAATTAACTTCAACAGTTAATACAATTTTACCACTGTTTCAGCAGTTGGTCAGGACGTTACCTTATTTATATTACAAATCATAGAATCATGGAAAATCCAGAGCTGGGAAGGACCCAGGAGAGTCATCGAAATTCTGCACAGGACAGCCCCAGGAGTCACACCATGTGCTGAGGTCTTTGTTCAAATGCTTCTTGAACTCTGTAAAGCTGGTACTGGGGCCCCTTCTCTGGGGAGCCTGTTCCAGTGCCTGAACATCCTCTGGGTGAAGAACCTTTTCTTAATCTCTAACCTAAACCTCCCCTGATACAGTTTCATGCCATTGCCTTGCGTCCTGCCACTCATTTCTTGACAAAAGAGATCACTACCCCTTTGTTTCCCCTCACTTGTAGGAAATTGTAACTGCAGTGAGGTCTCCCCTCAGTCTCTTCTTCAGGCTGAACAGACCAAGTGCCCTCAGCTGCAGCTCTTATCACTTTCCCTCCAGACCCTCCACCATCTTCATTGCCTTCCTCTGGATTCTCTCCAAAACCTTTATATCCTTATATTGTGGCACCCTAAACTGCCCCCAGCACCCGAGGCAAGGCCGCCCCAGCTCAGAGCAGAGCAGGACAATCCCCTCCCTTGCCCTGATGCCGCCAGGACACACTTGGCCCTCCTGGCTGCCAGGGCACTGCTGACTCATGCTCAACTCATCATCAACCAGGACCCCCAGGTGTCTTTCCGTGGTGCTGCTTTCTAGACTCTCATCACTCAGTCTGTCTTTAGTAATATGATTTTTATTTTTTAAATGTTTATGTGTGCTATAGGTTCATCGTATAGCCATTCTTCTGCTGCATTTCTGTTCATCATTTCAGAGATTTCTGCTCAGCAAGAGATGCTGTGCTGCCACCTGTGTCAGTGGAGCCATGACTCCTTGTGAAGCACCCAGACTGATGATCCCTGAGGTGTGGCTCAGGTTTTGAGCCACACAGAGCCACTACACCCCACCTCCATTCACCTGTCTCTAAAGGACGATGTGATATGAATTTTACAGGCAGCAGTCTTAATAAACTGAAAAAGTAAAGACAGAGGATAAACTGATAAAACACATACCCACACGCACACAAAAAATTAATTATCTTTAATTTTCTTCTTAATTTCAATCAGTTTCATAAGTGTTTCTTTGTAAACAGAATAAAATATTAAGAATAGCAGGTATTTTCTTCCCAGACACTCTCTGTTATTGTCTTCTTTCCATCCATCCATTTATGCATGCATTTCACCTCCCAGACTTTACTCACAGGCTTATAATACACTTCCTTCCTCCAATGTCTTGCTTCTTGTCCCTTGCCCCAGAAACCTTAGTCATTCTTGCTTTACCTGCCTTTTGTCCTTTACCTTTTTTGTCCTTTACCTTTTGCCTTTACCTTACCATTTGTCCCAGCCTCTCTGCTTTCAAAACATAATTACCACCTTAGAAGACCTCATTCAGTGCCACAGAAACATCTAGCAGGAATATCGGAACATGATAGAAAAGCATGATGGGACAAAAAAAAAAGGGAAAACACAGTATTTTCTTTAGAGACATATGAAAACAGTGATAACGGGTTGCTAAATATTTTCTATCCCAACCAGTCACCTAAATAAGAAAATCCTAGCTAGTACCTAGGTCTTTCATTTTTCACTTTTCCCTCTACTTCTCTGGATTTTTTTCTTCTTTTAGCACACTTAAAGCATCCCAGTCACCTCTACTTTCACTGAAGGGAACACATCCTGTTTTATACAAACCTCAGGCCTCTTCTGTTCTTGAGAGCCTTTTTATACTTGTAGTATTGCTGTTTATAAAGAAGATGCCTTAGGAAACTTCTCGTAGGCTTAAAATAGATTATCTGATATTCTACTGACAAAGAATATCTTTCTTCCTCTCAGTAAAAGATGCTGAAAACAAACAAAGAGCTGCAAGAAATAGAACAGATGGCTGATTGTTAAAATAAGACTGTCAGCTATCTTGTGGAGAGCAGGGGGCATATGATAAAGTCAGAATAGCCAAAAAAAAAAATCAAACAACATTAAGTCTTGCTAAGGAAAATCAGAAATATACACACAGTAGAGAAGGAGATTTTCTTGTTGAAGAAATAGAAAAAAGGACAGGAAAAACATTCAGGGGCCAGGATGTAGGGGCCAGAAGGGATTCAGATGTGGGACAAACATGATGTGACCTTTCCTTCATTTTCCAGTAAGAAGGATGATGCAAAACTGCCAGCAGAGCTATATTTAGGATTGGAAATTGCCATGTCTACCTGTACAAAACCAGCATATACAGATTGAGGTAGCAGGTGAAGTCTCTGGAATATATATGGTCTGATCTATAGAGTTAGGTCCCATAGAAAGATTTTATGATTGATCTTCTGCTTGAAGTGATACTGTTTGACTGCAGAACAGCAGAGATATCCACCTCAAGTAAAGGCAGTCAAGAACAAACATGATACAATATGTCCAACAGAAACCTTGTGAACAAATTTTAGAAGAATGACACAGGAAGATAAAAAAATATGGGTTGCATTAAATACATGGGCAAAAATCATAAAAAAAGGGATTGTCAAGGACAGTTTTATTCATGTTAAATAGCCACTTTGACATGTGGTTTTTGAACAAAGGATGAATGATGAGATGATCTCACCTGATTTCAAGAAAACATATCATAGAATGGTAGCTCATAGCCAGGTTAAGATGATGGAAATGGTCGTTACTACAGGAGTCATCAGAAAGGAAGACAAAAGAAAATGGTAACAGACACTACAAGCAGGACTGGGCAGAAGCTACTGGTGGAGTCCTCAGAGGCTTGCACAGATTGATCTTAGACAGTAATGACTTGGGAACAAGAAATGAGAATGTAATAACTAAATTTACTCATAGTGTAAATTTGAGAGGCATCATCAATACACAGGAGAATCAGAATACGACACATGAAGAACTAAATGACCGGTCAAGGGAACTAACTGAGAAGGGACAAAATTTAATCATGCAAAGTGCCTGCTCATGCATTTGGCAAGATCCACTAACATAAACAGAAAACTCATCAACTGAAAGTGACAGAGAATAAGAAAGATTTAGTGTTTTAATCAATCACAACATGACTACGACCCTCAAATGTTGCTGCTGTCACAAAAATAAATGTATCAGGTGAGGTATTCCCACTCAAGACAGGGAACTTGTAAATTCCTCTGAATAAAGCTCTTGATGAGCTCTTACATGGTCACACATACGCAAGAAGGATGAACTCAGGCTGCAGAAAGTGGCAACTAGTGCATGATCAGAGGCATGTCAAGCCTGTCTTACACAGGGAGAGTATAGGCACTTGGCTTGTTTAGCCTCGCCACACAAGGGAAGAAAACAGGGTACAATTGCGCTCTCTAAAAATACCAGGGAAGAGCTATTAAAGCCAAAGGATGGTTTTGGCACAAGAGCAAATGAGTGTAAGCAGTCATGAATAAGTATGGGATAAAATTAAATGAAGGTTTGTGTGAAAGCAGTGAGGTACTGGGACTGCAGTTACTAGTTTGAAACAGAGGGGCAAAATTTAATTAGATTTGAAATGAAACTTCACACATCTCTGAATGAGATTATGTGGTGTGTTTTCTGGTGTTAAAAATGGACCAGACTCAGAAACTCTCTTCCATTTCTGTGGTTTTTGCTGCTATTTTTGACAATAAGAACATATGGCTGATATTACAGTCATACAAGTTTTTAAGGGCCCCTTTATGTGTTATAGGAGTGTACAGAAGATTTTTATATACTGTAGATTTCTTGAATGTGTTCATGGAGCCACAGAAAAAGCTTATGAGGGAAATTAATATGGACCACCTGTTCAGCCCATCCCATCACCAATGCCAAATTCTTAAATGTTCTGCACCGTTATAGTCACATATTTAAAGACTCTGTCACTTTTCTTGAGAAACTATTTCAGGGTCCAGTTGATCTTTCTTAGTAGCAATTCCAAAATTACACTTTCCTGAGAACAATTCCAAATTTGGACTTTCCTTTGCAGGGTTTGCCCTATTCTTAACTATATTCTGGAGGTGCAAAATATTTCATCTGCTTCTCAACATTTAATGAGTATTCAGTAATTTGTATTTCCCTCATAACTTATATTGCCATCCATCATTACTTCAGCTTTTGCTATAGTTTTTGTAATTCTGTTGGAAATCAATTATATTTTGCCTAATAGTGCACAGGGGGTAGGAGAATGCATGTGTCTAACATTTCACTTTGAAAAATTTATACTTTCGAAAAACATAATACTGGGACTTTTGCTTTTTCAAGTTAAATGCAAACCCTGGTGAGTTCTGTGACTGGCATCTGCACCACTAATGAGAATTTCCTCCACAATGACCTGTGTGACTTCACTGATGGAAGCCCTGTTCTGATATTGCTAGCATCTTTTCCTGAAATATCTGGAGTTGACCTGAAAGCACCTCTTTCTCACAGACACTGTGTTGGAACAAGCCAAAAAACTGTCTCTTCTCATGATAATACTCTGAAAGATATATTTAAAAAAAAAAAAAAAAAAAAAAAAGCAAGCCTTTTATATGTTTTGAGTTCTTATATTTTTATTCATTGTTTAAAAATATATGTGAACACTGCTGTATTATGAACATAGTCATGCAAGAGCACTGGGAAATGGGGAGAGGGATTTCATTCTCCCTTTATCTGGGCCATTGCAGAAGCCAACACTGAGCTCACCTTCCACTTTAAGAGACTAAGGCAACAATGGCAGCAGCGGCCAAAACTGAGACACACTCAAAATAAAGGATCTCAGGTGTGTCTGTTCATTTTTTCCCTGAAAAGAGGTTTAGATGTTTATGACAGTGCAGCAGATACTAATGAATAAAAATACTGGGACATTTCTTTATGTTATCCTCTGAATTTTATAAAGCACAATAGCCAACCTCTCTTCTTTTAACTCTCTCCTTAGAGCTGTTCAGAAGAGCTACAAACAATTAATCTCACAGCATACCTAAGAGTACCAGATGACTTTTGTTTTACATGAAAAAATATATATGCTGCCACATCTGCATTTACTACTCAGGATACAGACTTCTAGATTTATGTTTCCCTTCCTAGAGTCCTAGTAGAAAATTACTGCATGTAGATATGCAAAGGACACTTTTTCAGAAAAAAATTGTTACACTTTCAGGTACAAGTCAATGAACAATAGTCCCAACTGTAAGAAAATAAATTTCTGAAACATTTGTTCATTTTTTCTAGTTCTAAACATAGCAGCATTCGTGTTGTTGAAAACCTTCCTATACAATTTCTTAACTTTATTAATTCCCTTTACTTTGCATTTTACACTGAATTCCAGTTTGATTGGTGTCTACCAGAAGACAGACAAATTTAACCACTGAGAGAGAAAAAAATTTTCCTATTATTTTAAATTTTTTGATGACTGGACTGCAAAATGTTAAACATACAAGGCTTTTTATATATATTACCAGTGAAAGCAGATCCTGATATACTGGTTAGCAGTGATCAAACCATTCTTCCCCCATATCTTTATTCAGCTCTTTATGACTATGCATGGACTGAAAAACTTAATTGTGTGAGGAATGCTAGCAAAATCTTGGCATAATCAATTAAGTTGCAAAATATAAGGGAACTAGAGAATTATCTTTTTTGTTTCCTTTAGACAACAGTTGATTTTTACAAATGACTGAGGATGAGTTTTGTTCCCTCTCTGAGGGATTAACAATGTTTAAATTTTCTGCTAAATTTGTTGCTTTTTTGTTTATTAGTAGCACAATGGGAGAGGCGTCTCTGAAAACCAGTGGGTCTCTAAGTTTTATGTAATAAGCACATAAATCTGACTGCGCGTTTTATTTTTCTGGAAAACAGCCGATATGCTATAAATCAAGTCAGGAGTGTTGTGACCTAATTTTTTCAAAGGGAGTGTGTTAGACCTAGATTTTCAGTTAATGGAACGTCTTGGGAAAAGCATCTTTGCAGCAATCCGTCTTGATTGCTCTGGTAAGGAAAAATAGTTGATTTATGCATTGGAGATCAGAAAGCAATTGCTTAATGGCTTTTGTTTCTGCATTGTTGGTTCAGATCCAACAAGCCGTGAGATTTAAATATCACTAATTTTTGCTGAGATTTGTGGTAGCTTCCTGGATGATTCTGATACTAAAATCTTGAAGTAAGTAATTGCTCTGTTCTGTCCTAAGCAAAAGATAGCTGGTCTGCAGTAGTCTGATAACATACAGAATCCAGAGGAATAGCAGACTTCAAAAGATGGATATCTCTAAGTTAGAGACTACACTTCCTATTCAGATGTTCAGGTATTCATTTAAGGTGGTTTAGAACTTGATTAGGTGCCCATGCATATACTTTAATCAAATTCTAATTATTCAGTCAGAAAAAAAATTAGTTATTCTTAAAAATTGAGTAACATACCTGAATAAGTTATATAGTGTAAGGGCAACTTGTGCATGAATAATACCAAAAATATAACAATAAATATAGATACGGGAACTAGATGCAATAGGGTTTATTCAATTATATGGTTTGGTTGGTAGAAACCTTCTCTTTTTTAGACTTAATAAATCAGCTATCCTTGTGGCTGTCCTTAGTCCCCTAGCACCTTCCTTAACTAAAACAAAGCCCTTGACTGTAATGTCCTACCAGAAAACAAAATTATCATTCTACCTTTGGAACTTTACCACATAGGTCATTACTACCAACATCATGTTAGTTGCTTTGAAGGAAAAATATGCTGACATCACGAAAAGCCAAAAATAACATTAAGATGTAAGAGGAGATTGGAAAATCACAGACTCAAGACTCCTTAGTCAAAGAATGTGGTGTCAAAGACACCATTTACATGCTACAAAACTCGTTGCTGACAGAAGGTGGCCTATGGCAATGCTGCCACCAGCACCTCTTCCTTGTTTATCAGAAAGAGTCAAGTTTTGCTATGAAATATTCATTTCTGGTAGATCCAGCTGCTCAACACTGTCAAGAGGATGTCAGCCTTGGCGGCAGCTGTACGTGTAAATTAATCACTCTGGTTTTATCAACAGCAAATGCGTCTCTCTAACACAGCTTATTTTCTTTTCAAAGGAAAAAAGTCTGTCACTTTGCAGTCCACATCACTAAACAGAGGAGTACAGCTGAACTGGTTGCAGCAGATTTGTGCCAAAGATATTTTTTCATCACTTGATATCACAAAGGTTAAGAGCAACTGGACAAAAATGTGTTAGGGGAGAAAGTAAAGCTAGTTTGCAATTTTTTGGCTCATCTTGTGATTCAGTCTTGCCAGCAAGTCTTTTGTTCAGATTGAATCAGACTGGCTGAGTTCCTGTTGGTAATGCAAGCAAAGATTCTGGCACAAAACATCTTCTCCAGAATTAGATCTGAAACTTCTTCTGTTAGGAACTTTAAAAATTTGTATTGAGAAGTAATGGCTGCTACTGAGTCAAAATATTGAAAAAAACAAAACCAGTTTTAAAGTATACGTTTCTGCCCTCATCAGCAGTGATACTGCATCAAAAGAAGAACCGTCACAAGTGAGTGTGCTCATTATTTTCCTTTGAAACTTAAACTGTCAGTTGATTTTATGCCTCTAGAACTGTGGAGCAGTTTTAAGCCTTTACCTGTACAATTTGTTTTCTGGAAGCTGCATCTTGGCTATGTGGACACCTCTAACGTCACACTGATTTCAGCAGAAGTAAGACAGAGGGATCTGAACCCAATGGTGCAAGGTCTTTGCATCCTTTCTTCCCAGAGCAGCCTCTAGTCAATGGAAAATGCAAAAGAAAGCTGGGTTACGCTTCTGAGGCATGTCACAGAAGAGTTACTTGATCACTTCAGTTTCTTGCTAGAGTCTTCATATAAGCAGTTTCTAAAACATCCTGTCCAAATTGGAAAGCAGTGATACAAGAAAGTCAGCCCTATGGTGAAAATTAATGTTTTAGTGTGGAAAAAATAATTTCTGCTAAGTAATAGAAATTGTCATCTGTTGTACAGGAAATCCTGTTGAAGGATCAGTTCTTTTAAACATTGTTGGAGTTTTTTTTGTCTGTGGACCTCTAAAAATTTTTAGCTCCTTTTAGACATTTTCATGAGTAAAATACCTATATGGCATATAAATGCCTCTCCTCTCCTCTCCTCTCCTCTCCTCTCCTCTCCTCTCCTCTCCTCTCCTCTCCTCTCCTCTCCTCTCCTCTCCTCTCCTCTCCTCTCCTCTCCTCTCCTCTCCTCTCCTCTCCTCTCCTCTCCTCTCCTCTCCTCTCCTCTCCTCTCCTCTCCTCTCCTCTCCTCTCCTCTCCTCTCCTCTCCTCTCCTCTCCTCTCCTCTCCTCTCCTCTCCTCTCCTCTCCTCTCCTCTCCTCTCCTCTCCCCTCCCCTCCCCTCCCCTCCCCTCCCCTCCCCTCCCCTCCCCTCCCCTCCCCTCCCCTCCCCTCCCCTCCCCTCCCCTCCCCTCCCCTCCCTCTCCTCCCCTCCCCTCCCCTCCCCTCTCCTCCCCTCTCCTCTCCTCTCCTCTCCTCTCCTCTCCTCTCCTCTCCTCTCCTCTCCTCTCCTCTCCTCTCCTCTCCTCTCCTCTCCTCTCCTCTCCTCTCCTCTCCTCTCCTCTCCTCTCCTCTCCTCTCCTCTCCTCTCCTCTCCTCTCCTCTCCTCTCCTCTCCTCTCCTCTCCTCTCCTCTCCTCTCCTCTCCTCTCCTCTCCTCTCCTCTCCTCTCCTCTCCTCTCCTCTCCTCTCCTCTCCTCTCCTCTCCCCTTTTCCTTTTTTTTTTCTTAATTTGTCTCAAATAAGAAGTTGTCCACCAGTTTTCACATGGCCTTAGAATTGTACACCAGTGCCCACAGTATCACTGGGCACTTGCTAAAAATCACTGAGTTAGGCATATTCAGAGCTAGAATTCACTTTGACTTCATTTATTTTTCACTCTCTGACAAAACTGTGACAAGCTTCCCAAGTCCTAAAACTGTGAATAGAAATAAGTGCTTCCATTAAGATCTGAAGATAAAAAGCAAAGAGAGAGAGTGATCAGAGAACCAAACTGCTCCTGGAGAGATAAGCAAGCCCAAAGCAGTTGTGAAGTGACTGCTGCTCAGGTATTGGGTTCAGTGAGCTGGATTTGTTTGTGGTTTTTGTTTGGGGGATTTTTTGTACAACAAGGCAAGCAGGTATTGTCCTAAACACAAAGTTATACCATTTCACTTTTGCTAAGCAGAAACAAGTTCTCTTTTCTGCTCATAGATGGGAAAGTCACCAGGCTGCAAAAACGTGAATTGTGCAAAACCTGTGGATGCATTCTTCTTACAGATCACACCATTTTACTCTCCATTTCCTGCCCCAAAATTTCCAATTTCTCTTCGCACATTCATCCACTGCTCAGTCTCGGGGTGGCACTGAAGGTTGTTCAAGAGAATCCTTTGTGTTTTCACTTGATACCATAATCATTGTGTCTTTACCTACTGGATTTGAAGTCACCATGTCAAGTATTGATTTTTAACATCACAGCCAGGGCAGTGACTTTAACCATTCAATCATCCTCAATAGTAAATTCTACACCTTTCTCTTCTGTCTCTCCCTATTCTTTACTGCAGAATAACCCGCCATAAAATTGCTAGCACTTCTCTCTGGATTTACACCGCTTATACTGAAGTAATGTGAATTCCTCAAATGCAGATTGTCATAGTTTATCAAAAGCTGAAAGCTGGGAAACAGGAGGAAAAGGACTGAAAAGGACTGAAAAGGACTGAAAAGGACTTATATCTCATAAGTTCATTATATCTGAAAAGGACTTGCAGATATAATAAACAATCTCAGGTAAAATGAACAGGTGATATAATTCCTAGTAATTTTTAAAGTAATCCGAGGTCAAAGTTCCCACAGAGATAATATGAATTTCTCAAATGCATCCATTCTCTAAAATATTTTTGTTACATCAAACAGAATTTCACACACCAAGGTTTATAGCAGCATTGCAGTTGCTAGGAATCTGACACCTTAATCTTATATTTTCAAATAAATAAACCAGGACTCTTAATCTCAGTGGGTTGTGGCTGAGTGGCCAGCAGACAGCCAGTGGTACAGTGTGTGCAGAGCTGGGCGTTCCTGGAAGGAAAAGTCATAGAGGAGAGATATGTGCAATTTGCAGTCCCAGGGCAGGGACTTTCAGGCTGCCAGGTGGGCTGGGGGCCTGTCAGACACTTGGAGAAGGAGCCCTGAGGTGGGGACAGGGTCTTTATCCCCCTTGTGGGCAGCATTGCACTGACCTGCATTCCACCACTGGGCGTGAGACACCTCTACGTTCATTTGTGCTCAAGATAAAGCACTGTGGCTGATCTTGTCCCAAATAAGAAAAATTTGTCCACAAGTTTCCTATGGCCTTACAAGTTCTCTTGTTGCGAAAAGATGTATCAATTCTCCCAGCAGAACAAGGTCTTTTTCAACCCTTTTGTAACACTGCCTCTCTGTTACCTCCCCTCAAGAGCAAAGTGGGTCTTATTGTCTTTATTTGGGTTTTAGCATAGATTTCCATCTATCTAGAAGGTTTTTTAGTTTGACATATACCGTAATATGACTAAAAAATATTTGAGATTCATGAGAGAATTTAAGGCAGAGAGAAATCTTATGGGAGGCGAGACTCTGCAAGTGTCTTGCTATAGCACCATTCTTGAAATAGAGAAACTATTGGGTTGCATTACATATCTTCACCATCCACCTAATAATGGAGCCAGAGTAGCTGGGATATAATCTCACTCTTTCCACGGATTGTGCATGGGCAGTACAGACAGCTTTAACAACAACGCTGAAGTCAGCCATTCATTCCTTACAATGCACAATATACTTCTTTTCCATTACATCAAACAGTAAAAACAAACTAGTTTACAACTGGTTTCTTACCCTAGATTGACATAGCCTGATATTTCCTTAGTGGGTATCTGACAAAACACAGAGACAGCCTCGACCAGGGCACATCCAGATTGACAATTAAGCATAAAGTACTGTTATCAGGATGCTAAAAAAAAGAGTAATTTTGAAGTGTATCAACGTCCTTCCTCTCTGCTTATATTCTCCAAAAGGACTCTTTAAGCCTTTCTTATTTCTCTACATGCTGTTGTACAATCCTCCCCTCCATCTCCCTGTGGTGTTTGGAGTTGCCCAGAAGATTAGACTGATTCTGGTGTTCTACACACAATTATGGAAATGCTCCTTACATATATGTTGATTAATGCCAAACTTCAACTGATGCCTATTGAGTTCAAACACTTATGGCAGGACTCCTGTCAAATTTTCCATGGACACATTATCATTACTAGAGGTATCTTATATTTTGTACATGGTTCAGGCACCGCTAAATATAATGGGAAAAAATTCTGAATTATAGTGGTGCAGAAAAGTAAGAGACAAACTCCTTAAAAACATGTAACATGTCAACCTGAGTATTTTCCATTGCCCATTGAAGTTGAAGGAGCGTTAGTAAGTTCTAAATCAAATCTGGTGAGGCAGGAAATGAAAACTCCTTGAAAGTAGAGGAGAATTAAGAAAACAATGATAACCTATGCCAAGGAGTGACAGAATTCAGGAAGTTATTCCTTTGAGATTTAACAAAAAAGCCAGTACACCCAGTTCGATGTCACTATCTCATAGTACAAATCTTGCTGTTGTTTCATGGTGTTTTGTTTGCATTGTTTTGCTTTTATTTTTGTTTGTTTATTTTGTATTTTAAATCTTAGTGGTTAATGATGGTTGCTGTCAGGAGATGGAAACTTTAATGCAAAATTGGGATACTCCAGCTGTAATTCCAAGCAGGTAAAACTAAGATGTGTGACTGCCTCTTCAGAAAGTGTAATAGAAGCTATTAACTGAGCCATGTGAAATATTAGGATATAGAGTTTACATCTGCTTCTATACATTGTGTTTTTCTTTCATTAAGTACACCAGCAGATAATTTTTATAAAAATGTTTAAGGTAAAGCCTCTGATTTTAGAAGGTCCGGCAACAAGATCTGGACAAATTAGAGGGTTGGGCAATCAACAGCCCCTTGTGAAGTTTAAAAAGGACAAATGCCAGATTCAGCACCTGGGATGTACAGACACACTGGGGAATGAGATGCTGGAAAGCAGAGACACAGAAAGGGATCTGGGGGTCCTGGCCCATGGCAAGTTGAGCATAAGCCAGCAGTGCCCTGGCAGCCAGGAGGGTCAAGTGTGTTCTGGGGGACATCAGGCATAGCATCACCAGCGGACAAGGGAGGGGATTGTCCCGCTCTGCTCTGGGCTGGGGCAGCCTCACTTCAAGGCAGTTTTGGGCACCACAAAAATAGAGCGTCCAAAGGAGCACAATGAAGATGGCAAAGAACCTTGACTTGCAGCTGAGGTCACTTGGTCTGTTCAGCTTGTAGAAGAGGGGACTGAGGGGAGACCTCACTGCGGTCTGCAGCTTACTCACATGGGGAAGCAGAGGGACAGACACTGATGTCTTTGTGGTAAGCCATGAGTGGACCCAAAGGAACGTCCTGAAGTGTGTCAGGGGAGGTTTAAGTTGGACATTAGGAAAAGGCTTTTCCCCCTAGGTGGTGGCTGGCCACATGAACAGGCTCCCCAGGGAAGTGGTCACAGTACCAAGCCTGATAGAGCTAAAGAAACATTTGAAAAACATTCTCAAGCACATGATGTGATTCTTGGGCATGCCCTGTGCAAGGCCAGGAGTTGCACTTTGGTGAATCCTTTCCCCCTCAGAATACTCTCTGATTTTGTGATTCTTCAACATGCACTTTTGTCCCAAGCCATAGTGCATCTCCTTGTAAAAAAACAAAACAAAATACCCTTAAATGTGAAAATAACCAAACAAACCTACAAGCTTTCTCTGTGTGTTGGTGGGTGCAGCTGTTTGGAGTTTATAGCTCTGCTATTGCTGCAGTAGGATTGCAAAGTGCTTAGAGTACTTTGATTTAATTAAAGCAAGTAGGTTAGGGCATAACTTATGGAAACTCCACACATTGCTTAGACACCACCTTCCTATTTAGTCTGCATCTCAGAAGCATGTGAGACCTCATCCTAGTACTTGCAAGAAGCTTCTTTGTAGCCATACAGCATTTTGTCTGCTAAATGATACATGCACACAGTCCCCTGTGCCCAAGATATTTCCGGGTAACTGAAAGATTGTGTCAGCCTAATCCACAAATATTTGGAGTAGTATTGTTAATGTCTCCAGTGGGGGAAAGTGTCAGCTATTTCACTCAAACAGATTCAATGTTTTCTGTCAGTTATTAATACATGGCTTTTAACCAAGGGAAATTCTGTGATCCCTGTTAAATGAATTTGTCTTTTGTTTTCTTTAATGGAGTATTTTGGATGAACTCTTGTGCTCTCAGAGAGATCTGAACATAATCCTAGAATATTTGACCTGCTGTTTGGGATATTGGAAAAGTGTCTAGCTGCAAAGCCAGTTAGCTTGAAAAACTTTAGCTCCTTTTTACTTATCTTTTTTCTTACATCATATGCAAAAATTACATGTCTTTTTTGTGCCTTGACAACATACAAGATAAACCCAAGATACAGAAATAACAGAGTCAGTTTTCCTAAGGTTGTGAAGTTTTTTGCTTTCAGTTTTAGATCCAACGCATCTCAAAGAAGTAATGTTCTGAACCAGAAAACAGGAAGGAATATTAATCAAATGTGAAAAGGTTGCTGGAAAATGAACAGCCTCAGAAAATGTTTTTAAAGATCACTTGTCAAGAACACCATTATTTCTTAGGCCTTTTTTATGCCAATTTTTTTAAGAAATGGATAGCAAATTTCAGTTCTAGAGTACGCCATGTTCATGCGCACTGTAGGGCTGCTCAGCTGGTAAAGAAAAATTACTTAATATTTGCATTATAAAAAGACCTTCAGTTCTCCAGGTACTGGAAACATTTTGCGTTTATTTACTGTTACCCAGCCCAAAGGGATACTTTTAGCTCCTGACTGAGGGGGATGATTCTTAGAGCTGGGCTTCTGATGCACATTTTTTAAATTAGTTGGAGGTTGTTATTAGGTGTCTGAGCAATAGTTGGCTCAGAAGCTGACACAGTGTGGTGTGGCTTCAGGACCCCACGCAAGTCCCATCCCTGAAATGCACCAGCATAAGCCACCCTCTGTGCACATTCCCGAGGCATCTGAGGGACACCGGTCCCGCTCCTCAGATAACAGCACCCTAGAGAGACGCTTTAAGCTTCAGAATGAGTGTGAAAATGCCATTTGATAGAAAGAGAAATTGGTCTTGCACTTCTCATACAAGTTATTCCACTGAAAAAATAATTTGGCTGGTAAGCCTTGTGTTTCTGATTATGAATGATTTAGTTAACAACAGAACTAAAAAGCTCGTGGTTTTACAAAAACAGATTTAAAAAATAAAATTTGTGACATACACTCATACTTAAGTAAAATCTAAGGCAAGGAAAGTGTCACTGCCTCCAGACCATTTTAAGCTGATGAGGCATCTTACTGTTGCCCAGCACAACAAGAGCATCTCGGACATCTGCCAGGAGACAAATGAAAACTTCTTTTAGTGAGACCCTGGTGTACAGTAGCCTTGTTTCTACATTTTTGTCTCATATAAGAATCCCTTCTTCTCTCCTCCTTGCACTAAAAGGCTTTTCTACAACAAATAACTAACCATTTACTAAAGAAAACAAGCAAAGATAGTGCATTGCGTCCAGAAAATAATATCTAACCTTTGATATTACTAAAGAAAACAAGCAAAGATAGTGCATTGCGTCCAGAAAATAATATCTAACCTTTGATACCGCATCTTGACAAATCTGCTTTTTCGCATCTGTGAACCTTGCAAGTTGTGTAATAGTCTCGAGTAATATTTGCTTATCTTATGTACCTAATAATTAGTTATGATTTTATAGGATTAATGACTTAAAAGAGTAGCTTGTTGGACCAACTGACTTATAAAAAAGTAGTGGGCAA
Organism: Acanthornis magna; assembly: GCA_036785705.1. Classification (NCBI taxonomy): domain Eukaryota; kingdom Metazoa; phylum Chordata; class Aves; order Passeriformes; family Acanthizidae; genus Acanthornis; species Acanthornis magna. Next base: position 3,043,572 of record JAWUZG010000236.1, on the reverse strand, counting down.
AGTAAAAATTAACACTGGATTAATGTTTTCTACAGCTCTGTTAGGTGTCCGTTTCTGAAAACCCGGATTTAGTAGAGCTGTTCTTCTTAACTCTCTTATATGGAATCAAGATCATTAAATGATACACCAATTATGCACCAAAAAGAATTCAAATCTCTAAATTAGTCTCACAAAATTAATCTTGGGTCCTCAGAGTTCTGAATTTGAGTTAATCTAATTTAGAAGGAAACATTACATATATTTTAGTTTGACTGAATGGTCAAAATTCTTCCCATCAAAATCCTTGTATAAATGTTTGCAAATTAACTCATATTCAATTTTTAACTCACAGTCCTCAAAATCTTCTTGTGGGTTGCTGCTTTAGTGACATAAAATTGTCTAAGAGTTACTTAAGGAAAGGGAAAAATTAAAGAAAAAGATGTTACTGATTTTACAAGTATTTAACAATTTGGTCACTTGTCCAAAACATCTAGAAAATGGAAGAAATTTTTGAAGTAGAGAAAACATTCTCAAAAAAAAAAAAAAACCAAACAAAATCCATATTTTTACCCCGAAGCAAAGCAAGACAATTTTAACATTTCTCATAGCTGGTTACTAGTGATTTTTCTTGGGGGTAACTATATTTTTCAGTGGAAATATTGTATTTCACCACTGCATCATTGTTTTTACATCAGATTAGTCACCTTTGCAACATATACTTTTGCTTTAGAAGCATCTATTCATTGTTTCACTGAGGTCCGTTTCTTCAAGTAAGCCAATTTACTTTAACACTATTATTAGTGTATTTTGTAGGGGTTTTGGTACTTGTAAAACATATGTTCAAACCTTTTCTGGACTGGGATTTTATTTGCAGATACACCTTCCCACCTCAATAATGTTGCCTGAAATGTGGAATGTGAAATTCAGACCAGCTCTCATCTTCCTTGTCCTGCTTTGGCATCCCTACCATCCATGGCTATACATCATCCACCAGCTGACAGCTTCTTGGGGAAAGCACACAGCGTGTGCCTTGAACTCTGCTGCAACCCCTGCCTGCAGCTCAGCCAAGTTCCTGCTTGGGCTGTCTTGCAGTGGATCAACTGTCTGCACACGGAGTGATGGCAAGCTGCACTCTCAAGTTACACACTGTATTTAATGACAGTCAAAGGGGTTTTAATGACTTTTCCATTCACCAGCTGCAATAAAAGCTGTCTTCCTTGCAGTCAGTAGCACCTAGAGTTGCTATCTTTTCCACACCTTTTTGTTTTGGGTTTTATATTTTTGGCACCTGTGTGTCAACAGGTGTAAGTGAGAGTGATGCTTGTGATTTGGCACAGTCACAAAGCAAGACCTTCCTGCTGAAGGGATAACTCCTTGACAGGAATATGTGAAGCATCTAGACCATATCTGCCTTGCTATTTCATCTATTCCTCAGAAAAATATGATGCCAACCTGTTTCTATTGTCCCAAACCAGGATTTACATACACTAGCAAGAATAAATGCATAGTGGATTAATGCACTGATTTAATGTGGGTTGCTCTGCATATTTAGCTAAATATGTTTATCTGTACTATTGAGATCTTTGTAGATGTCTTTTGCTATCCAATCTTTAGCTGAGGTGAGTTAAATTTCAATGACAAGGTAATAGGTTTGATCAATGTATAAGAGAGTGACTCCTTCTCTGCAAGACCCCACACCCATCCTTTTTCAAGGCAAGCAGACTGCCAAATTTCAATGGATGAGTTGGCAGGCTGGGGGAAACCTATACACATCCTTCCCTGGGGTTCTGAAAGTCCTTCCCCAGAGGACTGGGGAACTCAGGGGCTTGTTCTCCTTCCAAATATCACATTTCTTAGGTGCAATTCTCAAGTCTATAATATGAATATACAGGCTCCCATGTGTTTTCCAAAGATATGTCTGTACAGTATATTGGTCTTTTTCTACCAGGTCTTTATGTGCATCTACTTACAAGGATTAGTTATGAACTGAATGGTTTGGTCTGCTTCCAGACTGTGGGAAGCACTGCATGTCCAGTTGCCACGGCTTAATGCAAGCCATTTATTAAACTGTCAATATTGGCTAAGCACCGAATGCTGACTCAAGTGCTGGATATTTTTGTAAGGTGTTTATAAGCTTTTGGTGTTGAGAACTGGGGATATATGAGAATATGAATACAGTGAAAGATGCTGCTAATGAATATTAAGGCAGTAAGACATTACTTCAGTAATCAGCAAAACCCATACATAATATTGTAAACAGAAGCACTAGGTGGTTTCAGAGAAACTTCACTGAAAATGTCTATGGTTTTGTAAATGTTTGTTGGAGGCAAGCTCACTTTTTTTTTCACTCACTTTCACTGGTAGTCAAAGATCTGACTTAACTTTCAGCTTAATAATTATCTTCTTATCATAAGCAATATCTTCCATTGCCATACTTTTGAATTTCAAAATTGTTAAGTCTCCAGAAGCAGTTCTGAATGAAGTGGAAGGGCACTGTTAGGTATGCTACTGGACCAGAACCTCTCTACGTGGATATCTTACAACCTTGGTAAAGGTCCTTGTCTTTGGAAAATCTTCACTGAGCAATTGAACCAGTAGAATAAACTACCAGAAATTTATTCAGCAAATTATATGTATAGCTTATAAGATTAATCAGGAAATTCTTATGAGCCAAGCACTTGATGTATATGATGTAGAGCTTTAAATCTTGGGCATTTTGTTGCAGAAATACTGTGTGTTGTATTTTTGCTCAATGATCTCTTGTCACCTTCAAATTCCGAGGTCAAAAAATTGTAAAAACCTCAGTATTTCATAACTTTGAAAATAGACAGCAGAATAAATTGCTTATAAAATTCCCATCATATGTGTGAAATCGCCATTCTGGACAATCTGCCAGCCAGCAGCCAATTTGTGAACATTGTAACTGCAAAGGATATTTCCCATTTTGATTGCAAACTAAGGGTAGACACTTCTGCCTGGTGAAGATAGCTTAACTAATGAATTTTTTAGGCAAAGTTTCCTTCTCACTTGAAATGTCAGAAGAACAGAAAACTATGCACAGGAAAAGAATTTTTTATATTTTTTAACATTCTGATAAGCAGGTATCTCAGTAAAGTAATATATTATTGCTGTGAAGGGGTTTGAAATCAGGAGGTAATTGCTGTTTAAGGAAACTGATTGGATTGTGCTTCTTTTAAATTTGCATGATATGCAAACATAGGTCTTCACATTTCTTCTCTTTGTAGAACTGTAAGCAAATTAATGTCTTTAAAAGCTGTTGGAGAAAGTTTAAATGCCAAATGATGGAGAATTTCTTTTAATCTGCTGGCAGTGGTCCTCCACTTTTGTTGCTCAGATAGAAAGTCCATTATGTGAATGAAAGCTGCATACATTTAAATTACTTGAACTATGTCTAGGTAAAATAAAAAGGGCAAATACATTTACTGAAAAGTAAAATATTATGAATAAAACCTTACAGGCATATGAGAAAAACAAAATAAAACAATGGAGACCAAATCCTTTACTCAGGACCAGTGCCTAACTGTTGGTATTAACTGCTGAAAGAACAACTGTATGCCACAAAAATGAGGAATGCCTTGAATTTACTAGACAGGTAATAAGCAGATTCCAGAGGATGATGACAGGAACTTAGATGTGGGTTTTGCTTAAACAATCAAAGTAAAAATTTAAGATAGAGAAGTATAATGAAAGCACAAGCTTACTTTCATCGGAGAAATCCTGCTCTTTGATATCTTGGACATGGAATGTACACAGTACAGAAATGACTCACAGAAGAAATAAATGCAGTAGAATTCTAGCCCAGCTGCTCTCCATAATAAAGGTAGTATAAAAATATTATACAGATATTGTACCTGAAGCACATGAATTATTAGAAGAGTGGAAGATAAACATTACACAAACAAATTCAAAATCATTCTAAATTGTTTGGTCTGAAAACTGTTCAGTAAAATTTAACAATGGGGTTTTTTAAAATATTTTTTTTCCAGGGCAGTAGAACTAGAGAAATCTGAGCAAACCTTTAGTTATTAAGTGATCCTGTACATCTGTTGGGATAGTTTTTCTAAATAGCAGATGTGGTTCATAAACATTAATAGAGACTGCAACATACAACAGAGACAGAAAAAATATGTCTGATTCTGAATTCAGTCCAGCATACGTAAGATTAGCTACTCAGAATGGAGTATATCAATTCTATTGTGAAATCCTAGAAAGAGCAAGCTTGTTCCCAGAAACATCTGGATGAATATTGATCAAGCCATATTTCTAAGGAAGGATATATTGTTGTCCTTCTGCCCTTTAGACCTTCCCTTGTTGACCAGGTGTAAAGCAGACATACAGATTATGCATGGACCCTCTAGCAAAGGAACTCAGTTCTCAAACACAAAGCACAAAGTTTTCTCCATAAATAAGCCAGAAGGCACTGAAGTAGTACCAACACTCTAAAAATGAATTCATCCCTAACAGGAAGATGTGGAGCTGTAAGTGCCAAGAAGACTGTTTACCACTGTGATTTCCGTTACTGAAAACTCTGAGAGAGCCTATAACAGTAAGTACTTCTCTCAGTCTTGCCAGGGACTGCTTATGACCTAACATTGTTCTGTTAAGACATCACTTTAAGTATTTTCCTAACTTAGTTTCAGTAAGTAATTTATACTGAAGTTAACCAGTTCACAACGAGTTGTTTGGTTGTCACAAAGCTGTAAGCTAAAATGATCAGACTACTGACTTTATTTCCCTGCAACAACAGGACCTTTGTTTATTTTTTAATATTGCATAAATAGAGACTAGACTTGTTCTGTTCAAATGCTTTTCTATTAGGTACACTTCTGTTTTCCATTTGTGCCTCCTGCATTAAAGGGATGCTTGAAAGCTTTGAAAGTGCGAAATGTTTGCAATACTGTTTCAAATTGTAATTGACAAGAAAAAATATCGTATTTGTAGAAAATAAAGAAAATAAATTTTTAGCTATTATCTTTGCAAATCATCAGTTATGTCATACATTTTTTACTTCTAGTCCCAGCTCAGACAAATTGTGACATTCAGACCTTTAATATCCTTTTTTAATTTTACTTTGTTTTTCTTGGTCTGTTTTCCAGTGGGTGGTATAGTAATGTGAAATTTTCCAAAGCTTTTGTGCTGCTGCAATGTCACATACAGCGGCAGCATAGTCTAATGGTACTTGATAATTCATACCCTCTCATTTGGTTTACAAAATATCCACCACAGGTCTCATAGCTTATCTCGAGGTGACAGGAGATAATAGATGCCAGAAACCTCCTCACATGAGATGTGGTTTTGTCAGCTGTCCTCAAGGCATTTAAATAGAGATATTCCCATTAGGTTACCCCTAGGCAGATCCTTTCCGTGACAGCTTGGAGAGCCCTGAGATCTTTTTACCCTTAAAGGAAACCTGGTGTGTGATCAGCATTGCTACACAAACTCTGAGAGGTATCTCAGATAGGAGACACAGTCTCTGCCTATGAAACCTCTGGACAAACTTCCACTCATCTCACATTGTCAAGGGAGTCAAAATTACTGCTCTCTTATTCCTTCATTTTCTGTTTCTGGGTGATGCCACCTGAAACGCTTCTAGACCAGGGAAATAGAAAAAGGAATACGACAGTCAGAATGGTTGGTTGACCCCTAGTGCTGAAAAAGCAGCTAAGTGGCAATGTTCTCAAGAGCAAATAAGAGTAAATGAGCATAGTGAGTAAATGAATGGTCATTTAGTTGATCACAAAGTCATAGAATTGCTTGGGTTGGAAGGGAGCTAGAAAGACCATCTAAGTCCAACACAGTCTTTCATGACATCATTCACGAGACTAGGTTGCTAAAGCCCCATTCAACCTGACCTAAACAGTTCCAGGGTTGGGGCACGCATGTCTTCTCTGGGCAACCTCGTCTTAAAGAAACCCTTCTTAACATCTAAGGTAGACCTGCCCTGTTTTAGGATAAAACCATTAGTCTTTGTCCTATCACTACGTGCTCTCATCGGAAGTCCCTCTCCAGCTTTCTTGTTGGCTCCTTTATGTACCAAAATCTTGCTGTGAGGTCTCCCTGAACTCTTCTTATCTTCAGGCTGAACAGCCACAACTCTCTTGGGTCTTTTTTTCACAGGAGAGTTGTTGCCCTCAAATCATTTGTTTGGATGATTTCATAGAAGATAGTAATCATAATATCCTTTTTTGTTCTACAGGAACACAAGCTACAGCTGGAGCTTGTTTTTGTGTGGGTGTATAACCAGCAGCTGTGACTTACACCACCCTCCCTCTGCTGGAACTGCTCCTGGAGGTGTTTCCATATACATCTGCACAGTGTTGCAACATTAACCAAGGATGATCGAGCCACCCTTATTCCATTGTGAATTTACTGTTGTAAGAGGTTTAAATCTATGCTCTCCACAGGAAAATGGTATATCTCTCAGAAGTGTACCAATCTTTGTATTCTACCATGGAGTACAAGTACAATGAATTAGAAATCACAGTATGTTCTGTAACTTACATATAATTCATAAACTGAGCTGTTAAGCGGAGTCCTGTTAAGTTTTATAAAGAATTTTTTATTCCCATTTCCCCATATTCTAAAACATCTCCCTGTGAAGAGCCAGGTTTCTTTCACATGTTCTGCAATATTTTGCACTATCTAGGACACTGTGCTTTGTGAATAGCAGAAGACATTTCTATGACTAGCATATTAAGGATGAAAAAATTGCATAATTAAAAAAATTACTAGATAGTTTGGGTGGATGAGAGATGTATGCACAGGTCTAGGAAGAACAAAAAGATATCAAACAAACATTCATGAACTGTTTTTTTTCTTCATGCTTCAAGGCATTTCAATAGTACTTTGTTGAATCTATCCAATGATAAGGACACAGTAAAGTCTTTTATTATCCAAGTGAAATATTTTAACAAATATTTTTTAAAAAATCCCAGAAATGTCTATGTGTCTCAAAAAAAATAGGTATAATTATGATATTGGGAAAAATTTTAGGAAGTTCAACATTTTTCATTGTCATTGCCTAGTAAAACTGGAACAACCACTACTGTGCTGCAAATTAAAGAGCAAGAGGACTTAGTCTGAAGCCGTAGATTATGTGTTCTGAACACACAACTCAAATGCTGCCTCCTGGAATTTTACATAGACACTGTGCAAGTACTGTAATCTAGTAAGTAAAAATAAAACCAGAAAAGAGTATTGTGAAATACTTATAAGCATCATGTTTTTGTAAAAGTATTTAAAACATGAAATCCAGGTACTTTTTATACCAAATTTGTCTTATTCACTGTAAATATTCAGTTCTGTTGAAGAAAAAAATAAAACAAGAAGAATAGAAGTTGCCCATAACTTTTTGCTCTAACAGCCATAATCATCTGAAGTTTGTACACAAAGGCTTTTGATATCAGTGTTTCTCACTCTCGATCCTTTCCAAAATAAGGCTCCCCTAACATGGTGCAGCGCTCAACAGCAGAGGCATTTGTGCTATTTTGAGCAGTACCCAACAGAAAGAAAGGGAATATATTAGATATTACCTAGAAGGGGACATACATCTGGATAAGAGTTGCAGCATTACAGCGGATCATGGGGCAAAAGACTATGCTGTCGGCAACACCTGTGCAGGGGAAACTCTGAACCCAGATTCCCTAAAAGGCTGGTAGGGTTTTCTTAGCCTTCAGAAATTAATCATCTAGGAGAATGAACTCAAAGTTGTAAATGAAAGATCAAGACATTTTCTGTCCTCTGTTTGACTGAAGCATGATGAATGGAAGGGCTTTCCTGTCCCAATCCTTTGAACTGAGAGGAGCTGGAAGAGAGGAATCTGTCACAGGGATGGTTTTCTGGGAAGCCAAGTAAATTGGCACACCACAGCCTGGTCTGTGCAGAGGCACTGCTTCTGGCAGAGGTGACTGAGACCACAAGCTGATCCTGGGAGCTAGAATTCATTTAAACTTGTCAGAGGAGTCAAGCGCCTTCACGTTTGAGAACTGACACCTGTCTTTCCAGATGATAGCTCAGTTATTTGGCACTCTCATCAGGCACTCCCTGGCTGCTGTTGAGGTTCTGTTCATTTATTATTGAAGGGAGAAAGAGAAGACTTCCGCTAACTTCTGGGAACAGATCACAGACTGCATTGCATGTACAGACATGCATGCACATGCTGGTACTAAAAATTTTAACTTCTAAAATAAACACCGGTACAACACTCAATTTATATAAATATGTACACTGTACTTATGTGTGTGTGTGTCTTGTTAAAAAAAAAAACGCAAAAGCCAACAACCAACTTTTCTAACTTGAAGGAACAATATTGAAAATTAGGGTGGAAATTTTCTGGTGCTGCTGGTAATTTTCCAGTGAAGTTATGAAAAAGCAAGATCACTGACAACTTTTGGAAGCTGGCAGGAAGAAAACAAGCAGTGAAGGTCAAGCCAAGTAATTATTCAACTAAGACTTTAACTTTTCGTGGCTATGTTTGAAATTTTACCAACAAATATTTTACTGTATTTAAATGCAAACAAAAGTATACATTTATTAATTAAGTTTGAAGAAATTCTCAGTTGCAGAACCAAATCCAAGAAATATTAAAGTTAACCTTTTTTTCCCCTCTTTAGCAGGATGTCATAAAGTGGTGCAATGTGTCTATTCCTCTCTGATTTTCGGGCCTCTTTGTGTTTAAAAGAACAAACAGGGAACCTATGCATGGAGAAATGCAAGCCTTGCATAAGAAATCCCATAATTAAGCAAATAGAAACTGCAGTTTTGATTGTCCTTATAATATTGCATGACTTGAAAGAAAAATCTTAATTTAAATGGTATGCTTAATCAAGTACTTAAATTTAAGTGGGTCTTCAGTACTTCCTGATGTCCAGAAGGAGATGAATATATGCTTCTGTATTCTCCTGAATGAGCTTATTTCTGAACAGTGATTACACTTCTCTCCCTCCTTAATTCTGCCTGTTATTTAGCTCTGTGATTTTGGTAATATTAATTATGTCCATTCTAAATTATATTCATGGCAAAGCAGAGAAGCAGGAGACTAGCATCTAGCATCCCTCAGCTCTATATGCGTGGGTTATTTTTATTTCCAGAAAGTCAGACTGGCCATTGAGACCACCCTGCACCCTAGGCTATCTCAAACCATGCAGAGGAATTGGCTCAGAAGGTAGTAGACATACAAAAGAAACTCACAAGAGGAAATGTGCTGGAGTTAAATAGCTTTCCTTAGTACTACACCATGCAAACTGCAAAACTCAACAAGCACAATGGAAGGTCATCTTGGGGCAATCCCAAGCAGAAGAACAGGCTGGGCAGAGAATGGATTGACAACAACAGTGAAGGGAAGGACTTGGGGGTTCTGGTGGGTGAGGGACTGGACATGACCCAGAAATGTGCGCTCACAGCCCAGAAAGCCAATTGTGTCCTGGGCTGTTCCAAAAGCACCGTGGCCAGCAGGGTGAGGGGGGGAATTCTGCCCCTCTGCTCTGCTTGGTGAGACCCCACCTGCAGTGCTGTGTCCAGCTCTGGGGTCCCAACATAAGACAGATGTGGACCTGCTGGAGAAAATCCAGGAGAACCTCTGCTGTGAAGACAGGCTAAGGAAGCTGAGATTTTTTTTTGCCTGGAGAAGAGAAGGTTTTAGATGCCTTTCAGTACCTGAAAGGGGCCACAAGAAAGCCGGTTTGGGATTTTTAACAAAGACATATAGTGATAGGACAGGAGGTAATGGCTTTAAAGTAAAACAAAATAGATTTATATTGGATGTAAAGAAGAATTTTTGGTGAGAAACTGTGAACAAGTTTTGCCCAGAGAAGCTGTGAATGCTCCACCTCTGTAAATGTTCAGGGTTGGGTTTAATAGGTCTCTGAGCAAATTAGTCTTGTGAGAGAAGTCTCTGCTCATGGCAGGGGGGTTGGATTAGAAGGTCTTTGAAAGTCCCTTCCAACCCAAACTAGTCTGTGTTTCTCTGAAAATATATTGTTCTCTGTCCAGGACAGAGGCAATACTAAATCTTATCTATGTGACCATTAGAAGATGAACACTGCTAAGCTAAACAACCTCACAGCTGGCTTGCTCCAGTTTCCTCTACAATAATAAATTTTCTGTGCTTACGAATAAATGACAATCTGCTGGAAAAGTTGATTGAAAATACAGCTTGCGTTCATGGGAGATACAAAAAAACCCACCGTTTTCTGCTGTTTCAGTTTGGACTGCTAGCGTGAAAACAGAACTTCAGAATGTTCGTGTATGTTTTACCCCCACATCTTTTTCCCATATATGCCTCCCTGCATTACCACTAAAATGGTCACGCCAGAGAGAAGGGATGTCACTAGAAGCAGCTGGGCTGCATGCAGAAAGAGCCATCCATAGCACATTACCTGCCTGGATGAAAAAAATGCCACCCAGTTGATGCCTCCATTTATTCCAATATATATGCATGAATATGGGCAAACATTTAAAGATTCTTTAGTCTGCATGATACAGCTTTAAAAGCACCAGTTCCTATCTAATAACAAACCACAAATACAAATCCAGTAGCCTAACTTACAGACAAAGTTAGATTAGGTTGAAAAAACTGACAACTGCCTCTTTTCTGAAATACTCAGCACTCCACCCCTACACCAAGAACAGAGAAAAAAATGCTGTTTCTGGGTAGCAGTTTCCAAGGTTGTTTAATATTCAGTGATGATCATCTTAAAGTTAGCTCACATTTTAAGAATTTCACAGTGCATCTATGCATAATTGGATGTTTTAAGGGTTTTCTTGGAAAACATAATATTTTTTCCTAAAACTCTTACTTGAGAAAACAAATTCAAGGCATTAATTGCTCTTCTTTTACAGTCTCCAAAGATGCATTTCTAATTAAATACAATTGCAGCTTATCCAACAGTTTTACGTTGTACATTCACAAAATGTACTTTTGCCAAGGACTGCTACTGAGAATGATGTTCAGAAATAAGACAATTTAACCTTTGATCTTCCTTTTCTTTCTTTAACCATTCATTGAGATACTATTAGTTAGGTATTAAATATGCTACTTTTATATTGTGTCTTTTATAAGACACTTTCTAGTAAGTACTTAGAATTGCTAGGATGCTGTGGACAAACCAATGGCAAAACTCCCTCTGTCTTCTATATGGAAATTGCTAAGCCAAAACTGAAAATACCATCCCTAATTCTTTTTGAAGGCCTAAAAGATATGACAACACACCTACCTTATTTGTATAACAATCCTCTAACAAAGTACTGGACAACAGAACACAAACAAAACTGTCCACACACTAATTACCATGGCATATTTCAGCCCAAGGGGAGTTTATCTGATTTATAAGCCTTTGGGAAAGTGGTATGAAAATATAATTGAAATGTGACAGACTCCTAATTATAAAGGCAACTCTATCAGTCAAATATTCTCAAAACAATAGCACATGTAACTAACTTTGACAAAGCAATGGTGTTGTGAATTAATGTTGCTGACAATTCATATCCAACTTACAGGGAATTCAAGATATTCTGTGATGTTTCCTGCCTGTGCCGCTGTTAGGATCCAAAATGAGTGAGGAGTGAGCAAAGAGCAATGAGCAAAGAGGAGTGACAATCATAACAAAGACCTTTCCTCACTAAGGCAATCCTTTTTATGATCACAATAATTGAAAATATATTAATGTAGACTGTTATCTAATAAGAAGCAATAAAAATAAAATTTTCTTCATGTTTTCCAAGGACAAAAATTTTCTTCCTCTATGAAAGTCAAGATATTCTTACAGCAGTGACCTCATCATGTACCAGAGAAATAAGGTAGTTACAGCAACTCAGGTAGCGAACAACTCTTGACAGTATGCAACATTTCTCAGAAAACAGCTAAGTTGCAAATAGGCAAACAAATGCATCCAAGTTGACTTTCCTCAATTTTAGTTAAAAGGCTCTTAACAAACCTTTGCATAACCCAGCAGCCCATTCCAACCCGGTAGGAGCTGTTTTTTCAGATGAAGGAATCTGTGACCTGTATGAACATAAAGTCAAAATGGTTGGAATAAAGCAAGTAGGGGAAGAAGGGCACAGAATAGCTGTGCAATTTCAGGCAATGGTCCTTCACTGAGCATGGGAACAAGTGGGTCACTCTTCAGCCTGGAACACTCTCATGGTGATATGAGCTCTCAGAGCTCAAATGTACTCTCAGACTATTAGATGAGTCTTAACATCCCAACTTTTTACATCGTGGTTGAGAATACACCATCTGTTAGAATGTGTACCTGTATCAAGAGGTGACTTGTACAGCACCCATTTCCCTATGCCACTTGAGTACAGTGCTGTCTGGACATAATTCCATGACCCAATCACTGAAGAGGCTTATTTTGTGGCTTCTCAGGTGTTAGAGATGATTTTGTCTCCAGTGTCAAGGTTATAACCTCTCCCCTACACTTAAATGGGCTGGAGGGAGGAGAGCTAAAGCCACTGGTAGGTGAAAGCAAATGTAGGTAGCCAGTCTCCAGGATTCTACTAGCAAGGTAATATAGAGGTAAAGGCTTTTCTAACTGCCTTCTTTTAGTGCATCTGGCCCCAGCAGACAAGTGCAGCTGATCTTGGAGCTGGTGTTCTTCCTCCCAGACAGTAGCAGGGACAGGGCACAAAGCTGTAGTGCCTATTCAAAATAAGTGCTGAGAAGCTGTATTGGGTCTGTCTGGCATGGAGTTAATTCTCCACCCCTCCTCGTATTGTGCTCTATATTGGTAGCTGGAAAAGTGTTGATTACACACCAATGTTTCAGCTCCCGCAGAGCAGTGCTCTCACAGCATGAGTTCTGTCTCTGTAACATTCTGCCCTCCATCAGTAGGCTCAGGTGGGCAAAATCTTGGGAGGGGACATAATGAGGGCAGTTAACCCAAACAAGACAAAGGGATATTCCATACCATATAGCATCTGCTCAGATATAAAAGTAAGAGAAAGAAGAAGGAAGGGAATTTTGTACTTTACATTTGTCTTCCAGAGCAGCTGCTGGGTGTACTGAAGCCCTGGTTCCTGGGAAGTGACCAGACACTGTTTGCTGATGGGAAGTAGAGAATGGGTTTTTTTCCCCTTTGCTGGTGTACACCAAACCCTTCACTTTTGCTTTAATAAATTGCCCTATCTCAACCTGTGAAAAGCTTTCTGTAGTATTTTTTCACTCCTGTCCAGCTGAGAAAGTGTGAGCAATTTGGCGGGCACCTGACATCCAGCCAAGACCATCCAGCACAGAAACAAAGACAGAGGATGTCCTAGGTCAGGTGAGAGTCTGTTGTGGAAGGCTTGGAAATTTTGCAGGGCAAATAATACCCAGTAAGGGCACAGGTGGCTTAATCCACAGCATGAATGGGCAAGCTGGATGGATGCTCTGAGTTTGAAAGCAGAGGCAAGGAGCACTCAGACTGGAATGAAGTCAGGGTTGCTCATCTGGCTGAAACACAGATACCAATTCTACTGCTCTGCAAGTGTGATTTTAGATCTATTCAATTTCCTTGGTATCTGCTACCTCTCCAACTACAGTTAACATTTTACGGCTGGCTTGAAGAGCTTCAAGACTGCATTGTAGATGCGTAGTTACTACAAAGTAATTAGTCAATGAATTAAAAGCTAGAATCTTTAAGGAAGGAAAAAAAAACAAACTCATTGGTAGCAAAGACTGCATCTGAGCTTTCCTCGTAGGAAAGTGCAAGGAGCTTGCTCTCTGGTAGAATCATCATGCTACCACTCTGCCATTACTGCCTTTAAGTCTTTATATAATCAGGATCCTCCTCCTGAAGAGAGAGACAGAGATGATAAGGCAAAGTGTGCACACTGTCATCATAGGGCAATGAGTAATTCAGATCATGGATTGTAGTGTGCCACTGAGGCTGAAAAAAATAAAAGAGAATTTCATTTAGGTGTCACCATCCTATACAAACCCATGAGCTTCCCATAAGTTTTACTCCTGGCCTCCTTCCCAGGCTTCTGTGTTCTCCTCCATGTACAATTGTGTTCAGGAGCAAGTTCTTCCAATTACTTTCCATTTACAATCCCACCACCCCTATCTCCCTCCCCTCTCTGGCAAAATCTGATAGTACAGCTCCAGAACTACTCTACTAGCTGTAACAGAGATACATTTTTTTCAGTGATCTCAGTTGAAATGAAATATTATATAACCTATGCACCAGCAGAGAATATCCCTCAATTGTTTCTAAATTCTGACAGGGAAAGAGCCCTAAGAATTCTTTGTGAGAGACTCTACAAAGATAGGACTAAAGGCTGCAAGAGAATAATTGAAAATGAAACCACAGAGTCCTAGAATGTCCTGAGTTGGAAAGGACCCACAAGGATCATTGAAGTCCAGCTTCCGGCCCTGAAAAGGACAGCTCCAAATCACACCATGTGGCTGTGAGCACAGTCCAGATGTGTCTTGAACTCTGTCAGGCTTGGTGCTGTAACCTCCCTGATGAACCTGCTCCAATGCCCAACCACCCTCTGGGGGAAGAACATTTTTCTGATACCTAATCTAACCCCCCCAACACAACTTCATTCCATGTTGAAAAGTATTACCCTAGTGATACCTCTCTCACAAGAGGAAAGTGCAGAGTGGGAAAGTTGGAAGAAAATTCTGAATGTTTTTTGTCTGACCATCCTGAAAGTGGTTTGCAGTTGACATAATTTTCACTCAAAACTAGTGTTCATTCTAAAAAGAAAAAAAACATATTCTTCTCTTCCAGACCAGCAATTCAATTTCAGTTAAAAATTGTCTTGACATACAACCAAATTACTGCAGTATTTTATAATTCCTGATCATTAATCAATATAACATTTAATGAAATCTATGAGTCAGACGAAAAAGGAAGCTGCTTTTTTATTAAAAATATATATATTTTGGTTAGTATGAGAAATTATCATTATATTAAGTAGTGCATTGTGCCTGGCAATTTTAAATTGTCATTCAACAGCAATGATCAACATTTTTATTGATAGTACATGCCTTTGTTCCTAACTGTGTGAAAAAAGGAGAATAAAATGAGATGAGGAATAGCTAATTTACTTACTTTTAACAGTTGTCACCAGAAATTCAGTTTTATGAAGCTGTAAAATGAAGACCACTTTCTCAAACTTTAAACATGCCTGTAATGAAATGAAG
This sequence comes from Acanthornis magna, assembly GCA_036785705.1. Taxonomy (NCBI): domain Eukaryota; kingdom Metazoa; phylum Chordata; class Aves; order Passeriformes; family Acanthizidae; genus Acanthornis; species Acanthornis magna. The sequence goes on along the minus strand of JAWUZG010000236.1, from coordinate 3,028,439 downwards.
TATTTTCAAAATCTAGGAAAAAAATACACCTACTCTTGTGAACAAAGACCTGAATGTCAGCATTTGTAAGACTGAGGGCATCTTGTTTCAGCATTTGCTGAAACACAATGAGCCCTGTTAAAATAACAGGATTCCACACTGATAAAGTCTTTGACAACTCATTCTAGCAAAGAACAAAGTCCATGATTTTTTTCCATGTAGAATATTTGTAATTGGCTCACTCTGTTTATATTTATGTTTGTATTTATGCTGTTGAAAAATATTTTTCTGGAAATATTTTAAAAATAAGGTGAAATGTTTATTGAGTACATTGAGATGGCTGAGACCGGATAAATGGGATTAACTGTGGCCTAGTTAAAAAAACCCAGCAATATTGGAAAACAAAAATGTTATTGGAAAGAGAAAAGATTACACAAGGTGATATTGACAACAGCTTTACTAGAATATATTTGCCAGAGTAGACATGGTCATGCCTTGTTCAGTGTACTCCCATCCCTTTTACAGAGAAAAAGACCAAGCCCAGAGAAAACAGAATATCTTTTGCATGTACATGATTAAATTTCCAGGCATGAGTAGTACCAGCAAATTTAATTGTCCTGTTTGGATGATGAAATATTGGCACTGCGTGACACACTGGTGGTACTCAACATTGATGCTTATAATTGCATTTCATAGTTTGTGTAAAGTGGAACGGTCCTACTTCAATTGTATGAGTACTCATGACATACCACACCTATCTATTTCAATTTAGATAAAGTGTATTATTCCCAGAGAGTAGAAACCAAAACAGACACTGATAATTTTAGTGGTCTTAAAATCTGCCAACCTGAAATCCTGATTTTGCAAAAGATCCTTATGTATAAGCACAGTAGCATTGATACCACAGCCAGCTTTTGATATGCAACTCCATCCTTCCCTACCTGCAGGCTGAAATGAACATTCATCAGTGACTCTCAACACTTATTTTTCCTTGCACCTAATTTTTATGGTAAGCGTTTATTATTGTGAACTTCAATTCCACATTTATTTTCTAACAAAGTAATTACATGTACAGTTTAACTGTAGTATTTATTTTTATTTTATACAATATCATAAAAATGTTATACATAGCACCATCTGTTGGCTAAGATAGCTATAACAAATGAAAAATTGTTTATGCAGATTAAGAAGAGAAAAGTAAACCAACAAGAAAACAGAAAAAGGACCATAAAATTTAGATGACTAAACTGCATACTAAAATGATCTTACATGCACATTTTTCTGTAAGTTAGGGGATATATTTCCTAAGAACACTTTTAAGGCTGCTCTACTCAAAAATTTTTGACACTTTTTGGAGGAAAAAAAGATGGGTATGAGAAAGCTATAAAGCCTAGTAAGAGAAAGTGGTAAATTAATTCACCTCCAGCATCATAGCTCACCGTATGCTCTAGTATAATGCTTCTCTGAATACTTAATGCTCTTAATGGCTAAAGAAACACAATTAATAAGGAAATTGATGGTGTTTTCTGCAGCCACACCCCTACGTGGAGAATTTCTGAGGCAGAATGGTGTACTTTTCCCATGTAGCCTCCCTGAGAGCCCCTAAGGCAGACTGCTCCACAGGGCGCTGTCATTTTCTGAGGTTCGTGCTGTGCATGTGTGTGGTGCGCAAGCAATCTCCTCTGCCGGTGAGTCTGTGTCTGGATAAAGGCCAGCCACAACTGCAGCCTGGCAGCCCTGAGGACACCATTCAGGGTGAAAGCGCTGAGCTCCTCAGGGTGTGCAGCTCTTGTACCAAGGCCCTCTTTCCCACACTTCAGACCTCAGGCCTAAATGCTAAATGCAGCAGGCCTCGGGCCTGTGACACCTGCCCAGCATGCTCACCAGGATGGGAAGCTGGACAGGGACTGAGTCAGCACTTCCATGGCCAGAAAATCTGCATCTGACTATGTCCTGCCGGTGCTGGAAATCACTGCTGTAAGCAACAAGTGCATCAGTGCACCAAGGCTGCAGGAAGGTGTCTGTCATCCGCTTGAGTTCTCTGCCTGTACACAGCAGGTTTTGCTGAGCAACCGAAAAATGTTGTGACTTTTATTGTGTCTAGCAGTTCAGTGAGACATGCCAGAAGTATTAACAATGAAAAAAAAGTAATAAAATCTGGTATGTCCAGCTTTTTGTTGGACAAAAGTAAGGAGAAGGACGGATGAGTGCCGAACTTCATTTTCCAGACAAGAAATCACCATATTCTGCTTCTCTGAATTTAGCCCAATGGATCTTGAGATAAAGAAAGAAAAAATGTTTTCGCACAGAGTTTAATAAGACAACTGAATTAGAGCTTAAATGTAACAGCTGTCTCTTTATACAAAATCAATTAGAAGAAATACTTGTGAATTAAGTACCTCTGTCAGGAATACCCATTCTTAGGTCTGATATCAAATAAAAAAGCCAGTAGCTAACTCACACAAAACACTAGTCTGATACAAACCCACCCAATTCAAATTTTGTCAAAACATTTTGACATGTTAATTTTGTGCAGGCAGGCTCCTTTGTGCCTGATGAGCTCCATCTCTTGCTTTCTCTGATTCAGCAGAAGTGCAGTCATCCTTTTGATCTGGATGAGTTCAGAAGTGCTGGATGACCCAGTGTCATGGGGATGAGGCACTAACGACTTGGGCACCTTAGCTTCAAGTAGGTTCTGGAATTAACTTAGTCAGAAACCCAGGACTGCTTCACAGTGACCACATTTCACGCCAGGCCTGCTACTCTTGCAACAAGAAGGAATCTGACAGTCTTTCAAGACTTCACAACATATTTTATCTCCTTTGGCTGTCCTTTTACAGGACCAGAGGAAGTCATAATTTCTTCCACCGGCCGCTGCAAAGGAAACATATTCACACAGCTCATCATTCAGGGAACACAAGCCTCAGCACATCTAGTCCTCTGTAAACAGTCTTGGTGCAGATAGAGCAATATATACAACTTTTAAGGATCTACAAGGCAATGATGTTTCTAATGCTATATTTTCCCTTTCTCCAAAAGATATTAACCAGAGTAAGGACCAAATTCAGCGCAGGACTGCTCACTGTACAAGCCTAAAAGGCAGATATCTTAATATGGTCATTGTTATAATGACAAAAATAACTAATAAAAGAGGTTCATTACACTCTTTTGTCCATTCTTGAAATCTGGAAGATTAGTGAGGATGTTTCTGATAGCATTTGGGACACTCATCTTTGTATTTTTTAGAATTTCATGCAGGATCTGATAAAGTTACACATTTTTTTCTAACAAATTGGAAAGTATAAATAAAAAACCCACTAAGGTTATTCTGTTGGGAATGGATAATAGCCAATAGAAGGAGCAGGAGGAAAGGTTATAGTGCACTGAAATTTAGTTTGATTTTATCAAAACACCTTTCATATTTGTCAGTAGATCGAAAGTAAATGGTGTATATCTCTAGCATATTATGAAAATAGATCAGTATGTTCAAGCGAACAGTTAAAGCACAAAATAACCTTTAATTTCTATACATTAGTTAACAGAATTTGGACAGAATAAGTGTACTTCATTCTTCTGTTATTCCACTCTGCTCATCCACTAGAACAAATGGATTTCTCTATTTATCTTCCCAAGGAAATGCATGGAAACATGAATCATTTAGGTTAACATCTCCTGGCACAAATGAAAACGTGAATTGTTTTGCTTTCCTACAGTCCTAAATGTCAAACACTGAAAAATAAACACAGGTCAGCCAGGAAGAAGACCTCTAGCAGTCTTGCTCAGTGTATATTTGGTTGATAAGTGGCACTGTCATTTTATTTATGTGAATCTGAGGACAGAAAACCTTCCTTGTGTATGCTAGTGAGGCCTAACTTGCACACTTTTCTCCTGTTGCTCAGAGAACAATATAACCTCTACTGCATTCTGATTTAGGATGTGTTTTGAGTCAATGTCATGTAATCTGACTTTTCTTAACGCTTTTGGATAGTTTATATGTTCAGAAATTTTTAATAAATCAACGTATAGATGAAGAACAAGACAGAAATCAGGCACAATCAATAAATATCTGTCAACATGAAATTACACCTGGCCAACCAGGGACAGCAGTGAACAGAAGATACCTTGACTTTAGTAGCACTTCTGATACTGTCCCCCAGGGCATTTTCATCTGGAAGGAACAGCATAATGTAATGTTAATAACTGAAGGTTCAATATCTGGCAACTCGTAACAAGAAAGGGGTTTCTGCAGCCTGACGGAGGAGTTAAGGGTGATCTAATAGTCTTTGGAGTCCTCCTTAGTCCTCCTACTTTGGAGGGTTTACAGACATTACACAGTCAAACTCCACAGTATTGGACTACCATAACAAGTGACAAATTGCAGCTTGGGGGGTTCGGACTGAACATCAGGAAAAACCTTTTTATTGTGGACGTTATGGCAGCACTGGTCATCCTGAGACACTGTAAAGACTCCGTCTTATTCAAGACTTAATAAGATAGAAGCACAGTGTTGGGAATAGTCCTGCTTTCAGCAGGAATTTGGAATTCCAACCAATGTTTCTGTGGTTCTGTGATCTCACGTGAGCTACAAAATTGACCTGATCATATGGCAGCATTGTGGAGCTATTAAAAGTGACCCAAATTCACTCATTAATTTTTGTAGTGTTATAATAAATCTGCTGATACACTGGAAGCCACTAGTATGTTATTCTGAAGTAAAAGACAAACAAAAAAGGAAACATTTTTTTCTTACTCTTTCAAACACTTAGATCGAGCATAAGTACTATATTGGAGAAAGATATAGACGTGCTAAAATTTGGTCATCAACACCGGGCAGTAGCACTGGCAAGTGGGAAGCTTTAGTAGTTTATGGCCTGGACAGACTGCCCAGATTCAGTGTACAATGCAATGAGCAGTAATAGATGCAGTAGGTTAAATAAACTATGTTGCATGCCTTCTTGCTTTCTTATCTCCCTTAAAAACCAGAAGAATTTATATAATCCAAATCAAAGAGTAGGATCTGAGAGCAATAATGATGTTTGCTTTCAAATCCCCACTATTTCTTGCACTACACTCCACCCGCAGACCACCATTTACAGACCCTGAGCTGGAGAGTGGATGTAAATTGAGCAAACCTTTATTGTTTGGCAAAGTGGAAAATCCATTATTAGTTTCTTTCACTGCTGTGCAAGGCAGTTCTGCTCCACTTTCACTGTTTAATGCAGTGTGACTAAAAATCTGTACCCTGCAGAAAGCATTCAAGCAGTAGCTGAGCTTGATGCATTTGTGATGCTCTGGTAGCAGTGAAGAGCAGTGAGCAGAAAAAGTGGCAGGGATCAGAGAATTGCTGAGTTCACAATACCCCATACTTTTCCCCTTGCTATTTTCTGTCTGTCCGTAAACCTAAGTTCTTGGCCATTCATCCATACCTGAGAGGAGCAAAGGTTCTTCAGCCGCACTCTTTAAAAGCAACATATTTGCAATTAGGGACAGGGCAACCCAGCACACAATTATGGGGTCTATGTTTCATTTTATTTGCTTAGGCAAGCACGATATGGAAACTGCTATGAGTATTTGGAGGACAGAAGGGTGGCCCTAAAGACAGATAAGGATAGTTTTTTTTATTTTTATTTTTTCCCCACAGATGTCATTAGGATTTTTTTACGCTCAGACTTTCTTTCTCCTGCCTCCTGGCTAACATGCTAGTTTCGGCATACCACCTTAGGATCTCACTATGAAGGCTGAAAAAGTAATGCTTTGAAGTTAATTAATACTGCAGAAAAAGAAGCAAGTCTCTCTCTTCCCTTCATAGCAGCAGATACATATATACATGAGTGGAAACACAGGCTAGAGGAGAGGATATGATGATGGATATGAGACACCTGCCTGACCCTGCTGCTTGCTGGGAGCTGTGCTGTCAGCAGCTCTTCCTTTCCTTTCTCTTTACTCTGAGTGGGAACTGCATGCTGAGGCTCCTGTCCTGTGAGGCAGACAGATGGAAGAGTTAACTACCTCACCGCAAAAGAGATTCCCAATAGAGGTCAAATTTTGCTTTTAATTATTTCTATTGTCCTTTCATCTATTGCTTTATCTAGAAGGCTAAAATGCACAGGGTGTTGTGTCATGTATCTTGCCTAACTAAGAATAAATAGGAGCTAGAGAGCAAATACGCTAAGGAATGACTTCCATTTGTTCCACTAGGTGTGTCAGTATATATATGATTTATACCTAAGTTCTTAGGCCAAAAAATATTCGTTTTCTCTGAACATCTGGCTGGCATCTGCAAAATCTACAATATGCATCATTAATCAGAATATCATTGTGAGGTTTGGTAATGAAAGATAGATTGAGTAAATTCACTATATTAATGTAATAATGCTTACTATGGTACCACAAAGCTACAGCTTTTTTACTGTGCACTTGAAGAAAGTAATTGCTTTAATAACAGCCTAGAGTAAAGCATGGTATTTGTATTTAACAAAATCATCTAATGAACATCTGTCTTCATTCCTTCTAGTTTTCTCTGTATAAAGTAGATATCACATTCTTCATTTCCTGTCATAAGCTACTGCTTGCTATTAATGCCTTAGTAACTTTACAAGGATTTATGCTACTTGTGCATGTGTGTATATGTGTGCCCATGTATATATGCATATACAGAAGGAGAGAGCCAGAGGGGCATGTGGATACTTTTTCCTTTCTTCTGACTCCTTTCATTTCTCTGTTAACAAACTAATTATAAGTGGTGGATCCTTTTTGCATAAGTTTCCACTGGACATGATCTTAAGCTGCATTCAGTGCTTCCCCTGTAAATACCACCTACAGATTCTTATGAGATTTTTCTGCTATATGATCGTATAAGGAAAGATGCTTACTTCTTTCCATATGTATAAAATGGTGACCAAAAGATTTTTTTGCTCTACAGCAAGTCAGCAAAAGCACTTTGAGTGAAATCAGAGCTAGAGGGTATAGGCAATGTGTTTCACACATGAAGAATCAGTTCACATTCTGCCATTTAACAAAGCTAGGGTAAAGGGGTTTTAGGTGCCCTTTAAACAAGCAACAAAGTAAACTATGCTTGAAACATAATTAGTAAATTTCCCACTTTTCACCTCGCAGAACCTGTAGTTTAAACATTTCATTTTGCCTCGCCAAGATTTTAAAGATCAAGGTTTTCCACAATCAATGCCTCCATTTTAAACATAAAATACCTCTCACACATGGGCTTGCCTACTATCAGTTAAGACTCAACCCAGAAACTAAAGAATTAGAGGTAAATTTGTGGTGGAGTTGTATTTTGCATTGACTTCATCGTGGTTTTTTAATGCCAAGAAAAATCAGTTGGGTTATAATTGGCTTTAACTGGCATTCACACAGGATAGAGCTTTTTCTCGTTACCTGAAGCCAAGTAGGTCTCAGACTAAGGAGTTTCTTTTCAGTATTTGAAAACACCAAAGAAAATCTAATCTACACCGTGTGGTGCAATATTTGATGAAGAGAAAATAGTTGGTGGTTGGAAGATAAATAGAAAAGAGACTTCATTTTTTATCCCCAGTAGCAGTCTCCACACTGCACTCACATTTGAACCAGGTTTTCTTCTAAAGAATTGTTTTCTCACAAAAGTTGTTTAGTACCCAAGCTGAACAGTTGAGGGATCACAATGGGAAAGGACATTAGTCCCTGTCACTCCAAACCTCCTAGTGCTATATTTCCTTTAAGTGCACAAGAGGCTCTAAAAGGAAGAAAATACCTTCCTTCGTGAAATCACTAGCCCTTTAGTAAAGGTGAACAAAAATATCCCTGGTGCTATGTAGGAATCTGATAATGCTATCCCTTCAAAGGAGTTATGAGGAGACCAAGAAAAACACTTGATAAGGCCTCCGAATTTCTGTGACTGAAAACAAGAACAATGACTGACTGAGTGGTTGTTTAAGCAGACATGTCGGAAACCAAAGCTAGGCATGAGCTATCAAAAGCAGAGAAAGATGCAGAAACACAATGACTAGATAAAAGAAAATTATTGTCATTAGCCTGGATAGTCCCATACAACATATCCAGTGTGAAAAGTTGCTCATAGAAAGTTTTATTCTGACTTGTTCCAAAGAAAAGGAGCTCTATCTTTGCAAGCTCTCTTCTCTCACTAACCTTCCATAAACTGACTCACAAATATTGTTGAAAAACATGTAATGATTCTGTAAAGGATGGATCACAACCACCTTAAAACAGTGGGAAGTTAATTGTTGTTTCTGGATATTTGCTTATTTACATTCCAACCGGTAAACAATCTAATCTGAAATATATGTCTAACCTATTGCTACATGTGAAGTCCTCTGCTGTTGTTTGGCATAGGGTGTGTAGGATGAGTATTTGTGGTGATGCAGAATCATTTATTAGGGGTTTATACCTTTCTATTCCTTCATCACAAGGTGTCAGTTACATGTCTCAGCTGCCAAATTAATTTCATGTGTTCTCTCAAAGGATTGCTCTGGTTTCCTGGTGATTTATACTGACAATTTTATTAGGGTATTAGACTTAGAAATTACTCCTTTCTTGGACAAGGAATCAAGGGGGCAATGAAATGAAGTTAGTGTCTTATTTCAATAAAACAGAGATTTCTTAAAAGGGAGGTTTACCTCTCTGCCGAGAAATCCATCCTCAATACATCAGTCCTTATAGTCTTTCATATCCTTGTACTAAGTATCTTTTGTTCCACATCTTCTTTGTGACCTAGTGGTAAAATACACATGTTCTCTAACATAAACTACTATTATGACTGTTGAATTTTAAAGATATTGCTTTGGCATTAGACCTCCTAAAGTTATTATCTTTAGAATTTGAATGTCTAGCACAAGTATTGGCAGAACCAGAATCTTCTGCATCTGCAGAATTACAGCAGTTTACAAAGACAAAAATCTAGCATGGAAGGTTCTTAAAGTACAAGGCACATCAAAGTTTAGAATAATTTCTGACGTAAGCAAAGATAATTATTAATCTTAATTGATACTAGCACTTTGGGAGTTGTCCAATCCAAAAAATCCCCAAATCCAAAACCAAACATGAGGTGGTATAATAAATCAAATAATAGGTAGTGCAATCATGCTAAAGACTGCCAAGAGAAGATTGTCTTGATTATCATAAAAATATGGAACAATGGAAACAAAAGGATAATCATGTGCCCCCCACCTCTGGAAAGGAAAGGGCCTGAGATGAACGACTCACCCACAGCTTCATGGCACAATTAGTCCTAAATCTCAGAACTATGCTTTTCTTGAAGCAGACACAAAAGCTTATGATTCAGACTTTGCAAAATGAGATGAAAAATATGACATTTGCTAGTTCTGGAAGGCTGATCATCCTGCGTAATGTTCTTTAATATAGTTTTGCCTGCAACTGTAGCATTTATACTGCATTTTGCACTGCTGTCACTCAAACATTGCTGTGAATGCTCAGTTAAAGTTTTGTTCCAAAACAAAAGCGTTGTATGGCCTTGTTAACCTAATTTCTGCTCAGAATTAATATTAGTGTGATGACTTGAATTATCTCCTCAGATAATCACAATATGGCATGCAATTTTGAATGTCATGTTTGTTTCACTCCTGGGAAATGGGAATAAAAAATTGCCTGGAGCATTGCGAATGCAAATAAGTTACCTCTTGGCAATGGTCACCTTTATTACATTATATTATGACAATTTTGTTAAAGGCACATCCAAACTGATTAAATATTTCCATAGAAAAACACATTCTTTTACAAATCCTATTATTTAAAATGGACATTTTGCATAGGGCTGCTGATAGACATCTTCTGGAATGAGGAGAGCAGAGAAAACTAGTTCAACTTTGTACAAACAAACTTCAATCACTTATTGGGCAAGAAAGGAGGGATGAAATTAATTATGAATTCACAACTGTGTGTATCCTTTTGATTAAAAGCAAATATTCTAAGAAGAAGTCTACTATACCTTGATACGTCATTTAATTGTGAAGCTATAATAATTTAAACAAGGTTATAAAGATTAAAATCATATTTTCAAAATGGATGGATATAATGTGATGTTATACTAAATGGGTGAAATTCATGGAATATTTGATAATCGATTTAAATGGTCTAAAAAATTGTGTGTCATTCTGCTACCTGTGCTAGCTCTTGTTCAAATTTTAGCTTAACATTGTTTTAAAAATCACTTTTTTCACTTGTACAATGCTGGACCAGCATGCATTTTTTCTGAGCTAATCTTGCTGTCAAATGCTGTAATAGGATTGTTTAGGCTTTTATATAAAACATCTGAATGATTAAAATACTATTTGTTTTTTGGCAGCCACTGATGTTGTTCTGAAGTCTTGCTGGGTTTCCTAGACAGTGGCATAGTACAGTCAGTTTAAGTCTGGGCAGTTATTAAAATCTTTATTAAATTAGTAAACTCTGCATTGACATTTCTAATTTTATCATCAAGATATATAGTACTACTACACACCTGTTGGCTATATGATTATTCTGAGAATATAGAGAGTTTCCACAGAACTTGTTGTGGGAGAGGACATAATCATGAATATGTGGGGCTGGGAGGAATGTGAAGACCAGAACAGGACTATCTGAAATAACATCCACTTTTATGTGCATAATCCAAAGCACAGATTTGTCAGAGTTTTTGTTAAATTTTTTCAGTGGAAGACATCTACAGCTTCTGGGTAACCTGTAACTGTTCCATCTTTTTAGAGTTGTGTATTTGTAAGGCCTAAGCTCAGTCTCTTTTGTAAATTAAGCCTGTATATTCTAGCTTTCTTAAAAAACAATCGAACATTCTGGGACCTTTTTTTCTGTATTGGAATATTGTCACAATACACTACATCATGGACTTCTCTGTTAGTTTTTAGTTTCAGTAAATGATAAAGAATATTCATCAACCTCTCCTGAAAGGACATATTTCCTAAATGTCTACCATTCTTACTTTGGCCCCATTGCTGGAGTTTTTCAAGACTCAATTGAAGACAGCAGCAGATAATCTCATCTAGCCTCCCTTCCCCATGAAAATTTGTATTCAGTCTTCTGAAGTCCCTTTCAAGCTGGGATGTTCTATGATTCCTATCATCCACTGCTTGTATTCTTGCTAATATATATGCTTGGTCTTCATAATCTCAAGGGTTTCTGGCGGCTCATATTCAATTTATTCTCAAGAAGTCCTTTTCTGGGGACTAGAACTCTGTTTCATGTCAGAGGTTAATATTTCAAAATAAATGTCCCAAAACTGCTTACTACTGACAGGAATACAATCAAGAAAATAGAATTAGTTGTCATGAGCACTTGACAAAGGTTTCAAGGGTTTTAAAAGCAATCATGTGAGCAGTGAGAACTATAGGCCTTCAAGAGGTCATAGACCAAGACTTTGATCACTTCCCTTCACCAACAAACTCAAATAGGAAGATGATTCTGTTAAACAATAAAAAATGCTACAGCCACTAAATGTGGGATTTCTCCTAATCTCTAACGTACACATACATTTGGAGACAGGATGAACGACAGGTATAAATTGTCAGCGCTTCATTGATTTGGACAAAGTGAGGGTACTTTGTACTAGCAGAGAACACTGTGGATGTGTTGACTCAATGACTCAAGCTCATTTCAGTCACAGTATTTTTTTTGTCTGAAGTCATACTTAGTGTACTTAGGTGATCCTCTGTACCTGGTACATAGAAGTTGGATCTGTCTTTCATTACTAAAAGATAGCTTGTCAAAACAACAACCAAACAAACAACCAAACCAAACCAAAACAAGCCACAAAACCATTCACACCAAACTGACAAAAAAGGAAATAATGGCGAGTTCTGTGAAACTATGCTGATTTAAGTTCAGGAGCATGGAACCATCTGGAAACTTTAAACATTGTTTCTGACAACTTAAGGCCTGTAATTCTGTCACTCTAGAAAAGACCCAATAATATTCCCAGCTACATCTGAACAAGACCCCTACAAGCCCATAATCAAAACATCTAGGTGCAAAGGCATCTTGGCAATTTGAGATGAAAGAGCTTTCTGTCATCTGAGGAACTGCAAAGGGCTATTGAAAAATCAAAAATCAGAAACTGAATATTAATGAAGAGTTTCTTACTCAACTATTTTGAATTAAAATTTCTTACTGATTTTTAGTTTTTTCTTCGTTTTGCTGTGGGTATTTTATTATTATATAAAAATAAATACATTTAAAAGGAATTTACATGGAAATCCAGTTTCAGAGCTAGTAATAGATGGTAGTCAAATTATCTCTCAAGTTTAAATGGAACCCCCATGCTCAAGTTTTTTCCTTCTGCTTTACTGTGGACATAAACCCCATGTTGACCAATAGAACATCCATTCAAAGTTTTTTTCCATCTATGAATCTAGTTCTAAAGGCAACGGTCACTCAGAAAACATGGAGTCATAGAGTCACAGAATGGTTTAGATTGGGAAAGACCTTAATATCGTCTGTCTGTAAACTCAGCACTGCCAAGTTCAGCACTAAACCATATCCCTAAGTACCACATCCTTGCATCTTTTAACTACAACCAGGGGTGATGACTCCACCAGTTTCCTGGGCAGATTGTTCCAATCCTTGACAGGCCTTTAACTGAAAAAAATTATACTAAAAGCCAGTCTAAACCTCCCAGGTGAAACTTGAGGCATTTCCTCCCATCCTATCACTTGTAATCTGGGAACAGGGACCAACCTCCACCTGTCTAGAACACCTTTTCAGGTAGTTGTAGAGAGTGATGAGATTCCCCCTGAGCCTCCTCTCTTTCCTCCAGACTAAACAACTCCAGTTCCCTATGTCTATCCTTGTACATTTTAAGTTACTTAGACACTTCACTTGCAATTTGTAATTGTGTTAACACAATAATATTTTCAAAAAATGTATTTTTATGCTCCATTTTTTCTAAGAAGAATTTATGGTAATTGTAAAGTAGAACACTTAATTCACTTGTTAATATAAGAGTAAATTAAACAGCAAAAATAATGTTTAGATCCTAAAATTATTTTTAGAATGATTAATTGTGACTCACTTTGCCACTTCCTAGGAGCTGATGGCTATCAGAATGATTGTTCACAGTTTTTATATAACAAAATGCATTTTTTGTTTGAAGTCTGAACCACTTCTTTTATTATTCCTTCTGAACTTGAACTGATGCCAGAGATGTAGCACTACATCTGAAAAGCTGAGACAGTTATTATTGTACTTTTTTGTCTTGAATTTATATGGTTATAATACTGATTCAGACAGTTAAGTCTTAGCAAATCTTACCATTATTAAAAAGGGGGAAAAATTCTTTACAAGAAAAGAAACACTTATTATGGGCCTAAGGAATAGTTAGCCAAAATACAACCAGCATAACCCAAGAATGAAATACTTTAATAATATTTTTAAAGGAGTGGGATTTTCCCCTTCATAACTGGTCATGTCTAGTCACTGTATCAAAGAATTAGGAAACAAAATGTCATCAAACACCAAAAAAAAAAAGACAGTTATATCCTGAAAAGTACTAAGAAATTCAGTTTTATTGTCTCATAATACAGTGAATTAAGAACAAATGTAACTCTAGGCAAACACGTGTACTTATGTTGCCTACGTAAGCTTACTACAGATCCATTCTGATTCTGAATCTTCAAAAAAATTGCACAAGAACATTTACTTGATTTATTACACTCATATACCTAACTGTTTAGTAGCTTTAGAGAACTACAGACAATGGAGTGGCCGGTAAACCTCTAGAGAAGCATAAAAATGATCGTATCTGGTCTAACAGTCTAGTAAGTAGTTGTTGCAATAGCTTTTTGTTTGGTTTTTTTTTAGTCTTTATATTCATTTATTGAATACAAACTTGTTACCTAGTCTCAAATAAGGACTTTATTTTAACAATTGATATAAGACTGGTAGAAGGACAAGACTCCATCACTAATCCAGGAAATGTCATGTCCACCTTACAAAGCCCCATGGTAATGTAGAAAGGATTTCCACTGATGATTAACTGGTTTGAAAAGAGGAAACTTAATATCTAGCAAACAAAAAGAAAACAATTAATTCTGGATGGTTGTAACAAGTTGATCTATGTGAAGAGTTTTTTTTCTTTTGCAGGTCTCATTTAAGTATTGAGACTAAACAAAATTATTCTTTTCTCAAGCTGCTGGTAGTAGAGGACAACCCTCAAAACCCCCCTGAACTGGGGCAGACCTCTGCAACCTCCTTCAGTGTGTCCCACCTGCCATAATGCTACCAAATGTTGGTTTTTAAAAATTAATTCAAAATCTGGATCCCTTTATTTGGCATTCAAACTGAAAGCTATTTGAAAGACCATAACTATAGAAAAGCAGCTGGAGGCTATTGCATAGGGTTAACCAAAGACATACTGCTTCTGAGTTCCAGGTAAAGGAAACTGCGGCTCCTGGACCTTTTCTAACATAAGCACTGATGTGCTTGTTGACTCCTTTGCTTTCATTCCTCTCTAGAACACATAATTTCCCCCCAGTGTCCAGCTTATCATCCATGGCTTTATTCAGAATTATTGTTAAGGTCTGCTGTCTCTTTTCAAGCCTGTCCTTCTTTGCCTTAATTTTATGGATTTTCCAGGCCTATTAAAAGATGCAACCTTGGCTGCAACCCTTGCCCCTCTTTATAAGTTATCACTTCAACCTGGCTGTAGCCCTCTAATTGCAACCTTTTTATGAAACCATACCTGATCATCATCCAAAATGATGAACAGATGTGTTTGAATGTTTCTTTTTTTAAAGGGAAGTATATTCTTATGGCCTATGTCTGCATAGAACAGTTTGTAGGATCTTCCCTCCAAAATGTTCATGTGGTATCTATCCCATGACTAGTGGTAGAGCCCTACACAATTGTCACATAATTCCATGTGCAAATCTCTCCAGCACTTAGAGACAGCAACTCCAGTGTCAGCAGAGAGCAAAATTAGTGCAGATTTTTAGTGGTAAATTTGGAACTGTCCCAAGTGATTCTAGCTGCTAGTCCACCCCTCAGGTTATCTTTTTTCCAACATCCAAGGTCTTGTTTTCTAGTTACCTTGGGGCCTTTGATAAAATTTAATGATTTACTACTCTTGAGATTACAAACTTCTCCAAGGCAGAAATATAACTCCTAAGTACAATGGGGATCAATATTATCAATTCCTTTACAGCTCCAAAAGCTTGAGATTAGGACCTTATAAGTTCTTCTTCCTCTTTTCCAGCATGAATAACTTCTAGTTTCTCAGTGTTTTTTTATACCACGAATCAAGGAAGACATGATGATATGACAGATAACTGCGTTCTTATGAGAAGAACTGTATGCACTTTGTGGCATTTATTATTTGAGACCTTTCTCCAACAAATATTCCTGGCTGTTTTCTTCATTGAAGCTGACAGACTGTTATTTTTTAATACAGCTTTTTCTTCTACTTTCCTTGAAATCTATTTCTTTGTTGGTTTATTACATACATTATTACTTTTTTCATGTCTTGTAGTCCTTTACTCTAGAATTTACCAATGTGTTTGAGTCTGTGATGAACTCCATTTTCAATCTATTATGCAGGTACGTAAATTACTTCAGTCATTTTGAATATGATTGCATTTTACATTGTTCTTTATTATTTAATGAGACTTCCAGTTCAGTATCATCAACCTTGGCTGTGACGTTAGCTGCTGGATCTTTGCTCTCTTCTGCCTTTTCTGAGCAAATTGCTCAGACTAACTGTCTTGTCAGGTTCAAGAACCTCTTGTCTTCACAGAAATATTATTCAGAAAAAACAAAGAAACAAAAATCAAGAAGAATCCAACCCTAAACACATGGAAACTCATCAGACAAGTTTGTCTGATCCATATTTCGATTGCTGGAAATAACATATGTTGCAAAATCTCAGTTCTTTATCAAGAGTAATGTGTCTTGGAAATGAGCAAACTGAATTCTGATGAAATGGGGCTGGTTCACGTATTTATAAAAAACACTGTAAGCATACTCTGCTTTGTGCAGATGTGGTAGAAGGCATAGGATTAAGTGTCAAAGGATTGTTCCTTGTTATAGAGGTTTGATGCTACTTTCTCATTTCTCTTTTGGCACTTTTTCTTTATCCTTAGAGCTAAATGTCTTCAGCTAAAGATTTAAGTGGCAGTTGTGAGGAAGGAGAAGGAGAATGAGGAAGGAGAAGGAGAATGACAGGGAGGAAGAGAGAGAGAGAGGAAAGATTTGTAGAACTGCTCATTTTAATCCTAAAGTAACAAATGAATTTATGCGAAATTTGAATTATTGCTAAGTCTCAAACATTTATGCAAATTAAATAGTGTCACAATACAAAGTAAAACTGTTCCTATGTTACTCAGATAATTCATGGTTTTGCAGTCTTCACTTATCAAGGCTGCTGAGTACCTGAATTGCTGAGAAATCGTCTATCTTATTTCTCACAATGATTGAAAAAAAAGTCTCCTGACCTGACCCTCAAATTTCCTTTCCCAGTAATCCTGAACTACTGAAAAGAATCAGAAGTCATCAGAACTGGTGTGAGAGAGAGTGTTCTTCCCCTCTCTGCCAAAGGCAGCAGGAGCCCACCTGTATAAACAGTGTGTGTATTCATTGGATTGTGCCAACTTTTTCTAAGAAATGTTGTTCTTGTAAGATTCCAGAGACAAATACCCTTTTTGACCTTTTTCTTTTATTTTTTTTTTTTAATGTGAGATTTCAGTAGAGCTACCATGAGTGTTTTTTTCTTCAAGATTTCCTGTCTAGGAAATGAGACATCCTGGAGGTGGGAGTATTTGCACCTGTGAGAGGAAAGGAATTATTTTGGCTTCAAGCCCTCATTGCCTTGAATTTTTTTCTGGGAATTAGAATCACCACAACTGTATGAGCAAACCCAAAACATGACAGCCTCTCTTTTACTTCTTCTGTTCTTCTTGAGCTGCTGAGTACATCAGTGTAAATTGTAATATTTTTTCATCCCAAATGTACTTGCGTATTGAAAACTTGCTGCTAGTGTATGTGATGAAAACAGATCACTTTATTTATAGCATAATTAGCTGCAAAATGGTACTTCCTATCAAAAAGGAGTGTACAAGAAAAAGTTAATGCTTTCTTAGTGTAGTTTTGTTCAGTTTTTGCAGGCCTTCCCACTTTGAGACATTTAAGCCAGATAGATTGAAAGTACCAAAAAGTTCTGGTACTTTTCTTATACCAGAGAAGAAGTCGGGATCTTGGGAACTCTCTTTGGAACCAGCTTTTCTTTTTCTTTCTTCCTCTCCTTACTAATAAATTGTCAGATGAAAGGGTCAAATTACTTGAGGAATATTAACTAATAAAACTAAACACCTGCTCACCCTATGGGCTACAGTGGAATTTAGTAGCATGATTCAAGTTAAATATACTTTTTTCATAAATATTCATGAAATTAAGGATATTATCATTGTTATGCACACTTTTAAGAGAAAAATATTCATGGCTCAAGGAAAAAAACATCATACTGGATTTAAACTCTTCTAACTCTAATTTGTCCTTGTGACTACAGAAGTCCCTAGCCCCTTCTTGGTGTAGATTGATGGGAGCAACAACATTGTTGAAGTTTAGGCACAGCTGTTATTTGATTTCTTGCATTTCCTCTACTATGCTGTAATTGCATGCATAATTATACTGCATATTTTACAGATGAAACTGTTACTAGTATATGATTGACTTTATCTACTCACATGACGAGAAAAGTAAAATTATATCAATTATATTTAAGAATATATCTGAAAAAACTAATATGGGTATTGAATTATTAGTTATATAATTTAAAAGAGAAACTATAATGTAATGTTTGAAAATTCATTTTGACTGCTTGGAAAGCTTGACCAGTGCTAAACTTTTGTTTGCTAAACTCTTGCATCAAAAGTGCACAGCAATATAATCCTTGAGTCCATATGGAGTCCTCCTTTCCTCTCACTCTCTTCAAGCAAGTGGTAACATTTAGTCAACAGAAATACCTCTGTATCGTCTTATCAGGAGAAAAAAATTGTAATTGTGGCCTATTCACACTTCCTTGTCTCTTTTGGTACCAATATGACCTGTGAGAAAAAGACACACCAACATGCACAAACTCATCTCCTGCTACACATGACCAAAATGGATCATGGAGTTGAAAGGTTGCTTTCAAAATATCTTGAAAATGTCAGAGACACTTTTAGGTTTAAAAGAAATGGAATGTTCATATTTTCTGCTGACAAAGGAAAGGAATTAGAAAACAATGACTTTTCAATTTCTTTTTTCTTAATGGGAAACAAACAAAAAAATTTTTAAAAGGATCTAAAAAAGAGAGTCTGTAAAAAAAATAGAAAATTTTCAAATCTGAGAATACTGGTGATGGTAACTCTTTGGAAAAAAATGTTGACAATTTCCATTGATTATTCTGGGTCTATTTTTCAGCATATTATCTTAACCAGTTGTGTTTGGAAGGAACCCCAGACACCCAGCTCTCTCAGCCAGCTCATGAGCAAATAACACTGCAAAGGCTGGTTCAGCAGAAAGGAGGAATTCTGCACATTTTGACTGTGAAAGCAGAAGCTGGTGTGATCGGCCAAACAAAGCAGCATTTCCTGGGCTTACCAAGGAGCCCAGGTGTTGCCAGTCTCCTGACCTCCAGTGAAAACCTCACACCTGGCAAAGCAAAGAGCTGCTCTGGGTCTGGTGGTCCCAGGGATGTGCCAGGGGGGCTCTCCTTGCCCCCTAGCTGCAGGAAGGAGCCGCAGCGTGGGCAGGGTGTTCAGGAGGCTGTGGCTTGTGCCGCACTGCTGGTGGCTAGCCTGGAGCATCGGGGTTTAGCAAACGGGTACATGATCCCACAGGATGAAAAGGGCTTGGAATCCCAATTTCTCTCAGCTGCAGAGCATGTATTGGCTAACTGAAAAAGGTAGTGGAGTCTTGCAGTTGTAAGTCAGACTTCCCAATGTTTACAAAGCAGCAGTGAGTGATATTCTTTTGTATCATTTTTTGCAGTCCCACTGCTTTTATTCTGATTTTTCCTCATATTGAAAGGATATCCATGCCAGGCACGGTAATAAACAAATAAATTAAAATATATTAGAGTGGAACAGCATAAATCTCAGATGTATTAAACACAAAATTAAGTGACATAGCGATTTCTGTATATTTTTCCTGTTTAAACATACTCAATTTTTTCAAACATCCACTCTGAAAAAAGCCAAACAAACCACTGTTCTTCCAGAGAGAATGTTCAGAGCCTTGGAACACTCACAATGAAATTTCATGCAAACTGTCCCCTGAGTTTTTTACAGCAAGTAGCTGCAAAACCATAAAAACAGCCCCTGCAACAAGAAAACAGCGAGCAATAGGAACTATGGGACTCCTCTTAGAGGAATCTACTAATGTAGTCTACTTAAACGCACTAAAAAAACTTCACATAATGTCTGTATCTATGACTTCAAATTAGTTACAAAACTTTTGCCTTATTTCATAGTATCAAGCTTTCAATAGAAGTTTTCAATCTATTTAGAAATAGATACAGTTTCTTCTTGCAGGAAATAAAATTTAGTGACCAACTCCAAGCGTAAAAATTTGGTGACATTTAAAATGACAAAACAAAAAACACCCTCTTCTTCCCAATTACTAAATAGCTCAAAAGCAATTCCATAAAAATATTCTGGAAAAGCTTCATGAGGAGAGGATAATACTGGAAAAATCAACAGCACTTTTAAGTGAGAAATTTGTGCTGAACTCTATTATGAATTAAGATATGGTAGGTGTTGACGGTGAGCCTGTTGCCAAGCCTTCTGTCATTTTGATTTCCTTTTATTGACATGCTTATGTGACATTAGTAGACATTTTATCCCCCTCATAACTACGGCTGCTGAAAACGTAAATGTCAATATCCCATTTCAGCAGACACTTAGACACCTTAGCATTTATCCAAACACCTCCTCCTAGAATCTGGATCAACTCTTATTGATACATTTGACCATCTGTTAGGTATTTTAACAGTTAAGTTTAGGAGAGATAGACAAAGTGATTGTCAAAGGCAGCTTTTTTTATAAAAATGATCCCAAAGGACATATATGAATAAAGAACACTGCTTTCTCTTGGTGCCATGTTTTTGTATTTTGCCAGCTTTTGTCTTCAATAGTTGTGCAAAGTCTTAAGTAGATCCATGCTGCAAGGGAAGTTGGGCTTTGATTTCATTGGTAACCTAAAGTCAACCACTATAGCCAGTACTCTTTCAGTTAAATCGATTGAATTAGATTATAGCACAAATAACTGCAGGTGGACTGAGACTTAAATCAAACAATGCTGTCGCATACAACAGTGATATTTGTTTAAGGAAAAATCTTCTACAACAACAGATGAGCACTTTTCACTTTTGAGAATTAGTATTATTGGTTTGTATTTAGTTTATTTAGAGGTGTTTTCTCTGTGAACATCTCTATAGCACATTAAAGGGTGATTGTTATACCGTTGGTTACCTGTTTTTCACACAATCTTTTGAAATAATTAATAGGCTCTTACAGCCACCTTGCTCCTAACTTTTGAGTAAAACATATGTCAGTTGTTTGTAGCAGAGTTTGACGATGGAGAAGTCTGACAAAAACCTCAATTGCTTTTGAGTGGTCTAGCTGCATTTCATGGTCAGCATGGTTTACCATATTCCCATGGTGAAAAGAACATGCATGTTCTTCCCATGTGCAGCCTCTATTATAAGTGCACCAGCACTCAAATACAATGAAAATATTGTGCTCAGTATCTCAGGCCTGAGATGGTGGGAATTGTTAAGTTGATGTTGATTCCTTAGCCCACCTCCTACCCCACTTTTTTAAATGTTGTATGCTGCAGGGCATTGGAGATACCTGAGCAGTATTTAGAAGCTGCACCTTTACCATGTGAAATGAAAGCTAGTAACAGACTGGGACTATTCAACATAGCCTTAGAGAGTTCATTCTGCCTCAGAGCATGCGAAACTGCTACCCCTGCACAATGTGTCCTACATAATTTGTAATCATAGAAACAAGAAATTGCTTATCATTAAAATTATAAAGCAAACAAAAAAATCACCCAAAGAAAAAGCCCACATATACAGTTAAGTCTCACTAGTGGGGTTGAATAACACAGGACAGAACTCAACTCTTTATCCATGTATAAATGAAAGTACACGAATTGACATGCTTTCCAAGGTACTCAAGACGTGGCATTCTTACTGCATGCAACTGAAACTAAGAAACCATCCTAGATAATATTTCCCTTTCAAAGGATACCCTAAACTTTCACTTTGAAAAGACAGTCATGTGTTTGCTGCCAAAATTTTTCCATGATAGTAACTATCAAAAGGGGTACACAAAAAGGAGCAAAAATACCTTTCCAGACTTGGAAAATGATGTGGCTCAAGACTAACGAGAGTTTACGTTTCAATTTTGACTCAAAAGACCAACTGTTGTCTGTTGAATAGTTAATTACATATAGAGAAGCATTACCTGACATTTTAAAAATTTTTAAAACTTTGTGTGCATTTGGTTGTAGAGGACCATGTTTTTTAATGTTAAAACCAACTGTGGATGATTACCATTAAAATACTTGGAAGACAACCTATGATTTTGTTCTTAGTGCACTAACAAAAAATCAGAGAAAAAGTGAATAGAAGAAAAAAAAAAGTAAAAATGTTGATACTCTTTAAGAATGCAACTGTTTTCCTTGGTTTAAAGCTTATGGTTCAGATTTTGAAGTATGTCTTCTCATATTCTTTCCCTTGGTCTCAGTGCAGAGTTCTACAAGGATATGGGGAGCAATTATTGTGTGCACACACAGTAACTGAGGAATAGTATTTTCTTGCCAGAAATATCCTTTGATTATATTTTTTTCTTGCTCTTGTGTTTATAGACTTACTGATTAACAACACTGGCCCAGTAGTCATTCAGGCATTATAGTTAGCAGCAATGGTAGATATCCAGATTTAAGGAATTAATTTACTTGTGTGAACAAGGTTTATATCAATTCTCCAAAAACGCTTCCACTTTCTTGGAAATAAGATGGTGGGAAGAGAGAAGAAACATCTGCTGCATTTAAATGCCTCAATGAAGCCAGCCCTGTAGTTAATCAGCTCTGCCCTCACCAACAGATGTCACTGCAAGCAAAAGGAATTAATTTGTGAGGTTATTGGGCTCAAGGAGCAACAAAACTCTCTGAAATACGAATGTGAAAGAGCCTCTCTTTCAGAGCATATGTTCATGTCTCAGCTCCTCTGCCACAAGCTGAGAATTAGCAGCAGGCAGACTGGTAAAAATAACAAAAAAGAAAAAAAAAGAAAAGAAAAAAAAGAAGTAAAAAAAAAGTGTTCAAACTAAAAGCCATGTGAAACAACTGAAACACATCAATAGAAAATTCAGTACCTTGCATTTAATTTTATGAATGATTTAAATGAGAAAACAAAATTTGTTAATTCATTGGGCATATTTCTCCAAGGCACATTCAGAAAAGTAGACATTCCCGTTATCCAATTCTGTGGGTAAAGATGAGAAAAGGAAAATGTTCATGTAGCAGTAACTAAGCAGTTCTACAAATTTTCTGATTAAAAAATATACATACAACAGGGCACACAAAACCATCACTAAAAATATTAATGCTGCAAAGTAGAGACATTAAAAGTTAAAGACTATTACCATTAGGATTATTCACATGCAGTCTTAATTTCTTATTTTTGCATGCATGCTCTGGCACAACCTTTAACTGCACAATCATATTCCTGTTTTGTGTTTCTGAAGACAGCCTTAGATTAGAAAGCAATATTAGAATTTTACCACAAAAAGTAATTTTGACCTCTACATCAGCAGGCTGAAATCGTTCAAAACAAATGCAGATTACAACTCTCTCTTATATGTCCTACCACCAACACTGGCAGCAAGTGCAACCCAGATCCCAGGAGGCTTGATACACATTTTCCATACCTACTTGAAAACAGCAAAGGAATAAAGAAATCCATGGATTTTGGGACATTACCCAAACCTTTGCGAGTGCAAAGAAAAATTTTTTTTCATAGCACAGATTCTGTCCCAGCTCCTCACAGCTTGCTGTGGTTGTGCCCTTGCCTCTCTGAAACACCTCCTCCCAGTTCCTCTATTTCTCTCTCAGACCATTTTCCTGTTGCTCCTATTGTTTTGCCTTTCTCTCTCTGCTCCGATTTGTGTTTTCCTGCTTCATGCTCCTACTTGTTAGCAAGGAGGACTGTGAAGGTTGTTTTTTATTCTTGTTCACAATTAATCTATCTTGGCTGCCAGTAGAAAGAATCGCAAGGTTGTCTTGCTAAGCCCCAGTGCCCTTCTCTCTCTCACATGGCTTTGTTGCAGCAGGAATCTCTGGCAAATTTAGCTGCCAACCTACGAAAAACGTCTGCTGAGCACTTGCAATTTGAGGTTTGTTACTTGCAAAACCTTGCAAACTGAGCTGACATTTAGCTTGTTTTTAATAATAATAATAATAATAATAATAATAATAATAATAATAATAATAATAATAATAATAATAATAATAATTATTATTATTATTATTATTATTATTATTATTATTATTGTTATTGTTATTATTATTTTCCCAGAGAAAACCAGATGCAAAATGTCAGACTTTGTTTGAAAATATAGAAATGTTACAGGCTTTTCTTAAAAGCAATATAGTAATTAAGGTCCACAGGCAGTTTTTTATTTCTCTCATCTGGTCTGAGATTATGTTGTTGATGGTGGGATAGTCATTATGAAACACATATGTGTAGAAAATACACAGTGTTCTATATGGCATATGAACAATCTCACTACATGTGCTAAATTGAACAGGTAATTTTAAAAACTGGATATCAAAATGTGACTACTTAGTGAACCACTGGCTTCAAAAAACGTCATTAATTCCCATTGGCTTAGCGAGACTATTCAAATTGTTTTATGCTTTTGAAAATATTATCTCCACCCACAAATTATTAAATTGCTTAAGATAAGACATTTTTGGTTTAATGAGATTACATGCAGAATAGTGTGCAAGTCCTGTGTTAGGTCCGTCTGCACCAAACCCTGACGTCTGCCTTTTCATGCACTCTTTCTGCTTTGTTCAAGTCACAGCAAAATATCAATTTCTTGCTAAACAGCTGTTTTGTATCTTGTGATATAACAAAATAATTCAGTGAGGGTATGGGGGGATGGGGTGGTGTGTGATCTCCATTTCATAGCCCTGCATATTTCCCAGAGTGGAGTCAGTGGGCTTCGACCAGAAGCTGGATGATTCTTTGCTTCTTAGATTTTTTTATTCCTTTATTTCTCTTTCTCTCTTGCTCTACTTCCCCATTGCATTTTTATTCCCAGCTGACAGCTAAATGCTGGTTTGAAACAGGGCAGTACTTAGCCTTTTCTTTCTCGTCCCTGGCTTGTTTTTGTCTTCCAAGTTATACAGAAAAAACTGTAAACATTTCAGCTAGACCTCAGAAATACATTCAGTTAGACTTACCTTTTAGCAAGCCACTCTTTCCTCATATCAGCAAATAAAAAGTGGTAGTTCAGTAAAAGAAAACCCTCTTATCATTATAGCCAGCATAAAGAAATAATTTAAATACAGATCATACATACTCATATTTACAAAATAATGTGAATTTCTCTTATATAAAGGAAGGTCTCTCCTCCCTTGTATATAGTGTGAGGAAATACAACAGAAGTAGTAGATGAAAATCAGCAATACAAACAAGTCAGCAGTGTTTCTAGAGTTCAAAGGAAATCATCACACATCAAAGATTCCAGTCACTTTGAAAGATCCATGAAAATATATAAGCAATTGGCCACCAGCAGAGCTGTAGCCCAATATCTTTGTTCTCCCATGGAGGTGGGGAAATACTGCATTTGTTTCAACATATTTGCTTTCTACTTAACATGGGAAATCTGGCTGCACTCCACAGAGGCCAACACTCTCAAAAGTTCAGGGCTGACATTAGCAGTTTGGATGACTACTGAGTGCTATGGTGGACTGGATTTTAACCTTTCTGTGCTGAGCATATTTTTAGAGTGGCACGTTAGTGGTAGAAATTCCCTTCTATCACCTAATGAGACTGCAGGCATCCCAAAGCTTAAAAAACCCTTCTTACCTCTATTCAGATGCCATGTAAAAATGCAAGCAAGGGAGGAAGCATATTCTTCCCATTCACTATTAAAACTCAGTGTTTTGAAAAAGAGAGGTGGGGAAAATCTAGACATAATTTACAAGCAGGTTGGAAATAACTACTGTTGCTCAGGATATGAAGTAGTATCAGTAAAACTAATACAAATAAATTAACAGACAGAGTGAATGTGAAGTGATAAAAGATAAGTACCATATATTACATTCTTATTGAAGTGCTAGTATTCTAAACTTTCGCTCACATTCCTCATTTTAAGCAATCCCTCTGAAGTCAGATAAGACAAATCATTAAAGCTGCAGCTTGAAAAGTCTGGGAGCTAACCAAGAAGACTAGCCTTGATTTTAATTTCTCACATTTAACAATAGTAACCTGGAGCATGTTAGCCAAGCACATGTTGACTTTGAATGTTGTTCTAGATACTATTGCTACTTGTCAGATTATACATATTATTATCTGCATAGTAGATACATGCTGTATGCAAATATTTTAAAAACAGACTAATCTGAACTGTCCAGAAAGGTAATTTATTTCCTACAAAAAATTTAAAAATGTAAAATATGTCTGTAATTTGGTTGAAACTTTACTCCCTATTTATCAGTATGCTATAGATACAAACTGACCTAGCCTCACACTTTTTAATGCTTAAGCCATAGTTTACAACATTATGATGACTGATATTATCAAGTTTTTTACTACATATCATTTCACAGCATTATATATAGCTGATATGATCCCCCACAAAGACAAAAGCAAAGGATAAAAAAACACCAAACCAAACCAAAACCAAACCAGACTCCCACAAACAAAACGCCAAACAAGATTTAAAAACCCCCAAAAAACCAAAAAATTCCCCCAACTGCCACCACCCAAAAAAATCCCTAAAAAATAAAGAAAGGAAATGCAGGTTAAGTTCATCTCTTATTCATATGGGAAATAGAGTTGACATTTCTGACCTCCATGAATGGAAAGATTTGCAAATGTTCAGTTTCCGTATGTGAATTCCCCATTTCTAGTAACTCCAGCTGTTTGTGTCACTGTTTACACATACAATATGCAGTGAAGTGTCCCTCCAAAAAAAATCAATAGCCATTATCATTGTCATTTACCATCATCATAATCCATCATCTGCTGTTGTTTCACACCACGTTTTCTGTGCCAAGTGTGGGTGTGCACTGCCATGTTGATGAATAGCTGAAAATTGTCATGACAATTTGCCGAGTTTCTGCTGAGTTTCTGTTGGCTGGCACAGTAAACACTGAATGATTCTTTACTGTAAGACACATTAATATGTTCTACAAAGTTCATCTCTCAGTTGAGAGTTTCCGAATTTCATTGTGTTCTTGTAAAATGCCAGAGTAGTTAGCCTCTAGATGTAGTAGAAGGAAAATTTATATTACAAATAACATTTTGGAATGGGATAGTAGTATCTTTCTGCGAGAATCATGAACATGTCTTCACATTTCAGTTTTTTTATTGCGATAACAGACAGTAAAACAGAAAGATTCATGTAAAAGAAACAACACATTGACTGATTAAGGAAGAAAAATAGAAATCCAGGGTAATCTTTAGCCTTATCAACTCTTCTTTTGCATGGTTGCAGCGAACACTGTGAAATCACCCTTACCAGCACTTTTCTGTAACCAGTATATTGCTCTGCTTCTTTTCAACCTTTTCACCATTATGGAAATTCTTCCAGAGGCTGCAGACATTTTCTCATCTCCACAGTTAAATGAGCTAGATCAACGTGTGAAGGAACTCCTCAAAAATTAATAGTGATATAATTGTTTTGCTGCTTTCTTAGACTGTTACCTGTTTTTATTTTATAAAATATTGATGGCAATTTTAAGCCTGTATGCTCAAGATCAGTACAAAAAACTGTTCATGGAAACCTGCAGCACTGGAGTTCCTCAGACTATCCTGAAAATGCTTTCTCATTTAGAAGTAAAAATCTTTATACATTTATAGTTTCACCTCTTCACATCTTGCTTTATCCCTGGCCTCAACAATTAAACACCTTGTCTTGCCCAAGTTCTCTGATGAGAAGGCTAGGTACTCAAATTAATTTGATTGAATTGATATTAATATATATATTAATTCATATGTATTTTTTATATATATATAAAATAAATATATAATTACATATGAATGAGTGCAAAAATGATAAACCAGGAGGTCAATCTAATTTGAGCACACCGTCTTACAGAGGAGAATGTTGATTTTTAAAGAAAATACATCTTTGTACGGTAGGGCTGTAAGCAAGTGGTAGGACTGTTTATCTCAAAAGCAGAGAGGTTGCTGCACCTTCTTCTCATCTTAAAAAGGTTCAGACTTGGAGTACCACAGCAGCAAGAAGGTTGAAACCTTATTTCTGTCCTGAACCTGGTCCTTATGCATGGGGTAGTCAAAGTCCTTGTCTGTTGGGTGGAGGAGCTGCAGAGGAGCACCTCTCTGGGCAGGACAACTCCAAGGCACAGGGACTGCTGCGCTGTGTCTCCTGCATTTTCTGTTGCTGACCTTTCCCTAAACTGTTTCCCTGCTTGCTGTGTATGGGGTTTACCTCCTGCCTCTAAAGCCCTTGACTTTGTCCATGCATTATGTAGGCCACTGTCACTGGTGCACAGCATGGAACTTTAGAGAAAAATCTGAGGAACACGATGTCTGCATTGTGGGTTGGACTCCATTTCTAAGGAAGAAAGGAGTCAAATCCCAGTTGATGTGAGTGCAGGCACTGGCAAAGGAAGGCATACAAATAAGTTCATTTTTAGTGCACTTGGAAGGCAATAACTTTGTGTGTTCTTTGTGTGCACTTTGTGTGCACTTCACATATGTGTTGTTGAAGTTGCACAAACACTTGAACACTTTATTAATTAAGGGTGTAATCACAGCCTAGCTCATAAATGAAAAGTATACTGTAAGATTCCTGCCCCACTTAAACAAGAAAGAAACATTATAAAATTTTCCAAGGAATATATAATAGCCAAAAAATATGTATTCTATCTAGCTTACTATCATTCATTGTTAATCAGAATACGAGTGTTTTTTAGAAAATCCTAAGAAGAAAACCAATGTGGAACAAAAGCATAAAGACAATGTCACCAGTGTTCTCTTTTTAATATGTTCACACTCCAGTATATATAACATTTCTTTAAAACATATAGCCAGACTGTATTCACGAGTTCAGGACTGCTTTTTGGAAAATACTCACATTTTCCCCAAAACACTTTGTCTATGACTGTGTGTGCACTGAATGACTTGAGACCATGGCATATATTTTAAGAAAGAATTTTGGAAATTTGGAGTCAATCATAATTTTTCCCCATTGTAAATGGAATAAGTAATGACTAAGAGTAACTGTACATATAAATATTTTACAGTTTCAGTATCTATGGTAAGGTAATCTGTGCCAGTCAGCTGTTCAGAGCAGTGGAAATGCAGTGCAGCCCAAATAAATATTTGTAATCTCTTTTCAATGAAGATGGAAAATTTTCCTTTAATTAGTATATGACATTCACATAAATTTATAAATAAGTCTTTTATCTGTTATTTTTAGGTATTGGACTGATTTGTGCTGAAAAATAAAACCATAACACAGGACCTTTGTGGTCATGCGTCTCTGGCTTTCATCTTCTTCACCAAGATTTCCGAATATGAAATTATAATGAAGTTTCAGTTAGTGGGCATATGAATTGGGAATAATAATTAGGATAATTAATTGAACCATAACCATGAGTATAGAATCAACATATTTAGATCAGATCTGAACTTAGACACGTGTTATAGTAAGACATCCATTTCCACAAAGGTTCTAAGCCTCCAAACTCTTGTGTCTCCTCTTCCTCAGATTAGGGTGATGTTACACTCCCTGCATGCCCAGATTCCTTTAAAAAAAGATAAGTTAAAACACCTCAACCAGCCAATTAAAAAAAAAAAAAAACAAAAAGAACCCAAAACTAAACCAAAAAACCAAACTGAGATATAGAAAAAAAAGGATAATGCGTTCCAAAGACCGTCTGCTATGTAGCTGAGAAGTGATAGAGCCTGTACCAACCAGGGCACCCTGTAGCTGTTCTACAGTGCAGATGTTTTCTTACTGGAGGGCAGGATAACTAAGCCAATTGACTCTGCAGGCAGCTCATGAGAAGTGCTGTTTCCTGTCCTAGTTTCACCTCTGTCCCAGCTATCCCCCCATGTGTCTCAGTTTTCCATGAGGAAGATCTGACCTCTTCTTAGAGCCTGTGTGACTTTGAGCAGGACTACAGAGAAAAGTAAAAAGAACCACCACCAGCACTGCTATTGGAGAGAATAGGTCACCTCCTTGCAGCCTATTGTCTCTCTAATCTGGTTCCTCTGCTGGTTTCATTTATCTTTCATGACTTTTCACTGGTAAGGAAGGAAATGGACCCATAGTGTGAATATCGCACTCTACACTACACTGCACCATTGAAGTCTCATCTCAAGTACTTTGTGCAGCTGCAGGAAACACAATACATGAGGACATCAAACTACTAGAGTGTGTCCAGACTAGTGCAACAAACATGGCAGGTCTCCAGGGCAAGACTTACAGTGAGTGCCTGAGGTCACTTGGAGAGTTCAGAGGAGAGAAGAGATGGCTGAGAGACCTCGTCATGCTTTACAAGTTACTCAAGTGGGGCAGCAGAGAAGATGCTGATCTCAGTCTGGTGATCAGCAATATAACCCGAGGAAAAGAGATGAGGCTGCTTCAGGGTTAGTTCAGACGAGACTTTTGGAAAATGTTCTTCACCCAGAAGGTGGTCAGTCACCAGAACGGGGTCCCCAGCGAGGTGACCAAAGCACCAAACTTTCCACATTTCAAGGAGCATCTGGTCAAACATCTTGGTCATGTGGTTTAGTTTTAGGTAGTCCTGTGAGGAGTTGGATTTGCTGATCCTATAGATTCCTTCAGCTTAAGATTTTCTATGATCCTATGACTCTACTTAAACAAGTCCTGTTTTAAGAAGCATCTACTAGTTGAAATGTTCATGTCCTTTGTGGCAATTTGAATCACACATGTATTAAAAACATAGACTGGCTTCAGATGAAGGTGTTTAACAAGCAAAAAGACTGCCATTTAAAGTCTTTTAGAAGAACAAAGAAGACCCCCCACCAATTTTGGTGAGAGTGTTCATCTGCTGGAGGGCAGGAAGGCTCTGCAGAGGGAGCTGGAAAGGCTGGATCAATGAAATGAGGCCAGTGGCATGAAGTTCAACAAGGCCAAGTGCTGGGTCTTTCCCTTGGATCGCATCAAGCCCAGGCAGTGCTACTGATGGGGGGAAGAGCATCTGGAAAGCTTCCCAGTGGGAAAGTATCTGAGGCTGTTGGTTGTTATGTGGCTGAATGTATGTCAGTGTGTGCCCAGATGGCCAAAGAGCAATGGCCTCCTGCCCTGTGTCAGAAACAGTGTGGCCAACATGATGAGGGTAGTGACTGCACCACTTTCTGAAACTGCCTGAAAGGAGGGTGTAGCAAGGTGGGGATCTGCCTCTTCTCCCAGGTAACAAGTGACAGGATGAGAAGGCATAGCCTCAAGTTGTGCCAAGGGCGGTTAGATATTAGGAAAAAATTCTTCGCCAGAAGGGTGATCAGGCATTGGAACAGGATGTCCAGGGAAGTGGTGAAGTCATTGTCCCTGGGAGTGTTCAAAAGCTATATGGATATGGCACTTGAGCACGTTTAGAGGCACACATGGTGATGGTGCCAGGCTGACTTGATGACCTTTGAGCTGGACCTGATGATCTTTGAGGACTTTTCCCTGATTCTGACAACACATCCTGGTTCTGGCCAGGACAGGATTAATTTTTGCAGCAGCCAGGAAGGGGCATGGCCGGGACCTGGAGGTTGTTCTATACTACCTCATATCATTCCTGGGGGTGTGGGAAAGGGGATCTCTTCCGGGCAGAAAGGGTTCCTTCCAGTTCAGAAAATGTGGCGGGAGGGGCCATCCGGTATTGTCTATTATCGGAGAGGGTGTGTGGGGTGGGCTCAGTTGCTGTTGCTGTTCATTTTCTTATCTCCTTGTTGTTTCCAGTAAAGTTTTCTTATCTCAGCTAGTGATCTTTGCCTTTTGTGCCTCTGATTCTCCACTCCATCCCATAACAGAGGAGAGGGG
This sequence comes from Acanthornis magna, assembly GCA_036785705.1. Taxonomy (NCBI): domain Eukaryota; kingdom Metazoa; phylum Chordata; class Aves; order Passeriformes; family Acanthizidae; genus Acanthornis; species Acanthornis magna. The sequence goes on along the minus strand of JAWUZG010000236.1, from coordinate 2,997,201 downwards.
GAGGGCAAAATGGGCAGAGAGAGAGAGACCAGCAGCCTGGTTTTGGAGTTTGGTGGGGCACTGAATTGGTGAGTACCATTTGCCAAATACAACACAACAGAAAAAAGAAATATATTGTATGGTAATGCCTTACAAAGATGCAGTAATTTAAATTATAAGGACAGAAATATGTTCTGATTACAAACTAAATGTTATTCTCTATATTAATTGCTCTCCAATTGGGTTTGTAAACTGCCACTGTTCATACTCAGTCGCGTAGCTCTTTGGACAGGGGAAAACAGAGAAGGGTCTGCTATGTCTCAGACTGAAGCTAATTGGAATGCTATATGTTAAAAGGTTAAATGATTTTTCTTGTCAAAAGTGACTGTTGGCTTAACATAATGAACTATCTCCTTAATGACTGCAAATCCATCAACCTCACCAGGGCTACCATGTTTATTTTATCTGTCAGAGTGACTCTAATGCAGTCATAGAAATAGAAAGTATGATATCTGCCAACATATTTACTACTTTTGTTCAGGTAAACAAATCAAATTCAGAACATGTGAATTAATTAATTGCTGCTCTTCCAAGTTACAACTGGGCATTCAGTTTACCTATCTACATTTTCAAAGCTTGTAAGATGAATGGAAAAGGTAACAAAAGGCAAAAATTCTGAGGGGAAGATTGTGCTGGTTAGGAATTCACACATGTATATTTTGATGCACTTATTAGACATATAAACATTCTTTTTTCATCTAAACAGCTTTTTATTTTTTCATGGAAGGACAGAGAAAGGAAATTAGAAGAGGTTGGCAACTGGAGAAATGGAGGTAAAGATCATTTCCCTTGGAAAGCCCAGCATGGAAACTTTGCAACTATCAACAATTCAAATAGTTTTACTTCTTTGAATGTTCTCCTTCCTTCCTTCTGTTGAATCCGTTTGAAAGAAATATTATATCCCTCCAGACATATTGAAATGATTTAGCTCAAGTTCCATTTTCTTATGTTTTCTGAAGACTTCTGTACATTTTTCTCCTAACTTGCATACCAGAATTACTGAATAGGACATGTCATCTTCATTATTTTCTGCTGTGTTTATAAAATTGAGGAGTTTTTTACCACTATATTGTTCATTAAAGTAAAGATAAGTTTAGTATTCTGGGTGCTTGATGAACAAGTTGCCTGTTTCAGAGGAAATGCAGGTTGCAAAAAATACTTTATCTGCAAAATATGAAGAAAAACGTTCAAAAAATAACCGAACTCACAAGAAAAACAAGAACAACAACAAAAAACCCCAACACCACCACCAACAAAACCAAACCAAGCAAACCCAAACAGACCAAACCAAAACTAGAAAATAAATGACAGTACAGAGATAGGTGCAATCATATGTAATGTAGAAAATATTACCCCAATAGTGTAATAGTGCTCTCCTCTTAGAAGAAAGTACATGAAATGGGTCTTCCGCTGAAATGTTTCTCTTGGTGTTGAACCTGATGAACATAGTTTGTTGATTTTTACATGGAGCTACACCGTTTAAGAAGACTGGGCTGACAATTATTGTCTCCTAAGATATTTACACTCTTATTTTATGTGAAGATGCAACAAGTTCTTTCTATGAATAAAATAATGTGAACATGCAACAAGTTCTTTCTATGAATAAAGTAATAAATTAGATGTAGCTTACCACATGGTTACAACTTTTTACCAGAAATGCTGGCATGTTGAGGGACAACTCACAGACTGATTTTTCTTCACAAACATCTATACTTCTTACCTTAAGCAACAACATTAAAAGCCAGTTATTTTATAAAATATTATTCCCATCTAGCTTGAATTAAAATATACTATGCTGTATTTTTTAATGAAAAAGTTTAATACAATGAATTTATATTCTATGTATGTAAATAGATAAATAGTATCAGTACAGTATTTGTACAGAAACAGCACTGAAAGTTTTTGAGTGTTACTGGGAAGAGTGGAAGATTTCTCTGGGGTTTAAGAATCAGAATTTATTTTAAAAAATCAATATGGCTATCAAATCAGAAATTGTGTCCTATATAGGCAACACACAGTAGAAAGCTTGTACTTTGTGATACTACACAGTGAAAAGCAAGTGTGAGTGAGAACCAATGGAACACATCTCACACACTGCCAGTTTTGATAACAACGTTATCTGAATTTTATTGATCTTATGAAAGGAGACGTGAAAACCACTTCTTAGAATTAAACACCAACTCTTTTTCTTTTGTTTTTTCATGAAAATGGCAACAAATGAAATGAGAGAAAGAAAGCTTACATGAGAATTACATGCATCATTTGATTATAAGATAGTTCTACAGTTAAAACTTCTTGATCACATCAAACTGCACAAATACTTCAAGGGCAACACATTGTATCTTTTCTCTATGTATATATGTAAATTATGAACCTTGCTACTTTTGTGTCTCTTCCCTTTTGAAGTGTCACTGGTCTCACCAGGTTTCCTTGAATTGCATGCATGGTTGTTAGTGTTGGTTTTTGGACCCCTCTGATTCTAACATCCTTCCATGTCTATGAACTTCTAGTAGCAACAAAGCTTCAGAAAAGCAGAAGGAAAGACTATATCAAGAGAGTGATAGACTAAATAGAGGAGGTTGATATTTTATTTATTCATTTCCCCTGAAAATAATAGAATCTTTTACTGTCAGGCACACAGTTTGGCCCTTCTTAGGGCACAGATTCTGTGAGAAAGCTCTGAGGCTTTAAACCATGCATTTATCACAAGCTGATGTGCAAAAATCTGATTATTAAAGCTTGACATTGAAAGTCATTGCATCCAACTAATCTAATGGGTCGTTAATTCTATAAATTGTGCCATTTAATTTCAAAAGAGGGTTTTTTCCATACAAACAGTAAAACTGTACACAATATACAAGTGGACAAATAGGGCTTGACATGTGTCCCTCTTAAAAAAAAAAAAAAAAAAATTGTTTCTCTGTTGCACAAAGTTTCTGATCACTTGAATATCTGACCTGAAAATAGATAGAAAATCTCAATCAATTGTGCCAATAATATGATGTGTCTGATTAGGGAGATTCTGAAGTGGTAATATATGTTAAATTCAAAAGGGCTCTAGTCTATTGACACAGAAAGAAGAATAAAAATTCAAAATGCCTTCAGTTCCTCGTTCAATCTGAGACTGTCCTGGGAGGGCTAAAAATGGGAAAGTTTGTTGTTCTATGACAACAAAAGAAAAGACAGCATGTAGAAGAGAATAATACACTGAAGGGAGCAGAGTACCTGCTAAACTCACCTTGTTTAGGAGCAAAAAGTAAATGATGGTGTCATGTCTTTATCTGCATCTCAAACTTTATTTTATAGAGTATCATTCTTGAAAACCACCACTCTGTGCAAGCAGGGAAGCATCACTCATTTTATAGACTGAGGCACGAGGAAGAGAGTTTAGATGGTGATGTGTAATGGAACCTGCAAGAGGGCCCAGTTGTTTCAGTTCTCTCCTTTATGCCTTACTTAATCACTCTTAATCTGGAATTTTATCAAAACCAACAAAATTAAAATACTCTTTGAGGAGTAAGGCAGACAGAGGAGATGTTTTCCATTGGAAAGTCAGGAATCTATTCTAGGACCTCTTTCGTTGGTCTTAGGCAGGTGTGTAGGTAGGAAGGTGGAAACACCAGGATTATTTCCATCCAGAAGACCTGTGGCAAATCACACATTTCCATGTGCCCTGGAATAATACCATTCTCTTCATCAATGCTGTTGTAATGCTTGTGTGATCTCCCAGAATTTATATCACTTTTGTAGTTGTTTCTAGGCATTTCTGAGCTTGAACTGTTTATAGGTCTTTGTGCTTAACTTTCTAATACAGATCTCTAGACTTTTTCTTTCTTGTCATGTTATTCAGCCTTTCTACGCAAATTTTGTGAACTGGTGACACTTCTGTTGGAGAAATGTCATAAAAAAAAGACAATTTCACACTCGTGGGTTAGAGCAAAAGGTGTTTATTGCTGAACCCACGAGGTCCAGGATCTCCCGAGGGAGAAATGAAAGGAAAAAGAAAGAAAAAAAGCACAAAAAAAAAAGGAAGGTCCCAGGACAGCAATAAGACTCTCCTGGCCACCGGTTGGTGGCCAAGGACAAGGAGATCCCTCAGGCCGGGTGGCGAACTTAAGCTAATCTTAAGTTCAAAAAAAAAGATTTTAAGTATAGCCCATAAAAATGGGCAAGAGGCCCAGCACCCGACCCAGCCTCTGACTCCCTGCTAGTCAGAGAGACAGAGACACCAGGCACCCTGCACAGACCAGAGTCTGCAGCTGTTGGTGGTAAAGGCACCTGGAAAGAGAGAGACTCTCTCAGCTCAAGAGAGCCAAATTTATAAAGTTTTTGATGGGCTGGTCCGAATTAGCCTCTCCGCCCTCTCGCTCGCTGGTGATTGGGAATACTAATTAATGAGGTGGCCTTCCCCACCAATAGATGGATCGTTGCCTAGGGGTAATTTGCAAAGGCGGGAAAGGGCCTCATTAGTATTCCACTTGAGGTGGGCGGAGAGGTGCAAACCTTCTATTTTTAGCTCGGGTGCTGCAGAGTGCCTTTAATATTGGGATGGGTGATGGGCTTACAGATTTACAATACAACATAAAAACTGAGTTTTACATAAATAAAATTACAAAGATAAAGGATTTTTAAAAAGGTACATAACTTCTGAACTCAGGGTTACATGGGTTCAACTGCTTTTCCATCTAAAATACCTTCAATCCCTTTTATTTTGCTCCAAACAACTTTAATATCCCAATGCTTTTACCCAGAAACATTACACTCTTAAAACATCTTTAAAACAGTCTCTTTTTTAACTTTTCAATCTAGAACTTTATCAAAAATCCAAACTTTCAACTTTATTCAACAGGTATAACAATACAACAGCAACCATCAACTCCAACATGCGAAAAATCACTCCACTCTCATTTATAACAAACTCCCCCCTTTTTCTTTTTTCTTAGGGAACCTTGATTTTTCGCATTACTCTCACAGTGTACCCACTTCACTCATGCGCAACACTGGAGGAACAAAATAGCTTTTACACGTTGTTTCTCCCACCCTCTGGAAGAATCTTGGGGCTTTTCTCCGAATGCACTCTTCCCCTAAGACTGTGTTACTTAAATGCCAAATTTCATTATCAGTTCGGGTGTTTGGCGGAAGATTGCCCAGCTGTAAGATTTCGAGGGGTCCAATCCCGACCCCTTGCCAAGGCCAGTACTCGGACATTAAAGTTCCTCCGCACACCCAACAATTTGTTAAATTAAGTTGCTGACTTATCCTCTCTGCCAAATCAATAAATAAATTTTGGTCTACTTTTGATAAGCCAGCTTCCTGTTGTTTTTGGTTTTCTTCGATTACAGTTTCTTGAATCAGGTCCAATTCAAAGGTTTTTCTTTTTTATTAAATCTTCCTCTTTTGTGATATAATTGAAATTGAAACAAAGCCAAACATCATCGGAGGGGCACTCTCCTTTTATCTTTTGAATTTGAGTACCAATGTTTTGCCCAATCCAATACTTCTGTCCTTTTTCCGTACACCTTCCTAAGTTAACAATATTGTAGCAACCTGGGCTTACATAGGAATGTGCACGGAAAAAGTGTTTTATTTTGAATGAATTTCCTGCGGTCTGGTAAATGGTGTGATAGCACTTGTTGCACCTTATGTCCGCCTTGGCTCCCAGGATCTTCGGCACAGAGATGACTAGTGCCACGGCCAGGAAGAGCAGTACGGTGACCTTTCTCGGTTTGGGCTCTATTCCTGCTTGTGCTGGTGGTTGGCATTCCTTTCCTGGAGTCTCTGGACTGGTGCTAAGCGCGTTCTCTCCCTCAGGCCGCAGGAGATTCATTTTTACCTGGCCTCGGTCAGTTCCTGTGAGGAACGTGTGTCCGTTAATTTGTAGCCAAATTATTTTGGTCTTAGAAGAAGAGGCAGATCTTATCAGGCAGGTTTTCCTTCCTACAAAAAGTGGGAAGTGAGAGAAACAAGGTTAGTGTTTTATATATGTAACAAATGTTGAACATGATAATTTGAAACTTGAACAGTCTTTTAACTTCAACAACAATAACATTTACAGTAACTGGTAACATTTCTTTGACTAGATCTTAGTTTTAAAGGATACTGTTGCGGTTCAAGGTTTTCCTTTTTCTCGGAGCTCTTGTTCATCCTCTGGTGGAGTCACTGGACCTTTTACTCTCCGAATGTGTGTCCATCCCTTTTCTGCTGTTCTTATCGCTGCTTCTGTTGTTAAAAGAACCTGGAAGGGGCCTTCCCAAGAGGGGGTTAGAGATTTTTCTTTCCAGCATTTTATTAACACCCACTCTCCTGGATGAATATTATGTAAATTGAAATCAAGAGGTGGTGTTTGCACAAGCAGGCCCTTTTCCTTTAACTCTTGGATGTTGTGTGCAATGATCTTTACATACTCCCTTATTGCTATGTTTCCAGTCTCTTTTACATCGATTTCTCGCTGTCCAGCTAAATAAGGGAGTCCAAACAACATTTCATACGCTGAGACTTGAATGTCAGTTCGTGGTTGTGTTCGAACGCTTAATAGGGCAAGTGGGAGGCACTTAACCCAGGACCACTTTGTTTCTATCATTAATTTTGTGAGTATTCTTTTTAGTGTCTGATTCATGCGTTCTACTCTTCCCGAACTCTCCGGGTGCCAGGGAGTATGCAATTTCCAATCTGAGCCTAATTGATTGATTAAATTTAGAGTGATTTGAGAGGTAAAATGAGTTCCTCTATCTGAGTCAATTCTTAGAGGGACTCCATAGCGGGGAATTATCTGTTCTAAGAGCACCTTACTCACTGTGTGGGCGGTGGCATTGGTGGTAGGAAAAGCTTCCACCCAGTGAGTGAGGTGATCTACTATGACTAATAGGTACTTCCACCGCTGTACAAGGGGCATCTCTGTGAAGTCTATCTGGATGCTCTGGAATGGACGAGAAGCTATGTCCATTCCCCCTTTTGGAACATTTTTCATTTGTTTTTTATTGACTTTTTGGCATACTAGACAATTTTTGGTAATTTGGTTTGCAATTTCGTATACTCCCAGGCAACAGAAGACCCGGGAAAAGTGATCTACTAGGGCCTTTGTTCCCCAATGGTAATTTCTATGTATCGCAAATAAAATTTCACGAGTCAGTGCTTTGTTTATAATTTGCCTACCATCAGGAAGGTGCCACCTACCTTCCTGGTCTTCTATTCCGCCAATTGCCGCCAATTGTTCTTTTTCTTTGTTGTTAAAAATGGGCCTGGGTAAGTTTTTCTCACTTACCCCTTGTTGGTCTGGTGCTGATGGTATCTCTTCCTCATTTGCTTCCAGGGTTTTAGGGACTTCATCCTCCTCGGAGGTTTCTTTGGTCTTGTTCGATTCCTCTGCATCAGTTGTTTCTTGTCTTTTCGCTGCTGCTCGTGTGGTTACCTTTAAAACAGTCTCTGTGAACAGTCCTTCAATAGCTGCCTCTCTAGCTGTATTATCTGCTAGAGTATTTCCCCTAGCTTCTAGACTGAGCCCGGTTTGGTGTCCTGGTACATGTACCACAGCAATGGCTTTTGGTCTCTTTAAGCTCTCTAAGATTTTTACAATCATTTCTTTGTGCAAAATGTCTTTCCCTTTTGAATTCAATAGCCCACGTTCCATCCATATTTTACCAAAGGTGTGGACCACCCCGAAGGCATATTTAGAGTCTGTGTATATAGTTCCGATTTCCCCGGCTAGGTGGTGGAGGGCTCTTTCCAATGCATAAAGCTCGCATACCTGAGCAGACCAATGTCCTGGTAGTTTCCCTTTTTCTATTACTTTCATTTCCAACCCGTCTACCACTGCATACCCGGAGCATCGGTTTCCACGTACCACCCTGGATGATCCGTCTACAAAGATCTTTTTCCCTTCGAGGATGGCGATGTCAGTTAGGTCTTCCCGCACCTTTGTTTGTAGGTCGATCACATTTATGCAATTGTGGGCTAAGTCATCTTGTGGTAAGCCATAAAGAAATTGTGCTGGGTTCTGTGAGGTACATGTGGCGAAGTGAAGATGTTTAGATTCAATTAGGAGGCTCTCATATTGCACAATTCGGGCATCCGTGAGCCACTCTGAGGCCCGCTGAGTTAGAATGGCCTTTACACAGTGAGGTGTGTGCACTGTGAGTGTCCCTCCAAACACCAGCTTCTGAGCCTCGGCAACCAGAACTGCCGACGCTGCGATTGCCTGGATGCATTGTGGCCATCCCCTTGATACAGGGTCCAAGATCTTCGAAATGAAAGCTACAGGTTTTCTGGACCCGCCCCACGTTTGGGTCAGCACCCCAAAGGCAACTCCTTTGTCCACATTTACAAACAAATCAAAGGGCTTATCTAGGGCAGGTAAGCTGAGGACTGGAGCTTGCATTAATTTGTCTTTCAAATCTTTTAGTTTTTGATCGTCTGATTTTGTCCAATGCACTGGCTCCTCCTCAGTTAATTTTTCGTATAGGAATTGAACGGATTGCGAGTACTTGTCAATCCAGAGCCTACAATATCCAAACAGGCCCAGTAACTGTCTAATTTCTCGTTTTGTTTTTGGAGGTGGCAGGTCAATTATTGCCTTTACTCTTTCGGCACTCAGTTTTTTTGTACCATGCCCAATTAAATGTCCGAGGTATTTTACTTCTTGTAATACGAATTGTAATTTTTGTTTTGACACTCGCAACCCTTTCTGCCCTAGAAAGTTTAATAGTTTTATAGTAGCCAATTTGACTGTCTCCTCCTGCTCCCCAGACACCAGCAGGTCGTCCACATACTGCGTGATTTTTATGCCCTCTGGTGGATCAAAGGTAGTTAAAAGGCCTTCAAGGGCCTGGCCAAAAAGCGTGGGGGACTCAGTGTAACCCTGAGGCAACCGAGTCCATCGAAGCTGCCGCTTTCTCCCTGTATCTGGATCCTCCCAAGTAAATGCAAAGATGTTTCTGCAGGAAGGATCTAGGGGACATGACCAGAATGCGTCCTTAAGGTCAACAACAGAGAACCAGGCATGTGATGGTGGAATTTGATTTAAAAGTGTGTATGGGTTAGGAACCAGGGGGTACCTGGTTTCCACTCTGTCATTTACCTTACGCAGGTCGTGGACAAGTCGGCAGCCCCCGTCTGGTTTGCTGACACCCAGAATCGGTGTGTTGAAGGGAGACTTGCAAGGCTCTAGGATGCCATCCTCTAGCAGCTCTTCGATGGTGACCTTCAGTTTCTTCCGCTTCTCCTTGGTTAGGGGATACTGTGGAACTCGAATAGGATTCGTTCCTGGAAGTAAGTTCACAGTTAGTGGTGTCATGTCTATTTTTCCCCGGTTGCCCGGTTTGGCCCAGACAATGGGGTTTATCTGGTTCTCATCTTGTACTGATAATACAAATAGCTTGGTAACCATTTTACCTTTACGGGGGACTACCCCAATTTGCAGTGGAATCTGCAGGTCTCTCCCCAATAGATTTATTCCTGCTTGAGGAACAAAAAGGATGTCATTAATATGAATTCTTCCATTTCCCTTGATCTCCACATTTGGAATGATTGGGACGGTAAAAGTGTCACCCTTCGCTCCTGAGATCTCTATGGTGTTGTTTTTGGTAACATACAGTCCTTTTGGTACTTCCGCAATACAAGTCCTTTCAGCTCCAGTGTCCACAAGAAACGTTACAGGTTGATGGTGGGGACCTACTAATAAAGTTATCAAGGGCTCTTGTTGATGTTTATCGGTCCCCACTGGATAGAGCCCCTGACACCTTCAGTTACTTTCGGCCTGGGTTTCCTGGTACACTACTTGGTCTTTCTGCTTCCTGTAACAATACCAGGTCCCATGGCCTGGTTTCTTACAATAGGTACAATAGTGGTTTGCTTTGTTCATACTCGGGTCACTCGACCTCGAGTCACCTCTAGTAAATTGAGTGGGTTTAGGAGAGCCAATTGTAGTATCTTTGGGAGGGTCTTTTTCAACATTTTTCATTATTTTTGCTTTTGTTTTCCAATTTTCTTCATCTCTTCGAACAAAGACCCTCTGAGCTTCCTCGAGTAATTCCTTTAAATCTCTCTCTGGCCACTTGTCCAATTTTTCCAGTTTTTTACGAATATCCGGCCAGGAGTATAGCACAAAATGTACTTTCAACATTGTTTGCCCGCTGTCGCTGTCTAAATCCAATTGGGTGTACAATTGCACATTGTTCTTTAACCTTTCCAGCCAGTCATGGGGAGTTTCATCTTTACCTTGGGTACTTCCAAATGCCCTCTTGATGTTGTTCACCCTCGGAACAGCCTCTCTAATCCCTTTTACTATCAATTTTCTATAATCTTTCATATTTTCCCTATCCTCCTCGTCATTTGGGTTCCAATTTGGATCTTCATTTGGCATTTTCCGTTCTCCAGGAGGGCCCTGATTATCATTATTTTCTCTCTCCCACACTTTCATTCCCGCAGTCCTTATTAAACATTGCTCCTCCAGGGAGAACAGGGACTGGAGGATGGACTGCATTTCGTGCCAAGTGAATATGTTTGGCCCGAGGAATTGATCGAATTGTTGGGATAACCCTATCGGGTCACTCAATAAGGACTTCATTTCTCTTTTGAAGTCTCTTACCTCTGAGGAGGAAAGAGGTGCAACTACATATCCAATTCCTCCCCGTGCTCCACCCATAGGCACTTCTCGCAGGGGGAAAGCCTTTGTTTTATCTTGTGGAGTTTTGGAACAATCCTCACAAATTGAGCAGGCCAATTTAACATTTCGTTTTCTGGTTGAGGAGAGAGATTTTTCTTTTCCAATTGGAGTAATTTTGCTTTTTGAATGTTTTGGACGAGGAGAGTTAGAGAGGGTATGTTTTCTTTTTGGTGTGCAGACTTCTCCCTCATCTGACTGACTGGAATTATTTGTGTCCTCCTCCTCTATTGAGGATTCGGCACTACTATCTCCATCAATTTGGTTAGCAGCAACTGGTGGAAGGGCATCTAAAGGGTCCCATCGCTTTGGTTGAACTTTCCTTACTTTTTGATCTTTTTTGTCAGTGGTTGATGTTTCATGTTTAGTTAATTTTGAGTTGTCTTTTACTGTTAAGATTTTCTCGTCTTTTGTTTCCACATTGCTCCAATATTTTAACCAAATTCGTGCGTAATCCAATTGTTCCAATTTCTTTGGGCCCTTATAATGTAGATATAAGCAAAGGGCCTTACAGAGCCATATCTCTGAAGATCCCTGTTTGGGCCACTTGAGTCCATCCTCTCGAATTTTCTTTCTAGGCCACTCAAAGACACAGTACTGGATCATTTGCACTGCATCCTTCCCCTTAGTTAATTCATGACTGTCCCAATTTTTGAGCATAATGCCTAGGGGACTGTCAGGTGCTACTTTGTAATTCTTCAGGGAAGAGTGGCTCTTGCTTACACACTGACCCATTTTGGCTCAACTGCAACGATGGGAAAGTAAAAAGAATATAGAATTTAAAATACCCACTCTCTATTTTATTTTTTCTCCTTTTTTTTTTTTTTTTTTTTTTTTTTAATATATGTATAAATAATATATGAATATTTTGATTTAATTTATTTTTTTTTACAATTTTTTTTTTTTTAATAATAATATATGTATAAATAATATATGAATATTTTGATTTAATTTATTTTTTACAAATTTTTTTTTTATTTTTTTTTTTTAATTTAATTAATTAATTAATTTATTTATATCTTTTGATGTTCTTTACTTAACTTAATTATTTTCTATGATGGGAACTTGATAACTTTCCGTGGGAAAAATTAATAATTCACTTAAACAATTAACAAAGCAATTGAATAATTAAACAATAAGAAACCAAGATGGCCGACAATAATAACTTCCCGTGGGAAAAATAAATACTTCACTTAAGCACTTAAATAATATATGAATATTTTGATTTAATTTATTTTTTTACAAATTTTTTTTTTTTTTTTTTAATTTAATTAAATTAATTAATTTATTTATATATTTTGATGTTCTTTACTTAACTTAATTGTTTTCTATGATGGGAACTTTCCGTGGGAAAAATTAATAATTAACTTAAACAATTAACAAAGCAATTGAATAATTAAACAATAAGAAACCAAGATGGCCGACAATAATAACTTCCCGTGGGAAAAATAAATACTTCACTTAAGCACTTAAACAATGCAATGGACAATTAAACAATAAGGAACCAAGATGGCCGACAACTGAAAACCAAAATGGCTGCTATAAATAATTCACTCAAGCAATTAAATAAAGCAATGAACAATTAAACAATAAAGAACCAAGATGGCCGACGACTGAAAACCAAAATGGCCGCTATAAATGATTCACCAAATCAATGAACAATTAAACAATAAAGAACCAAGATGGCCGACGACTGAAAACCAAAATGGCCGCTATAAATGATTCACCAAATCAATGAACAATTAAACAATAAAGAACCAAGATGGCCGACGACTGAAAACCAAAATGGCCGCTATAAATGATTCACTTAATCAATGAACAATTAAACAATAAGGAACCAAGATGGCCACCGGCTGATAACCAAAATGGCTGCTTCCCCCTTTCCGGAGAAGCTTCTGGCTGAAGAAGAAGAACCCAAAATGGCCGCTCCCCCCTTCCCGGAGAAGCTTCTGGCTAAAGAAGAAGAACTCAAAATGGCCGCTCCCCCCTTCCCGGAGAAGCTTCTGGCTAAAGGACAGTTAGAGAAAGGGGACAGAGTAGATAGAAATATAAAAACTGAGGAGAAAATATATATATATGAAGGCCGCGCGGTATTTTTTTTTTTTTTTCTTTCTGGGGCTGGGCTTTTTCCCTTAACAAAAATTTTCAATTTTCTTTGAATCTCCCACTTTCAGTCGCTTCAAGCTCACTCTCTCTGCTCTTGCCCCAAAACTGAGTCAGAGAGCTCTGGCTCTCAGCTCCTTGCCCTGTCTCACTCACTCTGCAATCACACCAGGGGTGGCCCACCCCACACTCACACTTCAATCAGGGCTGGCGCTAGGGAGAAACTAAACAGAAATTTTCTTTTTATAAGTTGGTTTTCCCTAACTACAGTCCCCTAGAAAGGGGTAGGGCCTCACCAATCTCCTGCGATGGTCTTGGAGTCCTCTCACCGTAGGTGGTATCCGCAGTAGTCCAAATTTGAGGAAAAAATCAGAAAAATTAAAAATTTGGAAAAAAACAAAAAATCGGGATTTTTTTTGGGCAAATTTGGGCAAAAAAGGATCTCCCGGACGAGCCCCCAAGAAATTGTCATAAAAAAAAGACAATTTCACACTCGTGGGTTAGAGCAAAAGGTGTTTATTGCTGAACCCACGAGGTCCAGGATCTCCCGAGGGAGAAATGAAAGGAAAAAGAAAGAAAAAAAGCACAAAAAAAAAGGAAGGTCCCAGGACAGCAATAAGACTCTCCTGGCCACCGGTTGGTGGCCAAGGACAAGGAGATCCCTCAGGCCGGGTGGCGAACTTAAGCTAATCTTAAGTTCAAAAAAAAAGATTTTAAGTATAGCCCATAAAAATGGGCAAGAGGCCCAGCACCCGACCCAGCCTCTGACTCCCTGCTAGTCAGAGAGACAGAGACACCAGGCACCCTGCACAGACCAGAGTCTGCAGCTGTTGGTGGTAAAGGCACCTGGAAAGAGAGAGACTCTCTCAGCTCAAGAGAGCCAAATTTATAAAGTTTTTGATGGGCTGGTCCGAATTAGCCTCTCCGCCCTCTCGCTCGCTGGTGATTGGGAATACTAATTAATGAGGTGGCCTTCCCCACCAATAGATGGATCGTTGCCTAGGGGTAATTTGCAAAGGCGGGAAAGGGCCTCATTAGTATTCCACTTGAGGTGGGCGGAGAGGTGCAAACCTTCTATTTTTAGCTCGGGTGCTGCAGAGTGCCTTTAATATTGGGATGGGTGATGGGCTTACAGATTTACAATACAACATAAAAACTGAGTTTTACATAAATAAAATTACAAAGATAAAGGATTTTTAAAAAGGTACATAACTTCTGAACTCAGGGTTACATGGGTTCAACTGCTTTTCCATCTAAAATACCTTCAATCCCTTTTATTTTGCTCCAAACAACTTTAATATCCCAATGCTTTTACCCAGAAACATTACACTCTTAAAACATCTTTAAAACAGTCTCTTTTTTAACTTTTCAATCTAGAACTTTATCAAAAATCCAAACTTTCAACTTTATTCAACAGGTATAACAATACAACAGCAACCATCAACTCCAACATGCGAAAAATCACTCCACTCTCATTTATAACAAGAAAGCTTTTCGTGCATGTGCTGAAGGACAAGCAGTAAAGTAGTTTTGAGAGCCACAGTAAAACACACTCTGAAACAAACAGATAGAAGTAAGAAGGCTAGCTGGGATCTCATATCACCAAAGTGGAAAGCAATACATGTATGCTAACTGTGAAAACAGAGCAGGGTTGGGCCTTTTCAGTTTGAGAAAGTGTGGTATTTTTAGAAAGAATAAAACACTTCACTCAATGGAATCAGTTTTAAGTCATCTCATGGTCACTGGAGATAAAATAGTGAGTTTGAAACTATTCACCTTTCATTTCACTGGTCCCTATCAGTCATAGCTACATGCCATTATATGTTGAAGTATGTACCCTAAGTGATAAGACATTAAAACATAACAATGTTTAATAAAACATTAAAAAATAAAGGAATAAAACATATCCAATTCCTGTTCAACTTACTCACAATAAAATTAACCACTTTTATTGAGATAGGAGCTAAATGATCACTGTTGTACTAAATTCTGCCTAGTGGTTCAAACATTTGGTTTTGTTCTTTTTCTTTAAAAATATTTAGGTACAGTTGGTCTTAGCTCAGAAGGAAATTCAAAGGACAAGGCAATGAGGTAAATGTTATGCGATGGCTATTTTTTTACTGCAATTTTTTAATCATAAGCAACAGCAGGAATAAAACTATATTACATTTTTTCCTTCAATTTAATATTCACATTCCTGGGCTGTTATTGGTGTTTTATATCACTTTAATCTGTCACTATAGAACACAGTCTGACATCATAAATGCAGTCAAGCATACATTAGAGAAAGAAAATAAGCTGAGATTCGGATTATTGCCAAGGTAAGACTACACGTACTGTTGAAGTGAAGATTTTACAGAAAGGTAAGAGATCATTTTTATATTTGTCAGAATGAAACTTTCCTTTCCAGTCCTTCCACAAATTATGACTTCAAATGAGTGCAAATCCATGAGTGCTTCTGCACCAAGATTAGAAAAATATGCTTGAAGTTTTGATGAAATTTGATTTTGAAGTTCTAACTTTGTTTTCCTTTTCTTTACTTATATCCACCTTATGATCCTTATTTTCATCTCCCTATTTTTCCCTAAAAATTAGTCTTTTTTTCCCCATAAAATGAATTATAAGAAAGATATAACAATATATTTTAAGACCCAAGAGTGAAAAAGTTATCTACCCTATTTTCCTTTCTTCATTGGCTTCTTTTCTTAGTTAGTTTATCCTCTCATGATGACTAAAGTTATTTCAAAAGAAAATGTCAGATGATTATTGAAGTTTAATCTTATTTCTCTGGATATGAAATAAAATGTTCTTCTCCTTTTATATAAAAAAGTCTTTTCCTCTTTTTTACCTGAATTGAAAGCAGAATTGAGTTAAACAGCTGTCATTTCTTCCCTTTAACTAGTAGAATCTTCTACCATTGTCTCACAAAACTTTGAAGCTCTCCCATATATTTCTGTTTTAGTAAACTTAGACAAAGCAAAATTTTCTCTTTTCTTTCTCCCCAGTACATTCAGGAACAAATAGAGGAAAAAATATGCCAACCACAGGCTCATTATTGTGTAACTTCTTTCACTGATTTCAGTTTTGTGAAGGCAATATATACAATTGACTGTCATAGCTGCTGCCATGTCTGGTTTTACCTTAAACAACTAAGGTTCATACAACAACAATTTAAAAAAATACAATAAAATAACCTTAACTTACTAAGTTAATTTACCATTAAGTTAGTCACTTTATAGCTGATGCTGCTGAAAGGAAGTTAGAACTTCCTATATATGCAAGATGTCTGTGTAAGACCATTTAAATAAATGAGACTTCTTTAAAAATAAACTTTTGATTTAATGTATGTTAGCTTCTGGCACTTCAGTGCGATTTTGTCCTGGCTAAGCATCTCTAGATCTCTCCCTTTATGGTGCTTTTGCTTGTTTGCTTTTGAGTAAAAACAATTATGCCAAGGCATTGCTTTTGCTCTTCTTTTCCCCTGATAGTGAGATACTTTTAAAATTAATATCTGACAGCATGATCCTGACCTTCAGTTTTGGCCTTCCTATCCTTTCTGCCCAAAAGGGGAATCCTTTGCCCTCGTGTGACTTGCTCTTCGAGGAAGGCTGATTGAAGGAGTAAGACCGTTTACCAGCTGCTTCACACACACTGGAACAAAGCACAAGATTAAGCTAATCTTAAAGCCAGCTGCTGCCCAAAGGAACAAATATGAGTAGCATGGCTTCAGGTTTTGCTCACATTCTGAAGGGAGCAGAAAGACAAGCAAAACTGGAAAAATAAACCACTTTGCCCTGTCTTCCAAGGTTTCCTCTAATTAACCATTTCATAGGAAAACAATATTATGATTTATTTGCCATAACAGAAATTCAGCTACTCATTGGAGACCCTCACTTGAATTAATTTTAAATTTGTGAGAAGATGGATAAAAATTCTTTCTGTATTTTCTTCAGCTTTTGCCAACAAATGTTCTTTCCCATTGCACCAGTGTGTCTACAATCTTAGCATCTGTAATGTATTTGGAAATGTCCCACGTATAAAAAAAAGACTACTTCTTATGCTTGTAAGTTAAGCAGAAGTTAGCAAG
Organism: Acanthornis magna; assembly: GCA_036785705.1. Classification (NCBI taxonomy): domain Eukaryota; kingdom Metazoa; phylum Chordata; class Aves; order Passeriformes; family Acanthizidae; genus Acanthornis; species Acanthornis magna. Next base: position 2,980,315 of record JAWUZG010000236.1, on the reverse strand, counting down.
ATAAAACAATGCCACATCCACTTTGATTCCAATAAATTCTGACGTAAGGGTTTTAAATCCTTAAGGGTGTTAACCCTGCCTGAGCTGCCCATGCCTGGAAACAATTTTTTCATTCTCCATCTCTCTCTCTTGCTTCTAACTGATTACCAATCATCTCTTGCGCTGCCTCCAGAGCAGCATGGCCCGCAAGGCAAGGGAGGGGATTCTGCCCCTCTGCTCTGCTCTGGTGAGAGTCCACCTGCAGTGCATCAACTCTGGGATCTTCAGCACAGGAAGGACATGGACCTGTTGGAGCTAGTCCAGAGGAGGCACACCAAGATGGTTGGCAGGATAGAGCATCTATTGTATGAAGAAAGGCTGAGACAAGGGGGTTAAAGAAGGCTTTGAGGTGATCTAATTGTGAGCCCCCAGTACTTAAAGGGAGCCTACAAGAAAGAGAGTGAGATGATTTATGAAGGCATGTAGTGACAGAACAAGGGGAATGGATTCAAACTAAAAGAGAGTAGGTTTAGATTAGAGATTAGGAGGAAGTTCTCTGCTGTGAGGTTGGTGGGGCACTGGAACAAATTGCCCAGAGAAGCTGTGCCTGAGCTCTGGAAGTGTCCAAGGTCAGACTGAATGGGCTCTGAGAAAGCTGGTCTAGTGGGAAGTGTCCTTGCCAATGGCAGGGGAGTTGGAACTAGATGATCTCCAAACTCTCTTTCAATCCAGACCTTTCTATGATTCTGTGATTCTCTAATTTTTTTTACCTGTTTGAAACACATGGGTCCTCAAAAAAACCAGAAAAACAACAACAACAAAAAGTCCAACAAAACTTTCCATCTCTCATATTTCTTCTTTTACTTAAAAGAGAATTCCAGAAAAAGTAAGGTATCACTTTGCCTGTCTTAGCTCATCATTTTAATACCCCACCAAGGCAAAAAAATTCTTTCTCCTTGAACTTCTCTCTTTCCATTATGAGTTCAAATGACTGTATAAAATGTAAACTAACATTAGTTATTTCCTGGCAACAAGTCTCAATGTTATATCTTTACATCATTGAAATTATGCTGAAAGAATTCCCTCTACACCAGGAATTATGATTCATTGCATTTAATTTGGTGAATGAAATCCTCATCTGTGCTTTTACCTTCTGCTCTAGATGTAAAAAATATAGAGATGCAGATAAATTGCAATACTCTAACTTTTGTCCCCCAAAAGGATAACAACCCCTTCACCTAGCAAATTATCCTGATCTTTCTTAGTATATTCAGCAAGGAGAGGCAGAAGGTAAAACCCTCTGTAAGCACTGAGCTGAAGAGTCTCATGTTAAACATGTTTCCCAGATTTACCAAAGAATTCCCACTTTCTGAAAACATAGGACACTCTCTAAAGAAACTTTAGAACATTTTTGTCATGGAACATGTTCTTGGATTATTAAAAGGAAATTAAAAATACCTTTCAGTCAAACTCTTGTTTTTGAAACAACCTTCACAGACTCTATTTTCTTACCCTACTGAATCTATCTCTACCTTATAAAAAACATATAAAATGTTGTAAATGTGCTAGTGCACCCACATGTAAAATCTTATCTGTGCCCATTTCTTCATTAATTTTTCTCCTCCATCAATGCAGCTGACCATGGAAATAAACAGGAAATTGTCTCTCTTCTAAGGATCAGTGGAAACGTGTTTTCCCCTGAAAGAAATTAACACTCATGAGAAACAGGCAGCTGGTGGGAGACACGCATTTAAGAAGGCAGTCGGTATATCACTGGGAATTAGAAGAATCTTGTTTCTCTGTCAGTTCCCTCCACAGCACAAAATTCTAGCCCTGTGCATCCAGAAAAATGAAATTTTCTTGCTCATCTCTGCCTATTTTTCCCCACCTCTTAATTCTATTTTCATGTCCAAAAGTACTCCAGATGTTTTAGTTTAGTTGTTAATTTTGCCAGCTGGCTCAAACTGGTAAATGTAATTATAAAATGAAGCAGATAGTGAGGCTAGGAATTAGACTTCAAAAAATTCTTTCAGTATAGGTAGCTAGTTATGAGCTTTTATTTTTTCATGGTCACTGTGGCCAAGACAGCCACCAATCACCACTTCCCTCAGGAGACTCTGTTAACATGCAACAAATCAGGGAGGACACCTTTCCTAGTCCCTTAGTACCTGTGCCATGAAGTTATCACCCAGGTGTTTTAAGAATCCTTTGGACCTGAAGAATCCTCTGTGCCAGCTGTGTGATGTTCCCAGTTAACCTCTGGCAAGTTGAAATCCCCGATAAGAGCAAGGGCAGTTGATTTAGAGGCGTTCCTTAGTTCCCTGAAGAATAACTCCTTGGTGCCATCATCTTCCCTTTGTATTATTTGTTTGTCCCTTAATTGTCACCCAGAGGCTCTCAGCAACACCGCTGCTGACAGTGAACTCTGTAGTTGCAGCCCCTCCATCACACGCGCTGCCACCGACTGCCTCTCCTGCCCTGCCTGTCCCTCCCAAACAGCCTGTAACCATCCGTCACTCACACCAGTCACATCCCACCAGGTTTTCCTTATGACAGTGTCATTTCTCTAGGCCAAAGATTTGAGCTCATCTTGCTTGCTTCTCATGCCGCGTGTGCTGGTTTCAGGTGTGGTTGGTTGTTGCCAATACCTCGCAGAGCAGATTTGAGGGCTCACATTATCACTCAGTTCCTCAAGATTTGGTGTGCCATCCCACTGCTTGTCTTCAGCAATTCTGCTTTTGTCCCTTTTCCCCTTCCAATTTAATTTCAAGATCTATCATTGAGTTGTGTTAGCTCCTGTGCAAAACCTCTTTTCTCCCCTCTGAGAAAGGTGCATCCCATCAAGTGTCTCTCATACAAGTGGCGTATAGAGCACCTTCTGGTCAAAGTCCCCCAAAATTCTACTGATGGCATCAGCCTCAAAATCCTGTGTTGATTTGGAGGGCCTGCCTGTTCCTTTCAATATTCTTCAAATGGATGACAGTCCTCTTTATATTCGATGACAATGAAGTCTAACACTGAGGAAAAACACAGCTGTACTCTCAGGTAATGCATCCATTCAAGATCTGTTCACAAGCCTTCAGATTTGATTGAACAGAAAGTAGAGGCAGTTTACATGTTATAGAGGAGCCCATAACAGTATTTCAGCTGAAAATCTCAGGCTTTTAAGTTAGTAAAAATGCTGAAATGCTCCAGAAAATATTTTTACAAATTCCACTTACATCTCCGTCTGGGCGGTAACATTAAGTTTAAAAGATCAGTAATGTGTCATCTGAATTAATAGCAGCAAAGTGAAAAGATTTATATATTTGTTTTGCCAGTTCTAGAGGACTTTTCCTCCTTTCTAAGAAGGTGTCTGATTATGGCAACATATTGATTAATTTCAAGTTCCTATATAGTTTAAAAATCAAAGTACAAATTTGTATGCAATTCAAGTTGAGAACCTTGTAAGTCAGGAACCTGTAATTTTGTCTCCAAATGCAGAGCAATGCTTTTTCCTTAAATCGCCAGCATTAACAAGAACAGACACAGGTCTGTTTAAAGCCAGGTAATTCTTGGTGCCACACACTGATTTTCTGCCATGCTTGGGCTCTCAACTGGCCTGGAGTATGTTAATAACAAGAGAGATGGAACAGAACCGTTGAGTTTAATCTTACATTCTAGTTTGAACAACACCCCCTTTTAAGTCTGCTAACTGGAAGGAGGCTACTAAATGTTGCTCCTTATTATCTTGCAGAATCTGTGTATTTTCAGGCCTGTGAAGCTCTTGATTGGGTCACACATTTAAGGCAACAGCACACCAAACCAGGCGAGACTGTGATCCTCCCATGAGGGCCTGACTTACCCTGTCAGCACAGTGATTTACCATTAATTTGAACACAGTTTGATAGAAGGCCACGAAGATGTAATTTCTGTTAGCACTGAGAAATATAATCTTGGGGGGAAAAAAGGATTAAAAAAAGTCATATTTGTCCTTCCCTATTCTAAAAAGGTACCTGGCTGTACTGAAAGTGAGTAGAAATAGACCACGTACTGTCACAGTGATGAAAGTGTCAGTAAACTAATAACATATGGAGTAAATGCTGCTATTAAAGTATTTGTGAACACAAAAATAACTCTGCCTATTCTATATTCAGTGTAATGCCTGAAAAATATAGAAATAGTATATAAACATATACTCCCATTGGATGAAATTGCTTGCACATGCCTTCTATTATTCCAGTGCCAACATGTCTATAGCTGCTTTTCACATTACTTCTCACAGTTATTTACTTCCCAGAAACGTATTTCAGATGACCTGCAAGCCAAGTTTCCTTTATGATTCAGGCAGTAATTATATAAAGGCTTAATATCCTGTAGAGGACAAAAGCAAGCCACTTTCTTACTGGTATTCTGACAAGGGTTTTCTTTTATTGAGGAAAAAAAAAAAAGGACTTAATAGAACTCTTTCCTTACTATGGTATGAAATCTTTTAGAAAATTCTAAATCTAATTAATGTTGAGCCTTTCACTTAAAGGTAATCAGAGAGGTACCTTTCAATGAACTACAAGAAAGACATTTCTCAGTTTAGTGTGATCAAAGACATGTGAAAAAGACCAATTTAATTTGATCTGTGCAGTTTAAATTATTATTTTCACTAGTCATCAAAATTGCTGATACTATAGCGAGAGACTACTGTGCTTTTTATTGAATCAGTCATGGTAAAATTTTCTTTATAAGGCTTAAGCAATTAATTGACACATTTATTCAATGCCCTGTGGAATATAAAGGGAAGGCAACAAAACAGAATGGTTTCAATGGAGAAAAACAGTAAGAAATTATTTTCTGCCAAGTGTTATTTCCTCTGCATTAAGCCCTTGTGGAAGGATCTAGCCAGAATAAATATTTTCCCCACATGAGGAATAGATTGAGTAACTGATGCGGCTGAATCAGAATTACTGGGCTCAATGCTCCAAAACAAAAATCCTCCCCCTCTCCCTTGACATTTTGTCTTTATCATAGACTCCGAATTTTATTGAATTCATGCCCTCCATGTTCAAAACCCCCAGTTCATAGTTTTCATTGAATGGAAACTGCTGAATCGTACTGCTGCCGATGCCACTTACCCTTGAAGATGTTCAATGTTTCAGGTGCTTGAAAGGCCTTTTGTGATGTTTTGCATAGGCTGTTGCAAGCATGTCTCTTAGCACTTCAAATTCTAATCAGAAAAAAAAAAAACCTGGTATTTGGCCTTCCTGCTTTTGAATAAGCTAGGCTATAAAGATTTAAAATAGTGCTCACAGTATGCCAAGAGATGTGAATTAGGTCTTTACACTTCATTCAAATATGGTCATTCCAATTTGTGCTTATTTTTCAAAATGGATATAGGCTGTGATCACTGAAGCCAAACTCCAGCATTCTATTGCTTCCAGTTTTGAAAGCCCAGCAGACTCTGAATAAATACCCATAGAAAGAGTCAAAACTGTCTAGATTAAGAATACAGAGCCATAATGATATTTTTGCAGTTATTATGAAGCTGATGATCAGTTTAGCATGCAGTTGCTAAATTTAACTGACTCTTTGAATGGTACTGCTTCTGTGCATTTAAACCTTACAAATAATTTTCTGTTGTTATTGGTGGGAATGAAGGTGTTAGAATCACCCTTCATATTCCCTATTCTTTCTCCCTGAAACATATGGATTTGGTGGCTTTTATTGCTTTGGGTTTGGATTTTTTTGTGCAAAAGATTTATGGTGGTTTTACAGCGCTTAAAAGGGTTTTGTGGGCTTGTGCTCTTTGAAAGAGAAACTTTCTATTTATGGAAATTTATTTATAGATGCTCCAAAGTGTTTTCTAACTCTGTTATCGATGCATTTTGCCATTTATTGATCAGATTAAATGACAAATAACTCTATCAGGTGAAGTAATAAACAAGGAGATAAGCAGTTCAGAATTTTCTCATCATGTCAACTAAACTTTTTATAGCTAAGCCAAAGTTGGTTTATTTTTTTTTAACTTTAAGCAACACAGAAAATGTGGTGACTGGGAGGAGCAAAGGATTACTGTTTTATAAAATATTCTAAAGCAGACTGGTAGGGGTTGTCTCCCTCCTGACTGCATAATCACCTGGGGATCACATCATGGTCTCTTTCACAAATGTAACTCACTAAGTTAGCAATATTTTCAGATAATAGGTGCCATGAGAAGAAGCTTCTAGAAGCTAAATCTAATGAAGAATTATACTGTGTGTGACTTGGCATATGCCTACAATCTGTTCTTCATAATTAGACTTCAAATGAATGTTGCATGGAAGGAAGTGTGGCTTTTTGCTCCATTTTCTTCCAGGGGACTTGAAGTCCAAGGGGACAAGAGAGGCAGAACAGAGCAGGGAGTAACTCTGTGCCTGTTCCTGGGCCATAACATGCAGGATGGCTTGGAGAAGAAAAGGCAGTGGCTTACTACTAGGACAAGAGACCAGAAAATTACAAAAGTCTATGGGCGAGGAGGGAGGATTGTAATTCAAAAATGGTGCCTGACACACTCTGCCTCCAGGGTCTAATCTAAGTGCAGAGTAAGCATCACTTTTACTCAGCACTGCTCCAAAAATTGACAGACTCTCCCAAATGTTTAATTAAAACTAATAAAGTATAATGTTCTTAATTTCTTCTTATGTTTTCCTTAATGTTTTTTTAATGTCCAGCATTACCGATAACAAACTGCAAGAATTTCTGCCCATTTCATTAAAGGAAATACATTAACATTTTTCTGTTGTAACAAATTGTTTTTGTCTTGTTTCCAGTTTTATATACAAACTGTTTGAATCTGTCCATGACATCTCAACTTGGAATGATTTGAAATAACATGTCAGTGGAACAATTACTACCCATTTTAAACACTTCAGCGGTTCATAGATTTCTATGCTTCTTGAATGTTGAACAAACCAATTTATACTAGCACTTACAGACAATGTGCTTGCCTCTGCAATTCTGTTTAAGTGTAGATCTTGGTAGCTTCTGACTACTGTTCCAGTCAAGCACATTATACAGTGCATTAATATTTCTATTGTTATCATATTACACCTTGAGACAATCTTTATGGATATTTATACATGCATACACACTTGTAAGTCCTGTTTAAATCAGTAGCAAATTGCCAAGAAATCTCTCTTTGCACCTACTAAAGAATCCTGTAGCAGTATTAATATCTTATTTAGTGACCTTTTTAAATTACTTGTTCTATTTAGGAAAACATAGATGCACACAAAAAAAAGTGGGATAAACTATTGTTACAAAATAGTGGGAAAGCTTGTGCAAAAGAAAGAAAACCATGCATATTAAGAATTGGATAATTTTTTAGCTTTATCATCTGTGTTGTACAAAACATTAACAGCTGTGCCTGAGAAAAGATATTCTGTGTATTTCTGTGAATGACAAAACTACATGCTCTGTAGTTATAGCATAATTTTAATTTTTACCTCCTTCTGTAAGTCCCTAGCAAGGTGGACTATTTATTACAATCTTATATTTCACAAGCAGTTCTTGGATGTGTCAAACACAGCTGAAATTTTCTCCTTCTCTCTGATTCTTACATGATGCTAGACCACATTTCAGCTCCAGTGCTCTCTTTAGCAAGCTTTCTCTGCAGCTGTTGCTCTCCTGAGCAATGATTACTAGCTTTTGGTAGGGAAGACCTGGGAAATCTCCTGTTAAAGTCTGTACTGAGTCAAATCTTCAGCTTGCATAAATCAGATTAATTCCATCAAGGCAGGGAAAGAAGCTGCATGGGTTTACACATGTGCAAAATCCTGCCCTGTAAATCTGTAGGGCCTGACATTTCAAGGCCTTTGTACTCAATCTCTAGGACTAATTTAGTGCTAATAGTTGAGAGCTTTGTTGGATCAGAGCCAGGCTGCTCCTCAGGAGCAAGAACCCACATATATTTCCCATTAATCCATGACTTCTCTCTCTATTCAGGATGTTAAAGTAAAATAAATAGTGTAGTAAATATATGTAACTCTTGAAATCTTGAAAGAGTGTTGATCTTGTTCTGTCATAGGACCAGTAGTACATTTTATATTGTGCATTATCTATGCTTAATTAAAAATGTATTTTTGTTGTAGTATAATTTGTAGAAGGAAAGGACAGAACTAAAAAAATAATACTCTGTAGCAAAATACTTTTTTTACAGACACCTTCTGTCAAGTGTTTATGGATGTTTCCCACCACTTAACGTACCTTGAACATGCATTTTATTTTCAATTACTGGCTCTCAGAAGCTAAGACTGACTTTTGGGAAAAAAAAAAAAAAAAAGGAGCTTTGTAAGGAACTTTGGCTGAATTATTTTTCCCTCGAAACTCAAACTACTTTTTCTCCAGCCTACACAGAGAATTTCCTTTAACTCAGCTATACCCAATAAAGTTTAAAGGGCTGTTTTCAGGGGTTTTTTTGGTTCACGTTGGCATTTTCAGAAAGGAGATCACACATTATTTTCTTCTGACTCAGTTACAGCAATATATGGTTGTACTCTCAGCCACTAAATTACAAAACAGTGTTCTTAGGAAGGCCACTAACTTAACATTACCCAAGAGCTTTGGCTCATAACTGTCTGGCTGAGGTCCACAAGTGACATTTTTGTGTACACATCTGCACCCCTGCACACACCTCGTTAACAGAGCAGGCGTTGGACTGTGCCAATTAATGCTTCACACTGCATATAAAAGCCAGAAGTAGGATCTAGCACCTGAGATTTCTAAATTTTCCAGCTCACTCCCCTGCCTCTCCCCTGCATCGGAAGAGCTGCACCTGGAACAGGGGTTCTGTTACCACCCCTTCTATTGCCTCCCACAATAGGGGGCTTGCTCCCTTCAGCTAGAAAAGAAAGAGAACAGCAAAGGTAAATACTCTAATCATTATATAATCCCTCACATCACCCACAGGCCTGTATGGAATTTTAAAATGCAGAAGCTATTTTGCAGGCTAAATCCTGTATCTAATGGCTTTTTTACGCACCCATGAAAAATACCATTTGGCAACAGAGCAAAATAGACTGAAAAAAAGTGAAAAAAAATCAGAATTTATAACCAGACCCCAAATGAAACCTCCAGTGAAAATTTTCTGCAAACTTATGTGCAGAATCACTTTGGGTTTTTCATGTGTCATTGCCATTATTTTGTCACTGAGAGTCATGTTTTTCATTGGTTGTTACTTCGATGGCTTTTAAAAATTTTTAATCTGTAGATCATATGAACCATGAAGCAGGAAGTGGGTGGAGCATTACTAAACACACAGCCAATAAATTTCTTCAAGCCTCATCTGAGACCACTAAGATAAGCCAAAATGATGCCTAAAGATGAATGAAAAATTACCAGACTGCATATAACACAGCTATTTTACAAGAATTATTGGACATAAAGTTCCAAAGTACATGATTTTAAAATAAAAAGTAAATGAGACCAATGAAAAAACTCTTCATGTTCTATTAAAAATGTCATAATAAGCTAATTTGCTCTGCAGAAATTAACTTTTTTCTAAAACAGTTTGACTGAAAAGCCTTTTTAAAATTACTTGTAAGGGGCTTTTTTTTGTTGTTTTTTTTTTCCTTTTTTTGGGGGGTTGTTCGTTTTTTTGTTGTTTCGGATTTTTTTTGTTTTGGTTTGGTTTTAGGTTTGGGGTTTTTTTGTTGTTGTTTTTGGCTTTTGGTTTTTAAATTTTTTTTTACCTTTTTAATTTCTAGAACTACATCTCCTATTGAACGTCTCCTGTAAACGCTTGCCCAAGTTTTTTGTAAAATCTGCCGTCTTGCTCATACTTAAGTCAGTCTTTGTAAGTTAGGTCCGTCCTCTGGAACTGAGGTACCACTGCAAAGTATCTAATATAAAATTCTAACATATTGTGCAAATACCTGATACCCACAAAAACTATTTTCATGCAGGGCACTCCAGCCAAATCAACAGCAGATAAAAGAAAATTAAATTGTTTGGATTTTAAACAAAGTGTAACTGATCTTTACTGTCAAGGTTCCGGGATGCAAATCAATAACATCTTTTTTTTGGTTTTTTTGTCATGAGCCAGAGGCAGACAGGCCCACCAGTTGTGGGGTGAAAATACGGGACAAAATTTAACCATTCACATGGAAAGAGAACAACAGTCTGGAGGAGAACCCATCAATAATTTTAACCTGAATAGGAGTAGCAAATAGTGATTAATGAACAAAAACAAAACATGTTTTTTTGTTTTAGCCCAACTTTTAATAGACAGATGTCTACTTCATAGAAACCATCTGCATACCTGGCACTGATGGAGACCCCTGGTGTTATTTATGTGATCTCTGTGGGCCTGAATGACTGAACCAATATGCCTAATCATGACAGTTACTGTACCTTATGGTAAAAGAGTCATATTTAGAGCAGTATGTGCCCAGTTCTGCACCCAACCCAATATAGATGCTTTTCAACTCTGTGAAGCCAAAGTTGCTCTACAAGATAGAGCGCAGAATAATGTCATTCTAAGAGAGGATTGTGTCCTACAGAAAACAGTCATAGGACTTTGTTTTGAAGAGTGAATACTACAACACAAGTTAGATGGGCTTAGGTCTTTGCACCAGAGTGTTTGGAAGACAGGGGAGCACTGATACTCTTACACTTTACTGTTTGATCTTCTGTAGCAGTAAAACAATTACGGTATTTAATGGCTGAGGTCTGAATTTCTTATTTAATATAATGACTACAGAGCTGAACAAATAAAATTAAAACAGAAGACCAAAGGGAAAGAACAGTTAATATTCAATCCTAAAATCTCTTGTGCTATTCTAAAACTTGGACTTTACTGTTAAATGTATAATTTGCTCATATTCTTTCAATAGTTTTGTAATTTGGCATGTGCAAATGTATACACAGTCTTCATCACTTGAGTCCTACTTTTCTAGGTAAGTAATTTTCCTTCTGATTTACTTAATAATACAATTTTAAGCCCTATGGGTCTTTTTTAAGCTGAAGCAGACAGTGCTGTTTCACAGTGCTGGATATTATTTTATTCATGGAGATTTTATTTCATTCTTCACAGTTTTTTCTTTCTGGTAACCTTCAAGTTTAGGAAAGTTATTCAAAAGAACTTAATGTCTGAGATAGTGTAATGACAGAATGTTTGCTTGAACATGCAGCAGTGGCTCACATATAAGTCTGAAGAAATTGTCAGGATTCATTAATAAAAAGCAATAGTTCATTTATAATACATCAGATAGGGCCCTTCAGGAATGGAATGGGGTGGGGAGGGTTTGTTTTATTTTTGATGAAATGAGATAGTTAAAGCCAAGTGTTTTCCTCTTAAACAGAATTTCATTTTGGTCTGTCTTTCCTTATTTGCAGTCTAAAATTTATTCTACATGGATTGCTAATGAAATTGTGAATAAATCCTTCATAATGCACATCTGTAAATTATAGTCTTGAACAGAATAAGTAAGAAATACTGTTGAATAATTTTACATTTCTGGGAGTAATGTTTCACTGTGAAGTACATATTGGAATGCACCAAAAATAACCAGAAGCCTGCAGAGCTTGTTTTTCAATCCTGAGATCACAAACAGCAGCTTGTAGTTGCTGTACATTGGTTTCACAAAGGATTAATTTAACTTAGAACACTAAGTCCACATTAGCTTGATGTTGTGCAAATGTAATAAGTTATTGGGCTATAGGGAGTTACAGAGTGGAATGGCTCTGTTTTGGTGCTGCTGCTTCATCTGGTGTTAATAGCTTCAGATCTCCCAAGGACATTGATAGGAACATTGCATCCCTCCAGTCAGGAAGGGGAGAATCTCCAAATATTATGATTGCCTCACCTCTGCATAAGAAATCACCATTGCAATTCTAGCCTTGCACACTGCCAAATAAAATGGAAACTTAAAATCACTGAAGAGATGACCAAGGCTACCATTTCTGAGCACAGCATGTTCCATTTGAAATAATTTCTCTCTTTTGGACTGCCAATGTGAACGTGCAGTACTATAACCAGTTAATTAACCAGTTCCTAATTTCCTGCTAGTATAGAATTGCAAGAGTTAAACTTATGACCACTCTTATGCAGTGCCCTCCGGTGCAAATGTAAGTACTTACAATAAAACCCTTTTCACACTTTTTTGCCAGTCTGAAGATTAAAAAAAATGTTGTTCAGATGCTGGTACTTGGCTGAATCCATGTTTTTAGGAATTCAAACTATAATTAGAATCCAAACATTAACTTCAAACCAATATTAAATATTAACCTATCCCTAAGGTACTTCTCATTCATGCATTATGTAGCATTATGTAGTTTCCTATTTTTAGCCTTTAAAAATCTAATTCAGCTATCCAAGACTGTAAAAGTAATAATTTCTGCTATCACATTGATCTGACAACAAGGATAGTAAAGCCAAAACTAAATCTTGATGTGATTAATTTGAAAAATTAATGGAACTGAGAGCTTATAGCGCTTGTAGTCAGTGAGAAAATCTTGTCATGCTGACACCATGAACATAGAATAGCTTGATAGATAAAGAATAAAATTCATTTCCTTGTCACCATTAAAACAAAACCAATGTATTTCTGTTCCCAGTTTTACAAGATACCAGTGGATATGTATTCAAAAGACACATGTGTTTATAGCACACTCTGATGGGTTAAGCTTATCTAGCAGTCAAATGTTCACTCAGCTGCTCACTCACCTCTGCTATTCAGCAGGGCAGCGGGAGAAAACAGGATAACAAATCTCGTAGATTGAAATGAAAATGCAGAGATCACTTACTAGTTACTATCTTGGACAAACCAACCTCAACTTAGGGGAAATTAGATTACATTTATTTCTAATTAAATAAGATTTAGATAACAGTAAATTATTAGAAACAATAAAAAATTATTATTAATAATATTTTTTATTTTCATATTTCTCAAAAGAGTTTAAAAAATCCCTTGTTTCCTCTTTTTTCTCAGTTCCAACTTCCCTGCTGCACTTCAAAAGGCTCACAGTGAATGGTGAATAGGGTATTATGGTAAGTATGTGACTGTTTATTAGTGTTACCATTTTCTAATCATCCTTTTTCCTGCTCCAGCCTGGGTTCTTCACAGACTGTATTTCCTTCAGAAAATATTCAATGGTTCCAGTGTGAGGGTGCCCCACAAGCTGCAGTGTGGGTATCTGCTTCACCATAGAGCATCTCAGTCTGCTCGTGGTGTTCTCTCTACTTTTTCTCATTTTCTCTTCCACCTTCTTTTCCCCCTCCCCTGCACTTGTCTGGTGATTTCTGATCTTTCTGGAATGCGTTTTCAGAGAGGTATCACTGGCTTGGCTGATGGCCTCAGCTATGTCTGTTGGAGATGAATGATTTTGTCTGGCACAGGGCAGTCCTCTTCCCACAGGTGCCACCTCGGCAGTCTGCACACTGTGCTCAAATTCAAACACATGTTTGCTGCTGTGGAACATTTCACAGTGCGTTGCAGTTCACTTTAAACTTGATCCAAAATTTCCATGTTTAAAAGCAGGAAAAGACAGGGTTTCTGCCAAATATCTAGCTCTTTCCTCGAATTGTACAGATAAATTGGACTGACTGGCCCCTTAAGTTTGGTATGTCTCTACCTGCATTTACTAAAGCTAGCTCCATACCATGTCCTGTTGCCCCCAGCGGAGGAATGGCTGCCTGAGTGGGGACTGCTACCGCCTCATTCCCTGTGGGTTTCTCCTCTTTTTGGAGATGTTTGGTCTAGGAGCCTTCCTTTACTGGTGTGGTTCACAATGGGGGGTGTGACTATAGATTAGTATCAGGTTCTTTTGGGTATGGTAACTGAAAAAGGAATATAGCTCACCCTCAGGAAACAAGTCTGGACTCTGAGTTGGTATGAGATGATTGCAAGATCCATGTGGTACAGCAGCACCTTAATCTTATTCCTGCCACTTCCAGCTATGCCAAGGGAGTGAGCAGGGGGTAAAATAGAAGCTAAGTTTGAATAAGGGATATGGCCACACCATTGAGGGGGATGTATGCCAAAAAAACATTGAAAAACATAACAAAGCCGGTCTTTAACAATAATCAAGATACTACACTTTCCGGGATAGGTTTCAAATCTCTCAGCTGCTATTGCTGATGCCACTGTCTCTTGCTTCTGCTGCCTTTTCCTTTAACAGGTAACTACAGCCTTTATAAACAGGCCAGCCAAGAAAACAGCAATGAACATTCTTTTCTAATTCACACAAAACTCGATGTCTTTCTGTAAATGGATCAATTTGTAGGAGATGCCTTTAGGTCATGTACAGCCACCTCTAACAATAGGGAATACAACTGCACGTCATTTTGCATCAGAAGCACTGTATTCCATCAGTATTTTTTTTGTTGAAGACTATGTTATTGAGGCATCAGAGTAGAGAATTCATTCTATAGCTGAAGTTCATTCTTTATTATTCTGAAAGCGTGATTTTACAATGAAAGGGGTTATAGTTTCTAGGCTGCAAGTTCTAAAACAAATTACTGCAGTCCTGATGGACAAAGGGAAGCTATGCCAGAGAGGCACAGAGGGTGAATAATTGAGAACATTCTTAAAAACATTTTTATAGTATATGCAAAATATGTCAAAAACATGGGAGGGAAAGACCAAGTGATATTCAGTACTGTCTGTAAGCCTAGGACAGTCCATACATCCCAAATCTGCAGAAACAGAATTAGATTACTTATTACACCACAATGTATTTTTTCAAAAACGTTTCTGCCACTTCGAGCATATTCAACTTTGGAGGAATTGTATCCTTCTGTGTACTGTATTTATATGTATTCATGCTCCTAATTTCTTTTCTTTAACCTCTGACCATAATCAAGAAACTTATGCTCAAGGTTCATATAAACTTTCTTAACCCATTATTGGAGATCAAAAGAGAACAAGAAATATTTGGTGCTTTTGTCAGACCATCCTATAGTCTAATGAAAAAGCAAATTATTATCAAACTGTCAAGAGGAATTATTTCTTATGTTTTTAAAGTGTATTCTATACTTTTCATGTTTTGATTCGAAAATGTGCTTTTAATAAGAAGCTTTTAGATTCCTTATTGTTTTAGTAATCTGTCTGTTTTTCATTCACATGTTTTATCTTTCTGCTGATATTTAGCTAGTGGCAAGAAGAGATTATTTTTGCTAGATTAAGACCCAAAATCAAATGCTCAAAACAGGCCTCTAAGCCCCTAGCATTACAGATAGAAGAATCACTTGTCTAAATCACTAACTGCCTATAAGTGGTTATTCTAGCTCCTTCACAGATACTCATATTCATATGCAGCATTAGCTTTGCAACCCAAATCTAAATTCAAGATGATTATGTGAAGTATGATTAATTTTTAATGCAACAGCAAAGCTGAACATGTAGGGGAAAAGTAGAGCATGTAGCTTGGCCAAACACTATCATCTTTAAGAGAAAGAATAATCCTGAAATGTTTTGCAGTGCTAAAGAGACATTGTCATCACATTCATAGAACAACTTTTATAGAAAGTATTTGTAAAAAAATGACAAAAGAAATTCTAGAAATTGTGGAGTATTGATACCAAGGTATCGAGGTAGTTCTTTGAACAGGTATTCCTACAAGCAAGTACCACCTTCCTATGTCATTTTTAAATGATCCTATCAACATCATATCTGAGGGCTGGATTTTGGTTGGCTGTTTTGAGTTTTAATCTGTCCATGTGGATCCATAGTGGCAGCATAATTGAGGCTGATATGAGCAGAGAAGATTTGCAGACAGAACTAAGCCCATCCGTTAGACAAACAGAGTAACTTTCCAAACAGAGACTTATGTCTGAAATGATAGCGGGATATTTTACTCAGCTTCTCTTTCAGACCTGAAAAAGAGCTTTTGCATACCACAATTTGTTCTGGCCTTCTACCCATATTCTTTGGACTAAGAAAATTAAATTACCTTTCCCTTCAAACAATTACTTATAGAGAAGTCTGTTTTTCTTTATTGGTTTGAATTTCGTAATGTATTGTTTCCTTCTGCATAAGCTAATGCAATAAATTCTCTATGGATTGTTAATAGTATTCATGCATTTACTAGTCTGTTAGATCTTGACCTCATTTACTCCAATCTATGTCCAATACAATATTTAGAAGAGTTTTCAAGGAGTATTGAATATACAGAAATATACACCAGACAGAGAAAAAAATCCACTAAATGCTACTTTCTCTGAAACATCAGCTTATTTTTCTTTTATCTGTTGTATTTTGTCTAGAATAGGCAAATATGCCTGTTTTTTTCCTTGGGTGGGATTTAAAATAGAAAACATGGAAACAAAGCAGACTACTGGTGCAGGCTGTAGTAGCTGCTCTACTGCTGATATAAGGACTACTTAGTGAGCAGTGGACCAGTGAAGATTAACCCTTACAGTAAATCCAACTCCACACATTTTTTGTGTGGAAAAACAAGAGAGAATTAGAAAATGTTCTTTATCGTGTTAAAAGAGTAGAAAAGGACACTGGATCTTCAATTCACCAGCCAACCTGCTTTATTCTCCTCCAGTTTTGCTTTGCCCTCTTTGGCATGACTTTGGGTACTGAGACTTTCATGGGAAGTTGGAAGTGGGGAGCTGTGGTTATGCTGGTGGGAGCAGAAAGTATGGATTTGCCTGTGTCTCTCCCCTTACAAAGCATAAAACAAATTAAAGAAAGCACTGTGGAGGGCTGGCTTTCATGAATAGATGCAGTGTCCCATCACAGGCTCATGCTGTGCTCGCAGCATAGCATGGCCATGCTGCACTAATTCACAGGACAGGGATCATTTGGGAAACAATGATCTCAGAAATGGTTCACTTCTTTCTTATGACATCCACTTGGTACCTCAGCAAAGCAGTGCTCATAAAATTATGAGCCTTTTTGCTGTGTTTGCAAAGTATTACAGTGTGGGCTTCCCATCCAGCTGGGGATTTTAGCCTATATTCGTTTAGGCTCTGGTACATGAGAGCAATCCAGATTTCAGACTTCCTTTAACCAGGAAAGACTTATCTGTTTGGCATATTATCCAGATAAGTTTTTAAAAGCTTGATTAGTGTATAAGTTAGGTTTTATTTGGACAATAGTGCTACTGATTAGTGTATCAGTAGGTTTTATTTGGATAATAGTGCTTCTTATGATGCCTCAGTACTGAGTACTAACTAGATCCTTTTTATGGCTGATTTGTGTACATAAACCCTTTTTAATTATTTTTGTCTTTTTGTAGGTCTGTACAATTTGTTAATGTTGAAATCTTTGTATTATTTGCTTTTTTTCAACCTGACAAAATCCTCTACCCATTCTTTGAATCAGTGTTTCTTATACATTGTGCATCTACCTGCACAGAAAAGCATCAGACACCATAATATTTATGGTTATTCAGAAACATGGACTCTGCAGGCTAGAACATAGAGTATTTTATCAATATGAAATCTGAAGGAAGTTCAGCTATTACTGAGATTATTTTGCCTCATTTCATTTTGGGAAAGAGACCACCATGGAATTAATCCCTACTTTTATAAAATTATGTGTGCAATAAATCTTCTTAGAAATTTTGCACTATTGAGGAGATCATGTCTGTTCTCTAGAACGTAAATAAATACAAAATAAATAAGATGCATATTAAATATTTAGCTATTTTTACCCTTTTTTCCAGAATTTTTGAAAAAATATTGTGTATTTACACTTTCAGATTTTTTCAGCTGACAGTTACTGCGAGGTTATATAGGGAAGGGATTCTTCATGGGTCCATTACACAAGTCAAAATGAGTTTTTCCTGATTTTCCAAAGTGGTTTGGGACCATTTGGTGGTAATGAAGACACTCCTTATGCCTTATACATACCAGCTTACATCATCATTTCAAGTGGTCCCATTCCTCTTTTGTCCTGATTCCTGAGTGTGAATGTGAGTGATCTTCAGATCAGAGGACAGGCACTACCTGGAAACAGACCAGATGAACTAAATAGGAAAGTTAGCACATTGAAGCAACCCAAAGAAAAAGAACTTGTTATCTTGTAAGAGAAATTTCTATCTCTTAATTATTCCAGAGAAACTTCAGCTCATTTAGCGTGACTACATGTGTCTAAGACAGTCTTAAACTCTTTGGTTCCCACAATAAATCAGTTTCAGGACTGTTACCTGTAAGTATAGAATCAACCAGTCTTTTTCTTGGAGGCAAGGGTAGCATCCATCTGATTTTTGCATTTTAAATATCACAGGTTTTGTAAGCTGTCTGTAACTTCGCTCCTTACTTTCCAGAATAGGAAGAGATGGTGTGGCTTCTGACACTGTCTGGGAAATAGAGAACGGTCTTCATGCAGGACCCAAGGTCTTGCCACCACTGCAGCAAAGGTGTTGCAGTGTGTTAACATTAAAAGCCTGCTTCTTAACTTGAAAGAAGTACTGATCCATTTATACCATGCTGTACGCAGGTCAAGTACCACTATCTACGCTGTTTCAGCTGCCAGGAAGTAGAAAGAAATCAAGTTATGAATGAGACAAAGAAAAATGGACAGAGAGACTTGAGTCTTGAATCTTGAATATTGTTGATTATCCTTAGAGTCAGAAATAAATAATCTATGAATGGCATTTGATATTATCATCTTTTCTGAAAAAAAAAAGTTTACATTTCATACAGAGATTAAGAGTTTTGAATTGCATCAGCCAATGCATTTTCTTTATTTGAATTTCTGTTTCATTTTGACTGTTTTTCTTCAAACTCTTTTTTGTACTCTGCCAGTGACTTCTGGTGCCAAACACAGATCTGTTCCAGTGAGAGTCTTTTTCTTATAGAAAAGGTCAAAACACGAAAGTTATGTGAAGTAAACCAATTTTTGTTTTTTCAAAGCATGGTACCAGAATTTGCTCATGTAAATAAACAAACAAAAGTCAAAATTTCCTAAGAATCTGGATTTTCTTGTCAATTTTTTAATCTATTTCATAATTGACTATTTCATATTAAGCTCATGATGTTAAATAACAATTAATAGAATTACAGAGTAGTATCTACAAAATATCTGAGAAAAAGCTGGATACTTAATTTTGGTATGTTATATTGCCTAAATCTGTATATAAACCTGATTTGCATTATTAAAGTGAATTCATGTGACTAAATGGAATTAATGAAATTTTACAGCACTGCAAAAGCCAGTTTTCCAGATGAAGGTTTTCCAGGATGTATGCCACTGGAACACAGAAAATGTCATAAGTGTTAGAGTTCTGGACTAATGAAAACAGTTTTTTGCAGTGATGATAATTGCACATTGGGGTGGATTACCCTGCAAGGCTGCCCAATCTCCATCCTTGGACAGTCACTCTGAGCAATGTGGTCTAAATCCAATATTGATACTGCTGTGAGCAGCAGGTGAGAAAAAACATCCCCCTGAAGATCCTATCTGAATTATTCTGCAATTAATTTTAAGTTGTAAGAGATATTAAAATTTGATTGTGTTGCTATGACCTAGGTGCAATTCCATCTATACAACTACCACTGACAACTTTGTTCTATTTTCTGTAATACATGACAAGTTTGAGACTCTCTACTTGTGAAATCAAAGAGATAAAGCATGTTTTCTTTTCTAAACAGCCTCCAAGGAAACTGAATTTGAAGCATCTGGGAGAAAGTTAATATTCTGTTGAAAGTGGTGTTTTGTGAGGGCCTATCCTTAGATCATTTTTTTCTCCTAATAATTTCTATGACAAAGAAAGAGTGCTCACCTTTATACTTAACACTAGAAGCAGACGATTCAGTAATCTTTAAGCCACCAAAGATAACTCTCTTTCCAAAATCATAACTGTTATTAGAGAAAATGCCTTGTCTTTAAAATAATTCTAAATAACTTAAAAAAAAAAAAAAAAAAAAAAAAAAAAAAAAGAGAAAAAGATAGAGACTTCCAAATAACACATATATTATCACCTTGCCTCATGCTATTTGTGGCTCTCTGGGCACCATGACTCTAAAAGTCCATGTGCAAACATTCTGCTGGTATGACATATTAAGAGACCTTAAGATACAAAAGAAAATAGGAAAGAATTTTGTATTAAGGAGTAAAAAGCTGCCTCAGGGTTGCTTATTAATAGAAGCTAGTAATGGTGTGGCAAAACAGACGTCAAGTAAGACAGCAGTGAGAAATGCAAGCTAGAAACTCAGAACTGAGCAGCATTATATATGCTTTGGAAATTGCTACTTAAAAATCATTCACAAAAACCTTCTCACAAAATAAGTTTTTTGTTTAAATACATGCTTTTTCAGCCAGAAAAGAGCATAAGAGCCTTCCTTTCTTTTTCTCCTCCTCTTTCTGTTGGTGAAATGGAAGATAAAAATTATGAGAATTGATAAACCACTCCACAACTTAATGAAGTTCCAGTAAAAAATAAAAATTAAAATAAGGTCTAATAAAAATAAGAAAGGAAAAGAGCAAATATTTTTCAAAAATTAAAAAATCACAGTTAAAGATACCTTTCTTTCTCATTTGGTATTCAGCTATGATTGTTCCTGCAATTCAAAAAAATTCAGACCACTCTGGTTGCAGCCAATTTTTTGTGGGAGAAAGAATAGGTCTTCCAGGTTGCCTGTTCAAGTTAAAAAAGAAGAAAGGAAGTAATGAGAATGTCAAAACCAACAAAAACCAACAAACCGACCTAAAACTCAGCTACAACAACCCCAAAGAGAGTAAAAAAGGGAGGGAAACAGAAATAGTGGCTGTTTGTGAGTCTTACTTACTTTGTACCAGGAAAGAAATATTGGTTTATGTCTTCCATAGCCACTAGTGCTTAGGTAACCAGTCACCTTCAATGAGCTATAGAAGTGCGGCAGCTTCCTCAGGACAGCATAGTCCTGGAACAGTGAACTTTTTTTTTTTAAAAAAAAAAGAGACTGAAAACCACATTATTCTTAGGCGCAAATGTGTTCTAATTGGAGGTTGAGAGCATATTTTACCTACATGCTTTATACAGCAGATTTACAGCAGGAATATTAATTCACTGAAGGGGGCTATCCTGTCAAAGACAGGACTAGAAAGGAAAGTGGAAACATACCAGCAAATTAAAGGGTCTTTAAACCGCCAAACTCTTCTTTTATTTGCTTGCTGCAAGCACTGGGTAGAGTAGACAAGAGTCCAGTGATGTTAGGAAATCTCGGAGCCATGGTAGCCTCCACATGGTCGGGTGCTGTCTTCTCAATATCCTGTATTTCCTCTCAGGTGGGACCTGTTCCCTCTTAGCTTGCTGCCTTGATAAACCCCAATTAGCTTCCTTGGAACAGATTGCATTTTAGCCTAAAATATGTCAGGAAAGTCAGACCATACCTGTTAAGTGAGTTGCCTGAGCCATTTTCAGATAAGTTCTCTGTTTATTTCTTGTCTCAGAATGACTTAATCTCATAGCTGATGAAATGGGTGCCATTCACCTGTGAGACAAAATTACTTCATGAAAGTAGTTTTACCTACTTTTCCTTGAAAATGTGCGTTTTCAAATTCAAGGTAAAACACAATGTCATAAACCACTCTTTTAAACTTGTTAAGGTCTTTGAGGTTGTCTTTATCCTGACTTGCAAGGACACACTGAGAGCATGGCTTCTAGGTATGGGTAATGTGATATATTTTTGTGTGTATTTCTGTGTGTATAGACATTTGATCAGCACCTACATGCCGGCTAGACATACCATACCTACTAGATATTCCTTACCTGCTACATGCACCAGCATGATAGATAAATTGCTACTAAATATACAACCAAAGACTCAGTTCCATCTGAAACGATTATTGTGAAATATTAAGTGTCTTAATACAATTAGGGCACCTTGACATTCTCAAGTAGCATCAGGCTGAAAAAACATAATAAAATTTATCTGAAAATATTTGAGTAGCTAAGTAGGCTGTCCCTGTAAGGATGTTCAGGATATTTCCCTACACTGGAATACGCCGTTGTCATTACATCCCCAAAGGATATACGTACATGTACCCAAATATCTTTGTCATTGTGCTGCTATGTTCACCAGGATTTTCATTGAATAGATAAACCCAGCAAGCAGAGCAAACAGCTTCGTGCTGATCGAGCAAACAGGAGAGAACAAATAGCTTAATGCTGATAGTGGACTTCCTTGACTTTTTAAAGGTTTCTTTAGATTAGATATAAGGAAGGAGTCTTTTGCAAATGAGGTTGGTGAAACACTGGAATGGATTTTTCAGAGATATTTCCTCATCTCTGGAAACACTCAAGGCACTACTCAGCACTGGTGAGACCATATTTGTAGTACTGTATCCAGGAGTTGGCTCCTAAGTAAAAGAAAGACATTTTATATATTTGATATATACTGGAGACAGTCCAAACAATGTGACAAAAATGAGTAAGGGAATAGAGCACCCCAAATGTAAAGGGCTAAAGCATCTCTAATACCAGGAAAGGCTTAGAGATCTGGGACTGTTTGGTTTGGTGAAGAGAGCAGCCAAAGTATTATTAATATATATTTGAATACCTGAAAGGAGTGTGCAAAAAGAACAGAGCCAGGCTTTTCCAGTGGTGCCCAGTGATAGAACCACAGACAATGGGCACACACTGAAGCACAGGAGGCTCCCTCTGAAAATTAGGAAGCACTTTTTCACTGTGAGGGTAACCCAGCACAGGTTTTCCAGGGAGGTTATAGAGTCTCCATCCTTGGGGAAATTAAGAAGTTACCCGGACATGGTCCGGAGCAACTGGGTCTAGGTGGCCTTGCTTGAACAGTGAGGATGGATCAGGTGAGATCCATCCCATTTTCCATGATTCAGTGATTTTGCAATGTTAAAGCTTAGCCAGGTGTCTGTCAAACTGTCACAGAGAATGCAGAAGGGATTTGGGATCTGTAAATTTTCCTTCATTCCTTTGTGACATTTGAGAAAACTAGTTATCAAGAATAGTGTAATGGATTTTAAGGCCAGAAGGGACAATTATGATGATACAGGCTCACAACACAGACTGTAGAAAGTAACAAAGTAATTTCTCCATGAAAACTATGAGAACGGGATACAGTTTTGAAAGAAATCCTGCCTTCATTAAGAAACTGTAACCGATGAAAAGACCACTATAACCCCAAAGTAGACTCTGAATACTTAATCATATAAGTTTCGAACAATTTGTGACCTGAAGCTAAATGTTGAATGGCTTGCTGACCAAAGCAGGCCATCCTCCCCAGCAGCTGTCTGACCCACATGCAGGAGACTGAATTTGGCCCCTGAGCTCCATTGCCCCAGCAAATCCCACCTCTTTTCAGCTCAGCCTTACTCACAGCCTGTCCAGGGCTTGCCAATAATTTCATGTAAGTTTTCTTTCCCTGTGTAGGCATGGCTTCAATACACAAGTATAGAAAAGTGCCTGTTTTAAAAGAAAGGAAGAAATTAATATCATATTCACAGAAATCATAGAATGTTCTAAATTGGGATCCACAAGGACTATTGAGTACAGCTCTTAAGTGAATGGCCCGTACAAGAATCAAATCCAAATTCTTGACATTATTAGCACTGACCAGCTGAGCTAATCTCAGTGTCTGCATTTCTATCTTAATTGACTTACTGCCCCAAAAGACGACAAGAAATTATTAGGGAGTGGAGTATGAAGAAATTCATCACCTATTGATCAGAATCTGGCTTTGTTTCCCCAAAAAGACTGTATAACTTCCATCATTCTGGATGTCAGGTCACTTAATTTTGAAACTAATATCCAAACATGGTACTAAACTCTTCAAGAAAAATCTACATACTTGTACTGGCAATTTAAAATTCCATCAATAAGTGGGTGCAGAAAAGATTAGGCCATGAAAAGTATTGATACAGAAACTCACTACAAATGGTGTTATACATAGCATACACATAAAAGAAAAATATAATTGTATACATTCTATACATGCTACTCACACTTGCTTGGTTTTTGAATAAAGAAAGGGTGTTTTCATTTGTCCTTGAGCAAAGTACCAACTCATCTATTACGGATGGGCTGTACAGTATACAAAGCATTTAGCACTAAAGATCCAAGTGAATAACTAAAACCAAGGTGATGGGAGGAAAGAAAGGATGAAAAAAGATAACGTCCTTCATTATTTACTTAAAATTGTGTTTAGTTTTCAAATTAATCTTAGAGATAAGGTTTTGTTGTATAGTCATTTGATTGAAAGCATTTCATTCCGTTTCATAACATAAAGAGAGTTATTGTTCTGTACAAAGGGTATGACAAAAAGAAAAAGAAAAAAAAGGAAAAAAATGGGGAAAAAAAGAGAAAGAGAAATGCTGAAATAAAGCAATCAACCAAGAAATGTAAGCACTTATCTGTAGTCAGACCATGCATAACATTATTTATTGTATAGCTCAGGTCTTATTGTTAGAAAAATTATGATGCTGAGAATCTTTACCATACATTAATGTAGTAACAGAGGTAGTTGTAAATTCCAATCACCTTGGCAGTAAAAAGTAACTTCCTTGATACACTTTAATATTGGTTTTAATCATGTGATTATCCAACAGAGCAGAATTAAAAGCTCAAGGTATTTATTAAGTTTCTGTTCCAAATTAACTATTATCAGCTTTGTAAAAAAAATTCTAAAAATCATAGATACAGTCTTATGTACCTGCACTGTTATAAGCAAGCACAATGAGCACAAATAGGAGTAAAGTTCTCTTTTTTTCTCATGGTATAAAACCATCAAAACAAGAGGGTTTAGACTGTAACTTTCCCTCAGCAGCAAAATGCAATTCTCTCTGAAAATTTTGCTTGCCAGAAAACTACTGAAACTATCTGTGTTCTAAACCATGCAAAACTTTGCATTAGAACAGGAAAAAGACTATGCTTAGAGGAGCTCCCATTTATAAAAATATTAAGAGTAAAATTAACGCACCACAGATTTTGAAAGTGCAATTTTCAATGAACTATCAATTTGTTACAGATGATATTCAAGGGAGAAATAAAAGAATAGTTTTAATGCAGGGCTAATGCAATAGAACAAAATATAGAACCAGTCACGGTGGACCAATTCAGTTAGAATGAGAACTACCAGTTACATTTTAATTTCAGCAGTAACCACCATGTCACTTCAGCACATTGTTGTTGTTCTTTTGAGACAAGAGCCCTAAAATTCTAAAACATGAACTAACATTCTTTCATAAGAATTCTAAAGCAAAAAGGTGATATAAGAAGTGTTATAGAGCATCTATTTTTCTAACAAGTTTGAGAGACCTGCTGCACAAGTTTTTAAAATCAGGGCAATCCTTGAAGGTACTACAAAAGAAATAAGGTCTACTCTGGAAATCAGATTTTTGGGCCCAGTGAAAGAATTCAGAATTGGGATTTGCTGCAAAAATTAAAGACAGGAGTAGTCAAACCAAAATTCTATGATATGCAGGTGTCTAGGAGGTGAGTCACCCTTTCCCTATGGAATAAAGTTTAAAGCTGGAAATAGTAAAAAATTATTAAAGCAATCAAGATTTGTGCTTATACTGAGACCATCTCTGTGTGCGGTTTACAAGAAGTTGCCTGAGTAATTCACGTGGAGAGAATCCTATCAGAAGCTTCTTCTGTGAATACTAATCCAAAGACCTATAGTCTTGTGCTTTTGAGCAGTGTTTTTCGGAAATCAATTTTTTTTTTGAAAGCAAATATAAAACCTTCCCATTGAAAATAAACTGTGTACGTGCTACTTAATCTCTACTAAGTTGTGAGAACACAGTAAGATGTCTCACAAACACCCTGTACCCCTTCCTTTACTTCTGTGAGCATCTCCATAGGAAATAACGTATGCAGCAAGCACAGGTGTTTCTTTTTTTCTCTCTCCATCTCCTTTGTAAAGATTAAAATAGCTGTAAACAACTTAATCTTGTCTTAATATTTTATTACCTTTCCAGTTATTAGAAGCTTCTGTAAGAGCATGTTCAGTGGTGGATTTTTTAACTTTATTATACTTCGAAGTTGCATGTGGCATGTGCTAAAGGTAATACCAGGCATTTTGCATTAGGCACAGAGATTCTGAGACTAATGGAAGTGGCATATGCTCACAATGAGCCTCTATGTTAACTTTCACTGCTTTCACATAAGATTTTTATGTCTTCAGTGGGTAGGTTTTAACTTTGCAATGGCCGAGAAATGCTGGACAATAATTTGGCAAGCATTTCAGATATGAACAGAGAAAAAGAGAGGATGACAGCGTGGCTGGCTTGGCTGGATAAGAACAGCAGCTGTCTGTGGAGGGTCTCAGGGGGCAGGCAGCATTCAGAGGAGGAATTAGGTTTCACAGGTTATCAATATCACATTATATTCTAACCTCAGGCCTCTGAAACATACAATCACCTATTACTTTTATTGGGAGAGTACTACTTGTGGTAACATGAGATTATGTAACTGCAGGCAGTGTTTACGTTTATCTGTATAGCTTTAGGACATCTGCAGTATTACAATCTAAACAAAACAAAATCATTTATTTTTCTCTGCCAGAATTCATTTTTCCCTCTTTCTAAACATGAGGAATACCTGAATGCATTTATTATTTTTACTAGAAAATAAATTGTCATTTCAGTTGAAAAGCAACAAAAAAATTTAAACCAGCATCTCTTTGAGTGTTATCATTTCTTTTCTGTTTATCATTCAAACCATATCTCCCTACTGTTCAGACTGTCATACCTCGAGGTATCCGATGACTGATGTAATCATTGTGCAATCAGTGGGATCTCCCTGGCAATTATCTAACCCTCTTGAGCACTTTCTAGGATCATGTTGTGTAGTAGTTTAGCTGTTCGTCTTTACAAATTACTTTTAAAATCCCCCATTGTATCTCTGAGAACTGACAACAGTTCCAGGGCTGGATCTTCCCAATCTCAGTGATGGCTTGTACAGAAAAACAACATTTTAACCTACTTTCATTGCCCTCTAGAAGCTCAAAATATTTATGATTTTTTATGGGGTAAAATTTAAAATATGTTTCTTGTCAGTTCATTTGCAGGGGAAACTTATTTACATCATATGGACCTTGCAACAAAAGAGTAGTAATTTATGTGTGTGTATATATATATACGCACACATACACACATACATATATATATACATATGTATGTATATATCATACATATACATACATATGTATGTATACATACATATCTACATATCTACATATCTACATATATACATATATACATATATACATATACACATATACACACACAAACACACACACATACATATGTATATACACAAACATATATATACACATATATATATTTATATATTTCCTGGTCAGGAAAAGAAATTCCTACTGCTCCAAAATTCTGTCTCAAGTCTGACTAATGTGAAAATTTCCATTTTCTTTTAGACAAAATATCTGGTGGCTTTGTGGCAAACTGCCATTCTCATCCAAATTTCATTATATCAAAGTTTTTTTTGACCGTTTCTCTACCTAAGTGCCATATTGGACTGAAATTTGAAATTTTAAAATATTTTTGTCAGACAAGATGGACTGATTTGAAAAACTGGTCTACTCAGAGAGATAAGGCTGAAATAATTCCTGATGTATTAAAGGGTCCACAATAGAACAGTTCTGACCCCAATATACAAATCCTACTAAGAATTAAGGGAAGAACTTCTGCAACTGTATTGTCTAAATCAACAACATTCTACATTTTAGTACTTTCTATTGATTTGATCTTAGTTTCAGAATTTATAAATTTCTTTTTCTGAATTTAGCACTTAAACTAGAGAGCAAAATAAAATTTTCTTTATCTTTGTTCATTATCTTAATTTTATTAACTGCCTTTCCATCACTCCCCATGTCTCTTTTCTTGAAGGCTTTTAAACTGCTGCCTTCCTAGACTGACATAAAATTTCAAGCAACAGAAAATTCATCAAGGTCAAATATGCTGTTTGTAAGAGGAAAGCTACTTGAAGAGCAGACTGAAACTCCTGACTCACGTTCTCAAGACGTCTTACAACCATTTTCCTTTTGTATACGAATAATATGTGGTTACCTGTGGTCTTCAGTAACTCTGAAATACGTATCTTCTTTTTTTTATTTGAAGCCTTATTGCTTCACCTTAGTGTGATCACTAACCAAGTGATCTAAGCTTGGTGTGAGCATATTCACTTGATAGAAGGCAGAAATTCAAATCAGATCACCCAGTACCTCCTTCATTGCCATACTGGGTGAGCTGTGGGGGTATCTGCCGCTTGGAGGTGAGGAAGATGAACAAAAACCTGAAAAAGTAATTGGTTGCAAGTACCTATGACGTCCTCTGTGACAGGACCACCAAACTTTCTTCACCACGACATTTCACACTTCAATGGCTAAAATATTTCATGCCAGCTCTGAGAAGTCTGCTGATAAGATCTTTTGGACTCCTGATTCTGAAGGTACACCTACACATCCAAAGCAAACAATATCTCCAGAACAGGGACTTCTAAACCATTCAGGCAGTGCTCAGATTGCTTTCACACTTAGACATTTTGCAACTTGTTTTTCTGGACCAGTTCCGTAAAAGCCCATGAAAAATGTACAAAAAGCTTAAACCCCTTCACTTTTAAACAGACTCTCATATGTAGTGTGAACCTCTGCAAGTTTGTCTTTCAACTAGCTCACAAGCCAATATACGAATACTCTAGCAGGACGTGCTATAATGAGAAACTTAGGGACCAAGTTTATTTTTTTTATGAGACTTTCACAGTTCTGATTTGCGTTTTCTTACATTCAAAAAAAAGAATTAAAAAATTACTTGCAGACAGTAAAATGTAGACAGTGCAAGAATCCTTCAGGTAATTTCGATTATTCTCAGAAAGAGAGAAGTTTCTTTTTTCTTTTACTGTGGACAGCTAATTAACTCTAATTACCTCTGATTACGTGCTACAAGCAGGAGGTACGTGTTTTTGTTTTTCATAAGCACTGACTGCAGATGACTTCAGTACAGTCAGGCAGCCTCTTCTGACTTCTCTGTATTTCTATTCCCAAAGAAACTGCCTTTGGGATGGTCACATCTGGAAGCAAAGACTTGTGAAGCAACAACAAGCAGGAGTACAAAGCTGTGGTAAAGACTCAAAAGGTCTGTAAGCCTTCCATTTTATAACACGTAATGAGGACAAAGCAGTGCTATTATGCTTTGAAATTTGTATTGAACAGATTGCATAAAAAATTAATTATAAACCTGGGGAGGAGAACTAACACTAGCATAAGGTGTTGATATCAAAACAAGTATTGTCTAATTTTTTATTTGAGGACAAATAAACCCAGAATTTATGCATCTGATAAACACAGTGAAGTAAATCAAGTCTGGTTAATTGGCTGTAGATTGTTAATACCTGTTTCTCTTCCTGCAAACCGTTAACATGAGAGAGTTTAGGATTGGAATAAAAAAGGTAAATATATGGGTGAAGCGAAGGGGACATTATGCCTTAATCCTACACACTGACCTGTCAGACCTAGGGAAATACAGGGAATTCAAGTCTGTAGTCTCAAGAGGAAAGTTTAAAGAGAATTTTCTATTTTTCCCTTTTCTGCTCTTTTTGACCTGCAAAGCTGGCTGAGATGTAAAAAGTTGTAACAAGTTAATTCCTTCTGTAGGTTTCTATTCTGCAGTCATGGAATTTCTTTAGAATACCTGGCAAACTTGAAAGTACATCTATGAAGAAATCAATTCTATGTCACCATAAAATAACTTACAGCAGTTCAAGCATAATTGAAGTTGAGGAGCTGAATGGGTTGACTGTATTTCTAAATGCAACACATATGCGTTCCCCAGCATTTTATTTGAAGAGTTAGCTTTGAAAGCTTGTTAGTGTCATTTAGGCCTCAAAGAAAGTACTGTGAAGGTATGCAGTCTTTTTGAGCTTCCCTCCATTTCCTGAGAAAAATCTTAGTTCACCTGTACCCTAAGCATCACTGTATGATAGCTTCCCAGCTGGAATTAAAACAAAGCCAGTATTTAGGAGACATCTGTGGGAGTTTTCTAGGGCCCTTTTTTTCCACCAGATGAATAAAGTGATTTAAGTAGAAAACTTCACATTTGGAAACTTCAGTGGGAGATTTTTTTCTCCTTTTGCACTTCCCCTGAACTTCTGCCCTCCTACTACTCACTCCTTTACTGTTTCTTACAGGACTCTCTTTCATATTCCTCTATCCAAGGGGTGGGGCAGGCTGTTAATTTGCTGGACTCAGGGTTCCTAAGAGGCTCCTAACCATTTTACCATGGCATATGTTTCAGAATAAGCCATGAAGGACTGTGTACAAGGGAAAGGGCTTGGCAGGTTTTGCACATTTTCTTTTTTCATCACATCTACTTTAGCCTTTGCACCACTTACAATGGCAATAATTTATGGGGCCTGGGAGTAAGTACAATGGGAACTGTTCAACTTTCAGCCTCACATCACTGCAAGTGTTTGCACTAAACTGTGGGGCTTTTAGAGCAGTAGGTAACAACAATTGTTTCACCCCTCTTTGAATAGCCATCGCTTTGAGACATTTCCGAGTTGCTTGTTTCGCTAAAATGGCCTTGTCTATATTCGGCAGGGTGTGCTGGATGATGAACATTTTCAAATTACATGGTTTGCAGTTCCTAGTATCACTGAATTTACAGCTGCTTTCAGACTCAGTGAACTGCATTTGATAAGGCTGTATTCAGTCCAGAACCTTTCTTTAGGTACATAATTGAAACTATTCTACCAAATCTGTTTCACTTAGACTACAATCATGTTCTGCCAGCCACTCAAAAATCCCCATTCCGCCATGATCAGTTAGTTAGTGGTGGGTGTAAAATATCATTTAGTCATTTCCCTCTAAAGCTTGGCATGCAAGAACAATACTGTAATGATGATCAGGTATGTGTCCAAGCAGTGTCTCAGGGTATTCCAGTGTGTGATCTTGTGGTGTGGCAGTTAAAAATTCAGGGACACAGATGTCCCATAGAGGGACAGTCCAGACTTCGTGCTGCCATTTAGAGAGTGGCACGTGGCTGGTAAAAGACTCAGTGGAGTCTTCCATCTGTTTGACCAGCTACAGTGAATTCTTCTCCCCTTCTAGCTGTCATGTTGGGGATTTTTTTCAGTTTGTGTTGTAATAAAGGGGCTCTGAGAACACATTTTTCTTTTATATTCTCAAAGTGTTTTGTTTACTAATTTCTTCCCTCTGTCACTGCAGAAATTAATCTTGTTTTACAGATTACTGCATCACTATTTTCTATGACAAGAGATTTCCAGTTCTCTTTCAGCAATCAATGTCAATTAAAAACAAAAAAAAAAATTACTGTGCTATTCACTGTATTCTAGAAAACTTTCAAAGTAAAAGAAAGAAAAGAAGTTGGAGTTTCTTTTTGTTTGATTGTTTGTGTGACCTGCTAATTAGGATACTTAAAGAAATGGGATTATGACTTTATAGAAAGGGGATTATGACTTTATAGGCAAAGAAGAAAATGAATGAAGAATGTATAAAGCAGTTTAGACGTGGATTTTCAGAGCTATAGCAAAAAACAGAGCAATCTTCTGAGTTGTAAATGAGAATCCTAGAATTCTAAATCTGCTTTCTATTTTAAGAATATTGATACTTCTTTTATTCAATTTTAAAAGTATATTTTTAGTAATAAGTGTGTTAAAGCAGCTCAACCAATATTTTATTTGAAAGAAAAGTATGAGAGATCTTCTTGCAACATCACTAGTTTTATATATTTCCAAGCTGTCATAATCATTCATTTATTATTCAATCCAAAGTCTGTTCAGTTTATTGTTTTGTGAGAAGCAGAGGGATTTGTAAGAATTTCTAGCTTACTTTAAACCCAGCTGTTAAGTGACAGAGAGAGCCGTCACCATCAGCAGCCGTACTGCCGAAGCTTTCTTTTGAGGCAATGTTGGGCAGTGCCAGGCTTCCCCAAGGAATGGTTTGCCCCTTTCCTCAAGAAGGACAAGGGATTAGGTTTGGAATAGATGAAGGTACCCTGTTTCAGAGGAGGCATTGCACTTCTGCTGGGGAACAAAAACAATGAATCATCATCTCCATGGTGGAGTGCACAGCAGAGGACTCCACAGGAAATCTGGACGCTTTACCTCAGGCAATGATGCCACTTCAGGGAATCAGGCACTCAAAAGCTGGACTTTAAAGAATAAATATCCTTCTCTGGATCTATCACTTTCATTAGTGAATTTCTTCAGTAAAACTGGCCATATAGTTAATGAGATTTTCATGTGTTTACTTGTTATTGTTTGGGACTCTTTCTGCTCCTTGGCTGCTGCAAATAAAAGGAGTAAGAAGGAAAGTAAATGATGTAACCAGAGGGATAACTTTCATTTTGCTTTCAGGAAATATTAAAATATTGTATCTTACAAAAAGTCATTGGAGTAATAAATAACATTAAATTATTTGTATTATTTACATCAGAAAAAATCTGAAAATTAATTGAAATTGAAAGAGAGATATATGTGGATATTTACAGATGTGATGTCTGATACAGCCAGCCTACTAGTCCTCTCAGTCTGTGGTCAACAAACCAATAATAGTCTGCAAAACTTTTAATTCTCTTGACAACAAGGCATTTTGAGAGAAATAAAATGGAAAGTTGGAAAAGGAAAGGAATTTTTATCAAATTTCCCACAAAATTATAAGGTAGAAATGCCCCTTAAACACTCTCTTCTCCATTCACCAAGATGTGTAGTATATTGTTTTTCTCATGCACTGTACACGGTGGGTAAAGCCCCATCAAACCCTTACTGAGCCTTAAACCGCATTTCGAACAAAGACACGGCTCAACGCTTCCTACGCTAAAGAGCACGTAGTTTCAGGTACAAGAGAGTGCGTCAGCCCACATAAAGGCAGACATGAGGTGGACCAAACAAAATGTTTCGACACTGAAGTTGCATGGTGGAAGAGCAAAGAGGGGATATACACTTTCAGAAACTTCAGTATTTCCTGTGCCCATTCTGAGCCCGGATCACCTCTGTGCCCAACAATTCATGGATTAGACAGAAAAGGCAGATACGGACAAAAAGATATACACATCTGCACAATTAATAATGTATATACAATACTAAGGTCAGCTTTACCAAACTTTTATAGCAGTCTTTTATCTTGAAAGTAGACAAAAAAGATTTGTCAGATTCCTCCTTTACAGCAGGCAGAAAATCAGGCCTTAGCTAGTACCTTTTATAGAAATTTTACAAACATTCTCAGACATTCATTAGATATATAAAACAAATGGCCTCTGCAGACTATGGGGCAAGGGTGAAGAGGGTAGCAAAGGGCAAGGGAGACTGATTGAGCGCTTGGAAAGCTGAAAGTAGGATTTGATTGTTTTATTAGAGAGAAGGTTGGGGGTTATAAGACAAAGAGAAAAGATAGTTCTTCTGATGGGAAATTTAGAGACCCCCAGAGCCAATTAAGTGTGTGGAGGTCATTCCAGATGGAGGAAGGGCTGAGTGGTGCGGGGGCTGGCACTAAGAATGGGGAATGGAGGAGGAGGCAAAGGATGTGGGGTAAGGTCGGCACGCAGAGCCGGGAGGGCAGCGCTGTAAATCACACAAACTGCCTTGCTCCCACATGGAAATAAAAGAAGACGAGGTCAGCAGGATTCACTTGGGGTTTCGCGTGTTGTATCACCTTGGCTTATCAAATGGATCTAGAAGCAAAATGTCTGTTAGAGAGAGCAATTGGGGACAAGATTGTAAGGTCAACTTTTACCCTGATGTTTACAGAGAGTAGGTTGTGGCAGAAAGGAAGATAAGTCAAGCACATACCTGGAGACACTATGAAAGTAGATGTGTCTGTTTGTTTTTATTCTAAGTAATCAGAAAATACTCAAAACCCTCTTTCCACACAGATTCTTTTCTAATCTAGTATATATCTTGACTCATTGGCTTTGAGAGATTCAGCCTCAGTGTTTATAACTTTCCTTTTATCTTTCAAAAATGGATCTACAGGATACAGTGGGGAGTGAAACAATTCTAAATAACTGAATAAATACAACTGTATGTATAGTAATGATGATTTCTGTGTGTTGTTGACCCATACGGAGAATGCGCATTTCTGGCAGAGTGCCTTGTGTCTGACTGTTCCCCCTGTGGAACAGTAATATGTTCAGATAGTCATGCCTGTACCTAATACAAACTGCAAATTAACAACTTCAGTGCTGAAAAATTAATCCTGGGTCTAAAACCACAATAGAAAAAACATTCCAACACACACATACACAAAAGCCATCCCACTTATAAGTGCCCATTGCATTGTACATAAATATGAATTACTTTGGAAAAGAAACCACAAGGTTAGATATGCTTAGGACATCAGTATTTTGTTGAAAATGTCATAACTTATGAAAAATTGGAAACACTATAGCCAGTCTTCATAGGCTGAAAATGTTTAACCCCACACCTTTGGCACCTCAGCTATGACAATAAGCTTCTTAACTTGAATAATCTAGCAATAAAGTCCCACCTTTAGGTAATGACAATTAAAAATATATAGGCAGACACTGTATGACAATCTTGATAAGAAAATACTTATAAATTGAAGAATACACCATTTATTTAGGTTAAAATATGGAACTTTAAGCTAAAATTGAAGAATCACAGAATGATTTAGAATTAAAGGGGCTTCTTGAATTCTTCGTGTCATATCTCTCTGCTCCAGCACAATCAGCCAGAGTAGCTGGTGCAGAATCATGTTCAGCTGAGTTTTGATTTTCTTCAAGAAAGAACACAGCATCTCTAGAAAATCTGTGCCAGTGTTTGATCACCTGCATAGTGAAAAGGGTATTTTCTCATGTTCAGATGTAGTTTAATGTGTTTTAACTGTTCTGTTAGTGGGTGCTTCTGGGAAGAGTCTAGCCCACTCTTCTCCTTTCCTTCCTATCCAGTATTTATACATGTGGATAAGATTCCCTTGAACCTTCTCTTCTGCAGGATAAAGAGTGACAGCTCTCTTTGTTTATGGGAAAGATGCTCCAGTCTCTTAATCTCTGTGGCCCTGCATGTGGCTTGCTCCAGTAAGTTCATGTCTTTCTTATATTGAGCCCAGAACTGTAGTCAGTGTGTCAGTGCTATATGGGGAAAAGATAAATCTCCCTGGCTCAGAAGGTAGTTTGCCTTTTCTACAGAGAGGGAGCATTGCTTTCTCATGGTCAGCTTGTTGCCCACTAGCACCCAGGTCCTCCCCTGCTGAGCTCTCTCCTGGACCATCAGCTCCTTGCATTTACTGGTACCCAGGGTGCTCTTCCCAACATGCAGAACTTATCATGACTCCTTGTTTAACTTCGTGTTGTTCCTGTGCTTCCAAATCTCCTGCTTTTTCAGGTCTATCTGAATGACAACAAAACCCTCTCATGTTTCAGCCACTCCTTCCAGGTTTTTTGTCTCAAAATGTGTTGGGGCTGTAGTTGGTTCCATTATTCCTCAATGCAGATATTAAAATAGGAAGGTCATTTAGGAAAATGTTATGATTAGTTTAATATTAGTTCAAACAGAAATTTAGCCACACAAATAAGGAGGACTGTTTAAGAATCATTAGCATGAACCTGCTAAGGGTCAGCTGTGCCTCACCAACGTAATTGCTTGTGTGATAATGTGACAGGATGATTTGTGGATGAGGGAAGAGCAGTTGGTGCCATTTCCCTCAGTTTTAACAAAGCCTTTGGCTCTCTCTCACACAGTACTGTCAGATCCAAGGAAGAATTTGCCGGTCTGCATGGGGGTGCTACCAGATGGAGGAAACACTGGTTGGGTGCTGGACTGAGAGGATTTTAGTTAATGCCAGTGTCAAGGGGATTACTGCAGAGGTCTGTACCGGGATATGTGATTACAATTGTGATTATGGCACCTGGAGGAGCAGAGGGACTGTACTCACGGCAAGCTTGAAGTTGACAGAGAATTGCTGGGACTTGTGGGTGTTCTTGCTGTCGGGACTACAATCTGGAGTGACCTAGACACAGTCAGGAAGCAACAAGATGATGGAAGTGTTTCTGGAACTCAACAAGGACAAATGGATGTCCTGCCCCTGAGAGGGATAACTCATCCAGCAGACTGCTTGGCTGGGAGGAGCTCTGGCAGAAGGACTTGGCATCCTGGTGGGCAGGGAGCTGAGCAGAAATCTGCAGTGAGCTCCAACAGCTGTGAAGGCCAGCTGTGTCCTGGGCTGTATGAGCTAGCTGGTCGATTAAGAGACAGGATTTTCTCCATTGGTTTGGCACTTGCTAGTCCGCACTGAGATACTGTAAACAGTTTGTGACCCCCAATAAAGGAAAGAGATCAATAAAATCAAGTCAGATCAGCTGAGGGATGCTGAGGTTTTTAGAACAAAACTATTTCACCAAACTCCAAGAAGAGACAATAATCTAGGGGAAAAAACCATACCACTATGTTATAGAGAATGGTCATGTGTGCTCTTGAAAGTGGAGATGTAAAAGGATTAAAGGTCATAGGAGACAAATAACCTTGTCTGAAATTCTGTGGCTCAAATTCTGAGGTAATATTTACATGTATAAACAGGAAAATAAACAGTCAGGAGAGAAAAAGAAGGCACATAAACCTCTAGGTGTGAAATATAACATCATTATCCATGGATATTATGTACAGGTTTTTTTTCCCCATGGCTTTAACAATATTTGGAAAATCAGAGAAAGCAAATAGTCACACTCTAGAGCTAGGGAAGTAGGTTTTTTGGTGAGAAACATACAGAGCTTAATCAATTTACTTCACCATATCAATGAAGAGACAGCTTGATTATGGTGTGCAAGTGCTTTAGGGGGACAAACTACCTGAAACTAAAGAGCTTTTTAAACTACCTGTGAAGTGCATAACAAGAGTGAATTGCTGCAAGTTAGAGCCAGTCACACTCAAATGACTAATTCAGCACATTTTTAAACGATGCTGATTATCCAGTAAAATAATCTACCAATAAAAGTGAGGGATTCTCTATATTTGAGTGAGGAGTTATCCCTTTCTGGAGAATGTGTTGTTGGGCTTATGCATGTGATTGCAGGTGTGAGACATAGGACATTTAGAGAAATTATGTGCTTTTGGCTGAAAGGATTAATGACATAGAAACTGAATTCAGACCAATGTGTTGCAAACGTGTTAGAAAGTGACAAATCTAAGGCATTGTAATGGACTTGGATCCGCATGTTAACTGGAGGTATGATGGCTTTTCAAAGGACTAACTCAAACATTTGTAACCATGTGAACATACTCTTCATTACAAACAACTTTAATAGCTTCCGTTGAGTGGGAATCAGATGAAATGTAATGGATAAGCAGACAGATGGTAAAATGATCCTTTCTGGTCTTAAAATTTCTGAGTTTGAAAAAAATGCCAAAAGTTCTATTTCACCTGTGCTTCAGTATACTCAGCTGTATGTTACGCCTAAGAACAACAACAATAAGCTTTATTTTATATGTGTTTAGTCATCTCAGAACCTTAGATAAAGTCTGACTCATAATTGTGATGTTTACTACAAATGATCAATCTGTCTCAAATAAATCTTGGATGATAACATGGAGTCACAGCAGGAGTTTGTTAGAGGGTATTTTTGTCTGTGTATCCTGAAAATCACCTTTGGTGCAGCAGCATTTTCAAGGCAGGCTCATGTGAAATCTCAGCAAAGGGGAGACACAGCAAACACACTGCCCAAAGAGGCTGTCGGCCTCCAGCCATCCCTGACGGCTGTGGATGCACATCGTGTCAGCTTTGGTGCTGCTGTCACCTCCCGCGGGCTCGAGGGTCTGCAGCAGTGGCAGATAAAACTCACAGTGAGAAGGTCAGGACAGAAAACCTGTCTGGAGAAAGAGCCTTCACAGATTATGCATATTCATCTGAGAACTCTAAGATGGTTTGTCAACACTGAACATTATTTGCACTAGTTGAACTATTTGGTGCCTCTACCAATTCACGGGAACTTCCTTTCAACTTAACAAGCAGATAAAAATAATAAAATAAAAGAGGTAAAAGGTTCTGATAAAACAGATAAGGAGTGGATAGAAAAAACAACAGATACAGGGATGCAAAAACAAGTTCATTGACCACTAAATCAGTCTCACACACAGGAGGAGCCCCCATGCCCTCCCTGCAACCGATATATTGGTGGCTTTCCCTTCTCTTAAATATATTAATTTTCTTTCGACAATGACTTTTTTGGCAAAGGTATTTTTTGTCATTTGGAATACTGGTACTTTCTTGTTGCCACCCCCACACCTGTGTTTCACACAGTCCAACATTATCAGCTGCAAATAGCCCTCACACCAGAACTGAACGGGCAGGACGGTGCCCGGTGCTCTCACAACTTTGCAGAGAGGTGAGAAATTAAAGACCACTGCTTGATTTACAGCTTGTGCACAAAACCAAAACTCATTCTGGCTAAGAGAGTCTGTCCATGCCTGTTAACAGTGCCCGAGGGACTTGAAACTAATGTCTGTTTCTAAACTGATTTTTCACTTTACACACTTGGTAGGAGGATACTTCCATATTTTATGAGGCAGTTTGTGTCTGCTGTGTTTAAATTTCTTTTTTATTTACTGAAATATGCCCAAAAAATATATTTAGAAAGAACACATGAGCATGTACATTGTCCTCATTATACATAGAACTAGACATATATTCCCTTGTACCAGCAAAATTTGACTTACATTTTACCAAAGAGAAGACTTTAGTCAGAGTTATATCATGGCTACTCTTTCTACCCTTACACTACAAAGATACTGCAGAAACACTGGGGAGTCAACATATGATTAAAAATGAAAATTAGAAACACTACATTTTAAACAGGACATTATTTTCCCCCTGGATTTCTGTTTTGCAGAGCATTATTACTAATACAGATTTACAAAATTTAGAGTTGAGTCTTTCACTATCAGCAGAGTGACTTTGTCACTGTGGCTAAATAAAAAGAATCTGGGAGGTAAGTCACCTTGGCAAATTTAAGAAATTTGCACTCACATTTTTTACCTTTTGGATATGTTGAAAACTGCTTATTGTCTGATAGTGATAATTCCAAAAGATTATGCAGATAGAACATTTTAAGATGTCTAGTGTGCAATAACCAGAATATGCAACATTTTAATCAACCTCAATTTGTCTAATGGAGGTGTAACTTTGTCCCTTCAGCTCTTTGAACTAGCAGGAGAAAGGGGGAAAAGTGCTGGAAGCATTTTACCATTCAGAGGTTAGCTTCCCTCTATTCTCTGCTGATGCACTTGAACCCTTGCCTGCAGTAAATGCAGAAATACCGCGGAGAAGGTAATGGAGTTTATCTCTGCACAAGGTCACTGCTCAGCACTTGTGCAACCTGACATGCCCTGGTCTCTCAGAGGTGCAGGCACGTGGCTGTGGAAGGAAAGATGAGGGTGAGAGGGATTTATTCACGGGGGAAGGACTTATTGCTGAAAACTCAGTTGTGAATATAATAGCATACATTTTGATTTTAATTGCAAAAAGATTTAAACAAATCAGACTCCTTTGGGGATATGGGGAGTGTAAACCTTCTGATCCTTAGAGGCAGCTGAAGTCATTTAGAGGAAGAGAGTAGGTCAGAGTCCTGCAACTGCAAAGAATGCATTGTGAGTTTCCTATGCGTGTAACCATCTCCCTTGGCAACTACTCAGCACTGCAGCTCTATGAACAGAACCACAAGAGAAAGAAGGAAGAAAGAAAGAAAGAAAGAAAGAAACAAACAAACACAACAACAACAAAAAAACCCACAACACAAAAAACCCCCTTACAGCAGCACTGTTCACTTTAAGCAAAAAGACATATGGTACAGGTGAAATAAAACAACTACCAAGAAAACAGATTATATTTATTTACAAACATGCAAAGGAGATTTTGTATTTATCCTTCTTCTTGTTTTATTTCTAGAGCATATCACAGCATGAAGCAGCTACACCCTGAAAATGACACAAAGAGCCTTAGCAGTGGCATTTTAACAAGCCTAAATGACTTAGAGTCTGTGGTGATCTTGTTATTTGATTGGATGCAATTAGTATGAGAGATGCATGCCTGAACGCGCTGAGTTGTGAGCTCTAATGGCCTGACCCATTAAGGGACTTCACTATGAACTCTATCCTGTTGTACAGCAGACAAGTAGGGCAGTCAATGATTTCAGTTTTACCACTGAGAAAGGCAAGAGGTGAGACGTAGTCAGGTGATGCTGGCTTTCCCTTTCCCCACTGTGACTTGATCTTTTCTGACTGTTCATGTAAAATTTGTGAACAGACAGCTGGCAAATAACGTGGCTGCAGTCAGAATCAGACGTGGGGAAAGAATCATTAGGGAGCGTTTATAGAAAACGGTGATATATTGCACCAGATTATAAGAACAGGAAGCCAGCTTGTTCCTAGTAGTAGGAATCTTAGCCCTAGATATCATCCTAGCAATTGAATTTCAGTGCTTTATTTTGCCTTTTTTTTTTTTTAATTTTGAAAACACAAAACTGAAAATGTTAAAGCATGTTAGGAGAGCATAAATTCTTTGCATTCCACTTCAAGTGCCAGAAAATCAGACCTAATGAACAAAATGAATCCTATGAATTTTCCCACCCCATAGGCTGCCCATAGCCCATTTGCTGGGTTTCAAAGAGCAAATAGGTAAAGAGTTTGTTTCAGTTGATACATGCTTTCTGCACTGGAATAAAAGTTGACTTCTCATGGAGAGCAGTGCTTCTCATTTGATCAAGTTATTGCCTCATATGATGATGAGAGTCATTTGAGTAACAGTATATTTTCATTATTCACAGTATCTAAGCAAGAAAAGATTCTGTCCCATGAATATAATTTCTATTCTCTGCCTCAAAACATTATAGAAACAAAGATAAACTTTAGGCAAAAGAAATGAATCCATTGAAATTGTATTGATATAATCCCAATAGGAAAAATAATATTTGCTATTATACTTATTGATCTTCTGTCGTCTCAAAATAAAAAGACACAAATAGAATGCTCATTGTTCTGCTGTTTTTAAGCAATCTGCAAGTATAGTTACAGGTTGTGTTGTAATGATCCATCTCTGGTTTGTACCAGAGAGACACAGGTGAACAACTCAAATGACGTGTAGCTCATATTGTTTTGAGTGTGAATGGAATTTGCTGCCTCAGTCATCCTTGGAGGTGCTATTTGTGTTCTCTGTGTGTGTATTAAGATATAGCTGTAGACAGCATGGACGACATCTTCCCCAAAACATCTCACCAAATGATTCACAATGTCTCCATGGACACATGGAAATATTCACGACCACGATTGTGTTAAATCACTGATTTAAGTACAAAACTCAACACTGATTCCTTAAAGAAAAGGAATTGGCAAGCTCGAGTGTGTGGAGAGGGTGGGAAAAGGCAGGACAGAAACAAATCCTTGTATCTGAGCTGATTTCATGATAGTCTTAATAATGAAGCAACACAGTTTGAAATACTTAGTTCTGCAAGATTCAGAATTAAACCTCAATAAAGAAATTAAATTGCCAGTGAAAAGTCAGTCAGGACAACCAGAAGTTTCTGGAAGAAGACATTGATGAAGGTGATGTACCAACATGGTGCCAGAAGACATCTCACTATAGACAGCAGATAGATTGAATTTGAGGTTGAATTTCAGATTGGAAAAAAAATATATTAGGTGAGGTGAGTTGTCTGTGGCCCACTGGATAAGATTACAAGCAAAGGAAATCAGACAGACAGCCTGAAAAACAATGGGACATGTATTGGTTTTAAGATGGACACAGATCTGTGTGTTGCTGCTGACAATTATGGGTACAGGAGTGAAAGACATTATGTTGTGGAAAAAATGTGACGCTAAGGGGAAGAGATTTAAACGTATGTTAAAAAGTGTATTAGAGAACGAGAAAAATGGGAGGATGGATGGAAAGTGATCATTTGGGGCTTAAAAACTGTTTTGTCTCCTTCCTCCTGTAAGACTGAGCTTCTAGAAAGGATAAGGAATGAATTGCAGGAATATAAGGAATATTTTGCAGGGGGTGGGAAATACCCTCTGGCCATGGAATGGTCCTCAGATGAGTGCTGCCAGCTCATTCAAGTAGTACAGGATACTTGTGTGGGGGTTATATTTATACTACTCATTTACATTGTGTTAATAGATTTTGGAAAGTATAAAAACAGTGACTGTTACATTAATGACCTCTGGAGATGACAGATGGAGCAGCAGGAAAATATCCATTACAGACAAGTGAAATGAGCCAAAATGAAGGGTCTACATACAAGAAAGAACAATAAAATAAATACTGAAAAGCTGGCAATTAAAAAATGGAAATCTGTAAAACTCAATACATTATGGGAGATAAGCAACATTGGGAAAGCATGTCAAAATCTGAAGGAAGAGTTTGAGAAACAAAGTGAGAAACTGATTTGGCTAATTTCTCAACCTGATGAGCTTTAAAATATTAACATATTTCCCTTTCATTTGTAGAATTCTTCAGTACTGATCAAATAATATCTGTAGGGATTGCCCAACAGAGAATGATATAATTTAGGAATTTGCTTTGGCAAGACTATAGTTATTGCTCAGAGAATTTCTGTGGGAGATCTGGAGGGGAATTAGTTTTAATAAGATATTCTAATTACCACAAACTTATTGTGAGAATCTGGGCTGAGGGCTAAGCAGACCTGTACACCCTGCAGACCTCACCGTTTTCCACCATTTGTGAGAAAAAAAATTATTTTGCTTTGCTTTTGTTAAATTTTGTAATTGCTTAAATAGCTTTGCAAAAGACAACCTTTATGGTTGGCAACCTATTTGGATCTTGCAAGTCTTCCTTGGGTACTGTGAGACTCCTAAGGGAGCATCAGGCTCTCATCAACTGCATTATTAATATTTGATTTTTCTCTATAAAATTGATAATGCTGCCTTGGGTGATTTATACAGATATGCAAGTCCTCAAAAGAGTATATATATAGTGATAAACCTGGGTAAGTAGCTATATTTGAATTAGAAGATATTTTCTCATTTAATATCAGGAGTACATCAAATAGTTTATTGCAAAAGCAATCTACTAGCCAGCGTGTACTTTTCTTGGCTCTACATTGAACCTAAAAGAACTCTTTTTACAATCAATAATAAATAATAAAAAAGTAAATGCAGTGTAATTCGCATCAAAACCAAAGAAATCACATTTTCTTGACTCTAGTTGTTGAAATTTATTCCCAATTTAAAACAAACAAAAAAAAATCCTAGATGTGGAAATGGGTATATTTTGAAATGGCTCCATGATGAAAATTTGGTCCATTTCTGCTGTGTAGAAACAAGTTATGTGTTACCTTTTAACATTGCCTGTAGATTCTTTTCAGTTAATTTTTATCTCTCTTGTAAAGCTTATATGTAATCAAAGAAACATGATAGTCTATAATTTTATAAATTGGAAATGGAAAGGAGATCTCTGTGAAACAGGATGTCCTGTTATTCCAAGCAGTTGACAAGATACTGATAAAAAGTGAAAGTTCACCTCTGCTAATGTTCCGACATAACTTGTGCATACCTCTATAGAACATCTGTATTTTTGTTGTGCCAGTAGACCCACCATAGTGGAAGGGAGATTTTCAGCAAAATATTCATTCAGTGAAATATTATTTTCCATAGCAGTTTTGAAAAGCCCTGGAGCAATTATAATGTTAGTATGTGTTGTCACTACAGTGTACATAAAATCACTTTTAAACTTGACAAAATATATCCTAGACAGCCTTTCTAGGGCAAAACAATGTTGTTATGACTAGAAAAATTATGTGAGACGTTACCTTCTAGACAGCCACTATGTCGACCTATTCATTTGCCCTTTGGAAAGGAAAGAAAGGTCACAGCTCGGGGTGCCTTCCCTAGGAAGTCAAAGTCAAGGCCTCTTTAAGTGGGCTAAGATTTGATAGATAACATCAGCAGATACCATCTAGAACCATCCCAGTTGAAGTAAAAGGTATCAAAATCACACAATACGAGAGGCCGTGGTTGCATTCTGTCATTCATATCTGTTTCATACATGCTTTGACTGCTTGTAGAGTTCAATGCCAACTATTTTGTTAATCATCTTTAGGTTGTGAATACAGACGTGTCCTCCACAACTTTCCTCTGTTTGGCACCACTTTGA
Organism: Acanthornis magna; assembly: GCA_036785705.1. Lineage (NCBI taxonomy): Eukaryota > Metazoa > Chordata > Aves > Passeriformes > Acanthizidae > Acanthornis > Acanthornis magna. Next base: position 2,936,328 of record JAWUZG010000236.1, on the reverse strand, counting down.
TAAACATCAGAGAGAAAGTAAAAGCTGCTGATTTTTTAGAGATGTCTTAATACTCCTATTTAGATAGGAAAATCACGATGATGCTAAACTCTCTCTAAAAATTTCCTGTGGAAGGATCTTAGTCTGTGTGTGCCAAAGCAGCACATGGTATGTTGAAATATTGGGAAATCTGTTTCAAAACCACATTGCCACTTTAAAATTATATCCAATGAGGACAGCTCAGGACTCACAACACTTACCCAAGTCCAAATCCTCCTAAAGGATGAAAATGGAAGACCCCTCTGAGGGCTGTTTATCTGCATCACAGCTTTTGCAATCAACACAGTAGCTTTCAAATGCTTTTTTCACTCATTTGGCCAAGGGAGAATTTTTGTTATTATGGAGCAATAAACAAAAAGGAAACAATTTGAGTGTCCATGAAGGAAAGGCAGGGGGAAAAAAGAATAAACGATGTGAAAAATAACAGTTACCTCACAGTATATGCTGCAGATATATTGCAGCATATGAATTATCCACCACCAGGGCAGTTTCTGGCAGTCAGGAGACAGGTCAGCAGTCTGTTCAGCAGCCCATCCACAGCCTGTTTTGCAAATGGTCATCAAACAGAGAAAAACTCTTCTCTGACTTTATGTCAATCTAGACCTCTAACCAGCTTCATAAAAAGCTTGAATTTAATATTTTACACCCCACTTCACAGGTGTCCTGCACACCTGTGTTCTGCACAGTCACCTGAAGTTATACAGAAACAACCTGCAGAAAGTGGGGTTCAAAACCCCAATAATCTGATCACAGCTTCTCATCGCTAATGAGAGAGCTGTAGGAGTTGATGTCATTTACCTACTGCGTCTTAGTGAAATACAATATAATGGTGTCTCCATCTGCTGAAAATATTTACTGAATTTAAAGGATCTCAGTTTTCTTTTCAACTTAAACATCTCAGATATTTTCTTTTCAACTCCTGATGTAGTTTAACACATCCTCTGCAAAATTTACTAGAAGGTCATGTCTCATACAGTCCTATTCAGCTTCCAGTGTTTTTGAGTTTTGGCTGCAATATGCCATGGAAAAAAACTGTACATTACATCAATTGTTGCCCCTTTCCATTAACAGATACCATAATTTTCTAAGTTTACTTTGCCTTGATATCCTTTTATTCAAAAAAGGTAGCTTTCTGATTTTAATACAAACAATTTCCCAGAGCTCATCCACAGAACCCTGGAAGTCAACATGAGTAATAACTGACTAAGAATAAATCCTAGTTCTGCTTTTAGGGTTAATCTGATTTGAATTATTTAGTGTTTACTGAAAATTTAAAGTAGGTACATGGGCAATTTCTGTGGATCAACCAAGATGCAGCAGTTTCTCACTCTACTATAAGCAGTTTGTATGTATAAAACCATTGTTACCTGCTTTTCATGGCATCCAAACATTCAGTTTGTCTTGGGCTTAGTACAGAATACTGAAGAGGTGCTGTTCTATTGTCTCTCTTGATAGCTTCAAATAAACACACTGCTTATGAAATTTTTACTTGCCCTTTTCTTTTTGCTTTCCAGAAACATGAAGGGAAAATTATTTTCTGCTTCATGGAATCATGGGAACATAAAATCATTAAGGTTGGAAAAGACTTCTAAGAACATCAAGTCCAATCGTTAATCTAGCACCACTGAACTAATTCCCCAGGTGCCACGTCTACATGTCTTTGGACTCTTCCAGGGATGGTTCCAACCTCTTCCCAAGCAACCTATTCTAATGCTTGACAATCAATCCTTTCAGTGAAGAATATTTTCCTAACATCTAACCTAAACTTACCCTGGCACAATTTGGGGACATTTCCACTTCTCCTATAACTTTTTATTTCAGAGAAGACACTGACCCTGCCCTGGCTACACCCTTCTTTCCGATCATTTGTAGAGAGTGATGAGGTCTCCCCTGAACCTCCTCAGGTTCTCCCTGAACCCTAAACCACGCCATCTCTTTCAGTTGCCCTTCATAGGACTTGTGCTCCAGACCCTTCACCGGCTCCATTGGCCTTCTCTGATCATTCTTCAGCACCTCAATATCCTTCTTGTCATGAGGGGACCAGAGCTGGACACAGGATTCAAGGTGTGGCCTCATCAATGCCTAGTACAGGTCACTTCCCTGGTCCTGCTGGCCACGCTATTGCTGATACAGGCCAGGGTGCCACTGGCCTTCTTGGCCACCTGGGCACACACTGGCTCAAGTTCAGCTGCTCTAGACCAGCACCCCCTAGGTTCTTTTCCACTGGTATCTTTCCAGTCCCTCTTTCCCAAGCCTTTAGCGCTGTCTGGAGTTGTTGTGACCTGAGATTCTGACCCAGCACTTCACCTGTTGAACCTCATCCAACTAGCTTTGGTGAATCAATCAATCCAACCCATGCAGATCCCTCTTCAGAGCCTTCTGGCCCTCCAGCAGATCAACACTCCTGCTCAACTCATCCAAAGCATGGCTAAAGATATTAAACAAGACTGTCCCTAACCTTGAGCCCTGGAGAACACCACTTGTGATTGGACACAAGTTGGATTTAACATTTTGTGGATTTTCATCACACACACTCTGGGCTCAGCCACCCAGCAGGTCTTTAACTCAGCCAGCAATACACCCATCCAAACCATGAGCAGCCACTTTCTCCAGGAAAATGAGTGAGACAATGTCAAAGGCTTTGATAAATCCAGGCAGACACAACTACAGCCTTTTCCTCATCCAACAAGCATATTAGCTTGTCACAGAAGGAGTCCAGGTTGGTCAAACAGGACCTGCTTTTCGTAGAACCATGTTGGATGAGCCTGATCCCATGGTCATGCAGTAACTGCTACATGATGATACTCAAGATGATCTGATCCATTACCTTCCCTGGTATCGAGGTCAGATTGGAAGGCCTGTCATTTTCTGGATCTTCTTTCCTGTCTTTCTTGTAGGTGGACATCACACATGCCGAATTTCCATCACCTGAGTCCTCCCTGGTTGACCAGGACTGCAGGTAATAGATTGAAAATGATTTGGCAAGCTTTTCTGCCAGCATCCTCTGGACCCTTATGTGGTTATTCATCACATTCATCATATTCCATTTAATTTTTAACGAGAACAATAAAGACATAAGTGCATATAATAAAAATTAATTAAAAAATGGGGACTTTTGAGAAGGCTTAATATTTCTTTAACTACAGAGGATTTGGAGAGAACAGCTTTGCTTTAGCAACATGTCTTTTATATTATGATAATTTAACACAATATAAAATTTATAAATAGAATATAATAAACATTAATATAATATTTATATAAATATGAATTTTAAAAATTATTATTATGTTAATTAGGCTGTGTTAATTCAAATTAAAAGTTTATAATATTTTCCAGTAAAGATGCTGCATGGATAATTGTGATCATCTTAAGGTGGGATAATGATGAACCTGTGTCAGTTGCAATTAGGCCCAGACTAAGACATATATTAAGCACTGGTACTTGACTCAGAAATTGATACAATTGACATCTGGTGTATCTTGGTTTCAATTTTTTAAAATATGCATTCATGAGTGACTAGTTTTAACTATTTATTTGAAATTCTAAATAAATAAAGTATAAAAGGAAACAATTACTTGATAATCACTTGTTCTATTCAATATGATGGTTTAATTTATAAACAAATTTTTCATACCTACATCAAGATATGCGGGAACATTACCCATGTCAAAAACATGGTTTGAACCAGAAGTAAATTTAAGAGCAAAGGAAATATAATTTGTAAATCTTGACTGACCTGTTAAGGTTCAAAGCCATGTTTTTCTCTTCATGGCCTTCTGAGAGCTTTCAGTAAACTGTAAAAAAGGGTGCAAATCTTGCCTTATAGAGCTAAGCTTGTCATCACCATATGGACATTTTCATGAAAACTACCCATGATCAGGGTGTGAAGAAACAGATAAAGAGAACAAGAAATTCCTCAATGCTTTGGTTACAGAGCTGCTATTGTGCTGCCATGCTTGTGAGAAGTATGTGGGTGCTCTGGGCAGTGAGCAGACCTTCTAGCAAGCCCCCAATGTTTTCTTTCACTATGGCTTTGCAAAGAATTGTAGCACCCATGAAAAAGAAACAGAAAAGAGAGAAAGGTGCTGTAGGTACTCCCCTTAATCTATGTTTTCTGTGTCTATATCTGCAAAAAACACAAAGGATTATTATCATCCCCTCACTTGACTAAATTCATCCTAATTCCATCACAGAAATACTCACAATCTGCTTGGCTTCTATAAATGTAAACTCTTGACTGCCCTGGTCATCATCTGCACAATATACAAACATTATTAGAAACAATTTTTTTCTTCAAAAGTAAAAGATTTTCACATCTGAAAAATTTCAAAGATGAAAGAAAACCAATGAAAATATACTTGAATGTTAGATAAGAGAAGGTATATCTCATTTGTTTTTCAATGGTTTTTTGGTAATACTGTGTACCTTGCTTCCAAATTCCAATAAGCAAATTCTGCCTTCTCAAAATGTTTTTTTCATCTCCAATATTTTGAATAACTTCTGCCTTACAAAAAAACCCCAGTAAATGTACCTGTGAAATTATATTATTCTCTCCTTCCTTTGGTACTATTGTGATCAGTGTGTTTGAGTAGATATGGATTAATTTTACTGGATCCAAACAAATATCTAGCACTCGAGGAGACAGTCCTTTTTCCTCTCTTTCTGTGCAAGTGACATTATTTGGCCATTCAATAATGGAAGTAGAAGACCTATCACCCAAAAAGCATAGCCAGGTATTTGATGTGGATGCTTATGCTAGGAAGTCCAGATTAGAAACCTATTTTCTCTTGATACGTGTGTACAAAATCAGAGCAATTTTCCTACATGAAAAGCTTTGAAGGTCACTCAGTTTTTAGAGCATTTAATGCCCAAATGAACCAAACTTCAGGCTCTCCACTATTATTTACATTTGCATTTTATTAGCAATAAATAGGCACACAAAAAAGGAAGGATAATTTTTTTGAGTTCTCTCTAATTTATATATGAAGCAACAACCAGCTCAAGGCGTTGGTTGTTTGAAATAAAAATACATAATCTTTTAGTAAAGGAATCTTACAGTTAAGGGAAGAGGAGATGCTGACACAGTCTTACCAATCCTATTTGCCTGAGGATTATAACAGTCTTTCAATTTCATTTGAGTTGAAAGACAGTTTGTGAGGATTTGCAAGTCAGTTATAGATTGAGATTTGAAATTTTGATGGTAATAACTGTTGCGGTGGCCAAGTGGTAAAGCCTCAAACTGCCTTTGAGGAGCTTTTGTCTGAGTGATGCTGGCTCCAGGTCAAACAGGGTAACATCAGACATCAGACCCACTTTCACTGCTCTACAGACATTAATCTAGGGGGGAAAAAAGGCTACATCCCTCTGGATACCCCTGCAAATACCTGGAAAGACTGCAAATCTCTGCATGGCAGAAGATTTTGTAGGAATTGTTGTGACCTAGAGGAGAGAGCAGGTAAGGGAAAGGGCCTCACATCGAGAGAGGAGCAAAGACCCTGCTGGGGCTGCTTTGTATTGAGCTCAGTCATGGGACAAACCACTTGGCAGCCAAACACAATCACATTGGCTGCCACTAGGCTGTTAAAACAAAAGAAATATAAGGCAGAAAAGTAAGGGGGAGAGGAGCTGTGATAGCTTCCTTTTAGGGCTCTACATTCTTGAAACACATGCATGTGTGTATATGGATGCTCTGCACAAATATATTCTAAGTATATGGAGAGACAGAACTTAGTAATTACTGATCTTACTGAGATGGTATATACTGTGTGACTTTTCTCAGTGTTAATTTTGGAGGATGTTTAATACCTTGACTGTGCCTTGGCAAAGCTAATATGAAGGAACCTGTTTACATTATGGGCCAGATGCCCTTACAACCTGTATTTGAAAATCCCATCAAAATGTACATTTATGCAGTCAATAGTATTGGTATGGTCTTCTGGGCAAAGCAGTGAGAAAAATCCTCATCACTGATGAAGTTAAAGAAATGCGGGCTTCCTTTTCACAGACAGATCAAGAACAGATTTTTTTTAAATACAGAATTTAATTGCACTTGAATAGAGTCTCAAAAGAATAAATATTTTTTTCCATATGATAAAGTTCCAAGGAAGAAGTTTAATATTTCAATGGGTCAGATTGTATTTTCTGAGTTATCATACTAGTTTATCACAAGATATAAGGCCATTTTTCTGGGTAGTATTTTCAAAATTATAAGGATAGTGAATTTTATTCCAAGTTATTCTGCTAACTTCGACATGACCAAATATCCTGAATTACTCAAGCACTTTGATAAATTGCAGTCATTTTTGGGAGTGTATTTGGTTTGGGTGTCTTTTTGATTTAGCTACTTTCTGATGAAACACCTGTAGGTTAGAATTTTACTCAGCCAGTCAACTTGTGGGAGGCCTGTTTTGGGATTTTTTTAATTTTATATCTTCTCTTTAAAGAAAGGAAATGTACTGTTTAGCTGTTACCACTGTGGACTTCAGAGATCTTGGATTCTAATACTACAGCTCTGTTGTGACAGAACATTAAGGTAGATGCAGCAGTTTCTTGAAAAAATTAGCTTTATGTTTTGATAGGAAGCACAAAAGTTTCCTTTGAGGAAATGAAATCAAATTGTGACGACAGTACTGGTATTCCAGCACAAGCTTTAACACTTCGATGACACTGGAGGACAGTCAAGTCTGATGAGAAAGCCAGCAGAAAGGGCAAGTTTTTTTCATCATGTGCTAGAAAATAAATACATTGTGTCCAGCCAGGACAAGGTGAATGTTTTGCAGCAGCCAGTAAGGGGTATGTCCAGAGCCCAGAGGTTATTCTCTACAACTTCACATCATTTTCTGGGGATGGGGGAAAGGCTCTCTTCCAGATCAGCGTAGCATGGCAGCAGAGAGCAGCTGGCTGTTTTCAGGGGTATTCCATGTGAACCATCTGCCTCTTTCTTGTAGCCTCAGTCATTACTATTGTTGTTGCTACCGTTAGTTTTCTTATTTCATTGCTTTTTTCCAGTAAATTGTTCTTTTCTCAACCCACGATCTTTACGTTTTGTGCCTCTAATTCTCCTCTCCAGCCTGTCCCAGGGGAGGTCAGGGGGAGGTGAATTAGTGAGAAGCACAGGGAGTGGTTTCAGCAGGAACACTGAATTGGAGAATACCATTCTAAACTATAACAACATTAGTGATTTTCCAGGGTTCCAAGCAAATTGACATCCACTTTCAAATACTAAACCTGATGAAAAATGAGGATTTGAAACTGGTAGCAGACGGTTCATGATGTGAAATTTTTGGGGTTCTCAATTTGTTCTACTGAGAGTTATACAGGAGAAGTTACTAATAATAGTGGTCCAGACAAAGGAACATTGACTAGTCCAACTGTAAACAACCTATACACTTTTTAAAGATATATTAATTCAATCTTTTCTTTTAAAAAAATATACAGCAGACTTACTTATGGAAATATAAATCCATTTACAAAACACTTTATTGTAATATTTATCTCTGCCTGAGGCTCACTTTGAGATTCCCAAAACTCTGGCAATTTTTGAACTTTATTTAAAACAGTATCCTTCAATACCTTGTATATTTTAATAAATCATGTTTTCATCAATTTTCAAAGACTAAAGACTCAGCTGGAGGTTATTCATATATTAATAAAATCCCTGGAAAACTATATTACCAAAAAGTTTTACTTAAAAGCATTTTATCATTTTAGAGATCACACTGTTTTTAAAATGTCATTTTCCAGCTATTGGAAAGTCCAGGAAGCTATTGAATTAATTAGCTGATTTTAAAATAAAATTTAGCCCTTATAATGACCTTGCTTTCTCTTGAGACTTTCAACCGCATTTCAAGTAAATCAAAAATATCTTGGTTATAAGGGGACTAGTCAATTGTAATGAACTCAGACAGTTATATTTTTTCTCTTTCAGGAGTAATTCCTGGCTGTCAGAAACACTATTCTCATTCTCTTGTACAAAAATGTGTAAGCCTTGAACAGCTCTTCTCACTAGACAAAAGAAAGAGACTGTTGTAGCTCAGCCTGTGAGATGTGGGGTCCAAAAACACATGGGGTGGTGTTAGCTGCTGCTTCTGTGTAAGCCTGTATAATTCTGTATAATTGGGCATGGTCAAGTTTCACAGTCTTATGAGACTTGCTTCACTGATGAAAACAGGATAAATTAATACCTTCCCAAAAATAATCCAAGTTAAAAAATAATGAAATTGAAACTTAGATTATTACTGGACTAACAAGGAAAGGGTGAGTCTGAAAGGTTTTTTTTCGCATCTGTCCCTTTGAATAAAAAACGATGAAAATTTATTTTCATGGGGTGGCAGTGAATAAATTCATTTTCCCTGCATTGGCTGGGAAGCTGCACTGGAAGATGCTCTTTTCCTTGTCTATAGCTACAGTCACTAAACCTTGACATTAATCATGCTAATATTTTTTGCCTTTGGATGACAGTAAAAAGAATGTGCATTTTCTTGCTTTTTTACAAATATATGCACCTGCAGGGTTCATCCACTGGTGTTAATAGAGTTCCCCTAGTCACTGAAAGGTTATTCTCTATCAACTTTGAAGAGCGATATCATCATCAGAAATCACAGATAAGTGGAGAAAAGGAAAGCTAAGAGAAGGATCTTTGAAAACACAGGCCAGGCAGCTTCGGTTTAACCTCTGTCCCTAGGAAAACCAAGAAACAAATTGTCATAGAAGCCACCTCCAAATACAAAAGGACAAGAAGGCAATGAGGAGCAGTTGGACTGGACTTTCCAATACCAGAAATAGATCAAAGAGCTGGAACTATAGTGCTTGATCTACCTGGTTTAAAAACAAATTGGCTACAGTTTAATGAAAAGATAGGGAGAGCAAAGAATGTTGTTTACATTGATGTTACTAAGGGTTTGAATACAGTATTATGTTAGTTATTTCAAAAGGATACACTGTTCAAAGTGAGCAAAATAATGAGTTTTTGAGCCTAGGGAGTAGCCTAGCTGGCTTTTTTTTTGTGATATTGCACAAGGTTTCAAAATATTAACATCTTCAATGACCATTGCAGGAATATTATCTCATCACGTTGATGCCAGATTTTGGGGAGAAACTGACAAAACAGGACATAAAAGCAGATAACACAGGGCAGCCTGCAATAAATTGGGCTAACAGAAACTGTAGTTTGTGGTCACAGTGAAATTATGGACCTGGGATGGACCAAGCCCATGGACTGGTACAGGCTGGGGAAGTGATTATTTCCCTCTCTCTGACGTTAACAAGGTTACTTCTCTGATATTTGTGTCTGATTTTAGACTTCCTGGTGCAGACAAATTTTCAACCTTTCAACCTAAATTTTTCTGTGGTCTTATTGAATCAATGGTAGTGCCCTAGCTATGAAGTGTGAGCAATGATTTTCTCCTGATGATCAGGGTCAAAGGGGGCTGCTCAGTGTCGGTAGGATGTACTCCAGAGATGGGGCAAGGACACATCGAGAAAACCAATGTACATATAAGTCTCTGTAATCAGTAGAACAGATTTGATCTACTTACTCACACTGCCTATGGGGCTAAAGTGGAGCCTCTGTGAGTCATGGGATATTGTCAGCTACAGTTCTCTCCAAAACAGGCAAACTACCTTTTGCTCGTTATTACTGTAACCACTTTTGAACACCAATCTTTTGCTGATGTGCACATTTACAACTACATAAGGCAGGAGTAATTCCATACCTGCACTAATTTCTGACGAAAGATTACCTTTCAACAGACTAAGAAGTTTCTAAACTGACTTTTTGTTTAATTACTTTTAAAAAAAGACACTTTGTTTCAGTTTCCTTCTTTTCTAATGCAGATACCTGATTGTTAGAGTATATACTACCTTGATGCACTCTTCCAACAGAAATGACTGTGAGCAAAGTGAGTTCATTTTTCATTGTAGTTCTAAACTGTAAACTGGATCACACAGTATAACATGCCTTTGATACTGTGAACTTCAACAAAGTACTTAAATAGCTCATGTCTTCATTTCATAATGATTAATAAAAAATCTTGCATTTATAAGGTTGAAAGGGAGAAGGAGGCTATAAGTTTCAGTGCTTGGGGAATAAACAAGTAGTACAATTTTGGTCATAATGAAGCAGGTCACCAAATCAACACACTATATGACAAAGAAGTCAAGACCTCTGAAGTCATTAAATTGTATTTCTTGCTGTTTAAGATTGAGACAAGAAACCCAAGCTGAAATAAACGAATGGGCTTTGAAAGTTTCTCTGGAGGCTTAATGAACTCAAGGAGAGGAAAGGACATTTCAAAACTGTTATAGCTCAATATTAAAGTTTATATATCATACAGTTACTCTTTAACCAGAAAGCCCAATAAAAAATCCCAATGCACAGTAGAACTGTAATTCTATTGTATAGATAACTGCAAATAATACATCATTTCAATGAGAAATGAGCATTCCATGAGACTAGCCATTCTAGAGAACCCCCTCATGGAGAAAAGGGAAGCTACAAAATACTTAGTCTGAATTGTAATTTATAGGATTGTGCTCACATCCCAAACCCTCAGCTGAGTAATCATTAATGTCAAAGGACTCAAATAGCCCATTTTCCAGAGGTCTAGAGGGAGTTAAGACTGCTCCCCGTGTCTAGGGTTAAGGCACAGGATGTGCAAAAAAGAAGTTGTTAACAATTGCTTTTTTGTGCCTTCCAGCTTTCACCTTATGTCTCCGAAGCTCACATAAATGCAATCAATACTGATCATCAAAACAGACAATCCTATATCTGCCCTGACCTTCCAGGGTACCACACAAGCATCAGACCTTGCAAAACAACCTAGGATAGATCCAGTATAGGTTCAAAATTATTTTTCTTCCTCCCGAACATCTCCAGTTTTTTAGTTTTCCAGAAGTCTTTGAATTTAAGAGCAAGGGACTTCAAACCAAAGGTTAAAATACTAAGGCTTATTGCAGCACTGATCTTGAAGAATTTTGTTATGGTTGGAAATTCTGTTCTTCAAAATCTATTTTATCAATATGCAAAAAGAACTTGTTTGGCTTCAGAGGATTTTGGATGACACAGTGAAGGCTTATTGCAGCTGGTTCCTCATGATGGCTCACTTTCTTGTAGGTAGCACTTAGATGATACTCTTCCTATGAATTGTTTGGTTCTCTTGGTAATAGAAGAACTTAGACATGGAAGAGAGAAGACCATGCTTGCTGTCATTTTTAGCAAGACTGAGGTTTTCCCCCTGCTTTTTTTGTTCTTTCATCCTGATCATGGTGGCAATAACTGTTCTTGTTTCCATTTATTGCAACAGCAATATCTGCAGATTTTTCTTTCTTGATAACATTTGCTCTTGCCCTTGTCCTGGTAATAGTGTACAAGCTTTATTATTCTGTTCACCTGAGCACTGACCTCTTTTGTTCTTTTACCACATCGGATGGTAGTGGTCCTGTATTTACCCTCTGCTATTACACTTTCTTATACCTTCATCAATCTCATCTCATCTTTTTTCTCAAACCAAATATATTTGAAGAAAAGTAGGAAAGTGGAAAAGAAGTTGGAGATTTTTCCATTCTTCACCTTGCTTTCTTTTATGAGTTCCCCATATCTACAGTAAATATTATGTTACTATTTTAAGTGAAAAATAAAAGAAACAGGTAGGAGCAAGGCCAGTCCCCTTTGCTTTTGTTTATTATAGTTATAATTTCAGCTTTTATTTCAGAATAGCAGGAAGTAGTGTTAATATTTTGATGAAAATTGAGGAGTTTGAGCCTTTGGAAAAAAATATTTCTCACAGTCCATCCAAAATTTTGGAGAAAAAGGTCAAGAAATTTTAGTTTTAGTCATTTATTTCCTACTAGTATAATTGTTTCTTGTTTTTAATTGCATGGCACAATAGAATTATGAAACTGAGTAGTTGTGTATGACAAAATTGACCCATGATCAACTGGGATAAAGGAAGAAAGTTAAAATTCACTTGTTTCTGGGGGCTTTTTATTTACGTCCAGAAAAACTCTACAGGATTAATTGAAAAGATATAAGGTATAAGAACAAGAACCAGCCAACTATATTTAATTTTAATTTACTACCTTTTCTTAAATATCTGGCATTATGTTGGGAAACATGAATTAACTGAGAAAAAGCTGTAGGGTTGCTCTCTGTTATAGATTTTTTTAGATGACTTTACAGTCATTTTGTATCATAAGGAAAAAAAAGAAGTAACATCCTAGCAAACCATTGCTTACAAAATAAAGATCTGTGTCATACGTTTGTGTCAGAGTGTTTGCTTGCTGAAACAGTTGCTTAAAAATATAACTAATATAAAATAGGTTTACAAAGGAAAATTTTGCCTATAATGTGATATCCCCAGAACTGAAGATAATTGACTCTCAGAAGTGCCAAAATCACTAAATATAGCCAAGAAGAAATATTGAGGGTTTCTCAATCTAAAAATGGCCTGAAGTTTCAGTAAATACAGTTTACAAATTCTGGCATTTTAACATACAATATCAAAAATAGGGGGGGAAAAAGAAAAAATTATTTGATCAGCAGTTTGCCTAAAGATTTTACAGGTACTAGTTACATTAAACTTTAAATTATTAAATCGATATTTCTGTCTGTTGCTGAGTAAATCTTAGGAGGATGTACTTCATAATATAAAAATTAAAATTTAAAAAACTAATGCTAAAACAAAACCCAATCTTATTAAACCCTACAGAATACTCTGAACCTTGTAGTTCTATAAAATAAAGAATATGTCTAGGTATGCAACAAGAGATATCTAAGCCAGAAAGAGATAACATAACTTTTACATGATTTGAGTTTGTATGTCTGAATTCTACATAGTTTTGATTCTTTATTATCAAAATACATATTTTACAGAAGGAAGCATTCACCATATACAACATTTTAGTGTTTAAAAAAATACATCATTTTAAACAAGGAAAGTTACCAGTAATGATTATAATTCCATTTGCATCGTTTATGTTCCTCCTAGAATCATATTTTGCAGTAGAGCCATATAACCCTAGATTAAATACCTAAACATCAACTATCTTCCTAGTATCTGAATCCCAGAAGGCATTGTTAAAACCTACACAAGGCACTCCCTGTGAGTTATTTTCACCACCATAACTGGAATGGGTCAGAATCTTTGTGAGGCAAAAGCCTCTGACTTATCTGAAAAATACCAAGTTTATTTCTTCATCAGGTCTGAGAGAAAAATATTATTGTAAGGTGAGAAGTGCTGTAAACCACTAAAGATAGATGAAAATGATTGAACAAGACTTGAAAATGTTTTTCAATTCACATAAATTTGATTACTATTTTTCCTTTTTTTCATTTTTGATGTAATTTTAGCAAAACCTGACTCATCTTGCCAGGAGACATATAACAGTTCTACCTCCCACCTTGCAGAAAGAAATTGCTCTTGTTCCTGCACATACAGGCTGAGAAACTAACCATTATTGTGTTCATTAAGCAATTCTATGAAAATCATTGTAAAAAGATGCTTAAAGACAGGAAGTAATGTTTGCTTTCAGATAAATTGGGTACATACACCCAATATGATATATAAAATCAAGAGCAAAAGGCTGCCTTGCTGTGGAAACACCAGATCAAAAGGGCTAGACTAATTGCTGAAACAAATATTTCACACAATTTTATTATATATTAACAATGTGGCAATGGTAATCTAGTGATGAAGGCGAGAAATATGAGAGCAACTAACCTTGGCTCTCATCATTCATGACCTAATCAGATACATTCCTGCCCTTGCCTGTCTCCTTGAATCCCAGCTGAATGGTTCAGCTAGTTCTCTGCTTACACAGCTATTTCCAGCTGGTTACTCAATGATACATGAACCTAGAGCAGGCACAGGAGGAAGAGTGGCTATACATTTCAAATCTGACCTCATATATAATAAAAGTCTCTTCCAGGTGGAAAAAAACCACATTTGAGTATATCTAGCCAGTACAAGAATCTCAGTTAAAATACAGAAACCTTGATGGTCTGCAGACCTGCAAGTATACACCAAGCATTTGGTCAAGCACCTCTTTTCAGAGATGACTGATGGAAAGTAATTTGAATTGTGAATGCTTAGGGACTTTTGAATCCAGTCAGACTACACCTTTGGTATTTATAATGACCGGAAAAGTCTATCAAATCTTCTCTAGAAAATAAGGACACCTGAGCATCTTTGACCTAACCTGAGAGGCTTTAATCTCGCAATATCATGAGACCTCATCCTATTATTACTGATGTTTAAATCCTGTAAAAGATGACTACCACACATACAACATGATTGTCTGCTGATAAAGGGTGAGGATAATTTTGAATCTCAACTTTTTTGGTTTTTCTTTTTAAGTAGAAAGACCGAGACTATTCCTTGTTAAATCATTCCCTTCAATGGACAGGAAATACAGGTCCTTGAGAAGGGACTATTCTGCAACAAAATTCTCTTATTAACAAAGTCTAGTCTAAGTGTAAACCTTAATGTGTTTTGTAGAAATATCTTCTCTACTCACAACATTTCAATTATTAGATTTTGAAGTCTACCTTGGTACAGATTACCAACAGCTGGTAATCATTGCAAATTATCTTCAGTATATAACTTAAGAGTTTACTACTCAAAAACCCAATGTAGTCTAGACAGTGAAACAAATAAGGACAGCACAAGTGACCTTAACCATCTGGCCATATCCTGCACTACTTTGCAAAATTCCTTTGTGGAGTACTCTTAGAAGTGTTTGTGAAGGTTCATGGCTCAATTGTTAATGGCTTCTGCTCTGACACCTGAAAAAACTTTGTGCCTGTAATTAACTTTCTTACTGTTGCATGGCAGTAGTTTGAAATGGACTGCCTGTTCCAACATCTGGAAATTGAGAACATATAGCTGATAGTTCATAAATTAAGAATAACAACAGCATGGAATGGAACACCCAGGGTTTTTCAAGCAACCACACAGATCAAGACAAAGATGAATCATCTCGACCACTTTTGCATGACCTCTGATATGCCTCATTACAATTAGCAAGGATGCATGTGAACTGAAATATACTGAAAAAATGCTAGTCGAGAACAGCTCTACTAAACCAACCTCTAGCTCATTAAAAATGATCATCACTTGAGTATTCTGTTTTAAAGTAAAAGAAATTATGAGAAGATTCTTTTTTTCGAGGGAGACAGGAAAGGATTTGAGAAACTTTACATGAGCACTGCTTATTTTCTGATGATTTGTAGAGGAAAACAATCTTGGAATTTAAATATTCCCTTTAAAAAGTCAAAACATTATGTTCAAACTCTTGACAAGTTCACAAAAAAGCAGACTCCAAATTTTTATCAGTTTAATAAAAACCTACAGTTAGTTTACAGGATGGTGAAAATATTCATAGTTTGCTGATGAGGAGCAAGCCTATAGCCAGTTCCCAATGCTGCTTCTCTTCGAAATCTGACTTCCTAACTCTCATTACAACTGACCCTGTTATTGTCCTCTAAATAATCAAAGTTAATGTGTTGCTACTTTTGCTGACAACTAAGATGATTTTATGAATTCATTAAGTTGAAAAGAGCAGCTCTGGAAAACTGCTTTTGACTGAGATAATGTACCTTTATCCTGCATGGCTATCATGTCCCTTTAAGAACAAAGGACTTTCTAAATGTGAAGGTTATGCATTCATTTGTTTTCCATTTGAGAAAATGTCCTGGTTTTGCTTTATAGGTGCACAGCAGGGAGAATACTGACTGCCATTTGCTAGCTCTGCCTCACAAGGATGGCCCATCGAGCAAGAGATGGAAGTAAACGATAGCAAAGAGGACAAATCCAACACAAAATGTTTTGTATTGAGCTCCTTTCCAGCACCTCAATAGGAGCCGAGGTGAATGCCTTGCACCAGTTCCATCATGTCCTTTGACCACTGAGCCCAGCATCACTTTTATATCCAGACTTGCACCCCGTATGACAGTAAGGAGTTTGACAGCTGATGTGGCCATAGAACAAGGTCAAATCAGGCCACTTCCTGAAGAGTTTCTCTAAAACTTTCCAGATAACGGATAGAAGAATAATGTTAGAACAAATGGTCAATGTATCTTCCTTAATTTTTGTGGGATATGAATCACCTGAAGTAGTCAGATGTGTTAGCAGACTACTGAGTACTGAACATTTAGTTAAATGGAGGTCACCTCTTTAAATCTCTGTGTACAAAATATGCTTTGTCAGACATGCCAATAATCCAAATCCCTTAACTGCAGTAAGCTTAGTTTATTTTCAAATACAAGAATGAAAAAACGAAAATTGATTTTTCTAGACATTAGCATTAAAGGGTAGCCAAAGAATGAAATTCGTTTGAAGTTTGTGTGAATAACAATTACAGCACCGGCATCAAGTTTAATCTTTTTTTAAGCCCATTTACATGGAAAATGAATTTATAACAAGTTGAGTCCCGCAGGATACAATAAATTATTGCTTTCCCTACAGTTTTGGATGTTTTCTCACCCTTCATTGCCTTCCATATATAGCACTCATAACACAAAGCCTCTAATAAGTTACAGAAAGTGTAATTCTAGGAAAGAATATATTAAGCAGTATGCCTTACAAGGATATCAAAGGAAAACATTTTTGTTTAAAAAATGTCTTCCTGTTTTAGAAAAAAAAATAATAGTCCTAATAATTACTGGAAATGTCCCCTCAAAGCACAAACTCCTTTTAACCATCCAAATGGATGCTGAGATCAAAAGGTGAGCTGCATGCATTACGGGCAGATGTTGAGTCAGCAGCTCTTGTTTAGTTAAACAAAGATATATTCATGAGCATGAGATGAAAAGACCATTTTGCACATGATTACAATCAGTGGTGAAGAGTTCTCCTCATAAATAAGGGCTTCCCCTCAGGCTACATGGTAAACAGCTGGACCTGTACAAAAACAATTATTAAAATCTTTCCAAGATGCTGGAACACTACCGAGAATAAGATTTTCTTCAGATACTGCCTTTACCCCCTTGTTTTCTGTTTAATTAGCCCTATTGAGATGTAGAGATCATTAACACGGTCAGAAAATAATGTTAGTATGCTGTTTTGTGATATGAGGGTATATCATTAAGGAAATAAAAAGTTTCCCTTTCCTCTCTAAAACTGAATTCAATGAGTTATTCTTGTTACACCATGAATTATAACTAGGAAAAAGAAAGTAATATGTTCAGAAGAAGAGTTAATCCTTTTGGCAGAAGCAGTGACAGAGGCATTGCCCTTTCCCTAAATCCAGAAGGAGGTTTAAAGGGGAAAAAGGAGAACGTACATTTAATTTCACTGAAAGAGCATTTTTATGGGGTTTTTTTAATGTCTATTTGTGCTTGAAAATGCTGATTTACAGACATTCATTAAACCAGGAGATGTTTATTTATCTATATATGGCAGCTGTAAGGAGCTGAGCAGGTCAAAGCTTAGCATTCTGCTAAGCACTATTTAAACTGATAGCAAATGACATTCCCCTCCCTGAAGTCATTAGAGTCTAAAATAAATGTTCATAGAATAACCTTCTAAATACAATTTATGTGCAGCATAAAGCATTCTATTTTAAGAGAGACATATGGGAAGGAGAAGATTGCTAATAAGGTTACATCTACACACAAGGTTACAAGAAGAGATGTATTTTCCCTGCTCATGCTCTCGGATGTTAGCCAGCTCTGGCCTGGAGTGACCAGGCTCTGTCAGCATAATACTATTGTGGTGCCAAAATACTCAGTCTCTTAGCAGGACTTGTTGGCCCTGAAGCTACTGGGTTTGTATTATACAAGGGCTGGAGCAAGACCACGCCGTGCATCAAAGAGAATTGAAACAGGAGCTATTCATGTAAAGGTGGGTGATAGCATAAGCATTACCTCAACACTGCTTTTATAGAAACCTTGAACCTGTTACTGACCTCACAACTATATGCCCCAAAGTTGTGTAACCCTGTCTTCCTAGTTCTCTTTAGTAGAAAGACAATATTCCTCTGGATGTCAAAAGGGATGTCCAAAGGTTGACAAAATCAGTCTTCCTTCCTTTGGCTTATTTCAGTGATTTTAGACTAGGATCTGTCTCCACCTTTACTACATTTTATTAAGATTAGATGCACACAAAGCATTTTAAATGTGATAAATGTCTGAGTAACCAAGCTTGGGACTGTGCTGCAATATTTTTTTTTCCAGAGATGTGAGAATGGATCTGTTGGTCGTTAAAGAGAAGTTGTAGCACCTTAGCTCTCTGTTACTGTTCACTCTCCACCAAATTTGATTGCAGAGGAGAGGGGGGAAAAAGCAACAAAAACATTGGAAATGTGCAGGATGAAGCAATTCTACTTACACCAGGTGAAAATAGTCTTTGAAGATCAGTTACTCAAGACACTTAGTAAAAAGAAATTTGTTCCCATAGGGTCAGAAGTGCAGTATTATCAAATTATTATTATTGAGATATAAAGTGAACTGAAATCTAAGCTATACTAAGCTATCTTTTCTTGGTTACAAACCTGTTTGCACAGTGTAAGATCAAAGCTTAATCTAGCCTTGCAGATTGCTGAATCTGCATCCTCCTTATATTAGGAACAAATTAAAAAAAAAAAAAAAAAGAGAAGGACAGGGACAAAAGAGGAAGGAATCATTCTGATGGGAAAAAAACACTATATACAGATCAGTATCCTCTCTCCTGTAAAGTGTCCAGCGCATAAACATCACTAAATGTGGAAAAACTATGTCCTCTGCATCTCTCAGTTCACTGGGTGGGCAGCATTATCCTGGAGGAGATTGGATTGGTTAAAAGGGACTTTCCTTTTTTGATCACCTTTGCTGTGCCTGATGGTTGCGCTGTCCTTTAAAAGGCTTTTGATGGTACCCAGACTCTACCCCTCTCCTCCAAAATTTTTCCAGGTGTTGAGGTTAGACCCACAGGTCTATAAGTTTCTGGGTCTCCCCTCATACCCTGCTTGTAAAATGTAATAAAAATGGGCCAACTTCCAGACAGCAGACAATACCCCAGATTCCTCAGGCTGATGGAGGTAGCTGATGGAGAGAGTTCCATAAGATCTCCTAGCTCCCTCAGCTCTCTGGGATGTATCCCATCAGACCCCATGGGCTCACGAACATTCCCCTGATACTGCTGGTGTCTAACAAGCTCAGTGTCCAAACAAATGAGAAGTCGCTGCTCCCACACTCATGGTCCTTTGGCAGTCCATGGTCTATCAGGATTATTAAAAACTGAGGAAAAAAACATTGTGTCTGTTACAGTCTAGACTTGAGTGGATTAATCCTTGAATGAAAAGAAAAGAGTGAACAGGAAAAGAAAACACAAACAGATAGATTGCCCACCACTTTTCCAGGTTCCTTGTCTACTGAGTCAATCATCCTTGCCTAAAATTCTTCCTTTGGAAAATGGTTAACTGTGGGAGGTCCAAACCTGGTTGCTGCTGCCTCATGTTCCAGCTCCACCTCCTCAGTAGGAAGTTCCTCATTAAGGGAGGACTCAAGGGGTGGAACCAGGGTCTCAGATCCACTCCTTGCTCCAGAAGAAAGGCATGTCCAGAGCCTTGGGCTAACCCCTTCTTCCCAAAAGTTCTGTTATGTTTGAAGTTTTATTGGTTCTGAGCTGTTGTACCCCCCCCAAATGCTTTTATTCAACCCCTGATCACTGTACCTTCCCCTTGTCCTTTACCCCATTGGCTGGTACCCCCCCTTAAAACCGGCTGCACAGGGAATTTCCCTGGTGTTCTCCTCCATCCCAGATCCCCTTGCCCTACCCATAATAAAGGGCAGTTCCGGGGAGAGCCCCTCCCGCAACCCTTTGCCTCTTTTGCCTTATTCCATCGGCACCTCGTCGGTCCCTCGCTGTGGGCAGCCCTGCCTCTGCGTGATCCAGCCACGCCAGGCTCGGAGCGGCGCGGCCGTCGAGCTGCTCAGCTTTTGGGGGCTGACGCCTCGGTCGAGGACGGTCAGGGAAGCCAGGCATAACCAACAGTTAACCTCGTTATTGCTTTGTGGAGTATAACTCTCTCTTTCCACTCTCTTTCCATCGTTTATCCACTTCCTCTCTTCTTAACCACCCTCTTACTTTTGCAACATCTTTGAGGCGGAGGGGCCTTTAGAGCTGACTGTCAACATTAACATCGAGTCAAAGTTGCCTTGGAGATATTTTACATCTGCCCAATAGTGACTGACTGTTCCCTGTGACCCTAGTGTCCCTGCTCCCTCGAGCTGAAAGAGGGTTCTGGTAAGGATGATATGAGTTATATATCAAAAGCAAAGCATTTAATCCCGATTTAGGAGGAGACAGGCAGATGGTTATATTTCAATTAGGTCAGGAGCACAAAGTTGAGCACTTAGGCATAAACAAAGGATCTACATTGTCTTTCTTTGTCAGTGATGCCCACTGTCCTGGGAAGTCTTCTAAATTCCACTCTAAGTCATGGGAAAATATCACCTCTGACTTTGGTGAAATTTGCACCAGGCAACTTAATTTAGATCTATTTTTTTACATACTAAAATATATCACTGTTTTTCAGACATTGCCTTGCCCCTTACACCTCCGAATCCTAGGGGCATTATTGAAACAGAAAATCTGGGTTCAATAAAATAAAGAGAAGGCTTAGTGCGTTTCCACTGTTGTGTGGACCCACCCCTGAGATCGCTGTCTCAGAGACAATTTGCAGGTGGAAAGATGCCTATACGTTTCTGCTGAGGCAGATGTGGCTGTATCTAAATTTCATGTTAACTCTTCTTCTGGGACTTAGCTATGACAGGCTGCAGGTTTCTCTGTATTTCAAAACTTCAGAGTGAGACCTAGGCAATCATTTATGTGCATATCATCACTTTATTTGGTCACATAATCATACTTTTTCTCATACATAAAATTATCAGGGATCTAGGGCAGCAGTTTCAGTTAGTCAAATGAGGTCTTGCTGTCACAGAGTATATTCATGATTAACAAGAGCACACCGTCTTTCAAAACTGCATTGTGACTTAAAATTTCATATGCTCACAAGAATAAAGGGCTCAAAAAAGCTACAAAACCTTTTAGGCATTGCTAACTTTTTAGTAATCCAGTCACTCATTTTAGTCATAACAGATTCAATTTAACTTTGTATCTTTCTGCCTGCTAGAAAACTCTACTTTTAGTCATCATGAATACTAAACAAGATTAAAGCTTTAACATAAACAGCATAGCAATGCATAATTACTTAAAATGCCCACATTCACTTTGAGTAATTCACAGTGACAATAAGAAATCAAGATACTTCAATTAAACTGTTATGCAACATTTTCAATTCCATCATGGCACAGCAAAAAAAACAAAAAAGCAGCAAGACATATTGAACAAGGTAAATTATTACCTAGCTGCTTCAAATCCATGTTAAAAAAAAAAATGAACAAAACCAAAATAAACAAACTAACATACCAAAAAAAGATCTTAATGCTGATGCTTTGTAGCAGCAATATAGCTAGGCAAAGAAAAGGCAAATCAATGCTGCATAAGCAGAATACAGAAGATGATGCAAGATTAATTTGACTCCATTTCTTCAAAATAGTAGAATACCTGGATATTCAAAATGACACATTTGTCTTAGTATAATTTGCTTCTTGTGAATGTAACCCTCAGGAAAATACTTACTTTGTTTTACATGGGCACTTTCAAATAAATGGACCCTGAAATATCTTTACCAGAACCTCTGTATTTCAGGATGATTTCATGCTCCACATAGTAAAACATTTTACCTGTTTTCTACTTCAGAGTGCAGAAATATATGCATTTCTGGCTTCAAGAAAGCAGTCTTTGGTATCCTACACACAACATTTAGGTCCCCTGGGTAATGACTTTTTTTTGCTGACTTGCTAATCTGCCCTGTTATCCAATTTTTGATGCTTTCAGCCATTTTATGCAATGTGTATGGGAACAGGCTTTTTCAAGGCCAGATATGTTGGTTAGATAGACACACGCCTTGCCAGTGGTACAGGCGTCACTTTTAAAATTTTTTTTAATATATTATTTTTAATTCTTTAAGGCAGTTATGACTGGAGAGTGGCCCTTGACATCAAGCATAGAAAGACAGACTTGATTATATCATGCCCATGAAAATAGATTCTGAAATCACAAAATATACATACACATTTATCTAATGTAAACTAGATTCTTTCTTATCTCTTCCTGTGCATCCAGGGCTTGAGCTAGCATAATTTTGACCTAATTTTTATGTGAACAAGGATGATACAAAAAGGCAAGAGTGCTTGACTTTGAGTTTATGTAGTGCTCTCTGTTATTGAAGTTGAGCACACAAACAAAAGTTTTACTCAAGCTAACACTGCAGCTTCAATTAAATGCCTTTTCTTTGAATGATTCAGAGTTGAGTACAAAACAAAAAAAAAAATTATTCACTTTTAAAGGGACTTTGTGGTGTCTTGGTTTTCCTTTTATGAGTAGTTAAAATGATAACATTAAATAAGTAATGCTTTCCATGTTTTGCATGCTTTATGGCATTGAACCTTGATTGTCCATTGGCAAGGCAGATAAGTAGGAACGATTATCTGAAATATAGAACTTGTTTTATGAAGGTTTAAGAATAAACATATCATACAGCATAGAACAAACTTTGGTAGCCAATGTTTTTCTCTATATAATCCACTCTTTTGAAACATATAATATTTCTAGCAACATTGAGAGATAGACTTTGGAAACAAATATTTTTCATTATGACAGGTGCATTAGAATGCTCAACTTCAAGTAACCAATTTAATTCCAAGGTGATTTACTCCAGGCCAGTGCAGAAAAAGACAGAGCCAAAAGAGAACATCATAGAGAAACAGCTGGATTCCTACCATAGTGCTGCTGCCATTAAAACAGATTTTCTCCCCTGCTCTCTATCAAACAGAATTGCAGCTTCTTACCCATTTTTGAATTCTGAGAAAGGAAAACAAATATATGTTTGCAAGTCAAATGCAGGTGAATAGTTTAGAGGCCATGTCTGTGATGAAAATCTTTATTAACTTTTCTGCAATACATACATGCAGTGAGAAAGTCATCTCCAGAAAGATAACTTGTAATTCACTTAAAATCATGCCAACTTGCACACCGTGAAAATAAAAGGTTTTCTGTTTCTCACTAGTTTACTTTTCTCCAGCTTGTTCTTGTTCTCTTTTTATACAGAAATCACATTATAATCAATAGGCAATGGCATTTCCACTTTCATAATATAGAGAATATGTCTTAAGCCTACACAAAAAAAAGCTCTCAGCATATCACACACTGTAAATGTATCAAAATAGTGAATATAGGCTGAATTCTTACATCTGTTGTAAGGATTTTTGGAAGTGCAATAACAAGCTACTGGGTTGCCAAAATCTTCAAAAGGTTTTGCTATGGGACTACCCACATGTCTTAGAAACTGAGCAGTTCCAGACTGTGCCCCTCTCAGCAACCACTGAACAAATCTGGAAATGAGGATCAATGGCTGTCATTTGCCAGCTACTCCAACCTTTTAAATAGGCCCCTGAAGGAGAAAACATTCAAGAAATAAATTCCTCTAGCATAATGTAGCAAGCATCCCTATTCATCTTGGTACTGTGTCCTCATGTACCCCATGAACTCAAGCAGACCCGAAAACCAGGAGCTATATCCCAGTTTTAAACATTTTAATCTTGAAATAAAAGACGCTTCATTACTTCAGCTGTGCTCTGAAAGTAATATAGAACTCCAATTAAAAAGAGCTTTGGTCAAAGATAACAAACACAATTTTTACAGTGATTTGACATTAAGTCTATGAGGGAAGGAAATGTTCTTAAGCAGAATTTTTTTAACTTACTTTCCTCTTCAGTTGTGATGTTTCAGCATTAGAAAAAGATGAATTAATATTTATGCAATTCCCTTTACTCAAGTATTTAGACATTCCTGAAACTTAAACAATTAAACAATTAATCAAGTATTAGACAGATTAAGCAATTTTCCAGTGAGAATGTAGAGACCTGGTGCTATTTTCAGTTCCATCTCTTTGAGGAAATTGTATTCTGCACACACAGGGGCATCTGGAGTTAATGCCACAGATTTCACAATGTTGCACCTCCATTCTTTGTATGAATTGAGGATTCATCCCTCTCTTGACCTTTTCATTGACTGCTGCCTATGCATACAGCACCAGCATGGCTCAACCCTGCTGGAGTCTCTACGGAAACACGACACTTCTTTCTGACAGTGCAGCATTGTGTCTCGGTAACAAAAAGGAAACTGAGGCAAACATTACTGCGAAATATCTATAGCACCTGTAGCCAGTGGAATCCATAAGACTTCTGTGGGAATTTAGTCTTAGTTCAGAGTTTTATCATTGCCGTTAATGTCAAACAGATTTTTCATGTGTTTGTGTGCTAGCCAGGTAATGAAATTCTGTTTTAATTGGTGCAATTAGTCCATGAAAATTGAGACAATAAAAGACTACTAGTTCCTTTGTTTTTTTTGTTGGGTTTAAATCTGTTAGAGAGTTTATTTATTTTTCTTATTATCACCAAAAAAATGCCAGTTAAAAGTAAAAAAGTTAACATTGTAGAGCTCCCAAACTATTAAAAAGCTGAGATTTCTTAAGTGCCATTGAGGGCATGCTTGCAAAGTAACAGGATTGCATAAGTGAAAATTCAGCACTACAAAAAACAACCACACATTTTCCCATTCCAAAAGGATTTCCAGACTGACAAAAATGAGCATTTGTGCGCTTGAAAGCTAGCTGTGTATCACCTGGAAGTAACAGACCAGCATTGAGTTTCATTCTGTACTTGCAAGATTGTGTTTCCTAACACCAGTGAAAGATATTTTTTGTTGGTTTAGGTCTGGTTTTCTTCCATTTTGTCTTCCTAAGATCTGTCCTAGATACATTCCTCTGACTTTTGCCTTGTTTGAAGGGTTGGTCCTAGAAGAATGTTTCACTGTGTTATTACATACTTTTCCTGTTGCTGGTTATGAAATGTTTGAAAAGTTTTGATACTTGCAACTCTTTTTTTCATTAAAGCTAGTACTGCTGGCAGTCTCAGCAATATTTCTCTTTTTTGTTATTGGGCATGCTGTCACTGGACAGGGCAGCTATCTGACCCTTATCAGAAAGAAGGTAACCAACAGGACACTAAGACATTTGGAAAAACAAGAACAGTTCATTCAGTTTAAGAGAAGGTTGCATGTAGCTATATGTTCATTGACAGGCAGAGAAACCCACTTGAAATATCTCAGAAATTATATCTGCCATCTACACAAAACTATTTCAATGGAGCTTAACAAAAGAACAAGAAAACTGGTTTGATATTTGTCATCTTTCACCTCCTCCCACACAAAGCTAGGAGGATTTGAAACCTGTGTCAGCACTGCATCCCTAATTTCACCTTCTGATGATGCAGTGGAGTGACAATCCAAGCATATTTCCTGAGTTCTTACAGAGTGACTTTCAGGGCACAACACCAATTCTAAGTAAAGTTCTCACAGCACTATAATAAGGAGAATTTCCCTAACTGGAAATGTTACTGGGGAGTCTCTGCAGATGAATTTTTTGTTTGGTAGCAGAGGCAGCTCTCCTGATCTTTTAGTGCAAATCCTGATAAGCACTGGCTTGTGAGATACTGATTGGTTTGGTTGAGTGCAATCATAAATCAGATCTGAAAACAAGCCCCAGTTCACTGAGATTTAAACGAGATTCACTAAAGCGAATGATAATGATAAATAGATGGAAGAGAAAGATAATAATTTTTTCCCAACAATGTTACAAAAGGACTTTAAAACCATTACGCTGATCATTCCTAAAGCGTTTTGCAGAAAGCCCTCATCTGTGTTACATCTGCTCATTGCAACGCAAATTGCTTATGAAGCTAATACTTTGCATTTTGATAACTTGCTAATTGAAGAATCCCTTCATCCTTTAAGAATAAAAATTATAACTTGATGTTATATGCCTCATTAGATAACAGGTGTTTGGAGGACAGTTGCTTAACAGAAACACTTGCCTAACTCTTACATAAGAAATCTTGCAATCTTAATGTACTCAAATGCTAGCATTGTATAAAAGTCCTCATCTGCTAGTCTGATAAATTGTTCATCAGCACGTAATAATGATTTTAATCTAAGCATAAGCTGAGCCAACTTGTTGACTGCTTTGACTCAGTATGTGTAATCATATTATTTCTTTAGTTTCAGGTTACATGATTTGGCACTAATTGCTCTGAAATGGCTTCATTTTAATTGCTGGTATTTCTGTTTTAGTGTTAAATCAAACCTTATTTCCATTAGTACAAACAGCAGCTGAGTGGAAAACAATGGGACATCTCACCTCAATTAGGTGAGAAAAATTAATTTAGAGAAAATTATATAATTATAAATAAATTTTATGAGGGACTATAATTTCATATGTTATTGTAGTATGCAAGTTGTGCCTGTCGGTCAGCTAAGCTTTTATTATCAATCTTAAATACAGCATACTAATGACGAAAATAGGATAAGATTCTATGTGCATGCCCTTTTTTACAAACCAACTCCTTTATGAGAGTCTGAACAAAATATATGCTCAAACCCCATTATTTTAATAACAAAAGAATACTCAGATAAGTCTGAATTCTGTGTCATAGTCCAACTAAATTAGGACTTCTTCCTGCTGGTATTGGGGAAGTGAAAGCATGTTTCCCACTTATCTTGTAATGAAGAGTAACTTACTTACCACAAAGAAAAGGAAATAAGATCCCAAACACAGACAAGTTTTGGTCTTGATCTCTGGAGTAGAAATTTTGAGTATTTGGCTGTATCCAATACTTTGTGTAATGTGAACACCCCATAGGATCTCTCTTTTAGCTATATTAGATTAGTTCAATGTCGCATTTTTTTCATTGCATATTATGTTTAATTTATTTTTTTTTTACAATATGTATTTCAGAAAAAAATTTAGGTATTTTCCCATCAGATTGTACCATTCTATCAGAAGTAAAACTTTCTACAGCCTGTTATTAAGATTAATTATACTACAAAAGGGACAAAAAAACCCAAAAACCAAGACAAGTCAATGAAATAACTTTTTTCAGTCTTAATGGAATGAAATGCTTTGGCTGTTTTTACACTTTCTCCAATAACCTCAATGTTTTTATATTACATTATTTCAAATAAATTGGCACTGATGATTTATAACATCAAAAATGGATTTATTGTAAAGTACATTTAAATGAAAATTAATCAAAGTTTGGGGTGGTTCTCATGTCATGCATGAGAGTCACATTTATGTTTCAAAATAATCTGAAATGAGAAATGAGAGTTTTAGCAAATGTTTACAGAGTACATAATACAAATCCAGTTATAAAATCTTAGTATTGCAAAGATCATTGAAATTAATTAAATTTCATGGGGCAAGAAATCAAAAGAAGCATTCTGGAAGGCATGGATATATGGCTTTTCATATAGAAAGCACAGTGATATCCTTGTTACACCTTCAGTTTTCATTTTCTTTCAAGAACAGCCTCCAGTTCTGTTGTAATTCATATCAATTTAGATGTGACTGGTCTTTCTTAACATACAAGAAATGAGGTCTTATTTCCTTTCAAAGATAGTCTTCCGTATTCCAGTCACTCTTCAGACACATGCACCTGAGGCAGTGCAGAGAGGTCTCCTGGAAACAGCATGCAGAAAAACCTCCACATTTCCCTTTCCAGAAGTTCAGGGCTTTTCTAGAAATTATGTTCCTCTTCACATGACATAGCAGAGATTTATGTGGGGTGTTCAGTGTGTCTTACTGCAGAATTCATTGTTGGGTTTTGGATGTAGTCTGCTGTCTCAGGCATGTAAAAAAATTCAGTGTTTTTCTAGTGGTATAAATCAATATACTTTAACTGAAATGCCAGAGAAATTCTAGAAAGGGAAAATTTCCCCATTTTAGAGCTAAGACAGAATGAATTGTAAATATTTGTCTCATTTGACTTTTATAAATTCAAAGTGGAATATGTGCAGATCTGAAAGCAGAATAACACATTTTTGTGTTTTGTTCATTTTTTGTCCCTCAAAAGTTCAAAACCACCCTTGCCATGGTTGATTCTCTCAATTAAAAATTAATGTTCTCTCACTTTAGGGGCCAAGGGGATAAATCAAAGGTATTAATTCAACACTATGCATAAACAGATTCCTAACCTCCACTTGGAATGTGGTTCCCTGTGCAGAGGGGAACTAAAGAAATGTCAAACTTTAATGTGCACATGCTGATGCCTTTCAGAAAAGGTGCAGGTGGAAGCTGCCTTGCTAAAAATAATGGAAGGATAAGTATTCAGAAGTTGTATCTAATCAAAATTAATGTCAGCATATGCTTTTACACACAGGACGTCTGAAAGATGGGATTTAAAGTTCAAGCACAAAATGACAGCACATTAAGGCATAAGGAATAAGGCATAAGAAAAGTTTTACATGTTTGTGTTATCCATTGAACACACACACCAACCAAAACCATGTTAACCTCATGCAACAGTTTCCAAAAAGGGAGTGTATCAGAATACTATGCTAAAAAAGTCAGAATAATACCTGGAAATGTAATATGCTTATGTCAATACTACAGCTCCTAATGATGTTACAGAATTTATCTTTCTTTAAAATATTGATTTAAAAGATTAATTCATTAACAAAAAAAAATAGAAAATAATAATAAAAAAAATCCCTGCTTTCTTAATTATAGCAAATGTCGTTGCAGAGCTGAGTGAAATAATTGTGTATATTCTTTGGTTCTACTGAGGTGGAGTATTTTGATGAGTGCTCCATTTGTCATTCCAAATAAGTACTCAAACATTTTATGAACATCTAATCAACTATTCAGGTTGCTGCATTGTTATCATTGGGAAGGAAAATTTTAATAATATGCTTAACCCTATCATTTTTCACCTTCTCATGTCTTAAATAATGGAAAATTTAAAAGTCCTGTCACAATAATTTGCACACCTTTCTAGTGTCATATACAAATTTTCTTAATATTGCTGTTTGGCCTGTGGTCCTATGGAGGTATTTGATGACTGTTTTTAGATTTTGTTTTCATGAATTAGCAAAATAAAACCAGGAGATGGACCCAACTGTACTCAAGGGAGGCATTGAATTTTTCAAACTTAATTTCAGATATCTAAAATTATGTCCCCTCTTTTCAGTCATATGATTCAATTGTTATTAAATCTGTATTAATTCTCGCTGTAGTTTTATAACACAGCAGCTGTCCTGTATCAGTGCAGGGGCTCATATTACTGTGTCCTGCCTGCAGCTGCATCCGTGAACAAATGACTTAAAAAGAATTAGAAGGGGCAAACCAAGGGATTCCTCTTCTTAACACAACTTGCTTCATACTTTACAATATTTAGCACAGAGACTGCCTGAGTTATTAGTACATATATTTTGTAACCATATGTTTTTCCCAAGTCTTTAAATAAATTTCTCTTCCAAGAACTTGTCCAGCCTGACATTTCATTCCTTCATGTGAACTTTACAATAAAACAAACTTGTCAGAGAGCACAGCTTGCTATCCATCTGATTAGGAGACACCTTTGGTTGTTTTGAACTAGGCTCCTACCAGCATGTTCTGGAGGCGGTGAGAAAATCAATTTCCTTTCTACATGACATGATGATTTGTGGACCTGACTTCTGAAATTCTTCTAATCCCAGTTGGAGAGTACTAGTTTACTCAGCCAGACCCAGTACAGAAGGTGCTTGGTACCTTTGATCCTTCTTGTTTTCCCCTTCTGAAGTTTCTCCCTTTCTGCTGATTTTCTACTACTTGTTTTTAAGATGAGGAGATCAGAACCACGCAGACCATGGAAGAGAGAGCTGGCAAAATCAAGTCCTCTTGTTCCACTTAATTATTTTCTAACGATTTTCAGCCTTATGCTTGTTTTTGATCTGAAAATGCTTTGGATCATGAATTTGACTTTTCATGGAATGTGTATATGGCAAATACAAATTTTGAAAACATCCCCATGCTTCAGTAAAGTCTTAGATTTGTTTTGAACATTCCATTATTCTGTATTAAACATCATGTTGTAAGACTGTCACAATATTTGTGCACCTCTATATCAGTGTATCTACCCTGACTAATCCCTCTCAGATGGAGAACAAAAGCATAGAGACAGGAGGTGAGTCACACACAGCGCTTGCGATGATGTGCAGAATGAATGTCGGATCTCTATTCTGCTGTTAAATAACTTGGATTAGGCATTTTCTTTCTTAGCCTGTCTAGGACTTCATCAGTCTTAACAAGTTTTAGCAGTGAGATGGCTATACTATTTCTAAGTTTTCACAGAATTATAGAATACGAAGTTGGAAGGGGACCTCAAGGATCATCCGTTCAGCCTTTCTCGGCAGAAACACAGTTTAGAGGTCCAGCACCTTCTTCAGCCAAATCTTAAAAGTGTCCAACATTAGGAAATCCAACACACATTTGATCCCATATTCCAGAACACTTATGAAGATACTAAACTGCTTCGGGTCCAATATCTATCCCTGGGGCACCACATCTTTGCAACAGGCTGCCCATTTTTAAAGGAGCTTCATACCACCATGCCCTGGGTGCAACTGGGCAGCGACCCCATCCGCCTCACAAACCACTTGTCTAGGTTGTAACATATTAGTTTTTCTAGGGCATATCTCTGAGATACTGTATTGAAAGCCTTGGAGACATCCATGAGGACAATGCCCCACACTTGCTCCACGTTGATCAAGCACATTACTTTGTTTCAGGAGGAAATCAGGTTTGTCAAGAACAACTGCCATTGGTGAATCCATGCTGACCTTACCCAAAAATGTGTCTCATCTCATTTGTGACATCTCCTAGGAGAAATTGTTCCATAATTTTTCCAAGGAATGAAGTAAGACTGATGGACCTGTAATTTCTGGATTTTTCTTTAAGCACTTCCTGCAAATAAGGGTGCATTAGTTTTCTTCCAGTCTTCTGGTTGTCCCCTGATCTTCAAAATTTCTCAAAGATTCCTCCTTTCCTATGTTTACAAAACAACTTATAACCATCCATCTTGATCCTCCAGTCATGTGTGTTGTCCCACCATGTTTCAGTAATTTCTACAATACAGCTCTCTGTGTCTGATGCTCCAGCTGCTCCTGTTTCTTCCCTACCCTGAGTGTGTCACTGTATACACAGGCAGTAGTTGGTCTTCTGATTCTCATCCTGGAGGCAGTCAAGCAGCATTTTTTGCTGCTCTGGTTGGCCTGGTCTATTCCCCAGTTTGTTACAATGTCATGAGTGTTGCCACTCTGGATCCTGTACCCCTAGTCCTTCAGTTAAAACCTGCCTCACCAAGTGGGTCAGTGTGTTGACAAAGATTCCCTTTTCTAGACAAGGTGGCTGCCATCCCTCCCTGACAAGCTATAATTGTGGAAGATGCCCCATTGTCACAAAAGCCAAAACCCTCAAAAGAGTGTCAGCCACAAAACCAGAAGTTGGTTTGCACTATATGTCTATTTCTGGCTGCATGCTCTGCTGTGACTTATAAAATGGAAGAAAATACAACTTGGGCATCAATACTCTTCACCTGCATTCCCTGGGATCTGAAGGTTTCCCTCGTCTGCCCAAATTCCAGCTTGCAGTGCCATTTGGGAATAAGTAGAAAAGGAGAGCAGGCTGTGCTCTGAACAAGTTGTGGCACCTTCCCAGCCGAGCAGACGTGGGTGCTTTGGTGACCTTTAACAGAGAGTCACCCACGAGTACTCTTCATTTCTTTTTGCAGTTTTCACTGTGTGCTGCTGCAGTTTCTCCTTGTAGACCTTGCTTGTGGGTGTCTACAGCTGTTAAAGCTGCAAATCTATTTTTGGTTGTAATGCTGGAGGGTTAGGAATGATGCAGAGTCCTGATTTAGTGGGGTTTTTTTTAATAGTTTCATGGAACTATGCAAATTATATGCTGCTTTACCTGCTCCCCTCAAATCTCCTAAGGAGTCCCAGAAAAACTGAAGAGGCCTGAAAAAGATAATCAGATTGTAAATGCCGATACCAAGTGTTTCAGAATTGATAACAGCATTCACTCATCATGTGATAAATGAAAGATTTTCTCCATCTAGCATCCCAGACTGCCTTCACTTCCACCCTCAGCCCCAGAGTCAAATTAAAGGGATGTGATGGACACAATAACCTTCAGAGATTTCATATGAGCAAATCTCACCAATGCATCGTTGGCACATTACCCTGGCCTCACAGAGATCACTTACCACAGTACCCTCACCCTTCATGTCAGAAGCTAACAACTGAAGAAACACTGAGATACAGCCAGGTTTTGAGGGCTTACAGAAACTCTCTTTTCTGAAGACACGGACTCTTTATGAAAAGCATTTTCAACTCCAAATATTTCAGAGCCCCAATCATTGCCAGAAAATGTGGGTTTAAGTCCTAGGTAAGTTAATAACCATCCTCTCTAAATAAGGAAAGATCTCATTCACACTCCTCACCGAATGCAACACTTGCATTTCTCTCAGAGCTTTCCACAGGATATTTAATAAAGGATGTGTACTCCACACTTAATTGCTTTTCTCTGTTGCCCCTCTTATGCCTTGTGGGGACAAACAGCCCAGGAAGGGATTTTCTCTCTGCAAATTCAAGCAGAGGTTTCCTCTGTTGTGCAGAGAAAGGGGCTTGGCTTCCAGAAGGGTATGAATTTAAAGATATTTATTTCCATTCAGAAAATGCTGTGCTATTTTAAAGGATTGCCTTGATTCCTAGGCAAAATAGACCTATTTCTTGCTTTTTACCTTTCCTGTACTAGTTATTCTTGTCTTTAATGGCTGTTGATTCCAGCAGACATTGTGGTGTCCAACACTGTAAGGCTTCACACTAAATCAACCCTAATCTTTTTCTCAGTCTAACATAATACACTTCAGTAGTTAAACTGGAGCATCTCTTTTATGCTCTAGTTATGAGCTTTCTAGGACGAGGACCATCCTTCTGTTCATGCTGTATGACACTCTTTACACAGAGGGCTTCAGGTTTGGCTGCCACGGTAAAATGCAGGTTAAACAGATACACAATTCATTGAGACACCTATCTGCCAAGTCATGTTTTAAAACACATTTTCCCATCTTTCTTACTTGAATTGATGTTTCTGAGATGCATATTTGAAATTTGTTTTCAACTAGTTGAAAGTTTACATTTTAGATCATAACATGATAGTCTTTTTCGCTGGTTTTCGCATGGTTACTCACATTAACAGCTAGCTTTATTTCATAATACTACTTTAAGAAAAAGTCTGTTGCAGAGATTTCATGCCATGTTCATTTTTCAAGCTTCTAATGCTAAAGACTAAGTGACATTGCTAGAGCCATTCCAACATGAACCTGTTATTTGAAGTGATGTAGCAAAAAAATTTTAATCTACTTTTAATCATCTATTGTTCTTGTATGTAATCATAATTAATTTAATCCTGATTTCAAATAGGGATGTTGCCACATGGAATCCTATGGCTACATTTCCAATTAATAACATTCAGAAACCCTGAAATGCAGCATTTTGCTCTTCCTTTCTCAAAACTCTAAACTGTTTCAATCTCTCTCTAGAGCTGTAGTGAAGATAATTTAATCATTCCTCATGTAAATTATATTAATTATCATACATAACATTTCTTCCCTCTAACATCTTAAGCAATGATTCAAGTTTTAATATAAATGTGTATTTTAAATTGGTTAGGAGATCAACCAGTAAAGCATTTTTTTTTATGAAGAGGCAGTGGTTTCTGACTTAGATTCCTTTTATTTTATGTAACTTTTAATTCCCCTGTAGCACTTTCTTATGCAAGTTTTCTATTCATAATCTGAACTGTCATTTATGATTAATTTTAAATTAATTTTATTACACGCATTTCATAGTCTTGATAGAAGAGCAGTACAGTATTTCACAGAATCATTGGCACTTTATACCCTGGTCTATGTTTTTCTCAAATTGAGTCTTCCTCTCTTTAAATGGGGAGACAAAATTAAAAAAGACTCTCTGTTAACTGGATTTTAATGCACATTAAATCTTTTTATGTTCTATCTGCTTGCTTAAAAACTCAAGCTCTTTTGAGCTGAGCAAGCAAGTGAACCCAAATTTCACATTCTTAACATATATGAAAAAATAGCTCGAGTCACACAAGCAATGAAGCAAAAGGAGCTGAAAGGATGGAGATAAAAAACTGATCTGTGACACTTTGGTCTTGCAGATCACATTTGGGCAGTAGCAGCTCAGGGGCCTGAAAATCAAGGGCAGAAAACCTGATCTGCTCCTTGAGAGCTGAGGCTGCAACCCACACCACACAGAGTTCTACCTCTGAGGAAGCCTTCAGAAGCCAAGACAGTAGATCTTGTAACTCCTGGGATCCAGCAGAATCAAATCATCCCATCTGTACAGTAGATTTATATTCATTTCCCATCAAGGAATCATCTTTCTATCTCTGAAAAAAATCATCTTTTTAAAAAAACAACACAGACGTTTATGCTTCCTATATTTTAAATACTTTTTCCAAGCTAAATAATATGATATGCTAATAGGATAGGAAATAGTCTAAAAGGAGAAAAAAAGGCCTCTGAAAGTATTTGCCTTTGCATATGGAACCCTCTGATTAAAAGTAACCAAACACACCACCTCAGGTAATTTCAGTTCTAAACGCCAGAATCCACAAGTCAGTGATTTCCTTAATGGAAGAATTTTAACATTTCTTTTGGGAATATCAGGCTCTCGAGCACTATTGAAGCAGAATGCCACTTACAGTTTAAGAAAAATTACTGTCAAGTGAATAATGGCTGCTCAAGGCACATGTTATCTATTTCTGCAATTAGCAGAGAAATCCTGTTGTAAGACTCATTTAAAACATCAGTTTTACTGCCACAGGAAAGCAGCAATGTGTGTTGCGTTTGGCAGCACCGCTGTGCTGTAGTTAAAGGCCTGTCAGACTTACTGTTACAAGGTTTTATTTTGAGAATTGTGCAACTATGAGATATAAATTTTCTCCAAACAAAGTTTGCATTCAAGATTTCCCCCGAGAAGGAGTTTCCTCTTACAGAAAATGAGTCAGTCAAATGGGATCTTTCTTTTTCAATATTGTCAAAGGCAATTTTTCTTCTTCAATATTAAAATATTTAAAACCTTAAACTTAAGATGCCATAAATTGACAGATGTTCATATTCTTTATAAAGCAGTGGATATGAGACTTGCCAAACTCTGTTTCTCTGAGAGCTAAGTCCTGCACACTCGGTGTACTGTCTCCCACAAGGTCACTTGCTGTATACCTTGAGAATTCTACGAGAAGTTTTTCCACAGAGAAATTTGAATTAGGACTGAGTGAGTATAACTATATTCTTCACGCAAGTGAGGACACAACTCCTTGAAAACAGAGTAGTTTCAGAGCTACCTCCATTCTGACATAGAGGTAAAATATCTCTTTTATATATATATATTTCAAAACCCTGATTCCCAAGGAATCTGCTCTAGCATGATAGTTTTAACCTAGAAATGGGAATTGAAAGCATGTATTCACATTTCCATGCTGATAATTCCAACATTCATTGTGCTGTAGATAATGCATCAGGGCTGAAAACCTTCATCCCATTACTTGTCTGTATGTACAAAATCAGAAAACTTTGAATAAACAGACCTCACACCCGATGTAGATAGGAAAGGGAAAAGAATGTTGAGATGGGGACATGAGACAAAATGCAGTTTCCAATCCAATATCCCACATCCATATGTAGTCCTGTGTTCAGACTTCTCAATGCTCGTATGAGCTACACTATCCTCTTCCCTTTCTCCTCCTTAGTGCTGCTCAGGTCCAGGTCCACAGGACAAATGGCAGTATTTTTCCACCACATTCCTCATCTGGGTGACATAACAAGCAGAGGGCCAGGGCATGCTCCTGCCACATCAAGTCAAAGCCATGAGATCTACTGACCAGAGGTTCAACCTGAAAATCAGGTTTCCCCTGAATAGAAAATTTAGATGACCTTGTTATATTCTGTGTATATATATTTAGATACATTGTGAATAAAAGAGGTCTCTGTGGCTTTTACCATGAGCTTGGATACAGACGTTAGCTCTGTAAACACTACATTTTGCACTTTTAATGATATTTGCTGTACGAAACATACCTAGCAAGTAATGCTAAACACTTTGCACTCTCAAGGAACACTATCGAGGCTGCAATGTCTCCTATG
The DNA here is from genome assembly GCA_036785705.1 of Acanthornis magna. Lineage (NCBI taxonomy): Eukaryota > Metazoa > Chordata > Aves > Passeriformes > Acanthizidae > Acanthornis > Acanthornis magna. The sequence goes on along the minus strand of JAWUZG010000236.1, from coordinate 2,900,138 downwards.
AGATAGTCCTGATGGAAAGAAAAAAGTATATGTACTAGACACAAGTATAATAAATAAACCTTAATAATGCATGGAGAACAAAACAAAAATGTGGTAGGTAAAGTTTTCATGCTGTCTGGGACAGCAGATTTCCTCTGGAGCAGATTGTCTTCATTCTCTATTTCTTGTGTAATCTGGTTGACCCTTTTCTTTGGAGCCTGCACTCAGCAAATTACATGTACTTCTGTTTTCTTACTGTGATGGCTGATTGGTGTTAAATAGCACACATTGTGCAAGAAGATTGGTGAGATGGAATGTGCTTGTGGGATGTGGAGTGTGGCCTGGGCATAGAAGAGAGTGTGCAGCTCATGGTTGTGCAACATTCTTTTAGACATTAATGAGATGTGATGTGACTTTCCCTGGGAGAAGGTCTAACACAATGCAATGTTCCCATCTTATTAACTGGCATTACATAGTCTTAGATTTTAATACAATGATGTTCACTGGCCTGGCATCTGCAAACATTGTCTCATGTTAACTTCAATACAAATCAGTTATACAGCAAGAAGAAAATCTCAAACAGTACATTTTGGTCTCTTCAAAATATATTTCTAGCATTACACATTTAAAGTTTTTTTTTAAAGGTTATTGCATCATATTCCACACAAACAGGTATGTTAAAATCAATGGCAAAAATCTTTGTCTATATTCCATGCCTTCATTCTAGTGGAGAATGAAGGTGTTTGAAGGAAAAAGACAGGTGTTTGCTGTTGCCGTATTAGTTTCAGTTAGCAACTCATGCTTGCAAGTGTCCAAAATAATATTAAAATTAAAACATTTTGTCACTTATTCTATGAATTTCAAACTTGTGTCACATCCTTACTAGTTGAATTTGGCACTTTCTCAAGGTAAAAGAAGGAGAAGGTATATCAGAAGAAGGATTCAGCCCTGAGGCAGCCGTGATAGCAAGTGTAAATTTAAGTGCTCTAACACACTTAAAAATTCATCTCGTGGAGGCCTGGGAAGAGAATAAGGGCATCAAAACAATAATAAATGCCTTTTAATCACTCCATTTCTGCAGGTATGAGGAAACCCAAACAGTCTTTTCTCTCATAGTATGAATGCTCTCTTCCCAGCCTTGTTTATATGGTCCTTATAAGAAGAGACATTTAATAAATTGACTACAAAGTGAATCCAAAGCCACTTTGTTCCCTCCTCATACCTTTGTGGATGGAAATCTTTGGTGTTTTGACTGTGTGCCAGAGAAGTGGAGGTGTCCAAAACAAATCTGCATTCTCCAACATACCCTAAATGTTACCCTAAGGCATACACTACCATTTTTCATTCGCTCCCAATATGTCTGGTATGAGATTGTAAGCTGAAATAACAACTGCTAGGCTCTGCAGAAAAAATTGTACATAAATGGCAGGTTCTCAGACCATTAAAACCATAAGACTATACTTATTCTGTAGATTCCATCCTTTCACTGTTGCATTTTGCTCTGGCATCCAGGAGCAAGTGTAGTTTTGCTTCTGGAGGCATCCAGTGGAGACACTCTCCAGAGGACAGAGACCTCACAGGAATCCTTTGCCCTGAATCAAATGCTGCTGGTAAAATCTGTATATCAGCACGCAGGAAGGCCCTGTATACAAATATTCCTGCTCCTTTTGTGCAGGTCAAAGCGTTACAGCTTTGATATGAAAGGAAAGTCATTACACACTGAATATGAGAGGATTTTTGACAGAGAGATTGACAAATCTCTCTTGGCCACAGCCGATTTGTGGAAATCTCTTGACTGTGTACAGCTGCAAAAGTCACTTTAACCTTGGGTTTTTTGTGGGTTAATAACAGTGGGTATCTGTTGCTGCAGTTTTGTTTTCCTATTGTGTGTTTCTTCCTTACATGATTATTTTTTTAACACCCCCTTTTCGTGGCAGTAAGTTGATATATGTTGTCAGGTTTAGCTTCAGAGTCAGTCAAAAGAATAAATTGCCAGATTGACTGTGCACTTGTTTCAAAGATATTCAATTTTTTTATCATTGAAGAAAGTAAAATTCACTGCTGTATAAGACATTAGTCAATAATGTGACTCTGAGCCCAGGTTTTATTTGCATTAGGGTCACAAGCTTATCAGAAAAACAAGGTTACTGAAGTGTGAGTTTGAAGACATATGAAAGTGACACCTGTTTGTATTACACCCCTCCAAGGCTTCCCATTCTCTTGCTTTGTAAAGCCTTTCCAGTCCAGCAACTTCTAAGAGCATTTTAAAATGTATTCTTCCTCGACAAGTGCTTCTGTTTACAGTAGAGCTTTCAAGAGCTGACAGGTATGCCTTAGTGCACTAATTTATTTATCCTATTCACACGCAAAGCTGCACACAGCTTCTCAGTGCTATCTCAGGTTGAGAACTGAAAGCACACTATAGCCAGTTATATACTGAATTTTGACATGTCAACTCAGTTTACTGGGTTTCCAAGAAAGATTCCTACTAAGTGTGGAATAGGGCCTGTGATTTGCAGGCTGTTTTTCCAAAAGCAGTAATTGGCCTGGCCTCTAGTAAACCCTGTTTCTTGCAAAACCAAGTTTCAGAATACACCCTGAAACACTAGTTTTGATGAAAAATCAAATTGGCTTGCTTGAAGTCTTTGAAGCTGCTCATAGATAATTTTATAAAACATTTGAAAAATTAGTCAAGATAACAGCTTTTCTAAGCTATATATGTATAGAATTTTAAATACTTATTTTTATTCGTATCATCACTGACCAAAAAATACAATATCAATCTTTCCATTAAAAGCAGACAGAGTGTGTGTTTTTCTATCTTCAAAACTGTAAGATGGAATTTAAGTTCTCTCAAGGTCTAGATGTAACTAGTTTACCTTTTGTTATCAACTTATCTTACCATTTGTTGTCCCCATTTCTCTTTCAATTATATGTTTGCAGAACTGCCTGATACTTAGTCTGATGGATTCTGAGTTAATGATAAAATTCTCAGAAATGTTAGTAATCTTGATTGACACGTAGGTATGTAAATTTCAGAAGATGTTGACCGTGTTTTAGAGCTCTCAGTCCAAATATTTCAGTATCCTCCTCAAAAACAAAGAAATTCCAAACAACCACTACTATATCTCCTCAGGAAGGACGCATACAGAGCATTTATAAATCAGAAAATACTGTTATGAAATTTTTTTCTCCCTTGTTGTCTGTAATAGTTTTTGCACACACTACCTCTTTAAAGGATAAGGTTAAGAGAAGCTTAAAAATTCTGCAGAAAGATAGTAAGACCCCCTGCCAAGACCTAAAGCAATGCTCATGGTAAGTAAAACCGCTTATTTTATCCTGCTTTCTTTCCCTGCCCCATTTCACCCAGTAAAAGCAAGTGAAATGAAACAGGAGACAGCAAGAGCAAGACACCCAGTGCAGTGAACAAAGAAAAGCAAGAAGAAAAACATCTGAATGAAGAGCTGATTAAAAAAATAGCATGCCTCTCCTGAAATACCCCTGTCCAATTATTTCTACTGTTTTCTATTATCTAGTGTGTTCGGGGAAGTATATTCTTTTCTATTTAATGTTTTAGGTATGGTTTTGTGCTGTAACCAGAGTAACAATGGGCACATTGTTATTATCTCATACTGATCATGGTTTCAGCTGTGCCATATCCAGTGTACTGGGAATCCATCTTCAAGTGAGGCTGGAGCCGCAATGTGCCTTTGTAAGCAAAATGATGGTGTGCCACGTAAACCAGAGAATGAGAAAGGTTTACGATGGTAATAGTGTGGTGAGGTAATGTGCTATAATAACTAAATCTGTGCAAATAAAAGTTCATCTGATTCTAAAGTAAGATTGGTGACCAGCCAAAAAAAACCCTGCTGAACCTATTTCCTTTCCCACTACTTCCATTAACAGAAAGTCTAGAAAATAATTGTAGAATTTAATACTATCATGAAATGTTTTGTTCAACAAGGAACCAAATATAATGAGGTTTATTTATGAGTAAGACAGAAAAGCCTGCTTACTACTCTCATTTTTAATTAACTTTGAATTTCACTGATGCCTAAAGCAGGCTACCTGAAACAGAGACCAAGACAAATTAGGAGTATAAAAAGCAGACAAATTTATTCATGGCCTTCAAGGTACATTTGGGCAAACAAAGTCCCCCTTGGGGACTACACCCAAAGTGGACGCTGGGTCACGAGCCCTTCACCTTTTATAAGTTTTGTTCCATTAGCATATTGGCCCTTAATTCTCCAATCACACCCTTAGGTGACGATGTTAACCACCCCAGGCCTGCTCCCTTCATCTCACAGTTGTTTACATATTTTCAGACCCTAGGGCAACAAATGTGTCCTTGGATTTTCTATTGAGATGGATTGTTTTTGCTAAAGGAGCTGGGAACAGAGGTTTTTAGCACTTTACAAGAAGCACAGAACTACACCAAGTTACAGACACATGAAGAGTAAAAAACTAGAAATTATTAAGACATCATCACATGGTCTTTCCACAACTCAGACTAAAATGAAGTCAGTGATTTTTGTTTGTTTGGTTGGTTGGTTGGTTGGTTTTGGTTTTTTTAATTGTTTGTTTTCACTTATTTGTTTTTTGTTTAAGCATTTTTTCCCAAGTTCTATTTCTCCTTTTCTTTTTTTTTTTTTTTTTTTTGTGGCCAATAGCATATTTGTTTAGCGGGTAAAAAAAGGTTTTTTTCTGCTGTAGAACCAGAGCTCGGGAGAGCAAATGCGGGAAGTTTTCTGCCCTCATTTCCAAGCAAGCTGGAGAGGCATCCTCAGGGTGCACAGAACATCTACTCTGCTGTTTTGTTTCTTCCTACTGTCTCTGCCTGTTATACTGAAGGACAATCAGCCAAGCTCAATTCAGCAGCAAGGTAGGCAGGGTAAGTCCCCACTCAGTGTATACTGTCTGCTGAATTAATTTAGAATTGCTACAGCCCATAATATGTGCATTCTTTCTTAGCAGGCACTGGAAATGGAGGACATAGAGCACAGGGTATTTCTGGTATGTTCTGTTTTTCCAAAAGTTGATCACAGCTTGTATGCGCCAGTTCACCTTACCAAACACGGAAAAGTTTGTTCGTAAACTCTGCTCTGGCTCAGCAGCTTCTTGCTGCAGCAGGTGTGGCATGGACCCAAAGTCTCATCAAAGCTGATGTTTGATACACATACCTCAGGAGTAGGACATTGGTTTTTATTGAGGGCAAAACATTTTCCACACCTGTGCCAATCAATTCATAGCCACCACGGAATGAAAGATTAATCTTTGAGAATAACTAAGGTTAAAAATATGATCTTTTCAGCACTCATTTTTTGAACTTCATGGTCTTTTTTATAACCTACAATGCACTTCCACCTGCCCTTCCTCCTCCTCTTTCCCTTCTCCGCTTTTTTCAGACACTAAGCAGGATACTGAGAAGAAAGCACATTTTCCTGCTAGCAAGGAATTTTGTACAGAATCTGTATCCAACCCCCCAAATGTACTTCCATCTCTTTGAAATGCAGTGTTCTGCACACCCTGGTCTGAGAGGTACTGTGTAAAAGTAAACAACTGTGTGAGGCACAAGACCACCAGGCATTCACAGAGGAGCAGTACCACCTCGTAGCACACGATTCCTTCCTTTGTTTTCCAAAGGCAATCAATCATTTGTCAGTGAAAAACCTCCCACCTTTGCTGATTTTTTTCCTTTGCAGAATATATTAGTTAAATCTTCTTCTTTGGCAGCCAAAGGAAAATCTCTGCCTGAAATGGTGTCCCCAATTGAAACACAAATTTGTTATGCCCATTTAATCCTATAATGCTTATCTGCTTTACCACCTTTGGGGTGTACAGACTTTCACTATCATCAAAGTCCCAAGCCCTCTCTCCTCCATTTCCCTATTATAATCCTATAAATAAACATTTGAAGAACAAAAAGGACTACTTTCTGTATGGGTGGGGGAAGGGGTTCCTAGGTGATTTTTTGAAAGGACACCACAAAGCTAATCACTCGCCTTGCAGATGTGTGCCCATCTTTTCAGGCTTGCCAAAAGTTGCTTTCATTTTTATGCTTTCATTTTGTGTCAGATTAACCCAACGAAGTGATTTGACAGCCAGATTCAGATCCAAAATGGGCTTGTTTCATAGCCTGCAAAATCAAATTATTCCCAGGCTTTTCATATGTCAGCTGCTGTAAACATGCATGGAGATAACAGCAAATATCAGAGGTTTGACTGAGCTGGCATTGCAAGTCTCAGCACCGCTCCTTGAAATGTTTGAAGGTATCTTAGTAACACAACTTTGTCATTTTCCTAAAGATAAAAAAAGGCTTAATGCCTTGCAGAGTGTTAAAAATCAAAAAAACTTTCCAATGTGATCACTTACACAAAGCTGCTTTAAAGACAAGATGTTGATGGAGGATATTTAACAAATGTGAACCATAAGAAATTTTGAAAAGTAGTGTATATTTTCAAACTTTTCTATACACTTTATTTTTCCCATAGATTTCTTCCAAAATCCTGGTTCAAATTTAGTACATTCAGATGTTATTTGGGGGTGCAATGTCTAAACAGATATGCTGTGAAATCTAAGCATGGGTCTAGACAAGGTGTTAGAATTTGTGAGATCACTTGTTTCTGATCAAAATTAAGTTATTTTTGTGTTGTAAACTTGGAACAAAATAGGAAAGTTCATTCACTAAATTAAAAAATGAAAAACTCTCATTCACTTCAATGATCTCTGGATTCGATTTTTTTTTTTGAGACTCCAATCCGTTGTCAAAGATAATCCAACGCATACAGTTAAACTGCCACAAGAAAGCTGAATCATACTCTACCATTATTAGACTCTGCGAAGTAGCAGACGTGAGATAAGAACTAAAATAATGGTCCCAACTTCTTCTTTAAAATGCATGTTTGTGGTAATTTGAAATGTCTGTGTCTGGAAAGTTTTACTTGGCAAGTAATAAAACAAACTTTAAATATTAGTTGAGTTCTTCATAGACTGCTTACTTCCACACAAACATATGCACTGGGAAGTCTCTGCTCATTTGTAGCCTGAGTCAGGAAAACTAGGACTGTAATAGCAGGTAACAGGGCGTCACATTAACCTGCAGTAAAGTTCAGGAAGAAGTAAAACCTAAAGCCTTGAGTTCAAATATCTCTTGCAATTTTGTATTTCCCTTTACTATGAACTGTAAGGTAAACTGATCCCAAAGATGTTATTTATTAGACAATCTATCAAATTTCCAACCATGCTCCTTTCATGTTCCAACAAACCTAAGAGACTGACAATTAGCTACCACTAATTGTTAATGAAGAAAACCATGTCAGTCAGACCAAAAAGAACTTCTTCATACACATTTTTCATTGACTGAATGGGAAGAAACTAGAGATGGCATAAAGTCAGCATTCAGTACTTTTCTACAGAAACCTTAAAGGACATCCCAACAAGGTCACTGATCACAGAGTATAATCCATAGACTTCCAAGGAAAGCATTGAAGCTGTGAAAGTTTTCAGTGTTCCTGAACATATTTAGATAATTTTCAAATTGTCACACCAAGAAGAGTTACACATTTTTACTATAAAATTCTGTGCCAGATGTGATGGTGTTTTTTTCTTTTAAAATCTTTAGCACCCCATCAAAAGCTGAAACATTAGCAAATGCCAGAAACAATGTTATGGTCAACCCCTGATTAAGAATAAGAGTTCTTCAGCTTTGATGTAAGTGTAAATGGATGTATACATAAGATGCTGGGGCAAGTTCTAAATTAGTCTCTAACTTCAAAAGTGTTTATTCTCAGTAAAGTTAAGCTTATTTCAAGTAAAGATGGCACTTAATTCTGAGTAGTCAGGGGATATAATTAATGACTTGTTCCAGGTTTTATAGACAGAAGCAGATGTATGTATAGGAAAGCAGAATTTGTATTCTTGCTCTAAACACTTCTGTCTTCAGCACTTATCTCCATTTGAATGACATTAAATTGGAATCTGGTATGTCAGACCAGATGTGTGTGGTGATTCCTTTCTTTTGAAGGGAAATGATTGGAAGAGGTTTTGAAAAGGTTGTGCTTTTTCATGTAAGAAAGCAAAGCCTATAAATGGGTAAGACTCTTGCAAACACAAGAGTAGTGAGAGGAAAGAACGTTAGACTTAAGAATTTGTTCATTCTCAAAGGGTTTTAACATGAATTTTTTCATGGCTGCTTGAAAGGCTGCTATCTGAAAAAGTTAAAATGTATAAAGTGGAAAAATTGTGCATCATGAGCATATATATTTACCCTAAGTTAGCCTTGTGCATTTCTAATTTCCAGCTCACTTTAATGAAAATGAACAGTGTAACAACAGACTTAAACTACACCCCTGCAAATCTAGGGGTGACAGAATTCAATAGTGTCCACAGGAAACCTTCATAGCATGAGCTTCTTGGGACAGCAGTGAAATCCAAATATTAATGAGAATTTATAAGAATTCCCCTCTTGAGAGAGAATCTTGAAATTGTGTAGGTATATATCCTTAGGGGCTGTATCATAACTTTCATGTTTACTTTTTAACAAGCCTAGATGGCTTTCCGATGTCAGACTTGTGGTAAATCATCTTCTGAGCTTTAGGTTTTTTAGTAAACTTCTGTTGCTCTCAAGCATACTAAAATCAAAGCTGAGGTTTCAGCACCTCCTGAAGAAAGCTGACTGGAACACATAAAAATGTGAAGTCACAAAATTGTAAACAACTCCCCTGCAAAGTGAATCCATCATGGGTCTTAGGCCATCCCATGGAAAGATCTTCCTTACAATATCCACACCATTTTGGGCACAGAAGGTTGATTCACATGCTTTCTAGTATTTCTAGTGCTTTCTGAAAGAAAGCACTTGCTTTAGGGACTACAGAGTCCTCCCATTCTTAACCTGGAGGTCGCTTCAACACCTCAGCTCACGTCCACCGAATCCGCCTCCTGGGCTATGTACCACTGCAGTCTCTACAAGAGTGGGCAAAAGAAGGTGTTTGCCATCAACATTAATATTCGTGCACATGTCTGGTTGCATGATTAATCCTTAAAAAACTTTAATATCATCCAAACCAGTAGTTAAGCTTTAAAATTTTTGAGTGCTTCCTTCAGCAGAGTTGTTTCCCAGAAATGGAGAAAAGGACAGATGAAGAACGTACCTTCTGGGGTTGTTTGGAAGTCCAGTTTTAGTTTTAATAGTTCCTCACATAATAATTTGTTATAAAAGCAACGCTGGACTAACTTGTTCAAGAGAGAGAGATATAGATACTGCAAGCGTAAGAAAAACTTTGATAGTCTACATAATCCTTTGTTGTCACCAAAATTAGTATTCAAGGGAAATTTATTAAACAGCCTAAATCTGTATATTCTTTGTTATGAAAAGTTTCATTTGAATGTGGAATTGATGTCTATAATTTGGTTATTTCCAAAAATTATGTTATTTTTTAATTGACTGAAAATGTAAATTTTTAGTTTTGTTTTCCCTGAAGAACACTTTTTTTTTTTATCTGTGAAGAGATTTTTTTTCTGTTGCAGTAAACTGTGACACAGAGACACAAAGAAAACACACAAAGCCAGGACAAAAGTACAACTTTTAGTCATTTCTCTGCCTTAGCCATGCCTTGTAAAGATTTACAAGAAGATTACATGTCTGGCAGTCTACTTTTCTTTAGTGACGAGTATGAAGTTGAATTGGTATTCTTGCCCTAAACAACTCTGTCGCCAGAACTTGCTTCCACTTTAACAACATTAAATTAGACTGTGGTATTTCAGTTGTAACAAAACCTTAGTGGAAGGTTAATTTATCCTTTCTAGGGTTAGAAAGACGGAGAGGTCTTTGCAAAAATCTGTGGCAGACAAGTTGGTCCTACTATTTGGACTGCATATTATAGACAGAGCGGTAATGTCAGCAGGTCTATATTTTAAGGTTTTATTCTGTTGTGTATGTAACTCATTTTGTACTTCTTAATCTACCTATGTCTTAATTTATGGGAGCATTACCTTGGTGCAGTTGATTTGACCTTCTGTCAGTTATTTTTGTCTGCTATATACATCTCAAATTTCTAAACACTGTCTCGGAAGTCATAATTTGCTCTCCAGAAGCTCCAGCAAAAGGGTAGTATGGAAATACACAAGTGTCTCTTTCTTCTTGCAAAAACTTATACTGCAAAAATCAGATGTTTGCAGTGTTACTAGGGGATCATTTCTAGCAATACTACAAAGGTCCTGTCATTGCTTCCTGAAGTAGCCAGTGATGTTAAGCTGTTTTTTACTTCACTGTGTTTGTGAATTACCTGTTCTTTTTCAAAATATATATTTTAAAATTATAAATTCTCATTTCCAGTGTAATGATAATCTTTTTTCTATGCCTCATTTCCATACTCAAAAATTAGTAATATAGTATCTGAAATTAACACTAACCAGCAGCAGCCTATCCCAGTGCTTCGAATCCAAGACAGGTTAAAGTAAACACATAGTCGTGCTTCACAACCTTGTCCCCCAGAGGCAACAGGAGTCAAGAGAATACAGTGGGATTTACTCCTTCTAGAGTGTGTTTTTGAGTGTTTGGGCAGATGCAGGAGGGTCAGAATGGGTTTCATTGTTCAATTCATTTCAATGGCCACTTAAAAACAATTCAACTTCTTAATTAACTAAATCCAAAAGAATTTGACTGTCCCCCCAGTACACATTGAATGAAGAAGGGACACTTTAAATTCAAGGTCAGCCAGTCTCTTGGAATTACATCATGTTGTAATTAGCAGCTCCACACATCAGTGCATCTTTACTCAAAACAATGCAGAGATCCGTATTCGGATTGATTGGTCCTACTTATGACATTTTGTATGTAGAATTAGAAAAGGACTCTACATCTTGGGGAATAAAACATAATTTTATCACCACTTCCCAGAAAGAACTTTAAAACCACAATAAGCATTAATTTTCTAATACTCTTTAGATTAAGATGTTAAAAATATATTCCTTTACATAAATCAAATATTACAAACCATGTTAAACTTGACAGTGGTGTATGAAAACCATAAAATTTTGAGTTGAAAAGTTGATCTTCAGATTAAGGTCTGACTGTCCAGCCCAGCTATCCATCCCACCCCCTACCCTTGTATAGAATACAAAGAGATAACGTTCTACCTTAGTCAGCTTTTGCTGGGGAGATGATTTTCAGCTTTGTTTTGATAAGTTCTCCAAATGGTTCATATTAACCACCAGAACTGCTCTGAACTCTGTGTGTTTATTTGTACAAGTCCAAGGTAATTTGTTCATTGAGAGTACTGACTGAAATACGGCTTTATTGATGGTTTGAAGTGAAGCAGTCACGTGAAAGAACATATTTCTCTGTTTTGTGTTAGAGATCCTCCCCTGTATCCTCAGAAGTAAACAATCCTCACATGTGAATAAGGGAACTAGAATTAAGCCACAATAGCAGGCACTTTAAAAGCAAGCTTAATTTGCTCTGTTCTGGAGGCTGACATATATGCCAAGATTTACCCAAAGCAGGGGACATTTTTGTTCATTTCTTGCCTTCTTAGCCTTTTCCCCATATCTTAACCCTAATTCACAAATGAGGTTTGTGAAAAACATCAGCAGCTATAAAAGATTTTGAAGTCTGCTTGTATGTATTCTCCAAGGAACCTGCTGTCCAAAGCACCTTGTGCAGAGCACAGATTATCTTTCCCTACAGAGGAACAAATCTAAAGGAATATCGTTTATCTTCTAATAAAGACACAAGATCATTCATGCAGCAATCTAGTACAGGTGTGTTGAAAAAAACAGGATTTGTAGAAGTTCTGCCTAAGTACCACTGAGTAAGGAAGGTCTGCCCTAAATTTGGACAGAGGAAGACAAATGAAGAAAGTTATTTAAGACTTCACACTGCTCTTTCCATAGACTGCCAGTTAGGATTTGCCTTTGAAGTTTCCTATTTATGGTCAAAGGCCAAGACTAACAGATTTTGTTTTGGTTGTTGATAAAGGCTATGAATTCATATAAATTTGCTAATATACTAAAGTAAATAATAATAAAAGTGTTATTCTTCAGCCACCAGCATGATACAGATTTCAAGTATTCCCTCATACAAGAAGTTTGAAAGATTGTAGAAACAGCTCTGCTGTGTAGACCAGGATTTCACTTTAATTTGCACCCCCATCAGCTCTCTTCAGGGAAGTCATTGAAGCTAGACAGAAAATTAATACGTGGGGTTACAAATTTTGTTTTCATGCACTAATCCACAGCAAAACCTACTGTGTGTGGGCTTGGTCCACAGGATTTCATGTACAGGGTGACCCAGATCCAAAGAACAAAGATTTCGGAGAATCCGAAACACAAACTGTGACAAATAAGCCACCACAAACAAGCCTAAACTACTCCTCTGGAAAGCCTTCCTAGAGTACAGCTGCAGTGACACAAGCTATTCATAACCCTCATTGTATGTGCTGCAGTTGTCAAGGGAATATGATGGTGAATCATACAATCATCGCAGTCACAGCAATGTAAAATCACCTTTTTTGTCTTTCCCAGGGGTTATCTCTTCCCTGCAAACCATCTTTTTGAATCCCTACTGACTGCAGGAGAGCTGACATGAATATTTTCAGCTGTGTACAAATTGGTGGGAATGGCTCATGCTCTTGAAAGCTTCCAAATTTAGCAATATGACTCATATACTTTGATAATTTTAAATATCTTCATTATTTCTAATTCATTCCATTCTGAGCTATTATACGTAAATTAAGCAGCTAGAGCATTAGAGAGATCACATCTAAAAACCTATTGGCACAAAAAATATATTTAAGATAAGTTGTCCACAGAAATGTACTGTTTTTCAGCACTGGTTAACTGTGAGGAGAGTACCATGTGAAGTACAATGAAAGGCTTTTTTTTCATATTACAAAGCAGTTCCAAAAATATGAAGCAGGCTTTGGTCTATAATTAAAACACTGCATAAGCAGAATATTCAAAATGTCAGTACAAGGTATTTAAAATATTTTTGTCAGGTTTTGCTTGAAGAAAGGATTTGGTTCCAACAAACTAATTTTTATGTATACAAGGTGCAATCAACCCCAATATAAAATTAAGAACATTTAATAAGTGGTGATGGAACAATAAGAAATAAAAGCAAATAGAAATACGGAATTTTCTTTCAGGTTCATCTTAGGTGTGCAGTCACCATCAAAGAAGCGATGAGTAAAATGCATTACTTCAGTGAGGATCTGCCCAACAAAGAAAATGAGACCAGAATATCAACTGAAGAAAATTCTCTCCCCAGATAACTATATTAAGAAATGATAAACCATTGATAATAAGAGGCACCACTGAATTCTATAAAGTTTTATTCTGCTAACACATTTTATAGATGTCCTAAACTTTTAAGATGTTAAAGTTTATTTGGTTTTCATCTGAATGAAATACTTCACTAAATTATTATAAAATTCTGGTCTTTTGGTTCAGAACTCCAGAACGGCTTACGACAATTTCTATCAGGATAATAATAATGAATGTTCTTCATGTTATTAGTGGATATGTCAATGGATTTAAACAATTTCTGCAATCTCACTTTGAAACACAGAGACATATTAAAATATTAATCTAATGGAACAAGCAACTTGGTCTGTAAAGTGTCCAGACTGAGGGTTTTATCCTATTATTATGTGATACAGCATGTATTCCCACTAAAAGGGTAAAAAGCCCTGTAATTTGTCTTTTACTGAAACGGTTCAAAACACATCTAGCTTTTTATATATTTATAGCTGCCAATGAACTGGTAATGGTGTAGAAAATGAAATCTTCATATACTAATCACATGTAATGGACAGTTCTTAAGGTGACTGTATTCCTGATTACAATTTTGTAAGCTCAGAAATGATCTACATCACCTCATGCTGCTCAGATGTGTCAGCTACTGAACAGATTTTAACTAGGAACAAAAAGCAAAGGATGTTTTGAAATGCAAATTCAGATCTCATATTTTCCTTCTGTGCTTACTATTTAATCTTTCCAAAATGTCTGAATAAAACCACAAAGCATCACAGCCCTACTTAATTTCAAAGCATTAGCATCCTTTAATTTAAAAAGGGGCTCAATTGTTATTTGTTTTTGGGAAGGCTACAAAGACTTACATTATAACCACTCACTGAATAAGTTCCAAGCATATAATTTTCCTTCTATCCTTTGAAATGATGAGTAGTCCTTTCTGACTATGGAGAATATAGTACTCTTTAGTGAATATTTTCCTTGTTCAGTATTCCCTTTTCTGCATTTACCTAATAATAGATAGTTAGATTCAGCTTAGTTGTGGGTTGCATTTTTTTATGGTTATTGTCGCTCAATTCCATGCCAACTTGCAGCAAATGTGCTCATATAGCATAAATAATTATGTGTGATTTTCTCCCTTAATGAAAGATAAATAATTTGGCAGTCTTGCCTCATGTATTTTTTTTTTTAAATTTTGATACAACTCATTGTTTGGATTAGGTCTTTTTTAATATGGCTTTGCAAGCAGAATGAAACATGTTTCTTACATCAATTATGTAGCTTTCAATGCAAAGTACTGGTATTTGTATTAGAGATTTGCACATGATCATTAATTTCTGATACTAATTGTTATTTAATCATAATTATATAGTTCTTTGTTTACAAATGAAATAATTTCTGTTATATAGGGACAACATTTTCAAAAGAAATAGCAGAAGGCACATTTATAGCAGCCAAATAGAATAAAAAGTGGTAGTCAGTTCTAATTTCCATTAGACCTTATTTCTTCTTGTCAACAATCCTTAATGCAAAGAGACATAAGTCAGGGCAGGACAGGACTGAACAAGGACAGAAATATTTATGTAATAATTTCCATTTTCAAATCAGATTGTACTCCAAGGTGTTAGACTTGCAAATATCAGGCAGTTTTTACTGTTTCACACCTTACAAAGGAGTGTTTGACAGAAATTTTTTCACAAACTGACACCTGTACGTAAAACTGTGTTTTCATGAATAATCTTCACTTTTAATTTTTTAATTGTTGGGAGGAAGCTTAATAATCTGCCAGAAAAGTCAACAGCTCCACTTCAATGCTCTCCAGTGACCATGAATGATGCATAAAGATGTTCAGCGCCACCCAGAACAACCAGACAAAAAAGATAACAATCAGCTTGGCAGTTTTGGTTTTGTGCTCTAGCAATTTTTTCTACAAAAGTGGGACACCACAAAACAAGAACAAAGGGGGCAGAATGGTTTAGGTAGGTCAGAGGACTGGTTTATCATGCTACATTTCTTTAGCTGCAGAAAGACAGGAAAAACAAATACTGAAAGAAGTGGAAAGAGGTAGAAATGAAACAAATGATCTTCCAATTCATCTTTTGCCTAATAATCCCTGCAAAGATAAATTCACTAATAGCAATGCTGGGTTTCAACCAAAAGAAAAATTGTTACTGTTAAGGAGTAAGATGAGGAAATCATAAAACTAAACCCAAGAAATTGACTATTTGCAAGAAAAATATATTTATGGAGAAATGGCAAATTTTAATATAAAAAATAACTGACGTGGAAACCTCCATGAGATCGCTATACTTGGTTTTGATGGTGTGCTTTTCTTTTGTCTGAACCAACTGAAGCAGATATCAGCATAATTCTGGCAGCAAAAGAAAGAAGTCTACAGGTGACAGAGTGGATATGCAGCTGAATAAACCACTGGATTAAAGCACTGCTGTGCAACAGTTTTTACACATTAAGTCAAGCTGTGTTGCTCAGACTGGGAAAAGGAAATTCCACATGTATCTGCTGGGGACCACCACTGGAGTAAAACATTTAGGTATGACAAGGTCAAGAAAGAGTCAGGAAAAAAAAGTAGGAATAACAGTTAAGCACTTGACCAACTAAAGGCTAAAACTCCTTTCTCCTGGTAGCTAAGTCTAAGACAGGATTTCCCACAGTGGAAAAGAATGAGACCAGCATGGACAAAGGGAGAGAAGTATGAAGCCTACAAATTCAACTAGAATTAAACCCAGCATTCCATTGTCAACAGCCAAAATCAGCTGCTTTTGAAAGGACCCATACCTACGTATATTTTGTAAGCATGACATGGTTGAAGAACTTATACAGGATAAGGAAGGAAGACCATGTACTCACTTCATATGTGGCCTTATGGAAAAGTCTCCTGAGTACCCAGAACTCCAAGGCATCAGGCCATTGCAAAACACATTAGGGTTAGCTGAACCTCAGAAAAAACAGCCAGGCAATTGATGAACCAAATGGCTAAGAAAAAAAAGGTATAGTGAGATAGAGTGGAGAAAGTCAGAATGGGCTTACACATTGAGTCCTTCTGTCTCCAGCAATTTTGTGTTTTTGCAGTAAGGAGTTGAAGCTCTTTGTAATCACAACTTCTACCTTGTCCTGAAATCTGGAACACTTTTAAAGAAAGACCCATTATATCCTAATCATTGAGCTTCTACAAGACGGATGTTATGTCTATCTACCCATTGGAGCTCAGGAAGGAAAATCCCTAGTTTTGCATGATCCATTGGTGTCCACATAACAAATTTCATCATTATAAAAAAAGTTCTTATGAATTATATAAGATTCTTATAGATTATATAAATATATATCATTCTGTTTGTATAAAAGAACTTTACCACCACTTTTCCTTTTGGTGCGTAAGTGATGTTTTTCAAAATTATTGCCAAATTTTTGAATTTCTGAGACTGAAATGAAGAATGAGGAATGAGGAAAAACAACTAAGAACAAATATATTCAAATTTTTTTTATTTGGTATAATAATGCCTTGGGATATTCAAAAGCAATATGAGTTTTCACTATAAACTGGGGAGTGTAGATGACCTCTGTCACTTCAATGAACTGAGCAGATGGATTCACTGTTTTCAAAGGTGGCATTGTAAAAGGCAAATAAAATGTGATGTGTTCCATGTTGTGTCACCACTTGTTCCATCTAGCCTATCTGTCTCATACCATCTTGCAGATCTCCAATCCCAACTTTTTTTGGAAAAGCCTTCCCACCTGCCTTTCCCCTGTATCTTTTATCCAGCATACCAGAAAACAACGTTTCTGCAATATTTCACTACAGTAGGTTGTAAGAGCTCTTTGACACAGCTGCCAAGACTTCATGGCACCTAAAGCAGCTGAGCGCTGATTTTGATTGAAACATCACTCTGCAAGAGCAGCTGCATGAGCTCCTCTGCCTCCAGTTCTGATCTGACGTTTACCCTGGGAAAAGAACAACAGTAGGGCCACTCACATTATTTGTGATGGACTAAAGACACAGCAGAATGTAGGAGGCAATAACCAGGACAGAACACAATGCTGTCAGGCAACATTTAAGGAATACTTGGATCTTGTGCCAGTTCTCTGCACTATAGCAAATTTCACCTGAAATGAATATGAAAAACATTGTGAACTGGGCAGGAATGTGAATTCCCTATTATCACTCTGAGGCACAGTTTTTCATTTAGCTTAAAAAAAGACAAAAAGGAAAAGTGAAGATTAAAAAAAAAAAAAAAGGTAATGTATGCTCCTTCTAAGTTTTCACACTTTAAAGCAGAAGAATATGAAATGGTGTACACTGTACCAGAATGAATCCTTTATGCTCTGAAAGTCTTAAATATTTTGGACATCATCTCTGAAACTCAGAAAAGATCTTGCACATCTTGGATTATAATCTTCCTAATAATATAGAGGGGATGTACCCCTATTCACAGACAGCTTTTATGCTACAGAGGAAGACAAATAGGGAAAGAAAAACAAATCCAAATCAGAACTGGCATATAACCTGTAGGTTTAAAATAAAAGGTGTCCTGCTCTGTTTTGATGCAAACCAAGCAGATTTCAAGGGAAGAGACTCTGGCTTTCAAGATGAAACTGATATGTTGTTTAAGAATGTCACTCCATAAAATGCATCAAGAAAATCATGGCTCAAAAGTTTCTTGACATTCTGTTCCTTGTCTAGTCTATTTCTGTGGGAAGAATTTCTCTTCTCTTACTTTACACAGAAAATCAGGCTTCAATTTTAGACACACAGGATACAGGAGGACAAGGTTGGTCATATCTTTGAGTCAGAACTTCATACTCGTAATTCTTGTGACATTGGAAACAGGTCAAATGATTTTCTTTTCAGGGAAAACCTGGCTCCAAATCACCATCTTCGAACAAGTTTTCTGCTATTATTTTTATCTTGTACAGCCTTTCTTTTTTTTTTTTTTTTTAACTGCAATTTTCCAACTACTACTCAAAAGACTTCACTTTACTGAGGAGCCCTTGTTCTTAGAGTGCATTTCAAGTTCAGAGTATTTCCAGCAAGTTTTAGTGTACTGAAAATGTCTTTCTTTGAAGATTGCCATGTCACTGTTAGCAATATGACCTTGGGAAATTTTCTATGGCAGAAAAAAGTACCTCTTGAAAGCTTTATACCATAGAATGGAATTCCTGCACTGATATCCATAATGTTTTTGGACTCCCAGTCATGGAGAAAACAAAACTTCACTTTGACGAACACCTGCTTTTCACAGTTCGGGGTTTTATAATCACATAATTTTTCTGGGTTTTCAAAAACTACTGAAGTTTGTGTGTGGCAAGTGGTTTCAAACCTCAATGCCTTATGCAGAGAGCAAGTGGAAGAAAAGCTAAGTCTCAGCACTTATGTTTGACAGAAACAATGACCATTTTTTGGTGTGCTCGCAGGACTGCTAACTGTTCCTGGTGAGAGCAAAAACATATTCAGGAGAAGGACATGCAACGTTTTAGCTCTAGGAAGTCAGCAAATGCCACTCTGAGAGCGTGAGTCCTCCCACAATGACTCTTCATAGCCCAAGTACATTGAAAGTGTCAGGAAGACTGTCTTCTCATAAGCCAGACTGAAAATGAAATTTTAACCTCTAAACACTGTAGAAACTCTTTCTGTCAAAATGTAATAGTGGTCTAACTGATGTACAATACTTTATTATTTTATAGCATACTACCAATTAAATAAGTGTTTTACCCTATGCCTTTCCTCATGTATTTACTCTGTATTTCAAGAGTTTAACCTCTTAAGTTTTCTTTTTATATTTAATCATGAAGTTATATAAATATATATACTAAAAAAAACCTTCTTGAAAACTCCAGAGGAATGTTCTCACTTATGCACTTAAAATGTAGATTTTCAATTAAATAATTCAGTCAAATCAAATTTCCTCACAGCAGTGCAATAAATAATTTGTCATTAATTTCAATTTCCCTGCCAGACTATATTTTTCAGTCTAAGCTGTTTTATCTGAAAGAGGATGTGCAAAAAAAGGCCTTACATCTCAGAAGGAAATGGAAACAAGATAAATTTTAGATGCACAAATGTTGCCCCACCATTTCTGGACTCAGAAAAAAATCCAAACTGTTTTTGCTCAAACAGATATAAAGGGTAGGGTTTGGTTGTTTTTTTGGTTTTTTTTCATGGGGTCTTGAGATTCTTAGAGAATATACACAGCAATCAAATAAAAACACTACCAACAAAATTTTCCTGTTATTCCATGCCATTAAAACAACCTCATTCTACCCTGCAGGCTATAAAGGAAGGATTTAGTTGAATGAATTTCTCTGTTTATTAGAGCTATCATTTGCAACTATGATTGCTTTCCTCTTGCTTCTTAAAATAGTAGTTATACTTTCTCAATTTGGCCTTCTAGTTGTTGAAAATATAACATAAATAAACCAGATAACAAGCAAGATAGATAAATAATGCACCCAAAATGAGATGGAATGCAAAAGTTGCAGCAGAAACACAGCTGGCAAGGCTCAAAAAGCTCTGACAATACATTTTATTTGAGGCAGGGAGGGAAAATGTTCCTTTTCCATCCTTTTCAAGAAAATACACATTTCAGTGTACTGAGTTTCAATGGAGTACAAAATTTCAATAGCTTGTAGTTTCCTATGAATTTGATCTATTTAGAAGCTAATTGATATAAATTGACTTTGCAGGTGGTTGTTTACTGGTGCATGAGTTGTTTTTGTTTGTCACATCTAGAATATCTCAGTCTCAAAGAAAAGTGTCATTTCTGTTCTCTGACCAATATTTATCCTTTAAGTTGCGCTACTGCTCTCCCACACAAAATAGACAAACTATAGCTTTCCAGTAAAAGGAAAAAACTTTCTCTCTCCTGCCAATTGCAGTCTCCAAAGGGCAGGGAAATGTCGTAGTGGATCCCCACACACTCTAGAAAAGGTATTTTTAGAGGAAGAACATTAGAGCTGGGAAAAGACAGACAGAGTATGTTAGGCTCTGGCATTCCCCAAACAGTGATTAACAGTGAACATATGTCACAACAAAAAAACTTAAGCTACATTAAACGAGGACTTGTGACAAAAAATAATAACACCAAAAGCCAAAACCAAACCAATAAAAAAACCAACAGTCTTAGGTAGTCACAGGGAACTTTCTTGCGGAAATCTTCCCCTAATACTCAGGCACACCACTTCCCACTGTTGCATGAAAGCTACTCCTTTGACCTTAGAGAAGCTGTTCAAGCCCCCATGAAAACTTTTCTCATTTAAATTATATGTGTTTAAATAACACTACTACTCTTTAATATATAATTAAACATAACAGTTTCCCCCAATGCATTTTGCTGCCACATTTAGTGGATCGAAATAAGCTTTTTGTGGGTTTTAGTGCAGGTTATACTTGAGGAAATCATGTCACATTATCATGATATAATTACAAATTGGTACATGGACTTCATTCATGTTTGCATGTACAATGGAGTACAATGTAGGCATATTTCTGATTCATTACATCTTTTGCTGTCCCCATCAAAAAGCTGAAATTATTTTTTCCGGATTGTAATTTCATGGCTCCCCAACAAAGACCAGAGTTGCAGAGGGATGTAGAAAACCAAGAGTCAGAAGAGACAGCCAACTTCTCAACAATAATGTTGATTTTGTGGATTTAAGACCCGATATGCTGTAGGTATCAATTTCATTCATGTAACTTTCAGGAGAAAATTATTATATTTTCTTTATAATTCCTTGAGAAATTATATATTTTATATATATGTGTGTATATATGACCCTATAGATACATATGTATACTACATAAATTATACAAACATATTGGAATACTTTGAGCAAATGTGTTCGTATAATCTTCTACCTCAAGAATGTCATGACAGCAACTTTTGATAGGAGCATTAGCAAATTATGTATTTCCCTGACAAAATGAATCAGATCAGTGTTTCACATGCAAAGATCTCCAAAGTTTGTACAGTGACAGATTAACACAAAGCTAAGACAAATACCATAGTTAGTGTTATTTGTACAGTGAAACTTTCTAACCACTTTCTGTGCATGGTCCTTTGGGTTTTCATCAGAATAACCTCGAAAATTTAAAAATGTGGTTTTTTTCACAAAACAGTTACAGTTTTCAGATTTTATAGGGCTCTTTTTTTCCTTTAAGTTTCATAGTATCATAGAATTATGAAGGCTGGAAAAGACTTCAAGATCATCAAGCCCAACCTTCAACCAAACATCACCATGTCAAAAAAACCCCATGGAACTAAGTGTCACATCCAGACATTTCATGATGGAAGGATGGTGACTCTCCCACCTCCCTGGGCAGACCATTTCAGTGCTGCAATGCTCGACCACCCCTTCAGTGAAAAAAACCTTCCTGATGCCCAACCTGAACCTCCCCTGGCACAGAGCCTGAGACTGTCTTCATGCCCTGACACTGGTGCCTGGGAGAAGAGACTGACCCCCACCTGGTTACAACCTCCTTTCAGGGAGCTGTAGAGAGTGATAAGGTCTCCCCTGAGCCTCCTTTTTTCCAGGTGAAACACTCCCAACTCCCTCAGCTGCTCCTCACAGGACTTGCGCTCCACACCCTTCCCCAGCTCCCTTGCCCTTCTCTGGCAACACTCCAGCCCCTCAATGCCTTCCTGCTTCACAGGGGCCCAGAACTGGACACAGCACTGGAGATGTGGCCTCACTGCTGCCCAGCACAGGGGGGACGCTCACTGCCCTGCTCCTGCTGCCCCACTAGTGCTGACACAGGCCTGGATGCCCTTGGCCTTCTTGGCCACCTGGGCACAGGTTCACAGGTCAAGTTCAGCTGCTCTTGACCAGCACTCCCAGGTTCTTTTCCACCAATATCTTTCCAGTGCCTCTTTCCCAGGCCTTTAGCACTGTCTGGGGTTGTGGAGACCCAAACTAATGACCCAGCACTTCACCTTGTTGAACCTCATCCAAATGGCCTTGGTCCATCAACCCACCATGTGCAGATCCGTCTGTAGAGCCTTCCTGTCCTCCAGAAGATCAACAATCCCACTTGTGTCATCTACAAGGTTACTCAGGTGACACTGGGACCCCTTATCCACGTCACTCATTCAGATAAAGATATTGAACAGGCCTGGCCTCAACACAGAGCCTTGGGGAACACCACAGCTGATCAGCCTGCAGTGGAATTTGGCTCCATTCACCTCCATACTCTGGGCCCAGCCATCCAGACAGTTTTTAACCCAGGGCACAGCAGACCTGTCAGAGCCATGAGCTGCCAATAGGTCTTCACGTGCTTTCAAAAAACCCCTTGTTCCTCAAAAAACTCCTTGTTCCTCAAGCACTCAGATATCACCTAAATAAAGACTTTTCTCATCCCCCTAATCAAGTGCTTCAATAAAGGAAATATTGTGGTAAAATATATTATTGAACACATTAATAGAAATCCAAATAAAGCTCTGCAGTCTTAATTTTCTAATCAATGTTTCTTGCCTAGAAAACCATTTATAACATAAAGATTAATTCATAAAAGAAAAACTTTGAGTGTTTTTATCCAGGATCCCTACATTCTGCCTAAAATCCAAAATGCATACACTAAAGTAGCATAGAGTTTCCAGATGGTCATCTAAAAGAAAATAGTGCAGGTTCTTGTCACAGTGTACAATATTAATTGTCTTGTTTTTTGTAAGTTTCAGCCTGGGAAAAAAGTTTTCTTCCTGTCCAACTAGAGGGCAATGGGAGGTGAAGTTGGGCAGGCTGCTCATTATTTTTATGGGGACTCGGACAATTGTAATGCAAACAGGGCAGAAGTATGTTAATTTAGTTTTTTGGTAATATTAATAAAGAATTTTATCAATGGCCTCTTTGCATTGATATCAAAAGCAAGCCTATTCTCATGCACTGAGTTATATAATATTCATAATATTTCTCATCCATTCACACATCACAAAACAAAGTAATAAAAGGCCTGGCATATCATACAGGCATAAAACAATACACTGTGACGAAACTGTAGCTGACAGTTTTTGACAACAGTAACTCCACATAGATAATGCAAAGAAGGAAAAATCATGACAGGAAATAGGCATAAGAACGTGTAACCCTTGAAATGTACCATGAAAAAATAGCTGCTTTAAAATTAAAAGGACAATAACATGCTTATGAGGATCTTTATATATCTTTCATATTACCAAATAGTGATCAAATCTGCCTGATATCATTGCAAGAAAAAGAAATGCAATACGTATTTCTCCCATTATAAAGAAAATGGAATTTTCTGTATTTGAGCTTTTTCTTTGCATTCATCTATAATTCCTGCATTTTAAAACTCCTTTTGCTTTGTAAATCATTCATGGAACATATATTTTATAAGAATGATGTTTCTTAAAGGAATTAAGCGATGTAAG
The DNA here is from genome assembly GCA_036785705.1 of Acanthornis magna. Classification (NCBI taxonomy): domain Eukaryota; kingdom Metazoa; phylum Chordata; class Aves; order Passeriformes; family Acanthizidae; genus Acanthornis; species Acanthornis magna. Next base: position 2,876,511 of record JAWUZG010000236.1, on the reverse strand, counting down.
TTTCATTTGTCATCCAGGCAGTTACTGAATAAACACAAATGGAGTTAGAGGAGTATCTGCATTCAACGAATTCATAGTCTCTACTCAAATCTTTACTTATCTTTCATATCATACAAAAGCAGAAGGACATCACACAAAGTCTAACATATGACTTTTTTTTCCTCCAGAAGGTTGGTTAGTAAAGTTGCAGCTTCCATGATCAGACAAAAATCTAATAACTCTAAAATAAAAAATAAGAAATAATAATCTTAAAATAAATATGCACCCTGCTGTGTCTGTCAAAATAAAACCTTTCTAGTACAATAAAATATAAAATTTGAAAATAACTGTCACTGTTGTATACAGTATTATCTATCACTGATGATTTATATCCAGAAAAATATTTAAAGACCAAGATTATTTCACAAGTATGATTATGAAATCCACATTATAAATACATGTAAAAACTGGCATCTGCACTACAGAAAATATGTACTGCTGAATCTGTTCACATTCTATATATGTAAAGACTTATAGGTACACACAGTTATGCCTCTGTGTGGGGTTAAAAATCTTCTATTTTGGAACATCAGCAAATTTTTACAACGAAGGTTATGCTGACTGAATTAGTTTTAACCTCAGTATCTGGAGTATGGGCAATTACACAGACAAAGCAGTAAAGGCTGTAAAACCTCCTCAGGAGGTGGAAACAGTTTTTGTCTCTGTGTAACTTCAGGCATAATACTTGTATATCAAGTCTAACAATGGAAGGACAGACTTATGAGGCTCTTTTAAAAGCCAATTCACCCATGGCTTTCTCTGAAAAAATGTACTACTTGTTTAGTTTTGCTGACTTGTAGCATCTAGCGTGCTTGTGAAAGGCAAAGAGAACTGAAATGGTATACAGAAATTCTTTCCTTATTTTCAACTTCCTTCCTGTCTTCTGCTGACTTTATAAACTCTGAAAATCCTTTTTCAAAACTGCTTGATGTGAACATACAGCTTGATTTAACCAGGATTGCTTAAATGTTTGAAAAGGTGAGAGCTCTTTCCGAAACAGGAGTAACACCAACAGTTTCTTTGCAAAGGTGTCTACAATCCAGCGTGGTGTAATAATAGTCTTGGTTACAATATCTGCTACTCCAGAAGGCCTGGCACATATTGAAACTCTGATCAGTTTCATATTTTACATATTTTGTCTTGGCTTTGATATTTAAGCCTTATAATGAAAGATTGGTAACTGCAGTTTCTAGGCTATGCTCATAGGCAGAAGCAAGTCATTACAGTAGGTTAGCCGAAATATAAACCAGATATATGGGAGCAGAGCGCAGGTAAATATAACTGCACCATTTTCACTATAATTCTTTTTGTTGTTATAGTAAAATGTGATAACTTTAATTGAAACAAAAAGACAAAATTTCTGCATTGAGAAGATTAAAGAAGAAGTAGAAATTCAAAAAAAAAAAAGAAATTTTTATGAAGAGCAGTGAGTGAGGAGAACAAGCCTTTCTTGAACACACACATTTCCATGCTTTGCTACAGATGTGTTGTTCTACCTGTCATCATTCACCTTAGAAATTATAAATTTCAAGCAATTTTACCCACATGGATAAAAAAATATGTGGCTTGCTGGCTGCTGGACCATACCACTGCCAGCCCTGGTGAAGCACCTTCAAAACAGAGAAGCCTCACTCAAATAAATTTCTTAATATAAACTGAACAGGATTGAGACTTAAGGGGTAAGATGTTTCTCTGAAATAAAGGAAGAGTCTATTGCAGTATTAATTTTCCACCTTTGACTGTAAAGAAAAGTTGATAGTGACTTGCTAAATTTCTTATTCTGACTTTATTCATGTTCTCAAAAGTCCCTGAAAAATCTTTGCTCCCTTTTTAATCCTCCAGCATTAACACAATTACTGCCTTTTACCACAGCTTTTCATTATAATCATTGTCAAATTTCTTTTAGAGGAATCGATTAAATTAATCAATATTCTAGATTAGCAATATCTTTGATGATATTTTAAGACCGTATTTCTCATGAAATGTTGTGGAAAAGGTTTTCTCTTGGACATACCATGGAATCAGTTTGAGACAACCAGAAAAACATCAGAGGAAATGCAGCAAAAGGGTCACTGGGGTTGACAAGATGACTTAAACTCTTGTACTTGGTTGAACCTTCCGGTAAGGATGTGTCTCATCTCCTTAACTTTTCAGTATGTATATCAGTTAATGAAGTAGGCACGATATGCTTTTGGCAGGCTTGAGTCCTGGAAAGCAAAAGAAAAATGCGAAGAGAACTTGTGCTTGTGATCCCTGTCATTATTAAGCTCTGCTCAATATCTCTGGGGAAGGTAAGAGAACTGTGACTGAGCACTGCAGAAAATAGGCTGACATCTCATGTTGTAAGGTACATTCTGAAAGGATTCTTCAAACGTAAAGCAAAGAACCATTCACAGACATCTATGATCCTCTATGACTAAGTGAAAAACAGCCAGAGATGCGCAAGAGCTTGTATTTGCTAGCTGGATGCATTTAATACTGCTCGGAAAACAAGTGTTCTGACTGATGTGTTCTAATGTCAAACTGATCTCCCTGGAGTCTTCTGTTAATGGCACACAATGAACACAATTCTCCCTACTGCTAGTGAAATAATGAAGTTTATTCATGGGGTTAAAAGACCAGCAAGCCTGGTAAATCTGTTCCTTGACTACCTGGACGGAACACAACAGATGTGCAAAGAATAGACAATCCAGAGAAGTAAAGTGGAGCATCAGCAATGTGTTGGCTGGGGGGGACAAAAAGAGGAAATCCTCTGGATTTGTCTTCTCAAAACCTGAAAACCCAGTGCCCTCTCTTCAGACTGTATATAGGGACTGTGAACTGTGACTCCCAGCCATATCTCATTATCGATAAAGATATGCAACCCGTCATCACTGAGGACTGACAGTTTGGGAACGCAGCACAACAGAAGAGAATGTAATCACAAGTGACACTCTCAGCGACAAGGAAAGAACCACTCAGCACTTCCCATTTTCTCAGGAAAAGACCCCAATGACACTAGAAATATGCAGATTCCATGAGCAAAAAAATATTAATAGTAACTTCCCTTTTTATTACAGTATCATTTTCAGTCGACTGTAGGTTAAAATTTTAGATCAGCGTCCTATTTTTCACCTTATCATTTAAATCTAAAGGCTTTAGAGAAATTCAACTTTGCACACCAGGCAACTCAATACACATAAATACACCATATGCTGGAAAATATTTCCAGCTGTTGGAAAAATTATTTGCTTAAAACTGAAAAAATCCTGGATATTTCTATTTAGCAAATAGGTTGGAATTGCTATAGAACTGTATTGCTATTTAAATGCATATTATAAGCTCTTTTTTATAGGTGTCAAGGCAGCTATATACCCAGGGATTTTCCAGTCTTCCAGGGCTTGACACAATCTTGAAAGCAGCCTCCACAAATAAGCATCTGAAATGTATAATATAATTCTTTGAAAAACTGCCTCTCTAAATCTTTATCTGGCAGAATGAAACAAAACATAACTGGAAATGACTTGTTAGTTACTTCCCTCTGTAAAAAACAAAAAAACACCTGTATCTGTACCAAAATGAAATACAAATAGACCCTTCCAACCTATGCACATTAAAACGTGGTGGTCAATGAAGTCAAGCTGTCAGCTTATTTGGCTTAGTTATAGCCAAAGAGTAAAAAGATGGACTGGCAGTATATATTGCAGCTCAAAAAGACACTTGCAGGACAAAAGCCAATGCTTTGCTGTAGGCAATATCCTATAATTTCTGGTAAATGAACATGTGATTGGAGTAAAACAAAAGAGAGTCATCCAGTGCCTCCACAGCTTTGGAATGACATAATTATACCCAATTAAGGGAAGTCATAGTCAAACAGAGCTTTCTCAGCAGCCCGGCCCAAATTATGGAAACAGGACATCACCGTTGCCGGGGGTCTCTAGGTGAAACGTGCTTCTCTGATCCTGTCTTCTGTAGTACAAGCAAATATTCAGTTGCTACTACACATAGAAATAAATACATTAATTAGCTTAATTCGAGGATACCAAGGTGTCATAGTAACATGAGCAATGTAAGAATTTTAAGAAGAGAAAGTAAACCTATGGGAACTGCAGTAGTTTTGGCAATATTTTTCATAAATAATATTGGCATTGGCAAACAAGGTCATAGTTCTATATGCAAATAAGTGCATAATGCAAGCTGTAAGGCTTTCTCTGACTCTTCAAAACTATATTAAATTTTGGGAAAAAAGTGAATTATTTACTTTGCAGGTTGATGTTCTAAACTAACACTCTAGCTGGCTCATGCAGCATAGTCATCATCAATGGATTGGTACATAGCTCTTTGCATTTACAAAATAGAATACACAATTAATGAATGTGAAGTGCAAGATTGTATAAATCCTGCCTTAGATGTAAGAGAAGGTTTTAACAGGTTTTTAGCAGTAAACATAGTTGGTATACAGTACCTTCTGCATGAAGATTACACAAAAATTGGGGTAGCATTTGACCATGAGAGTTTCGCATTACAATAAGAGCATGGCCAGGAACACAGACGCACTTCAAGGCTCACTCCGAGTATGTGATAGGTGGATTTGTCACAGTATGTTGTGAAAAAAAGCTAATTAACAGCATACTGAGATGTGGGGGATGAACATATGAACAATATCCAAATATTAACATAAGTAATAAAGGTGTAATTAAAGCTTTCACTAATAAATGAAAAAAAAAATTATGTCATGTGGAGCATTGAGTCTAATGAAATATTGAGCAGAGTCTGCATTTATCTCATGGATCTTCAACAGACAAAGGAAATTAAAAAATATAAGCTTTTATGGTATTTTGTTAATTATTGTTAAAAATCCAGTTAAGAACAAGAACATAACAGAATATTCTGAATGGTAGCAGCAAAGGTTGTCACTTAGGTTCTTAAACATATGTTACATAGCCTTATAACTGAATATTAGAAGACATGAAAGATGTTTCTCACCCGCAGGTCTTTAGAGTCAAACTTGGGAAAAGTATGAGGTAGAAAATTAATTGCAAAAGCAAAACCTTGGTAAAATCATGCTTTCAGTATTTTATTGTCAGACTTCCAATAACAGGAAATAAATAAAGACACAGTAGTTTGGAACACAAAAAAAAATCACAGAAGGAAAGATAAAGACAGAATCAGGGCATCATAGACTGCTGAAGGGCATCATAGACTGCCCTGGACACCACATTACTAAGCAGGGAATCATAGAATTCTGTTGGGGTTGGGTTAGAAAGAGACCTTAAACATCATATCATGCCAACTGCCGTGCCATGGATAGAGACACCTTTCACTAGACCAGGTTACTCAGACCGCTGTCCAGTCTGGCCTTGAACTCCTGTCACATTATTATTCTTAAAGAAACTAAGAGAACATCCTGAAAGAAAATTCTTTAATGTATGAAACACAACTATCAGATAATGAACAAATTTAGATGTTCTAGGTTTCTAATACTGAACACCACCCAGAAAAGTAGCTAAAATACAAGGAAATTATTTTTGACAGGGTTAACTAGGAAAAAAATCTCTTCATCATTCAACATTCCTGCACTAAGACTTGGCAGCAAGGCACAAAAAATTATGCAGGAAATATAAAGAAAAATCAAATTATGGCTCCATTGCAGGCTGTCAATATTCAACTCTCAATTTTTACTGCAAGGCAAATGAAGTTTTGCTTATCATAGGATTATAGAATATAGTAATCATAGGGGTCACAGATGGATCTTAAGGATCATCTAACTCCAACCCCACTGCCATGGGCAGGGACACCTCCCACTAGACCAGGTTGCTCAGGGCCCCACCCAACCTGGCCTTGAACACTCCCCGGGATGGGGCATCCACAACTGCTCTGGGCAACCTGTGCCAGTGCCTCACCACCCTCCCAGTAAAGAATTTCTTCCCAATAGGTAACCTAAATACAAGTTGAACAAACGGAAAACCAAGAAATGTTTTTACTGGGGCTTTAGCTTTGAGCTTCCGTGAATTATTTTGTTAACAAAATTTTCTCATATTACAATTTTTTCCATCAGTGTTTTTGTGTTAGCCCCAGCTCCGGTGTTTTGTAACTTCTTTACAAACCTTATTGTAATACACTTTTTTATATTGGCCCTATTTCTCTCTCTCTGTTCTTCTGCAAGTACTACAGCTGTCAAAACCAGCCAAATTAATAATCGCTAGCATTGTTACGACATGCAGTGTAAACCAAAGCTGCAGGCATGCAAGCCACTGGCCAAAATGGATAGTTACCACTATTATCTTTAGGTCTGCATTCAGCAGTTTTATTCTGAGTCAACTTTCTGGATGTCTTTGTTTCATGATGGGCAGCATCTGTTCATCACACATTTGGACTGTATCATCCTTCAATGTATTTTTCCTGATGAGGCTTGTAAAAAGTGATAGTTCTACATGTAAACAAGACGGATAAGGAGTTACTTCCATCAATCTTTAGCTTAAATAAATGTAAAGGATTTATCCAGCTGATGTAGTTAATACAATAAAAGTCACTGTATTCTTATGGATTTCAGATAAAAGTGTGATGACAAAATTTAAAAAACTGTCCTGTTTCTTACGAGTCTTTTCTTGATATCTTAAATACATATATGAGTAGCTTAGAGACACCACAGATCTTCCAATCTGGCAATCCTAAATTTATGTCTGTGTAGTTCAACACCTTTTCCAACAAAGGACTGGATCCAGAACTGTCCCTTGGGGTTCACCACTAGTTTAATCACAGCAGTTTAGTTGGTCAAGCATGACACCCCTTTGCTGAAGACTTGCTGACTACTGATGATGTCCTTGTCCTTCAGGTGTCTGGAAATGGTTTCCAGGATGAGATGTTCTTTCATCTTTCCAAGGTGGAGGTGAGGATGGCTTTCCTTTAGTCTCTTGGGTCATCTTCCTTTGCCCTTCCTGAGAGTAGGATTCACCATGATGAATCAGATTATCGAATGATCTTGCAATGGCACTGGTGGTTGCATCCCATCAGGGTCCTTGGGCTTATGTATATAGAGTTTGCTTAAGTACTCTCTGACCTAATCCTCTTCTATCAAGAGCACATCTTCCTTGCTCCAGCCTTTTCCTCTGGTCTCTGGGATCCAGGATTCCTGAAGACTGGGATTGCTAGTGAAAATAAGGCAAAGATGTCATTAAGTACGTCAGAATTTTCTGTCTTGTGTAACAAGACATCTCATGGAGCAATGGGCCCCCTTTTTCCCTAGTTTTGTTTTTATCCCCAGTGTACTTGTAGAAGTTTTCTTTACTTTGGATCTTTTGGAAAGATTTAATTCCATTAAGGTTTTAGCTTGTTCAATGACATCCTGGGATATCTGGACATTGAGCTTGGGTAGAAACTCTATTTTCACCCATGCAGCTTCCAGTTGTTTTTACCTTACTTCCTGCTCATTGGGAGGCACTGCGCTTGAACTTGGAGAAGGAGATCCTCACATATTAACCAACTTTCCTGGGCCTTCCTTCCCTCTAGGGACTCGTCCAAAAGGATTCCTCCAAACACCTTTGAAGGTGTCAAAATCTGTTTCCTGAGGTCCATGTTTGTGAGCTGGTTTGTCACCCTTCTCCCTGCCCCCAGATTCTGGAACTCCTCCCTCACTCAGCACACATCACTGCAGCAAAGGCTGCCTCTGGTGTTTACGTACTCCTTGTGGGTGAATTTGTGGTTCAGCACAGCATCTGTCCTTGCTGGCTTCTCTATCACTTGGCAGAGGAAGTTATCATCAATGCACTCCAGGAACCTCCTGGATTGTTTCTGTGCTGAGGTGTCATCCCTCCAACATATATCAAGGTGGTTGAAGATATCCATGAAGGCCAGGACCTTGAAACTTGAGGTCTCTAGAGTGTCTGAACTCCTTGTTTTTTGTGGTTAGCTGGCCTACTGTAGACAGCCATTATAATGTTACCTTTGCCTTATCCTAACTCATAAAATCTCCATTGACTCCTCATCCACCCCTAGGCAGATTTCCAAGACCTTAAGCTGCAGTTACCTAGGAGGAGCTCTGTCTCCTCATCACACTTTCCTGTCCGTCTGAAAGAGCCTGTATCACTCCTTTCCAACATTCCAGTCATGGGAGCCAACTCCTTACAATTCCACCATCCCAACAAGAACACAGTCCTGCAACTGCAATATGTGTGAACACATATACACACACACATCAATATTTGCAATAGGAATGCTCTTCACCTTTGATTTTCCACTGTCTTTTCTGTTCACCTCATGACCTTCTCTGGAAGTTTTGTCAGCTAAGACTTATTTCAAACAGATTCCCTCCTGCCCTGCCCCTGATGGGAGAGAATAGAAAGGGAACTACTGAGAAATGAGTGCAAGGTGAAACACAAAAAATACTATTATCTGCTAAGAAATAAATAAATCCTAAACAAAATGGCAAATTCCTCCCCCACACTCCCCCCACCCCAAGGTTCAAAACCATCTGAACTATAGTTCAAAAAATGACCCCCAGCTATTCCCAGGAAAAAAGGGCCAGTCAAGAAAATGAGGATAAGACTGCTGTTTTGGAAAAAGCACTAGCACAAAATATGTGCAGAAGATTTGGGGAACTCCTCCTGATCTAGTTAAGAAAGGAATCAGTGAGTATTTTCCTTTCCTGTACTTGTTTCCAGGTCTTTAAAATCATATTGTAACTCCTAACAAATGTTTAGAGTAAATAATACAATATTAATATTTGCTCAGTGATGACAAATGTGTAACATACACTGCACAACGAATAAAAAGAAATAGACAAGAGTATAGTCTATATATTGTAGAACCCACTTTAAACATGACGCAGCTAGAAGTAATAGAAAGTGATGTGGTCATGCTAATAGGGATGGAAAAAGTTGGGTAAGATTGCAGCAGCTAAGTCTATAGTGTACATTAGACTGCATCGATAATATTTGCTGCAGTTCTAGTCTTTGTTTGCTGAGTGGAGAAATGTATTTCTGAGGTTATCTTCTTTGAGGAAGGCATTACCTTAAGATGGAAAGACTCAGAGTGCCTCATCATATAGATTTAACTGTGGATATTAATTTCCTGTCTGTGTGTTTCATAAGAGGCTCAGTTTGCCAGAGCAATTAATTTTACACAAAAAAAAAAAAATCAGAATTAAGTGTCAAATTGAAAAAATGCTGGACGTTTAAACCTTGTATATTGCCACTTTGCAAAGACATTCACTGAACTGGTGATAAAACCATGACAAGTTTCCATTTTAACAACACAAAAACTGCTGCAAGAACATTAAAACAAAGAGTTTGGCTCACAGTTCTGTTCTTCCCATATTGAGGAACTTCTGGATGCTAAGTTGCAGTCACTACTTGACTCAATATTAAGTTTCTGTCTACGTGACCATGTGAAGGAAATGAGCTGCCATATCCTGGATATTAATGCATCTTTCAGTGTTTTGGTTAGTAAATATTTTTTCACACTTTTTCCAAATATGCATATGTAATTTCAGAACAAGTAATACAAATGTAGGCAGATAAACTAAGCAGTTGTATTTTTCACTCATTATAATTTTACTATAAAATACATTTCTTTCACTTTCAAGTAAATGTTTTAAAATTTAAATCACTTGTAAATCTAGATACAAAGAAAAGGCTTCAAAAATTGTTAGACAATTAGTCATGTCTTATAAACTTCAGCTTTTTAGAATTGCCAAAAGTGCCAGAAGTATTGAAATGTAAAGTAAGTTTAAAAAATAAGTCAGTTGGAGACGTCTGTCATTTGAAATATTAGTATTAAGTTTTACCAAGAAGTTAAATGGCTTTGTTTTAATAGCTGTATTAAACCCAGAAGCAAATCTCATTTCTTGCAGGTAACTCAAACAATATGTCAGAAAACATTGGCTTAGATTGTTGCATTCCTTTGTGTTTTGCATCATTCAGAATATCCTTGTTTCTTTCACATGTCCATGAGTCACTTCTGCAGGACAGAAACCCCAGCTTTAGGTGCTCCCCCTTATCAGGGGCAGGTCTTGCTCTAACTCTTTCCTTTCAAAGGAAACAATCACATGCAGACAAGGAACTGGGAAGGAAATTCCTCAAGCGTAATATCTCTAAATGCTCCCCAATGCTTGTGGCCTCTATGCACTTGATAATTTGTTTAAATATGACAGCAAGTTACCTAACATGCCTCTAATGGTGGCTAGTTGATCAGCATTCACCTGGAGCACATTTTAGACTGGTTTGGCACAGATTAGTTGGGAATCTAAAGTGGATGAGAGCTAAGTGGAAGGCACTGGCATGAGGTTGCATATAAGCCATCTCCTTCTACTCTGGTAACTCACAACATAAAATGTAATGTCACGGTAATTCTCAAAGTGCTAGATTTTTCAGTGAAGACAAAGATAAAATGTATCCTGTCTTCCTATGTGCCCTGGCAGACTTGCATACTGTGACTGTGACCTGAATTACTGTAATAAGATACCTGTTTTATACATCATTTTAAATAATTAGGCATTGAATTAACTTCTGAATAGGTGAAATTGCAATGTCTGCCTTTTCTAGACTAAGCGCTGATAGTACAGCTGGAGGGAGAAAGCCTTTACCAATCCCAGGGGAAATGGCCTTGAACTCAGGAAATCATTAAGTGAAACAGTAAATGGAAATTACTCAGTAGCTGAACTACTGAAAAAAGGACATTAAAGAGGAACAAGACTTTTTTTCCCTTTTTTTCCCTTGCCTTCTGAGGGTTGCTGAGCAAGAAACTTGCTTAGGCAAAGACATTAGCAAGGGTCATCCTGAAGAAAAGTGAGCTCTTTACTCACCAAATACATTCTCTAGAACAGAGGAAAACAGGGCATTAGTTGCTGTGTGCGCATGTGTGTGTATACATGCATATATACATATACATGTTTTTTGTTGATAACACAGACAGATAAGAGAACATTAAAGCCCTAATATAAGACTTGCAGGTCATTTTTCATACTCTGAGATAAAGTTTCTTCCAAATTTATCATATCTTAGCATTATCGGAGTACTTTTCTTTGTATATTCTTCTGGAACAAATTTGCTTAACATCAACACAGCCTGACCTGATTTTTTTTGCCTTTATTAAGGTCTGGATCAACCAACCCTTTAGGTTAACACAAGTTAATTTTCTTTTTACTCTTACAGGTTCTCTTCTCCCTTGATTTTGGTGTGCTTGGATTTTTGGGGGTTTTCGTTCTTCTTCCCTTTACATCGGATCAAAATCCATGATTTTTCTTCTGTGGGAAGAGATTATTTGAGCTGTGGCTGGCCAAAGCCACTAAGGAAAACAGGTACTGGCACCCAACAAGGAGTTTAGAAGATGTGGGAGAGCAGAGGGAGAACAGAAACTTTTCTGAGTAGTTGCCTTAGTGTATTCTGTGCTTTCCTCCTTATTATTAATGTGCGTTAGATTTGTCTCTCTTTTAATGTTAATATAAATGTTTTATTTTAGAGTATGATCACTGGTTTCAGGATAGGTTCCTTAGCTTTTCCTTAGCTGACAATCAATAGATGCAATCATTTTCCAGTGAAAAAACTCAGGATGGTATTCAGAGAATGATCTTCATCCAGTGTAAATAACGAAGATGTTGACAAAATAAAATTTTATTTTGTTTGCTTTCAGCAGATGTTTTCCTCAAAAACTGGGGTTCTTAGGGTTTGGGGGGTTTTTTGTTTTGGGTTTTGGTTTTTTTTTTTTTTTCTTTTTTGATTGATAAAAATAGTTATGGGGTTGAAAAGTCATTCTGTTTTTAAAAAAGGAATGCACAAAATTTTATTGCTGTCACTATAAACACTGAGAATATGGTCAAGTTCTGGTGGTCCCAGATCACTGATGTTTTATAACTCTGAAAGTATTTTCAATAGATAGCAATTACAAAAGTATTTTAAATAATGAGTTCTCTATTCTTTAAAAAAATTCAGGATGTAGCTGTAATTTAATGATGGTTCTAGAAGAGCTGTGCAGAATAGGACAAAGCGACTTAGCAAAAGCTCTGCTATTGCTCAGGTTATTCGTCCTATATGATAAATAAGGTAAATGTATATTTAACTTAACTGTGACAAACCCCTAGAAAAAGCTTAATTTACAGCTCCACAATAGCTATTTTCCTTGGGAAAATGTCCTTCTTTACCTTGGACACATTTTTTAGTATTTATTCTTCTCCAGTGTGGAGATACCAAGCACAGACACATTCTCACGCTTCTGACCATAAGCTAACACACTGTGTATATAGAGATCTCTTGCTTTTTTACAGCAGTGAATGTGTAATAAACAATAATAAACAGCCAACTAAAGGACATTCTTGTGATTTTTTTTTCATTTATTGCAGTAATTCTTCATGACTTTGCTTGATTCTGTGAAAAATTAATTAACTCACTCTTACTCCTTACAGATTTAAATATTTCTCCCATATGCACTCCAACCAAGCTCAAAATTGCCCTAAAAGTCTTCATTCTCTTTATATATAGTCTGCCAGTTTTTATTATTTGTATAAAGAATATATATTACATGACTTCTTAACAAGAAGTGGTTTTGGTGGTCCCAGTTAAATATCTTGGTGTGTAAGACAGAGATTTTGTAAATGCTTTCTGTCATCTCAAAATGTCCCCAGAGGAGTGATCAGTGAGAGATCCTGTTTTCTTAGCCCTGCATTTGAATCCAAAACATAGAAAAAACCTTTCCATCAATGTCTTTGCAGTCTTATCTTCATAACTCTGTGCTACTTGGCATAAGGATGGTCAGGAAAGACAGATTACTGCCCTTCTTATCTTCCCAGATGATCATGCTCTTACGAAAACAGTTTAAATTTTAAAAACTGACGCATCCACTGGAAATTTACTACAACAGTCCCTTGGGCAAACAAGTCTTAAAAAAATCTGATGCATTTTAGAAGGTGTCCTGAAGAACCATTTAGAGCTAAGCATGATGGAGCAAAGGTCAGGGCAGGGCTGTGTTGGAATTCTGGCATAATGGGACCTGTCCAGTAGCACAGGAACAGCTCAGACTGTGCAGACTCCTGAGGAACTGCGATTCTGCCTTACATGGCACAGAACTCTTTTCTTCCCTCGCAATCCTGAATCCATCAGTCATGCGTCAGCTTAAGGAATAGGAAGAACAGAGGAAATAATGCTGTAGCTAAACAAAAAGAAAATATAGGCTGAATAATAAGGTATTAATAAAAAATAACAACTAGTTTTAAAAAGACTAGAGGAATAAAGAATGAAGTAATATGTGTCTTGAAAGCAAAATCTTGCGCATCTTACAATGCTTATTATCAAGATATCTTGTGATAACTTACATTGTTTAAAAAGCTATATGTGACCATGAAATAAAAAAAATGCAACTGTTAAATATGCAAGAGCTGGAAGAGTTACAGAAATATTATTCCAAATTTATTAGTTCCTTCATTTCTTAAATTCATATATATCTATATTTATATTTATGCATACACCTATACTCACATGTACACACAGGTATATGTATATTTCAAAGGCAGATTTTCAGGTACAAAGTTACAACAAAACAAATTCTTACTAGTGTCTCTTTGTGTCAGTCACAAGTACTGTTAGGCAAAATTCATCAGTTATCTAAAATTGTCTACAATGAAATAGCATCAGGAATTAAATACAGCAGTAGAAGAGTTTAGTTAACAACTGATCTCCTAAAGCAAAATTCTGACAAAGAATCTAATGACAATTAATCATAATTTCATAATTTTAAAGAAATTTATAACTGGTACTATTATGCAAACTTATAATTATTACTGTGTGGAAAAAAATTATACCTTATATGAATATCACTTTTAACAAGTCCTTATAAGGAACAAACCATACAGTTACAAAAGACTGAAAAAATGCCATTTCATGCCATCTTCAAATATAAGCCCTGAACTTTTCAATTGCCAGAGGCAGAGCGAAGAGTCTCCTAATGCTCTTTTTCCTACTTCCCCCGATTAGCATCAACATTTATGTAAAGTCAGACAAATTCAATGGTCCGTGGCAGTGTTTGTTATTGAACATTGAAAGGGACTAGATTTCATGTATTCAGCAATGGATTGGATGAGCCTGAAGACAAACATGAAACCAATAAACTACTGGATTATATTTTATGATACCATATGTTGTCATCAAAGTGGGTGAACAGCAGCCTCTGAAATTCAGAGTCGTGGTGTAGTAAAAGTAATATGCGCTCAACAGTGAGTGCTGGCTTTAGAATTTAGCATCGAGTAAAATAAAACTAGAATACAGCATTTTCTAACCTAAAATCAGCCCCATGAAGATTTTCTAATTAAATTAATACAACAAAGATATCTTAATATAAGCTTGCCATTTATTGTACAAGTCATTAAGAAAACGATGAAAGCACCTTAGAAAAAAATCAGGAGTACGATTAAATAACAAATATTTTCCTTTGGATGGAAACAACTTTTCCATGCACAAGTTAACACAAAAAAAATGCAAAAGCTCCAACAAACCCTCCTGAGCTGTGGACGGTTCAATAAGTTTGAGGAAACAGCTCAGCCCAAAAACAGAAATAAGTACATTTTCACTTCTTTTGCCACAAACATCAGTACATTGCTATCAAACACATCCTAAACAGCTTCATTCTGTCTTCCAATTGCATGTGGCTCCTTATTACACATACACACATGAGAATGATGTTCTGCATACAACGGTTTATTTTTGTGATTTTGTAATGTATCCTACAGGCAATAGACGCTGTAATAATGGAGAATGAAACAACAAAAACTTTGTAAGGGAACTGCATTAAAATGTTCATGGCTTTTGCAATAAAGTTGAAATCATTCTCTCACTCCTTGTTTGCAACATGCTTATTAGCTACTACTGATATTATGAAATGTTTTCTTCTGAACAAAAAGGTCACTCTCAATTTTTTTAAAGAGTTTTAAGTACAAGATTGACCTACATACTCCCTTTGTCTGTTAGCTTAGCTAATATCTCTAAATACTGCAGCACAAGCACATCAAAGGCAGGATTAGGTTTATCGAGACTAAACCTGAACTTCTCCTTCTGATGAATAGAAGGCCAACACATATGTGTGGACTTGACATAACTATCCTGTCTGCAATCCATTTAGTCATTTGCTTATCCCTTTCCTTTATTTCCCAAATATATTTTTATTCCCTGTGTCATTCCAAATCACATAAAAAATTGAAATGCAAAACTTAATGGAGGAGAGTCTTTATATCTGGGAGAAGTGGTCCTAATCCTTCTCTTATTTATTTCTTTTTACTCTCCTAGTAGTGATGAGCCTACAGCGACACTTCAGGTTATTTGTTCACAAGATATTGCAAATGACAGGAGGTGCAATGACAATTATGGCATCAATCAACTTCTGAACTCCTTTCTGAAATGTTTGGAGTAGGAATTTAGAACTAAAATGTTGCAGTATTACTGCTGGGCAATGATCTTTCAATCTGAATGGCTCTTCACTACACAAATAATAAATACTAAGTAATCAATATATAAAAATAACACCTTGATAATTATTGACATGTAATTGTATTTTATATTATTTGTGATATAATGGGGGAATCATTAAAATATTATTACATCCTTTTATTATTATTAAAATTATTTTTTATTTATGACCCGAAATTATGGAGAGTAAGTCCTCTCAGAGGAATTAATGAAACATATAATTAGATTATTTCCATTTAAGTAGTGCAATAACTACTAAGCGTTGATGCTAAGCAGTAAGCAATGAATCAAATACAACATCCACCTCAAAATACATCTGAAGCAACAGCTCAAGTACAGCAGATGATAGATCAAAACCTACGCAGAACCAAATGCTCCAAGTCACTCACCAAATTCTTAAAATTTAGCTTCTGCCTCCAAGAGAGGTGAAATCTTCATGGGATATTATTTTTTACAATAATTTTCTCCTTTGGTAGCAAATCCTGTTTGACATACTTCTTGTCTACTTGAGCCAACTACATTCAGTACCAGTAATACTTCATGCATTTCCTGCCAAGGCTGTATCCTGTGCTATGGTGGTGTCAATTATTTAATAGGACTTTTCCACCTCAATCTCCTATGTGTTGGACTAATACAATTTGTAATTGTACATAGATATAAAAGAAGAAACCACTGAAAATAGCATTCCATAGTCTTACTGAGCATTTCAGTAAGAAATGAGATGTTGCTCAGTAAGCAACAGTAAGAGATGTTGCTCAAGTTAAAAATGATATTTGCTTATTTTATCAAGTAACTTTTTCCTTCATTTAAAACAGAAATTATTTTTCCCATTGTCAAAGCTGGTCTTGAACATAACTGCTAAAATACTGAAGCAGATGTTTAAAAATAAGTCTGTTTCTCTCATGAGAATATTAAAAGTGAATTTTTGAGGATTATGCTGGCATAACTTCTTCGCACCAAAAGAAAAATGGATTTTTCCATAGCTCTGTTTACCAGAACTCAGAACACTATCAAGGTAACAGAGTTCACTTAAGTTCTATCAGAAACTTGATGGAAATGATCATCATGTTGCCAAATAATCAAAATATTTCTATAATCGGAGTTACCTTTTTATTTTCTTATGACAAATGTGGAAGATCTGTTTCCATAATAACAACGACCCTTCAAGCATGGAAAAAAGTATGCGGGAGGCTCTTCAAATCACTTGGTTAAGATTTAAACCTAACTGTAAACTGCTGCATTGTAATAATAGTAGGATTATATTTAAAGTGCTCTATAACTTTTCTTTTTACTAAAATGAAAATTTATCCCTATAGGAATATAGGGATATATATCCAGGAAAATTTCTGGAATTTTTGAAAGACAAACCTAAAATATAGTCATATATAAAATATATAATGTAAAATATTACTCATCAAAACTATTATTCAAATATTTTTATTGCTTTTGATCAAACTACAGTAACTGTTGGGTTATTGTTGAGATGCAGGAGAAAAGTAGAGAAGCCTACTTTATTTTCCCTATCCAAGTCACAGCCAGCATGGCTTCATGAGAGGAAAGTCTTGCTTGTCAAAACTGAATTCCTTCTGTGACAAGGTAACCCACCTAGCTGATCGAGGGAAGCCAGTAGATGTAATATTTTTGGATTTCAGTATAACTTTTGATAATATCTTTGTAATAATGTAGAAATAGATATTTAAATAGATTATTTTTATTTTCAATACCATATATACAAGTATTGTTCTTCTGGGAAAACTAAGAAATCTATGAACTGGATAGATGACACATACATAAGATTTTCACCTTTAACTTGTTAATACAAATAAGTAACACTTCTAATTTTAATATATATGGCAACCAGCAATTCACTGTAAGGGTAAAATGAATTTCTCATTGCAGCTTTCAAATGACACTACATTTATCTGTCAAAATGAGAAGGCTGCATCTCCTAATCTCTTTTCCCACCCTGGGTATCTCTGTTAAATAAATATTAAGCAACTGTGGAATAAAGATGTATCTTTTCTCCTCTTGTGCAAGACTGAATTGGATAGCACAGGCCTTATTTCAAAATTCAATGCTAGTTATTTGTCTTCCTTGTTTCTGCTGAGAGCTTTCATTTACAGTATATTGCACTTATGAAAACCTCACAGAGATATTTTATATGAACTTAGTATCTACTGTTTAGGAAGATAATAACATGTTGACTTTCTTTTTGGTGCCAAATTCATTACTGTTAATTTCAAATTTCCTGTTACTATTTACTCTTCTAATACAGTAGCTACTAAGCTGATAGTATATAGATAAGAATGATTAAGAACATCTCAGCACATCTTTCTTGAGAAAAAGCACAATTATTGCTTTGCCTTCGTTCCCAAGCATTTCGTAACCTAAATTAACAAATCACCTAAAGCAGCCGGTGGTGGGTAACATGCACAGGAGATGAGCCTCCTGGTGACAGTAGGTGATCTCTGCTGCAAACTACTCTCCACAACCTTCTCTAAACTTCCTCTGCATTTCACAGAGCAGATAGTTGTGTTTCATCACATGAGATGCTTGTAAAGTTGAGTGGAATCATGCCATTTTCAGGTTTTGTGCCCTCTTAGTAGTGGGGAACCTTTCATAAATTTTCTATAGTTAGAGGAGGCAAAAATTTTTCCACTACCTTGCTTTTCCTATATTCCTTTGGAAACACTATATACTCAGCCACAAGCTTGCAGACAAAAGCCTGAAAGTGTCTTTTCAGAACTCATGGAGGAAAACCCAAAAGTCTAAAACAGCAGTGACTACTACTTTTTTAACAGAGAATTTTCCATTAACAATGATTCTTTTAAAAGGATGTCCCATAAAAATACTTTCATTTAGGCACAGATCGAGAGGAGGAGCCAAACACTTCCAAGAAATCGTGTTCAGCTTTCAGCGTCAGTGGTAAACCGGCACATGATTTTATGCTTTGTCTCTCACATTAAAATGGAAGAAACATTCTGAGTAGAGAGGAAAGATCACCTCTCCTGACCTGCTGGGTTTGCTTTCCCAGTGCAGACCAGGAAGCTGTTATCTCCTCTTTACTGCAAGGGCATTCTACTGATCCATCTTCAATATGAGTCAGATAACACTGCCTTTCTTCTTCAGTTCACCTATGTCTGCTCTATTTACAGATTTATGTAACCCGAGAGCTCGGTGTAACAGAAGAGATTATAAACAAGTTTCACAGCTTTCTAGATGTAAACAAAGGATGAAGAATAGAGAGAGGCAAAGGAAGAAAAAAGTGAAGACAAGAAGATGAAAACTAATTTAATTCATCAGAACATCACCTCTGAATAGTTGAAGGTTTAAAAGCACAATCAGATTTTCAGTATACCCTGTTCAATTTTGTACATGCTTGCATAAAAAGATGAAGAGTACAATAAGACCATATTTATAAATAGGTATATTTTCATATGAGTAACAATTCGCATACAATGTGCTCCTTCGGTGGATTTGTAGGTGTCACGCCATATTTTTAGCAGGGTTGATATTATTTGCTAACTGGAATTACTAAGTGATAGTCAATAGTGGCACTTCTGAGCACTTGTAGTCCATCAGCTAACTCATTTCTGCACCTGTGCAAAAACTGGGACTCCACTATGTGTATACCAATGGAGCACAAGAGCTCAGAAGATCCTGTCAATTAAGTAAATGTGCACATGGTTTTCATAAGGTATATTTGGTAACCATAGTAAGAAAATACCCTGTGACCATAATTATCCAGCAGAAATAAGAAGCCTCTCCCCATTCTTCTTTACTGCCTTCAGCAATAAGAAAAGCATAAAATCTGTCTCTTTAATTCACGATAAACTTTTTGGCTGTTTCGGTTTTTTCTCTCTGGTAAGAAAGATTCATACTTGTACTCTTAACTATTGGTTTGCAGATCAGATTACATCTGTTTACTTCTATAATTAAACCTAAAAAAATCTATGGGTAATTTGGGGGTTTTCTTTTGCTTTTGAATGGTGAAATAATTCTCCCCATCCCCCAAACCATAATATCATGATAACTACATTTTAAGTTTTTAAGACACCAGCAAAAGAAATTCCCTCCATTTTGGACAAAGAGAGGCTATGAATAATGGTACAATACTGGATTCAAAATCAAACGTATTAGGGGCCCAGGTTCCATTCTCAAGATGTTGATTTGCAAGGGTTAAGAATTTTTAACAAAAGTGGATGCAGAAGTTCTGGGTTCTGCATGACTTCACCTTATATCTTTCTTTCCATAGCAGTATAATTTTCAGAGGGACTGAAATAACAGTGAAAACAGCCCAATTAAAGCAAATCCACTGCATTGTTGGATTATCTTTTCCTATTTTGATGATGCAGTCCCACACACAAACAGCCGTGACGACAAACGTGTTATTGCATAGGAGCTATTCCAGGAGTTCCAGGAAGCATTAAAGCAGCTTCGCCACAGAAGCCAGCATTGCATGATGCATTTACTTCCTCCGGCCAACAAGTCCTTTTTTCCCAATTACCCCATTAATTCTAATGAGGTTTCTCAGCAAGACCATGAGTTGCCAAAGCTGGGTTTGAATTATATTCTCAGCGAAATACTACGTGTTCCAATGGTATCATTTTTAATAAGAGCAGTGGTCAAAATATTTTTCCTTACAACTTTTTTTCCTTAAAGTAAATAACACTGTAAACCAGTAATTAATTCTGTATGTTCAGATACAGTCAAATACAGCTTCCATGTCTCTGAATAGCAGTTTATGCATGCACAGGCTTATGTGGACATGGAGTATAAATATAAACATGCATCCTTATTTAAGGATAATGTACAAACAAGAATATTTCTTGTGATACTCACCACTCCTGCATCTTAATAACAATGGCTTTCAGGGATAATTTCAAAAAGCAGAACCTTGAAGTGTCATAATAAAGTCATAATTTCTAGTCTGTTGCACTTTTATTCCAGGAAAGCATACTCAACATACATAATTTCTGTATAAATTGTGTGATATGTGTATCTGCTGCACTGCAGAAATGGCAAAGACCCAGGTTACTGATTCTTTGCTTCACTGCTTTTAATACAAGTCATCTAACAAGGTAATGAGGTAGACAACAGGAAATTTAATATTCATTTTCCATGGCCTATTCAAACCTTTTTCTTATAAGAGTTTTTTATGATTTACCTTAACTAATATCACCTGGTCAGAGACATCATTATTTGGATCTATTTAAGCAGAACAGTATAACTTATTGCAACACAGAATTTACCATTGCTAACATTATACCTTGCCTACAGCAAGATAATAAAATCTTGGCTTTCCAAAGCAAGAGCATTTTTATGCAATGCTGCAGTTGATTTCCTTTTCTACAACTGATTTAAATTATATTCCATAGCAAATGCTTTCAGCAAATTTAAAGATTACCTCCAATATGTATTCTTGGAATAAACCTGCTGTAGTTATATAAAGAGTTCTATAAACTGTTCCTGTAAATGCATCTCACATTTTAATATCATCAGGTTGAGACCATCACTGCATTTTATGTACTGAGGTAGGCAAAATATTTACAACAGGTCAAATAATTGATAAATATTACATTGAGGTTCGATCATCTGCTCCACATACATAACTGCAGGATATTTTACTAAACCAAATAAACTTTTTTTTATTTCTAAAAATATCTTCATTTTGACCTAACATCTACAATAAAAATGATCTTTCCAATCACCTACCTATGAACATTAATTAATTCAACATGTGTGAATGAACAGACAGTATTCTCAGTGCATAGTTTCTAATCTGCTAGCACCACAACAGATAGAAAAGCAACATCAAAAGCTGTTCTTGAGCAATGGAATATTGGCTGAAGCTTGTTTCACACTTCCATGCAAGCAGTCTGTGAAACAATGACATTGCCACAGAAATATCCTCTGATCTAGAATGGTTGCTATTTCCCACATGAGCAATTTGCATCATTGACTGAAAAGACACAGAAGTTGGAAGGAGTTGGACAATGATACAAAGGGCTTGCTCCCTATAATGTATCTAGTGCTGCCTTGTGATGCTTGAGTTAGAAATGTCAAGGGTGGCCTCTTGACCACAGAGATAGATCCTGCATTCTCAGGTGGCCTGCTTGGCATAGGAGCAGCAAGGATTTGCTCTTGGACAGACTGTGAGAGGATGCTGTGTTCTTTTGCTCTTTTATTTCCTTCCTGTTCACGACAAGCTAGTCTTCCTAGGATTATTGTCCTAACAAATATGTGAAAAGGACTGTGAGCCTGAAACTTATTCCATTGTGTCATCTGTGCTGATAAAACATACCACTTTGTCCCAAAAACCAAACTCTTCTTCTACCCAGAGTCCATCAGAGTTGCAAACACAGCCTTAGCAGAAGAATGTGGGCATTTTCAGCTGACAAAGTTCCTGCCTTAGTGCGAGGATAAGACACTGGCAATAAGCTGCCTCACCATCCTTCAGCAGCACCTCACAGTTTGTGATGCCTTTTGGTCTCTTGCCATAAGGCAAAGTTTGCCATGGCTGATTTGAAGCTAGGATTGTTGGTTTCTGCTGGTTTTTTTCTGAACCAAAGGAGGAGGTACATGTAGTTTAAATGCACGCCTCAAATATATCTACTGAGAAAACAAGTAGCATCAGTTTTTTGGTATAATTCTTTGCAGTGATGATAGCTTCTTTGCATCACTGAATGACTTAGGAAATAGATTTTCTAGCATTAAAAATTTAAAAACATTCCCTCTTTTTTCTCTATTTTACCACACAGCTGAGCTTTTGCATTTCTTTGGTTGCAGAGTTGCTGTTTTCTCAGTTTCTCAGTTCATTAGCAGTACAAAAGACCTGAGGCTCTGGTAGTATATATACATATATATATATATATATATATATATATTTTTAAGAGAGATTCACCCTTCTCAAGGATGAATGGAAAAGGCAAAGTCATGACATAATTTGTCATTTTATAATGGGGAATTTATTCAAACATGTTTTGGGTACCTTTTATCACTGAGGACACCTTACAATTAAATGCCTTCATTTGCACATAAGTACCCCAGAAGCCTTTTAAATTCCTGTGAAACTCACTCTTGATTTTCTTTCTTTTTTTCCTTTATTTTCACGAGGTCTCTCAGCTCAGTCCTGCAACAAGAAATATCCATGCTGGCAGAATTAAGTTTTATACATATTTGAAGAATCAGTCTTTAATTAACAACAAGAGGGTTGTGAAAATTAAGAATTTTTTGTTCAAAATATGTATTTGAGAACGCTGGAACAACCTAAGTTTTCAGGACAGGAACCATCCTTTTTATTTTTCTCTTGAATTCTCACTATATGAAATAGTTGAAACAGTTGTCTTTTGCATAGCAGCCAGAAAATCAGTCACTGCATAGAGTCATGAAGAAGATTTATTATAAGGTGCTATAGAGCATTTTCAGATGCACATGACATGTTAATTCCCAGGAATCCAAACAAAATACATGGCCCAAACTCCCATATTTATACAAACTCCCTTTCACACCACTGGCTGCCTTTTAAAGTCATTCTCATAAAGATGTTTCGTTCTACCACTATCATTAAAATGGTCACATGAAAGTATTTTTCATAGTTCTATTATTTCTTTGCTTATTGATAGAAGTGTTTTGTAATTATGCTATTTAAAAAAAAAATAAAAATAAAAAGAGAGAGAGAAAGAAAGAAACTGAAATCTACCCCTGTACTGATTATTTCCTTTTGACAGTGCTTTGGCTGTTCAGGGAACATGCTGAGAACTGAACTGCTGACACACTAATTGAAGGGCACAGATGCTTTTTCTTTGAGTTACCAGAGACATATGTGAGGACTCAACTATACAGGATCATCTCAGCTGGGACCAACCACAATGAAACAAGAAATCTTACCGGGGTCCACACTATTTCGGTTCCTGTCAGCCAGCTTAGACAAAGTTAGTCTGAAATACAATTCAGAAAAAGGAATGTGGGGATCCAGCAGCTAGCAATAGATTTCTTCCTTCCCCACCATCACCCTCACTGTGCACAGAAATCTCTCCTCTTCTCTTGAATTACTTTACCCCGACCTAACCTGTCTGTAAAACATTGCAGCACACATTTTTCCAACTATTTCTACCACCTCCCGTCTCCCTTAACTTTGAAGTTGTGTTTCACGTTGTTCCTATATTCCATCTCCTAGCTTTACCTCAGGAGCTGAGGAAATGGTGTTGCTCTGTTCTCTCTAGAAACACCAGGAGATGCCACAACCTGTAACGACCCTGGACAGCACCAGGGTGAGAACATTTGCAGGCACTGATGGCACTGTGCATACCACACCACTGCTGATAGATCTCAGGGTTATTGGCTCAAGAAGATGAGGTGATTGACAATATAAAAAGAAATATTTCTTAATTTTGACTAACCTATCTCAATTGCCAATATGTAGTATGTTTCATTTTGTTTCAGATTTGCGTGCTATTTCACGAAAGCATATCACATGCTTTTGTAAAAGCTGTAGTAAAATTGATACTAATATTTATTCCGTAGTGTTATTTAGGTAAAGCATCTAATGACTAAAAATACAGATAGAGGTGTGATTAACAAGATGGTTTTCCATCAGAAAACCAAGCCAGGTGGGCTGTCAGGATCAGAGAAGGAGCAGGTCTTTGCACCCCAAGGAGTAGCAAAGCCAGTGGAGGTTCACTCCATAAAGCAGGAATGTTTTTTCTGGGAAAGCAGAGGGATTTGATAACCAAATTTCCTGGCGAGCTGCATGTTATTTCACATAGCCCAGTCCCTCCTGCTACCCAGCCCCTGCCCTAGAGCAGGAGGACGCTGCACACCCTGCTTGTTCAGCAGCTGCAAGCAGAGAAACCCACCACCACCTCCAGAAAAACAGAGTTACGTGGGGGGGCTTGCTCCAGATGCTTCTCCCAGGGAAACCAATGGGAAAAAACCAAAAAAAGTCACCTCTGCTTGCCCTCTATTTCCTTTATATTGTCCTCCCACAGACCTATTTCCTGACTTTCTCCCATGCTGTTTCTCTACAAGAAACAGTATTTCCACTCTCACACCTATTTCTTATTAAGTCTCTCAGGGCACTGGCAATAGTAAGACTCTTCCATAAATTAAACTCTTTAGATCACAGCATTTTAACAAAGTACAACAGCCTGGCATTTGTGTCCTATGTATATGATGCAGCTTACAGAAGATTTTATCACCTTTATTTTTCTAACACATGAAGATATGTTTCTCTGATTTCATTCCTGCTTCTGTTGTTTGCATAGTACTTTCATGATGGGCCTCGCTTTTACATTTATGTGTTAAAATATGTTGCATAGAAACAACAGTATCTTTTTGTCTCCGGCGAG
The DNA here is from genome assembly GCA_036785705.1 of Acanthornis magna. Classification (NCBI taxonomy): domain Eukaryota; kingdom Metazoa; phylum Chordata; class Aves; order Passeriformes; family Acanthizidae; genus Acanthornis; species Acanthornis magna. The sequence goes on along the minus strand of JAWUZG010000236.1, from coordinate 2,851,697 downwards.
GTCCAAATTGAACTGTTACACTTCAAAAAATTATTTTCTCATTTCAACTGACACGTCAGTTAATGTTCTTTTTAGGTGGAGCATGCATTTTGAATTTACAGATCCAAACATTCATTTTGATCTATTTTGTTGTGATCAACAGGAATCTATATTCTTTCTCTATTCTTGTGATTTGGAGTTCTTTTGGTCTTAATACAAATAAAACAGCACTAACTTGACTGAAGAGTCAACTGATCTTCACCATTTGCTTCTAGAGACACAGAATAAAGCAAACATTCTCATTTATTTTTCTTGTGTACCTTCAGTTATTGAAGTATTTATAATAACCTATAGACCTAAACTTAAAAGTTATTCTAAAATCATATCAACTTGCCTTGCCAGTCTTTGTGAAGTTTATTACTTTGTTTTTCTGAACAACACTCCAGGTTATCCTGATAAATAAATAAAGTGAAGTTTTTTAATAATTTCTGCCAAAAGTAAAGATACCTTTTTTTCTCTGACATTGTGAAAGGAAAAGTAGAAAATAAAAGAAAAACATAAGTAAAAAAATAAACTTTAACAAGGAGCACAGAGTTTTCAGCTGCAGACTGTAATGTGATATTTTACTTCAAACAAAAGCAAAGGAACTTCCATGTAGGTGTAGACAAACAGTAGCAATGCATGACCTGTTATTTTTTGTTTCACGTGGGAAAGGAATATCACTAGAGCATATACAGACATCTGAATCTACTTACTAACATAAATAAACAGAAGTTACAGGGAAAAAAGTCTCTTCACTAGATTACTTTTCACTGAACACAGTAACTGCTCTGTTAATGTTATCTTTGAAAATTCAGTTTCATGCTTGATACTCAAAGAAGAACTATTCTCTCACATAGTTCATTAAGAGCACTAGAAAGGGATCAGTTCTGAATTAACATTTGCCTGAATATGAAGATCCAAATTGGAGAAACCTTAACATACAAGTCATTTGTAATGCTTTTCTCTCCGAAAGACAACGAGCTGTACATGTGCTTATTATATCAAATTTGGGCCAAAACTGAAGTTGGCCTAACCAAGGAAATAATCTTTACCTTGAAAGAGGTAAACTCCATTTAAAAAAGAGAAAAAGCATCTCAAAAATATGTTTGATGCAAAAAAATCTGTTAAGTGTAGACTGGAACGTAAAAAAAACCCCAGACATTATGAGTTGTTGGGGTCTCATTTCAGGTCTTCATGTGCAAAATCTTTCTGTAGAAAAGATTTTCTACAATTTCCTTTGAAAAAAAAAACCAAAACAAATAAACTAATCTCAGTTCAATACTGATGGCATGCTTGATATTATTATTTTGTTATGGAAATTGTATATGCCTCTTTCTGATTTTTCCCCTTCTCTCATATAGAAACTATTTCTATGGAAAGTTAATGTTTTCTCAGTAAAAAAAAAAAAAAATAAAAAAGAGAGAATAAAAAATAAGTCTATAATTTGGGTACATTGTTTTTAGTACTTTCATCCTGTTCCTCTCTCAGTAAGGAAAACATTAAAATCATGAGAAAGCACTTTTCTTCTTTTATTACATTATCATTTTATTCACACAATTTTTCTACTGTGGAGAAAGGATATGACAAAAGAGAGAAATTTAAAGTTAAAATCAATTTTTTTAAAGCAATTTGCAGAATTATTTTTAAAATAAGTTGTTTTATATATTGATTGAAAAAGTAGAATAAAGCACGGGAGAAAAAACAAACCTTTCAAATGTTTCGAGTTACATCAGGAAGTCAGAAAACAGGCAGAGGAGGAGAACACATACTAAATTACAGTGAAAGCTAGTTTCCTGTTAAATACCTGCTTTTTGTGTCCTCTAGTGAGGAAATTTTTGTCCTCTAATGAGGAAATTACAGTTTTACCTACAAAGGTACTGTGTAATTCAGCATAGTGAGAGGGTTTGGTAATGCATCTGTTACATTAAAATACCATTGCAGAGATATTTCCATTTCTCCTCCATGTTAAGGAGATTTTCCACAGGATGACAGAACATTTAATCTGTTGGTTTTGAGCAGGTTATTACTCTCTTCAACGACAGCAGGATAATTTTCAGTTTCTTTTCGTGTAATACTAATACTCACCATTGAAATTCAGTTGATTGATTGTCCCTCAGAGGTTAATGCAGCCTGTCAATCCTCACAACAAAGTCAGAAGAGCACTTGGACTTTCCTATCTCCATCTCTACACAACCTTTGTTTCTGGAGGATGACCTATTGTATCTTACTCAATGCCAAATAATAACAATATCATCTGATAATCATAGCCGTAGGTAGCTGCTTATGCAAAACAATCCACACACCAATTTTAACTTTTGTCTTTGACTCGTTTTCAGTTATTTTAAACAGACTTCTTCAAACACACACTGACCTCTACCAATTCAGTATTTCAACAAAATGTCACAACGCAAAAGCAATACTCTGAGACTACAGCTGAAGCTTCACCATTGTCTTCAGTGACAGAACCAGAGCCAAGGTCACCTGTAGCAAGGTCTGAAACTGACATTTCTGAAATGGCACTGCATGAATAAGTACAGTGAAAAAATAAGCAGAAAAGGCAGAATGGAAGGAGAGGGAGGGAGTAGTAAAGCAATGAGAACAGTGAAGGAAATTAAAAGAAGGGAAACACAGCTTATTAATACCTCTGCACACACTGGGGGAGAGCTGCTTGATCATTTAGTTCTCAGGGTCTCATGCACAGATCTCTTTCAAGTTAACCGCTCCTACCTGTCAATTTCCATTCTGCCAAACAGAGTATGTGGAACTTTTTTGTGTTATTTTTATTATTTATTTTATAATAACTCAGTCACTCCTCATCAGTCTTTGACTAGCATTCTAAGTATTGTGGCTACTTTGGTTCACAGCTCAGAATTTAGTCAGCAAGAGATAATGAAAACATTTAAGATTTTTCTATGCCTAATAGAGCTTTAAGCATCAATCTATAATTACTGCTGATGCAACATTTTATTTATATGCTTACTCTACTAGAAAAAAGGAGTTCTCCAGCCTTTACACTCAAGGTAGAGCTTGTAACTTATTAAAGACTTCAGTTTAAAACTGGGACAAAAGAAAGCTATTGCCATGATGAGTGATGTTATATCTCTGTTACTGCCAAAGCATATAACTTTCATCCTCATGAAGCATGAAGAACTACATATTTGCTTCTGAAACATTTGCCAGGTTGCACTTGTAGCAATACGAAAAAATGTGTGTCTTTGTGAAAGTGTTTAAAGCTGAAATCATGTAAGGTGGATTTAGAACTGGCATCTAGCACCCAAGTGTAACTTGAAGAATGACACAATTACTTTCTTGTGCCACAGTTTCTGCTTGTTATTTACTCCTAGGATGGCTTTTTTTCCATAGAAAATATTCTGCAACACAGATGATGCAGAGGCACCGTATCTGCAAATGATGGTCTTTCATTTTTTTAATATAGTAATTTGCGCAGGTATTGACATGTTCTTTACATTCCACAAATCTTTATTTGGGTTTAGTGAGTCAAAGAATACTACCCTGGTTTGAAGACTGTATGTTTTACATAAACACATGTGTACATACATACATACACAGTTACCTGAACGGGCTAATACACCTGTTTTGAACACAAAATATGTACATCAGCTCTTATGACTCAAAAGCAACAATCCTGTTTCTTTACATTTTTTCTTCACCATTTCATTAAATTTATGAAAACTTTCTATCTTAGCTTTCTCAGGTTGATTTAAACTGACCTATGCTTAGAATTTTTTGGAGGATAAGCAAGAAAAAAACATTTTAATCAGCTTTGTTTACTCAGAAAATCGAGATCCTGGGTGTCCCCTTCTGTACAACACCTAGTAGATGGGACCTCCTCCGTGAAAATTCAGTGAAAGAAGTAATAATCATTGTAAATATGCCTATTATTTACTACTATTGTAAAGAAATACTTCTGCTATGTACTTAATATATTACTTGGGATGGGATATTAACTAAGCTTTAAACAACGGGTATTACTATGTATTTCCTAGAGGCAGCTTTTTCTTCTGTTGTACTTTCTAATTTTCATTTTATTTTCTGTAGAAGACGAGAGAAAATATATACAAAAACATACTAGTTCAGATTTTCTATACTTTTTTCTGTGCAAAGCTCAAATTTTGTCTTGTAAAACATGATTCAGGTTAGAATTCACAAGGAAACAAAGGAGATGGACATAAGTAGATAAAAAGGCTAGTGGAATAAAAGTCGCTTTCATACTATTTTTTAACACTGTTTACAGAGTGATATGAAATACTGGACCATGCCCTGAGAAAGTAGAAGATTATTGCTAGGTAACAGTATATCTACACAGCTTTCATGCATGTTTTGAAACAGATGCAAAGTCTGTGTGTGAAGAGAAAGGGAATGGAGAAAGGGAAATTAAGTTCTTTCCATGCTCCTGAGTTCTAAGTTTTTTTCTGGGGAGACAGAGTTATATGACGTAGCAGTTGCCCATTTAACCTTTTCTGAGCTCTGGGAGCAGTAAAAGAGAGGTGGCAGCTTCATCATGTCATTCCATTTACCCTGAATAATGAAGCATCATGGACAGCTATCAGTGTAGAGTCAAAGCTAGCTCTGAGACAGCAAAAGTCTTCTGATGTTGAATTTTACTTTTTCACTCAGCAAGCTCTAACAATATTATATTCTTGTACAATACATCCATATGCTGTGGGGACTTGGCCACATTTTCCATTCCAGCAAAACTTTGGCCACCTCTGCAACATGCCATTAGCTGTGTACAAGATAGTGTCCTACTGCCCTCAGGAGAGCTTCTCACATGAGTAAAGGCCGTGACATCAAGTTTTTGTTATACAGGATTCAGAGCTCTTAATTTTCATGCTGTGGGACTATCTAGATGCACTAAGCCACAGGTCAGTGAAAGATCTCTCTTGAATTTCCTAAATGAGAGGCATCTTTTGAACGAAAACACGATTGTTTGGCACCAGCTGAAAGATAAATATGAATGCTACTTCACTGGCATCTGTGCCGAAATCCTTTTTGATTGTGGGTACCAAATAAGTAACTCTAAATCACTGCCCTACATGTTCAGTGTGTATTAACACCTAAAGAGGTAAGGTAGCTGACAAGAGCACATCTTCTTCAAGAATAGAGGAATGGACTTTCAGGACTGTAAAGAATATAATTGAATTCTTTGTAAGGGGAGCAGTCCAAGCTCGTATTACTCATTTTTAGTGACTTTCGAAGGATATGCAGATAAAGTCAGCTTTTTAAAGTAATTTTAACGCTTAAATATTTGTACTATTACTTAACTGGTTTCTCAGCATCACCTGACATCTGAATCTCATTAAACTTATGAAAAATTCTCTGAAGGCATCCATCTTCATTCTATTTAGAAGTCTGGTCCCAGTTCTGCATTTCAAAGATTTAACAGAGAATTAGGATAATTTTTAAATCCTTTCTTTGTGATCTTGAGCCCACTCTGTGAGTAGGCTTCAGATGTACTTCTAAAGGCATTGCTTACATGTGATTTCCTTTCTCAAGTAATCTACTGTATCCGAACTCTGAGAGTAGCTGTGATAGTAATTTTCCTTAACTACACAATTGCTTTCCCATTTAAAACCATAGGGAGTGAAATGCCACTATTTCACACTGAGACCTAATTACAAGAGCTGCCATAACTGAAGATAAATGATAAAAACCTCCCAACCTCCACCACCAAGGCCATCATCTACAATCATTAATTTTGCCACCAGTTCTGTATGCAGGTATACCCAATTGCCTGGCCTTCTTTTCCCCTTTCTTCATCCCTGACCCCCAGCAGATTTCAGTACTGTATGTATTTTCTCCTCCAAGCTTATTGCAGAGAGAGAGGAACTCTACAGGACAGTGTGGAGTGATTGGTGCTGCCTAAAGTCAGTCATGGACTGCCTAAAATCTGCCACAACAACAGCCACGTGACTCAATTAGGTTTCATAGGCATGGCTCTGCCCCTTATGTTTAATTTTGCACTGAGATAATTCAGTGGAAAAATACTGCTCATTATGGTTTCTACATTGATCAAACTTAGCTGTCTCCTGACAAAAAAAATCTATAGAATAATTTTCTAGAAATTTTTGTGACATAAATATAAGACTGAAATTACTTTCTATAATTTCTGTGCCAAGCTACATTCAGATTTTTGGTTTTATTTCTATTGGTGCCCTCATCACTGAAGTGTTGAAATTATTAAAACATTACAAAGCAGTGAGAGGACTCAGAACAAGGTGTTTTCCTTGCGCAGTATCTTTCTTGTAGCTCTGATACCCTTCATCGGATCCTCAGGCAAATAAATTTCAGGCAAATTGAATTAATTATATAATTTCAAGGCAAATTAATTTAATATCAATAATACTGAATATTCCTGCAGTGCTCTAGTAGGTTTAACACGTGTGATTATGTCATCACCCTCTTTTAAGGGCTGGCTTCCTAGTCTAGACTTTAAATCCTGTGAGACCTTGCAGATATTCAGGGAAATGTAAGTTGATGTCCAAAAGATAGGCATAAATGCTTCATGTTTGATCATCAAATTTCACTGAAATCTCTAAATCTGCAAACGTCAAATCCTTTGCTGATTTGACCAAAACAAATCAAAATATGACTACTCTAAAAGTGGAACGTATCAGCTAACAAATGTTAAAAATTTCAAAAAATGAAAGGAAAACAGACTGTGCAGGTCCAATAGACTCACCTCAAAGCAAAATGAAACACAAAAAACCCCATCCCCTCCCACTGCCTCTGGAGTGAATAACAGATGGGCCTCTATGCTGGAAAGCATATTCTCTGAGGAGAGGCTGAGGACCCCGGGCTTGCCTAATGTGGAGAAAAGGAGCCTGAGGGGTGACCTCACTGCTCTCTGCAGCTTCCTGGGAATAAGGATGTGGAGGGGGAGATACTGATTCCTTCTCCCTGGGATCTAGCACCAGGATACGTGGGAATGGCTCAAAGCTGCCTCATGGGAGGTTCAGACTGGACGTCTGGAAGCATCCCTTTGCTGAGAGGCTGCTCAAACCCTGGAACAGCCTTCCTTGAGAGGTAGTCAATACCCCAACCCTCTGTGTTTCAGAGGCATTTGGTCTGTGTCCTTAAGCACATTTGGGCAGCCCTGAAGTTTGGGCTCTTGCCTTTATTTTGCCTTTTGTTTTCCTCCTTCTCCTGAGCAGAGCAACTCTCTGTGGACCCCAAGAGCTGCAGGCAGTGGCAGTGCGGCTGCTCCAGGGGACAGAAGGTTGGGAACAAACCTTGGGGTGACAAACCACTTGTGTGGCAGTGCTTGGGGTGGGTCAGGGTGTGCAGTGAGAGGCTGAGCAGCAGCAGTGGCACCAGGGGCTGTGTCACACTGTGCTGATGCTAATGACATCACTGCAGTTAGCTGTAAAACACCTGAAAATTCACACCATATTTTGCATTTTCTAGAAAATACACAATATTTTTGCTGTTGTTTTAAGCATTACCTGTGGTAAGACCAGCTAGTATCCAGAAAACAACTTGGAACAGTTTATTTTGAAAGAAAACAGACTTCAAAACTGTACCGAGGTAATAAGGTCTGCTATAGAAGCTAAGCTTTACTGCAAACCACCATTGGCATTCACAGATTCAGAATTTATAGAAAAAAAGTACTACGTAGGTATTAAAAGAAGTAGTATTTTATTCAATTCTTTATTTTACTGGCATAATATTAAACCAGTCAAATCATAACTTACTTCATGAAACATCAGTACCTCCTCAGCTAATGAACAAAATCTTGTAACAATATGTACTCCTAGTAAAGAGATGCCTAAATACGTATTACAGGGTGAAGCCTTACTAATTTATTTCTAAAGAAAAGTTATCAGATATGGAGCTGCACAACACCAAAGAGGAATGAGTAATTTAAACTGAATTGTTTTGTCTGAAAGCCAAGGCAGATTTGTATCTGAACTTTGAAACCCCACTGCTTGTGCCTAACGTTTAGATCACCCCTTTCTATTTCAGGAGTTTAACCCATTAATAAACAATTAAAGAAAACACTTGCAAAGTTAAACGTAAGTGTTTAATATCTCAAAATGCTAATTAATTTATATAAAATTTCAAATCAATATTAAAAAGCTGACATAAAACTTTTCTTGTGTAAAGCTGACAAAATAAGAAAAAAGTTTTTAGTACAATAACAACACATTTTATGATCTAGTTCCCTGATTTAGTCTGCTTGCTTTGACTCACAACTCTAAGAAAAAGACCCTGGTGAAGCATTTCTTAAACCTGAATACCTGAATCTTACCTTAAGTAGCCTTAGTGGATTGATACTGTGCCCCTTCCCCGGAAGTGTTCAAAGCCAGGATGGATGGGGCTTTGAGCATCATGCTCTGTTGGAAGGCGGCTGCTGCAGGGGGAGTGGAACTGGGTCCAGGTCCCTTACAACCTAGGTCATTTTATGATACTGAGGGAAAAAATAGTATATTTGCAAGTAATCTTTGATGCAGTTCAAAAATACCTTGCAGATAAAATATAAGTTCCATTTCTCTTTTAAACATATTTGTGAATTATCTATTGGCTAGATAACTAGCCTACAAATATAAAAGTAGAATATACTGAGACTAATATCAAAGCAATTACTTAAAGTCTTTGGCTCAAAGATCTTACTGAACTGTCATTCTGATTCTGTGTGCATCTTAGACAAAAAGTGATAAACAGACTGCAACCAACACAAAGTTTCATCACTCACATTGAAGCAAATAGATGGGTCTCTGTCTTACAATCCTTTACCACAACTGGAAAAAAATCTTGGTTATTTATTTTACTATGTTACACAACTTATTTAAAAAAAGAATGCATGGGACACTTTGTCCAGGTTGACTGACTGCAGAGAGGAAATTACGGTTATGTGTTAAAAAGGAAAAAAAAATTGTAAAGGAAAATTTTTTGTTAATTGAACCAGACACATATGACCATAGGTGGAAATCAACAGCAATATGAAATCTAATCAAGCATTAAGAAGAATAGCTCACAAAAGTTCCATATGCTTTTGATTTACATACTTCTCTTTCGTATACCTTGTGTCTAAAAGTCCATATATTGTTGGGAAAAGTACCTAGAAAAAAGAGAAGAGACCAGAACCACATGAGTAAAATGACAAATTAATTGGCATAAAAAAGACTAAATTCAAGTGATTATGGTGCTAATAAAGAAGGATATAATCTCTTAGAAAATTTTAAAAACTGCATATCTTATCAAAGAAATATGAATCTGCTTCACTATGCAAAGTGCTGATGGTCTCTGAATATTGAAAAGAAGAAGACAACAAAGAAGTTGGTGTTGTGGTAGGGATCTCTTGAAGAAACCCAAATTCAGAAAGATCAGTAGACTAAGGCTTTCTTTGTACAACAAATACAGTTTCAAGGCCACCTAGAATTGGAGCTTACTAACTGCTTCATTAGGAAAGAGGTAGAATAGAGGTTGTCCAGTGAAATCTTGGAATGAGTATTCCACTCAAGACAGAACCTTTTTAAAAGACTTATTATAAAGGACTGAAAAGCAAGAACCTCTTCAGAGCACCAGAGGATAAAATGCTTAGTTTTCTCTATTTTCTCATTTAAAAACAAAGAAAGAAAAACATGGGAAAACAGCCTTTGGGTGCTTTGAAGATTATGCTGGAGAAGAAAAGAAAGAAAAAGCAGAATTGCAATTTTATATTTTTATTATTTATTATGCTTAGTCATTCAATACAGACAATGTGTGTATTAAAAATCTAATGTGAAAGTGAATTTACCTCACTACAGGCACTGTTAGTTGTAGATATATAATTTTCACACCTGACATACTTTGAAATGGAACACATTGTATTTTCATTTTCTAATTGGGAACTGGCTGCATTAAGTGCTGTATTTGTAAAAGAAAGACACAGTGTGTTCAGAGTGCTTGGAAAGAATTTGGACAAGGCACACTGCACATTACTTACTCCTTGCCATCCACTGAACAGGACTAATAGCGCACAGAGCATGGATGCTCTTATAGAAGTGAGACTTGTCACAATAATCAATTAGATAAATAACCTGAGTTTTATTTCTTTCATTATTTGTACTGTAAGATGAGACTTACTCACATTTTATCATTATACTGAAAGTTCATGTGTTAGGTTATCATGCAGACATTGGCTAAAGTTACAAGTGCAAATGTGAGCATTTTCCAGTCTGCAAATAGAGACAAAAAGATCTAACAGTGATTTGTTGTATTGACATAATCTCTTCAGTGGATAATTGAATTAAATTCTACTTTTAAGTAATTTAAGCAGAATTGCTGTGACCAATAGAATCACTTGAGACCTTTTTTCCTTACCACATGAATACTGTGGTTGTCATGATTGTCTTAGTTTTGTATGCCATCTAAAAACTCTATTGGATCAAGATGATTTTCTGCTCTTCACAGCAAAGAGTTCTTCATTATGGGAGCAAATCCCACATAAAATACATTCAAGACATCTATTCCAAGCACTCACCAGCCTGGTGGTGTGCTTTTAGGAGACTGCTTGCTGCCAGTCACAGACATAATGAAAGTGGACAGCTGTGGTAAGCATCATTCTTTCAGGTTAAGTAGGAGGAATATTTAAGTCCACCTTAGTGTAGTGATAACTGGAAAGTGGAGGCTATTGCCATAGGGATGGAGTACCTGGTACAGATAATGAGTACCTAAGGCATACCAGGAAAAGTGTTTCCCTGGTAACAGATTCTTAATCATATGGGGGTTGCCGAACGGATGTGTAGCAGCTGTGTATGCCTGTAAGTAAGAGTCACAGGAGAAAGCCAAACAAGCTGTAGTCCTGGGGTGAAGTCATGAAGCAAAGCAACCTTTGAGCAGAGTTTTCACAGGTGAAAAAGAGTTTGATTTCTAAATTGGAAGCTCTCCTTTGTACGTTGTTTCTCCTGAATGTAGCAAAACAGGACTTTGTTTAGAGTCTCAGTAAGGAATAGGATAGCAACAAACCAGAACATGTTCACTGTCAGTTCTTCTTCTTAAGAGAAATATAACAGCAAAAAAAAAAAAAAAAAAAAAGAGAAACAAAAATCACCACTATTTATTCAGCTAACTAAAAGCACTTAATATGCTGGAGATGTTACTGAAGATGATATCAAGGGTGTTTTGCTTGAAGGAAATGTGGGTTTTGCAAATGGCAGTTGTCACATAAATAAGTCAAATGAAAAACAGATGGTTATTCTAATTCTTTCCAGCATGTAGTTCTTATTATTAATAAATCATAGAGAAGTTATGAAAACACCATTACAGACATTAACACAACCTACTTGAACACTGGCACTATGAAAATAGTTAATAAAATTGGCTTATCCAGATGGTTTACTGTAGTAAGCATGTGCTGACTAAAGAGTTAAAAGAAATGACAATATATTTATACATTTCATTTTAGTACGGCAGTTCAGTGAGATTAGCAATAACAAAAATCATTCTTAGAAGCAGCACTTCAGGGTTCTTCATAATGCAGCTCTGAAACTTGTAAAAAGGGTAAGTTCAAATATTCAGCTTCTCAGGTTTTACTGAAGGCTTTCTGTAATATGCTCAAGGTAAAATAAAAGAATAAAGATTATGCTCAAGGAACCCTAACTGTGGGAAAGAGATTACACTTCAGAGATGCCATTTAAGAATGCCCAATAACAGTCTATCTAAAGTACTTCTTCAGCAACCCCAGGGCAGTTTGTCATCTGAGCAAAGTTCATCACTAACACAGTTACAGCAGGAGCAGTTGGATAGGAGATTTAGATAAAAGAGGACGGAATAAGGAACCTTAGTACTCCTGGGTTTTTAACATATGGAATATGTGAAGGCAATAGAGTTTTCAAGCAGTCAAGGAGTCCTACAAGCCACTGGGCATGAGAATTAAAGAGGTCAAAGATATGTGAGGTGATTTAATCTGCTTTCCTTGTCGATTTTTTAAGAAAGTGCATTGTATTTTCCAGTCTATACAGGTTTCAAATGACAGAATGACAGGGTTCCTTGTATTACAGGGTGAAGGAAGGTACATGGTAAACTTAATGACAGCATATTTTGCATTCTGTCTTCTCTCTTTTTCCTATCAAGTTCTTGGCTGTGCAGCTTAAGCATCACTAGAGCTATTATTTTCAGCATAAACCCAGCATTTGCACTTTATTCATTGACTTGTACAAAAACCAAAACCAGGACTGCTTGCTCAAAAGCATCCAGAAACATCTATAAAAGTAAAAATGTAAACATAAATGTTACCAAAAAAATTGATTTAACAAGACTTATCTCAGGCTATCTTTTATATTCTTCAATATTTCAGCTTTTGCATACGCTCCTGTTCCCAGTGCTTTTTGCCATATGGTCCATATAACAAACATACTCTATCCAGATGGAAAAATGTAGAAGTTTTTATTTTTTTTTTAATTGAGAAATACAGTATAGTCATTAATGTTATTCAGTTCTGCAACACTAGTTTCTATAGGTATGAAGAACTATAGTTACTAAGAACTGTTCAAACATGCGGGAAGGTATTTAATGCCATATCTACAGGGAACTCAGCCCATTATTTTGAGATTATTTGAATGATAGAAAGTGGAGCATTGTAAAGTGGGTAGAATGTGCTGTCACCCACCTCTGCCCACATTTGTGACTGGCTGACAGCAAATCTTCCCTTGGGAGGTAAGACTTATAAAAGTCCTGGTAGCCGCCTTAGTGGGAAATAAATACCGAGGAAAGTGGGCGCACACACACTAGCACATATAGAATTATTCTTTCTTTTAAATCCAAATAGGAATTGGGCTTATTATTTCTGACTAAGGGAATTGATTTGCTGCCCAGCATCATCAATTTCCTACGGACCTAGAATTTAACAAAGACTAAATATACATATCTGTGACAGAAGTGATCTACAGAAGAGCACAACTGAGAATTTAAACATTTGGGATAAGTCTTTTATTCAGCGCAAAGTATAAACCGTTCTGATAATCAGAGACAAAAATCAAGTTGTGTGGAAAATCTTGACATTAAACACCAGATATAATTTTATAAATGTTATCTGCTTCTATTTAAATGTGTCCCTAGATTCACCTGGTCATATAAAATACCTAGGGCCTCTTATGAGTCCTTATATTGCTTTTATTGAATAATATTGTAGTGAATTATATAAGGTGTCAGACTATAGCCTTTGAAGATACCTCTTCTTTCTGTCGTTCCTCTGTTATAACTCCTAGCTTTTCAATTTGCAGAGGAGCTCTCTGCCTATCTATTAGAACTAGTTAGCATGAAGGCAAAGTGCTGTATTCCGGATTAGGTCTTGCTGATTATAAATGAGACAAGTGAAAAAATCCCATTAAACTCAAACAATTTTCTGTGGCTTTCATTTGCCATATTGCCTAGTGCCTTATCAACTGTCAGATTACATGCTTTCTTTCCTTATCAATTTCTGTCTCATTATTTGTTGTATTAATTTCTAATCTCTTCCATATTGACTGCTGCATGTGATTACCCACAAATTTGTATTTTATGTCCCACATTTATGACTGCCTTGTTACTTGTCCTAATATTGTCTGCAATATTATTTAATGCTGTCTTTCTACATATTTACTGGTGTTTTCCTATTCCTCTTAAGGTAGCTGTCTCTCTGATTCTATAACCTTCCTTTTTTGCCTTTCCACCTACCTCCCATCTTTTTTTCTCCTTCATTGTTAGATTCTTCAAGTTACCTTTAGCTTACAACAATGGTTACCGACCTATTGATTCTTCAAGCTTGTAACAGAATCATAGAGTGACACCTTTTTCCACTGTCTACCTAAGTGTCTCATGCATTTTCTCATTTTCTCGTACACTCTACACTTCACTCTACCCCCATTTCTTCCAGGGAGGGAATGACATCTTCCTCATCTTAAATAGTACTGTGGGGAGAAAAAAACAAACAAAAGCTATTCACTCTATGCTATGACCTTGTTAAAGCATTTTATCTACCTTAGTAAAGACAGGGAAAAAATTGTTATGTGAGTCAGGTGGCCATTTATTCATATACAAATAGCAAAAACGTCAAAGGGGAAAGAGCTCATACTCCACCTGTTCACTAAAACACATGCTGCTCAAAGAAGTGCAAACTAAAAATGCACTCTTTCGAAACCACATCCAGAAACAATTGCAGGACTGAAAAGGAAAAGGTCACATTTATCAGATAATAAACTGTAAGAGAAAAGTTCTACTAATACTGTCATTGTATGTGTCTCTCATGATTCATAGCTAATTTTTTGATAGTGGAACAGAGAAGACCACAGCATCTGATGGACACTGTTACATCTTGTGTTTTACTTGTCATTTTCTTTTAACTCTTGGAAAGCATATTTTGAAACTAAGGTGGCTGCTGTCTTTTGAAGAATGATACATTCTTTGGGATTAGGGAATGCTCAGTATGGCTGGCATGACAAATACTCACAAATTAAACAAATTACCAGTGTACTTTCAAAGATCGCTTCAGACGAGTCTACTTACAGTCATGAGATCAGTTAATGTTGTTTTGCTCTGTTAAAATTTTCACTCCCTTTCTCTTCTTACACATGACTTTCTAGTGTTGGCCTGAAAGCATTTATTTTGATTTTAGTTTAGAAGTTTGAAATTGTCACTTAGAAGACGGAACAGTTTGGGGTCACCTCATGCACAATGTAGAAGGGAGTAGGAGCAAATCTCTAGCTTGATGCACATGGTTTTCAGCCATTGTTTCTCATCTTTTTGGATGCTGTCTCACAAGCTTGACACATACTTGGTTGTACAGTGAGACTTTATTGTTGCACTTTCATACTCTAATAGCAGTTCTGGAAACCCCGGCAGTACCTACATCATATGTTCTGATTCTGAACACAAAAACAGTAAGTGGATATTAAATTAAATATTTAAGTTAAAATGTATTTGAATTTGTCTTTCTTCTTCTTTCATGTCTTATGGCCTCAAACTAGAGAAAAAATTATTTTTAGGCTGTTTCTTCTCTTTGGGTCTTTGAGAATTTTTCATATGTCTCTGAATACCCCCATTCATTTTTTTCTTATATTCGCTATCAAGTTCAAAACCTTATTCTTGCTACTGAAAGTACAACTCACTTTCTTTGCTTCTTGGAATAGTTTCTGCCTCTTATTCTTCCAAGATATCTTTAATTACTGTTGCTACATTCTCCCATGCTAATAATTTTCGGGGCGGGGGGGGGGGGGCGGTGTTGTGTGTGCGCCGAATGGTCTTTATCTGGGTTTATATTTTTATCAAAAGTAATCAGATGTAGTTCGCTTTTCAGTACATGTAATATATTGCTTTTGATACCATAAGGAAGATGCACTGTAAGACACACAAATACTAAGCTCTAATGGTAATGTTGCATACTCAGTTAATAATTATATATCTATATGGGACTCAATATCCTCTCTCTTTAGGAACATAACTTTTTAATAATTTTATGGAAGATCAAGTCTGATGCTTTATAACTACCTGTCATGTATGCAGACTGTTAAAATTTACTTTAAAAAATAGGTCTGCCATTTCCAAGCTAATGAAAAATATAGGACACGTTGTGAGCAAAATTACTCCATTTACATATGAAGATGCCCCAAATATAAAATTGTTTCTTTTTTTTTTTTTTTAAGCTTTATATCTTCATAAATATATCTTCTAATAAATGTGGTTTTCTCTCTATGTGAATCTAGGCCCTAAACTCACACACACTGATATATTTTATTTTGGTCAGTCATAGACATATGATGGATCAAAATAAAATATCAAGTGATTTTGAATGATGTTGCTTTGCATAATTTTAAATAATTTTATGTCTTCCAATCAATTTTTTATTGAAAACTTTAACAAGTTTTTAATTTCAAACAGTATGATTACACATATTTTTAAAAAGAACTAGTACAGTGTCACACCTATGGTGTACTTAATTTTCATCAGATATTTTTTCTGTTCCTGTACTTCCCACTACATATGTTATACTTGCTTTCTGGAAACAGATCCTTTATTTTGTTGTAATTTTAGAATTTTTAGGCATTTTTATCTGATAGAAACCAATAAAACCTCTCCAATCTTTAGCATAGCTCACTAGGCTCGTGGATGCAATTTAAGCTAAAGATGTGGAACTTTAGTTCAGAGCAAGTTTGCAGTTCTTTTACTGACTTGTTGCACAAGACAGTGGACCCCTGGTTCACCAGTAAAAACATGAAATTCTTCACACTCACCTTTCATGATTAGCTGAAATAACTCATCCTAAAATATTAACCTTGCAAAGATAAATTTCTGTTAATGGTCCCAGACATGAATGGTTAATGGTCCCACCCCTTACTATGATAACATGACTCTTAAATTGTAATGGGCGTAAGAAATGCACATCCCATTTTCACATCTTTTTTACTTTGGCAATATTTTTTTGTATGAGTCTCTGCTGCCATATGCTGTGATACCTTTATTCTTATTGCCTTATTGTTTTATGGTTCACCTAAAATAATTCTCACAGAAAGGGATCATAAGTGTATGTTGCAGTTAAGTTATTACATTCAATTAGTAACTTGTGCTGTCTCCATCAGGGTAAAACATGTTTAGTAGCAAGCAAAAACTAGAAACCTGAACAGTTCTTTCGCCATTAAAGAAATTTTATAATGAAGCCAATGTAGTGAAAGCTCGTACAATAAAACAAATTATTTTCATGAAAGGATACCAAAGGCTTTTTACCAGTTTCATCCAAGGTACTGACAAACAAAAAGGATAGGATAATTGGCAGTGTGAGCTGACAAAGATCAATGATTCTCTTTTATTGCGTCAGGAAAACAGACTCTTGCTTTCAGATGTTCTACCACAGAAAACTTCTACTGGTCAAACCATTTTCACAAAAAGTATCACTGAAAACTTGTAGTCATCAAAATCATTTTGTTTTGGAGAAAAATAGTATGTAAATTCACACAAAGAAAATACATTTCCTAAGTTTATTCTCAGGCTGGCAGTCAGAGGCTTAACATGAGCCTTAATCCCTTTTAGCTGAAAGCTCCTTTAGCTGGAAGTTCATCTGCCAGCACTCTGTCAGTCCAGCTATTTCTCATGTCAGCTGGTGATGAACAATTACTGACACATTAATCCTGTATCACTTCCTCACAGACTGGGCTTTGTCTGAGTTTGAACAGAATGAGATGAGATATAAGCAACTATTTTGGACTACTGAGGGGTAGTGGGGAAGAAAGGAAAAATAAAGTTTACGGAACATAAAACATTAAAAAGGACTCTGACCTTTTTGAGCATCAATTACCAAGATCAAAAGAAATGTGATCATCAAAACATTTTTGAGTTTATAGTGGAAGTATGAGAATGAGTTCTGAAAAATTAAAAAGGTCTAATTTTTAAGTAGGCTGTTGCAACTAAATAGGAAGGGTCATTCACAGACACAATAATTTCAAAAGTTCTTTCTGTAATGTTGCTGTCATTTAGTTTCAGCTTTCTATAGGGTTTTGTTTGTTCTTAACTATATGCAATATATGCATATTATAAGAAGAAGAAGAAGTTATAAGAAGAATTTGTGAACCTGAGATAAAGAACACAGCTCTACATATGGCAAACTGAATCTTCCAATGAATTTTCCCTCATTCCAAATCTCAGTTTTCCAGAAGGGCTTAATTTAAAGTGTGGGGAATAAAGCTATCATTTAAAACTGTTATGAGTGTAACAATTTTATTTTAATGTTAAGTAATTAGCTAATTAGATTAATGTTTTGCTGGTTGTTAAAATAACATTTCAAAAATTATAATGCAACATATATTTTATAAAGTAAAAGTGTAATATACTACTCTGATCTTTCCAATATTCTGAATTAGGATTGTTGTTCTATTTCTCTTCTTCAGTTGCTGAACTCTCAATATACAAAACTGAGTATAAGATCATCCAACAGAATTAATAGCTCTAGCAAAACAGTTTTAAGTTTCTAGTCTGACCTAAAGACAAATATGAAGGTGAGGGGGAAAAAAAAAGTAAACCCATCTTTTCCAGGGGAAGGTGCTAGTAATGATATGTTTCAGAGTGTTTTGACATATGTGTAAAAATGAGGTATTTAACAATCTTTCTTTCATACTCTGTTGTTACCACTCAGTTCCAACCACAACTGATTTGCAGCTGGCTTGAGTTTTAGCATTGCATGGTCTTCAGAATTGGTTGTTTATGCTGAAGAGCAAAGCTGTAAACTTAAAAGTTTGAGATTTGGGTCTTGGTGGCTGTAGACACAAAGGTATCAAAACAGCTACTTACACTGTCATATCTGCCCCAGTCAATGTTTCAACTACAGATACCCATTGAGAGGTCTGTCATTTTATAGATTTTTATGCCCTATCAGTGTTCATTGTGTTTACAGATACTTCCTTTCGGCTGAGTATTTTGTTGTATCCTTAAGAACTTTTTGATACCTGAGGAAATGCCACACAAAAATTATTTCACTAACAATTGCAAAGACATTATTAGTAAATGGCACTGTCATAGGATCTCTTTTGCAAGGTAAAGAAAAGGTCACATCTTTGGCTTTAAAAAAGCCATATTTCTGTTTTTCTTGAAAAGATATGCCTGCATCTGGTTTATAATACAGAACAAGTTATAATATTATAAGAGTTTTACAGTGTTATAATGATGTTATAGTGTTATAACGTTCCTGAGTTGATATTAAATAATTGCCAACAAACTGGAAGGGCTTTCTAAACTTTGACTTCAATTGTTTTTAAAAAAAAATTGTTTTCCATTATTTTGTGGTACTGTCAGTCACACCTTTTGTAAATAGTTAGTGTGGGTGACTGATTTCTTGATTCCTCTTCCACTCTGTTACATCATGTAGAAAACTCTTAGTCAAAGAAGAGTTGACTGAGTGGCAAGTCTTAACAAAGCTATAAAAGATTAAATTTAAAACTTAGAAAACTAAACAGTCAATTACACACATAAGAGTCCAATTTAATTTTTTTTGTGGCATCATAAAAATCTTCAAAACAGCTGAGTATGAAAACCTTAGGAATGTGTTGTGCATTAGTTCAGTATCTGGTACAAAGAGGGGCAGTATGGGCAGAGAAAATAGTTTGTGATCTACATCCCAAAGAGGAAGATTTATTCCTCTTGGAATAAATTATTCTTTATACAACTTCTGCCAGGAGGATGCAATTGTATATAGCCTGTAACTTTTTACTTTTCTGGAAATACACAAGCTTTTAATTTGACACTTGGGAGTTCTAAAATCAACAGTGAAGTTACTTTGCTAAAATATCTCATTAATTTAGTCCTTTCAGCACATTTTTTAAATTTCAATAAATAATTTATTTCTGCAAAATTCAGAAAATTATAAGTATCAGTTGTTTTTCTGTTCTAAGTCAAAGTTGTCTCTTTTTAATATAAAATAACATACAGATTCAAACACCTTATGTTTCTTTTAAAACATATTCTGGATCAGTTTATCATAGGGATGACTGTATTAGTTTAATAATGAAAAGGCTGCAAATCATAAAATAATCAGCATAACTGAATATGTGTAAGTGTGGATATTTTTTTTTTCTCACATATGATTAAGCAGAACTATCTAACCAGCCTGTATTTTCAATTTCACAGCATTTATTAAGCCAGGAATTTACAACTCAAAAGCATTCAGATCCCTCTATATATCCCACTGTCTGTTTCCTCACATGGAAATGACATGAAACAGTGCCATAAGAACGCATGACCAGAATTTGAACCCACCCTAGACGTACCCAGGTATTCATAATATATTCAGCCTAATAGTGACTCACCCTAATAGTGACTTTGCCTTTAAGAGGATCTATCTGGTAAGTAGCTGACAAAGGTCATTAGTATCATCTTTAATCAAAATAATATGTGGATAATTCAGTGCAGGATAATACAGGGTTTTGTGGGAAAAAAAAAAATTAAAAAATTATGATACAAACAAGGTATTCAGAGCAGGGACTTCTCCCCACAGTGGAAACTCCATCAGTTTTGGCAGTCATTTTTAAACTGCCTTAGACATAACATGGTGACTATGAGAAGTATTACATTGGCTGAAATATTTCTGTGACAGCCATGTCATGAGCGCAAAGTGAAATGAGCAGTTTGAAGACTTAATTCTGCATAATCCATTTCCATGTAAGCAGAGGCCTCAGTTCTTAACCTGGATGTAGAACTTTCTGTATGACTCTCTGAACACAATGATTTTTTGACTCAGACTCTGTAATAACCACAGTTTGACGACAAGCTTTTGATTTGTTGTGCAATTTAAGTTCAATGAAACACCAGTAAATTTTCACATATCTATAAATAGAATTCTCAGGGAAATGGGAGCCTTCTGAAAAGATATATCTTGAGCATCAGAACAGACTGTGAAAAGCCAACCAAGTTTATTAAACATACCTTTGACATGTATAAGAATTTCTTATAGAAATGTAGATTCTTTTAAAAGTTCACAGTATGTTCTTAGTAGAGCTCATGAATCGTGAAGTGTCCTAGCTCTGCTCAGACCTTGATGCGGTGCAAGCTCTGCTCAACAACATCTAAATGTGGTGATGACGTTATCGGCAATGTTTTGATCACAAATCTGAAGCACAGTACCACAGAGGATGCTATGAAGAAAGCTCACTCCATCCCATTCAGACCCACAATCATTGGTAGTGTTGCTCATACTAAAACCAGCGACATGGATTTGACAGATGTACTGTGCACTGGATAAGGAATTGGATAGATGGCTGCACTCAAAAATCTGCAGTCAAGGGCACCAAGTCCAAGTGGGGATTTTTGAGGAGCGACATTCCTCAGGGCTGGTACTGAGACCAACAATGCTTGACATCTTTGTCAGCATCAGGGACAGTGGGATCAGAGCACGCTCAGCAACTTCGCGAAAAATGCAAAGCTATGTGGTGCAGCCAACATGCCAGAGGAAAGGAATGCCATCCAGAGGATCCTTGAACAGCTTGAGGAATAGGTTCACAGGAATCCAATGAATTTCACAAGATCAGTTGTAAGATCCTGCAGCTGCGTTGGAGCAACTCCAAGCACAAGTACAGTCCAAGCATAGAATGGATAGAGAGCAACCCTGGGGAGAAGGACTTGTGGGTGTTGGTGGATGAAAAGTTTGAGATGGTCTGGCAATGTGCCCTGTCAGCCCATAAAGCAAATTCCATCCTGGGGTGCACCTGAAGCAGTGTGTCCAGCAGGGCAAGGGAGAGGTTTCTGCCCCTTTCTGCTCTGCTCTGCTCTGCTCTGGTGGGACCTTGTTAGCCGGCTTCGTGGCTCTCCACACAGTTGGGACAGGGACCTGCTGAAGCAAGTCCAGAGGAGCGACAGGAGGATGATCTGAGGGCTGGAACACTTCTGTGAAGACAGAGAGAAGGAAAGAGCTCAGCCTGGAGAAGAGAAAGCTCTGGGGAGACTTTACAGCACCTCCCAGTACCTGAAAGGGACAGCTGCAGACAGATTTTACACGGGAGTGTAGTAATAAGATAACAGGGAATGGAATTAAAGTTTAGGTTTAGATTAGTTTTTGGGGAGAAATTCCTTACCATGAGGGTGGTGAGGCACTAGTTCAATTTGCCCAGAGAAGCTGTGGATGCCCCATCCCTTGAAGCATTCAAGACCAAGCTGAATGGGGCTTTGAGCAACTTGGTCAAGTGGGAGAAGCCCCTACTTACGAGGCCAAGGAGTTAGAACTAGATGATATTTAGGGTCCCTTCCACCCCAAATTATTCTATCATTCTAGGATAAAAATTAGCAAAACAAAAATTATTAGCTTTCCAGCACCTCATTTATCAACTGTATTCAAGGTGCACAGTTAAGTTTGCCTGCATATAATGTCCTAGTTTCCACTCTGAGTTTGTCTCAGAAAATAGTTTCTATGTGTGATCAAACCACTGGAGAAAAAAAATTAGAAATCTGGGAGCCGGAAAGTAAAAAAAAAAAAAAAGAGCTTTTGAACTGCTACAAGATGAGTGGTTTTCAGTTTTCCAGACTATGTTGAGAACAATGGCTGCAGACACAATATGCATGATCAACCTGCAAAGTGCAAAACCAAGTTAGCTATGAGAGTACAGATGACAACAGAACTAAATGGGTTAAAGCCTACAAGCATTTTATTCCTCTCTCTCTGTTTTTTGTTCTTTAAAGTTAGCTCTTTATATGAACTGTGAATGCTGCACTACAGGGATGTCCTGTTACTTCTGACCCCATTTCAAGGACTATAATTATTTAATAACATCACAGATAACATAATTAGCTCCTCAGATCTGGGTTAGTTGCATGACATATTTAACAGACAGACCCAGAATAACTCTCTCCTGTGAGACACTGTGCCTTAGCAAGAGGAGAAAATAATATTATCAGAATAAGTGCATGAATAACATGCTGCAATATTAACACATCTATTTCACTGCAAGCAAATGACGTTCTGGAATTATAAAATGCTCATGTATTGGTTTTTTGTTGAATAAAGATAATTCATTAGACCAGAAATATCTATCCAGTGCAATTTATTAATGATTTACTTAATGCCCTTGGTGGATTCATTATGCATTAATTTCTTGCTGCCTTTTTTTCACTATTTATTATTATTGGGTTTATTAATGTTTACCATTACATTACTGACTTTTTCTTCCCTCATTAACAAAGTTGTAGGGCAAAATTTGGCTCACTGAAGTCCATCCTAGGTGCAGCAATGCTGTGGAGGCATTACCACAGGCAGATCTCTCACTGCTGGGGTCCTGCAAGGGCTATGGATGCTCTCCAAGATGTCAGGGAGGAGCAGGAGAGACAGTGGAGCAGTCAGGAGAGACAAAGCACCATGTCTGAACATCTGCTGTTGGAAAGTTAGGAAACATGCCAGAAAGAGATAGAGGTTCAATGCGTGTGTTTGTGCGTATTGTGGTTGCAGTGCAATGCACTTTTTACAGAGCATATATGTGCCTCAGCACAGTTCTTTGCAGCACCCAATTCACAAGGTGCAAGACAGTTGCCAAGAAAGGACATTGTCAATGCAAATGCTACACAGAAGATGAATAAAACTGCAACATGCCTGTATTGACATCTGAGCGAAAATTGCTTCGCACAATTTTAATAGGCCACAGTGAGCTGATGTAGCAAATTAAAGCAGCTGCATTTCCCATAAACTACCTTTGACAAAGCTATATTTCCTCAGAAGAGTACATAAATGAGATTAAAAAGAGCTTTTGCTTAAACGTGTTGGAAATAAACATAAATGTACCAAACAAAATGTAAAAGAGGTTTATCTCCATTATCTGTATGAAAACACAAAATTCTCTCTGGTAGGTGTTCAAAAAACAAAGCAATCCTAAAAAGGAAAGAGTCAGAGAGAGTAATTTGGAAACTGCCCTGTTATTTGAATTTACTTTTAAGATTAAAAAGTTCAAATTATTTTTGCAGGGATACATACTGCTCGTGGCTACAAGGAAGCCACTACACACTGTGTAATATTCATCTAGAGCAGTTAACCAATGCCAAAAATCTCTTTGGAGTGCTTATATTTGAGCTTACTTGCAGCAAAAGTATTATTTCATTCCTGTCTCCTTGTCACATAAATATATATATACTAAATGCTTTCAGAGAGGCTATTAAATACATATTCTGAATAAATGACAATATATGAAGCCAAACTACCTTCACCTCCACCAAACGAATCAATTGAAAAAAAATCTAAAAAATCATTACATGATAATAAAAACACTCATCATATTGATTTCTACCACCCAGGTGACTATTCTGAAAATGGAGAGGAAATAAGGAAAGTTGCAAAAATGTGTAGTAGAAATATGTGAAGAGATAAAAATCATAGC
Organism: Acanthornis magna; assembly: GCA_036785705.1. Lineage (NCBI taxonomy): Eukaryota > Metazoa > Chordata > Aves > Passeriformes > Acanthizidae > Acanthornis > Acanthornis magna. The sequence continues at coordinate 2,827,863 of JAWUZG010000236.1, read as the reverse complement.
TCTTTGTTCTGGCCAATTTTTAATTTTAAGAAAGAACTGTCCAATCCCAAAAATCTTTTAGATTGATTTTACATAGAAAGCATTCAGGTATTGTAGCAATAAGTCGAATTTTAAAAAGCCCTGAGAGATAAAATTTATTTGTGGCTAATCAGCTAAGTATTTAAACACATAGAGAGCATAAAACCTAGAAACTCTAAACACAATTGTGGGTGTGGTTCTTCGTTTGTTAAAATTACCTGGAGTTGAAGTACTCATGTGCCCACAAACGTCCTGTTTATGTGACATTTTTTATTGCTGAAAGGGTAATGTCTCCTACTTAGATTTAAGAAAAATTCAATTTTTTCACAAGACAAACCAGACTCACAGAACTTAAACAGTACAGGGTTCTCTCTTCCACTTCTGTATGCAAAGGCCAGGCAAAGGACAATTGCAAACATAATTTCAATAGTTCAGTTATGTATGTACACATATAACATCTGATTCTTACTTATCTGTAGTATCCGCATTGCTCAGTTTTAGGTAAAGACAAAATAACAAACAATGACATTTTCTTCACAAAAATTGAAATGAGTTGTTTTGCAGCACAGATTTTGAAGGAAGTGACAGCTGGTTTCCAATAGAAAAGAATTTATTCTTGGGTGCCTTTTCTCACAGAGGAGCTTATAGGTAAAAAGATAATTCAGTATTTTTTTCTAACATATTGCACTCCTCATAAACTAACATGACTTAAAATGACAATCAGTCTGAGAAGCTGGTAACAAACTAGACGGTATGTGAGACATTTTAGAAAATTACTTTTTTTAGTGTTCCACCCGTTTTAGTGAAGAATTGCCCTCCAGACACAATGTTACAATCATAACTAGCTCAGCATATTTATTTCAAATCTCATAACATGTTTTTCAAATCATGCCTGGAACTAAGAATAGAACAGGACCTGCTTCTGTAGATGGGTAGAAAATGTCACAATTTGTTACTCTTCCTGACAGAAACAAAAATAAAAAAGTAGCATGTAAGCCATGATTGCAAACTCAGTCTGAGGTGGCATCCATTAGCAAAGTTATGAATCCTGAAGAAAAGAGTGTCTGCTTACTTCAGGCTACTCAGGGTTTCAGAAAACAAAAAGCAGGTACCTCCCTGAGGGACTGGATTACAAACAAGACTGATGCTTCAGAACTAGAACTAGAACTAGAACTAGAAATGGAACTTCTTCCCCTAAACATTTTTATAACAAGTACAAATAATTTAGTAAATATTTAGCTCCCCTCTGCATCCAACCTGCTAAAGAAACCCTTATTAGTTCAGACCAATTTTTCATTTAGTGCATTTACAATAATTCATTTTTTCTTTGACAGTGGCTTTAGATGGAAAAAGGTGGAGTAGACAAGCATAAGTGAGAATAAGGACTGGATGCAGAAGCTATTTGAAATGCAGAAGATATTTGAAAAATATAAAAAAGAGTGAAGCAGTGTTAACTACACCCATTTCTTTTGCTCTTTGTGCCAATGGCTGGGGATTAAGTCACTCTTAGTACTGTACATTTAACTGTTGATGCCAAATAGATGCTACAATAAGCACAATCCACAGGGACGTTTCCGTTCATGTTAGCTTATGTTGTTGTGTAATTTTTCTCTTTTTTTCAGGTCCATGACTTAATTTAGGCTATACCGTGCAGTGACACCTTCAGCTGAAAAAACCTTACTCTCAGCTGCATTCACAGGAAGGCATGAGGTGACTGCCTGCCTTAACACGAGATCTATGAGCTAATGATGCCTGGGACCCCACAGGTTTTTTCTCACAGTTAAATGCCCAGATGACTAAGAAGGTCTTTCAATAACAGCTTCTTGTCTGAAAGACAACAGGCTAATCTCTAATGTTTTGGGGTTTCTTCATACAAAGCTGCTAAAATTAAATTTAATTACATTTGTTGTATAATTAATTATGTTAAGCAATCTGTAGCTCTGGTTAAGATCCTCTGTTATTTGAAAGCTTAATGGATAACCAAGATGTGCATTCTCTTTCACTGTAAGACTTCACTGCAAATGTAGTTTGTACAGTATAGTTTAATTTCTCTCAATATCATAATAAGGAAATACCACACTGTAAAAAGTCTGTGGAAACTAGAAAAATATTTGGATAAGATATGCCTGTTTGTAACACAGCCTCCCATGCCTCATTTTACTCCATGGCACCACTAAGCTAATTGCATATATTTACTAAAGAAGTATGTTATTAGATATTGCACATAATCACAAAGTTAATTTCTTTATGAATCCAGATATTTCAAATGAAATATGAAACTCTATTATTCCAGTTTTAGATCATTGTTTGGGATGTACTATTTCCTGTATACTGTATCATCTGTTACAGCCCAGCAGATGTAACACACCATCTTTATTTATTGTTCACTTTTCTTGGAACACTGCATTTCCTTCCTTTGGTTACAACAGAGATTGTTGAAAAAGAGAAAGTTAAGGAATGTCCAGAAATAGTTTAGAACAGTCAAAATAATCAGATCAACTTTAAAAAAATCGAAACCACCTCTTGGTAAAATTAATCTCATGAATCTCTACAACAGACTTTCAAAATTCTATCCTAGGAATTATTCCAAGAAACAGAATAATTATAGTTTTCCATTAGCCGTAATAATTATATACACGAAATAACAGAATATTATTATAACTAGATATTATAAACCACACTCACACTATTTAAATCTAATTATATAATAATTATAGAGCAATACAATACATAAAAATTACATCATATAATGCCTCAAGCATTTAAATATTTAGATGTTCTTTCAAATAAGCAGAAAGAGACATGTATTGATATTGACTTTCGGTAACTTCTGGTGTGTATGTCTTGAAGATTCAAATAGTCTTTAAGATGGGCTAAGAGAAAACAGTGATTTGTGGCATGTGCTCCACAGACAATCATACATGAGGTGAAATTCCTAATAGTACTTGCTTTATACTTACATTACCCAGTAGAACATCAACCATATCAAAATGGCTGGGTGGGGAGAGCTTATGCAATTAGCTTATTTAGAAATTACTGTCTGAACACTATTACTGGAGTTTTCTCTGGATGCAGAACTTACAGTTTTAGAGTTGTCTACTCTGCAGCCTGTCTACTGAACTTGTAGCTGCTTCTGTCTTGCCTTCACAGGAGGGCGAGCTCAAGTTGCAACCATTTTGGATCAGTCAGATGAACTGAGTATTGCAGAAAAGCATCTACACTTGCAGCATTTTTCGTAGACTACAGAGATTTATAACCTTTGTGCAACACAGAGCAAGCTATTATGTTTCCAAATAACAACTAAAATAATTGATACAACAGTTATATTGGTCAAGGCAAGAATACTGGTCTTAATTTCTCTGTTAATGTCAATCATATGAGTAACATAACCTCAAAAATATAGAAATTTTGCATATATAACATAATATGTTTAGCAATTTCAGCCTCAACAGAAACAGTCAAGACAATTGCAGTTTCTAGTCTGTCTCTCTGGTTTCAAAAAGCATAGCATGGTTTGCTTTTTAATCTTTCAAGGGCCAGTATCCTAAAAGACATTTAAGCATGAACTTGTCTTACAAATAAAAAAACCTTAAAAATTCATAAACCAGAGAGAATAAAAAAATGGGTCAGTGTCAGGGATAGATTAATTTTTCAACACAAGAATTCAATTCTCCAGCATACTCCTTTCAGGACCCTTTGAAGTAAACAGCAGTAAAATTGGAACGTGTTCGAGTTCAGAATTTGTGTATTACATTTTTTAATGGAGCTGCTTTTGAGTACAAAGAAAATTAATGAGTCCTTTAAAATTACATCATTTTATGTTTTGCTTTGAACATACGGTTACACTGAGTGGCAAGGTTTGTGGAAACTGGAATAAACAAGAAAGAGTAAGTGTCTACGTCTGAGCAGTTCAAAGGAATACCGTGGGGAGTCTGCATCAAACTGCGAAGTCCCTATCCTTCATTACCATCATCTTCAAGCAGATATTTGGGGTGTGTAATTGCAGAGGGGGGTGGGGGGGATTAGCTTTTATTTTTTTTTAATTATTTTGCTCTTTTTGAAACCCTAACTGTGTGAAGATTATGCAAATGTATAAAACCATATTTAACATTAACCATGAATCAATTATAGGAAGTCTGTCCTTCAAAAAGTCATACAAACTTCAAAAACTCAAACTATCTGGAGACTAATGAGCTAAGGACTTCTACATTTAGCACAGTCATTCTAAATCAATTTTGGAAGAAGGTTATTTGTACCAAATTCCTTATAACTGTACAGATCACAGTCCTGTTTTCAAAAATAATTTAAATAATGTGGTGTAATCGTATACTCAAGTTGCTTCTACAGTGCATACCACAAAATATCCATTTGACCCCATGTGGAGTTGGATAAGCCAACTTATTTACAATTTGTTGCATTGTTTTTCCAACCTGTTCTCAGAATATTTCTTATAAAATTAATTCACTATACTTAATTTATTGGAATTTGACCAATTAAAGATCAAAACAATTTTGCTTTGACCAATTTGACCAATTAAAAATCAAAGCAAAAATAAAAGTCAAAATAAGATGATTTAGGAAAGCCCATTATACCTGTTCATAAAGCACAAAATATCTTGGGACAGTAACACATTTCAGACTAAATAAAAATATCTTACCTCAAGCTTCATGAATCTAATTAAAAATATGTTTATTAAAGTATCCTATTTTGGAAGTCATAGCCATTATTAGATTAACATCTAGACCTATATATATAATTATTTATTGACGGTAATTACATATTGTTAACAGTAAATTGTGGTGAGGTAGAGAATTTATTTTACATATAAATCTGTTTTCCAACAAGTAAAGAAACACAACTTCATTATATTCTGCATTTCTCTTGTCTCAAGAAAACTTGATTTGTCTTTTATGTGGGTACCCTTTCAGAAATAGCTACTCTAAAATCCATGTCAGTGCACTGAAAAGTGGTATGAGATCAAAACAGCACTAATACTTATTCCTCTCTTTTTTTGGTGTATGTTCTATTTGAATATGCACACAGAGTAAACAAAGCTTTGGAAGGGGCACATGGCAATGATCTGCTTTTTCATTAATTGTCACAGTGGGTAAAGGGATTATGGGTAGATTTTACGTCTCAGCCAGAACACTGTCAAGACAATTTTCCATACATACATACGAACATACAAAAAAGAAAGATGCCTATGCCTAAAGAGGATGCTAAAAGCAATTAATCTCTCCTACACACGCTATTTGAATAACTTATTATTATTTTTCATCTTCTAACACTTCCCTCTAAAAAATGAAAAAATTATTTCATCATATTTTTGTATCTAAGTCTTTGAGTATAATTGAATCACAGAACCAATTTGCATATTTTTTCCCACCTGAGGAAGCTAGTCCTGGTGTAATTTAGTACTAGGTTTAGCTCTGGCCATGATTTTGATGAAAACATTGCCAACTTGTAACTAAAGAATGGATTAAGAGGTTTCATACCCGTCAGCCAACACTTCTATTGATTTCAGTTCACCGTGAACATAAATCTAACTCAAAAGTTCATCTCCGGATGACGAATACCATACATCAGTGCCAATGTCCTAATGTTCCTCCTTTTTTGATTGAAGCAATTTCTCAGGGCATGTCTCTTTAGACTAAAGCTTGGAATGAAGCTTTGTCATTTACAAATGCACTACTTTGTGGCCTAGTGATAGTTGCATCATTTAGTTGTATTTAACAGCAATTTAATGACATACTACTGAAAAATTTTTGCACTGTATGCAAACCTTTCTACAGAAGAAATCTTGAACTGCATTTTTTGTTTAATTGTATTGCTAATAACTTCACTGGAATCAATTAAATACCTTTTTTTAACAATGTTGCAAAAGATTTTTTCATACTGAAGATGGAATATATCATAATATATGAATAATATATTACTCATAAATATTACATCTAGCACACAAAGTTAGTGTATAAATAAAAATATATAAAAGTACAGTGAATCCAGCAGAAGAAAACAAACCAAAATCAACTTTTGTTTTCTTTTTTTGCCTTCCCTGTCTACAAAGAAAAGCTTTTTACCGGTAGTTTTAAATACCTTTGAAGCTTGCTTATCCATTGTAATGTCCCTGTGGGCTGTATATATTCCGTTCTATAAAATAATTAAATATATGTTGATCTATATGATGCTAATGAAACTGGAAGTAAATGGCTTCGTACAGAAAAAGGAAACATAATTCATTCATAAAGCACACCTACTTTAAGCAAGGTTCGCATAGCCCTCTGCCTCCTGAATGGAAACCTACAGGGCTGAAGTGCAGCTCTGCATCACCAGACAGGGAAATCCTGTGCATGTGCGGCAGTTCTTTAAGTCTCTTTCACTGTACAAGTTAATGTCGAGCCTTACATAGCAAACCTTGACCAAGCTGAGGAGGATGAGCTCCTCCATGATGGGGCCTGCCTTTGGACGAAGTTTTGTCAGACTGCTGCTCTAGTCAGTATAAAAATAAACAATTCTTATCAACTGATTACATTTCATAGGCATGTTATGCACAGACAACAACGATCAGTATCAAATCTGTCCTGGTTGTTATTCACACTTATTGCAACTTTACCATGCTTCTATTACTCCTTTTCTTGTGGATGAATAATCTTTTCTCTAGCTCTGTTCAAAAGCCTTCATATCCAAAACTATTTAGTAGGTCAAGGTCACAAATATATCATATGTATATGTCCGTGATACAAAATACTGTATTGTATGTCAGATTTATCCCCTCGTACAGAGCCAATAGCTGTCACAAGAGCCAAGGATGTGACAGTTACTTGTAGCTGCCTTCTTATGCCAAGAGGTAAATAACTATAGTTACCTACAGCTCCTCAGTTTCAACAATAATGAGTGACAACTCAGGGAGTCAGCTTCAGGTATCGTAGTATTTTATAAAATAGAAATTTCTCCTTATTATACAATGAAATATCTTTTTAAAAATCCCTCTTCTCTCAATATTTAATATCCACATCAATTCATTATCAGCAATAAATATCCAAGAATTATGGTTTAGGTAAGGTTCTAAAAACCTAGCAATGGCAAAAAAACAGTGGTTTGTCTGATTATTTATATTTTTTAGTGCTTTGCTGGTATAGCCTCGTCAGTACTTTAAGGACTACTGGTCTCCTAGGAAGAAAATCTTGATTCACTCAGACTGTTTTGTTCTCCTGAATGTTCTACTGAAAAAAATACTTAAATGCAACATTGTATTAACATTTAAGGAATTCTGCAACAACTTTGATAGAATTTGAAATTATCTCTCTTAAAAATATCAAACATTATTTCTCTTTTTATAGTATGATGTTTATTAAAATAAAAGTGTGAAATACAGACCAAATTTTTTTTAAAAATGGGAAAGAGAGAGAAAATTTTTTCAACTGCCTGGCCAATATATAAGGTCTGGGAATACAGGTGCCACTGAACTTGGTGTCTATGTTGAACTTAAACCATGCTTTAGTACAAACAGGAATATGGGTGGTCTACAGGAAATTGTTTTGTCATTTTGGCAAACAGCTTTTCCATTCCATCATTTATCAGATAAGAGTACTGACTGGAAGAACAACCCACTGAGAGCAGCTCTACAGAAAAGGATTTGGTCATTCTCATGGATGAAATGCCGGATGTGAACAAACAGTGTGTGCTCACAGCCCAGAAATTCAGTCACATCTTGGGCTACATCGAAATAAGGGTGGCCAGTGGCTCTCAGGAAATACATATATCTTCTGTTTAGATCTTGATAAGATCTAAACAGGCCAAAACTCCTTCAACAGGTCAAGGGATATGATACCCCACTCTACTCGGACCTTGTGACACCTCAACACAAGAAAGGTGGAACTGTCAGAGATGGTCCAGGGGAAGGCCACGAAGGTGATCTGAGGGATGGAGCATCTCTCCTGTGAAAGCAGGCTGAGAGTTGGAGTTGTTGAACCTGGAAAAGAGAAGGTTCCAGGGAGACTTCGTTGCAGCCTTCCTGCGTGAATGGGGGTTTATGAAAGGGAAGGAGATGGACTTTCAATACAGGCGGATAGTGCCGGGACAAGAAGAACAGTTTTAAACTGAAAGAAGGTAGGTTTAGATTAGAAGTTAATAGGAAATTCCTTACTCAGAGAGTGGCAGGGCACTGGCACCGTTTGTTCAGAGAAGCTGCGGGTGCCCCAACTCCGGAAGTGTTCAAGGCCAGGTTCGATGGGGCCATGAGCAACGTGATCCAGTGAGCAGCAGGGTGGCTGGAACTTGACGATGTTTAAGGTCCCTTCCAAATCAAACCATTCCATGATTCTGTGATGCAATGATTCTTTGATTCTCTGTATTTTCAAGGCTGTTGTGACTTTTACCAGCAAACCTATTTTCACGGATTTATAATTTGTCATAAAATCTTATTTTTTTACCTGAAATCTAGTACCAGGCAAAATTTACATTGCAAACTATTTGTTGCAGAAAGTGGAATAAGATAAAAATGCTTTCAGCTTTTCCTTTTTGATGCAAAAACACCTATTCTTACTATATTATGCTTGGCTGTAATAAGTTATACAAGAAATAAACATCATAAGGGTGCCATTATATTTTTTTTTAATTGTTTTTGCTTTCAACAGCCAGGTGAAATTTCATACTAATCCACAAATCTAAGAGTTTTACTCCATAGGATCCCTGCTTATAACTCTCAGGAAATCCACATATCTTCTGTTTACATCTTAATAAGACCTAAACAGGCCAAAAACTTCTTCAATAATAGACATATTTAAAGAGTAGTAAAAGAAGAGTCTGTGTGTAAGTCAGGAAAGGAACTAGACATCCAGTATGGAATGAAGTGCATGCAGCCAAATGCCAGAAAACCTGAAAGTTTCACTTTTAGGAAACCAACTTTTAGGGAAAAAAAGCCTTGAAGTGAATGTGATGCCACCGCTCAGACCGCTGTTTACTCAAGCCAGGTCAAGTATCTGGTAATGTCCACCAAGATGAAGTGCGATATGAACTCTCATTTGCACTTTTTTCTCCAACTGTCATACTTGAAAAATCTCATGCCTAATGCCCTAATGCTCTTTTTTTTTTTTTTTTTTTAAATATACTTTTGGGCATACTTCAGTGTCATTTCACCTCACTAATACAACGTGACCATTCAAAAGGTGCATGTGTTTAAGGTCTGTCTATGTAATGCTGGACGTTGCCATAATGAGGAGCTATGTTTGATGAACCCAGGGGGGAACAGCACTGAATTCACTTCTGCAATCTTCTCGAAATTGTCAGCTTAAGTTAATAATATAATGAATAAATAAGTATGAGTCTTCTGCTTATCTGAAGAAACAGTTATTCTCATTGCCACATTATCTCATACAAGTTCCTGAGTCAGCAAAGCCAATGTGGAACTTCCCATTAACTTCACTGGGTCAAGATTAGTTCTTTATCATGTTTAGTTGAATGAAGTGTAATGGTACATTAACATACCAATTTCTAATGAGAGCAAAAAATTAATCAAGCCAATGTAGCAGAAGGCCAGATGAAAATTGTGCCTGACTCTACAGACAGAAAGTACATTTAGACTACTTTGGCAGAATCCACAACTGTGATACAAAAGACGCTGGATACACTCAGAAAGTAACACAGTTGGTTTTTGAAAAAACCATTTCTCCAGTCCGTTAAATGGAAATCTTAGTCTCAATTTTTATGTGCTTCAGGCTCTGACAAAATACTTGTCATTCTAAAAAATTTAAAATATAGGCTGAATAATTTTTGTTCTGTATGCAAAAATTTGCTTAAAATAGACATGGAAACAAAGAACAAGAACATGAGAGCAGACATGTTTCTGTCAGGATTTGGCATATCTTTTTCCTCAGAAGCACCAGTTTCAAAAAACAAGGCTTTAGTTTTTTGTTCTTGTTATTAACTCAGTTGAGATTCATCCCACAGAAAAGACATTATTAATTTTCAAATAATATTCTCTCTTTTTATGTACAACAAAAGGCTGGGTGCTATGCTGAGAATGTACAAGCAGTGAATTTTAATTTATGCAATGAGTGAAAAGTACATTTTATGATCTTCTCTGCAGAACAGAAAAATTCTTGAAGTACAATTTTTTTAATGTTGTAGTCTGCCAAATATTGTTGTATTATCTCAGAAGGCAATTTTTTTTATATACTTTAGGAATGAATTAATTAAAACATTAACATTCAATGATAAACAACTCAAGATCTTTTTCTGTACCTTGTAATACACTAAATAATCTTTCTGTATTCCTTGGGGTGCTTTTTGCAACCAAATCTTTTCATGAAGAATAAAAGAAATCATGTTATAGAATACAGGAAAATAAAACAGATTGGAACCTCAGAAAGTCCAACGGAGGATTAATGAGGTCTATGACAATCTCAGCTAAGCGGTTTTTAAAAAATTCTGATGAATTATATTCAATTACTTGCTTCAACCAAGTATTTTTGTGTAAAACCCTTTACAATGTGAGTGGTGGCTAGTCTTTCTACAACTTTCTCTCTGTAATTTTATTTTGCTTTTTCTTGTCCTAACTTCAGGGGTCATGAAGAACATTATACATCGTGCATCTCTGAGCTTCTATTTAGTCTTTGGAGACCACAAATGTTCTTTCAACTCTTCTTCAGCTATTCTGCTATTCCATGGCTGTTTTCTGGAGCCAGTTGGCCAATATCTTCCTTGAATTGCAATTTTGAGGAAAAAGCAGAAATACCAGGAAGACAGAAATCTTTTGCTCTTACAGATTTTGTAACAGCATGGCTGGTCTGAGTCACATTCTGCTTGTCATTCATGGTAAACTGCAGATTTCTGCACTGCATTCTTATTTGTGTTGCAGTTTATCTGAGCAAACTTCAGAAATTTGCTTCTGTTCTTATTACTCTTCTGCGTATATTAGATTAATTTGTCAAATTTTTTTGAATTCTGAACCTTTTCTATGGTTCTGGTTTTGAACCTTAATAGTTTGATACAACCTGCAAAAACAGTAAATGGACTATATATTCTGCAGACTATTGTTAGGGAAAGCAAAGATGGTTTATATTTGCATTGAGATATGTACTTTATTGAAGCATATATTTATATGTCTGCCTGCAGTTCATGGCATACTCCCAATGGAACCCTATTTATTATATCTCCCTATTGACAATAAACCAAAATCAATCTTAGGTACTACCACTTTATACAAGTTTCATCTAAACAGTGTTTTCCTTCAAACTTCCAGGTGGGAAGAAAATTTCCTCGAATGGAGCAGAAATGCAATTTTCGTCAAACAAATACAGAGCTGTTGAATGTGAATCAACTAAGCTGATTCTGTGAATGCATTCCCTGAATAGATTAAATCTCCCCTAATGTAAACAGCTGCCAAAGGATGGAGAAGAAATAGCTAGTGAGGGAAGTGAAAATGGTTCATACTCCCTTACTGTTAAATCCACACTACATTTTTTATATTATATGTATTCACCTGACAGATTCATCAAATAGATATTTTGTAAGACAATCTTCATACACTTTATAGTCCTAAGAAGAATATTTGGAAACTAGATATATGTGTGGAGAATTCATACACAGAAATCTACTTGAGTCCAATGTGTCTCCATATGTATATACCTTTTTGTTTATAAGCTCTTTCAAAGTGTCTAGGTGTGATATCCATGTAAAAAAGCCATTTGAATTGCATGTATAATAGCCATGTACAGCAGTCATTAAACAGCAGCTCAGATTTACTTACTTTTTCTTGCTAAAGGCATTCAGTCTTCAGGAAAAGAAACAAAAATGGCTGGTGTCCTGAAACCTGCCTGACAATCAAGGAAAGCACGATACACTACTGCAATGAACAGCTGAGAGAAGAAAAGAGGTCGGAGTTCTCTATCAGACTTTAAATAAATACTTTCTGAATTGCTGAAGATCACCATGTAACGTCAGAGGATGCAAGTGAGGATCAGCTGCATAGTGTTTATGATAGGACTAGGTTTATATTTCATCTGGTGCATATTTTTATTTTATTCTCAAAAAGATGGAATCTCTTCCTTGAGAAAAAAAATCACAAAAAAACCAACAAAACAAACAAACAACCAACCCAAACAACAGGCAAAAATACAACAAAGAATTCCATAACAAATATTTTATCAACAATACACATAAACAGGAGGAATGTTTAGGACAGAAAGTTTCCCTGTTTCACCTGCAAGTTGAAATGTGTTTAATTTCAGTAGAATGGCACTTTCAACTGAACTACAGCGGCCATTAATTCAAGCACCTTTGACTGACTGAATGCACTAAAAGGCAAAGACATACCATGGGATCTGAAGACACCTGAAACTAGTGGTTGGGGGATTTCATGACATCATGCAAGCTGCTGCTGTGTTATAAATATGTTGATTAAGTCTGTGTCTTTTCCCATTTTGCTTCTAGAGCGTCACCGTGCATTTCAGAATGGTAACAGCCTCCTAGTCAAGATCAAAGCAGCACTGCTGCTTTGAGAGATTGGTTGTTGAAGCTGGCATTTAACTGACTCTCGATTTCAAAAGTTTAATTTAGTAACTTTTCATTTCTTGCACTCTTCCTTATTATTTTGAGAGACTGCTTAGTGCAAGAAATGAGTAGAGCTATACCATCTATACCCCCTGAATATGTGACTGTACATTTCAAATACATTTAGTTCTGCTATTTCAGGGTCCTTTCCTGTCAAGGAAGTTACTTAAATGCTTATATTTCATGCAGAAATATACTACAGCATTTATAAAAATAGTAAGGATTCTACCCAGAGGAAGTAAGCCAGCTTCCAAGATTATCTGTCAAATATCTAGTGTTTGGTTTTTTTCTGATTGTTTTTTTTATTTCTGCATTTTCAGTGGTAGCTGGTTGGTATTCCAGAACATAAGAATAATCATAATATTCCATCAGTGTCATAGCTGACATGCTGCCTAGTGGAACAGTAGAAGAAAATGCAAGCTGAATGCAAACTGAGGTAGAGTTCAGGAAATAATTAGATTTTTAATTGTGAAGGTCTTCAGAATGTTTCTGTAGCTTTTACGTAACTGATTTCTCCTTAAGAAGCAACAAGGGAAAAAACAGGCCATGGAATTCAGGGAGAGAGGAGGAAAATCTGGAAAAAACACACAAGCTTTGTGGATACTCAGAGAAAGATTAATTAGTGAACTCCTGAGATTCATGTTGTCACCTAGACCTGCTTTGTCAAGGCAGTGGAAAATACTTTTTTCATTTATATCCTTATCAAGAACCTGAGAATATTTACCTATCTGAGAGAGAATTTTACAGCTGACAAAGGACTGGCATATTGAGTGGGGTATTGGAAAGGAGTTTGTATGGTATTCTTATAAAAAAAGTGACTTCTTTAAGATAGTGATAACATCCTGTCTCTTTAATTAAGGCTAAATCTATTCCCTTCATAAAACAAATCTTTTGCTTATATAAATGGTGCCTACTGAAAACATGACTTTTTGGTATGTGCAAACATGGTGTGTGCTGAAACACAGCTTTCTGATAATGCACATGTAGCTCAAAACAACCTAGATCATCTGGTTTAACAGAGCAAGAACAGATTATCCATAATTGTCTTAATATTGTTTGTGCTGTTTTAATTCTAATTTGCTATAACTAGCCTCAGCTTAATACTTTATATTGTAAGCATGTTTAGTTCAGGAATTCCTTGTCTTGATTACTTAATCGTATATGTCAAACCACACTTCATAAAAAAAGAAAAAAATTCTTCAGTATATTTATACTGATCTTCTTTCCATTCTACTTATATTGATTATATAACATATGGTTCTTAAAGAGTGGACTTGTCATGATTTCTTTGATTACCCTTGAAGATTTCATAGAATTGAGAGAAACTACATATGATAGGGGTTTTTTTAACACATAATTTGAAATTTATATGAATAAACAGAAAATTTATTCACTTTCCTGCATTAAAAGTTAATGAAATTGATGTTCTAAAATGGGAATTTTGTTACAAGGCATATGCCTTTTTATATGACTTAATGTCTCATGATTCTTTGGAGCAGACAAGACAATGTGGTTTTGAATGAGGAATCCACTTTAAATGAAGAATTAATAAACAAAGCATGTGTCAATAACTAGAAAAGCAACAACTGGGGGAGGGGAAGGTAGAGGAAAGTTGTCTATCTGTCAAGTCATAATTTTGAATTTTTAATCCATGTTCTTACAGGCTTTGATCAGAATCAGCCAGAATTCCTTGATGCTTGATGGCTTGCGCCCATGTAGAGCACACAGAAAACTTAATTTGTCTCATCAAAGAAATAGGGACACAAAAACATCAGCCTACTGGAATTATTTTTAATCTCCATTACTATCTGTAATTGAGGTCTGAGAAGATACTGAAAAGATGGAATTCATAAGTGTTGTAATAACCAATAATAATGTCTCTCTCTCTCTATATATATGTCTCTCTGTATATATATTTATACATGAACACAGACTGACTGACCTTTACATTCATATTACTTGAAATTATGATATTTCAGCATTAAGAATGCTTTGTTGTTGCTTCATACTCTTGGTCTTTTGAAGGGGATGATTTCTGTTTACAGCTTGTGTTAATTTTGAAGGTAATCAGCTTACCAATTTACCATCAAATCAAAACACCTGCTCTTCATCCATTTAAAATCCCTTAGGAGGGATATTTCAGTTGCATAAAAAAGAAAAAACAGCCCAACTCTATCTTACAGTAGGTTTTTCTGTTTAAAACCCCAAAAGCTCAGTCCAGTAATATAGTTACCACAGAACTCAAGTTCAGTAATTAAATATAAAATTTCCATCAATTATTTTAGCATTGCCTAAAATAATTTATTTTCAGAAAAGATCAGAGATCAGACTTTGCTTTGAAATGGATGTATCTTATTCTCAAAAAGAAGTACCAAGCAATATTTGGGAGTGAGTAAAATGATGCTTTCAGAGCAGCAACACAGTTATTTATGTCATTTATCTTTTCTATTCAGTAGCTTACACAGATAAATGCACATATACTCACATATGTCTCTCTCCCCCAGACACGTCTGGAGAATTTTAATACTGGAATGAAAATTCATTTCTGATTGAGTGCAACATTTTTCTTTTTGCCACTTTTTTTGCATGGTGTAGAACAGAGAAATTAAAAGCTTTCTGCACAACATCTTCGAATCTGATAGAGATTGATAGCTTCTGCAGAGAGACATAAGATAAGGAAAGCAGACTTAGAAAACCAACATATGAGGAGATCTGCCTGGCAGCTATAAAATCAAAACTGCTCCAATAAGCTAATGCTAGGACACGGACATGGATTTTAATGAAAACACGGAAAGGTAGTATTGTTAAACGATACACTATCCCATTTCACGGGAACCCTCAACACCTTGAATATTCTACAACATAAAAGGAATTGTCTATAACGAGGAGAATATAATTAGAGCTTTTATACACAGCCAGATGCAAAACCCCCCTCTTGTTTACCCAGTTCTCACTCACAAGATACCTTGCCCAAAACTAAGCAACCTCCTATAATATTTCTGCTGAATTAAAAAGCTTCTACATCAACTCCCAGACCACCTACCTAAATCCTCCTTTTGTTGTTCATGTAAACCTTGGAAATAAATATTGCCTAGTCCTACTCTGTGGGCTCTTCCCAGTAATGCTCTAATCAAGTAACAAAACTTTGTTACTTCTCATTAGAAAGGGGGGCAGGGGGGAAATGAGAGAACTGGCAGCAAAATCCAGAATTTTTTCACTAATCATATGGCTAAGGAATGCTTGAATGTAATAGATGGAGTTCAAACTTTAGGGAAATTTTCTTTTATTTAGAAATGCATTATTGCTTAATTGCACTGTGTTAAAACTGTTTACTCTTTGTTTCATTTTCAGATCATTAAAACTAGGTGATAAGCTTGCTTTTTTTTTTCTTTTTTTTGTATTTCATCTTGAGAAGGAAGCAATTACAGATGGTAAGCTCTGAAAATACATGGGGAGAAGTGGAACTTTACCTGACTGGGGATTCCATTTATATTTATGGTATTAAGATAGAGATGTTTTATGACAAAATTGGTTGAATTTCTAAAGTGTGAAAAGTTGCAAAAAAGCAACTGAAGGGATTTTGGGGATTTAGCAGCAGGAAAACATATGGAAGAACTACTACTTTATAATGCAACAATATGAAAAAAAAGTTAGAGAAAAATAAAATTGCAGTTTCCATTTTCTTATTCCTTCTGCTCAGATGTTCTTGTCTCATACTGTCTACCTGATCTTTCCTACTGATGAGCTGACACTCTCTTGTCTTCCTTTGAAATTCCTCTTTCCAATATCTTTGGCATCCATCTGCTCTCATTTGCTTTTGACTTGACATCTGAAAGGCTTTGTACTCTCAGAAGGCCAATGCTATTAATGACTGAGCCTCTGTACCTTCATGGATCTTCTCTTTCACCAATATCAGAATATAATTTTCTGTCTCCCTGCAAGTGACCTTTATTTCCTCTCCTGTTACCAACTTTGATGATATCCAAGTTTTTCATGCAAACTAATTTGCAGTTTAGCCTCTCTCAAATTGTTTTCTATAAATTATTGTTGATTTTTACATAGAAATTAATCAACTCCTCATATTTTTCATTTTAAATTGTCATGATGCATAAGAGGTGGACTCAACATATTTGTTACGAGGTGGGCAGTTAACATGCCTAAAACACACATCTGTAAAAGGGGTCAATAATCTCTCTATGGTTAATGTTTGCCTATGGATTCAGTAAA
This sequence comes from Acanthornis magna, assembly GCA_036785705.1. Classification (NCBI taxonomy): domain Eukaryota; kingdom Metazoa; phylum Chordata; class Aves; order Passeriformes; family Acanthizidae; genus Acanthornis; species Acanthornis magna. Next base: position 2,811,066 of record JAWUZG010000236.1, on the reverse strand, counting down.
TTTTGGAATATAAAACAAGTCTTTGGAAGATGATGAGCTGTTTTTAGGCAGGGATTCTTCAGCTGAGCTCTGTGTCTGAGTCTCATTTTCAGAGAACTACCTAAACAATCCTTGCATCCCACTCCTTTGAAGCGGGTCAACAAAGTCATTTAGTAAGAAGGGATAAATTCTAAGATGAAGATGGAAATATGGATGCCTTGCAGGCAGACTGCCCAAACCATGTATTTAAGTTTAGTTTTACATATTGGAAGAAAAATACAGGCTTTAAGCTCTCCTGTAAACTGCAGTTTCTGTGATTCTTGGAGCTGACTGCAATGGCAATGGAAAAGGAGCCATTGCAGTAAAGGCAGGTGAGCAGCACTGACTGAGGCATTTCTGGTCACTGTCACAGAGTGGCATTTCAGCCGCGGTGGAGGAGAGCATGGCCAAGAGTGCTAGCACCACATGGCATACAAATGACAGATGGCGCAGTGATGCTGTACGAAATCCTCTTAAATCAGCAGATACTCTTAATAGGGCTTTTTCAGCCTAATCTACCCCTCTTTCTGCAAACTCAGTCAAAGTCTACTCTGAAACTTAGTCTGGTTTACGGGTTGTATGAGTAAACAATATGCTGTGGCAGACTTACTGCTCAGCTCTTTCCAGTGATGAGAGGGCTGCAACTGGCAGAATTTGAAGCTTACTAGAAGGCACTCCCAAGTTCAAAGCCTGCCAAGAAATGCACCAAGGTGAAAAGCCTTAATTTCAAAAACAAGGGGTTTTTTTTCAGGTGTGTCACTGGTGTTTTCTTCATGATACAAATTTTCTTGATGCCCCAGAAAGTTATTAGAATGTTTTAAAAAAGCTCAAGACAAATATTGCTGACAGGTACAAGATAATGCTGAGTCGGGACTGGAATTAACACTGGGAAAAATGAATATTTGGTAGGTCTAGCATTAATTGTGCCAATTTGTCATGTGAACAAAATATCAAATTAACTTCCTAAGGTGTACACTGCTCTCAGAAAACTCTAAGACCGGGTAGGGCAGGAGTATGATGAAAGGGGAAAGAATCTGAGCAGAAAAAGCAGAAAGAAGGGTTGATAGGAAGGATATGCCTGTCAGCATTTATGATGAAAATATGATGTCAGTAAAAGATCCAGTGGTCAGTCTGAGGAAATGCAAAGAAATGGAAAACGTGCTTCTAATTTCTCAAATAATATCTGATCAACTGTGGTCACCTAGGTATGGAAGTTGATGCGTTTGATATTTTACAAAAACTCTTCTCTGGATCTCCTTGCAGGGCTTGCACAGCTGACAGCAGATACAGAATGCCAATGGAGCTGGAGTCTCAGCGTCACTGACACCAAATCTTTATTCTTCAACAGCATCCAGCTATCTCTGTGTGGAAAATACTGGTAGCTCGCTAAAATACCCCAGGGAGCTAGATCCAAGAACTTTTGATGATCATTCTGCTACAAACCTTTTATTTTTCACCGAGAACTGTCAGGGCTGCAAATTGAATTCTCAGCTGAAGTCCACAAATATTGACTGTAGACTTGGTTTGCCAACATAAACCAAACCAGATTGTTACAGCAGATTTAAGATGTTCTCTTTTATAGCACTCATTGCAAGTATCTGACTTAAAATATCAAACCACTTAACAGTTTAGAGATATGCATGTACAGAAATAGAGTGTACTATGTGTACTTTTTACAGTTGTTTAATAAATTCTTATAAGATTACATTTGCATAATATGTTTCTGTATTTTAATTTTCGATTAGTGAATTTTCTTTACAAGATGCTTCTTTCTGTTATAGTCAAAAACACAAACAAGATTTCAGATTTAAAACTGAACTTAGAAAAGTCTATTGTATGAATCCTATCATAAAACAGTTGCAGTTAACCGAGGGTCAGAATTTCTCTTGGAAAGCAGTTGGAAAATAAGTATAAGCTTTTCACAACTCACTTAAAACTTTATAAACTATTCTATACTGCACAGCATAGTATATTAGGCCTTTTAAACTAGTTTGTTCTTCTGTTTTATTATTTGGCCATATGTTTTGGGTCAACACTACAGCATCATTCAGTTAATTTGACTTTTTAATAAAGTTAAGAATGCAGGTTTTTTTCTGTTCACTTGTAAAATGGGTTGTATAAACAAAATGCTATATGCACAACTGACCTACAATTATTCTTTTGAAGCTCAGTGTGGAACACAGTTAACTACACCATCATCATTATGCACTTTGTGTTTGTCCAAAGCCATTCAGAATGTCATTTCAAATGTTGTCTCCCACTGTGCCTAACATACCTCACACATACCTCATTGAAAAATAATCTTTGGTTCCCACCACTTCGGTGAAGTTGTCTGCTTTAGACTTTACTGAGTTACTGTATCACGGAAATGTTAAAATGTGCCCTTGAGAATGCCTGTTTCCCTGGCTAGAATATTTTGACACATTAACTTCTCTGTAATAGGAGTTTGGAACCCAGCTGAGTACTCAAGGAAAGTTCAAACCTTCTAAACATGAACCAAAGTTACAAAATTCTACTGTTCAACCTCACTTTAGCTTCATTCAAAAATTATTGTCCTAGAAGCAGATTTTGGCCACAGGGTCCAGTCCAATTCATCGACCACTACATCACCTCCAAGACTCTTGTTTATACCCTGGATTCTGTACCAGATGATAAAGCTCCAAGTTAAAGTAATTGGTGAAATCTGTTTTGCCATGGGTGAGGTCTCCGTGAAATTCACTTCAGTCTGGCTGAGATCAAGAGCTCTAATAGCATTCCAGATATAATTAACTGTGTTCTCTTTACTCAGATCTCAGTACTCTGCAAACTGGCCTGCTTTAATTCTGTATCAGTTCTCACAAGCTCCACAGACTTCTGGTTACTCTTTCAAAGAAGAACTTGTAGCAACTCCACACAAGATGATCCAATAAGATAATTGCTGCTTTTCAGAACTTTTGGATGATTAAGGGCTACAAATTTGAAGTTTCAAAAATACAGGAGAATTTAAGTAGGAAAAACACTGGATGATTCTGCAAGAGTGATCAAGCAGCTTTGATGGGCACCCTGTGTCTGGCCAGGGACAGCACACCACAGTACTTTTTGACACCCACTATGAGGCTCAGGGAATTTGAGGTAAGTATAGCAACTGGGAAATGTAAAGGGCAAAACATGGATGGAACACTGTTAGAGGGCACGTTGGCAGCCGGAAATTTTGACTTTTACAGTTTTGAAGGGATGAGGAGTGGATTGTGTAAATTATCCACTTTTATTTAGCGTTATGATGACATTATTTCGATTTTGATGTGGCAATTTTTTTTCTGTTGATTGTGAAAACTGTGAGATAAATATAGCTTTAATGATAAATGTTAAATATGTGATTCAAAGATGCTAGACTTGGAATATTTTGGGTTGGCACGACAAGGTTTCAGTGGTAGGAGAGTTGCGGGTGTAGATTGTATGAGAAGCTAGAAGAAGCTTCCCTTATGTCCCATAAAACCAGTACCATCCAAGTCCAAGATGGATCACACTGATTTTTTATTTTAATCACGCTGTCATAGAATAACTAAAGGTCACCTAGCCCAACCCACCTTCAATGATCTGGGACATCTTCAGCTAGCCCAGGTTTTTCAGAGTCCCATTTGACCTGACCTTGAAAAGACAGGGCACCTACCACCTCTCTGAAAAACTCATTCCAGTGTTTCACTACCATAATTGTAAAAAATTCTTCCTTTTATTTAGTCCAAATTACTGTATTTTACCTTGAAAACATTGCCCCTTGTCCTGTTGCTTCTGACCCTGTTAAAAAGTCTGTTCCCATCTTTCTTTCTAGGCCACTTTAAGTCTGGAGAGGCCACAAAAGGATGTGCCTGGAGCCTTTTGTTCTCTGAATAACCACAACTCTCTCAGACTTTTCTTGTAGGAGAGGTGTTTCTGATCATTTTCATGGCCCTTCTCTGGACATGATCCAGTAGGTCCAATGTCTTGTGATGTGGACCCCAGAGCAGGAAGCAGTACTCCAGGTGATGTCTCACCAAAGTGGAGTAGAGGGAGAGATTCACATCCCTCAGCAATGGAGGCAGTAATTTCATCTCAATATTTTACATGACAAAAATTGATCCTGTGACGAATCAAGAAAAAAATTGGAAGAACAAGGGCATTCCACTTCTCATCGCTTCTCATATTTGACACATCTTTTTCAGTCTGATACAGTAAATGCTTGAATAAACAGAAAGGATGTGATTCAGCTGGGGTTTTAAAACAGATTTTTTGCTTTTGTAAATATCTCAAAACCTAACATTGAGTTTCATTTTGTCTGGCAGAGGAAAGAATATTAATAGATAACCGTGGGATTGAATCTATTTGTACTGACCCTAGAGGTTCTTCTGCTGATTGTAAACCACTTAAACTGCAGTTTTGTACCTTAGGACATAAAGCAGAGGCTCTTAAGGAAATCAGACTTTTGTGTTCAGTCCAATCTTGTAATGAATATTGTTAACATCGTACCTTATAACCAAATTTTGAATTTTATCTAAAGAACAGAGCAGAAGAATGCTTAACTGTAGGTTGGTTTTTCGGAAATGGCAGGGAGAAGTATATGTTTTCAGCACTTCTCTTTGCACTGCTACTGTTTCACCATTTTCACGATCACAGATTGGGGATTCTTTGCAAGCTACTTCAAATTGCTCACACTATTCATGCAGTTCATTGAAAGGTGTTAACATCATAGCATAATGATATTGAACTCATATGTTTAAGTAGGCAAGTTTATAATGGCCTAAATCTTCTTGGGGGGAGGGAAAAATAAGAGTGTTTCTACATTAGCTTCCAGTTCCATACCATCAGCTTTACCTAAGACCTTACATTGCTCACAGCTTATGTTTAGTACACTACTCTAACTTTACATCAGATAGCACTCTCATTACCACTGAAGTTAAAGTGAAAGGACTATCGAAAATTATTGCTTGAAATATTGGTTATCTCATTAATTTCTATTTTTCCTTTACATTTGAAACAGTTGTGACACATCTTTCTGGCAAAAAGGAGGAAGAATATGAGTTAAATACGAGTACCTTGTTAATATTTAATTACACGTATAGGGCACATCTAAAGAACAAACTTATGATGTGTACTAAAAAGTATATTTGTAAGCCCCTATTCAGAAAAACTAACAGTGGCCATTAGCTACTGGCTGTTTTCAAGGGTCATTGACCCCTGCTTCTTTCAGAAACCTTAAGACAACCAATAGTATTAAACAAACAGATGCAAAATGCTATTTTCTTGTGTTTTTCTCCTAAGCAAGGCTGAGACATGTAAGACTGTAAGACCCTTTAAGTTACACAAGTATTCATAATCCCTCACATCTCATTCAAATAAAGGTCTTAGAACCACCTGACGATCGATGGTCATCTGTCACTACAAAGAGACTATAACCATTAAAAATTAAAACCAAACAAAACTAAACTTTTATTGTAAGGTGACTGCATAATTCCATAGCCTAACAAATAAATACTTATTCCTTCACTCTCCTAGAAGGCAGCAGAGATTAAATGAAACAGTGGATAAAATATTTCAGTTGCAGACAAAATAACAACAAACCTAAAGTTAATGTTGTAAGTACTGCACTTCTCAAGTCACTCTGTAAACATCAGAATGTGATGAATATTATTTGTACACACTACAGTGAAAACAATACTTATTTAATCAAAGCAAACAGATTGGGATCCTAATGTAAGACAGTACATTCAGAAGAAGGTGACTTACTCAACTGTTTTCTAAATAATTAAATTAGCAAAACAAAGCTGTGATGGAAGAAAAAGTCTTTCCATAAAAGAAAGAAAAAAAATCCAAGGCATAAAAAGCACTTCTTTAAAGAGTAGGAAAATGCAATTATATTTATTTTCTGATTCCAATATTTTAGAACATATATTGATAGAATTTGATTTTACTTTACTAGGTTTGAAGGAATTTGCTTATTTTTATTTTTCATAAATTTAACTTCTTTCCTCTTGAGTCCACGTAGAAGTCTAGAGTCCATAAGAGACCCTGTTGCAGTAAGAAGAGTACCTTTCTCTTGTTATTTTTGAGCTACTCCCCTGCTGCATTTAACAAGTACCTTACAGGGGCTTTTTACAGCAGAAGTACTAGTGGACAATAACTTTTTTCATTTTCTATGCCATCCAAGAATATAATGGTTTCTCAGGTTCCTTTCTGGACACACGGCTGCTTGCTTAACTTCCCTGTTGCCCCTGAAGAAGCTACATCTGCCCTTGATCACCTTCCACTGCATCTACAGCATTTTGATTCCAACAGAAAAGGTAGATTTGAAGCAAATCCCATTTGTACCACTGAACAGTTTTGATGCATCAAACCAACAACAACAACAACAACAACAACAACAACAAACCAAACCAAAACAAACAAACAAAAAAAACCAAAAACAACAACAACAACAACAAAAAAAACCTGGCCAGGTTTGCAACAAGCAGAAGTCTTTGAACTGTGTGCATAGTAGAAATATTTGGCTGTAAGAAAAACTCTGAACTCAGCACAGGTGTAGGGTCCTTAGCATTAGCTGCTCTGCTCAGTTAGTGCAGCTGGGTGCCTCAACTCCCCCCTCTGAAACTTTTCTAATTCCAGTACAGCATCCTTATGATGTAAGAAACTGAGTCATAGTCAGTATTGAAGATATGGGTGTGCATTTCAGCAGCTTAATAACTTCCACTATCCATTTCTTAATAATTTGTAACACTCTGAGTTTTTGACCGCTGCTAAGCTTTAGGTTGACCTTTCCATGTAGCTATCTCCTAACAGCCTGTAGTCTGGTTGAAATCTACTACTTCTTACGATAATTCTGACTTCCTCTGAAAATTTTGCTCAAGGGAAGAGCATCAGTATGTGCTACAATAGACCCAAATGCACTAAGTTAATAATGACTCTAATCCCCAGGAAAAATGTCAGATGTCTGTGAATAGATAGAACATGCTTTTTGCAGTCACACACCACCTTCCTCCTTCTGCTTTAAAATGAGGATCTATTATCCCACAGAAAAGGCTTCCTTCCTCTCTGCACTAAGCCACAGGTCCTCCTTGCTAATGAACTTTTTAATTGCCATTCTGTAACAGATTTATAGGCTGCTTTGCATCAAAGAAATAAAAGAAGGAGCCAGAACACCACGCCATCAAAAATCCAATGTGAGCATGTTGCAGATCACCATCTTTGGAAGAGCTGGGGAAGGAACAAAATATACAAAGATAAGGCAATATATTATGCTTCTGGTTAAGTTTTCTTTTTACCAATCAATAATAAATCTAATCTAATCAATACACTTAGGCAGTATTGAGGGGAAGAAAAAAAATAATATTTAAATCTCCTCCTACTTTTACTTGCAGCAAGTGTTTCTTGAACTATGATCATTAAATTCCTGGGATAAGTCAACAGTGGCAGCTGCCTGGTGGCTGCGCAGGTTCCAATTCACTCCAGGTATCCTCATGCCCCAGTGGGACAAAGCCCTGAGCAAACTGGCATGATCCCATGCCTGACTTTGCTGTTAGCAGCTCCCTTGCTTCATCTTTCAAACATATAATGTTATGTATATTAGAAGCAAGTTGAGATAAGATTGCAGCATCATGTTTCTCCACATCCAGAGAAATGAGGTAAAGAGAGGAATTCTTGTCTGCAAAGCAGGTAGGATTTCAGGAACTCTTTTAACAATCATTGTATCATAGAATCATAGAATAATTTTTGTTGGAAGGGTCCCCTCTGATCATCTTCCTGACACTCCACTGGACCTGCTTCAGCAAGTCTATGTCCTTCCTATGTTTAGACTCCTGGAGATGAATAGTGGGGTTGCACCAGAGCAAAGCAGAGGGGCAGAATTCTCTCCCTTGCCCTGCTGGGCACATTGCTCTGGATGCAGCCCAGGCTGGGATTTGCTTTATGGGCTGACAGTGCACATTGCCAGGCCATGTCAAACTTTTCATCCACCAACACCCACAAGTCCTTCTCTCCAGGGCTGCTCCCAACCACATTCTCCATCCAGCCTATATTTGCCCTTGGAAGTGCTCTAAACCATGTACAGAGTCTTACACTTGGCCTTCTGGAATTTCATGAAGCTTGCACCATCCCATCTCTCAAGACTGTCAAGTTCCCTCTGGACAGCAATTCTTCCTGCACCACACAGCTTTGTGTTTTTGGCAAACTTGCTGAGGGTGCTCTCAGTCTTACTCTCCCTGTCATTTACAAAGCTGTTAAACAGTGCTGGTCCCAATACTGACCCCTGAAAAATGCCACTCTTTCCTGCTCTGCTCTTGGACATTGAGCTGTTGACCGCAGGTCTTTCAGTGCAATCATCCAGCCACGTCCTTATCCATAAAATATGAGTCTCTGCAATCTGGAGAGAAGATTGTTATGTGGGATACTGTCAAATGCTGTGCACAAGTCCCGATAGCTTATGTCAGTCACTCTTGCCTCATTCTCTGCCTCCATAAACCCATCATTGAAGGCCACCAAATTTGTCAGGCACAATTCGCCCTTTAGGAAACAGTGTTGATTGTCACCAATCACATGTTGAAAATCAGTTTTTTGACATATGCCCTGAAAATATGTCACAAAAGAAAAATCATCCTTTTCAGACCTATCTTTTTATCTTTTGACTATCATAGAGCTCTACATATCCCAGCTCTTTGTTCTGTCTTTTTTCTCAGTAATTTTTCTCACATTCATTCAGTAGAGGATGAACTTTAAAGAAACAATTCAGCATGGGCTAACAATGCTAGAGAGAAACAACAAAACAGTGAATGAATTTAATACTGAAAGCGAATATAAAACATATTTTTTGCATTGGCTGTATTCCTTTCTACCTTAATGCTGCCCTAACAATATGGGATTGATAGTGTTGCCATGGGCTCTTCTATTATTGAGTTACATTTTCCTCTTTCATTAACAATCACACTTTCATTTTATCTCAAGAAAAGATCAATTCTCTTTTATGCTTTACAGTTTTCCTTTCATTTCTAAATTCGGAAATGTATTGAGCTGTAAGTTTACCTAGCTGATTTCTAACTCTTTTCCAGACTTGGACTTTTTTAAGTGTTTTTTTTCATTAACTGTTTGCTTTCTCTCTTTCGGTACACAGTTTGGAGGGAATAGCGGCTGAGAAGGCAGAGGTGCATTGTAGATAGAACACTTTTCCTACTGATTGTGTTTCTTTTCTGACCATCATCAAAACTGCACTACAAAATCAAGACTAAGTTGAAGTGACAGATGTAAGTGGGTTTGTTTTTAGCTTTTACTGCACTTCTGTAGGGCAGAAAATGAAGATAATGGGCACCTAAATAAGCCACATAGGAGCAGAATTAAATTATCTGTAATGTAGTTCTAATATTACTATGTCACCATAATAAGATTAGCCTTGACTGTGCAGCTTATCTAACATGGTTTAAAAGCCTTTGGTGTACAATTAATTTGTTCTAGATAATATTTTAAAAATCATGTCCCAAATTCCTCCCTGATGTTACTTCACTGGTTTCAGCAGAGGGACACAGGGGATTAATTTGGTACTAGCAATTTACTTTAAAAAGTTCCTATTATCTTTGATATTTTCAGGTGTTATGGCATTTTAAATGCTCCTGATACTTAGAAGACAAATGTAAGTATAGTGCTGCATATATTTTTACTGTCACATTCAGAACAAGGTCAACAGCTAAGTTACAGACAGGGAACTAGGGTTTACTTAGGTTCATGGTCACTTGCTGTAAGAGTGAGGAAATTTACTTCATCTATTACATCAGTGCAGAACTTCTCTATACAACACTGAAATAAATTGAGGTAGACACCACACAGAGACCAAGAGCATCAAATAACTTCCAAAAGGCATAAGCCATATTCATTAAGGACAAATCCATCTACAACTTTTCCAAAACAATTACCTGAATGTTCTATCCAGCTTCCAAAACCCTGAAGTTGCTTCCTGACACAAAATATAATGAGGGAATAATTTTTCCATGTGTGCTCTTTCTTATATTCCGTCTTACATTGTTCACTATTAGATATACTGTAGCAAGATAGACAAAATATCTTTTACCTCTCAGACCCAATGAGTGTCTGTGTATTATATATAAAAGCAATATATTATAGGCTTGCATATAAATTCGAAAGCAATAAATATGCCATTTTAAGAGAGCCATTAAAGCACTTGCTCCTATGTTTGGCCATATCTAACTGATTTGTGGGCTGAGGTGAATGATCCCAACTATCCTGTTCTTATTTTTCAGCTGGCTTCTAGATATGAGAAGTAGGAGAGCACAGTATTTTTCACTCAGCACAGTTATATGTTGTCAACTAATCAAAATGCAAAGAAATATGAAACCTCAATATTGCTTACTTGTTGTTGCAGCAGGGAACATCTTGTCAATCCCACCTGCACTGATTCTTAAATAGTTCACTGGCAGTGAATTTCATCATATGCAGCAGTGTTGGTTTCCACATGTTTAAGGCACTTAGATCCAAAAAGATCTATTTAGTGGTGTCAAAGCCACTGGAATTATTTTCTTTTATCCTGCTTTTATTAGGCAGCTATAGCTGGTTGAGATTTAATGAAAAGAAAATAAAGTCGTGACCTAATAATAGTACATGGACCCTCACAGATAGACAAGGGTAGAATAATAATTTTTTAAAAAGTTAATTTATTCTTGTAAGAAAAGTTTCAAGAGACTCCCGCAAAATATTGTCAGTGCAATTGTTTCAGAGAAATTTGATCAACAGTACGGATTACATTGTTCAGTTTTCCAGTGGCTTGTAGAACAGTGAAAGTGGCATGGGAGGAGAAAAAAAAAGGACCAATCAGGATGCCTACTTGCAAAATTAAAGCACTAATGTATTTATAGACTCTTTGGCCATTTTAACTTGAATAAATGAGTTATGTTCCCCATAACAACTCAAACACAGCACAAGCAGATGTAGCTCTTGGTTGTCAAACTGAACTTTTTTATTATTTCCTTCAGCTGGCAACACTTGCCTGCCAAATCCAACACAGGTTTTTATTTTAACTGTCATGGTAGGTGAAACCATCCCCTCCAAATCATGCTGCAAGTATTCAATTAGTTCTGTTGGAGCCAAAGGATTTTTACTTTTATTGCCTATATCGTGTATGGTTGGGCATTGAAACAGTAATGATTATCATATAAGATGTTAAATTTTACCCATAATAAGACAAACAGCATTTACAATGAACAACAATACAACCAAGGCCAAAGAATTGTTTATTTTTTCTCCTACCCTTCACGAAGAGAACCCATTTATATTCTGATTACTTTGTGCTGGTGCTAGGCCAGTAAATACTACATACCTATAATCAGAAAGACTACAGTTAATATCCAGGACTCCCACTGAAATGTGTGTTGCATTTTGTGTTGTTCAAAATAAAATGCTTCGCACAACGTGATATACAGAAATGTTGTGTTGGTGCAGACCTTAGCGGAAATAGAAAGTGAGCTGCTTGAATGTGTGTGTTCCTGCTGTTTGAGATCGGAAGCATGGGTCATTAATGTTTTATTGGTGTCTTTCATACAGTACCCTTTATACAAAAGATTTTCAAAGAAGCTGGATATAAAAGCCGGCTGGCCTCCTGATTTAACAGTACTAAGCAGGTGTTTCCTGCATAAAAATGTATTAGTGCTGCACAGAGTATAGGATCTAAAATTCCAGACAGTGTGAGACAGTTGAAGAAACAAAGTCCCAGGTATATTACAGATGAAAACGACATAATAAAAAAGGAACCCTCACAGCAGGAGTTTGTCCTGTTGAATATAATCACTGTTTCACTCTTTAAATGAGTAATTTCAGGTTTCTCTAAGCACAAATCTATAAAGTTTTACAATAATGAATGACAGATATTTTTCTTGACTTCCTTGTTTAGTTTTATCTCAACAAATCTTGCCACTGGGGTAACATTACAAAGGTCATATAAAGACCTGTACTCAAGCAAGCATCTATTGAGGTGATTTTAGAACAATTGGTTCAGTAGGGCTTCAAACTATGCTTTTTCCTGTCAAGCAGGAGCAGTAGGAGGGCCCTACTCGCAGCTCCATCTGAAGAGATTTAGTGGTTATTGACTCCCCTTGACTTTGTCTATGGACAAGCAGGTCTGTGGAGGAGTAAGATTTTGTCTAATCGTCATTCTTTAGAGTCACAAGGCTTGTACCAAGATGTATAAGTTGTCAAAAGTCTCCTATATTCCACAAATTGTCTTTTTCCTTCATCTTGTGCACATTTCCCTTCTATTCACCAATTATAAAGTCATTAATATCAATATAAATAAGATGCACTGCATTACATAAAATTTCAGTCTAAGGGTCATGTATGACATTAGATAAAGCGGATTTGAAAGTGAGATTAATTACCTTTAGAAATTATAAATTTTTTGAAATATAACTATTAAGGTCTGTAACAATTAGGGTCTATTACTTTTTTTAAATTATCGTTGATTTTATGTATGTAAAGAAGAGAAATTGTTAGTTCTTTGATGTAGGAAAGATGTGTGCAATGAGAAAGCAAACTTAGCTAACATCATAGTTCATAAATTGCTTTTATATTTATTATTTATCACACAATTTTGAATCTTTCAGGTGCTTCAGATAAGCAAACCTTCTGATGAATAAAGGAGCAAAATAGTAGTGCAAAGGCTCGATTCCACTTTTCTAGTTCTGTTATAAAGTCCAAATACCTGTTTCTTCTCGGCAGTGTCTCCTTAGTCCCTTCTGAAACTGCAGGACTACAAACAAATCTAAATAACAGAAGCTACTCATTGGCTGATTATTAAGTTCCTCTATTTTTCACAGACAACCAAGCATTGTCAAAAAATATCTACTTCATGGTTTCTTTTAATTTGAAACAGATTTTTAATATATTCCTTTGAACACCTGGCACTCATCTACAAACGGCGTTAGGGACTTGACTGCTGGAGCACAATCCATGACCTGCTTGCCATACTCTGCACCCAAAGGCATCTGAGTGGAGCCAAGTGGGAGATGCAAGGCTACAGTGCTTGCACAGTCCAGTTTAAATGTGTCTGCCTAAATTCAGAACTTACTATGTTAGATCATAAAAAATATGTAAAACACCTATGCAAATCAAAAGTCATTCTTTTCTGTGACTCACAGACCTCACTCATTGCAACTGGGAAGCACAGCTTGCACAGAGGATTCACAGTGCTGTTTTCAGTCCAAAAAAAGCAGCAATAACTTTTTTAGAAAAATACAGTTCCTCCAAGCTTTGTTCTCAGTACTGCAGCACTTGGTTAGAAAAATACAGAATAAAAAAATTAGAAAAATACAGTTCCTCCAAGCTTTGTTCTCAGTACTGCAGCACTTGGTTACAGTCACTGTTGAGTAGTGTAGTCATGAAAGGAAAATTTCTTTATATGTCAATACTTTGTACCTTTCTCAAAATTTTAACGATAATATGAAGACTAACTTATGTGAAAAAGTTTTCCAACCATTTCCTTCATCCATTTAGCACAGAGGTTCTAAGCATTTGCTGACTGAACAAATGGAAATGCAAGAGATGTCAGGTTCCCTTGACATTCGGCTGGTAGCAGGCTGACATACTTTCCGAAATCTTCTCTGAGGACTGTTCAAGGATTTTAAGCTATTGTTTCATTTAAAATATAGTCTTGAACATCACCATTTGATAAGTGCCCTTGCTGTTGTGATACTATAAAAACAGAGCTGTGTTCACTCCTCTGGCTGTGTTTTGTTTTTTTAAAGTAGGGGGCACTGAATTCACATCCCCATTACCAGTTTTGAGATTTCCATAACTAATTTTGGAGTTATCCTGAAAAGTGCAATCTATCTTTAATTCTGTTACCTGGAATAAGAATTATGGACACTTAGTATGAAGAGAGAGTTATTTGCATAAACTTGACTAGGTCAAGCCAATATGTTATGATAAACAGACAAGAGCGCTACAGGTACTTTACTTGAAAAATCATCAGAATCTTTGATCACTTCCTAAATAACAAAAAAACCCACAAAACCCACTTTTTTATCCCTATCATATTGAAAAATTAGGCAATTCCTTTTAAGGGATTCTGGAGGGGAGACCTTGTAGAGTGAATCTGCCTTTCTGGTTTTTTTTACTTTGCTTTTTTGCTTTTCTCATTTGGCTTGTAGAACATTACCATTTCTGGCATGCACACCAGATGGGCAGTAGGAAATAAATGGATAAATAAAATCTCAAATGTCTGGAGCCTTTAAATTGATTACTATGTTAGTTAAATACCAAATGACTAATTTGCATGTGCACATTTCAACTGAGCAGAATTTATTTTATTTAAAGGTCTGACATATAATCAAGTTTTGTTTGTCATACCCTTTGACGCCCAGCTCTTTACATAAACCTAGCTTTAAATAACACATGCAGCTGGTGAAAACAAGTCTGTGGTAATAACATAGTTACCTTGTATTCCTTCCCAATTCAGAAATAGCTCATGCTGCCTGCATGATTAACAGATATGCTGGGATATTAGATGTCACAAGGAAAAATATCTGCTCTGACAACATTCATAGTAGAATTAGTTCTAGATAATTTCCTACTGTGCAGTATAGCACAAGTGAGGCAGATCTGCCTTGTGAATATGCATGTGGGAGGACATGCTAAAGACCTGTCACCCTAAAAATCAGGTCCTTTCCCTGTCAATCTCTGTTTATTTCTGAAAAAATTCTGAGTTTAGAACTATCTTCTTTATCACATGGATATAAACCTCCACTCAGGGAGGAATGCAGGATTTTTCTGCATCCACCAGGTACACCTGAATAGCTGCAATGATGCAACAAACACCTTGTTTTACAGCTGATTTGCTGCTCAGAGGAGCCAAGACACAGTGACTCAGTCGAGAGGTGCAGTGCTGTAGCAGCTCAGTGATGCACTATCCTCCATTTCACTCAGCTTAATCCTTGGCCAGAGCAAACGCTAATCTACAGCAATACAAGAAAAGTCACAGCTGATGTGCTTTCAGTATTTTGGCGCTACAATGATGAGTGCTGGATCCTGGCAGCACCCATGTTGACTGCAGTCAAAGATCTGCCAGCAAAACCTGTGTTTGCCTATTTCTGCATCCTCAGACTCAGTGCTATGTTCTCCACAGCTGCTAGAATTCGCACTGGGCTTTAACTTCTGATAAGTCCTACTCAGGCAGTTGGACCAGATGATCATTATAAGTTCCTTCATACTGAAACAGTTTTTCTTTTCTTTTTCTTTTCCTTTCCTTTCCTTTCCTTTCCTTTCCTTTCCTTTCCTTTCCTTTCCTTTCCTTTCCTTTCCTTTCCTTTCCTTTCCTTTCCTTTCCTTTCCTTTCCTTTCCTTTCCTTTCCTTTCCTTTCCTTTCCTTTCCCTTTCCTTTCCTTTCCTTTCCTTTCCTTTCCTTTCCTTTCCTTTCCTTTTCCTTTTCCTTTTCCTTTTCATTTTCTCATCCCTTCCATTCCATTCTCATGTTTCCACAGCTGGCACTCCATCAATACCACTATTTAATTTTTCCAGGAGTAAGTTGGTGAGCTGTGGTGGTATCCTACAAGCAATCAGAAAAGAAGCCCTGTGGTGAGAGACACCATTCAAGACTTGGCCCTAGGCCCCACAAAACTTTGTGATTAGTCCTGGTTTTCATGTAGGCTCCTGCACCTGGCATGAGCATGGTAATGGGATTCTCAAAGACAATATTTTTATGCTTGATTAATTGACTTTTTCTTTCAGAAACAGTGTAGATGACAGTCAAGCAAAATATATTGTGGGGTTCTTCCATTGTTTACCTCATCTTCCCCCTTTTCACTCAAAAGAAAAAATAACTAGTTTACTGTATTTCCCATTTGTAAAATTATGCAGTTATTTTTCTTTCCTTTTCCTTACAAATTCATTGTTTTCACTTATTTAGGGACTAACAACAGCTGCTTTTCACCTCTTATTATCTTTTGTTTGCATTAAAGAAAAAATTCACAGTTGAACATTGCATGGTCCGTATAACTTTGCTACTATGCAGCTATATACCAATCATTTAAAATAAAAAGAAGAGCCAAAACCATTATCCTGAAAGGTTACAAAGATAGATTTACCTTTCCAATTATTTAGAATTTTTTTTCAAAATAACAAATATTTAACTATGAATTCCAGTCTTCAGTTGCAAATTAATTTCAGTATGTGTAAATCTTCCCATTTGAAAGTCTAGAAGGAAAAAATATGAGAAAAAAATTAAGTTCTAAAATTCAAAGTTTATTTTAGGTGGAATAAAGGTACCATGATTCATCAGTCTTGACAAGGTACTGGGAGAGAGGAAGAAGAAACTCAGAGCAGGAAGGCTTAAAAATTTTACAGGAGGATAACATCATTCTGGTTTTGAAGCTTTCCTGTCCAATACAAATATGTATGATATGATCTTGCCTCTTTCCACAAGCCACTCCTACCTCTTCCTGCATCATTTTTTATCCAGAACATTATTTGGTCCCTGCTTATATTTCATGAATTTTCTTGGCTTCTCTATGCTTTTAACTAACTGCTTTCTCATCATCATTACTTATAATTTCCTTTTAGTCCATACACAGATATATGTTTTTAGCTGGGACTTTGTCTTCCCTAGTCTTTGGCCAATCTCCATAAAATTAGTAAAGGTCTGAAAGCTCTGCAGATAGCAGAAGCTGTTCTATGTAGTTCAGCTCGCTGTGGGGTTCTGACCTTTGTTAATAGGTGCCAGAGTCAATTTTCATTGCCCACTCCTGTCATATTTAAACAGAATCACAGGAAGGGCACGAAGACCATTCCTCAGCTATGGTTATGCTCTACTGCCTGTAGCTTTGGAAAATGGTTTGTTTAATTTCAGTTAATGTAATACTTAAACCTCAGACAAGTTCACTGGAAAATTCAAAGGTGGAAGGGGGAGGAGAGGGGAGGGGAAGGAGAGGGAGGGGACACCTCAAATGCAAGGCACTCCCCCAAAATAGGAAAAGCTATGGTTTTGCATCAAAATTACTCCAAATCAGTTGGGTATTATAGGATAAATGAGGACCAGATGAGAGACAGGAAACTAAAAAAATACATGTCACCAAATAAGATCAAGAAGCCACACAAAGATCATTTGGGATTTAATTACCAAGTACAAGTTCAGTAATTGAATTTAACTGACAAGTTTCAGGGTTTAGACTGTTGTCATTAATCAAACAGCCATTGCTCAAAGGATTGGTTTTGGGACTCTAAAATAACGGAATTTTTGCCTTGAATTTTTAAAAAATATTTAATGTAAAAAAAGTACCCAGACTGTGTTGATAACCTGCTCTCACGAAGAAAAAGAGCACCAAACAACAAAAAAGTAAACCAAACAAATGAACAAGAAATCAAATCGCCAACAACAACAAAAGAAAAATTAAGAAATTTAAACCTCACAAAAGATCAAGATTGACAGTGGATCTTATTTTTTGCATACAGTCAGCAAAAAAACTGGAACAAATTCATCAGTAAGCTATGAAATGCAGCATTCATATAGACAATATTAAAAGAGGAAACAAAATCAGTAGCCATCACACTAAAGGACAAAATTAGTCAGTAGATGTCTAGATAAACATGTTTTACTTCAGAGCAAGCAACACTACTTCTCTAAGCAAAGATCCACCTTTAAAAATGGTTTGGGTTTTTTTGAAGGGATCTACAAACAAAAATGGTTCATTTTTTACAGTCTGGATTTCCTAAAGGCTTTTGACAAAATATCTCCCAAAACCTTTTGACAAAGGATGCTGTGAACAAAAGATGTTCAAATCAGTTCAAGAGAGAATTTGCTGAGCACTTGGAAGACAGATCCACTGAAGTTTATTAAGCAGACAGATCACAGCAGGTCCAAGAAATGCTCCACTCTATAGAGTTGGAGGCTACACATTTGTCAGGGTGAAGTTATCAGACTTATTTGCACTGGTTTTATGATTCCTCTTCCAGAAATCTATCAGAGACAAAATCTGTCTCTTTACAGGCCTGTGACCTAAAGAACTATGACTGTTTCCATATCTTTATATTCATAAATAGGGATTTCTTGTACTTGTCCAGTACTCTGACCATTGTAGTGCCCTCAAGAAGTGACAGTGTTTTGATGTTAACACATTTTTCTCTTTCAAACAGGCTGGCTGCATAATGCAGGTACAGGCAGCGCTTATAACAGAAAAATAAGTAGGCTTTTTGGGTTGCATGTAAGTTCACTACATAGTCAGGTCTGTGATTCAAGGAGCTAAAGATGAGCTCAAAATTATTTTTAAAAAAATGCTATAGAATCTCTTGTTCTGAAAAAGGATGGTAATAAAATGACAGGAAACCACAATAGTCCTCCTATGGCTGAGGGTTATTTTTCCCTCCTCACCCAAAATCAAGACACATAAGGGTTGTCAAGCAAGGGTTGCAAATCTCACATAAATTTGGGAGAATTTACATTTCCCTTGGAGAAAATTCAGTATTTTTAACACACTGGATTTGGCTTTATGTGCCTTCATATGTCTTTATGTATCCATGTCTTTATGTACCCATGCAACCAAAAGCAGGCCCATGCTATTCCAGTCTACAAGAAATGTATGAGAAAAGACCCAGCAATCTATATATCTGTGAGTCTGACCTCAACACCTAAAAAATTATGGGTGCCATCAAAAGGCATTTAAAGGACAATCAGGCACAGTCAGCATGCACTCACAAAGGGAAGTCCTGTAAGACAAATCTGGTCTCCTCCTGGGTAAGATCATCCACCCAGGATGAAGGGAATGTGGTGGATGTGTTGTTTTCTTGCATTTAGTGATGCTTTTGTACCTGTCCCCCACAGCATCCTTCTGTACCGTGCAGCCACTAGTGGTGTTCCTCAGGGCTCAATCCTTGCTCCCAGGCTGGCCAATATTTTGATCCCTGATCTGGATGCTGGAGTTGAATGCCCCATGAGCAAGCTTGTTAGTGATACCACATTAGGAGGTGTTGCTGACTCTCTTGAGAGACAAGAGGCCTTGCAGAGGGATCAGAGCATTAAGCAATCATCAGTGTCTTGAAGGCATATCCTCTGAGCAGGGACTGAGGACTTCGGGCTTGTCTGATGTGGAGAAAAGGAGACTGAGGGTGACCTCCTCACTCTCTGCAGTTTTCGGAGGAGAAGGATGGGGAGAAGGAAGTGCTGAACTCTTCTCCCTGGGATTCAGTTTCAACACATGAAGTTTAGACAGGACATCAGGAAGCATTTCTTTACCAAGAGGATGGTCAAACCCTGGCATAGGCTTACTTGAGAGGTGGTTGATGCCCTAAGTCTCCCCATGTTGAACATGCTTTAACATTTGGTCAACCCTGAAGCAGCTGGGCAACTGCCATTAACAAACACGTAGTTGAACTAGATGATTACTGTAGGTCCCTTCCACCTGGAACTGTTCTATTCTATTCTATTCTATTCTATTCTATTCTATTCTATTCCATTCCATTCCATTCCATTCCATTCCATTCCATTCCATACTGTTCCGTTCTGTTCCGTTCCATTCCGTTCCATTCCGTTCCTTTCAATTCCATGCCTAGATCAAATTATTCAACAGATGACTATTTTACTTTTTTGTTACTTTCTGCATTTAGCCCCTATGTACTATATGTAGTTGCTGAAGCTTTTTATTGCCTATAAGAGTGAAGATATGTTGTTTTACCTTACTAAATCTAAAATTGACTTTTTAAATTAAAAAATAAAGTTAAATCTTAAATATTAAGAGAGATGACTGTAGGCCTTTGTTCTGCATTCTATGAGAAAAGCATACCCTTCATGACGATTCCTTTCATTACAATGGTTGCCCGCTGGCTGCTTCAGTAATAAAAATACCTGGAGATTTCTTCAGCAACAAACACAAAATGCAAGGGAAAATTATGTAAACTGAAACTTTCTCAGGCTCTCTGACTGATTTAAGAATGAGGATACTAAGGACAGTTTTTCATCAACTAAAAATCAGACCTCATACACAGATGTTATTATACACTGGTGTTATTTCTGCCTTTATCTTCCACTTTGTCAGGCTGAGGCCAAAGAAAAGAGACCAAGAGTGAAGTATTATTTCTCCAACTAACAGGCTACTTCAGCAAAGCAACAGAAGGACTTTACTGATGAGCCTCTGAAATCAGAAGTAACTGCTGAATAAATACCACTTAAATTCAATGAATGAATTAACCTGCTTTTTTCTTAGGCCACTCTCACTGATGCTAGTTTTCTGCCTTCCTGTGAAGAAAAGTAGCTTTCTATATACTTTTAAACCAATACATTTTGTGCCGAAATATGCAAGTAAGGACAGATAAGGGCTTCAGAATTTGCAACAGCATTTAGGCACTTAAATGCTTTCATTCTGATGCCTCAGAGTTAAAGAAAATCCCACCAGATGTCTGCCTGTATCATTATATGTGTAAACAATATTGAAAGGCAGACACACAGAGAGCAGCTAGGCATTCTCTCAGATGTGTTTTACACACAGAAAGATCATGAGATTAATCTGTAAGATTAAAGCGGTGGGAAGCTTAAATGAGCCCTTTTGTCCTGTGATGAGTTCCTCCATTTCATCAGACAGACAACAATGTCACATGACATCATATTCCAAGTCCACCTTGCAACCCTGTGCATAAATCCAGACAAGGCAGATAAACGAGCAGGAGTAAGAAAGCAGTTGTAACTTCATGATAAATTAATAACATTGCTATTCCTGCAATTCAACAGTTTATCGAATAAGTAGTACCTGTACTTATACAATATTATATATATACATGCTTCTCCTCCATGCCTCTTTGTATTGACTTTATGCCAAGCAATGTTTGTCAGCACAGGTTTCAGCTAAGTCATGAAGCAGGTGTTCATCAAAATTGTTTGCTTATATAATTTTAGGCATTTTCACCCCTGCCAATTTCTTTTTCTTCCATGTTTTAACTGACCATCTGCTTTCCGTGGAAGGGTTGTTCAAGCAATTGAGAAACTTATGTCTCACTTTTAAGCAGCATAATCTTACCTTAGCAAAATTATTTAGTAGTGGTCTGTTGAACTAGGTAAATTCTTTTCTGAAGAAACAAAACTCCACTATTTTTGTACATCTGAAGGGTGGTGTCTCAAAAAAAATAATCCCCAGCTATATCATGAAGCCTAATTTTAAATTTTCTTTGTATCAGATGAAGATGATTTAATTTTTTAAGAAACTAGCTGCAGGAAGATAAAGATTCTTCACTTATTTTAGGCATTCTCACCTTAACCCACGGAATTTGACGAAAGGAATTGTAGGATGACTGAAAAATTCTTTCATTTGACAAGATATGACAACACAACTGAAGTGGTCATTTGATTCAAATCACTGTATCCAGAGTTGCGTATTAAATTTTTAGATAATTCTTTCAGATACCTTCATTGCAAAAGAGACAGGGTAGAAAAATGTGTTCTGAGGACAGCATATGCCTCATCTGACTGGGAAGTTTTCTATGATGCTAAATCACATCCAGCCCTTCCTATGCAATTTTATGCTGCAGCTTTATGCTTGGAAGAAATTTTATATCAAAATTTTTAACATTAAATTTTCATTCATTTATTTGCCATGTAAAATCATCTGATACATATTTTCCTTAGAGTAGGTCATTATTCTTTTCACTCTTAGAAACTAACTGAAAAACCACTTTGGTGGAACATTTAGTAGAAAGAGAGATTATTTTTAATACTTCAATTAAGGTCTTCAACCAAAGGTTTCTACTTACCCTGTGATCCATATCAGGCATTAACTGAAGTTAAAATCAAAGCAGCTCTTTGTTGTGTTTCCAACTCTTCCAACTAACAGGTTTTATTTGAATAAATGAGAGGAGAAAAAACTATAACAATATACTTAATTAATTTACTGTTATCCCTTGGATGGTTTATTTAATGTTAAATGGTAAGATGTGATGCACAATGTGTGTCTAGGAAGAATGAACATAGCCTGAGGCATCCTCTAGTCTCTGAAGCACTGATACACAGAATTTTCTTCTTTTTTTTTTTTTGTAAGTATCAAAAATTACTTCATATGGCAAGCCAGATAGCATTTCAGGGTTCATTACAGCTTCAAATTGCTTCTGCTGCTGGTGATCTTCAGAGATTTCATTAGTCTCCCTTCATTCTATATTATTGTGGAGTTACGGGTTTGGTCTTCATACCAAAGGGATACTTTTCATTTCAGAATAAACCTCCTAACGACAATGTTTTTCTTAATGAGCCACTGCACATCAGCCTCTTTTCCAGCAATAGAATCAGAAATTCCTTTCTGACCATCTGCCATGTAAATGGACCAAACCCTTGAGATAATAAAAAATAAAGCCATGGAAGATTCAATGTATAAATCACAGAAGACCAAGCACTTTTGCCTCCTTTCCCTTCCCTTCCCTTCCCTTCCCTTCCCTTCCCTTCCCTTCCCTTCCCTTCCCTTCCCTTCCCTTCCCTTCCCTTCCCTTCCCTTCCCAAACCTTCCCAAACCTTCTCAAACCTTCCCAAACCTTCCCAAACCTTCCCTTCCCAAACCTTCCCAAACCTTCCCAAACCTTCCCTTCCCAAACCTTCCCTCCCCTCCCCTCCCCTCCCCTCCCCTCCCCTCCCCTCCCCTCCCCTCCCCTCCCCTCCCCTCTCCTCCCCTCCCCTCCCCTCCCCTCCCCTCCCCTCCCCTCCCCTCCCCTCCCCTCCCCTCCCCTCCCCTCCCCTCTCCTTCTTGTCCTTTCCCATTCTTTTCCTTTCCCATTCTTTTCCCTTTTCTGCCTTGCCTTTTTTTTTTCCTTACTTTGCCTTTCCTTTCCCTTGCCTTGTTTTGCTTCTCTGATGTGCAAGTTGAGGGCTATCTGCTGCTAGGAATATCTCAGCTATGGATTCCAGATGGAAAACAAGCATCAACAAATTTTCCAACCTATACAATCTATTAAGATTGGTTTTTGGAGTGTGTCAGTCTAGTAATATCTACACTTGAATAACATTATGGCTGTTTCTTCAGTGCATAATTGTGAGCAGCAACGGTTTATTATTATGTTTCTCTGTTGCCAGATGAAAAATGGGAACAGTATAGGGAGGGAAAGAAGCACACCAAAAAAGCTCAGAAAGATATAAGAGGTATCAGTGTGGATAACAGTTATTTGATTTTGAGGGACAAGATGAATGCAGACAGATCTGAACTGTTTCATACCATCTAAAAAGATACCTTTTGGTAAGCTCCAGCCAACTTTTTTATCTGTCTCCCGAAGGCACCTCTCGAAACAATCCTTTTAAAGATCTCAACAATATTTGCCTTTAAAGGACATACAGTACAGCTACTTGAAAGGCTGATGGTGAAATATGCTACTATACAAATTCATTGCATGAATACAGAAGAAATGTGGATATCAAAAAAAAAAATCAAACATAAATGAAAGCCTAGCCATATCTGTATAAGATTATAAAGAATAATTTAATTCCATAATTTAGGGCAGAATCTCATTTAGAATGCAAAGAATCAGAAACACACGTCAAAAGATGGATCATGATCTGGTATGGCTCTAGCAGTCAAGGTTTTATAAGACAAATAGAGTTTTGATTTTAATTCCAAATGAAAAAATCCTGAATGCCTGCCCATTGTTTTCCATCAAATAAAAAGGATGTTGGATTTTTTTTTCAGAATAAGCAAATTATGTATTACTTCTAGTAAATTGTTAACTGTGATGTGAGTACGCACACACCCATGGGCAAACTGTTCAACATATGGGCACTCAAACACCCACACTCACCAATTTGCAGACAGTCCTTCACACACAGTGAACTCCACATCTTGCTTTGTGCAGGAGCTTACACAACTCTTTAAATTAGTTCGTTCTTCATCAAAAAGACTGCTTCACTTGTGTTGGGATACTACTTGCATAACAATCTGACTTTGTTTTCTATAACTTGGTCAGTGCAAATGGTGTAACACACCTTAGAAACAAATCAACAGCCATTCTGAGAATAAAAATTCATTACGATAATCCACAATGTAGAATTATGAATTAATCCTGTGAATCAATTCACAGTCTCAGTAGTACGTTCTTACTAAATTATGTCAACCCTTTAACATGTATGAATTTTTAATTTTATTAGAACCAGATGAGGAAGAACTTCTTATTTACTGGTGAAATTATCATTTTTTGGCTCTTAAAAGCATGTGAAAATTCAGCAGTACAGGCTTGTACACATCCCTCCATTTGTCCCAGACAATTAATACCTGGAAAAACCTTTTGTTATGGAAGACTTTTAAGCTGCAAAACTTTTTGAAGATAGGAATTGCAATAAACATTGGATTACAGTGGGTGGTCTGTCATACTGAATTTCAAGCTGAAATAAACTCAGAGAAGATTTAAAAGCTCTTTTCTTTGAAGCAATGGATGAATAATGCCATCCAACATCCAAATCTTCCTAAAACTTGAAGGATATCAAATGGAATGACAGACTTCTTATTTAACATCTTTCCTGAATCCCCAGCACACACAAACACACGCACACACTCAGAGAGAGAGAGAGAGAAAGATTAAATTTGCACTGCAGCAAGTCTATTGTAGTATCAGAACTCCTTTTCGGCTGTTTTCCAGTACAATCTGTTCAATAAAAAGAGCTGTCATAGTCACCCTATTGATAAAGGTAGTTTTTAGATCAATTGTATTCTTATCACAAGCTGTTCTTCCATTCCCTTAAAGCATAATGCAACATTTCAAGTTTCACTTCAGTGTACAGTAGCTAGGATTTTAGTCAAGAGTTTAGGTTCTTTCCATACAAGGGTAATGTGAAGTCCTTACGCAACCATGGATGAACCCTTTCTTCAGCAACAAAATGGTGTAACACTTGGTATTAGCAACAATTCAGGACTTTATAAATATTTATATCTTGGCAATTATCATCATCTAAAATACGTTCTACAAAACTGAAAAAAAATTACAGTTAACAAACTATAATGTTTCAAATTAAGCAAAAATACTGTATGTAATCTGGAAACCACAGCACCAAGGTCATAATGTTGGTGTGAGGGGTTTCATAACCTAAGCACAAACATTGGAGAAACTTCTGTCCCATTGCACTCTGGCTATTTCCCACTTTTATTTGCCTCCTCTGTATAAGTAACTTGAGAACACTGATTGGTCTTCAGCTCAGGACTCTCTGAGAAGAATCATGAGAAATGTCCACACAAGAAATTTCCATCCAAGAAGAAACCAAAGAACTATTATAAAATTTATTATTGTAAAATTTCGATTGCAGCAGCTTTTTTCAAGGGTATTCCAAAAAGTAAACTATGGAGTTAAGGCAATTAATATGACAGCTGAATTTTGGTTCTTTCAGAACCAAAAGCTACAGTGAATTTGGAAAGTGAAGCTGTCCTTGGTAAAGAAATTCACAGGGACCAGCACAGGATTGCATTCTGACTGTGCAAATGTGACAGAAAATGAACTGAATTGTTAGATGAGTTATTGGAATAGTAAGTTTGAACTGGTTGTCTTATCTTATCTTTCTTGCATTTCTACTTTGTTGTTTGGGGTTTTTTAACAAGAACTCAGGCTTAACTATGGGTCACCTTGGATGAGTACCAAAGAGAAACATCACATCTCTAAAACCCACATAATTCTCTAACCAGTCAGTGCCAAGGTGATTGACAGCACTGTTCCATCTGTTAGAGAAACAAAAAATAATAATAAAATAACAAATCAGTGTTTGATCCCTGAAATACCAAGAAAATCTAGAGGAGCAAGAGATATAAAAAGTTCTATCCCTTTCTTCAACAACTGCAATATCATTTCCATTATTTCTCCAGGCTCCCATTCTGAATTCAAAGCAATTTATCTGAAGTTCAGACACTGTCAGTGTGATTTAGTTTCACTTTTATGGCAACTGCGGGTCTCTAATAAGTATGCTCCTTTCATTGATTTTGTTCCCCTTCAGCTGCTGCTGTAAATGTAATTGAAATTTTTGGGTTTTTTAGCCTGACCTGCCTTTTTTTTCCACTGATGGTAGAGCAATCAGAGCAGATTCCTATGAGTTTTATGTACCCTATTAATAAGAAATACAGTATCTCCTGGAAATGGACTTCCATAATAACCATTATGACATTGATATTAAAATATCATCTACTTTTGCATATACAATTTTACAGAGTTTCAGGTTTTCATTAATAAACAATCCAATGAACAAACAAAATCCAAATATTACTTTTGATTTATGCACACATAATAGGAGGCTATCCTCTACTTACACAATGTGCCAAATATAATTGATAATTTCTCAGGTGTCTCAAGCTGGCATTTTAGCAGTAAAACACTGTTTTCTACCATCTTGGAATATAGGCTGATGGCTGCACAGGTTTGTGTAGTGTTAGACTCCTATCCGCTTCCCCACCAATACATGGCAGGGGAATGAAAAATTTTACTGATGGAGTGCATAAATGAAAGAAATTAATTATGGATTTAGTTCTGAAAATGGTCAGGTTGCCCTTCTTTCCAGTCAAGATATTCCTTAGACCAATTCCTGAGAAAGGTTTTGTCTTCCCCGCTGGCAAGGCTCCCAAGATGCTCAGTGACAGGTGACCTAAAGAGACAGCCCTGTCACGGGGGGGCTGCTGACCAGGATGAAACAGCGATTTCACATTGAGCTAGAACTGCTCTTATGAAGAACCTTAAAAACCATACTCAAACACATCTCAAATTCAGCTTAAATGGATATCCAGTACACAAACCAGAGTTGCTGGTTGGGATGTTCATAGATGTTCCCTACCTAGTTTTTCACTGTCCAGCTACTATCCTCTTCATCTAGAGCTGAATGGAACCAAGCTGGCAAAAAATATAGCCAAGGCTTCACACAACATTGCAAACTCTAATCTGCGTTGGAAGTATCCAACTGCACACACAGAGAATTAATTAATAAAAAAGCATAACGGGAGTGAGCCATGTCCACACCTGCTTTCTACAGTCATTGTGGTTTTCGATGCACAAAACACTTACACTGCCTTCCAGAAGCCATCCTGTTCACAGTTAATTGCACCTAAGACACTGAACAAGGAAAAGAAATTATGTGGGTTTAAGTACCCAGTATAAGCAGAAGGAATAGGTGCTGCTTCTCAGCCACAACTCTAGGTTTCACAGAGAATGACCCAGAACACAAGCAGCTCTTGTGTTTGTGACTTTTTAAATTGTCCATCTTAGCATTAGAGTAGGTATTCAAGCCCCTTAAACCTAAAGATCAATTTGCAAACAATTCTTGGCAAGTCCCTTGCATTATGTCCACCTATCCTGATGGCAGAAAGAGCTTGTAATAGAGCAGCTGAGGAACCTGCCTGGGCTCCTTGGTGCTGGGAGAAGGTTGAAAAAGGAAGCAGCCCAAGTCTGGGGCAGTGAGGGAAAAGCAATCCCTTTTAGCACAGAGGAGCACTGAGCCATGTTGCAAGATTTTGGATGGCCCAGTCCACACTACTCCAAAGTTAAATCCCAGTATTGCACTGTGATATTCTCTACACAGCTATCTGTTATGCACATCAGGTACTGCTATTGCACAGAACATTTAATTAAGCAAGTAATTCAGTATAATAGGGTGATAAATGGAGAGGTGTGGCAGTACAGTCCTGCGATATACAGAGAAACAAAATTGCTCTCATCAAAATCTTAGAAAAGTGTTGAACAAACTCCAAAAAAAAGATAAATTGCAGTATTTTCATAGTCATACATTGCTCCTGTTACTAAATTACTAGTGGATTTGAGGATTTTTTTACCGTCAGTGGGGCTTAATATATTGATTTCAGTCTGGCCCACTCTGAGTGCTGCAGTTAATTAGAGACCTCACAGTGCGAGGATGTAAGTCTGGCGCTTCAGTCCCTGCCCAGAGAGAGACGGTTATCCTTGACACAGGGCAGCTGACAATTCTGTCTTTTATTAGGCAAGCCCCAGACATCTGTGGTTTCAAAATCACAATCCCTGGATGCATATATATAATGTAATCAAAGTGATAGCACACGAAGTTGCAATGCCAGATCCATTTCATTTCCACAGTAGCTATCAAGCCCCCTGCAAAATGAAAGTATTGAGAATAGTAAATTATCCCCTCAAAATGTGTTTGGGAAACAAAATTTATCCAACAAATATTTTAACGCAGATAAGCTAATGGTCCCTTTTGTGTGGATCCTTGCTATAATGTATATTAATGCTTTTTGATGTCTCATTTTCAACCCTGATGGGAAAAAGCCAGTGAATCAGAGGATTAGACTCTGAGAGAACCAGTGACTGGAGATAATCACTTTCAGAGCACACACAATAGGGGCTGTGGTTTCCTCCAGCAGTGGAAAAAGAGTGTGATCCTCTTCCTCTTCAGTCTGCCTTTGTTCACATCCTTCTTTCTCATTTTCCTTCCCTAATCTCAGAATAATATCCCGTCTTGTCTGCTGCCCTAAAGGTTTGCTTAATATAGCCATAAAAAAGCTGCCAGTGTACTTTAAAAGAGTCAGAATAATAAATGTTTAAAGCCATGGTGAGGGGAAAGCTGTAAACAATCAGCACTGATATTTATTTAAACCTTTGTATTTAGTTTAAAGGTGAAATTAAATAAGATCCTAAAAACACCCTCTAACCAAGAACACATATTTAGATCCTGATCCTGCATGGCTACCACTGTTGTCTGATAGCAGTCCCATTTCCTAAACATTGAAATAGAGCTTATTTAACATTCTGTATGACTGGGCCCTTTGATACCAACTCAGCAAGGGGTAAATCTGCCTAAGGAGCAAATCTGGTCCAGGATGGTTCACTGCAGTGACACGTAACAGGAATTCAGCTTCCCAGACGGCAGGGAGGATGCATAGAAAGCACACAGAATCATCTGCAGAGTTCACATCTCTAGTGCAGAGGACAAAAGAATGCAGCTAAATCTAGATAAGCCTTAAGCTAAAGAAAGAATCTTCCTTCTGTTAGAAAGGAACATCTGCAGAGAAAAAGAAAGCCATCATTTATTAGCAAATGTCTACCCGATGAGAAGTCCCTTCCCTAACGTTTTTCTTTTTCAAAGTAGCGGACTCTGCAAGCCACCAAACGTCTGGCTTACGTGCATCACTGGCACTGCACCAGCCTGCAGGAGAGAAAGAAAGGCAAAGACAAACTGAGACTGCTGTGACAACAGAAATGTAGGCAAAAAGAGAGGCAAGTTTCATGTGCTTTTGGGTTTGTCCCCCTTTTTCATTACCTGTCCAGCCCATTCCAAATAAAAGAACAAGTAAAATAAAAAAATATTAAGGAGTAGCCCTCCCCTTGGATGTTCTAAAAACCATCCGAACCTTAAGGATGAGGGAGGACAGAGCTTTAAAAACCAGCACAATGTATACCTGCCAAAAATATTGTCAGCAGTACTCAGATCAATAATTTCAATCAGACATATTGCCTGGCAGATCCTTCCACAATTCTCTATGCAATGAAATTATATCTTTCAATATTTCTTAGAAGTTTGGAGGACACTAGAAGCAAAAGTTTCTTTATTTAAAAAAAAAAAAAAAAAAGTTGTGAAACATAATTTGCCTCACAATTCAATACAGAAACAGTGAAAAAAGTGCACAGCCTGCATTTTAAGATTCATCCCATTCAGTTTATATTGTATCAATACTCTTTTTTAATCTCCTTAATGCTATCTGTTATGATATCTGTAATACTAATTAGATGTCACAGGCTGTCCTGGATTCACTTTATCACAAAAAGCTGCTTTTCATATCAACTGTACTGAATACAGAAGCTTATAAGTTCCTTGTTAAAAACAAATAATCAATCAATTATCTTCATTAATTCAGTGAACAGATTACGTAGAAATCTCATGTGAGGTACATTCAAATAAAGCTAAATGCAGAAAATACTTCATAAAGCACCTCTTCTATATTATTACAAAACCCAAAATGTCAAGTTCTGCTCTTTCTGGAAATACATCTTAATAGATGTGCTAATTATACTCAGGTGTAACTAACTGTGAGTTTATGGACATGAATAAAAACACACACCACAAGATAAAAATTTGTCAAAATCACAGCCCCGATAACTGATGTTGATTATCCTATCTACATATGAGATATTTGTTGCATGGCAATAAGGATGGAGCATACTGATTCAGCTGAACACACCTTCCCCTGGCTACTTATCTTATTTGTTCCCTTTCTCCATCACTAGTTTCTTGAATATCCGTCATTTATATAGTACATTCTCCTAAGTATGTGTTGTTTTGTAGAACCAAACAGAACATCAAAGGTATAAATTGTTTGGAACAAACAATGCATGTTAAATATACCAAAATGAGGAGAGATCAAGTTGCAGAGAAAATGAGTGAAGGCATAGCTGAAGAAAGTCAGAGCCACTATACAAAACTGTCAGACTGAGGTAGATCATGGGTCCATCTGGACCTATACACCACCTGTGACTGAGCATTACCTTGCAGTATGATCACAGAGAGAATTTCTCCCTAGTATGTTAGACCTATTCAGAAAGGCACATCAGATGCAGAGCCATTCAACTCTGGAGGCTAAACAAGTGGTACTAATAAATATCTTCCCTGACATTGTATTTTTTCAGAGGTAATCCCTGAGAGCGTTTTTTGACTTGGGATACCAGTCTAGGCAGGTGGGATTCTGAGGCAGGCCAGGCACTGTGGGGCTACTGCGAAATGGGCTTTGGCCAATACACTGCAGGTTTCTCACCTTTCTTGGTGGACAGCAGAGCCAATTAGAACAGAAATATCTACAGAAGCCCTGAAAAAGACCTTAGACATCCATAACGTATGCTAATTGATTTTATTTCTTACTGCGAGTCACAGCTTCGCCCCATTGAAATGTGAACAAACTTTTTGTTTTCAACTTCATGTGGATGCATAACACCAAAGTTAACTTTGAAGTTCAGGTGAGGTTGTATTTGCGTAATTATAGGGAAGTGAAATTACAACCACTGGGGTTTGTGTCAAATCTATGCAATTCTATAGACTGACCTTTTCTGCAGTACTTGCATATATAACAGTGCACATTCACTCATGATACTAAATTGTGTAAAAAAATGGATGAATTCCCAAGTTTCCTAATCTGTGTTTTGAATTTGTAACAACAGGAGAGTTACACATTAGTCCAGATCTCATAAGAAATATTTTTCGTCCCTGTATGGTACTACGTGTGCTTTTATGATATAAGAATCTTATGGTATAAGAATCACTACCAACAAGTTCTTATCATATAGTAAAAGAAAACACTAACCCAGCCAAAGCTGGGTAAAAAATAAGCCGATGTAATTTTCCAATATCAATCCAATTTATTGAAATAATTTCAACAATATTGGCATTACAGAGCCAGACACCTCTAAATCAAAACATGAACAAAGCACACGTGGTAGAATTATCTAAGTGGTATAGCAAGTTATAGTAAAAATACTTAAAACATATAATAATTAAAAATTACTGAGAATAAGTCTCATTTCTTTGTGGTTTCCAGCAGATTGTAATAGATAAATTAATAGTTTGTTTTTAAAAAATTACTAAAACAGAAACTGCCCCAACAGCTAATGCTTTGACAGCTTTAGTTAAATACAGATCTAAGTAAGTTAGCTTGTATCTGACATCACCTACTGTTTCATGGCCAGGTGTCTAGGATCTAGAGAAGAAAAAAAGAAAAACTTATTTTAAATAATTTGAAAGAAACAAAAACAGATTTAAAAAACAAAAGAACCAGGTGTGAAAGTCCAATGCAAAACAGTTGTCATAAAAATGCCAAACAACTGTCATTGTCTTTCAAAAACCTGAATGAAAACAAGAAACACAGGAAATGCATCCATGGGATTGAGGCAGCTACCAGATCCTATTCACTACTGTCATACCCAACAGCTAATTGAGCTCCAGTTCAGTACCAGGATCCATGCAAAGGAGCAGCCCTGTTCTCACTGTCCTGGTGACTCCTCTGGGATACAGAGAGGTGTGAGCATCCCCCTACGGAGGCACAACTGCAGGATTAGACGTTAGCTGAAGCTCTCTGGTCAGAGGACAACATACGATATCTTAACAGTGTCGAGTGAGGAGAGCAAAGCAATTCAACATCACCAAATGGGTCTTAGTTTTGTCCATGAAATCTCATGGTATTAAGAGTCCATTCAAACAAAGTATTATCTGCTTTATTTGCTTACTTTGGAAGGCCTTCTCCATACAAAATATGTCATCCTATTATAAGAGTCACTAAATGCTGTTGGCTTAGAAAAGCAAAAAATATGTCTATTTACAGACATAAATACTTCCTAACACAGTTCGGAGTTCCTTTGTTGTTTCTAACTGGAAAAAAATACATACGAAAGAAACACCATTTTTCTTCAAAATTACAGTTTGTTAAACGTAATTGCTCAGAAAATAAAACACAAAACAAATCTCTACTGTCTTTATAGTCAAGTATAAGGGCGTATACAACTTATTTTCCTTCCAGTTGTACAGAATTTTCAGAACAATGAGTTACTACTAGAGAAGCTGCAAGTCAAAATTGATGTAGTCTTGGTAACAATTGATCGGTCTTGGTAGCAAGAATCTTCACTTCTGTTCTTACAAGAAAGATATACTCAATAAAAAGTTACAGTGAACATGTGATTTTATTATAGTATGCATAGTCAGCTGAAGAACACTTGATGCTTTCCTCAACCTAATAAAGGATTTCACCTCCACTATGGTGCAGCAAATGTAGGCTGGCCAAAACCTGTAGTCTATGGAATTGTCTCCACTGTAGACTATGGGGATCATTTGCTAAAGAGTTCTTCTCAAGAGCAATTAAACTTTGTTATTCATAAAATATTTCTTAGGTAGAGAACACTGGGGTTTGGTAGCTGTTTATATCATTTACAGCTGTTTACACATCATTTTCAAATGTGTAAAAATTCTTAGATAAATCTACTTGGAGGAGGGATTCAGCATGCTTCTATATTTCATAAGTGCTCTAATAGATTAATCTCACTGAAATCTTGACTTTCATCTTCCTTAAATATAAAAATTAGTTTCTTTGAGGTATTTTTCCCCCTAGATTTATGAAATTTTGCCCCCAGCTGATCAGTATGAAAAAATTTCCTGCATTTTCACATTTGAGTTTTGAGCTGGCATCATCCAACAAAAAAATGAAATAAAAACTTCCACTAGATCTGAACGACTAAAATTCCTTTTTTCCCTAGAATTTCATAGTCTGGGTAAGGTCCAGTCTTATCTGTAGGTCAATATAACGTGTAATCTTCTAAAATGGCATTTTAAAAGTCTGGAGAAATTAGGTGGATTCACAGATATTCTGTGGGTAGTGACAAGCTTCAGGGATGTTATTACACAATAGTGGTTACATATGTTTCTTGCAAGGTATGCTAATGTTAATCTCAGTACCATAAATCCTGTTATTCAGTAAAAAACATCAATTCTTTATTTTGTCATCACAGATCCCATAAATTCTAATAATGAAATCACAACGAATTTTTTTTCTGGGGTTACTTGTGTGGAGTTTGGACTTAAGTCTGAAAATATTCACTGTACACTTAAGGTCTCCATAGGGTAAAATCGAATCATCTGTTCTTGTTTACTTCTTCACACTCAATATGCATCTTTGGATAGTCTCAGGCTACAAGGCATGAATGTGGAACTTTATTTTTTTACTGGGAGGCATCTTTCAGACGCATTTGGTGTGCAACGCGTGAATACCTACCTTCCAATTAACCAATATTAGTGCTAGAGAACCCTCTGGCTAAGGGCTGTGTTAAATGAAAGGAGGGATGCAATCCAAGTCCCCAGGTTGTGTATTTCTCACTCCACCTGAGAGAAAAAACAAAACATTTCTGCAAAGCATTTCCTTTCCAAGCTAAATAAGTTGGCCAACTATACCAAACTTATAAAACCAACTCAACACCCAAAACTGTTGCAAACATCAGAGCTCTTTGCTGAATTTTATTCTTTTTTTACTTTAGTTTGGAGCTTAGTGAAGAAAATCCTGGGCCAGCACTTTCATGCCTAAGCATTTGAAGCTAAAATCTGGACAGGGATTGTGTGCATGAATTTGCTAACCCTCAGGTATGAGGTGCAGCCCTCTCTTCCTACATTATTCAACATGCATTGTGCCTTTCAGTCCCACCTTCCTACTGGCCAAAACCGCATAATTGAACAGAGGTATGAACAAGCTTCCTCAGATTTTCACGCTTGCAAGCAGTGGAATTTATTTCTGAATTTAGCTGTATGTCTTACTCCATGTCTAAGTCATTATGACAGCTGTGGAAGTGAAAAAACGTGTAAGAAGTTTTTAAAAAATAAATTTCTCTGTAATTCTTTTCATATTGTTATTTGTTGTTCGTCTCAGTGGATGGGTTGATATGATTTGAGATACCATAATTTATTGCCATAATTGGATTTCCTCTGGTGACTGGCCTATGAAATACAATTAAAGCAGACTATCTTGCAAAAAGCAAAGGCAGGTGCTTCCGAGCTCAGACCACAGCAAAGTCTTATTCTTTGGAAGGATGAAGGAGCTTACAGCTGTTGCAAGAAGAATTTTTCATCATGGTTTCAGTTAGTTTCACCTTTTCAAGAGTCTACCACAAGTATTTTTAATAGTTCCAAATTTTAAAAAAACCTATCTATCTATCTATCTATCTATCTATCTATCTATCTATCTATCTATCTATCTATCTATCTATCTATCTACCTACCTACCTACCTACCTACCTACCTACCTATCTACCTATCTACCTATCTATATCCATATCCATATCTATATCTATATCTATATCTATATCTATATCTATATCTATATCTATATCTATATCTATATCTATATCTATATCTATATCTATATCTATATCTGGTCTTCTGTTGCACTTTCAAAAAGTAAAGGAAAATTTATATATAACATTAATTTAGTAAACCCATTTGCTTTTGGGAAAAAAATCTCTATTTTCAGAGCTCATTAAAAAATTACCGACTTTTTATTCTAAAACTTAAAGGTTCCAGTAAAATATATCTTCCTCTTTGAATATTTCAACAGGAAGAAACACTTGAATAGTAATTAGGACTTTCAAATTTAGCAGAGGAGAAACATGAAAATTGAGGGGTTTTATAACACTTGATATTCAGAATTAAATCTGTCTGAATTGAGCTTCTCTGTAAAGCACAATGTGGAAAACATTTAAGGAGAAAAACAGGTCTTCAAAATTAATTTGTCACAAAATAAACCTTTCTCTTTTCATCTTGTATTCTGAATATAGATTTCACATGAACAGATACTGGAGAATGAAATTCGACATTGCTCTGTCAGACAGTATAAACTTAATAAAATTTGCTAAATTTTTAAGACTTTTCTGTTTAATCAGAATGACCTAAATACCATCAGACAATTCAAAGTCACTGAAACAATGACATGCAAGTTACTTGTACTAGAGAACAACACTTCTCATTTTCAAACAAAACCTGAATTGTATTTGTCAGTCCTGACTGGGAGAAACCACATGTGAGGAAAGACCTGGAATCAGGATTTCCATCAACTCTCAGAACACTTTGCACAGGACTGCTCCTAAAGTACACAGTTTAGGATTTTGAACAATGTACTTTCAACAAAGAGAGCTCTCAAGGCACAAAACTAACATAATCTGGTTTTTGGAAACCCAATTACAAAGAAATTGTAACATGAATATTGTCTGGTTATCCATTGTTGATAGTTAGAAGAAACAGGAAATAAAATATATGAGCATTATTATAACCAAGACATGTTTTCTGTTTACAGTGTGATTTTTTTTTTCTCCTATCAAAACAGACTGAAATAGCTTAGTAATGAAAATATCCTCAAAGTTTTCTAAAAAGCCAAAAACACTGATCATGAATAAGCCAAACTTGATGAGAATTTATTTGTATCACAGTGTGAGACAGATCATTGGGAAACAAATTCTTATGTTTAAGTAATATTTCATTTTACCCCATGAAAAAATGTTGGTATTTCCAGGCAACAGTATGCCTCTAAACCACAGCTTATTGCTGGGTTACATCTTACAGATTTGTCGAGATCAATAAGGTCACAGAAGAGAATTCTACAAAAATAACAGGGTGTTTCCAAGAGCCAAAAGAGCCCAGAGGGTTGTTGACTAGTCCAGGAAAAAAAAAAAAGGACTCCAGGAAAATTACCACAGTAATCCCATATAATATAAAATAAATGTGTCAAGACACAGTGCCAAGAAGGCCAAGAATTCATTAAACTATGTTCTACCGAAACATGGTCATGAAGTAGTACTGCACGGTGGAGCAGAGACCAGAAAATGTGATTGCCAGGAGATTTCATATATCCTTGAGTGAAATAAGTCGGTGAATCTATTTAATGGTATATGAAATAGTAATTTACAATAAAGTTTTTTGCAATGAACAGCTGAAGATCAGAATTACCTTTTCAGATCAGGGGGACTGAAGAGTTTCGTTATGAAAACGGATCAAAAACGGATCAGTTTTGAAACTGGATCAAAATCCAGCCGAACTTCACGTGTGTATACATAACTGACAGTGAACTTCAGAAATATCACTGCTTAGTAACATCAAGAAAAAAATACTGGTCTTAAGAATACAATTTAAAAACCCTGGCTTAATGGTGGGGAAATCAGCAAAGGAAAGGAAGACCTGATTTTTAATCCATCACCAATTTCTCTCGCGGAAAACACTGCTCCTTCTCTTTACATATCTTCAAAAACCTGCTGCAAACAGGATTTAGTGTACCAATACAGGATTCTCCCTCACAGACTGAAAGGCAAAACTTGCCTGACTGAGAATATTCAAACTGTCATAAATAGATTTACAAAACTACTACAGCTTCTTTCAAATCTTCCTCCAAAGTAAACTAAAGTTCATTTCTTCTCAGTAGCTCATACATTTCTGTGTTTGGGATTCAGAATGGGAACAATGTAGATAACTTTTGGATAAGCAATGCAAACAATTGTAGATAAACAATGTGGATAACCAAATTCTTGGTTTTTTGCATTGTCATATTTAGCCTAAATCAAGGATTTTTAAAATTCTTTTTCTTTTTAACTTTTCTTTCTTTTTTTTTGGTCTGTGTCTCATGCTCTGTCACTTAGGAGGTACACAAAGAAAACCTATGGAGTATAGCCAGGACAGGTGACCCAAACTTCGTGTCCAATACATAAACTGGACGTGCTATCCAGAAGGAGGCAGATCTGTGTTCAAGGACAGGGCTCAAGCACTGGTCAGCAGGCGGTGAGCAATTGTATTGTGTATCAGTTTTTAGTGTTTATTATTTCCCTTTCTATTGTAATTATTTTTTATATTTACTATTATTATTATATTCTGTTTTCAATTATGCAGCTCTTCTTATCTCAACCCATAAGTTTTACTTTTGATTTTTCTTCCCATTCCACTGGGGTAGAGAGGAGAGGTGGAATTGCGCAAGCTTATTAATTGTGGTGTTTATTTGCCAACTGGGCTTAGACCACGACAACTATCTCTTGCAAGGTAAATTAATATTTACCTACCTCTGTAGGATGTTGTGGGAGTTAAATAATTAAATACAAGTAATGTACTTTGAGATCAACAGATAAAATATGATGTTTGAGTACCAGATACTATTCACTGTTATGAT
This sequence comes from Acanthornis magna, assembly GCA_036785705.1. Lineage (NCBI taxonomy): Eukaryota > Metazoa > Chordata > Aves > Passeriformes > Acanthizidae > Acanthornis > Acanthornis magna. The sequence goes on along the minus strand of JAWUZG010000236.1, from coordinate 2,773,450 downwards.
TCATGCCATGCTTTTTTACCACATGTTATAGACTCTCTAAAATTAACATCTGAATATTCTTCAGGAGGTATTGAAGCTTGTAACCAGTGACTCAAATGTTCCACCCTTATGTCTTGCAAGTTGTGTTTGCTCTCATGTCAACTGAACAGCAGACAAGAGTCATTTTGTAAATGATCCTCTCCCATCTTGTTTATAATTCTTTGAAGATGAAAATTCCTTCACACGCAGGCACTAATATCTTTCAATTCTTGAACATAAACAGTTTGAAAAGACATATTTATAAGAAGACAAAGATGAGGAGGTTTGTAAGCACATATACATCACTAACTTTGCAAAAATCATCCAAAAAAGTACCGGAAATTTGTCAAACCACAGCATCATAACTGGTTCAGATGGAAACCAGTAAACATATGGAAAGCCATATTCATTCTCTGTGTTCTCTATTATGCCTACCTCTACAAGGGTTTGTCCATTTGCTTGCTGCAATTATTTGACATGAGAGCTACCTAGAACTGTACCACCACCAAAGGCACAAGATGTTCTTTAAAGAACATTTGGTTCCTTTTGTATAAATAATACTTTTAAATACAGCAATTTTCCCATTTTTATCCTGGAAGTCTACTAATTTTAGGTAAAACAATTAATTTGTTTCTGAAGCTCAGAAGCTCTACTGACAGTCATTTACTATTGATTCATTCATGTTAGAGGGGAGAGAAAAAAATTAAAAACCAAAAAAAATTCCCTATTGTAGTAGGATGTATTCAAACTATTGCAATGTAGGAAAAAATCCAATTTTCAAAAGAAACATAATAGAGGGGTTTAGATTATTTTTCTTGTCTGGTTTCTCATCTGATTTATGTCAAGACTGGCATTTTTGTGACCTTCAAGGGTATGCTATACATCCCATTACAGAGGAGAAAATGTTTTCATTAAATCCTTTCTTTGATTAGATATACCTAATTAAACTATATATTTTATGAAATAAATACATTTATGATCTTGATAGAGAAAAAAATTTTGAAAACAATGTGTTTTAGTTTAAATCCTCAGAGGGAAGATAGACTCCTGTAGAAAGTTGGTAAGTAGTAAAAGTGCCTGTAAAAGTAATAGGAAAGAGACTTGTACCTTTATGACAACATTGTAAAAGACCTGAAACAGTAAAACATCAACATACCAAACTTTGACATACATTGTAATGCATTTAGAGAATCATGAGGAAAATGAAGAGAGAAATATCAAAGTAATAGAACATGTCTCCAAATTTCTTCCTGATATGAAGCATCATCCTTTAATACCATGTATATGTAGATTTCCAGTTCTCTCAAGCAACAGAAAATGAACAATTTATTAACAGCAGGTCTGTTCTGCCTTTTGCTAGACGTAAAAGCAGAAAGTCTATAGTGAGCAATCCGCCTCTTACCAACAGTTCTGCCAGAGGTCATTAACAAGAATTGCTGCAAAAACCATTTAATGTTCACAAAAGTCATAAAACTCCCATCATGCTTGAAGCTGACTGTGTTTTATTTGAATAACCTTAGATGACATATTGAATTTTATAGCCTGTAGATTTGTTTGGATATAATGAGTCAAGCAGTTCCTGAATCAGAGAAAAACCAGGCAGTTTACTAGAAATTTGATTTTCTTATTACTGCTTGCAGCAGTAATCATATGAAAAACAAGAAATGCAGCAGAAAACTTCAGGTCTGAAAACACATAGGAACTTGCATATAATACCACTATTCTTGAAATAATCACATGCCCAGATTGTGTTATTTCCTGTGATCACAGCTAGTTAGATATTTAAGCAGCCATTTCTACATACATCAATAAGATTTGCAATAGCCAAGGGAAATGCACTGTTTGGCAACTATGAATAGATATTTAGCTCTGTACTGGTGGGTGCTTTATTTCCCATGAATCTCAGATCTGTGTTTTAAAGCACCAAATCCAAAGTGTTGACTTAAACATAGGAGGATCCCCACTTAATATTTAGAATTTGTTTTTGCTTTGTCTCATTTGCAATAGAAATATTGTGGCTTGGATGGATTTTGGACTCTAATATTTTTAAGTCTTTTAAACGGATTTTGTTGAAGCTGCTACAAGTGATAAAATGTCTGGTCTACCATTTTTTACTGAACATTTCATGAACACCCACATTACTTAGGCAAGCTAATTTATGTTCTTGGCAGAACTCGACATGTATTTTGGAAGGCACTCCTGCACATCCCACTTTTCTGGGTTTATGAGCAGATATTTACAGTAAAGTGCTTCCTGTTCCACAAAGGCACATGATGTGCCATGGAGGATTATTGACATTAGAGGACACCCCCTGGAAAATGCAAGACGCTGGTATTTCTTCCATTACTCAGAGCATACATGCAAATAAGGTTACCATAAAAGTATGTGTATATATTAGGTGTCCAAGAAACCATCACTTCTTTCTTCCATATTTAAATACAAAAAAACACTGCTTGTCAGAAACAAGTTTTTATACTTCTTTTCATAAATCTGCAGATTAACTTTTTAGTAAACCAGTATTTTTTGAATAGTAAAGGAAGAAAAAGAGACCTATTGCAATATATACAACAAAAAGTTGAAAGCAGAATGGAAATTAGATAAAAAATGTAGCATCTCATAAAAATAATGTGAATTTATAATAAAATCAATAACTTTGCAGTAATTTGCCACAAAGCTAACACTTAATATGATACTGTTACAAAATTAGAACTCTATAAAATTGTCTGGTTTATCCATTGCTGTGAATGATACTCCTTCCCACACTACAACATCAGGGATTTCAGTTTTCCAGTACTGATTCACAGAATAAAAAGTGGTTTTCACTTGAAGAGAATTAATTTCTTTGCTGTGGGAGAAGTATGAAATATTCATCTTTTTAATGGTTTAAAGTCCTTGGAAAAATAACTAGAGCTACAGGAGAAAATAGCATCAGGAAAGTGGAAGTCTTTCCTAGTGTTCATACAATCTCAATGGATTTTAATTTCAAAGTCCAGGTTATTTAAAGTGAAATCATGAAAAATCATTCCAAATCATAGACATTTTACTGAACCACCTTAGATTGCAAATGAATTTGACACTTGAGAAGTTATCTGCGTAAAATTAAACATAGTCAGTAGCAGCAGTATCCACATTCCATTCTATTCCCATTACTCCAAAATGTCTGAAAGAGTATTTACCAGAAGCTACATTTCATTAAATTATATTTTAATGTCCAGGATTACTCAGCCTCTAGCCCTTTTTTTATGAAAAAACTGAAAAAGAGGACAAACTACTCCACCTTGATAGATGTTTTGGGCTTTTTGTGTCTGATAAGAACTGTAATTGAATTCATATAAACATTGGGAAGAATAACTGCAGACATAGAGTTTGAGGTTTTTCTTACCTCTCAAGAATGTATTCTCTGACTCATTCTGGGGAATATTCTGGAAATGTTAGCTCACTGATGAAGAGGTACATAGAAATATTAGGAATTATATAAAACAAAAGGGAAAGTAATAGAGAAAATAAATGTGTGTGCCCACATCTTGAATTCTGTGAACAGTATCAGTTGCTCCAACTTAGAAAAAATACATAGTGAAAAGCTATGTATGAGGTGATGAAGATGATTAGCACTATGAGGCATCTTACAGCAAAGGAATAAATAAGTAAAAACAGGATTTTCAGCTCAGGAAACAGAGAAATGGCCCAATGGAAGTATATATACTCTAACTGGGACGGAGGAATTAAGTATGGAACTTCCTCAGCTGTCATAATACAGTGGTTTTTTTAACCTAATGTTTCTGCTTGATGACCTTGTTGGTCACCTAAATTTAAGGAATGCGTATCCCTTGTTTTGTTCATGTAGGCTTTTCCTTTTCTGCTCACTGTTGCTGTCAGACACTGCACATTATGACCTTTGGTTGCAGCTGGGATAATCATTCTTTCAGCTACGGAGTTGGTACCATACTTGAGTCTTGCACTTTGTAGGTAGCAAGGTACCTCTTCAGCGAGTGAAACTCACTGTCTCTAGTCATAAAGATAAGTATATTTGAAGAGAAAGTTCTTGTGCAAAACTGTTTACTCTCAAGTCAGGAATATTAGTCTCTTGTTATGTTTTTACAAATTTTATATTAACTGCATCAATGAAACAGAATTTTAACTACTTTCATTGGTATATTATCAGCAGGCTTAATACACTCTCCTAGAGGCTCTTCTATAATTTCACTTTAGGTAAAATATGTTTGTATATAAACCCTCTGTATAATTCAATATAATCCCTCTGCATAATTCAAGTTCATCACCTCTCCAAGACAAGATCACTCAATATTTAAATATTGATATTGCTTCACTTACAGGATCTTTTCATCCAAGCTCTCTGTCAACACCAGAGGTCATTCTTATGCTTTTTCTATGCCTCAATGAATATTTAATTGACGGATAAAATGTAATATCTTCAACAGGCAAGAGTGACAGCACATGACCCTCTCAGCCAAAAAAGTGGTGTTGAGAACAGTTCTATTCTAGACAGGAGATGGAAAAAAAATTACAGGTGTTCTAGAGTCCAGCTTCAGCTTTCACACATGATGATCTGAACTCAGAATTGTTCATAAAATAAGTAGCTCAAATGGTGTAGGCAGAACTCTGAGACAAAAAACCATAATAGATGCTGGGAGAAATTGTGGCTGGAGACTGATGACCCCCAAAATAAAGTCTGTAAAGTCTTACATGCCTGAGTGCTTGAGAGAGATGTCTTTTACATAAAACTTCTTTGGCTGTGCCCTTTTCCAACATTTCTTTTGCCTCTTCTCACAGTTGCACTGGGCAGCAGACACAGGAGCAATAACCTACCTTTGCAGAACCATTCTATGAGTTTTTCAGCACTCAGGCATCTCTTACATTACCAGTCAGGTGCAGATGAATGCAAACATTAATTCTCCAAGAAAAAGTGGGTTCTCCAGATATTTTAATTTGCCTTCTCTAGTGATTTTACTATTTCTAATTATTCTTTTTTTCTAACACACTTCAGTTTTTCTGATATCGCAGATGTGTTTAGCCCCTCCCTGTGACCTCTAATTGGCAACACTCTTTCCCAGAGTAGCTATGAGGATTTTAAAATTAGGTTTTAACTAATTCAGGCCCTATCATTTCTCATCAGACTCACAATATTTACCAGTTCTCATTAGTTAGCATTTAAGTCAGACTGCAAATTATGTTCTAATATTTGTATTCAGGCAGATCTAAAGCAGTTGTCAGACTAAGATTTCATCATACTTTGCCAAGGCATTACAGAAATCCAGCCCTATTCACGGTGGTGCTTTCATGCCCTAACTTAGTACTTACATAGAAAACGAAGGTAGGCTTTGAAGCTCTAATTTGTATCATCAATGTTAGTGACATAAAGACTTGATTTTTTTTCTCATTCTTCTTGCAATAAATAACTTTCGTCATTAAGATAGGAATTTCTATACATTTCAGAAAATTCACCAGCCATCCCCTGTAAATCTAAACCATTAAGTATTTCTAATATTAGGGTTTTTTATAAAAACATTCTAAAAATACCCAACTTCCTCTTAACATGCTGCATCAGCCTATAAAATGAAAGGATAAGCTGAAGAGCTTTTAGCAAAGCAAAAAAAGAATCTGTTCATTAAATATGAATTATAGATCTTTAAATTATGATGGCTTGAAAATCAGACAGGCTTAGCTTTATTCTCCTGCAGATCCACCGGCAATATAAATCTATTGTAAAGCTAATTTAAAAAGTTGACTTGGCAAAGTAGAACTGTGATGATTTGATCTTATGCTATGCAATTAGAAGCATGTTACACTGAATCCAGGAAATGTTCTTTCCCAGAATACCTGGAAAATATTTTTTTTTTCCAGTTTGAAGCATCTGGGTAAAAGATCTATTAATCAGAAATAGCTGGGCATTGGTCTGACCTGTTCTGCTTCTCCTTTCAGGTAATTCCATTTGATCTGTTGACACTATTTATGGTCTCCCAAGAGAAAAACTTTTGAAAGGGCACAGCCCAAAGAAGAAGTAGCTTACCATTTCCACGGCAGATTATTAAATTATGGGAACATGCTAGGAAAGGCAGGGTTGCTGGTAGTCTGCAATAATACTCTGCTGTAATTCAAAAGCTACAAGGCACTCAGCACCATAGACACGATATTTTTTCTGAGACCTGACACAAAATTGGGACCCCAGGCACTAATATGATTTATAACTCTCAGGAAAAACCATCATGCACCAAACTGCTGGTAAATATTTATTTTTCAGGGGTAACTGTCAAAATAAATATGTCTGATGTATTAAACCAAGTTTTTAGACACTGGGCATCCTCATTATTGTCAGTTTTCATGGCAAATACATGTGCCTCATTAATGTTACATTTCAGCATTATTCATAGTATAGTACTAGGTCATGTTTTTCCTGAGCTGCATTGCATATAAAGAGGCATCATTAAAGAATAGTTTTAGATTGTTTTACACTTTCCAACACTAAGAAGATAAATCCTTTAGACAAGCCTATCATTTCCCAGTTTTTCCTGGGTCAAAGTGAAAATGATTCATATGCCAATCACTTCATCATGGGACCTATAACATCATAACATAGTATCAAACATGACATCAGAGTTGATGGAAGAGAAAATATCATGCTATGTTGACATTATTATTTTAAACATTCTTTGCTCTCAGCGAAGTGGTATAAAGTGATTTACTTTCCATTTGCCTGTAAAAGGTAAATTGACTTTTGAGGCACAGTGTACTAACAAGTAATATCTCTTTCTAGGTGTATGTCAACTTAAATGTCAAAAAAATAGCACTCTTTTCTTGGTTTATTTACGCTAACAGTTTCCCAAGTTTTAGCAAAGAATAGAGTATTCTGGTAAGTGGTATATTTTGGTTTAATAATAAAAGATTTTTTTCCTTACACCTAAACATTTTTCATTCTGTTTTGAATAGGTAGAAGTTAATGCAAATTTCTGTCCACATTTTCAGGAGACTCTGTTTAGAAAATGAAAATGTATCCTACAGTGTTCAGCTCTGTATAATACAATAGCAGAAAGGCATTGGTGAGAAGATAGGCAAAAAAAGCACAGTAATAAAATCCAACACAGCTGATTTATCACGAGATATTGAAACATCTTTATATACACAGTTTTGAGAAACAGTAAGGGAAGGAAGGAATAAAACCTCCTAATTTTAAGACTTCTCCAGGGGGTTGTATTCAAATATAATGTATATGAAGATGGCAATAAAAGGGAAATTACAGAGTACATTACTAAGAATATTTCATCCGACTGATATGTTCATGGAATTTCCTGTCAGAAGTGGAGTCAGTGTTACCTGAGTGATATACTAGTGACCAAATATTTAGGGTTAGAGAATTGGACTTATTCGAGATCAAAATAAATATTTAAAACCAGATTGTACACAGCAGAGGATCAAAAGTTTGTTCTGTAGTTCCTGTGTATCTCTGAAATGCCTCTCCACTCAGCTTGCCTTGCTGATGGTTTCCAGCTCATATTGGTAAATTCTTTTCTCTTCAGGCTTTTGAAAATGAGAGTTTGAAGAATGGAGCAATCATGAAAAGGAGAAAGAAATATAGGTTTCTTTCAGTTGTCTGGAATATTGATTCCATATTGGATTTTGCTGTCACAGTCTAGTCCTTTGAGGTACTTATTTCATTCTGTTTTTAAATTAGAAGACGGGTGCTGAGAACAAACATACTGAAGGTGAAATCATGTTCAATAAAATTCAGAGACCTATTGTTTAACTGTGATAGAAACAAATATTTTTTACTGAAACTTGTATTAATATGTTTGTGAAAATGGAAATGTAAAAGAATAACATGTAATCCTACACTACTGGTAAAACAGACTAAATTTCCTCAGGCTAGCAATAATTTACATGGCATAGTTTGACAAACATTTGATTAGAAAACCTGTGAGGTTTTTTTCCCTTTTAATATTTATGTTTAACACCCTATCATTCAGATTATGTATTGCCAAAATCTCAGCTGAGATGCTTGGTTGAAATGACTCTCAGTTGAGTTATTTTATAAGCAGCTGAGAGCCACACTGCAAAGGGACACATTGAGATTTATTTTATTAACAGAGTAGTATACGCAACACAATGTCAAATTGCCTACCAAGCCAAGCACAATATTCTTGCTCCCACAGTACGCAGGAGCCGCTGTTTAGGATAAAGGGAGTAGCTCATGCCAGAAAACCAACCATCACTTTTTTCTGTACCAGGAGACAATATTTCCTAACAGTTCTTAAGAAAATTAACTAATGTTTCTAAGTCATGAGATGTGAATATTCATATCTCAGGACCTGATCCAGAAAAGCTCTTAAGCATAAGCTTAACTTTTATCGTGCTCTTAAGTGATTTGTTGGATTTGGGCCCTGAAACACATAACTACAAATCTTTGTCATCTGATGAAAGCAGCACCTCTAATTGCTGTATTAGTCAATGTTTTCTATTTTTGGGAAGGGTGCAGCAAAAAATTTGTGTCAGTCATGCAAATATGATTCTTTTTGTTTTCGTAGGGGGGGATATCTTTTAATGTTAAAATTAATGAACAAATGTCTTCAACTTCAAAGCAATCAGTTAATTCATTAATTGCTTGAATGCTATTAATAAATTCCTATTAATCTAGTCTACTATCAAGCTATAAACTTTAACCTCTGGATTATTTACTTCATTGCAGTAGTGGGTTAATGGCATACCAATACAGAGCAAGAGTTCTACGTAAGTGAGCGAACTCAGAAGTACACATAACCTTAGTTGGATCTTAAAATATATAGACAGAAAGATTCTCAATGTCAGAAATAAAAGCAAATAAGATCTTGTATCATGTGTATGTACAATGAGGTTACATTTAAAGTATTTTCTCAATAGTACTGCAACTGAAAAGAACACTTTACTTACATAAATTGCTTGTATTTATTCATTGCTACATACTGTACATTTAAGTGTATCTTTTACTCTTTCATTTTACTCTCTGGTTCCCTGTAAGGAAACCAAGTGCACATCACATATTTAAAAGTTATGTCTGTACTTCTGCTATGCAGATCATTATGTTTAATCCTGCATAATGATCTGCAGGGACACTGACTCCAGAGAACAATCAGAATTAGACATGTTTTCTACACTGTTTTATAAAGATGAAGTTAGTCAGCAGGTACAGGAAGTTCTACTTTAACCTAAACATGTAAAACTTCCTACTGAAAACACAAAAAACCCACTACTTACTTTCTTAATCATTGAGTAAACCTTGGGGTGACATTTCAAAGGCAGGCACATTGTTTTCTGATTTAAACATTTTAGTACCCAATATGCCTCCCTCCCTCCTGCTGCTTCTCGTTGCACTTCAGGGTCTTGCCTCATTCTACTTCTCTCCAGGGTCTTGCCTCATTTTACTTCTGAATTGTATTGCTTAGGAATAATCTGAGTAGCTACATAATGATTTTTGGGTACCCTCAATCAGCTGAGCTAATTCCCTAAAGCAGAAGAGGCTACAGAAGATGCCGTGACTCATCCCAAGGCAGAAAAACCCCTCTGCATCTCTGTATGCTTCTACAGGCAGTCTTCCATGTGCTGAGCAGCTGGCCTCTGTCTACAAGTTATTGCGAAAAGTATTGTAGCTGTAGTTTTCCTTACACACAACACAGTAATGTAGACTCTGGGAATACTTGAACATTTATTTCTGTGTCCTGGAATTGATTTGATATTAAGAATCCAATTTATTTTGCTCATCTGCAGTATAACAAAAGGAATCCACTCAGGATCTGAGAGAGATCAAAGATGAACATACTTCTAGAGGATATTTTTTCATGCCTGAACTCTCGATTTTAACACTCAAGGAGCTGCTGCATTTTCATTTCTTTGGCATTATTTATATTTCTACTCCATCACATTACAGTACAACATGCCCTAAGGGCAACCATTCTCTGAGATGTGAGGACTCAGTCTTCTCTGCCACTTCTTTCCTAAAACCTCCAGTGAATACACAGCATGACAGGAGCCTGAATAATGAGTGAGGACAGCAAATGTAGGCCACAACACTGTTAAATCCCTTTTAATTGTATGGCTCAGAAAATAACTAGACTGTAATCTATGTGACATTGTATTAAAGTCCTTCCTCAAGTATATACTTTCAGGCTTGGACTAGAATAATCCAGAAATAAAAATCACACAGTTTTTTGAGAGACCCAAAGAGGGATGTGCAGTAATATGGAAGTCATATATGCATAAATATATATATGTATTCACACACATACCAGTATATGTATATTTATATATGTACGCATGTATGAATGTAGGACAGAAGCAGTTGTACTGTCAAGTAAGAAATAAAATCTTCATGTTTAGAGGAAGACAGTTTGCAGAAGGCTACTTTTAGGAGGCATAAACACAATCAGTCTACTGTTTCTTCTTGCAATCTACAGAGTCTCTGCATCCAACTTAAAGGAGCAGGAAAAATGAGTTGTAGAACAAGTTTTCCTGAGACATGCAGGGATATTTTAGAATAAGGGTATGCTGATGCCTCGTCTGAAAAGCAGTCTGGAGAAAAGGCAGGAAGATACTCGGGAAGCAAAGTTATGTGAAAAGCAATAGCTCATAGGAGAATATTCCTTTCCTGTTGTCCTGTTGAAGCTAGAAAGGAGGAAATAGATTGTCAAATGTCCTCACAAAACTCATGGTTTGTACAAAAGACAAAATGAACCTGTGGTTTGTGCAGCAAGGTCTAAGGTAATAGTAAATCTGCCTCTGTCTGCTCATCTTCTATGGACAACAAGTACAGTGAGAGGTTTGAGAAAACAACGGGTTTCTAAGCAAAAGACATAGGTGAAATTTTGTTTTTCTCCACATGATATTGACATATGTGTCACACTTTAACAAAATTGTTCCTGGTACCACATATTTTCCTTCCTAAAAAATAAAAATTAATGTTAGTAGAATGTTTGTCTCTGTTTTCCTTGCTGGGATTTTTCAGCAGTAATCAGGTATATACTTTGTGGGTCCTTGTTTCTTATGCTGCAGTCATCTGGTTTTGGAGTGTACACTGAAAGATGTGGCTAATTTATCACAAACCATAACCATGTTCGAAATACATTTTTTAACGATATCATATCAAACTTCAAGTTGTCTAGATCGATCTAAACATTGACAATGTATTTGATTTTTGGGATATTTGTATTTTTTTATTGTGTTTTCCAGTGGGTTTGCTGAAGGCTAATGTATTAAAGCCTATTTCATATAGATGTTCCCAGTATGTTATTTTCACAAATATATTTTCCATCAATCTCATTTAGAAAATATTGCAATAGTCAGGCAAAGGGTAATAAAACAATCATTTTTTTAAATACCTGATTAAAAGTCATAAGAATACTTCTTGTTGCATTTTCCCAGACTGTGTTACACAAACATGGTTTTGTGCTTACAAAGATCTTTAGAGGATCTGGGGTCTAGCTTAGCTTCAGGAATGGAAAATATTTTGTAGTCACAAACCATTCCATTCATCTCAAGGTAGTTCTTTACACCAGAAATCAACAGGGACAACAATATTGTTATAATTTAAGCCTTGTAGGTGACACCACTTCATCTCTTTAAAAATATTTGAAGTTGTGGTTAAAGACACTGAATAAGAGCTAAACTGCCAATTAAAAAGTTTTTGACACATCTTAAACTGGAAAAGGTATCATACATTGGGTAAAGCATGTTCATTAAAGGTTAGTAGACTATACAGGAACGTTTGTTTTATGGAAATGAAATGACTGAACTAGTATTTTAACAGCATGTGTAAAAAAATGGTTTTCATCTTCTTATTGGACAAAAGTACTTTCACCTTTAGAATAAAATTGGTATTTATGAATAGTCACTGCTTGTAGTACAGCTGTGACCCATGAATCCACAGGTAAAGACTCTAAATATTACTGAACTTGCAAAGTGCTGAGGGACTTCTCTGGTGGTGATAACTTCAGCAAAGACAGCTCAGCATCTTGTTGGACTTCACACAAAACTGAATGAAATTTCAACATCACTTCAGTATCTTATTAGTTCTTAGGCAAGGCATTTTCCTGGGATTTTTCTGTGAAATATGCATATTGCTTTGTACAAACAACTGGTAATTAACCTTCTTTTGTTCTCTTTCTACTAGCTATAGGAAAAAGTCCTATCTCTATTGCAGAGTCTGCTCCCTGATCAACACCCACATTCTGATTATTAAAGAGAAGTAAAATGTCCCTCATACTTGCTTTGGTTACTCTTTTTCACTCTGCCCACTAGGTCAAGCATCACACATTATCCACTGAGTCTAGTCCAAAACAGATAGGGAGCTGGCACCCCAGGAGACTGGGGCTGTGTGTTCTTACCTTAGGCACGACTGAGAATCTAGCCTCGCTATTAAAAACCTCTGTTCCGGCCAAGTTTATTAGCAAGGAATGCAAGGGAGCTTACCTGCTACAAAAGGCTTTGCAGGCTGTAGATCAGCTAGAACTTTCAAACTCCTATCCCTGGGAGCACTTCAGAGCAATAACAATTAAAAACATTTATGAAGTCAAATTATTCCCTGCTAAGCCTTTGTTTAAAATTCAGACATGAAGTACCCTGCATTGTTTTCAACTTGTTCAATTTTTTTGTCAAATTGCAAAAGAAATATCTTTTTATTTTTATCAATACCACACAACAATGGTGAACAGTATTGATGGCCATTGAACACCAGGAAGGACTGGGAGGTGTAAGAGAAAGGGTAAATTTCTTCATAGATTACTTAAATATTAATGTTGGAAATCAGAGAAGACAATTAAGAGTTATCTCCCTAGTAAGTGTTCACTGATTAAAAAAAAAAAAAAAAAAATTTAAATGCTTTTGGAAATTGCCCAATCCAGACCAGGACTAAGACTTTCAAATATGAAAAGGATACTGCAAAGGTAAGTTAAAAATAAATCAAAGGAAAGATCACAAGACATCAGATTTGTAGTCTGCCTACGAAAACCCCTCTCATTCTCAGTTACGTTACACACATCACAGAAAAAGTCCCTCTCATGGCCTAGAATTCAGAACAGCTTGGAAGAAAGGATCTTCAACTGCCAAGAGCAGGGAATGCAGAAAAAAAGATTGAATGGGTCAGCAGTAACAGAATGCCCAGTGATGGTAGGCAGCCGCAGGCAGGGCTTTCTGAGCTCGGGTGCTCAGCACTGAAGAGCTGCTGTGAGCAGCACAGCCTTCCCAGCAGGATGGGTCTGGGTACAACAAAAACCAAATCTTTACGGGGGTTGGATGGAGAGGGTCGAGTCAGAAAACCAGGCACAGGCTGGGGGTAGCATTTTACTGCGTATTCAGACAGCAGCGCACAGGTTTGCTTTTACAGTTTAGGAAGAAATTTCCGAGATTTCAAGTTTGTTGTATGGAAGAATGCAGTGCAGTTGGGTCAAAATATGAACAATGAAGCAGCATGGTGGAATTTCTCAAATCCTCACACCACAATGAATGGCCGTATTTTTCATTTGAGCACCATGCAGTGAATGCTGAAGTCAGTGCTACAATAGCAAGTGGTGTCTACCACTTTGCAAAGGATATCACCTGCATAAGTGGTTTTGAATCCTTCAGTGAAACTAACACACTCATTTTGAGGTACCAATAAAGAGTTGGCTCTTTCATGTCTGCCAGTCTTATATTTTTAGTGCATTAAATTTATTTCCAGTAGACTTGTGTGAATATAGAAAAAAAAGTGAAAAAGTGTAAGAATGATATTACAAACTAGTTACTGCAAATAAACTAATTAATTGTTTCTGTCAGCAGCGAAAAAAGTTCTACATTCTCCCTGTACATTAATATGAATGTACATATCATATCATATTTGCACAAGTTTATTTTTCATAAGACTAGGGAAGTGGAAAACTTTATATAGAAGTGTGACTGTAAATTTTAAATATTATAACTTAAGAAGCTTTTATGTGTAACCATAAAAACCTTACAAAGATTTTTCTATCTAATTAAAAATTTTTGCACCTGCTATTTAGATAATAGCTATGATTTGGTTTGACTACAGCTGATACACAGTGCATCAATCATTACCCAAGAACAGACATTTGTCTGGCAGTAGTATCTGAGCTTTTGGTAGATGACTCAGGAGGTTTACATAACAATAACCTATGGTCTGGCATGAATTGTTATTTTGTGATATAGCAGTTTTAAACCTGAGCCTTTCAGAATGCAATTTTTTTATATGCTTATCCTATGTGTAAAATTTATTCTTTAAATCATTTTATGTTTTTATGGAAGCCATGCCTTCCTTCTGCATCTATAAAATCTCACTGCCTATATGATGTTTACTGCACAATTGTATTTGTGTCTGATGTCTCCCTCCGCTCCCCTATAAAACTGCATGTTTGAGTGAACTACTGGCAGAAAGCAAGTCTCTTTGCAAACCAGACTGTAACTCAAGTGAACATTTATCCCAGAACAATTACACGAAAAAACTAATTCTGTAATAAAGAGTAAGAGTTATTTATTATAGCTTCATGATGGTTGAGTTAATAAAAGTGGAAAAGGTCTTTAAGTTTAAAGAAGTGCATTATTAGAAAGTAAATTAGAAAAAAAATTTAATTTATCAAGGCTGTTTTCTAATATTCATCCTTCACCTCAACCTAGTCCATTTGGCATATATTTCCACTAAAAGGTGATCCATAAAACATATTAAAAATTAAATTAAATTAAATTAATAAAAATAAAATAAACTCTCCCTTTGATTAAAGAAGCTTTGTTTTTAATAATCAGTCTCAGGAAAAGATATTAAATTGCACTTACGAAAACAAATAATTTTAAAATACAAACCCTTACTATTTCCTTGTTAATCAAGTTAGAAAACAATTTGAAGTACAAAATTTATTTCTCAGATTTTATGTCTACAAAAAATGTAATAAAGCTTTATTATTTTTATGAGTTGTGGTATTTTAATGAATTCTAATTAGATGTAATTAGCTATCTTTTGCACTACAAGATGCCACAAAACCAGTAAAAATGTTGGAAGAAAAAATCCTTAACAAGTTACTTTTTTTTCCAGATGATAACAAACAAATTCTCCTTCAGAAGAAAAAGTACCTTTGAAGAGAAAGCATGGTGGATAACCGGGAAATTGCATAAGATGTCACACAATACAGCAAGACCAACCTTTCTGCCTCTTGTTTCATATATTTTCAGGGAACTAAGACACAAGTATTTTCTCACAAAGAAAAATTAAACATACAAGATTTTCTTTTCTACACTCAAGAATCATTTTTATTATTTCCTCAGATGTAAAAGATGTAAAAAAAAATTAATAGTATGTAAAATAAAATTACACATATGTCAACCATAATTTAAACAATGTTTATATAAAATTAAATAACATATTTATGTAGACACTATTTTATTTCTGGAGAAAAGTCTTTGGGATATATAAAGACAAAGACATGCAATCACAAAACTGATTTCAAGTTCTTTGCCAACATTTTCTTTCGTATTACACAGGCGTTTTCTTCCCGTAATTGCTGTTTAAATAAAAATTAAAGTATCACATGTGAGCGTGACTACTGTCTAACCAAAGTTGGAAATTTTTCATTCTTGTTGCAGGAAGCATTTTTCTTAAGCAGTAGGCAAGAGCAGTTACTTAAGGAAAGCAGCCCCTCCACCTTCATTCTCTTTCCCCTTGTCCTCACCTGCCCAATTCAATTCCCCTTTATTGACTCATCCCAGCCACACATGGTCCCCGCAGACACAAGGCAAAACACAACAGTGCCAGTGCTCCACTGCTGGGTAGGGACTGGGACATCCTCTCCATTTTCTCCTTTTAAACCTAAATTAGAGCCTGTTGGAGACAATCACCTTGATGAGAAATAATTTACGGTACTCTATGTTTTAGACTACAAAGTATCTTAAGAGTAAACAAAATCAATTATAAAAAGAAATCAGATATAGGTTTTCTTCTTTAAACTCCCTTTGAAGTTCACCGTTACTCTTGCAGAAATACATTTTAATAATATTTTTCCTACTTTAGCGGTTGCTTTTAAAGTACTTTGTATGAGTAAGCATTTAAGATATTATCTTTAAAAAAACCTTGCAATATAGAAGCTGTTTATGTAGCTGAAGAGTCCTTCAGAAAAAAATCCATGCTGTGAGGCACAGCTGCAAAGGAAATTTTAAAATATTTCCATAAAGCTATGGTCAGTATTTAAGGTTACCAAAAAAAGACTCTTTTTCTTTACTCTGCTAAAAGATAATACTACATTTTTTCTGTCAGCTAAAGTGAATACTCAGCATGAAAAGCATAAGCACTATTTACTCCGAGGTAGATATCCAAGGAACAGAAACACTATTTAAAACACATTTTCTTAGTAAATTTCTGCACATACAATCACAGGAAATTCTGCTTATGTTAGTGAAAATCGTGCTATTTTTCTCAGAGACAGCTATAAGGAACATAGGAAGTTTTCACTTTTAGTTAGGTTTTAAAGTACCTGCAGCTTTAGCTTTTTTTTTTTTTTCACTTAATGGGCTAAGGTTCTTTAATGTTGTAAAATACCTCTGATAGTCCACAGATTTGTGGCATAATGATGCATCACGAAGCCGGACTGCAGAGGAGATCATCCTGTCATCACAGGGGAGAAGAATGAATGAAACCCTATTAAATGCACTAGAACTTCAGCGATAAGAAGCAAGATAGAATTGTTTTAATCAACATGTTTATAGCCTAGATTAAGGGGTACTTGCTGTGGATATTAAACTCTTCATAACATTGTTATCTGTTCCCAGTTCTTGCTATGATCTAATATCACCATAAGCATCCTAACAATGTTTCTAGAGGTGTCTCTATGAAATTTGTTTCCTCATCAACATGCTCTGAAAATTTCCAATGTTCTCCTGGTTTTCTGGACAGGCTTTCACGGACATTTGCTTCCAATTAAAGGAAAAACTAAAAAAAGTTTTGGGAAAAAATTTTGTAAGTGGAAAATAGCTTTAATTCTTTGATCATATGTATTTCTTATTATACTGAAATTCTTCCTGATTTATTGAACCATTTTACATGAGGAGAGTTAATAATGCATTTTTGATAATTTTTAAGCAAGATTGTTTTTCAAGAATGATACACTTCACCACAAAGTATGAGTAATAGCAGTATTTCACATTTTGTTCTGTGGAATTCTGCAACAGACCAAGCCAAGAAGGAGGCAAAAGTTATGTGTCAAGTAAACAAAGCCCAGTGCAAGGAAGGATGTTGTAGGCTGGGTTTTCTTGGGGGAGTGGGGGATTGGGTGGGGGAAGAAGGGAAATTTTTTTGTTTGTTTTTATTTCTTTTTAGAAAGTGATTGGGACCTAATTTTTTATGGTATCCAGAACGAATACCATCAGATTACCATGAAAATCAAACTCCACGAAATCCAATCTCCATTTCTTCACTATTTTCATCAATGAGAAAACCTCTTGTGTTTTGACAAATCAGTTCCAATTGTGACTTGGCCAAAAGAGCCATTTTCTCATTAATACAGACCCTAGCTCACACATGTGGAAAAACGTTGTCACAATGTATTGGGGTATCACAGCAAGTTTTCCATAGTTTTCATGCAGTTAAAAACGTCTTTAAACCTAAACAAGTGAGTTTTAATTTATTTTATTAACTAACAGTTCTACATCTCTATGGACACACCTGGATATACACTGTGTAAAAACGTAAAAAATTGCTCTGCATAATAAAATCGCTGAATAGTTTGTGATGTGTAATTTGGGATCAAAAGAAGATATTACCTGTAATGAAGCTACAACATTATCTCTCCTTGTTAGAGAGAGACGACAGCTATAATTTGCCATATTTTTAAAGAAAAATGCTATAAAATATACTTTTATAGATATAACTGTAGATTTTGGCTGTGTGAAACGGATGGATATGGCCCAAGAAACGAAACATTTGGAAAGGCTGAGAGAAGCCTCTTGGTAGTCCCATCAAAAACTTGTTGGATAACACTATTTCTTGGCATCATGGAAATTTCCTGGCAATATTAAGACTGTAAGAACGGTAAGTCTTATATCCCCTCTGTAAAGAGAAATTGGGAAGAATAAAAATGCAGCACTTGTCTATATGCTTCTCCTTTAACACTACAAATCCATTTTGGAGATCTACAACAAATGCAAATGCTACGACAAGGAGAGCCAAGGACTAGAGGCAATATATGTCCAGAGTCTGGTGTAATCCTGGGGATATCTGCTGCTCCTCTGGCCAGCCTCCACAGCAATATTTTCTGCATGCTGCAGGTGATAACCGTGGTTGGTGAGGAGAGCAAGATGTTAGGACTTCCCTCTGCAATTTGAGGGAAATCCTGGAAAAGGCACATGGATAGCTGGATAAGAAGGACTTTGAAATGTAATGGCAATGGATTTTTTGAATGAGAGAGTTGGTAACAAGGAGGGTTTTGTTGATTTCTAAAGAAAGGAAAAAGTAAAGAACTTACAGTTTTGATGACAGAAATTCTTTTCTTCTACCTGCAGAAAAGCAAAGAACATTTTCTCCTTTTTTTATTACAGTTATTAAGTCTAACTTGCCATTGATTTTTAAGACGAAAGCCTACTTTTACTGTACTTCCAAATGTGCCTCAATTCTCCAGGGATTTTTTCTGAGAGAATCGAGCAACCATAAATATCTTTGACTTTTTAATGCATCACAATATCAATAATTTAAAAGGTTATTGTGGAAGAACTTTTTTAAAGTGCTCTACTGGTTTTAATGTTACAACACAATACCCCTTTCTTCAATAAAATATTTTTGCATATGTTACACCAGATATCTTTATTGAGCTATTTACTTAATGCTGTGACGTTTTTCTTTGTAAACTTTTTTATCTTCATCTTTCAGTAGTCCAAAATGCTTTCATCAACTGGGAAATACATTTGCCTTCTGGGAAATTCCCCATAGTGTTTCTGAGATCTGCACACAATTCTAGAGTTTTATATAAAAGACTTTCATTTCCTCTCCATTTATTTCATGGTTTAGTTTGGTCAGCAATTGTGCTGCCTAAGGGATAGATCCAAAATTTCCATTAAATAATGAGCAAATACAGGGTTGAAGTAAGTTACAGAATGCCCTGCTAAAATTTTCAACAAGGCATGGAACTCTATAGCTACTGAAAAATTTCATGGATTTGAGTTTTTATCTATCTCCAGATGTTCAAAGACAGCCTCAGAGTTAAACCTTTACAAACCTTTGAAGTTTGGTATAGCTATCTAAAATAGTATTTTCTTCACCTGCCATACAGGTAACTATGTGTTGCTTTTTTAACTTCTGTAATGTTTAATGGCAGAAAAATTACATAGCTACATCCAAATTAGATAGATAGATAGATAGATAGATAGATAGATAGATGGATAGATTCATATATTAAATATGAGATATATGTCATATATCTGACCATATAACTAGGAATGCCAGTACAATAGTAAAATTTTAATGAATCTAAATATAAAATTTTTTTAAGTTTAAAAAAATAATTACTTCAAGAGCAGTAGATTATATTGTATATATATTATAGTTTCTTCCTCAGAACAATTAGTTGGTCTAAACCTTTTAAGTACTGCTCAAAAGAAAAGCAAACTCCGCATTTTTTAAGCTCTTTAATAGAGCTTACTAGAGGTGATTAAGCAATACCAAGAGCAACAGATAAAAGAATAGAAAAATAAGAATTTAACTTTGTAAAAGGAACTAACTAGTGACTTTCTATCTAAAAAATATCACCTTCTCACCCAATAGCATTGTATAAACCAAAATACTCCAAAACTTCCAAGAATGACATTATGGTGATTAGCTACAGTGATCTCAAATTCAGGGATAGCATTTGCTTTCAAGGGTTTATTTTTGCTCCTCAGCTTGCATTACCACTGCTTTTGCTTTCTTCAGTTCCCTTCTTCACAGAATATCTCCAAAATAAACTTATTCTTCCCTGAAAAGAATTCCTGGAAATGCAGTGGCTTTTTTCCCTGGAACAGCTACTCAGGAAATTTATATAAAGCTGTGTAGTAGGTTTCAACTTCTTTTGCTCCATTTTGTTGTGATCAGTAGGATTTGATGTGTTGCCTTCTATGTCAGGAAAAAAAATCACAAACCCAACACACAGCACAGAGCATCATATGAACATATTTTCATATGAATCTGGCAAAAATTCTCATTTTATGTTTTCTCTGGCAAATTACACTTAAAAGTGACTCAGGAAATATGCGTTATTACCCTTTCATTCAGTCTTTGCCATGCATAACTCATTCTTTTTCTCAATTCTTTCAGTAAGTTTACTCACAGACATATTCTCCCGAATGCTCAGTCTATACATATGGTGCCTGTGTGATAAAAGGTGGAGGGTGGATACTGTGCAATTTTTCAGCTCCAGAGAGCTCCTTCCAGAATTATGGAGACTTATGAATACTGAGTTTTGATTTTACTGTGAAAAATTAATTCCATCTCCATAATTCATCCTTTAATTAGAAAAATAATTCTTGCATTATATACAAACTGAAGAGGAGAATTTCCCTCCCACAGAAATCAGTAGCCCATTTGCCACTCAGTTCAGTAATTTCAAAATAGATTGCCGCATGACATTCTTTTTTCCTCTCAGGATTTCTCATTCTCCATCTATTTTTAAACTTAATACATGATAAAATCACAAAATAAAATATTTCTTGCTATTACTTACTGAGAGACCTTGCGTAACAAATTCAGGTTGCCAGCCCTGGACGAGAAAATCTCATTGCACTTCTAAGATGTCAACATCTAAATGTTGGGGTTTTTTGTAAACTAGAGTGAAATTATTATTTCTACCTGATTAATGCATACTGATGTGTCCAGTCTATTACTGTAGTCCTTACTAACTTTTTTATCCTCAGCACTCTATAAACCAATAGAGAGAGAAATCCCAACCATTTTCTTCTTAAAATCCAAGCCTCAAGTTGCAGCTGAGGGTCAACCCAGCTGTTCTTGCAAGCCAACTATCCACTCTAAGGTGTTCAGCTAATATCCCTCTACAATCAGTGCAGCTCCAGGAGGCAATTACACCCATCTATAGTCAACTGACAGAAATAAATGGACTAACCAATCCTCCACAAGTATTGACTGGGATTCACTGAGTGCAGAACGAGACTAGCTAGCATAAATAAAGCCTATAACTGTATGTAATAAAAATTAGGTCACAAATCTCTCATCCTAAGTTTTGAAGGGTTTTTGGAATAAAATTACAAGAAATTAATATTAGCCATTGTAGGATAAAATAGTTAATATTCAAAAATTTAGAAAAGTACACATTTAAGAGTTTATATCCACAAAACCATGGACACATAAATGAGTTTATCCTTTTTACTTCTATTTCATATCATTATTTGCTATTAGCTCTCCTAACATTCAGTTTTGGTTTTAGTTCTGTTAATGAATCCAGACATTGGAAAAATTAGTATCACACCTTTTCTTGACTGATTTCCCACCTGAAACTCCTCTGTGTCAATCGGTATGGCCAAGCTTAGTTTATTGTGCAGACTTTAATTTTAAAAGTCACCACTCCCTTGAACTCTCAGTTCTCGCTGCTCCAGGTCCACCATGGAGCACTCCTGGACCCTGCAGTCACTTGCACTTCTCCCTAAACAAGAGTTTGTCATTATTCAAGTGCACTAAGAAGTACATATTACAAGGCCCAGGTACCCACTCATGATGGAAAAGCAGTGTAATTACTCTATAGTTTCCAACGTGCAGATATTTCTTAAGAAATTATTGCCCGTTAATTAATAAAGAAACTGTGAATTGCCAGAAAAACTGTTAATCATAAGTCATATTAGCTAGGGTGCCCAAGAAGTATTTGTTGCAGTCAGAGAACTTTGCACTGAGCAAAGATTGTTCAATGTGTTTCTAAATTTTTTAAAGAAAAATAAAATATTGCTTTTTTTTAAAAAAGGCCAACTTAATGAAATCCTACCTGCAAAAGATCAATTTACTCAAAGTGATGCTTTTCTGAAAGCTAAAAGACTTTCAGTTTCTTCAATAGAACAAGCTCATGTTAAGAAATTTACTTCATTATACATAGTAAAATTTGATTACTTCTTTTATTCCTTGGATTATTGTTGCACTTGTCCAACAGCGTCAGGCATGAATGACTGTATGCATGTACAAGGCCTGAATGAACACACACATAGTCTAGAGAAATTGAGACCAACAAAGCCACACACAGAGAGTGACTCTGATCCCATGTATGTCATAATTTTCCCATTCTTTGAGGTTTCTTTTAATACATGAAAGCAAACCTCAAAAACTGGGAATTTTTTTAGCGATCACAAAGCACCTTTAATCAAATGCAAATATTAGAGAGCCTACATGGTTTTCCCACACCAGAGAAAAAGTGATATCTCACATATTTTTCAAAGCTTGACTCTCATTCTGATAGTGAAAGGGCTAATGGGGGGGAGGGGAAGAAAAAAAAAGGGAGTTTCTGTACTGTGTATTTAACTTGCCTGGGCTATATTTACTGATGTTTGATTTAGCTGAACACATGAATGTTTACAATATTATATTACACAGCTCATCTGCAAGCAGTGCTGTACTTGTTTCTTATTAAATAAGACTCTTCAATGAACTTCTAAGTGACAGATATTATTTAAGAAATCTTTTTAAATTCTTTTTGATAGTCACAGTTTCTGTCATTAGTAGGGCAGACTGACAAATTTTCAATGACATGTCTATGCTACCACTGGTATTCCCTGGCAGCCAGGACATAGAAGTAAAATTTTTGGAAAACAGTATGTACACAGTACACTGGATGTTTGCCATTTGGTTCTTTGCATTGAGTTTTGCCTTAATTAAAAAGGGGTGATGGTGGGGTGCTTCTAAGTTTGGCTACTGTTTTTGTGGCAAGCAGGCAATGTCATACATCTTTGCTCTTTATTAGGCAGCTTCTCTTTACAGCAGCCATTTTATTTTGTATACCTTAGAGGCTCAAACATGGCAACCCCTCCTCGTTTCTGAGCTGTAATTGGATCTGAATTGCATTTCACCTTTTCTTGGTAGAATTTTCACCTTTTCCAAGACTAATTCACTGAAAAGGGGGGGTCCAGGGGCTCGTTGTGGGAGGCAGGGAGGGAGCAGGGCAGGCCATGGTGGGAGCCAGAGGCAGCCCCAGTGCAGGGCATGAGGCACCAGCACTGCACAGTGCAGCTGGGGCTGCTGCTGTACTTGGGTTTCCAGCAGCAGATCTTCTCCTTGCTGCTTCCCAAGGAGTCAGGCATGCCTAACAGCTATGGGACTCACAAATGCGTGACACATTTGGGTTGCCTGAGGAGCCAGCAGAGGTGCATATATCATGGGTCCTGGGTTTGACTATTAGGTGCTTGTAACACTTCTTCTAAATCAGGACATTCACTGTATTTTTAAAAAGTAGACTGAACAAGACTCTCAGGCTATACAGTATGTACTTTCAAGAAAATGGAGCTGCATCTGACTCTTCTTCAACAGGGAGCAGTCCCCTGTGCTTTCTTCTCTGTCATGTTAAGTATTTCACAGTCCACACAATGTGCAGTAGTTTCCTGAAAGCTGCATTTTCAAAATATACCAACTGGTCCGTATCAGCCTGATGAAAATATGGAGAGCCAAGTCACAGCAGTTGCAACAGCATGTAGTTCTAGTGAAGTTAATGCATCTGTGGGAATTTCTGCTCCTAGACCCAGATAATTGAATGCTTTCTAAACAGAACACAAATAAAGTCTTATGATAAAGTCATAAGACCTAGTAATAAGTACTGCACAAGAGTATGAGTGATGGCATGATAGCTGGAGGGGAAAGAAAGTGCAAAAGGATGGGCACGCATTTAATGTTTGCAATCTAGTAAGTACTGTAATTACTGTAATTATATACTATCTTCAATATTGTGCTCTGTCTGATAGCCAAGCATCATTTTATAGTATATTTATGTAGCAGCCTTCTCTACAGCTAAAATGTTTTCATACTTTGGATAAACCCTGGAAGCTAAATTTTTCTCATCAAGACAAGCAGATTCTACAGTTTGCTGAAGTCAAAAAACCACTGGCCTTCAAACTCCTCCTTGCATTACATTACCTATGAGATTTTAGTTCTGATGATGTTTTTAGTCTGTTCAGTTAGCTCTGGTGGGTGTGATGTTAAATTAGTTGTATTTAAGTTCTAAGATTTGAATATTAACTGTTTGTTTATTTTCACTTGAAACCAACTCAGAACATACTGTTATGTAGTGTGGGTAGGGTTAACATACTGTTAAATTGGCCAGTAAAACCATTAAAGTAAACGTTAGTCGTACTTGGATTTTAAGGAATCAACAGAACATAGTGAATATCATCCCATTTCTATGACTAGAATTTCCCTAAAATTGTTTAAATATGTGTGATAAAAAGAGATATGATTTACTTTTTTTTCTTAGAGGATTTTGTGCTTGGTGGCAAAACGTGGGCTCATAGTCCTAATCTAATCTGAAATAAGGTATTTTTAGGCTTTCTATAAGGTTCTCAGATACTGCTTCCTTTTCAACATTTAAAAGTTTGTTACTTAGCTGAAAAAGTTTACGTAGTTCATAAACCATAACCTCTCCCCGCAGTACTCCATAGCCATGGTGTGATTACGCCCATTATTCTCCAATTTTACCTCTAAATGATAAGAAATCAAAAAGCAATATGCTTAATCATGGGTTGGTATAAGTATCGCTCTCTAGTTTAAAATTTACCCCAGACTTCTGCAAGCACAAAAGCCACAATTACTTCCTTAATAATGTACCAATTTTAAATATTCATTCTCCAAAGCATACACAAGAAAAGACAAGAGAATAAGCCTGAACTAACTCCTGATATCCCAAATGTCTCCTTTATTCCAGAAAAGTCATGTTGAGTTCTGCTATCAACATCCAGAGATGTTAAAATGGAAAATTATTCAAAAAGGTGATTCAGCTGGAGTTGGTCAAAAGATAGACTTCTCAAAAGTCAAGAATTTCATCTAGTTAATTTGTCTAGGAGTTAATATAGTTATATTTTAGGGGGAACTATACAAAGGAAAGATGAAAAGATGTATCATATTAAAGCATAAATATATCAAATGTTCATGGACCACAATGAGACAAAGCTGAACTGCTGAATACAGGTTAGTACCGAGAACAAGAGGCGGCTCTGTTATGGTATTACAGTCCACCCACTGAAAGGCTGCTTTAAAACACCCACAAATTCTGGTCTTGATGTAGAAACTCTGTTCACAGGTGACTTTATACGAGCTTTAAAAATACTCTCTATCCATATTGATTTACTGTAGACAATGCAAATGCTATTACCAGAGAAATGTGAACAGTTGGGTTTGGCTGCCATTATAAAGAAAAGGCTTGCATTGGGAGCAATGCTCCTTTCAATATTTCAGGAATATGATAACATAAAGAATATCTGGAAACAAGAAGGGGAAAAAATCAACACTCAATTTTAGCAAGAAAATGTTATATAATAACTAATGTTCTTTCCTTGAAAAGCTTAAGTTGCAAAACATTTGAAAACATGTTTACTTGAAAGCCTTTTGTGAATGATGATTAGTATATGAATGTAAAATCCCCCATATGGCACAAAGTGCAGGTATAGAGAGTACGGTGAGTTCATCTGCTAAATGCCATTCAAATAAACACTGAGATCAGTGTTGATACAATGCTAATCTACTTATCCATCAAATGTAGCCCTAAGGACTTGTCATTGGAACTGATCACAGTCATGAATATATAGCACTTCGAAATTCTTTGAGAAGGAAGATTTCTTTTTTTCTCTTTTTTTAATGGTACATCTGAATACTTAATATTAATTTTTTCAATTTTCTGCTTCATTGGTCAATTAAATAATACAGTGGAGGTTGGTTTTTCTTTTCTGTCCTTGGATTACATAATTGTGAATTACTTCGAAAGAAGGGGGAAAGAAATGGATAACTCATCTGAGTTTTTCTCTCATGGAAATAAAATGAAGACAGCTTGTAAGACAGCTTGTAAGAGAGATGACAGAGTGGGACAATGGGAGGAGAAAACCAGGTCCAGAGAAATTTATAGCATTTCAGTACTGTTCTTTTCCTTTGACAAAAAAGCCTGATGACTATTTAAAAATACATAGGTTCTTTCTCGATAGAAATAGAAAAAGACACATGAACTGTCTTTCTGGACAATCAGTGCTGCCTTATCACATCTTTAGAAAGTAAATGCACTAGTGTATTCTTGAAGAATGTATTTTAAATCATCTTTTATTCTGATTTCAAATTTTATATTGTATTTGACATTATTTTCACCTAAAAAGAGGGAAAGAAAGAACAAGGACACAACAATACTCTTCACAGCTTCAAAAGAGAGAGCTTGTAACCAATAATTGGCTTTTAGTTCAATTGTGGGCAGCCTATGCAGCAAGTCTAGTAGGCTCAGGTTAGGTATTAACCTAATTAACCCCACTAACCTATGCAGGTTGGGCTAGGTATATTATGGAAGGCTCCCACAAGGAATGGTGTTCTGCTCAACCTTGCGCTAACCAAGAACAAGAAAGGTCTTGTTGGTAACACAAAGGTTGTGGGAAGCCTTGGCTCTAGTGACCACGGGATTGCAGAGTTCAGTATTGAATGAAAAGGTAGCAGGACAGAGAGCAAGATTATGACCATGGGCTTCTGGAGATTAACTTCAGCCTCTTCAGGGATCTGCTTAGAGAAATCCCAGGAGATTCTCTAGAAGAGAAGGGTGACTAAGAATGCTGGTCAGTATTTATGCACCACTTCCAAGCTCAAAACCAGCGTAACCCCATGGCGAAGAAATCAGGCAAAGGGGGCAGGAGACCTGCATGGATGACCTGTGAGCTCTGGCTGCCACTGTAATTAGGACAGTAGATGCATATGGAATGCCTACTCTAATGGCAAATAACACCTTTACAATTATTAAAAACTAACCCTTTAATCCTGGTGTCACAATCATAAGATACTGCGTGAATGTTCAAAGAACATTTTCAAGTGGAATAGTGACTGGAAACCAGTTGTTATTGAAGATTTCAATATGGTAGTCTCATGTAGTGATGGAAAATTAAATTGGTATTTATTATGACCTTTTTTTTTTTACCTTAGAACAAGAAATTCTGGGTTGTTTTTTTTTCCTTTTGTCAATTCCTATTCTGAATGTCTTATTTCCAACATAGTCCCAGATCCGTGATAATTCTCAAAACAAAAGACCTCCTCTGAGGCTTTGGATTCTTTAGGGAGCATATTTCTTTTAAAAAGTCAAATTTATCCATAATTCACACATTTTAGTCCCAATTGTGCTCATCTTCTTTTCTTTTAGTTGTAAAAACAGAGAATAAATGACAGCTGTACTCCCAGCTTTCAATCCTGTGGCATATTATTCTAAAGTGTCTTATTTACCTACATGTGCTGGTTTTGGCCATGGTAGAGTCAATTTTCTTCATAACTGGTTGATATGGGGCCATGTTTTGAATTTGTGCTGAACACAGGGTTGATAATACAGAGATGTTTTTGTTGTTGCTGAGCAGAGCTTACACAGAGCCAAGGCCTTTGCTGCTGTTCATATTTCTACATTGATGAGGTGGTTGGGGGTGCACAGGAGGCTGGGAGGAGACACAGCTGGGACAGGTGACCCCAACCATCCAAAGGGACATTCCAGACCATGTGACATCATGGTCAGTCCATAAAGTGGGGGGAAGAAGGAGGAAGGGGGGACATTATGTGGCGTTTGTTATGTGATGGGGCCCTGCTCTTCTGGAGATGGCCAAGCACTTGCCTGCCCATGGGAAGCAGCGAATTAATTCTTTTGTTTTATTTCCTCGTGTGTACGGCTATTGTTTTCCCAATTAAACTGTCTTTATCTCAAACCACAAGTTTTCTACCTTTACCCTTCCGGTTCTCTCCCTGACCCTGCTGATGTGGGAGTGAGCAGCAACTGCCTGGAGCTTGGTGTTGGCTGGGGTTAAACCATGACACTTCATTACCTGCATGATTTGTCTACAGCTCTGTACACTGCATTTGAAATGTTTACCATGGAATCATCAAGCACAGCAGCAGGGCTCTAGAACGTTTTACAGGAGTTGAGATCATTGAGAACTGGGATGGCAGCTTCTTAGCAAAAAAACACAAAAATCCTGAGACACCAGTTAGAAACACATGTTTGCACATAATCTGCAAACAATCTCTTTTAAAAAGCTTAGATGGATGGTTTTTTTTAAATGTGTGGAAACGTTTTCTGCATTTTTAAAAAATGTAGCAGAAAACTTGGCCAGATTCCTGTACATGCAATAAACAACAATTCTTAAATGTACTCATTAGTATGTGTTTGCACTGTTTTAGTTGTAGTCCCGATGGATGCTCAGATGAAGCTTGTTCAGTAATTCTCAACAATTAAAAGACACTAGGTAAAAAAGGAGGAACTGAAGAAAAGTATTAGTGGCTTACAAGATTAATGTGTTTTACTCAGTGCATGCTATACACCCTTCATTGGCCTGGGGAAAAGTGGAAAGTGAAAAAATGTATCCAAATTTCCTTCTATTTCTTGTAAGATCATTCCATTTAAATTGTTTATAACTTAGCACAGAGTAATACCTTTATGGATCAATGCGTGGATTAGTAGAGCAAAATTTAGTTCACCTCATCAGACAAGTTCCACAAACATAATCTTGGTTAAAATTGTACTTCTGTCTTCTACAAAAAAAAAAAAAAAAAAAAAAAAAAAAAATCCAGTATTCTCTATTTTATTGGTTTCTTGCAATGCTTGCTTTTGGTTGCTGTTATCACTGCAGCTGGCAGATTAAATGGTGTAGCCCAAAAGTGTGGTCTAAGAACATAACTTCTTGTGTAGAAGTTGAAGTTTGATTTTGACAGTCTCTTTGTGTTTTTCCCTATCACAGGACCTGTTCATAATCACAAGTTTTTTAAAAGATTATCAAATACTTGTAGTAAAACTGAGACATTGTGACATTGCCCATTGATTTCTGTGTTTCAAGCTTCCATGACCAAACCTGGAAGCATGAATATTAACACACAGAAAAAATATACAAGGTCCTTGAGCTACCACATCCTTTGCATGATTAGCAATCTCTCTGAACGTAGTAAGACCACAAGGTACCCACACATAACTCAATTCACACTTGTCTACCTGCAAAACCTGTTATTCAGGGTATGCCTGTCCATTTTTATCTGTAAAATCTTTGTCCTGAATTATGTGAGACGCTGAACTCGGTAGAAGGCACAATGAGACAGTTCCAAACTGACACAATTACACTTAGGTGCCTGTCTGCTCTTCTCTCTCTCTGACTATTGTCATTAGGGGTGGATAATCAATACAAGCAGTACTGCCTCAAGCAACTTCATGTCAAGCTGGACATGCCTACCAGCATCTGAAATGCTTTCTCTCCTAACTCAAAGACCACTATCCAAATGCAGACATCCAAATTTTAATATTTGAAAATAAATGCAATCCTCATAATATGAATTCAACAGCATCTTAGGTTATATCATTGTATGACGTAGACAAAATTATACATTGCTCTGTTTACTGCATCTCCTCTGCCTAACAGAGACCAAATCAAATTTTTCACTCCACAAAGACCACTTCTTCAACATCTCCCATGACATATTGACTTTTCTGGCTCAACCAGCCAGGTGTGCTGTACCTCTCAGCATAAGCACTCAGGGATGACTTACGCTTTGGAAATAAAATAGCGTAACTGCTTTCCCTTATCTTTAATGTCTGCACAGCCTTTGTAGTGATTATCTGCATATTGCCGTCAGTTCTTTGCACCTGCACAAGAGATTTAACAGCAAATAACAGAAGGAGAGGTAAACAGTAACGGTAAGTAGGCCACAAGATCACAAAGAGTTTTCCTTGCTCTTACCTGAGTGCTTCATGCCTCTGTGTTTGCCTGGCTTCTACACAAAGTCAGGATGTGATGAAGGCAGGCGTGCTCCTGGTAAGGAACTCTGGGAGCCCTGGAGAACTGACCACTCAGTGAAAGGGACTGGCACCTCACCAGAGACACTTCTCTGTTGAGATCTGCTAGAATGGGAAGGACAGTTTATCACACTATTCACTATTTAACAGTTCTTTCATATTTCTAGGTCCAACAGGCTCCCAGTCAACCGGGGACACATCAGATACCAAGTGCTAGGCTACCTTCCCTGTTGCCCACAAATTAAAGTCTTGTCAGTGATCTATTGAGCCCTGCCAGTATGACAGACAATGCAAAGGGTAGGCCTAAGGACCATAGAAGTCTAAAATTAAAATAACTTTTTTTCATCTTAGGCCAGAGATTTCTATGACTGACAATACTTACATATGCACACATGTACTTTACTAACCCAAATGAGTTAATTTGCTTTTAACTCTAGCTAATCCTATAGACCAAACTATACCATGAGAGAAAGAGGTTCTATACTTTGCTTTTTTTATTAAAACTGCTTATTGGCACCAATACAACTCTTAGCTCCCTGACCAAGAACCAACAGTCAGAAGATATATACTTACAGCTGTTAACTGAGCACATTACCATGGAAATTCCAGGGAACAAAGTACAGAGCTCACACCACACTAATTTCACATAGCCTCCTTTCAGAGCAGGATCCCCTTATTTTATACTGGGCCACCCAGTAACAGAAGCTGGCTAGGAATGACTTCTGAAGATCTGGAAAGAATTAGGAGACACCAAAGATCCCATTCGCAATGAGATTTTAATTCAATCCAGGCTATACAAAGGAAGGAAAAAGGACTATTATCAATTTGCTAAAGTTACTTGCAGATAGAGGACAAAGGAGTGAAAACCCAGTCCAGTGAGTCATTGAGAACATTCTATTCCCAGTGAGTCACTGAGCATCAGAGCACCAAAGAGCACTCCCTTATTTTTCCTTATTTCTCTGAGAAAATGTGATCTGCCAAAAGACACCTCTTTAAAAATAGTAATAAAATATCCTCAGTGTCTTCATTAGTGTATCTGATGTATTTTGCAGTTTGATTTTGCAAAAATTTCTAAATAGGAGATTTTATTACCAGCAGTTACCTTAGGTTTTATCTGGTGCCCATCATCACATTTCCTTCTCCAGTCACCAGTTATGTCAAGCTTTTCCCTTTCTCTTCTTTTCTAAAATGTGTCAAGGCTAGATATACATTTGGGGTAAAATGCATTTGACACAAAGAACAAAACAAATTGGGAAAGCAGTAATCCACATGAAAAACTGTGGAAAAAATAGCTGGAAGTTGGATCCTGAAGTTGAGGATATTTTCATAACACCTTCTACATAAACTGGAAAATATTTCTAGAAAGGCAGTACATAAACTTAAATTGCTTTTAAGCTATGAATATCTGTAGTCTGAAGCAATAAGCTTTATTTCTAGTTTCAGCCCCTGGATTAGGGGCAAAACTAGAAAGGATTAACAGTGAGATCTCAAATGTTGCATAAAACGTATTAGAAGGAAAAGAAGCAATACTTCGTCACTTATGAAACATTACTTGACCATTATCCTCACTTTCTCCTCCTGACATTACTTGTTCATGCTTTCATGTCCCCTTTCTGGTTATTACCTGCACAGTATGATGTTTCTAAAGTTGTCCTGGATCAAAGGGGAAGAAAAGGTTCAGAGCACAGAGACAAGGTCAGGCACCAATATGAAACACTATCATATAGCATATATTTCTTGTGAATCATTAAACTGATTTCCCATAAAGTAACAAATGATGTTAAAAACTTGCTTTTAACCTACAATGTCCTTCACGGATACAGCTGATCTTAATTAACTGAATCTCTATTCACTTTGAATTCTACTTCAGCCTCTGAGTCTGTGCAACTAGTTGCCAAAATGTTTGTAGATGTATTTTGACTTTTACAACTAGGATTTCGGTGCTGAGTACTAACAGCATATTCAAATTTACCAGTTGCCATTTAGCTGATGCAGTACCAGGTATGTACCTCACATACCCTCCAAAGGCTGTCATGCAAAGTCATCTAGCCACAGCCTAAAGACCCCATGTCTCATCAACGCCTTTATTCGTTATTCTCTCAAGGGTCTTGAATCCCCAGTTTAAGACCTGTAAAGGAGTACCTTCTTCTTTACCTCTCTGAGTTTATCAAAGCAAGGATTAGATCATCTCTCTTTCCATTGTTTTAGCTAATCTCCCCTAATCCCTCAAAAAACCTTTCTTTTTTGAAATGCACCTGTTTCAGGAGGTAGTGGATATGAACATCATCATATTCACAGGACCTGATGTATATATACAGTTTAACGATCTTAGAATAATATTTTTAAATAAAACCTCACAATAGTTAAGAATTTGTTTAAAATTAGCCCCCAAAATAAATAGATTTCTTTATAATGTGTTACATTTTCACATTTATTAACAATGACCTGTGGCAGGCCTAGAATTCAGTAAAAGAGGGTTGTAATGAGGTCCCAAATATTGTTTGAAAAAAACACAGTAGAACCAGAGAGAGACAACATACCTTTTTTTTTTTAATTTATTGGCTTTAAAACAGAATCATTTCATAAATAGTAGAAATCCTTTTGTTTATGAAAATCAAATATGCCAGGACTATACCTATGCAGTGTCAACAGCCTAAAACACAAAATCCATTCCTAATCTAGATCCAGACATGAGTTTTCCTTACCAGTTCCACTCTTTACAGCTACCACAGCCCAATATATCAGAGAAAGTCTAAGAAGTTTCCTGTGTTAATTCTGTGGTCCCTCTCCAGTCATATATTTACCACATGCAGAGCATTAGAAGTCGACTCAAGTTCTTGTTATCAATCATCGGACATATGTGTATTTAGGGTCTCAACAATAGATTCTTAATTAGATTTCATCCTTAGTTACCACTGAAAAAAATTTTTATTACAAAGGAGGTGTTGTGAAAACCTCAAAGGAAAAACAAGAAAGTTGGTAAAAATATAGCAATATTATAAAACTCATTAACACAGAGAATCTAATTAAAACAATGGAGAGCTTTTCATCACCAACAAATTAACCATTTCCTTAATACATAGTGGGTGGGAGGTTGCAACATCCCACAGATGATCTAGAGGAGCATTTTGTTCCAATATGAGAAACAAAATCATTTGGAGCATCCATCATTTTCAAGACATACTAGGAATCCAAACAGCACAGAAAACTGCTGTACTGTGCCCTGGTGAACAAATGCAAGTAATTAATTTCTATTCTGTTCAGTTCAAGCAGCCCATTTAAGGAGTTTGCTTTTTCTGCATAGTACAAATTGTGTACAAAACCATCACAAAGTTTCCAGCCTTTAAAATTTACATTCAGACATTAGTTCAGGGTGGGTTTTTCTACCTTATCAGAGCAGTTATCATGGTCATCTGCAACTCAATGTAGCTTAACCAATTGCCATGAGGTTGATGATGGTGGGGATTCTGCTCACTCTTTGGATCATAATCTGCTGCATTTCACTGTAAATTCTTTCAGTCTGAAATGTTTTAATAGCAAAATGCAAGTAGAGTTGGAAGAACGATGAGATCACAAATAAGTAACTGGCAGAAGGGCAGGTCATGAAAACTTATGCAAGGCTTTGTTTAATGCACTGAATTTTGGCTAAGTGAAAGCTACCAACAAACATTTTAAGTCCTCTCCTATGTATAACTGAACCATCTTGAGAAATAACACAGAAGAACCTTGCCATTTACTTATTGTTCATAGACATTTTCCCAATTCTGGGACGAGTATTTTATATTCTTGTTGATCATTCAGACTCACAGAGAATGGGGGTTGCACTTCTTTTTTGAAAGAAAAGAACTTTAGGAAGGTATAGGATACCTCAGATGAGGTGTAATACTTTGTCAACACAATCATGTAGGCTTTGGGAACAGAATTAGTACCATCACTCCTCAATGCATGCATTTAGAACTGCTGCAGCACAGTGGACAAAAATAAGAGATCCAATTCTTGCACTGTTCAGTGTGGACACACAGTTCATGTCTCAGTCATGTCATCTTTTGGGGGCAACTTCTTTTCCAACCAGGACATCACCAAAATAGAGGCTCTTCTTTGAAGGATCTATAGAGCAGATGACATGTCCATTATCCCTAGAGAGATCGGCTTTGACACCTTAACATGTAAGTAATTCGATATTACTCAAAAGAAACCATCTTCAGTAAGGCGATCAATAAGGCAATAACACAGCCAGATCATTTACCATACCAAGAGGAATGTGCTGACTGTGATGGACAACCTGTGTCAGCGGTAGGAGCTTTCATGGCTATATCAAAACTGGACCAGATAGAGTATATTTAAGGCCAGGCTTATTGCAAATATCAAGTACATTATTCTAACCCAATGCCTTTCGACTAAAAGGTGGCTAAGAAGCTTAGTGATTATCGAGGTTTGGCCCTGGTTAAATGCCAGGCACCTACGACATCTGCTCTCTCTACTCTCTCTTGCCGCAGCTGTGCAGAGGAGCAGGAAAAAACTAACACAAACACACTGGACTCACGAGTTAAGATAGGGAGTTGATGGGAAGACACACAGAAAAATGGCAAAGGCAGAAAACTTAGAGTTGGAAATTGATTTATTAACCTAACAGAGTTGGAGGATAAATTAGAGGTAAAAATATGCTCTTAAGAAACCATTTCTTCACTCACCCCCCTCCCCCCTTCCAAGAAACAGCTCCAGGGCAGAGGCAGGGTGTGGGCTTTTTTTGTCTTAATCAGTCCATCACCACAATTCTTCTGCTACAAACACTGTTTCTCTACTCAACCCCCCTGCCTATTAAGGTCATTTCTCAGCTCACCCCCTCCCTCCCTCCTTCTAACCAACAGCTCCGGGGTGGGGGGGCAGGGCAGGGTATGGGGCTTTTTTCTTTCACCAGTTCATTAGGAAGAAGAGTCTTCTACTTAGCCATGGGGTCCCTCCCATGAGAGACAGTCCTCTGTGAACTTCTTTGGCATGGGTCCAATCTCATGAGCAGCATAACTGCCCAAATCTGCTACAGCACGAGCTTTTTTGTCCATAGGGTGCAGACTTCTGAACCAAGGCCAGGCTGTTTCCATCCCGGGAGCAAGGCCTCTCTCTCTCCTGCAAGGCTTTTGCAACTCTCAGTCTCTGGGACTCCCACTGGATCACAGCTTCCTGCAGGCATCCACCTGCTCCTCTGGCGTGGGCACCTCCCCACAGGCTGTGGGGGGTTCTCTGCACCCCCTGGACTCCATGGGCTGCAGGGGGACCACCTGCTCCCCCATGGTCTTCACCACGGCTGGTAGAGGGTTTTCAGCTCCAGCGCCTGGAACATCTCCTCCCCCACCTTCTCCACTGACCTTGGTGCCTCCATGTTGTTCTCCCTCACATATTTTTACCTCCTCCTCCTCCTTCTCTGGCTAAAAAGAAGTGCATGCTCACCTTGTTTTGATTTTTTCTTAAATATGTTTTCACAGAGGCGTAACTAACATCTCTAATTGGCCCAGGCTTGGCCAGCAGCATGTCCATCATCTTCAGAGCCGTCAGAGGTTGGCTTTGCTGGACATGGTGAAAAACTTCCAGAATCTTTACACAGGACACACAGGAGTCATATTTGTACCCCACCCTACTCACTAGCAAAAACTGGGCCAAGTAAAACCAACACAGTGGTTGAAAACACCTCCTTTTGCCTTTAGAATTTTGTTTTCTTTGCCTGATGCATATTGACTTACTGAGAAGTCCAGATGGTTACTATCCACTTGGATAAGTCAGTTCACACAAATTTTAAAATCAATTTTGAAATACCATATGGACTATTTTGCTGGTGAAATGCAAGCCCAATTTGAGGGTTAGATAAACAAACTAAGCCTTTTTCTCGATGGGGAAAAACACGTAAGCACGTTAAATTTTGGGAACCAAAATTAGTGCATGAGGGTGTGGGTCCTTAAATGCCAGACAGGTTGTCTTCGTTCTTTCACTTCATACTTGTAAGTGAAGGTAAAATCTGATGCAGACAGAATTGCAGCTGTACATTTGTCTGATTGAAAGTCTAAATAAGTTCAAAATACAGCTGTTATTCACTCATATGAGTAGAATTAACTTATTTACTTGTCTGTGTTTAATCCTCTGAATATCATTCTTCCTGACGCTTTGTTACTTCTATTTTGTTTTGGTTGTATTTCTTAGACGGATCACAGTGTGATACTCAATGCTTGTCAGATAGACAGAAATTTTGCAATTTTGGGACTGTTTCCAGGTACTGGATTTACAGCTGGCGGAGAAAATAACTGTGTTTCATCTTAAATTGTACTTGATATTGAAAGAAACGGCTCAATTATTAGCAATATAACTTTAAGACTTTGAGCCACAGACTGGCAATTTTGATAATGGAATTTAATGGGGTAAAAAGGAAAGTCTTGCCGGTTTAATGAAGTGTATCTGTGTAAGACTCGACTTGATACAAAACATTTTAAACTGTACATTTCAAAACATTGTTTTTCAGCCACTAGAGTAGAAACTCTATGTTAAAAGCTTTCAAACTGTTGGGGTTTGTTTCCTATTTAAAATAAGAGCTGATTCAAAAGGCAAGTTCCAGCCAGAGAGAAGGCTGTTTTCTAGAGAGCAGATATTCACAACATGTAAAGTCCTAATGAAAGAAAAGATGGAATTTCTTTCCGAAAACTGAGAAACTGCTAATTGCAATAGTAAAAGAAGAAAAAAAACCAATAAAAGAAAGAATTTGTTATTAATTTCCCAGCCAGGCACTGTATAATGGAAGGGGCCTGCAGAGTGTACACAGGAATAGATTTTTTTTCTTATTTTAATGAACAAGAAAAGCTGTCATTCGTGTTTGTCGGCTTTTACAGTTAAGGCAAATTTTCTGACACTTTAACTTTTCCCATGCACGTGTTTTCTTTCTGTGAGTAGAGACCTGAAGAAAAGCACAGGTGATGTAATAACTTGTCAGTGTTTCAAAAGACTACTCTACTGCTGTGAAAAAAATATTATTTTTATTTTCTTCCTATTGTCTCTACTCATTTTTTTCCAACTTAATATTGTTTGGCAACCTCAGGATCTGAAACAGCATGAAGATCCAGAGCAGTAATTGATAAAATTTTCTTACTGTGTTTTGAGCAGGTGAAATAACATTTGACAGTATTGAGAAAACTGGGAGCTATAATGCGATCATTTTAATAAATAAATTAATTCAGCCAAATATTTATGTGTACTGGTCTTTCATTGCACATATCCTCAAAGACCACAACAGAATGAGGTCAGAGAGTAGGAGAAGCAAGAGGACTGTCCAGAAGCACAGAAGGAGAGTCCAGATGTATTTGCTTGACTTTATTTTAAAGAGAAGTAGAAACTAGAAAATTTCCCTGCCTTCATTTTCAGGGTTTACATCTTCCCAGCCTGTATGAGCCCAGGTCTGGAACTCACAGTGGTAGATTCCATGTGGTAGATTCACTGCTCAGGAGTCACAAAACCATCTCCAGCTATTTAAAAACTTTTTCAAGACAACAAGAAAATTATGGCATT
The DNA here is from genome assembly GCA_036785705.1 of Acanthornis magna. Classification (NCBI taxonomy): domain Eukaryota; kingdom Metazoa; phylum Chordata; class Aves; order Passeriformes; family Acanthizidae; genus Acanthornis; species Acanthornis magna. The sequence continues at coordinate 2,735,936 of JAWUZG010000236.1, read as the reverse complement.
TATAGTGTTTTACCTCTTTCTCTTTGTATATGGGTTAAATTTGCATGATGTTCAGGTGGGACTCCATTACTCCTCTATCATTTTTTTTCCTGAAAAATAAACAGATACTTCCCCAGAATATATTGTATATTTTTTTCATTTTTTCCCCTATTTTTAGAAATGGTTTAAACAAAAGAAAAACATAAGCATTAAAAAAATGTAACAAAGCAAACTATATATTCTGGATTCTGTTTGCAACATACAGCATGCTAGAAACCGCCAGAAGTGCTGGAGTTGAATACAAGGTCAGTGAGATTAAATTTAGTTGATTTTAAATCCCTTTCCAGCAGAGGAAGCACTCATAATCAGCTGTCATTATCATTAAACCCATCCTGTTATCTCAGTTGGTCTTCAAAAGTCCCATTCAAAAATGTTTCACCTCTTGAAACACTTTCCATCTTTAATCACCGTTGGTGTGTGCGGAAGCAACATCCTTTGCCTGTCTCACTGTGTGTAAATTTAGGCCTGAAACTTCAGTGCAATTACTTATGCACCAGAAAGCCACCACAAATCATGTCATTTAAAGCAGGACTGTTCTTTTTATTTATTGCATTCAGGATGTTTCGCATATGTCCTGCCAATGCCTGCTTCCAAATCAGCAGCTTGAACATAAAATTAATATTGAAATATTTCTGCTTATCTTTACAGATAAGATTCCAATAATTCTTTCCATCTCATAGCAAGGAATATAAGGTAATGTAGACATAATAAATATTAGGTGGATGGATTCACCCTGCAGCAAAGACAAGAAAGAATCCTTCCTCAGGGCTGAATCTGAGAGCACAAGGATGCACCTTGTGTGCCCAGGGGTTTATGCTGACCAAAGCCGATATGACAAAGGGGCGCTGCACACTTTGGGCAGACAGCATTGGGAAGCAGAAAATCCTCAGCAAATGCAAGTGCGAATGCACATCACAGAAGATCCGCATTGATACAAAAGTTGTAAGTGCATCTGTGCTGCAGTCAAGAACTGCTCTGGGCTTTCCTTGCACACACCTGGAATGCACAGATGCAACGGGGGCAACACAGCTCTGACCTGCCACTGCGATCTCCCTTGAATATATTGTAAGTGCCCATCTCAAACACTCCTTACAGATAGTCTGGAGGCACCTCTAGCTAAGGCCTGGCCTGGAGGCAGCCCTGTGTCAGTTTTGTGATAGCTTTTCTAGGATAAGAGCACAAAAAGGATCAAACCCTGAGGTTTAAAGGTGAAGCAATAAGTTGCTTATCCTAAGTGCACCTGTCCTGAAGCAGAAGAAAGTAATCTTGTCCTTTGCTACATGGCTTCTGAATATGAAAAAAGCACTTTATTCCCATACAAACTTGTTCTGCAAATGAACCCTGCGTTTGAATCTAAGTCAATGAAAAGAGGGATCTTTATGTGAAAAATTCTGTGAGAAACAAAATACATGCTAAAAATATCTTGCTGTTTGCATACCCAAAGCTGCATCTGCTCATCTCTAAGCCTCCAGGCACTCTTAATCTCAATTAAAAAATACAGTTGCCACCTCAGCTCTGATGAGTCCTAGAGAGTGCCTGCATGCTGTAACTAATGTAAAACAATTTTCTTATTCTCCACTCTCTCACTCTCATCACTCTCATAACTGTCTTATCTCTACAAAGTCTGAAAGGAGTTAGTAAGGTTTTTCCATGTGTTCCAAAGGCTCTTTAGGAGAGTGAATCCTGTGCTGAAGTCTCACATGAAAAGTACTGGGACACGTACCTCTGCTTCATTTTAGAGTCATTTATGGTCTTTTCCTTTGGTTTTCTAGGTTCATCAGGGATTTTTCTCTCCTTTAAGCAGCATCATGTATATTTTTCTTTTCCTGTATGCAGAACTTTTATACACAATAAATTTCCAAACAAGTGTGATATAACCAAGATATAGAGAAACCTTTGCACATTTGACAATCTGAAATTATCCAGATAATATTTGCAAGTAAGACAGCATTTCCAGATTTACACTTCCTTCAATTTTATTGAGAATATGTGCAACAGGAAATTTTAACATTAACTATCTTAAGGGATATTGAAAACTAGAAAATGGACATAACATTTCTTCTTTTAAGACAACACCTTAAGATATTTTTACGCTTGCATACAAGATTCTGTTTTTAGATTAAACTCTCTGTTCCTCCTAGAAATGTTTGGTATTACCTATAAATATATTCATTTTTCTATCAATTTCCATTTCCAATCACCACTTCTATTTTAGAAATGGTAGTTGACACAAGATTAAAAAAAATAAAGCACCACAGACTATCATTTCATTCAAACAAGTCTGAAAGTAACATTGGACTCCACATTAAAAACTTTAAAACTATATGTGAGACCACTAAACATCATCAAAGGGAGAAAAAATTTAATAAACACACAGAAGTATGTAAGTAAACCTATATAGGATGGTTGTAAATGTGTAAAATCCTCCCTCGTATTGCACTAGTTTCTGTGAATCTTATTTGCTCAGGTTCTTTTTCATTTGCTCAGCTGTGTTGTAATAAAAGTTTTCATATGATGACCAGGCAAAAAAAAAATTTCTTCATATGTGCAAAAAAATCCAAGCTCAGCAGAGGAAAGCACTGGAACTGTTATAATAACATTTATAAGTCCAGATATCAACAACTACAAGTATATTTTCTGATTCTATTTTTTCAGCTGTACACAAGACTATATAAAATCTTCTGACTTGCCCCTGACAATCTGTAGGTACTCTTCACAAGTCATTTATATCTTTTTCTTAGAATAAAGCAAGCGGGAAAATTTGACAAAAGGAAGCTGAATAATAGAGTCGGAGAATTTAAATGGTGTAACAATTGTTGTGGCAATTTCCTCACACATTGCTTTAAACTTCTCTAAGTGTTCACCCACGTTGTACACAGGTAAATAGGGATAAGACCTATCCCTCTAATCTCTGTTGGAAAATGATCGCTACAACCCCTCCAGTATAGTTGGGATGCTTCGGTACATGGATGCCTTCCATGCCTTCCAGAAACTGTTGTGAAGGTGGAATGAGAAGCTGAACAGAATAAAATAGGGTAAAGAACTCACTAAGCACGCTAAGCACCAAGCCTATACTTGGCTTTTGAATTTGGCTCTGTGTGTATATGTATGTGTGTGGGTGTGTATGAATGTGTATATACAAAGAGATAAATTATATATAGTACTACATATACCATATAACTTTATTCATATGTACAATATGTAATTTTAGGTACATTGTGTATGATTTACCTTCTTGTCATTGTGAGTGAGAGCTGTCATCCGGAAATCACATACAGTTTGACTCTGACAGGGACCATGAAATTATACATAAAAGGGAAGGAAATCAGGTTATCTTAGCATTTCTATAGCATCTTTCACTTTGTCAATGGTCTTTGATGATTCAATCTCCACAGGCATATTGTGACTTTCCCATCCCTGATATTTTGGTTAAGTGTAAGAAATAAGCTGCACAGTCTGCACAATCTCAACAGTCGAATAAACACATTTCTTCCCCTGGTAACAGCAATATCTAACATCAAAATATGCATTTTGCACACAGCATTACCAGGCTGCAGTTGAACTAAGTAACTCATTTCTTCATGGTCTTTTTTAGTCATTTTAGATCATTTAAAGTATATAAGGGGTTTTTTTGTTTCTTCAAATATATACTAACTCTATACTCATTTTTTCAGACTAAGTTCTTACAAAAATGTATTGATGATGAAAACTAGTCTCCAAAACTGATACATTAAAGCATACCTCAAACATATCAAAAGCTTCTAACAAGACAGACATTAATGGATGAGATTAAAGCAGGCTGAGTAAAATAGCTGCAATAATAAAAACTTTTAAATCTTCCCTGATTAAAAAATGAGGGCAAATGAAAATGTCTAACATCCCTAAATACAAAACAGGCAGGGGAAAGGTATCCTGGGAAGAATAGAAGGGTGCAGTCCAGTTGTGTAAGGATGGAATGAGAAAGGCCAAGGTTAAGCTGAAGCTGAAAATGGCAAGGGATGCAAATACTAAGAAAGACTTCCACAGTTATGTCAGATAGAAAAAGACCTGTCAGTCTCACCTCTGTGTCTGGGAAGATCATGGAACAGATCCTGCTAGATGCTCTGGTAGGGCACTTGGAGGAAGGACAGGGAGGTGATTTGAGACAGCAGCACGGCTGCACCAAGGGCAACCCCTGCCTGACCAACCCAGTGGCTTTCTTTGATCGAGTGACTACATCACTGGGTAAGGGAAGGGCTACAAATGTAATTTATCTGGACTTCAATTAAAGACTTTGGTATGATCTGCCACAACATCCTTCTCTCTGAATTGGAGAGAGGTGGATTTGATGGGTGGCTCTTCAGTGGACAGGGAATTGATTGGGGGGTTGCCATCCAGAGGTGACAGCCGGGGACACCTTGACTAGCCCAAGAATCAGGCCCAGGTGAACCTCACAAGGTTCAACAAGGTGAGGTGCAACTTGTTGCACCCGAATTGGGGCAGCCTTGTATCAATGCAGGCTGGAGGAAGAAGACATCAAGGGCAGCCCTACCAAGAAGGACTTAGGATCAGGGGCAGCTGAAAAACTGGACATGAGCCAATAATGTATTACCACAGCCCAGAGAGCCAAGTGCATCCAGGGTTGTGTCAGAAGGGGGCAAACAGATCAAGGGAGGTGACTGTGCCTCTCCTCTCCATTGTTGTGAGACTCCACCTGGAGTGCTGCATCCAGATCTGGGGTCCCCAGCACAAGAAAAACATTTATTTGCTGCAGAGGGCTCAGAGGAGAGCCAAAGAATGATCAGAGACACAGAACTCTCCTTATAAGGAAAGGCTGAGGGATGGGGTTTTTCAGTCTTTAGAAGACTCTTGGAAAACCTTATTATAATCTTTCAAATCTTAAAGGGGGCTTATATGAAAGATGGGGACAGGCTTTTTAGTAGGGTCTGTAGTGATAGGACAAGGGTTAATGTCTTTAAACTAAAAGAAAGTCAATTTAAACTACATAGCGATTTTTTTACAATGAGGATGGTGAAACACTGGAATGAGTTTTCTGGAGAGGTGGTAGATTCTCCACCACTGAAAACTTTCAAGGTCAGGTTGAACAGGGATCTGAGCAACCTGATCAATGTGTCCCTGCTTATTGCAGGGGCTTGGACTAGATCACCTTTAGTAAGGTCCTTTCCAATCCAAATAATTTTGTGATTGTAAAAGCAAAGGTAAAGACTTTAACCTCTTGCCCACCTGTGGTACTACATTGTTTTAAAAACATGTCCTGTAGACTGTAGTCATCGTGTTGCTCTGTGTATGTTTTTAGGGACTTGGAAGGAAAAAAAGACATGTACAGAAAAATGGTAGGAATTACTATGAATACAATTTTCAGGGTTTGCCTATGTTTGCTCAGGCAACAATTTTCAGGAAAACACCACATGTGTGCCAGGATTTCAAACGATATGGCACAGATCTAGAAGAATGATTCAACTCTGAAGTATTAGAAAATTCAAGCAAACGGACTTGAATTCAAAGGGCTTTTAAGACAGAAACCCACGTAGCCCACAGTGGACCAGTAAACTTATTATTAGCCAAGAATATTTATCCATCTATAGATTCACAGACATATAGGCATATAGATCCACAGACTTATTTTCTCATTATGATTTTGGTAATTCACAATAAACTTCACTCTGAATCATACAATGAGTAAAGATTCTTCCAATTGATTGTGCTTACCCTAACCAACCCTTTGTTATATATGTCTTTTAAATTGAGCTAAATGCCAATGTAAAAGAGTAGTAAAGTCATAATTTTGTTTCACTTCATTTATAAACACCTCTCCATATCAATCCTTCATCAAGTTCCAGTCTGAAAAATGTTACCAATAACATGATAATTGAAAAAAAAAACCCAAACCAACACTAACATCTCTTCAAGTCTTTGCCAGAGTCATTCCCAATAGCACAGGATGTCTTTTCAATCTGCATATAATTTGGAATAGTTTATTGAATGCAAGGAGTCACAGGGAACACGTATCAATGCTTATAGAGATGGCTTTTATCAATATTAGTGCTCACAAATTTTATTTTAAGCAATATAAAGCTTATCCAGCTATAAACTTTACTTAAAGAAGAAAAAATTAGAAAAAATGTCGTAAATATGCCTTGTTAAGCACATTTTAAAAATGTCACTGTTTAACTATCAACATAATGTGCTGATTTTCAACATGCCTGTTAATTATTAGGTCTTATTTATGCGTAAATCAAGGTTTGAAAGACAGTTTTTGGAAATCCGTAACAAGTTGTGCCAAAAAACAAACCAGGGTAGGTCAGCCAACATTTATAGATTCCATGACAACAGCAAAAGAAAGTGTGTTGCATCCCATTCACTGGATGCAAACAAACCAGATAGTACTACTATCTCCTATACATTATCTCATGAACATGGCATTTTTTAATTACTGTTGCAAAATATGGAATATTTAAAATTTTCTTGAGAAAGGATGTTCTTTGATGTTTGATTTTTGTATAGTTTCAAGCCTAATTAACAAGAAAGCAGATTTAATCCATGAAGCAGAAAGCAGCTAACAAGCTCTAAGTGATATGCAGGCTTCAGAAACACAGATTACCTGTTGGAAGAATTGTGTTGTTCGGGTTGAGGGCCTGACACATGTCAGTGACCTCAGACCTAGGGGTAGGTTAACAAAACTGGGGAAGAAGGATGTACCACTGACAGCGAACACAAAGAATGCAGGATTTATGAGCCTCAAGGACATTTGGCAGAACTCCCAAAATAAGGGAGAAACCAAGAAAGCCAACTCAGCAGCTGTGCTGAAATCAGCTCCAACTGGGTAAAAGGTAATTCCTGCAGGGGGATCTGCGACCACCAGCTCACAGACCACCAACCCAAGAAACCCACGGACTCAGAAAGACTGAGCACGCAGACTAATTAGCATGGGAAGCAAGAGAATCATTAACCGGTAGAAATCAGAATATTAATTAATAAGAACTTGCAGCTTGTTGCCAATGAGCACTAATGCGTTTTTTGGCAAAAATGTATAAATGGAAAGAAAGTTTTGATAGTTCATGTGCTTGATTTGTAAAATACCACTGAACACCCATGCATCTGTATTAAAATAAATAATCAATGTGTCCCTCATAAAACCATTGGTTTTTTGCACTCCAGGTAACAAATCTGATTTTTGTGGGCAGCATTACCTTAGAAGGAATCTCAAAAAAATGAACTTTCCATTCTATTTTCTCGCCTCTTTTTCTTAATGGCACTACTTTTATCAAAGACAATGAGAAGAGAAAAATGACACAACACTTAGCCAAAATATATCACTTTTCTACAGTGAAAATCAAGGTATATACAAGGTGTATTCTGGAAAACTTAATTATGAACAGTTTGTGTAAACATAATGTATAAAATGATCAAAAATAACAACTATTTTATTGTATATGTTCACCTAGAATGTTCATTTTTCTTAATTTTTGGTTTTTTTAATTATGTTGTAACCTTGAATAGAAAAAGGTTTGATATTGCAAGATCAAAGTCAATATATTTTTAAGTAGTCTTTCAAAAAGTAAAATAAATAAATTAAACAGAATCCCTGAAATGTGTGCCTGCAATCTAACATTAGTCTGATAAATAAAGGCTGCAGTTCTCCAAAATGAAGTGGCACTTAAAATGCATAAAGAGGTTATGTTAATTCTTAGCTTGTTCCCACCTTAGGAAACTAGCAAGTAGCAGTGTGCTGTTTGTCTTATATTATTTTTAAATTATTAAATAGTTTTGAGGTATCAGGTAAAAACTGTATTATTTATTCAAAATATTTTTGTACAACTGTATTTTACTCATTCCAAATAGAAGACAAGCTACTCTAGGATCATTTACAGGAGAGAGGCATCAACCCCAAAGGTTAGATATGTTGATATGAAATTTCACTGGAAGCTTTCAGAATTTATCTGTGGCAATAAACACCATTTTTAGACTTTGGCATGCATAAAAGATCAAAAATTTTTAGGAAGGACAGTGATTTACACAATTTTACATTGCACTATGTTTTTAGAATTGTTTCAAATTTTTTAAAAATTATTAATAAGGCAATCAAAAAGCAACACAGTAAAACTCAGCAGCCTATGCTAGACTTTAAAACACACAGATATAGAATAACATGTACAATGTTCTTTTATTTAGTTTTTAGCAGAAGTTTCTGTTCCAAATGAATATGAGAGCAGGACAAATTCACTCAGATCACTGGAAAATCTCCAATGTGTTTAAATTTCATCAACCCACCTAAAGCAAGGAGCATCTCCCAGCAGTGTGTGCAAAAGGCCTGACAGACAGTGACCATTTTCTGCGTTACATGAGGTTGTGCAAAAGGCAGGTGCTCATTCACACATGCACACAAACAACCACAAAAACAACCAAGAAATGGAGTTTGGCATTTCCCCATCAGTAAATAGAAAGCACCAGTGTTTAAAAACTGAAAAACTGGAGACAACTTGCTACAGATCATCTCTGGCAGCGGGAGAAAGTGAAGTCAGAAGGAAAACCCTTCGACAGCATCTTCTCAAGCAGAGTATCAACTGGCTGGAAAATGTGTTTAGTAGCCCTCTCACTGGAGATTCTTTGTCTGCCGATACAGAGAACAGGAGCTGGGGATGTTGCCAGGGCGCTGTGTAGCCCCATGAGAACTGGAAGCTCCCTGCTGCCTGGTACTGGCTCCTTGATGGGGCTGTGGCACAGTGGTGACTTTGTGGTGACATTATCCAGAAGCAAGGCAGCATAAATAGCATTTTAGTGGCAAAGCACAACATATATAGCTTTTATAGCCTTCTGTTGAATGTGCAGAGGGAAACAGCGAGGACCAGAAACACAAAAATGTGTTGCCTGCAGAGAGAACCTCAGACTTAGAGGAAACCCTTCTATGTGCACTGTCTGCACTCTGCTCCCTTATGAGGAGCTGATAAGAGTGAGCAGGGAGTATTCAGTGATCTGTTTAAAAGTTATATGCCTATAGGATTTTCACACCACAGCTGGGAAACTAGATGACTGACTGATGGTGAGATATTTCTCTGATTATTTATTCTTCCCCAAATGGCATTGGTTTCTTTTCATCCTGGAAAAGATCTTCCTTATTCTGCACACTGACTCATGCCTCACAAACATTAAGGACATTTTTGATATGGGGCATGATTTCAAATAAATCTGCATAAGAATTTTTGTGAAAATTAGATTCATTCATACTCATTCTACACGACTTAAATGAGCTGCAGAACACACTTAAAAGAAGAAAATCAGTGCCTATCACTAAAACAATTGTTTCATTCCACCTTAAAGAATTCAGAACAATTTGCATAAATGTTAGGGAGAGAACATCTAATATGAAAAACTGGGAGTAAAAGTCTGCATTTCAGCTTAGTCTTTACAAACAAAGCAAGGTGACTTTCAACCCCTTTGCACTGAAATATCAGTGTCACATCCCAGGCAATAATGTGAATGTGCAGGCACTATGATTTGAATATGTTAAAGTTAAGGCCACTACGGACAGCAATATTGACAGGGTACCCCTGCTGGTCAGGATGGCGCAAGAACGATGCTGGGACGGAAAATTTTATAGGGCTGAAATTTTTATAGGACTAAGCCTGACTCCATCTTTTGCTAAATACATAGGCCCTTTTTTGGTTCTGACATGCAACACACAAAGTCAGCGAGATTTATAGCACATAGGCTTTTTAATAATCCTATCTGATGACTACATCTTAAATGAGAATTCAGTGAAAGACAGCAATTAGACACACTCTGAAATGCACAAAAGAGAGGAAGAGCATATAAGTAAAATGCAAAAGAATCTGGAGCTACTTATTATACAGGGACTTCTTTAAAATTCCAAACTCCTGTCTATATAGAGTCCATGGTATTGGGACTCCGCAGTATTCACACGCATATTTTTGACTTCATTGCTGCCATCCTTTAATTCAGTTGAGACTCACTCAGACTATTTACTGTTTTTAAAGCTGTCAGCAATATATAATTATGTCTTAATTAATTGTTTCTTAAAATAGTGGAATTTTTAATGGAAGAAGCCCGTGGTTGCGCATACACAAATGGCAGAACTTCTGTTGCGTCTTAAGGGAGGAAGGGGAGGGCAAGAAGAGGATAAATTAAATGCCTTTCTAAAAAGCCTCAGGCACTGTGAAAGTTGTGACTAACTTTGATGAAAGCTTCATTTCCTTTCTTTTTCAAAAAGGGAAAACTTAAACATTTCCAAATATCCTAACAAGTCATAGCCACTGGTCAAGGAAGCTACTGGATTAATATTCTGTACTTTTTTAGTTATGTTTTTAATTCTTGACCAAAAAGAAAGCTTTTTGTGAGTTTTAATAGACTTTTATATCTAGATGTATGATTTGAAATGTTTATCATTTAGGGTTATTGTAACTGTATCAGTGGGCAGGGGATGAGTTATGGATGTCATTTGTCTAGATTTCTGTAAGGTCTTTGATATAGTCCCCCGCAGCATTCTTGATGATAAATTGGTGCAATTATGGATGAACTGTTGGATAAGGAATTGGCCAAATGACCACGTCCAAAGAGTTGCAGTAAATAGCTCAATGTCCAAAGGGAAGGCAACAGCAAGTGCTGACCCTCAAGGTTCTGTACTTAGACTGACACCATTTAATACCTTAATCAACCACGTAGTGGGGATCAGTGCACCCTCAGGATTTTGCAGTCAACACTAAGCTGAGTAGGGCAGTTGGTTTGCTGGAGGGAAGGGTTTTTTGACAGACTTTAGGAGTGGATTCACCTGAACCTCAGGAAGTTCTGCAAAGCCAAGTGAAAGGTCCTATTCCTGGATCAGGGTAATTGCCACTATCAAGAGAGGCTGTGGGAATGAATGAATTGACAGCAGCGATGTGGAATAGAACTTGAGGATACAGGTGGATGAAAAACTGCACATGAGACAGCAATATGTGATTTCAGGTGAGAAAGTTAATCCCGTTCTGGGTTGCACAAAAAGAAGTGTGGCCAGCAGATCAGGTGAGGTTATTCTCCACCACTTTTCCACTTCTGTGAGAACCCACCTGGAGAACTGCATCCAGGTCTGAGTCTCCAGTGCAAGGAAGATACAGACCAGATGGAGTGGGTCCAGAGGAGGGCTACAAAAATGGCCCAAGTGCGGGAACATCTCTGCTATGAGCAGGGCAGAAAGGGTTGGGATTGTTTGGTTAGGAAAAGAAAAGACCCTAGGGAGACATTATAGCACCTTCCAGTACCTAAAGGGAGCAAAAACAATATAAGCTTTCCTTCTTCTTCTGAGCACAAGTATCACAGTCCTAAATTTCAGTTAATTCCTACACATGCAAGACATTTTCAGGGTTTTTGGTGGGTAATACACTGCCTTGTTACTATACCAGACTGTTCTTTCACCAGCCTCAAAATGAGACTTGGTGCTAAACCCACTATGAAATCTGGCTCCTGTTTTCCTGCTCTGCTATTTTATCTCCCATGAAACTAAGGGCAAATTCACTATCTGAAACCATTCACGCAGCAGTACCAGAAAATTTAGTGGAAGCATTCCTTCTGAGATGCTAATTAAGGTTGCTAAAATGCACTGGTTTTGCCTTAAGGTGTTACATTAATATTTATATTAAGGCTATATCTACTTTTCCTCAAATTTAAAGGGATATGACTATTAAAATCTATACATTTCTCTGCTTAGTAGAATTCCATATGGAATCTGTTGAGATTTTGATGGGTAGAAATCAACCTGATACCTGCTACATAACTACAAACAGACAAAACAGATGTTCCCACACATTGCAAATGTTAAAAAAAATTTAAAGAATATTTATTTTTATAATTGTTTATAGTTCTACAACTACATAACCTTCCAATTTTAAAAAAGTCTCAATCCTTTATGTTTTTTGTTATTTAGAAACAAGATAGAGATTCCCAAGAGATGCAATTTTATATTAGCCTAAAAATAAGATATCATCCCTTTCTCAGGATATCTATTTTGGATTTCTTGAATAAAACTCAAACACCAGACATCACTGCAGGCAGAACACTACCAAAATGGCTGTCAAGGTGCTATTCTAAGGAACACCTACTTGAGAACAACCTCTTTAATCCAAATGGTCAGAATAAATTAGAGGAAACACAGTATATACAAGCTAACTGTCAAAAAGGTTTAATTGTGTCATGCTATAGCAGTTGTTGTGGTTCATGCTAGCTAGCAAGTACTGAGAAGTATTTCAAGGAGAGAACTTTCATAGTGCCTTTAAAAAACATACCTTACTCCTGGGCTTGCCACCCTCTGCCAATAACGAATTCTATTGCAAGTCAATGCCACTCAGGCTGCTCCTTGAGCCACTTTCTGACTTTCAGTTAGAACACGTCAATTAAAAAATTTTAAAACAATTAAAGCATAATCAATGGTTTAATTTCAAAATGGAGTAGGTTTTTCAGTAAAGGCTGTGATATGGAAAGTGTTGTTTAAAGATGGTTGTTTGAAGAGGATTCTGATTATGTCATTTAAAACTACATAAGTCTTTATATAGAACTACATAAGTGTTTTATACAGAAGTGTTAGAATAATGCATAACTGAGGGAGGAATTTAGGAGGGCAGGAAAGAATCTGGAGTCACTTTCAGACTGTTGCCATTAGCTGTCAAACCAATTGCTCCACACCTATTGCAAAACATTTACACTCTTCAGACAGGCTACGTATCACCTAAAACATCAAATTGGAAAAGGAGCTCAAGACCATCTTTGTAATTGTCCACAGTGGCTTTTCATGCAACTGCCACGCTAAAGATTGCTTTCCCTGGCATTGGGCTGTACTAAGCCACTGAAAATCCTGTCCCTGCATATGCTGGGACAGTGAAAGGAGAATCCTACATAGCCCACCTGAGCCTCTTGCAATCCAGGGACAGCCTGGCGGGTCTGAGCAGCATCAGAGAGACTGAAGCACTAAGAATGTGTAAACAAATTCACACCTCTTGCCTCTCTGCAGGTTTTCCACCCTCCTCTGAGCTCCAACACTTCCATTGCAACCAAGATTGGGCTACACGACATGAAACTTTTCTTCTTGAGGTACTTTTGGATCTTTACTTTAAACCTCTCAACAGCTTCTCAACAAATACGTAAAAAATTCTTAAATTTGCTTCGGTTCTGTCATCGAAGCCATCATTGCAAGCAAAATTATACTAGATTTTACCTAGGTGCAACCCATAAATACATAACTTTAATCTGCATTTCAGTCCTCAGTGAGAGTACAAAAATGTAACATTTATTTTTTATTTTGAGAGTATCAAACACCATTTACCTGCCACCTCCAGTAAAAGCATTTACATGTCATCTCTGTTTCATAGTTGCTTCTTAGAAAGTCTACAACAGAGGAGCTTCTTTTTAGCACGTCTGCAGGATGTGCTATGTGTTGTTTTACCTGTTCAGAATTCCACCAGAGCTCACACATAACTTGAAGAGAGGCACAAAGAGGTCTTTTTTTGTCAGCTGCAACCAAGCAAGGAAACCAAACACCCCCAAACCTAACAAACTTGAACCAAAAAAACACCCTAACTCTGAGCAAGGCAAACAATCTTTTAATTTCCTCAGAAATTTCAGGGACTTTAGTTCTTGAAAAACAGGGCATGGCAAGAAACAGTATCTTGGAAGTGTCTATTTGACTAATGTATGTCACTTAGAGAGACTTGAAAAAATGAAATTAAATAAGGAATTTGGAAAAAGTTAAATTTTCACTCATTTCTCTGTAAGAAAACAACTACTTTCATTCATAGCAATAGCTACTGTAGTATTTTTCTGTTGGGAAAATCCTCACTGGGATTAACTTTAGAAAAGCAATCAGACCCTGCTGGGTAGCTAAATGAATCAACCTGTCTAAACTATTTTTTTACTAGAAATAGATCTGCATTCCAGCATCTTGAAACTATTGTGAAAACACACACACACTATGTAAAATTAATCCCCAGGGGACCATAATGGTTCCTGTTAATAGTACTCATCTGAACTTAAGGCCTCAAGTGTTGAATATCTGTCAAATAAAGAAGAGAGACAGCCAGCAGGGAAAGGACAAAACAAGGGGAGCATTTTCAGCTTCAACAGGTACAAGTTGTAAATGTGAAATAGGTTGTTAGAAAAATAAATTATTTCCTGCCCTCCTCTAATTTTTCACAATCTGTGTGGTAAAGCCTTCACCACCGACACAATTGACACAGTCTTTGCATCTGCATTCATTTATCATGACCTAGTGGGTAAACCAGTCTTGGTGTCTCTAATAGCTTAATGCCAGAAGCACTTCACATAATGAAAAACATCTCAACCTCCCCAACCCTACCTCAAATTAAAAGGGGGGTGTGGGAACAACCTACCTTGTCACGTAATTGCTTGCCTAACAGCTAAAAAGGTGATTATGAAACTCTTTTGTTTTCCTGGACTTCTGTTTAGCAACAAGCCCAGCTCCAAATCTAACCTCTTAGCAGCATCTGCAGGAAAGTTCATATCTCCCCAGTGCATCATAATTTCTTCAGTAAAATTATGTTTAACAGTTCATCCTACCACTGCTGCAGCATGGCCATGTCCTGGAACGTTTCTGTGCTGCCACTGAAATTAATGAAATCTTCAAAACTTAAAATATGCCAAGCATAAAAGAAAGTGATATTTCCTACCTGGCATGCTGATAATGCAACTGACCCTCTGCAAAACCAACTGTTTTGACCAGCTGGCTTATGTTTTGTCTGTCATGGAATGATAACACTGCAGGTGAAGAACCCAGCTCTTTTACCATCTCCAGTCAGCCAGGACACCTGAACAGGATTGAAATTCATGCATATGTCTTGAGTTTTCCTAATTTATGGGGATGAAGACAGAAAGTTGGAAACAATTATTGTGCATATAAATGCACTTGCTCTATATTATGTATGTAAGGAGCAACCTATTAAATCACAGAGGACATATGATTCTCGAAGTTCCTTGCCGTATACTTTCACAGAAGTGTTGTCTGGGTCCTAAAGGGATTGTCATCTTTCTTCTTTTGCGTTATGGACAATACCTGTGATCCCAATTTTTAATGTGCTGAGGAAAATTAGATTTAGACCATGTGTGTGACCATTTAGAACCCATGTTCTCCCTTCCTTTTACCTCCCTTATTTGTTTGTATAATGCATTGGAAAATAAACTCCAAATATTGCTGAGGCCTCCGGGGTTTATTTCAGTATAGATGAGGTATGGTATGGAAATTAGTCTTAGACTGAAGTGAGTGGGCAAGTGCAAGTACTTAACAATCATATCCTACCCAGCCAAAAGACGGAGAAAAAATCTGATTTTTCACCATTTCTTCTACTACATTTGTGGCCATAAAACGAACATTAAACCTCTGCATACAGTTTTTCTAGAAAACCAAAGAAAAACTAGAAAACCAAGAAAACCAAATGGCATTTTGCCTCCTCCATGGGAAAGAAATCTGGACTGACCACTGCTAAACACAGAACAGTTTCCCTGACTGTTAGTTCACTGTTCATGGGCTGAATTAAGACTGACTCTGCCCTGTTTTGCTCACTTACAAGATAGTGACTGGGGTCAAGCCTCCACAAACACATATTCTATGAATTTGTGGTAGCTACTCAGGGGGAAAATAAAAAGCACTCTCTGAGTTATCAATGATATACATGTCCATGCAAAACAAGATTTAATCTTAGTCTGAGACTTAAGCACTGCTCAAATTCAGAGAAAATAAATGAACAGTAGTGTTTGTTCAGAAGAGAGGTCTTCTGCAGAAATATCATATGATCTGTTCTCCATGAAATTTTTTATACTTGGATTTGAACAATCAAAATCAATTAAAAAAAAAAAAAAAAAAAAAAAAAAAAAAAAAAAAAAAAAAAAAAAAAAAAAAGAAGATCTGAAAGCAGTAGTATCATATTTTCCACCTCCTACAAGTCATTGGACCACATAGACAGTAATATGCCTGTGCTGAAATCTCATCCAGTAAAAAAGAGTAATTATTTTCATGGTTTCTGACACAGTTCACAAAGCTCTCAGGCAATCATGTGTTTGTATAAGCACACAAATCCTCTCCCCATGCAGTTACAGCTTTCCTAAAAAGAAGAATAAAGAATGCAGTGTGTCATTATTTTGAAGCCTGTAGAAAGCAAGCCTTAGCCGTAACAATGGTGGAATATATTTAGTAAAGCTAACCAAGAATATGATCAGCATAAATTTATCAAGTTGCATGTCATAAAAAGTCACATGGGGCACCCAGGAATTGTGAGCTGAGACTTCTTACAGTGCATGTGTAATTTTTAACCATAAAGTGTGAAAATACCACACATCTCTACTTATCTCAGAATGCTAATATACAGACGTGTTAAAAAGGGAAAAAAAAAAAAACACACAAACCCCCCCCCCAAAAAAAAACCCAACCAAACAAAAAAAACCCCTTCATTTAAACCACTTGATCACTTTTTACAAACAAAAGAATACATAATATTTTAAAATCTGGATCAATGATATACTATAAGATACTAAGTATACCAGGCAGAAGAAAGCCTGCCTTGTTACTGTATCTCTGGATGTAATTAAGGCTGTCATGATCTGAATGAGCGTGACTTGATCAAAGCTAAGCAAAACAACACCAGCTTTTTAAGCATGAAGAGATAGACACTTTATGAAATACAAAAAGACATGGGCTAAAAGATATTCTATGAGAGGAAAATAGATTTTCTTATGAAGGCTAATTTTATCTTCTTTCTACAATGAACTAGGTCACTTACTGCAAACATGCAGAAGCTGAAATTCTTAGAATTTTTATAGCTGACATACAAAAATTCATTTGCAAATGAAGAAAAGCATCCTCCCAGTCTTCAGAAAACAAAAAAAAAAAATACAGTTCAAGTGAAGATTCTAACAAGCAAGAGACAGAACGAGAACTTTAACAATATGTTTACATCACTGCAGGATTTCAGATATACTTAGGAAACTCCATGAAGGCTGATACTGCAGACGGTTGCACACAATGGAGAAACAACACTGAGTTTTGGATCAAATAGTTGCAGAACCTATGACTCTACATAAGTTTTGGGTTGTTGGATTTTTTTACATTCACCCATTTTCAATATCCTGTATGGATTTAACAGTATTGTCTTGTGTCAGCTAGACTGTAATACTCCATTAGATGTTTTGTATACAAATTTGCATTCCATATATGAATATTGTACAAGAAAACCAAGACAAAATCTTTCCTTTTCAGTGTAACCTGATGTAAAATCTTGGGCACCCTGACAATAATGTCTTTGTATATCATCAGGTCTGTAAAGTAGTGCCATTTCCACATCTATGTGTCTGAATTTCTAGTAGTATCCTAATTCAAAATCACTAAAAAGAGTAATAGAAACTGTTAACAATTAAGTCTGTGAATACATATTTTTCTGACTTCTGAGATTGTTGCAGGCTTTTATTTCATTTAAAGAGAGTCATGGAATGTTTAATTGCTCATTAAATCCCAATGGTACAAAGATTTCTTATCATCATCAAAATATTCCAGTTATGGCATGTCAACTAACCATAAATACAACACACACTATGACCACTCTAACTTTTTTTGTTCATTCAAAATATATTGTTCAACACATTTTACCACTTTTAACATCTAGTCTGTTTTACAAAAACTTTGCATTAGAGTAGAAACTGTCAGAGCAAGAAGCCCTGTAAACCAAGCATCTCTTTGATCCAACACATGCTCCAGACTACAGGAAAACACAAACTGCCAAAAATGGGTGCATCACATATCTGTGCAATGAGTCTATGTCCTGGGGAGGGTCAGGAGGGCTTTATTGCTTTATTACCCTTTTGTCTGGCGTAGGTCTTCAAGCCAAGGGCTGGAGACAGTGTCTGATGAAAACAACAGTGGAGGAAAATCATTAATTTTTCTCATTCTATGCTGAGGGCCAGTTGCACATGTTGCTATGTTTTTTATATAGAAGTACAATGCTTCCTGACACTGTTTAACTCCCTGAGAAATAAATTACCTAATAAACCTAGTTTTGCTGGGGCAGTTTAGCCTATTATTTCACACTTTAGTTTCTTCTTCAGGTGAACAGATGGACCAGCTGGCTCTCTGAGGGTGCTGGTGGGCTTTTGCTCCATCCTGCTTTTTCAGGCAGCTAACTGCTAGCCTCTGCAAATTCCCTGTGAAGGACAGAGACCTGGCAGCAGTTTCCTCACTGGGCCATGTGAACTGCATCTCACCACTCCCTGGAGGCTTTAAATACTTCACTCTGGAGCACCAACTGCTGTGGGATGCCAGCAGAGGTAGATTGTTCCAATGTCTCCCTTCAGGAAAGCTTGCCGCAGTGATTAAAATTACACAAACGAGGAAGTGTCTGGCTCTTCCTTCAGGAATATTTATCCAAATGAAATATGCGACTGGTTCAGACCCAAATGATATCCAAAGATTCAGCGTAGGAGGAAAGGGGCTCTTATTTTAGCAATACTGCTTCATACACGCTGAAACAGGATTAAGATTTTACATATGCTCTTTTATTTGTGCATGATTTATCTACAGAAACAGCTTAATGTGTTGGCGGAACAGCACCCATCAACAGACGTGAAGAATCCCATGGAGCAGCGTATGCCTCCAGGCATAGCTGGGCAAGACGTGGATTTGTGCAGAAGAATCAAGTCTATCAAACAGGCAAAAGTAATTCTATCTTTGGACCCATTAGTAAGCTGACATTATCCACAGTTATTTTTGTTAACTGAAAATAAGTTTAGGTTGCATGTAAGAGATGGGTTCTGCTCAGCTTTGTGGAAAAGCACAAATGAATTACAGTGATACAAATACCCTTGGATCTGTCTTGTTGGCTAGTCATGGTGCACATTATTATCCTGTCACTAAAACAGTTGTCATTTAAGCACATGTCCTCCTCCAGTTCCCTGAACATGACACATAACCTGATTTTCTGCCCTGTGAAAAGGATGCAATAGGACAAAGGGTGCATTCAGGGGTTTCAGATGTCAGGATGACAAAATCATTTGATGGTCCCAAAGGCCAGAGCCACTGTTTCTGCTGTAGAGATTTCCTGAGCAGTAGCACCTGCTCACCAGCGTGGCAGCTTGGAAAGGAAAACAAGCAGCATCTGAGGAGACACATTCTGCTACACCCTGTCTCCTCATGATAACTATCCTTCAGCAGCTTTGATGTGTCCCTTTGTCCTTATTAACTAAGGGACTGAATGTTTTCAGCACAGTACTGTAATTGGTAAGTGATTTTCTTTCAGAGCCTCTCTGGAGCTCCCAACTGGGAAATGAACTTGGCCATTTAATCTGCATCCCATCTGGACCAGCAGGATTCCTCATCTTGCAAATACCCTTCCAGTAATTCATAGCTACTAATGTCACATCAAATTGTAATGAAGTTAGGCACTTTCAAATGGGTTTTTCAGTGGTAGTGTCATTGATGTGCCTCTTTATTTATTGAGAAGGTGGTAAAACTCCACATACAAAATTCTTCATTCTAAAATTGGTGAAATGCTAAGACGTAAATGGCAGATGATCAAGCTTATAATGTAAAGAATTTTGTTCCCTAATTACAGCTGGATAAACCAATAATTCTAGTAATGTGAGCTGTGAGTTCATACAAGCCTCTCTGCTTTCTCCCTTCAGTCCTTGTAGATGAATTCAGGTTGAAGGGTAAATCAGCCAAGCTATAAGCAGTTCACACAATGGAGATTCCCATGAATGTGGCTCAGATGACAACCTTTGTACTTAGCCATTTTAATTCTTTTGGGCCTGCAGTCTTTCTTCTTGCCTTCCTTACTGTCAATTCAGTCACTCCTTCTGAAGCAAAACTTGGGTTTGGAATTACTATTTCTTTTTCAAGTGACTTTTCCACTCCAGAGATGAGCACAGGTAGCTCAACCGCATTACAAGCATATTTCCACTGCTCTAAAACAAGCTGTGTCTGAAAGGACAGTTAACATCTCTCTGACTACTAAACAAGTTTCTCAGTTACCAAAAGGACAATCAAAATCATGTTAGTATTAGCAAAGACTTATGGATCTCGCACTGCATCATTTTTGAGTAAAATCTCTGTCTGTCCACTATGTATCAAAGGTTCATTTGGCTGAAACATCTGCACTAACAAAAAAGAAACACTGGAGATTCTCAAAAAGGCTAAATACTATGGAGGTAGCCCAGAGGCCAAGATAATACAATGAGAACATAGGAAGAAATAGGGAAGTCCATAAACTGAATTGGCCACTGAAACAAAAGCTCTGCTCAGAATTTGTCAAGATGGCATACCCGACATTTCTCTTTATCCGTCTTGCAAACCCAGTACATACACAGCATGCTTGCACTTACTTACAACTACAAATTCAGTCTCAGCATTTGTTGAGACTCTTTCCACCAATGCAATGCACTCCACACTGTCAAAGAAGCACTGAGTTTTGGACATTAAATATATGTTATTTATGCATTTCTCTCTATGAAGTACAAGAGTGGCTCTTCAAATGCTTTTTCTATTTATGAATATCTGGAAGTCAGTCCATGTAAATATTTGCTGAGATTAAGAGACATCAATGGTAGTTCCAGAAACTGAATCTCAGAATTTTTTATTAGTAACCTCAGGTTTTTGATCATTTTGCTCAAATTTTAGGCTTCCTGGCAGGCTGTTAGTTAAATAGCCAGTTAGTTCCCTAACCTGACAAATAGAATTGAAATGTCTAAAGAACAGTAGAAATGTCCACATAATTTTGACAACTAGAGTGGTGATGTTGCTGACAATTTTATGAATGCACAGCTATCTTGCACTTAGATCCAAAAATGCTCAGAATAAAAACATTATTTAACTCAAGAGAGCCTGAAAAAATTCTAAATGTTTTAGATGGAAAGACAAAAAACTAGGGGGGGAAAAAACCACCAAAGAAAGAGTTCATTATGAAAAATATAACTGTTAATATATATTTACTTTTCAGATATTATTGCTGGAAGCATTTGTGTTAGTTCCAGAATGATGGTCAATGGTAACAGATAGAAGTTTTGCTCCTGAGACAGAGATTTCTGAGAGGCAATTGAGGGGGTTTTTGGTGGTTGCTGTAAAGTCTATCTTTCTCTAGTGCTCCATGTAGCCATTTTGTGTTACACTTCCCAGAATAAGAAGCATATATGCTACAATTTTTATAGCAACATATTTCTTCCACAATTAGAGAATCCCATAACAAATGCTTAGAAGGGAAGAATAATTTCCTGTGGATAATATGTGGGGCAAAATATAGAAGTGCATTATCATTTTCATTAACCAGGTGGTCCATCTGGACTCTTCAGCTGAGAACAGAGCACGTGAAATCACTGTGTTACACTAAGTATTCAGGTTGCCAAGCAGTCTTAAAAAGTAGAAGATTATTAATTAAAAAAAAAAAAAAAAGAAAAAACTGAGAAAAAATACACTTTCTATTAATAATTAGGCAGAATATGTATGTTTTGACAAACCTTTCACAGGCAACCTACTCACCAATGACACGTTTAAGGGGGTATAACTTGCAGGAGATTTTTTCTTAACTTGAATCATATCTGGTCACAAAAGGCCCTCTTCAAAGATAAAGAGTTTAAAGGTGTCTCCTCTTTCTGGCGTCCCTGCCGTGTGTTCCCCACTGTAATTAGACACAGAGTTTTCATGAAATGCTATATATGAGTGCAATTAAATTTTTCTCCTTGATTTTCTGCTTGACTATGAATGGACACAAAACTAATTATCTTTCAGAGTCTTGCTCTTGCATTGCAGTGAAAGTTTTCTTATATTTGACAACAACTTCTAAAGACAGAGAAGTGGGAAAAAGAGAATGGCTCCTAACTAATGAAAAATTCCTGAAACTCAGTTTTTTTCAATTTTTTAAGAAGAAAAGATTCTGTGATTGAACTGAAATACCCGCAAAAAACATGAGGAAAGTAAGAGCGAAGGAGAAGCAGAAAAGATTAAAAAATTAAAGTTTCAATACTGGATTACAGATTTGAACATTTTCTGTTTTAATGCAACAACAACAAAAAAATTGTCTTGTGTTTGTGAGTAAATTCTAAGGAATACTTCTGCAGAGTTATAATTGATGGCACAGAGGTAAAAGGGAGATCCAGACAGTGAGAGAAACAGTTCAAAGACAGCTTCAGAATGATTTGGGCAGATGTAATGGAAATCTCCTCTGTAGAGCGCAACACAAATTCATCTCTCCTATGAAACTCATAAAAAAGCCCCCAGACACAGTGTTTTCCCTTCAGAAATAAAATAATTATCATCAAATCAAAAAACATGTTTACTGAACTCCAATAGCCCATCTCTGATCATGTAAGATATTTGTAAGAGGGTAAAGGCAGTCACCAATGGATGTAGTATGTCAGCCCTGCCCACAGTGGGAGACTTAATCTTGTCTGTAACTGAGAATTGATGAAGTCCTAAACTATGTCATTGAATACCTCTTCAAAAATATTACGTTAGGAGGAATTGTTAATTACATGTTGGCCTCAATAAGGATCTGCCACTTCACAGCTTAAGTATAGACTGTGTAGTATAAAAATTGTTTACAACATGAAAAGTCTCACACTTTTTCATTTTATTTATCCAAACATTTTTCTCTTTTTCTGCCATGTTCCATGTCACCAGAAGTTCCAAATCCCTTATCTGATTCTTCACATATATTTTTTATTATTTCCTTTGAAGGATACAAAGTACATTTTCACGACCAGGGTATGATCTGCATGTGATCTACATGATCTACGATCTACATGTCTTTACTCCCCATTTTTCTCCCTGTCAACAATGCGTTATCTGAAGAACATAAAAAATGCTAGAGCTTCTGAATATTACATTTAAATTAACTTAGTATTTTTGCCTGCAACCCTCTGTTAGGCAGTTTGAAGTGAAAAGACCTCCTTGTACACAGACCAGCACATGCAGGTAAAGGATGTACCATGGCTAATGCTGTATCCTGAGAAAATTGTGCTGAGCACAACATGCAGTGCATCTTAGAAAACTCTTATCAAGGATTTCTGGAAACTGCAGTCTGTAACACTCCTTACTGCTCTTAGATCTGCCATTCAGGTAAGATTGGTGACTAAACATTTTGTGTGATAACAAGCTTGTGTGATAACCTACAGAGAGATTAAATACCTTTTAATTAAGCAGTTTCAATCACAAGATTACTCTATAAGGACATATGGCAGTAGATTTGAGATAGCCCATCAAACTTCTACTCTTTAAACTGATGACTGCTGAAAAGTAAAATTCAAAAAGTAATTTTGAAATAAACTGTTTTACTTTACATTTATCGTGTAAAATACTCTATGGTTCTCATTTTTTTCAGGAAGAGGAAAAATTGCATGAAACATGATAAAATAGAAAAAAAAAGACCCCTAAGCAATATAAATATACACAGCTTGATTTAACAGATGTCATTCCACATGATGAGGTTACAATTTGACAGTCTGGCTTTATTAATATTCTGGAGTTTGCATAAAACCAGGATTTGATTATGAAAACTTAAAGAAGTTTTGTTCGCAGGTTGCTTGGCGGAAACATGATACAAGAGATGGCAGTTCATCTGGCATTTGAAAATGGCTGCATGCAAAATTAAAAATAAAGGAGAGGTTGTGGTGGGATGGATGTAATTGGAGATCTCATCTATCAGAGTATTTGTAAGAGTGGATGAATCTGGAATTTTTCTGTAATAGAAATGTCAGAGACATGCCAAACCAACACACTTCAAGAAACACATTAGTAAAAAACAATTCATATCCCAATTGTCAACTTTTAGAGTGCTGTCTAACCCACCTAGAGATAATTTCACACAGCAGATTAGCTAAAAATCTTGCCAAGTACCAAACTACCACCAGAATAAATCATGATACAACAGTTGCTTTTAAAAAGTCAGAGAAACTCCCTCCTCTGCATACATCTAACTCCCTGGAAATCATTAGGCAAACTGTTAACAAACACATTAACAAACTTGCAAGACCCCTTTGGCTGAGAAGAGGGTTTGATTCCATTCCAGGAATGCCTCCCATGTACCCCCAGCCCCCTGACACTGATTCAGGCTGCAGTGTCATGGGAACCGGCTCCCATCGGAGCCTGTCAGTGAAAAGGCGGTGACCGAAGGAGTCTCCCAGGCCACAGCTGGCTCCAAATCAAACACGGCCACTGTAGGAGACACCTCTAAATAACAATCAAGGAGCTGTTACAAAATACAGCATTCACAGGAAGGCATCAATCTGCACTTTATGCCAAGACAGCACAATGTACTTCTTGAGAGCTTCCCTAATGGGACAGAGAAAGCATTGGAAACACAGAAACATGTGCTACATCCACTCCTCCTCACCCTCCCCTTTCACAGTTCACTAAAGAAGCATAGTTGCTTATAAGGAAGAAGAGGATAAAGCAAACTTTTCTCTGAAAAGCCTGCAACCAAGATGCAAAAGCATAAGGGGGAAGCCACAAAAAAGCAGAAACTGCCTGAACTCAGAGTATCACCAACAAATGAACTGGGGGAAAGAAATGTTTTCTCTGGATAGGAGTCAGGCTGCCATGAATAGGAATTTGCAAACTGGCTAGCGGTCTCAGATAATGCAAATTTCCATGTCTCAAATACTCATTTTACCACTGAACTCACAACATATAATGCTGACACCATATGTTTCTAGAAGATAAATAGTCTGAGATTGAACAAAATCAGGTGCTTAGGCCCTAAAAAGAAGCCATTCATGAGTTACTGACAGCAGAGAAAGACCTGCCCAAACTCAGTGCGGTGCTCCTTCATGGAGTAATGTTCCCCTGTGGACCTCTGGGCTTTGGAGAGAGCAGCAGCCTGGAGGCACACACACATAAATGCAGAATGAGATTCCTCGGGGCAGAAGAGGAATTCCATGCCTGTCTAGTTTTTACTGTGTCCCGAATCACAGGCAAGGTTGCTATTCCTCCTTGCATCAGAAGTGACTGTTTAGCACCAAATAAAAAGTAAGGTTATATTTTCACTTTAATTGAACACAGCAAATTAAAAACTGCATTTGAACTACTGATTTCAAGCAAATTTTGAAAATATAACAGGTACACTAGAAAAAGTTTACTAATGTGCAAAGCATAGATGTTTTCTGTCTTCTTAGGCCTGTCGATACCAACATTTCTAGCATAATGATACTAATCTTTCAGCTGTACAGCCATCCAATTAAAACAGGAAATCTCCCTTTAGAGTTTCTTCAGTATCTCTACTAATGAAATGGGTCATTAACTTTAATAACACAAATGTGTTGCACTAACCCATTCAGTGCAATCGGTGTACAAGGTAATATTTTAAAAGCACACTTTGCAAAGTAGCAACTGGTAGATCAGGATCTTTTTTAAAAAAACCCTTACAGGGCATGGACTACCAAAACCTAATGTCATTTAAAAATGCTGCAAGAGGGCAACAACATGCCCAGCTCACCCACCGGAAAATCTTAGATCCAGGTAAGCACAGTTTAATGACTGAACCAAAAGATGTTTTCATATTTTAATACCCTTAAAGCAATTTTTCAGAGACATTAAACATTTGTTCAGTGGTAAAGGAATGTTATATGAAATTTATTTACATTTCCTCAATCTAATTCTATGTTTGTAAGGCATAAATCCAGATCATTGTGCAGTATTTCATTTTCTACTTATTATACAAGAACAACTTCAGCAGCACACTTTCTCACAGTTTGTTTTCTATGACATAACTCGTTCTTATGTTTTTTTATGGTACTTCAATTTAAAGTAAATTGACTAATAGGATCTCCCATACTAAATTGCGCTATTTATACATCAAGTCCAATGTCTTGCCTCCAGCAACAGCCAGTATTCAGCAATTTAGAAGGAAACTAGGACACATATATTACTTCTCACCAATTGCTTTAGTTTTGTCCACAAGGGAAGTGTTTCCAGCATTCTGAAGCAGTTATTTTGTTCCCAGAGGTCTGTAAATCTGTTTGTGCCAAATTTCATTCAAGACAAGTGTGTCACAACTCTGCTAACACAAACCCAGGGAATGCTTCCATAAACTATGCATTTTTCAAAAGGTATACTTGCCAGACCCAGCACAAGGACTTCTTTGCTTCATTTTCATTTGCTCAAAAGAAAATCTTTTCTAGGCTGTTCTCTTCTCTTCCTCCTTCTTTTGATCCCACCTGCCCTCTTTTACAAGAACTGTGTGGGTTAAAAATACACTTATTCCAAATCCATCTTTCCCAGAAAAATTACTGAACAAGCAATACCTTTTCTGACAATAAGTGTGCCTTTTTCAACCTGGAAGTGCAGGTGGAGTATAAGGACATTTTTACCATCTCAAGAAAATAAAGGCTGGGAAAAATCATTACTATGCCTCTAGTATTATAATTGCTTCCCCCATCATAATCATAGTCAAAACATGAGAACAGGATAAAAGGTAAATTTCTAGGGCAACAGAATAGCTATCAAGAGCGAATGAGTTGTATATCACCTTTACAGACTGGCTAGCATTATCTATTTTTTCTAATAAAAAACAGATCAATCAATATTTCTACTGTTATTATCCTGTAGGTCTGAGGATCAGAAATGTTCTCCTAATTCCTATCACACATTATTTACTGATAGTTTCTCTTGTTTGTTCTTACATCCATTGAGTTACTTTCTTTGAAGTTTACCTCTCAATATACACCAAGTCCTTCTTGAGCCTTCCTTTCCCCCCAGCTCAGGCCAAGATCCTCCATTCTTCCTTACCCAGACATATTTAAGCGGTTCTTGCAGTTCTGCTCCAGACTCCTGTCAGCCTCAACTTGCTTTCTTGGCACACATACTCCGCTGATCTGTACGTCCCTGAGTCTCATACAGACCTGTGGGATATTGACTCTCCTCGCCTCACTCAGTGCACCCATGCACCAGATCTTTCACCTTGTGGCTTTAGCAACTCAAAGACATTCTGTAATCTATTTGATTTCCTTGTTATCATCCTGAGCACTATTAGCACTGTAAGTGCAAAATATCTATTAATTTTAAAACGATTCTTTTGCTTTTGTATAATTAAGTAACAGCTCTAGTTCTGGAAGTTAACTTTTGCAATTTATTCAGCATAGATCAATACACTGTGTTGTTTTTCAGATCACAATTGTTCCTCTACCTTATAAGTCACTGCCTGTCTCCTTTTTTCTTGCTGAGGAGCACTAAAATGCAGCTATATATGTCAGCATTAATTACACCAGACCTGTAATTGATGGAGTTTTCGGCATTTTAAAAATTTGTTTCCCAGGCCTTCATAGATCTATTGATACGCTTCCAATTGGCAGAAAGAAATGTGGTAAAACTTCTTTTCTTCCTTCTTATGTGCTGCATGCTAAGTTAGGGTTATCTATAAATTCAGTAGCATTAATCATGTCCTCATTCCATTGGCTCATATTTATATGTTATAAAGAATGTGTTATAAAAGAGACTTTTGGTACCAAGCTTCTTCTACAGCTATTGCATTCTGCTGACAACACTATTATAATTCTTAATGAAATGTAAGTAAGAAAGAGGGTTTGCCTTTCATGACCTCAAAACAGGATTCAAAATACTGGCAGGAGAGGTGTACAAATTAATTTTATATAAAGAAATGTTTTTTTAAAAAGGTACTCTTTTAATAGGCAAATTAAATGTAAAGAAAGCAGAATATTAAAAGGAAATAAAAGGAAGTGTTAAGTGTTTTAACTTAATGAAGTTTTATGCAATATGGGTATCAGGGGACATTTTTATGCAGATAGAGTGTGGCTGTACAATCTTACACAATATGCAACAAGTACATTAAGAGTTATCACCAGGAAAAAATAATCTTATTTCATTCTATATATAATGTATGCTCTGCTGCAGCCAGTTTCTAATAATTTTAAAATCAAGAATAAAAAATATATCATTATTCCTCAATATTATACACAAAAAGTCTTCATATTATTTAGCTCCCCCCTCCTCCTGCAAAAAACAAACAAACAAACAAACAAACAAACAAGCAAACAAAAATCTAGGCTACAGGATTTTCATAGTTTGATTAAATTTGTTTTCTTATTTCAAGCAGTCTGAAAAAAATATGAAAGAAGATACTATCATTTGGAGAAGACCAGTTTAAAATTTACTGAAAAAGCTGATAGAAACAAGGATCATTTTAGCAGGTCCCAGTGTAAAACTAGCAATGATGATCAATTTCATTACATCTTCATAAGCTAAAAAATATTGTTAAGAGCCTTGATGTGTCAGTTCTCTCATTTCTTTACATGCTATAATCCTATGTTATAATTCCTTTATATGCATATAATCCAAACCTAGAAGGCTGAAATTTCTAGACATATAGATATTGGAATTAGAGAACTGGACTTGGTTCACTTATTCATTTTCCAAAGTAAATTCTGTGGTATGTCGCATCATCACAGCAGGTTGTGATAAATACCTGTGAAAACCCAGCACAAATTAAAATCTTCGTTAGTGTGAAAAAATTCCGCCCTAAAAGCCATTAATTTAGAGGGAAATGGCTTAGAGGAACAGTTCAGAAGAGCCCCAAGGTCTTTCTATTCTGTTGATTAATCAAAACTTTAGCAAATACAGTAAATCAAAAGACTTCTTTCAAAAGATCTCTTATCTCACTACCCTTATCTCAGTATCTTTACCAATGTCTAAATGTTTTCAATAAAACAGATACATATTGGTATATTGCTTATCCTATCATTCTGTTTAGCAGCCCTAATTATGGACTGGTTGATGTTATACAAAAACAGAAAATAAATGATACCTGCCTTCAACCCGATTAAATGGAAATTGAAAGCAAGAGAAAACCAAGAAAGACACAGCGTGCATTCTGAAACAGTCACATCACACTGACAATTGAACTGTTTTCAAGGTTGCTTTTTATATAGATGTTACACAAAAGTGAGAGTTTCAGAGAGGGGCTGGAGAGGGTTACACAAGTCATTCTGGAAAAAAAAATATAGCTGCATGTTCAATAAGTGGTGATGAAGTCTGAGCCAGATGGTAACAGGCCAGTTATTACCACTGAGTAAAGGACAAGGGCCCTAGCTACAACCTCTGCCTGAAAATAGGTGCATGGGGATTTCATAAATAACAGGGACTGATGCAGGGAAAGAAGAGGCATGGATAGAGAAGATGAGTAGGAAAAGGGTATGCCCAACATCTCAAATCAAGGCCAAATTAAGTAGTGGAAGTAAAGAAGCACATAACTAAGGTGATGGATATGAATTATCTGTGAAAACTAGTGTGGGAGATGGCAAGTGCAAGAGATCATATGAGGGATGGGGAGAGGCAATGAGAAAAGAGAGTGTGTGCAATATGTGAGAGGAAAAATTGGGAGGGAATGAGATGTACCGTTTCAGAGTGCAAAGAAAACTTGGGGGCAGCCTTGTTCAGAAAGGTGGGAAAAAAATGGGAGGTGAAACCTCTGAATCACAGAAACTGAAGAGAAGAAGCCCAAAATTTAAAACAAGATAAAGCCCAACACATGTGATGCAAGTTACCAATTGCTTTAATTTTTTTAAGCGTTTAAATTTATTTAGCCTCTGCATACTAAATTATCGTAACCAAAACTGCCTCCCCAAAATTGAAACTGGAAATTGTGGGAGTAAAGGGAAGGATACAGCACA
Organism: Acanthornis magna; assembly: GCA_036785705.1. Classification (NCBI taxonomy): domain Eukaryota; kingdom Metazoa; phylum Chordata; class Aves; order Passeriformes; family Acanthizidae; genus Acanthornis; species Acanthornis magna. The sequence continues at coordinate 2,706,245 of JAWUZG010000236.1, read as the reverse complement.
TGGACAGATAAACAGAAATGCTTTACATATTGTGCAACATTTAGTCAATATTCACACTGTTCTTGTGTTTGGCATACAGTACAAAGGTGTGAAAATTAACAGGTACTGACCATCTCTGCTGAAGCTGGTAAATCCATGTCCAAAAGCATGACCTCAAGTGAATCAATAATTGAAATTGAACCTTTTTGTCGATATTCTTAGTGTGGAGAGGAGCTGAGTGATGTTTTAGATTAAAGCAATTGCTGTCAGCCTAGAACACCAGAATATTCTAATATCCAATCTTCCTCCACCGCAATTAATGTTTAAAATTACAATAGCTATAAACAAGTCTTCAAAATATTAGAAGTATCATGTTAGGCAATCCTTCGTCTAACATACTTCTGTAGATTTCAGAAGATTCTCTAAAGTATTAAGAAATCAATATCAAAAAACAAACCAATGGAGGAAATATCAAGGAGCTGACAAAATTGATTTACAATGGCAGTTAATCTAATGCTTTTTAAAAGTGAATAAAGTTGGCGCTGCAGAGAGCTATGTGTTTCTTATAAAATTCATGTCATATGCAGTCACTTAAAAACTAAAAGCAGCATTCATTTCTATGAATAAAAGAAGGTGTCTGTTGCAGACCGAAGCAAAAGAAGACGACGACGCGGCAAAGGGTGGTGGGAGGAAAACTCCTGCCCAAGCTCTCCTTTATTAGGGTAGAGGGTTCGTGGTGGTCGGGAGGGAGAGCAGGGGAAGGAGGGCCACTATCGAGGCGGTGGTGTGGCAAAATGGCTACCGACTAGCTCAGAGCACCCGGTTAAATAGGGAAAGGGTTGACCAATGAGGGAAGAGGGAGAGGGCGGTACAAGCATACATGAACCAATCTGAACGCAAGAGGGGAGGGTACAATTCAAATCAGCCAATGGTATACATAACGGTAGGGAAGAATCCAGAGGGATGGGCGGATCCAGGCCCTAGGCACGCCTCAAAGCCTGCCCAGGCAAGGCCCTATACCCCAACGAGCGTCAGCCTGGAGGGCGAAGGGCTCTGAGCACACCTTGATCCACACCCCAGGGGTGTACCGCAGCCTCCAAGATGGGCGAAGCTGGCCTGGGAGGCGGAGGCATACTCAGAGTCTTTTCCCGCCCAGGCAAGGATCTCTTCCCTAAGGGGTGGGAAGATAGGAAGCATTAGCCTGGGGGGAAGAGGGGCAATCCTCCACAGGTGTCTGCATGTTAAAGTTAAGGATCTTCTATGAAGCAGAAAAACGAATGTACACAAAACTGCTGAAAATACTCTGAAAACAAGAGAGCACATTTTATCCCCTTCTTGACATGTGAAACTTAGGAAGAGTTAGAGGTAACAGAACCTTAGAGATATCATTAAAGATGGCTTATCAGATAAACATAAACCAAATCTATTGAGCCAGTGACATCACTTTCACACATTTTTTAGATTAAGCAAACACCTTCATAAAAAGTTAAAACCAGAATGGGCAGGAGATGACAGAAGAAAGTACAACTGTGGTCAGATGTCACAGAAATTACTGTGCACTGATAGCAATAACACAACACTAAAGAGCACCATCTAAATCAAAAATACACTCATTTTGCCAGTATGGGGTATTGTGGCTGTAGTTGCACCTCACGTTGTGTTTAGCCATTGCCAACCATATCAGTTGCAATTTACCTCTCACCACCCAGAGGGAAAACCAAGGCTACACATATGTGCAGTCACAGAGGTGACCTAGGGCTGGTGTTTGGGAAATAAAAGAGCTCCTCACACACTACCTTTCATGACATCGACTCTTATTGTTAATGTTCTAAATAACCAGAATGAATTGGTTAATAATGAAGAGGTCTGAATTTAAGCCATATAATCAATTATTAAAAATATGGCTTTACAGGAGGAGTCATTTTTTTAAACCTACAAAATATCATAAAACAAGTGATAGACATTTATGCTTCTAGACAGATAAAAAATAAAGCAAATAGCCCCTCTGCTGAAGCTAAGGGACCATTACAAATGTGTTAATTGCTTACAATTTGCAGCCAGGCAGAAGAAAGAGAAAAACTTTCAAATTACATTAAGTTACCAACAACACAATAACAAGGCTTTTAGAATTTAACAGCTACAAAAAAAAAACCCGATGTTGTGAACATTACCCATTCATACTACGCAGTAAACAAGACAGGTCAATCCTGAACCTATCTAGAATTTTCTCAAAGAAAAGAAAACCCTATCAATTGGAAAACAAGTCATTTTATACAACTAAAACCTGAAAAAAACTGCCAGTAGCTAGCAAGCTATCTCTGTACCATCAGATTGCCAAATAAAAGAAACAGTAATGTTCACTCTACATAACCCAGATTATGCCTCTTTGGCTCCTTCTGGAATTAAAAACACTTTAAATTACCCATTCAGCTTCCATCTGCAAAACACGTATAACTGCAGGGGGTTAAGGTTGTTTTTCGGAGCCAAATCCTGTGCCCATGCACTGAATGTTTACAGCATGCTGTTTATAACAAGCTTTAAAAGAAAGAAGAAAACAAATTAATAATATCTGGCCTAATAAGAAGCAGTAGTGAGAGGACAGAATTACCTTAGAAAAGAAGGTAAAAGAATAAAATTTGTTAACCTCAAAGTAAGTATTTCTACCACAACATGCCTTGGGGTTTTTTTTTCTTTTTTCCCCCTTTCTTTTATTGTTTGTTGAAAATTGAAATTTTATTACCAATTGCATTTTTTACAAGATGGTTGTTTAAACAATTTGTACAAATGGGGTCTAAAACACAAAGCGTTGTCTCTCTAAAGATCTGAATATTTACAATTAACAAACAAAATATAAGGTAGGAATTATGCTATGAATGCAATGAACAGAGAATATACTTGAGAAAAAATTATCTGTTTATGAAAACTTTTTAAACATAAATCATACACACACAAAAAAAAAAATTTAAAAAATTTTAAAAACCCAGAAAATACACCATTTACTTCTGTAATTATATGTTTTTAAACACAGAATCTACAGAAATACCTCTCATTCTGCACAATGTCAGAATAAGATTTTGCTAAATGTGATCCTATCTCCATTTTTTCCCTGTTTGGTTCTTTCTAGTGCTCTGTATAAATAATTGCCACTTCTATAACACTTATCTAACACCTAAAAGTTTTAATTTTTAGCTCTGTTAAAAATTAAATTCTGCATCACTCTTCAGGGTGATTAAGCACTAATCCCAGTTTTTCTTTAAATAATTTATTTTAGCAGCACTGTAAGACAGACTTTAAAGGGGATCATTTTAACCAGAATGAAGATATAAGGAATTGGAGTTATAGTGGGAAGGTGCAAAATACACCTTGTCTAAGAACAGTGCTACTGAAGAAAAGTGTTGGTATCTTGCTGATGTGACCATGTCTGATGAACAGGAGCCTTGACTAATATTTTGAGATGTCTACTTATTACAACAGTCCATCTTCCTTTTATTTACATCATTATGTCTGTTATTAACACAGAATAGGCTCATATTGATATTCTGAAAAAAAAAAAATGACTCAACAATTCCAGTCCTTAAAGATTCCCCTTCTCTCCAACACCAAAAAAAAAAAAAAAAAAAAAAAAAAAAAAAAAAAAAAAAATCTTCATCATTCATCATTCAAAACTGCAAAAACTGCAGAACTTAAGCACAGAATCCATCAGTACCACTGAGGTTTTTTTTTCTCGGTCTTGGACTGCTCTCACCATTAACAGACCTGTACTAAGAATAAACCGCTATATTTAAATATCTGTAAATTGCCAGATCTTTTGATAATCTTAAAATGTGAGAAAGGTTGATTTTCTGAAGCATCAGTTCTGGTGCTATATACAAAATTCTGGTTTAGGAAGTGAGCAAACAGGATGCTTTTAAATAGCAGCATTCTGAATTTGGGATGTTTACTTGCCTTATCTTCACCTCACAGAGATGGAAGAGCATCAGATGAAACATAACATTTTAAATTGTTATGCTCTGTTCTGACACTTCTCCGGAGGTCTGTTTTCTAAAGGTTGTAAGTTGCAGGTAAACAGTATAGAGAATAATGACTTCAGCAGAGCTGTAGATCAGCTCAGTGAAATGCTCTTATGCTGGGGAGTCAGCAGCACAACTCAATAACAAAGTGTAAAACCCTGATGCCTCTGGTTTAGGATATCACGAGAGATCTGGACATCTGGAACCATAAAGCTGCCAGAAGCAGGCTAATGTTTTTGCTTGGCAGAAGGCAATTAAAAGGAAAGCTTTCTGTGAAGCTGCCAGCATTTTGAAAATGTTCAATGCCAGCAAAGTGGTGCAGAGATCTTCACCTTGATAGCGAGTTTTGACATCTCATTACTGATAGTCATTTGGTAACTGTGTCCTCTGGTGCCTACAATCTCAAACATAATGGATATTATCATTTATTTAGGTAGAGTCCTAGATCAGAGGGTGACTCAAGCAGAAATCTAGGGCAGTCCTGGAAGACAGAGAGGGAAGGAAAAAAAAAGGGGGGAAAAAAGAGGAAAAAATGGCTGGTAGGAGAAAAGAAGTGTTGACAGTAACAATAGGTAGGGATATACAGTTAATACTAGCTCTCCTGAATTTAGTGGGTCTTCCTTCAACTGTGTAGATGAGCTATGGATAAAGGAAGACATGACAAAACCACCAGGCTAAATCAAATGCTGAAATGTGCAGTTTCATAATATTTAAGGGATTCATGTATTTCATTATAAAATGTACAGAATAAGTTATAGCTGTCAATATTAAAGCATCAGTTTAGCATCAGTAAACTGCAGATAAGCTTGTGAAATATTATATGCTTTTTACCTGCTCTCATTGGATCTGGATATACTAGCTATGATACTGTAAAAATATTACAAACTGCCAGGTTTTTTCCCCTCAAACACACGTGAAGCTATGTTATGCTTTGAAAAAAAATCTTTGATTGCAGCATCTGATTTTTTCACCAAGAATATAAGAAACAGTTTCCCTAAGGTAGTCTATTTTATGAACCTTTTAAGCTTCTCTAAACAGGCATAAAAAATTGTTGTGCTTCTGTTTCCCTGTTCTCATTCTCAGATAAAACATTTTAATCCACTTTCAATTTTGCTCTCTAATGTCTTGTCCTCATTGCAGTCACTCTTAATATTCACTACAGAATAAAAGAGCAAAATTAGGCCCATTATATATACATTCACATGAGCAGATGGGATTTCAGGTGAAACTCAGAGCAATACAATGGTACGGAGAAGAAATTCTGCAGAGTATTCAGCATCCTCAGAGGTTTAGCAGGATGACTTTAAATCACCAGTGCCCTCTGCTGCTCTCAGGATGGTTTTTTATATTTGTTGTTTTTCCATTCATCCAGGTGTAACTTTGACAGTCCTCACAGCCATCTTTATTTCTGCTTCCTTGTAGGAGGATTCATGGCTACTGTGACGAGCAGAATTCTGTCCCTATGAGACAGAATTACAGCCTGACCTACCCCAGCACTGACATGGGTGCTTTTCTGAGGCAGGACATGGGGTGATGGCCTGAGAGCCAGAGCTACTGCTGCTGCTGCTGCTGCACCACAGCTCTGCCAGGAGTGCTCATCCTCTCCAAAAGCAAAAGGTTTTCAAGTAATTTTACTGCTTGCCCCTAAAGACCACTGGTAGAGAGGGAAAGTTGTCTCTGCTTTCGCCTACGAGACTCAGTTTTGCAGGAAAGATCCAATACAGCAGACAGACTAAATCTAATAACATGAAATATGAAGGATAGAGAAACATGAGTTGTTACAATTTCATCAGCTGCACAGAGTAATACCTACCTAGGGGGAAAATCAATCAGATAGTGTCTGATCAATGTTTTCTTGATAGCATTAGCTATGTGGCTTATAAAACCTCTGAGGAGATGGTGCTTGTTTTCCTTACCTGTGTAATTCATTTATTAGTCTAAATTTACAGCTGTCAGCATTGATTTGGAACACCAAACCTAAACGAACACCCATTCTGTGGGTTCCAAGGACAGACAGCTAAAAGCCTAAGAAAAAGGTAACAGAATTTTTTATGTAGAACAGATAACTAAGTTCCGTTTCATTTATATATACATAAAAATAATTGAATTCCTAGAAGGAAAGCTGTCTGCTCAAGAGTTCTGAATTTGGCTTCCATTTCCCTTCCTCCTTAAGGAAGTACATAACTTCTGATATGGTCCAATAACTGTCACACTCCCCAAAACAGGGGGGGCGGTCAACCCAAAGTGAAAGGAGGTGCATTTTCTGCGACTGTAGGCTACTTTTGTATGCATGTCCAAAATCCTTCTGCACATCCACTTCCACAGACTACCAAATATGGCACTCTGAACTTCTCTGACTGACAAAATAATGTTAATTGCAATATTTACTTGGCATGGCCTTTATATAAATGTACAAGATAAGCCAAAAAGGCTTATTATTCATAAACTAATACATAAAGTATTAGTTTAAAATACCTGACATGAGACACCTTGTGTGCTCCCCAGTTTGCTTGAACAAGGATTCTCTGCTTTCCCCTCAGACATGGCTGTTTGAGGAGTGTGGGGAAGCCTTGATTTTTTGGCAGGAAGGGCTGCTACACTGTGCAGACACTTAGGAAGAGATAGAGCTGTTCCGGTTCTTCTTGATCTTCACAAGTTAATGGTCATTGTGGTGAGCTGGTGCTATAATCTCCCTTATGCTGCTCCAGCTGTCGTCTGTGGGGACCTGACATCTTGCAGCGCAGGGTCCAGCTCCTAACAAAAAGCAGCCGTTCTGTCCAAGGCTGACCATGGCCCAGAACTGCAGCATGGGATGTGTGTTTGGCTGTCATGGATCATTAATTTGGCCATTCTACACTAAGATACAAAAACCTGCTCCAAATAAAGCTGTTCCATGCTTTCTTCTGACATGAAAGGATTTTTTTTTACTCATTCTCCAAAGCTGAGATGCCACCTCTCCTATGCATTACAATTTGGTCCTTGTGGCAGTGCCAGACCACTGCAATAAAATGTTATCAGGTTATACAGCACAATGCAAATTATAAGCCACATTCAGTGGCCCACAGGACACATATAGTACCAAGATTAGTATTCAGTGACTTGCCTTATGAAGTATTCTCATAAATGATATTGAAAAGTAGTGAGAGGCTCAGTAACTCAGGCAAGTTGCTCCAACAGAAATCAAAACGAGGAACTCAGCCCTTGCTGACATTCAAACAAACAGACAGGGTGCAATAATTCCCATGCCTCTCAGAACTAGTATTAGAGAATAAAACTGAATGAATCTAGTCTATTCTTTGGTCAAGAATTCAAGCAATATCCTTTTCTTACATTTGACTGTTTGCATGCATGATTGAAGACCATTCAAGTTAGACTGAAAAAAATTTCACGTTTCCTGACAAGTTTGACTACTCAATTATAGACTGTTCTAAAAGGAGCCTTTTTGACAGTACAGGTCATAGATCTGTGATACCTTTGCTCAAGTCTCAGTATTTAATTGCCAAAATCAGGCTATTCACATTGTGAACATTGTGATAATCTAGCATTTGGCATCAGTATTTTGACAAAGGTAAAGATGGCTGTTGTCAGCATGTGTATCACAACAATACTACTCTTTTCATTGCCACTATCCCTTACTGTGTCTACTTGTTCATGTTGAAAATCAGCCTAATATGACAACATTCTTTCCCCTGCACTCTTCCATAAGAAACAGGAGGGAAAAAGGGAGGAAAAAAAGTGAAAGGAGGAAGAGGAAAGAATGAAAAGAGGAGCAAGATTTGGGAGCAAGGAAAAAGAGTAACTGGTGTCCTATAGTTCTTCAAAAGGAAGTTATTCAGTGTGGGAGGAAGTACTGCTTATTTCTGTTGCCAAAAAAAAAATGAGTTATGTCCTGGGGCATTTTCAGTTGCTGTTGCCATTTCATCAGATACAGGCTAGAATTTTAAACATGTGCAAGACCAGGAATTTCTTCCCGCCAGTTACACTTTAGTCCTCTCATGCTGATTTCTGAGCCTAATCTTTCAGTGAATTTCACAGCAAGAGACAGATAGTTGTAGAAAGAGAGCAGTTCAGAATTCAATGTTTCAATGCACAGGTAGAAAGTAGAGCTGTTAGGGAATTACACCATTATGAATAGGACACTTCATAAAACAAGAGCACAGTGGAAGAGACTGGGGAAAAGGGTCCCAACCTACTTGATCAATTCCTTGAAAGGAATTGGAAATGCCTTTCCAACTATGAGGAATGTCCTTAAACTCATTAAAACACTTTGTCTTTCAAATATATGATGCCATGCAAATTTGGCAAGGTTCTTCTTGAAACAACAAGGGAGACAAAGATTCATATGAAATTCAATGGATGATTTTTTCATCTCTTCTATTTTTGAAGAGAGAGGATTTTTATTATTATGCTGTTATTATGACCTTTCATGCAGAGCAAGAAAGCTGTCAAGGTTTGTAAAGTGAAGAAACAGCTCATTATCTCTAGTTGTGTTTCATATGGTTTACAACTTTATTTGCATGCTTACTTCAAGACAAATGATGAATCAAATGCACAGTTCACTATTTTCCATCTAAAATTAGTGAGATTTGATGGGGATCTTATCTTTTTGTTGACATTAACATCAGGGACTCTAATTCTGTGAAAAGATTTTAAAAATACTAAAAATATTTATTTCATGGAAATGGGCATGGTCTCAACACTCACTCCATTGTTAATCACTTCCATTCACATCTGTGAATCCTATTGTGGTACCTTTCACTTGGCATCACCTCTATTTTTCCAGCATTTCTTTCCTGGAATGTCTACCTTTTCTTTGTCAGTAACAGCTGAAGACTTTCCCCTAATTCAAACTCCTTGTCACGCTACCTCCTGCCCTATATTTGACTCCTTGTTGCGCTGAGCATCCTCCCTCAAAGCTTCCTCTTGCTTTCAGTCTGTGCCTTAGACCCTTAATTTGTATTGACTCACAGTATGGTTGCTGTGAGCTCTGCACCTGCTCCTATCCCACATCGACGGCTGAATTCTTACAGCTCACTGTTTCCAAGGCAGACTCGGGCAGAAACTTAAAAATAACAGCGGAGCGAGCAGCGCGGGGCTGACTTGAGCCTGTGCATTCAGCGGCTGCCAATCCAGCCCCACTTGAAAACTGCACCATGCAGTCACTGACCTCAAATCTGAGCACACTCAGACCTCCCCCTGCTTAGCCAAGCCAGCACCTGCACCAAAAATATCAGCCTGTTAGCAGCTTTGGATAAGTTTAATTCTGTTTGCCCAAACATACATTGAATGTTGGCAATTTACTTGCTTATTAGCACAGTAGTCTGTGGGCTACCTGAAGCTAAGCCTAGCCAAAACCAAAGTGGGTGCTTTGCATGCAAGCATTTGAAGAAAATTAGGAAAGATCTGCCTGAGACAAATTTTTGAGTTTCCTAGAAAGATGACATCAAAACCATAACCTTTCCATCTTCCTCCCAACATATCGAAATTATTTTGTCTTTTATTAAACAAAGAACATAAAAGAAGGGAAAGCATTAAAAAATTTTGTAGGAAGAAAAATTAAAATTTCAGTTTTTCTCTGTAACCTGGACAGGTTAGAATTATCTTCCTTACCACTTTTCCATTTTGTGAGAAGATCATACAAAACAATCTTTTCTTTGCCATGTTTCTTGTATGACTGTAAAACTTCTTCTGACTTCAGACCATTAGGAGCAATGTCTGAATTGTTGATCAAAATTTGTGTCAACCATATGAATGCAGACACCCACAATTACTTTAACAAAGAACAGCTGTGCTGTTGTAGGTTGCCATTTGCTTCTCATTAATGATTAATTTTTAACAACCTCACAAGACCAGCAAATTAATAAAAAAATAATTAATTATTGGCTAATAAGGAATAATAATATAGGGAACATTTTTAACAGTTGGTTTGCATCATACATTGACATGGATGCTATTTATTTTTACTTTGTGTCGCATGATGGAAAAAGGCAGCAACAGCCTTCTTGAGGAAATCATATCCATAATCAATAAAAAACAAGTCTTTTTAGTGTTGTAGAGCACTGGCCACATTTTATAAAAACAGTAATTTCTCTGTATTTTAGTTATTGTCCAGCTTGTTAAAGATTTGACTGTGCTGAAGATACTGAGCAATACAAAGCAGTTTGCTCTAGTAAGCTTAGTAAGAGGTTATTTAAAACAATTATAGCTGCTCCTTTCTTCCTATTCCCCAATGTTAAACATTAATCCCTTTCATAAAATGCACTCTTAAATTAGAGATGAGTCAGGGCATTATTTTATTACCCAAACTCTACTAGCACTTCCACTTCAGAAAATTTTTAATGCTTCAGTACTTTTGATTTTTTAAGTGCATTCAGAGCTTGTTCACGTGGCTAACTGCTGATAATTAATTCTACGGTTGTAAATTAGTATAGATTACAGCTACAAAACTTTCAGGCTGAAATTTTTCAGTTGTGAAAACCTATTCAATATAATTTTTTTTTTTTTTTAAATCTACAACCATCATTTCAAACAAAGCTTCAGTCCTTCAAGATTTATTCGGAAGTAAACAGTGTGGAGAATAAACTTTCACCCCATATCAAAATATAATATTTTATTTCCATATACTTGTACTTATTGCTTGTTATAGGGAAATACAAAAGAATCATTTTATTTTGAACCAATAAAACACCACCATAATGCAAGAAATCCTTTTGATAAAATGAACTAATGACAAAAATTCTCTGACAAGTCTCACTAAATTGATATATGACCATATGGAAATCATTCCAAAACATACCTGTGCAGAAAGCTCAGTGAAAATACACAGATTCTTCACACTGGTACTTATCCATTTTTATTTATTGCCTAATGAATACTCATACGTACTATCTTCAATTTCAGAGATAACATTTCATATACAAACATAAAGCTTGAATTCTATCCTTCATGGATATTATATAAAGCCACTTAGCTGAAATACTGGCAAGGCCATGAAAACACTTTAAAAGTTGTGACAAAGAAAAGACCGTGTATAATAAAATAATGGAACTTTTTAAAAATTTATTGCTGATACAGAGGAATCTCTTAAGTATATCTTGAGATCCTTGTAAAAGTCGTTGTGTTTACAAGGTCAAAATGATTAAAAATAACACAGTGAGTAGACTAAAGAGACAGCAAAGAACCTAGGTGATTTATTTGTTTTGGTTTGCAAAGAGGGAATGGGGAGGAAATATCTTGTTTTAGTGCTGATCTTTAAAGATAATGAAGGTGAGGCGTTGTCAAACACAGAGACATAAAAGAATAAGATAGAAGAACTCCAGAAACTGTAATAACATAAATTACTCGGGCATGATGCCAGAGCTCTGCAGAAACTTCTGAGCATTCATGCTCCAGTTCAGTATCCCTGGAGATTTTCTGGATGTAGAATGAGGGAAAGGAGCCTCCAAGGCCATATCCTGCTCTTTTAAACTACTTAATATAAATGAGACTCATTTCATTTACTATAAAAGGGACAAGATCTCCAAAAGTACAGCAAAATAGATTCAGTGAATGGAAGTGTAAAGGAAAATTATTTCCTGGATGCAAACTGCACATAATGACCAAAGTACAACTGAATGATTAGGGCTCAGTAGAGAGATGGGTTAGAACTCTTAGGTGAGCAGTGAAGACAGATTTCCAGAAACCCCTATTTTAAAGCTGTAGTTAGTTCATTTCAGACCCGCCAGCACTTTTTCAAATCGTGCTTTTATTTCACCAGCATGAGTGGTATAGAGACCTGCAATTGTGAAGGCCTTAGCACAGATCCACCCTTGTGGAGTAGGTTGAACACCTCTACCTGCAGAAAAGCTTCACAGCACTGCAGAGACTGCCCACCACCAGGCAGCCACAACTAGCCGGCTCACCACATCACTCCTGCTTCCAGTTTCCAGTCTAAACCTCACACAATTCCTCATATGTCTTTCCCATGTTTCAAAAAACACAGCACTCACAGAAAGGCGACAACAGGAGGTAGACAGTGCAGCCGGGGAGGGAGCCCTACCCCAGCTCCAAGCCATCATTTTTGTCCTAGATGGTTTCACAGGTAGCCAGTAGGGTACTCCAGCCTCAGCCATAGTCCCATGCTTGGCAGCAAACTCTCATCTCCGTCCGTCAATAGATTTCTCTAGTAGAAGGAATTAAAAAGTGCGACCATCTCTGTAGCGTGGCTCAACATTGAGAGCTGCTTTTAGATATCCAAGGAACCAATAAAAAACATCTTCATAGAGTACATCATCAACAACTCCTCATACGAAATCTGCGTAGTGTGATGCACTCCTTTAGTGACAGCATTTTCTGGTCCTGACCATCCCTCCTGCAGTTACTGGGTTTAATGCCATGACAAACCCTGAATCCACCTTAGAAGAGCAATTAGCAAATCAGCCTTTATCTGTTGGCAGCAACTGGTTTGGAGAGTATTATTCCATGTGCATTAATGTCAGTAAAGTAATAAACTTTCTTGTTGTAAAATGCAAAAAGCATATTAACCTGTCCAAGACAGTACTATAAACATATATTTTTTAAGGGAAAAATGTTTGTCTAATAACATTTATTGGCAATATCAAAGGGACAAAGATTAATTTTTAAAATGTTTATCTTTTTATTAAATAAATCTAGCAGCAGGCAATAATAGGTGGTGTACACAATAATTCATCAAAATCCCAGGGAAATTATTTTGATTAATGTCATTAGCAGAGAGCAGATCTCACTTATATTGCTCTCCAGTATGTGCAGCAGGATATATCAGAATGTTAATTTGGATATAACAATAAATCTTCCAGAATGTTTTCCATTTCCTTGATTGAATGTTTAAGTATACAGAAGGCAACAGTAACCAATTAATGTAAAATCCCTCAGTTACCAATTCCTAGTTAGCATCCTTGCAAAAACACACCTACCCAGTGTTAACTCTGATATTACAAGAAATAATCCTAAAAAATAATACCAGTTAAAAGTGGAATTTGTCACACATTGGTTAATTATTTTATCCTTGCTGTGGATGACTGCTATAGCAGTGCAGTGAATTTAACCAATGCAGTATAATTTAAATGCTCTGTTTCTGCATCCCTCAATCTGCTTAACTTTCCCTGCAAATACCATGTGTGTCTCATGTGAACCTGTGTTAGCATCTGATGGACTGCACTAATTAGTCTCGTACTTAACTGCTAATCATCTTCATCCTGCAGCTTCACCTCACACCAAATGCAGAACACAGTAACTAGACTTCATAATTTTCAGGGTTTCACAACATTACTGAATCCTACAATGGGAAAACCAGTCAGTTGTTCAAACTTGACAGTACAAAAAAGAAATAATAGATCAGCAACACCATACAGGGCTGGTTTCCAGAGTGGAATACCAAAAAAGGTAGCTATTATTCTTTTCACTCTATTCTTTAGACAGCTCAGTACAACCATAGATTCACACCATTTGCTACTGTTGGAGACCCCACCATTCATCAGCAAAATGGCTTTTAGATGGTTGCCCTAATAGCCTTAAAAGAAACCTACATAAATTTGTCTTTGTCCTTTGTAAAAGCTTTGTGTTTTCTGCTGTTTTGTCTACAAAGCAGACTGTAAACAGAAGTCAGGGATGTACAATTATATATCTAGATTATATATCTAGATTAACACTACTCTTAGGAAGAAAACACTACCACTAGTTTGTGTTAGGGATGGGTTCCACATCATTGACTATCACACTGCTGGGAACACCTTCCTACTAATATTTTTTGAGCTAGAAAAGCATCCAGACATGATGCTGAGCAGCAGCACTTTACACCAGTTATGTCCTAAGTCTTGTCCCAGCTCTCAAAATACGTCTACTGTAGTCTGTCTGTACACTTTGTGCTAACTCAAATAGTTCATTTGGATAACCTGGTTTTGCAGAGTACTGTATCTCCTAACTAACCTTATTATAAAATATTTTCTTTCCTGATAATATTCCAAGGTAATTCTTTCCAGGTGTCAGCTGTACATTTCACATATTTTTCACTATGAAATTGGTTGTAACATTAAAGCTATTTTGACATGCTTTGAGTTTTATTTTTTATTCCTCCAGACAAAACAGGAACACGTGAGACTCACTGCCACTTCTTCACCCAAACTCAGGCACCTCAAATATTCTACTATGAAACATGGATGGCTAGTATGAATTAATTCAATTGTGCTTCCAGGCAATCTTCACATTTTTTACTCTATTTCTATAGGGAAAGTATAACTTTTCTGGTACCAGTGTAGCATTTGTAGACACAGTCTACCCCAATAGAAATACTTACTAGTCTCCTACAGGGACATTAACTGTTGGAGGCCTAACACCTAGATTATTAAATTATCTGTATTAATATCTCTAGCTTTTTTTTTTTTTGCTCACATTCAAGGCAGTACTAACAGTTATTACAGCTGTTAAATACTGAAGGAAAATAACTGAAACATCATAATATATCTAAGTATAATGTTCTATTTTTTTTTTACTGTAGTTGTGGAGCTTTTCTGAGATGCAAATTCGTAACACTGGATATAAGGTCCAATGTCTTCACACTGCACAGAATTTGATTCTCAATAGAATATCATTTTAAAATTCAGACAGGGGCAAGCAATGGCTATATACAGCTCTTAGCCAATAGTAAAACAGTGAAGGCTCTGAAGGATTGGAGTGACTTCACTAAAGTACTGAAAATTTCCAACATCTATGGTCAATCAGTCTCAAAAATTGTATAATATTTAAAATTGAAAATATTAATATATAATTTCAAGCACAGATATATTTGATATTATTAGATTCTACACTATACTTTCACTGGCATTCCTATATAAATTCACCTAATATTTGGTTCATTGTATTGTAGCTTGTCATTATAGAGTTAATAATATGTGCAACGCTAACGTACTTGCTCACAGCATGGTATAAAGCAAACTCAGTACAAAAAGGTTTACTACTGAAATCTCTTAGTATCTCGTTTTTCCCTCTGATTTTCTTGAGGAAACTAAAAATTCTGCAAGTTGTGACTCTAAATCTTTGCATTATTTTCTGCTTTTATTTTAAGACATTTGCCAAAGTCTCAAAAAATTAAATATATCTTACTGGACATAAGTGTGCTTACCATTTTCCCCAACTCTTCCATTGCCCTCAAACTCCACATTTAAAAGAAATCTCTGGGTGAACAGATTAGATTTAGTACAAACTACTTTTTTATATAGTATTCTATATCAGTCTCTCTTTATAAAATATGAGTAGAGCTATTTGATATTAGTGCTAGACAGATTACAGCTGAATGACAATATGAAAAACTTCACATTATGCAGAAAATATTCCTCTATGGAGTGTTTATGCAGTAAATAATCTTGGCTTGGAAAAACACAGTCTTCATTTGATTTTTATTCCTAAATCACTTGTAACACTCACGTATGCCCACACCTCACTAGAACATCCTCTGGAAAGCCATCACAAGGAATTATATTCATGTAACTATCCATGCACTATTGCTGAATGGAGAGCAATTCTGTATTAATAGCCTATTACTGTTTAACCTGCAAAGGTCATGTCTATAAGGACATTAAACTAAAACAATTTTCATCACCCATTTTTTCATTAAAACCACTGTCTTCTCCCAGTACAGCTCTGATCTTAGATAAAAAGATGGCAGAGTATTCTTTGAAGTTTTTACTAGTTTCAGTATTTCAAGTCTGTAGTCATGAGCATAACACAGACCAATTTTTTTGAGAAACTAGAACACAAATGGTCAATAATTGTAATGGTTCTGTAGTTAAAATAACACTAATTTGTCAATGGTATTTGACACTTCTGGTTTTGCATGGCCGTAGGACCAATTTAGTTTCCCAGATTATAAGAATAGATAATCATGTGGTATTTTACTGTTAATTTTTGCTTTTCTGATCTTAATGAGATCTTCAGATCAAAAGCTATCAGTAATTTCTGTAAAAAAACCTAAAAATATTAGATGGACATTTGCAGTCTTCCTAGGACATGGGATATGCAGGCATGTCAAATCATTGTTAATGAGATTAATATTATCTAACTAAATGAAGCAAAATACTCTTGAAACACTGAGGAAATAGACAAAATGTAGCCAAGTGGTAGGGAGCACTTGGACTGGTGGGAGGAAGGGATCAGCAGTGAATGAAAGTTTCAGCAGGTGCACCAGCAGAGGAAGAGCCACTACACATCATGGGGTACCATGTAAATTTAAGAATAGCTAAGTTTATGAAAGAAACTTGCTGTTATCTGGAACTTCAGCAAAATGAGATGATGACGAACTACGTAGATTCAGGTATTTGTTGAACAGAATTTATCTTTTGCCGGCAGTCATAAACCAGAGGATATTGTTATTCTGGGAAATATTTCTGATATTGTAAAGTTCCTGATCTCTACTTTAAGTGACCTTATAGGATTACAGGCAAATCAAGAAGCACAGATTTTCACCTGTCCAGGAAAAAAGGAAAGCTAAAGGAGATTTTTGGAAGGAAGAAGAATGCTAATAAAAGCTAAAGAAAAACAAAGGTTTGTTGGTCTTAGTTTTTGCTTTTTTTCTAAAGGTATCATGATTATATGAACTGTAACATTATAACTGACAAGAATACAACTCAAAAAAAAAAAAAAAAAGAAAGAAATTGGAAATATCAATTGAACCAGTCATAAATTAAGTGCGTCAGAAGATAGATGAGAGACTGATAAAATCCTGAGATACTGTTAATGAGAGTATTCTCAACCCTGAGAGTACTGAGGTTCTCAGAACTTGGAGGCAGGGGTGTGGAATTGATTTTGACTTTGTATAGTTTTCTGCAGCAACTACTGCCTGCTTTTGAGGGAAAATTCATAATTTACTTGCATTCAGAGTGAAAAGCTACTGCTTTAATTCTCTGAAGAAGTTCAGCAAAAGCGTATCAATAATGAGCAAGGGTATTAGGATATACAGAGATTCCCTAAAATGCATGTCAGACTGAAAAGAAGGAGGAGCTACTCTTCATATACTCCTTTGTATACTAGTTCAGTCACAGAGAAAAACAAAATCAATTTTTATATATTAGATTCAAACATACACTAAATTTTCAGAGGTATTTCCCATTTGGATTTATTTATTTTGTATATTAACAAGGGAAAAATTAAAGAAAATTTACATGATCCTATAACTCACCCACCTGAAATAATTAGAATTATAACAAGTCTCTGGCAGGTAGATCTGAAAGTGAGTGCAAACAAGTTACTTATGAAAGGCACCTGGTTTTAGATATCAAAAGTGTACATGAATTAACATCTGCTAACATTACCTACAGATATATTTCTGACGCTGAAGTATCTGAACCCAGAATCTGGTACTTCACTTCTCAAGTCATACTTTTGTGGCTAATTATTGTCTCTGTTTTCTCTGCAAGGTGGACCACTGAATGTCGCTTTACACGTCACAGTGGGCAGCAGGTAAGAGGGAAGTTACCTCCCCAGATCCAGCATGGGTAAGTGCGCTTCCAAAATACTGTGTCAGTTTTGGGAATCCTTTGACACTGGTCTAGAAAAGCTTGAGAAACCAAAGGGGTGCAGTAGAGAGCTATTTAAATGGTTGGCATATAGTAAAGAAGCTGAGGGAGACAGGCTTGCATGATGTATGTCCTAGCAAAAGTTCTGTATCTTCCAAAATAGAAGTTTTCAAGTGCACAACTTTAGCCCTGAGAATTGCTGTGTGCCCTTCGTAGCCCAGTGTCACATGAGGAGAGCAACAGCAGAAGTCTTGGAAAGACACTCCAAGATAAGAATTCCAAGATAAGACGATCAACATCTGGGTTTTAAGGAAATTTTCTTAAAAAATTTTAAGCTGCCTCTGAGCTAAACAGAGTTTGCAGGTAATATGAGGAACAGTGCAAGCAGAACTAGACAGTGGAGTGAGGTTTTGACTCATAAATCAGAGAGCAGACAAGCACAGAAAGTAAGATTGGTAAAAATGGGCCACATAAGAGTCTACTCCGTCCCTTATGACAGGAACCCACAGAACGGTGGCCGTGAGCGCTCTCCTTCACTTCGCATTTCCCCCTTTATGGAATGCATTCTTTCACTGCCACAGTCTAACTAAGCACTGAAATTAATTACAACATACAGAAACAATATCTCGTGCACATTTAAATGACTGAACTTCATTAGAGAAACAATTCAGTCTGTACTGTTAACATATTTTGCCATTTATGATGTAAATGGTGCTCCTTTCATGGTCACTATTTATATCATTTTAAAGATTTGTTTCTGACACATGAACCATTCATTTAGTTATGCATTTCACTGGGGGCGGGGGGGCGGGGGGGGGGAAAGAGGAATAAAGCCGAACAGTGCTTTCCTAATCTGTTTTAGCAGGAGATCATATTAGTCATCAGTGTCTGAACCCAGTGTAGTTTCCATTTCCCTTCTCTGCCATGGATAAAACAGAGCTGACAACACATATTTTTCTTTGTCAAAACATTTCCATTTTGCCTACTTTTCAGTCCACAAACATCTTAAAAGCTATAACTTAGGCCAAGATTACAGCAACATTTTTCTTGTTATCTGAATATTGGAAAGGTACATGCACTAGATCCTTAACAGGAGTATACTAGCTTAAAAACTTGTCATAGATAAAACAGGATTTCCCAAATGATAGTGTCAAATAGAGAGAAAAAATAACCTAGGCAGTTATCAGATGAGAGTGGAGAGGGCTGGGACAATACTGTCTTCTATATCTCATCATACACATCATGTTCACCTGTTTCAAAAGTCATTCAAGCACATTATACAGTTTTGGTTGGCTGAAATACAGTGTACACATCTTATTCTTCCTTGTCTGATACTTTTCTGCTTTCAGAGAATGGCCAAAGCAGACACAGACTGTTTGTGCAAAGCCTTGCCTTGCAGAAAATGAGTTATGGAGTTGAGAAATGTGTCTTCCAGGCATATTTTTCCTGAGGATTATGTAAAGAAAATCACAGTAATATATGAAAAAGCAGGCACACAAATAAATTGCTCTGAGTCCCGAATAAGAATTTGTAATACAGTTGTCTTTCAAATATTTACTTCTCAGTGTGAAATAGAAAGACCACCAATAAATCAAAATTGTGCTGTGTCTGCACACTACACACTGCTGCAAAATGAAAGGCAAAGCAAAAATAACTCTTTACCAGCCACAACACACATAATTCCTGAATTCAACACGTAAATAGACATGAAGCTGACCAGGCTGATGAAAATAGGATTCTTGTGCCTCTCGTATCAAGAATGAAATTGCTACTATGTGCAGAAATAACACTGAGAGCAAACTGTGTTATATCCAAAGTGAAGAACTGCGCATGGCCACAGGAAGCAGGGGCTGGAGCAGGGGTTTCTGTCCTTGCCCTGAAATGTGTTTAGCCACAGATCCACACTTCGCAGATTGAACAGACTCTTCCAGTGCACCAAGGCCTTATTTTCAGCTCTGTGTTTCTGCCTGCTTGTATTTCCTCGTTGCCTGGCAAAAGTGCACCTCTCTCAGCATTGCAAGAGACCTTACAAAACCATTTAAATTGTCTGCACAAACAGTGTATACCTATAAACTGCAGAGCCAGGGGACACAGGAAGGGACAATGGGTTTAAGCAAAATTCCAGTGTAATATTATCCTGATTCACAACTTCCCTTCTTAAATCATATTCCATTCAGCTGAAAAAAAGCATTTATTTCAAATTGTGAACATGTTAATCTTTTTCTAAGCTTCTGTCTGGGCTACCCTTCCCCTCATACATTCCATTATTGGTACTGGCCTAGGCAGTTTGACAGATTGATTCCCTTTTCTGCTCTTAAATATACATTGATGGTAGGACGCCTTTTGCACAACAGTCCTAATGATTGTCTGCCAGCTGAACAATTATTTCATCTTTTTCTCTCATTTTAATTTATGGTACAATGTCAAAAGTTTCTCCAATCACTGAAATGTAGGCTTTTCTAACGCAACATCTTTGAAACTGAGATAAATGGATCTACAATCCTATATCAATTAGGATATGGGTCTACCACTGTCAAATCAGTTTAACTGTTAAATGTTGACCAAATCAGATCTTAATTTTCTATTTTAGCTTCTACGTAAGAAAATTCACTTATTTTAAGAATTATTTGTTCTACTTAGTCCAACTGACAAGTTAATTTCACACAATGTCATGTTAAACCACATTCAACACATCATTATATTTCCTAGGTTCACATTCTCGTCTGCAGTTGCCACATTCATATACGATTTTTCATTCAGAATAATTTCACAGAAAATGAAAGCAATTTACGTAATATTAAAATCACAGAACTATAGTGTAATCTGGGGTGAAGGGACCTCTGAAGGTGTCTAGTGCTCCAGAGGAATCAGCCACTGTAGATGTAAATTTATATCTATTCACTTAATGTAGTGACAGCCATAATTTCCACCTGCAATAACGGCATGTTCACCTTCTGAAAGCCAAATCATAATAAATTGGCACAAGTGGCTTTTAGTAGCCCATTTGATTTGGGTAACGTGTTTTCCATCCCCCATGAGCCTGATATCATGGTAGGCAAGAGCACAAAGCTGCAGCTTCAGGCACTTCCTGTGGATGAACAGAAATACAGACAGCACCATGTGGAATGAATCTGTACAGAGGTGAAGAAATAGAAACTGGGAAAATGAGGCCCACATTACACCTATTGCAAATTGCAAGTACATTTAT
This sequence comes from Acanthornis magna, assembly GCA_036785705.1. Classification (NCBI taxonomy): domain Eukaryota; kingdom Metazoa; phylum Chordata; class Aves; order Passeriformes; family Acanthizidae; genus Acanthornis; species Acanthornis magna. Next base: position 2,685,522 of record JAWUZG010000236.1, on the reverse strand, counting down.
AAAACATGAAAAAACATTCCAGAAGTACGGCTTCTTTATTCTCTGAATTAATAGTTTGGCCTTAATCACTGCAACATAATAAAATTTTCTTTTACCAAAGGTTATGGTGATCCCATTTATTCTTATTAATGCAGAAGTTATGTATACGTCTAGTAACATCCTAATGGATCATTAACAGTGGTTTTGGGTGACTGAAGGCCCCCAGCCTTCAGCCTTATATATAGAGAGTACTTCAGGTTTGTATTTATACTGCATTAATGCACCATCCTCCTGTCTCACTGCTTAATTACTTTATGTGTTGCAAATCTGAAACAATGTGGGGTTTTTTTGCAATATTTTTCTAGAACAGCACTTGGAGGAAAGGATGTTGCAGAATTTCCATGATGTGCAAAACATCTAAAAGTGAACTTTGTAATAAATTGAAATGGCATACACGAAAGAATACTCTTTGTGGATTGTAATCACTGTTTGAGCTATGCAGTGCTATGAACCAGGAAAGAGCTTTGGTAAGCTGAGCAAAAGCAAAATTCCCCTGCTTATTCTCCTTTATCCTTGCGCAACATTTTCAAATGTCTCCTGCTTCCTCTCCCACACTTCCCAGTTTTGTCTAGAGGAGAACCAGGACACGTGAAACAGAGATGCTTGCTCCAGTGACACTGCAGACCAAGGGCAGCCTCTGGGCTAGCAGAGCAGAGCCGTGGAGAAGCAGCAGGTAGTCTCACGTTTCTTTTCCAGACAACATGTCAGATTACTCACAGTCTTGAACAATTTTCAGTTTGAATGTCTGATTTATACCTTTAAGGTTTTCTTCACAAAAGTAAGAGATAATCAACAAGATGATTTTTTTTAAAAGGCAACCTGAAAAGGCATGTTTGAAGTCCATAGTGCAGTCATGAACTGTTTTGTGTCACTGAGCTACAAAAAGTCTATTCAGATCACCCCCTGTTATATCCTCTCATGATACAAGATTATATGCACCTTCTGCCAGTTTCTTACAAAATCTGGTATTAATAGAGATTTGTGCCTCTTCTTTTTTAAGGAAAGTTTATTTTAAATTTTCTAGATCTTGGCTCAGCACACTCTGAGTCATTTTATCCAGATTCTTGCATGCTCTCCTACTATATGTTGGACCCATTTTAAACCGTATCACTTTATTCAATGCTCTTGATCAAAACAGTTAACACAGATCTAATTATTCTTGAGTAGTTTCCAGAGCAATAAAAAGGGTGAAGCAAGAGGATATTAACTTCATACAGAGCTATCATTACAATCATTAGTGTGACAGTAGGTGAGAAGCAACTTACAGAGGTCTACTCAGCTGGTAATCCAGATGGGTAATTTTGAGGTTGTTTGCAATTTGGAAAAGTACCATGACTGTTCATTGCTCTCAACTTGTCCAAAATAAATGAAATGTTCAATAAAGTGTTGGTTAAAGGTTGAAAACAAATCCTAAAGCTACCAACTATGATATTAAAACTGTATTTCCTTGATGAGTAAATATGCACACAAGTCCATTATCCCAGCCAATGCTGACAAACAGCGGTGAATCTTAATGGAAAATTTAATCAGAAAATGCACATTGCAGGCTCTTGCTAAACTTGTAATACATGTGATTATACATACATAGAGGGGCACAGGGTCTAGCAGAGAAGTTCCCTCTATAGAAAGACTCTCAATGGGCCAAATGATTCTTGGAGTCCAGCCCATATCTACCACATATCTACTTCCACACCCATCTCCTGTCATAGGTGAAGTGAATATGCCAAAATCTAGAGAAAAGTGGGCTAGCTAATGGCAATTTTTTAATAGCTAAGGTTACAGATAAGAATGAAGCCAGCTCTTAGAACCAAAACAGAAAAGTTGATGTAATGAGACAGAATTTTAACCCAATATAACATATCAAACTTGGTCAGACATTTGCAGAATGTGTGGTGACCTTTGCATTAAATAGCCCAGTTCAAGCAATTCAGACAACGTGACTCACACCAAGGGCTCCATGTTCCCAGCCTGTCACAGGAAAGGACCTAGATACACTCAGATTCCGGGGGAAAATGTGGCATTCTGCTGTCTATCATGTTGTCCCCACCCATATCACATAGGACAGATATACTGAGTGCCTGGGGGCGTCTGGCTATCCTTAGAGAGTGCCATGGGAGAAAAACAACAGACATACTGGCAGCAAGAAATGTCTCATCTCCAGAAGAATCAGGGCTGGGACCTGTTCACAACAGAGCACAATATGGTGAAGAGCCTGTGGGAGGGAGTCTGAGATGGCCATGTGTTCATGGACACTTAAAATCTGCCATAGGAGATGACAATAACTCCTAATTGCTCCTTGCAGATGCAAATATAAATTGATTGGTATCAAGATAAAACTGCATCACTCTGGCTTTTGCTCACCAGCTTATTGAACAACACTACTCTTTCTCTCATAAGGCTCAAGAAGGAGCCTTCTCTGCACTCATTACCCCTGGTAAAACATAGTAGAATGTGCAGTTTTTCATTTCTTTGAAGTGAAGCCCATATTGAAACTGTTGCCTGAGTAAGAACAGACAATGTGCAGAACATGAGTAATCCCGCTGAGATTAGAAAAGACCCACTGCTTCCTAAATGAATGTAGTTAGTGGAAAATATAGCACATTTTCTCAACATTACATTTCATTTTGTGTTTTGCATAGATCTAACCAACTCAGACTTTGCTGAGCCTGCAGAAAAAATAAATCTCTTCTGCATATGGGCACTGTTTGTGGAGACATTCATTAAAACTGCATCATGCAGAGCTCCTTATAGGAGCAGTTCCAGAGCAATGGAATGCTGTGCAGCAGAAAGATTAAGTTCCTCCCTCAGCTAAATGTGAAGTTTTCACATGTGGCAGTGTGATAGCACTTATTGGTACTTCTTCGCCTGAAGCCTGGATGTTGTCAGTCTTACACAAAAAGCACTATTCCTGTAATTTGCAACTGATTTTCTTGTCACTTATCTCAGTTTTGCACAGGAATAATCCCAGTAAGGATAGTGGATTTGTTCTGACACATGAAAGAAGGATCATTATTACATATAGCAGCCCAACAAATCAGCTGTTAAACAGTTCTAAGTTGAATCGACTTTTGTGGGACATGTTTTGAATCAGACAGACTTACCTGCATGTGTTTTATCAATATAAACAGTTAAAACAATTTTCAAACATTGGTACTGGTCTAGCAATGTAGGTACAAACATTACATAATACTATCAAGTATTCTATGTCAGTTCATGATTTCACCTTTATGCCAGCCAAGGACCAGCTTCTTTTGGAAACAAACAGTCATTAATAAGACCTTGTGCATAATTGTCATCCTCTCTGTGAAAGGATGAGGAGATAATGGAGCTCAAACACCTTTTCTGGTTTACCTTCCTCAATAGCTGTTACCTTACCGTAGTAGAAGAGGCAGAACACTGGGGTGAGAAAAATATATGTGTAATGTTTTTCTTCAGACAGCTCTTAAACTCATTTTTTGTGGCCTGCACATGACAAAGTGCCCAGCTGGCAACTTAAATTCTGATTTATAAGGAAGGTCAGTTAATCCCAAGCAGGCATTTTGCTAAATATCAAAATATCTCCTTGTGTTTTCTCTGTCTAGCTCAAGGAAGCTGGAAGCTCAAACATCAGCAAAGCTTACAGAATAAGGCAGTGATACCATCTTTAATCACTATAACTCACAGCAATTTTTCTTCCCAGTATTGAACAGATTGTGGATCATAAGTAGGATTATAAATTTACAGGTGTTCTCCATTTTTATGATGCTTTTCTATAGACGAATTGGTAGGCAAACATCTCATATTCCTCTATTGCATGACTGCTGAACTGCCAGGCAAACAGTGCAGAGAGAAAGTGTGTTGAGAATAACCCTGCAGTCCCTACCAAACCTGAACAATTCCTCTGAGGCCAGCATGAATTTTACATTAAGATGAACTCATTTAGAAATAGAAGTTCTCCCCAGACACCACGTCTCTGACTTTCAAAATAGCAGGTTTTAAAAATATTCTTTAAAGGGCGGCAGAAATATTATTTGATGGTTGTTTGTTTTCCAAGCGTAAAGAGCAGGAACATTCTCCACTGTGACAAAAAAGAGGAAAAAAGCCAACCAAACCATAAAGTCACTACAGGGTGCACAAAGCAAGTGAGGAAACTTTATAAATTTAATACTTGTGGAAGCCTGTGTGTTTATCCAATGATATGAAATAAACGGAGCAGAAGTAGTGACATCAACATTTGATTAAGTGGACATTAAGAAGAATACAAAGTATAAATAAAATGAGATAAAAACTTGGTAATAGCCCTGAAGGAAATTGCTGAAGTGTCCAGAAGTAACACACCATAACCCTTTCTATATTAAAATAGTATATCACACCTGACAACAGACCGAGGAAAGAGAGAATCACAGGAAATGCTTTTTCAGATTTGGTCTTGGGTTTCTTGCAATTTTCTGTGGCCTGTAGGAAACACTTCACACAAGAATGTTCATCCTGAAATTTAAACTGGGGAAAAGTGTAACGACCACACCTTTATTGAAGCAGAAATCTGTGTTTTCCCCTCAAACATGCACACACCATTCTAAGTCCAGTGTAGATGATATGCCACCGAGCTTAAAAAGTAGCATATATTTATAGTCTAAACAAAAAAATAACTTGAAGAGGGGCACCCGCAAAATGATTAATTTTTCCCCTCGAAAGTCAGAATGTTACTTTAGAGACATGAACATATAATGATTAAAGCATGTGATGAGAACCTCAGTCATCTGGCAGAGCAATGATGATACTTTTAAAAGGTCTAACCTGAAAGGCCCTGCACTAAGCTTCACACTAATCCTTTTTGCTTTTGAAGTAATCCGAGCTGAACCCGCTAAAATGTCAATGTGAAGTCCAAAAAGTGCAGACATATTTTTGAGCAAATAGCACAACAAAGTTTAAGTAGTGTTATAAGCTTTTATTGGAAACTCATCTGCATTGTCTTATAAAATTACTTTAAAAAAACTAGGTGGTCATCTCAGCATTTTGTTGACAAAGCAGCTACAGTAGTACACAAAGAAGAAAAAGAAAAAAACTCACATGCCTGGCCAGAACTCGTGTTCCAGGCAGTCACCGGGAATATTGCATAAATTACTTTGTCATCAACATTCCCAACACCTCTCAAATCAAAGGAACTGACTCCTTAAAGACAGAGCTTCAAACACTCCTCCACTGTTACAGACAGTGGCCATTACCCAGAACTTATTCATCAGAAAAAAGATATTTGGAAGAAAAATCCAATATATAATATTGACCACATTGCTCTGCAAAAATCCACCGAAAGACTTTTCCTGGTCTGTGGTAATTGCCCAAAAAGCTCTTGTGTGTCTTTTCCACATCAGTTGGATAGAAAACAGGGTATGGGAGGAATGGCACCAGCTTTCTGATGGTGCTGCAGTGCCTCCAAGAGCAGGATCATGTGAACCATGTTGAAGTTACTGCCACTTCCATATTTGCAGACCTACACTAAGCCCATCCCAGACAGAGCAGGATGAAGGAGATTGTGTTATTCCACTCTTTGGTTTAAAGACAAAATACATTTACAGTCCCATCAACTAACTCTATACCTACCTAGAAACTGTATTACTTGCTGCCAGAGACTGAAATTCTTCATGCCTCAAGCACTGATAAAAAGTTTTCCCCACTATAACAAAAACTGTATAAAGAAGCTACAACCAAAGAAGCCTCCCTGAGGATACCTGACTAGAACTTTGGACTGTAAATTAAGCTGCTGAGATAAGACACTAAGTGTTTGTCAACTTCCTTAGGTCTTTGCTCAAGGATGTATGTGAAAACGTAATTGAAAACACACCTTACATCTCTTTTGGCCATCACCATGAAGCTTAGAACAAAGTTGCTTTTTACAGCGTTTGATGACCCATAATTTTTAGGCTTCAACTCTTTACCTTAATTCAAACTTGCCTGCTGTAATTTTGCCACAAATTATTTTAATATCACATGGTATTTTTAAAAAAATAAATAATATAAATATTCAGCTCAAAATAAGTCTAAGAACATACTCCCATGGAGAGGGTGTGAACAAGTCTAAGAAATTTCAGTCAAAAATTGTTTTCATACCCCAAGTTTTTGAAGCACTTTCACAAAGTTTGGGACACAACATTTTTCTATTTATTTCGTATAAGAGCAGTGGCCAGAGAAGGGTCAGAACAGCACTCTGAAACATCGATCTCTTCATTGTCTCTCGTGTAATTACTCTCAATTGAATAATTAGCTGAGGACAAATGGGTTAAGAATTCATCCCCTAGATTAACTGACTATCTAATAAAAGGTCTTACGCATGAATCAAATTTTAAGTTTTGCCTAAATTAAACAAAAACAGGAGACCAGTCATTGCTGTTCTGTTTCCCAACAGTCAGATCAAACACTTGCTCCACAGTTTCCTTGTTTCCTCGAACACTGTGTATTCCATACACATATATGACAAAATTCTCAGTTAGTGACTTTATGTCTCTGTAAAATAAAACTGCAAGCATGTGAGACAGATGAGATGGGTTGTACTCCAAAGGTTTTTTAAAGCCTATGTTTGAACTAGAAAACAAAAATTGCATGACATTTGAGGGATTTAGCCAACATAAATCCCAAGGCAGCAGTTCAGGGCAATGTGTTAATTTGACTGGCAATTTTAAAAGTAGTTAAATGGCAATAGGAATTAAATGCCATTGAACTGGAAGGGTATAATAAGCCTAAAAGATTCAGTATTCTTTGGGGAAGGGGTTGTCCCCTCGCTATGTAATACAATAACAATCTTTCAGTTTAAAGGCAGAGAGTGATAGTTCAATTACATTACAGTTTTCTCTTGTGTTGTACTAGCTGAAAAGTGATTATTAGAGGATTTGTGGGGTCTGAATTTTGGTATCTCCTATACTGTATGAATAATAGGCTACATTTTCCTTTTACAATGCAGGGCAAAAGGCCTGAGTATTGCTGCTGATATGAGTCAATACAAACACTTGCTGAATCCTTGTTTTGTGTTTTCCAAGAGTTTGATAGCAGGTGGGGCTACAGGGGCAGTTTGCGTGAGGAGCTGCAAGAAGCTTCCCCCATGTCCAATAGAGCCTGTGCCAGCCAGATCCAAAGTGGGCCCAGCACCATCCAAGGATGGATCCCAACCAGGGATGTTGACAGCACCTCTGGAATAGCAGAGCTAAGGTGGGGGGAAGGTTACAGCAGTTTTGCTTACTACAATTGCAGCCAGAGAAAAGTAAGAATATGTGAGAAACATCCCTGCAGGCACCAGATCAGAAGATGGGGTGGAGATGCTCCAGGCACAGAGACTTCCTGCAGCCCCTGGTGCAGACCGTGGCGAGGCAGCTGTGCCCCTGCAGCCCAGGGAGGTCCATAGAGAGCAGAGATCCACCTGCAGACCATGGAGAATCCCACAATGGAGCCAGTGAATGCCCAAGAGACACTGTGATTCTGTGGGAATACCGCACTGGAGCAGGATTCTGCCAGGACTATGGATCTATGGAGAAAATTGCCCACACTGAAACAGGTTTGCTGACAGGACTTCTGGCCTTGTGGGGAACCCACACTGGAACAATCTGTTCCTGAAGGACTGTGAATTCCACCAATATCTTTCCTGATATGCAAAAAAATTTGTCGTTTTCATTCTGAAAAGCAGTACTGGTCTATAAAGCACCAACAAGAAAAATGCATTAACAAATTTCTAGGGTTATACCATGTTAGAAGCAGCCAGATTTGGAAAATCAGAGATACACGGTAGTTTCTCTCCTGGGAAGTATGCACCTGGATCTCTTCCAAGACATGGCTCCTTAGCAAAAGCACTCTGGTGTTATATTCTGGGGCAGACACTCCTGAGAATAGGAGCAGTGATAGTATCTATAAATCTGCATTCCCAAAGCTGACTGCAGTACCCCAGAGTACCATCTTCCAGAGATGACACTTCAGAGAATAAGTGAGAAACATAATAGATACCTAAATCAAAGGGTATCTCGGACACATACCCACTGTCCAAGAAAATGGGGCATATCCTTGGTTGGGAAATTATCTGAGGACTAAACCTGCTTTGCAAAAATTTATTCTAGAGAAAGATAAATGATTTTTTATGTATCTGAAACCAAATGAAGTTCTTTAGGTTGTTGTAAATCCCACCTAGCACACAACGTAAGTTAAAGAATTGAATGTATTTCTCAATTACATTGGAGGAACACAGGCACATTTCAGTTACTTCTAAAGATGCTCAATTCCCACATTGAAAGTTTGTTTCTTTATTGGACACAGAATTATTTCTTCCAGATAACTTGAAGGAAATATAACTTGCATACCTATCTGGGTATTTAAAACATGCCTGGTTTTTCTCAGAATACACTACCACACCCTCAGCACCCATGCAGTGTTACTAACATGGGTCCATTGTGTTTAAATACTCCCACTTGAGCCTTCCTGATAATGGCAGACACATTACTTGAAAGATATATTTCTCACACATTTTTGCAGAACCTAGGAAATAAAATAGTAGTACTTACAGGGAGGAGAAAGGAGAAGAACAAATTTTTTAGGTGGTTTCCTCCTTTCTTAACAGCAATGGACTTCTTAAAACTGCCTGACAGCATGGGTGGGATGGTCAAAACTTATCATGAATCTCAGCTTCATGAGGTAAGATTCTCATAGTTCAGTATCTTTAGGGGTCATGGAATCAACTGGCTCCTTTTCTGTCTGAAACCAGAGCTCAATGGCAATGTGTAGAAAGAAACAGCTGAACTACAAACTACAGGTCTTTGATTGCTTCCCCCTCAACATCACAGCCCAACACATTCTTTCAACTCACATCGTTCCACATTAAGTATGCTGCAAAAACCTTTCTGGGCACAGCATACATTTTAACCATCCGTCCAACAGCCAGGCAGAGGTCATCCAGAGGTTCAACAGCACAAGTGTGCACAGAAGGAAGGAGTTACCTCTTGCCTCCAAGGAAGAAGAGAGGTGTGCATCTGTAGGGTATCATACTCCTTTATCTTCACAGGAAATGAAAAGAGAGAGTAGGTGCAGAGAGAATTTTCCAGCAGTAAGTGAATATTTACCCAATTTATTAAGTCAGCTTCAGAATTAGACATTTTTATAGGCAATTTTTCACATTTGTGGTCTATACTTGTCACACAGGATCATAGAATGGCCTGGTTTGGAAGGGAAAGGTTACCCAGCTGCAACCCCTCCACTCTAGGCAGAGATGTCACCCACTAGGCTCAGGTTTCTCAGGGTCCCATCCAACCTGGCCTGGAACACTTTCAGGGATGAGAAATCCACAGTTTCTCTGGGCAAACAGTTCCTGTGTCCCACCACCATCAAAGAATTTCTTCCTAACATCCAATCTAAATCTCTTCATTCAATTTAAGAAACCTTTCCCCCTTGTCCTATCGCAACATGCTTTTGTTAAAGTCCCTCTCCCTCTTCATTACAAGTCCCTTTAGTAATAGTCAAAAAGTACGAGTTAAGAAGTAAAAGTCAAAAAGAGACCTGAGAACTAAGAGAGACAATCCAGTCCCAATTTTTTAACAGTCATAATGTTTTCCTTCCTCACCAAATGAGAGGCATTGATAGGAATATTTTGCAGCTCAAATTCACATGACCTTGGATACAGGCTGGCTCATGGAGATTGGTACATACCTGTGCTAGGAGCAGTGATGTCAGCTCAGCGCGGTATGACTGAGTGTGGCACTGCAGAGTTTGACAATGGGGAAATAGAGACAAATTGAGCACAATTATTCTGGGCCTTCAAATTAAGCGAAGGACTTCTGACGATACTGAAACACAATTACTTTGATGTCGGTTTGGTTTTTGTGTAAGTTGCCCCCTGAAGCATATAAGTGCCACCTTTGCTATGCTTCTCATGCTGGTGTAAGTAAAATTGTCTCATCGATGAAACCAACTGCAGATTTTAAAGAATAAATGTATACCAGACTAAAGAGGTAGTTATGCACATATTTTAATACAGATTAAATGGAGAATGACATTCATTTATATCAGAAAATATCTCATACTAATTCTTGTCTGGTTCTTAAGCTCCATTTTCCAATGCACGATCCTGTGTCCTCTTCAGAAGCATATAGTGCTGGTCAGTGCTGCAGACAAGACCGTAGTTTAAAATGTGAATTTAATTACATTGAACTATCTATGACAATTTTTCAATACCATAATTTAGTCAAATACCTTTGGGGTTGAGCCATTAAAAATGCTCTTTCCATCAGTTCAGAAATTACAATCAGTAGAACTCAAAAAATTTCCAAAAATATTTGGGGCCTTAAAGTAGATTTCTAAAGTAATTTTTCAAAAGTGTGCTATGCAATATTCATGTTCCTTTGGGTATTACTAAAATTCGCTTTTGCTGAAAACAGGAATTAGAACCATTTTCCTGTTTCATAGATCAGACATCATAAATTGACTTCTTCCTGATGATTTCGAATTTAAAAAAAAAAAATCACAGATAACGTAGGTTATAAAGTAATAGTAAATTCACCTAAACATTTGCATACATGTGCCATGTTTTTAGAGACTAATACTAGTAACTACTGGGCAGTGGAATCTTAATGATGACCAGTAAATAGTTGCCTATTGCCAAGAAACTAAAGAAAAAATAAAGTAGAAGAGTTATATGAAGAGAGCTCCTAAACCTGTTATTTCCCTGAATTCACTGTTACAGAAAGACATGTCACCAATATTTTAAGATGGGGTAACATTTAACAATTCATCTGAGTGCTGCCTTTTCTTTCTCAGAAAGTTCTCCCACGTTAATTTCTCTAAATACTTGGAGTTTTGGTTTTTTCCAAAATTCCTCATTGAAACATTTAGAGTAATTTCTTTTCCTATGGCTGCCTATTTAAATTCTGAACTATAGGCAATCACATTCTTCTCTGATTAAAGGCACAAATGTAACTAGCTTTGATCCCTGACTCAATCAATGAAACTTCTACAACTTCAATTTTCTGATGCGGAGCTGGTTACTGATGACGCATTTAAGCTTCACAATCTGAAGTAAACCTAAATTCTGCTTGATATGTTTTTTGTTCACAAGCTCACACTAACACTTACAAAAAGCAAATACAACAGAAAGACAAATGCTGACATTCAACAGTGAATGTTCATTACAGGAACATTTAAAGAACCTAGTTTTGATCAAATACACACAGAAAAACTAATTTTAAAATGTAAATTAATGTTTAATTCACTGTTTTTTAGACCACTCTCAGAATACTGTATTAGTGTTAAGCAAAAGAGTCCTATTGATACCTCATCCCATTTATACAAGCAGAAAATTGGCATTTCAAACACAAGATGAACATTATTTTATAGACTATTTTGTGTCATCTATTTATCACAGCTTTTCAACACTGGAGACTCCAGAGGACTCTTGGCAGACAGTCAACACCACCGTGCATGAATATCCACGACTAAGGCACAAAGCTGGTCATAACCATGTCACTCAAGCTACATGATAACAAAATAAAAAGTGGTCTAAAATGATGTGTTATATTCCCTGGCATCATGCACAACTGGGGAAAAAAAAAAAAAAAAAGGAAACTTCTACTGAAATACTAGCATACTTTATGGAGGAGACATCCTATCTCCTTCAAAAATGTATTTACTGTATTGTTCCTGAGACAAGTCCTGGATGGCAACAGAACAACAGTGAAGTACTTGCATCTTCCAAAGTGCCGTGTCAATTGCAGCACTGTAACTCAAAACAGTTGTTTTGGGATGATTTTTCATAGCCCTGAAATAATATGCAGATAAACACAAGTAAACATATAAATACAAACATGAATTTGAAAATCATGTCAAAGGAAATTATAACATGGGTAGAGAAATTTATCTAATAAATTGCTAGCATTTACATAGTTTAGAATATTCACTCAAACACCCCAAAATCTATTTTTACTTACAGAGAAATAAAATAATTCAGATACTTTGATGTACAGAGCATTTGAAGCATTGTGGTGAAAGTAATACTTCTGTGTAAGTAATTAATAAACATTAATTTTTGAGAGTTGCAGCACATACAGTTTAGAGGGAAATGTTAACAAAGAAAGCATTAAATAAGATTTTAACCCCCCCCAAAAAAAACTTAATCAAATTGTCATTGTTATCTTATTTATGGATTCCTACCATCCTCTGTTGCAATTACACATATGAATGTTAGCTGTCTGTTGATATACACATTAGTGTGTGATAAAAACCATAAAATACTCATTAAATCCACAAAAGTGGAGAAGAAATAAAATTTATTCACCATATCCATTTAGAATGCCATTGTTTTCACAACACATCAAGGAGATACACAATTACATTTGTGTTCTTCCTCAGATGTTACAGATGTCTACAACTCTGGAAAAGAGAGTGGCTTAGTGAAAAACAAAGATTTCTCCTACTATTTTCCAGAAATTTGACTTTTCCTATAAAATCAGTCTTTTTCCAATTTTCAGCCAAAATAATTCTTTTTTGTATTCACTAGTTAAAATTAATAATTTTCATTTATTTTAAGGTAAGACATGTATCTCCGAGCTTTCCTTACAGCTATTCTGGTATAAATGCTTCCTGTTTTTTAGTCTTTTACCGATGAGACAAACTGCTAAAGGGAGACACTATCTCTGTTTGCCAGTGACATATTTTTGATAACCTAAAAGAAAAGAGAATTCTCTACAAAAGGTCCAGGATACAATTGCACATATTCCAAAAAAACCTTACCTCATGGTTATGCCTTCTCCCTGTCATTTCAAGTTTAATAAAGGTATCCTCCATAATTTTTAAAATGTGAAAAAAAACCAAAATAAAAGTTAATATTCCACACAATGAAAGGAACTTATAAGTCTCAGTGACTTACTATTCAGCGTCATTTTTTACTGCAACTATTTTTATAAAGATCTGGGGAACAAGACAGGTGGGGTGTTTAAGCTCTGAGCAGATTGGCCCAAGGCTTTCATTAGTCAGCAACACTGACACAATTCTTATGTTGTAATAGCAATAGCTTACTCTTTCCAACAAGCAACAGCTTTTGTTCTGAAGGGTTTCTGTCCCTGCTGCTTGTGACTTATCAAACACCCAAGACATCCAATAATGCTTTAAAATGCACTGTTGGACATGCCTCATTCCCAGAAAGTGGATTCTTCCTTCAAGTATGCAAAACTTCCACTCAGATGCCTACTTACTTTCCACATATAACCTATTACATCCTTCTTCACCCTTCAAGCCAGACAGAAAGCATATCCAAGGAACGGTCTAAACAATCTATGAGCAGTATGTTATAGTAACAAATACTTTATCAAGCTACTTTTACCCAACAGTAAAGTTAACTCAGAAAACAAACAAACAAAAAAAGGCTCTATAAACTGCACATAATTTATGGTGAAACATGTATTTATTATACTTCTTTAACACCTAGTTTATACTTCAACATCTGTAAAATTATAAAGCCTTTAAAGAAATAAAGCACTTTGATTTTTATAGACTTATCATAGCACTGTAACTAAACACATCAAGCACAAGCAGCATTTCAGTTTCTCCCAGGGAAACTGCCTTCAGACTAACAGCAAGTGTCACTTCAGTTTAATATCTGTCTGCTCTCAAGGATGTGCGTCTTTCAAAACAGGGTCATGATCTAATACGCCTTTCCTACTCATTTTTTTTCAAGGCAATTTAAGCTGTCTGGAGGTCTGGGGATGTTACAGAGTCTCATTTCATAAAAGTGCTAACACTTTAGGTAGTATCAAAACACCTTGTTTGTTCAATGCCAATAGAAAGTTCAAAGTATAAAATTACTGTGTGTTTTATAGAAGTATCGGAATGGCATATTCTCAAAAGTTCTAAGTAAATAACGTTGAAAGGTTAGGAGTAATAAAAGATGGTAAAAGGCTCTCTCATTTAGTGAAAACTGCACAACTCACTGGATTTCTTCCAGTCCTAACTCTTGCTTGACTGCAGGCATTTAAAAAGCAGCCGGGCCTTGCAGCTATGCAGTCAACTTTTGCAGTCAGTTGTAATCCTCAATATATTTCAATAACAAGTCCTTTCAGTATCTGAGCACTGGGAATCATCCCTTAACAATGTTTCCTTGATAAACTCTAGTTAAAAGACATGTTTATGGTCAATGATGCAATACAACTATATTTTTATAAAGCTTTATTAAATAATACAATGTCTAATAACTTCATATTGATTATATCTCCATTTCAAGCTGTCAAATGGTTTAACATTAATAACTATTAATATATCTGATGTGTGTGTTATCCACCCAGTTGTATAGATTGGAAACTTGAGATACAGGCAGGTTGAATGATTTTCCCATCTGTTCTCTGTGTGCTTTGGAGCATAACCTAAATGTAGACATGTGGAAAAGTTCGAATAAAATGCTAGCTCCACAAAAAGCAAAGTAATTTTTGCTCTTTGACTCAACAGAGACATAATTTTATCCTCAATTCACAAGAAATTTCCAGACATTAAAAAAAAATCTGGTGACCTTCCCAATTACAACTCCACTGGGTACAAGACAGATGCAACCCAACATACGGTAGTGAACAGGTTGATATAATCTCAGTTTTTCTATGGCAACATTGAATTACTGGGGTGAGTGGACATGGAACAGCTTCAGGATGGATTCAAAATATCTGTTTTCAGGATGTGAAAAATTACGAAATGTAGTGTGACACAGACAATAGTTCAGGGTGGCACACATTTAGACTGGAATTAATAAATTATAGAATGATCTTTTAGTTTGGTCTAGAATATAAATGAATATGTCCATGTCATACTTGCACTGATTTTTCTCATTTGCAATAAAATGATATTTAGTGCCTTTAAATTCAGAAGACTCTCTTTCCTGTTTAACCTATTATCTGGGGTAATATAAACCTGTGGAGTACTTGGTAAGTCACTTTTCAACCATCAATCATCCCTAAATAGTGGTCTCTTGTTTTAAATCAAAAGGCTAGAACAGATTTCTCCTTTTCTCCATCTCAGAGATGGCAGCAGTCAATAAAGCCGTCCACTTCAAACACAAGATTTATAGCTGTCAGAATTTTCATACCATCTACTCTGCATTTCTAAATACAATATTCATGTTGGTAGAAAACACGCAGCAATTGCCTGCAGTAGCATCTAATGGGATTTTAACAGAAGCCTGAATCTTATCCAGGTGCCTGCTAATTGACCTGCAGAGGATGCATTTCATTGTGTGCAGCCAGGCAGCCCTGTTTAGATAAATCAATAGAGAAAACAGAGTTTGGGAGTTTTTAAGCAGAGGTCAGGGTTAATCTGCAAATGTGTTCTATCCCTTGAAGGATTTATATTAATCCAGTTTTGTCTCTGATGCCACTGATTCAAAGCTTACGTTATAACTGAAAATCTTCCCTCTGGTGCTTATTTTTTCTTTTTTAATACTCAACCACTTAAATGAGTGCTGCCCAAGAGGAGACCAAGGAGAATCTCCAGTAAATCTTCAAGTAAAACCCACATACTTTTTAATAGGCAAACAGATGTACTTACCAGAGGACAGAGGCCCTCTAAAAAAAGAAAGAAAAAAAAATCCTGGTTTCATTTCTGTCCTGAGTTAGATTTTTTTGGTCTGTATTTGCAGTTTTTGCAGTTTGCTTTTTCCTTTTTTGTGTTTGTTTTCCTTACTGCAACTTTGCCTAGTATTCTTCTATTGCAAAATCCAGGAGAACAAGACAAGAATCTGGCTGAGGTCCAGCATACAGAGTTTTTTGGGGAAGAATGTAGTTACAATTTCAAGGTGAACCCCAGTAGAAAGACCATGTGTCTTAATATCAGATGGTGGCTGTTACAGTTAGAAATCCCTACTGAAAACCAGACAGGAGGCAATTAATATTCCATCTTTGCTAATGAGATCCTGAAAAGAACTTTACTTCCTTCTAGACAGTGTCTCACTGCCTTATTCTCTTGGCCCTCCAGGCATTGCTGTGGCCAGGACGATGCACAAACTACAGCTCCTGAACCTGCGGCTTCCTCTGCAAAACACGGGAAGAAATCTTTCAAAACATAAAGACTTGAAACCTCTCAATAGCAATAACCTTCCATGTACAACAGACGAGCTATTGTCATCAGCCACATATCCATGTTTTTATTCAGTCTGTTCTAATGTAGTAAAGGATGGTACTCTCCCCCATTTCATAAATTCATCCATTTTATATAACACAGAAAGCCCCACGTATGATTCTGGATATATCCCCTATTCAAGGCACTGTAACATAACAAGGTTTCTATTGCAAGATAAATGAAGTACCACTGCCCCTTCACTGTACAGTCACCTCAGTTTCACATGATTTCAGTCAGTCTTGTCTCCTGACCATTAGTTGACATTAATGTCTTTCCTTATCATGACATTTATGGTTTCCATTATTTTCTGCAGCGCTCTATTGATTTTGAGATCTATAGCTGTTACATGAATTGTCCTTCAGAGCTCTGTCATTACTCCTGCTTGTACAATAGGTACATGCCCAATGATTCAGGATCAAATGCAACCAACCTAGCAGGCATGTGAGGGATTAAGAAGTGAAGGCACTCTTTTTCCCTCAGTTTCCTTAAAATTGTAAGAATATTGACATTTTGACGAATAATAAACATACTAACCATCATTATACTGATAATTTTTATCTCTCACTACTAAATACCTCACAAACTAATTGAAATTAAAAAAAGGTTAAAAAAGTGAAACTGTAAAGCCTCCATGTAAGAGTAATCACAGCAAGAATTAACAGCATAAAAAAGTGATGTTCACAATTGAAATGAGCCTACGCCAACCAAAGGCAAGACAGCTGTCATTGCTGTCTGGACAGACAAACAGAACATTGTTAAAGCCATTTCTGAAGATGGGATTGTGTTTGCTCCTCTCTAGCATCTCCTCTCCAGTATGGTTTTTCCCATCTTAGAGCTGAACTTGGGATCCCTTTGTTGGTGAAGGTGACTACAACAATAAAGTTCAACACAGAGGATTTCAGTTCAAGCTTCACTGATACCTGGTTCCACTTATGCACAAAAGAAGGCGGTTTTCAGAGAACACTCTTCTGAAATATTTCAGCAAGACCAATAGCACAGAAAATCATAAAAGCATTCTCTCTTCCCTTAGTATTGATGGCTAAAATGAAGGCTTACATTTCCAGGCCTGCTTATGATTGTCAATAGTGGACTAGATGACTGGGTGCTGCAGAGCAGATCTTTGTACCAGCAGGGTATGAAACATCCTGTGCTGTGACACTCTCCAAAAACAGGAGTTTACAGAAGAACAGAACAAGCCTTGATATCCTAGCATATGGGGTCAAGACTCTTCCTGAAACTTCAGTCTGTGTTCTTTTTGTGTACTTTTCAGGTACATTTATTTCTGCTTAGACTCATCACACTAGATGGATTCTTTTGCAAACAGCAGCCTTCAGTAAGTCCTAAACTCCAGCATGTGGTTTCTTCAAAAGTGAGCCCAACATACTCACAAGAAAATCATTTTGGTGTGGTGATCTCTCAGAATATATATCCCTCTCAGAATACGGTGGCTCAAAAACCATTGCATAACACTTGTCATACAGCCTAAATCCCATATATGTTTTGCCATCCCATTTCCTCTCGTCACACTTTATCACTGTATAGAAGCACCAAGCACCAGCAAGCGTGGTTTATTCGCACATGCAGACAGGTAAGATGCCCATTGCCAAGGGCAGCCAAGCTGTACTCAACCCCCTTCCCCAGCCTTCCTCTACTATGTGCTTTCAGAGAAGAGCCATGCATGTAAAATGCCATCACAAATAAGACAGAGGAAAAAAAATTCCTTCTAAATTAACATAACTGATACCAGTGGCTAATAATTAAACCAGCTCTACGTATGTGAACCCATTGCAGGACTTTCAAGCCTGTTTGTTCCAGTACATGCTGTGAAGTTATATTTTTCCACCACTTTATTTCAGAAACATCAAATTGCAATGTCAGGCCTAAATCTGGACTTTGTTTCTCTAACAAAGGACTGGCTTTCCTAAGAAAGCCCAGCACGAGAAGCAGCTCTCCCCAAGCACGTTTGCTGTGTCTGTCTGGCAGTGCTCACCGAGAGCCGGGGAATTCTGTCATCGTGTTACTGTACTAATAGAGTGTTTGCTGGCAAGCACCAGTAGACTCTCCAGAAATATGACACAGCGAGATAAAGCTTATACAAGCTGAGAGGCATAAACACAACCTACTTGTGTTAATCCTGTAAAACCACAAGTATATGACAAGAGGAGGCAGCACTACAGAGCGCCGCGGTCTGTGATTCTCCACTGCAGGTTTTCATTCTGAAGAGACAGAACATAAATGCAGGTGTGCCTTCTGTTAGCAAGACCACGCTTCCATGCTCAAGGTAAGGCTTCTTTGTATCTCAATTAGCACCTGTGCTAACTAGGCTGGTTAAGACCCACTTTCAACATACACAGAAAATAACACCACATCCATTATGTTAGCGATCAAAGCTATACAAGTTTGTAGATTGTTTCAAAGATCAAAGACAGTCTGTCAGACTTCATTACCAGAAGAAAAAAGGGACTCTAACTTCAAAAGGCTTTGCATTGTCCTTTGTTTCTTCCTCAAAAAATAATTTTGAAGATGGTGAGCCACCTCAGAACAATCTAAATTAACAAGCTTTTTGACTGTACCTTCTAGCTCTGGCTGCAGTTTGATCTTGCCATTCTTTTTCCTTTTCCTTTATGTCTATCTTAAGTAAATGCTGATTGTTTGCCCCCCTGGCTTAATACTGGAACACATTAAGGAATAAAAATTCAAGAACTTCATCAACCTGCAAGTTACCTAAAATTGCTCCTACTGTCTTCCCCAATTGTTTTGTCTTGCACACTGCAATATCGTCTGCAAAAGGGTATTTGAAAGTATCTTTAATTAGTTTTTCTATTTCCTTGACTGAAGTGATACTTTCAGTCAGATCCACAGAAATAATTATGCTAATAGTGAATAAAAATAGCATCAAGATTAGAATACTTTGATGCTGTTTGAGCTTAATTCATATGGATACATTTTTGGAGGGGAGTTTCTTGAAAGCATTCACATTTCCCTGACTGCTTTAAATATTTTTAAACTATTACATAAGGGAATTTTTAGAATTTTCCTAATTACCCCCAAGGCAAAAAACTCAGTCAGCCACACAAAGATACAAACCTGAATACATTTGTTCATATGTCAACGCTAACAAATACTAAAAAAACAGTATAAAGCTTTTCCTGTATCCAGGGCTATTTTGCACTGTTGGTGAGGTCTCCATTTTCAGCTCCCACAGCCTCCATCATAAATAAGCTAACAGTGTTGAGTCAACAGCACTGAGAAATTTACTCGGTCTAGTGCAGGACTAAGAGAAAGTGTGGATCTTCACCCAATTCACCTTCTCTACAGCTAGTAGTTGTAGAGATGCCTTTGAAGTAGTGTGTCTTTTATTTGCTTCGGGGATCTAGTTTTCCATTTCAGAAATTGTACACAAACAGGTTTTTCCACTACTTTTAAGTACTTAACTAAAATATGTAATGGACAAGGTGCTGACTTACCACCCCTTGGGCTCTTGACTCATAGATGAGGATCACTCATCCATCTGAAATTACCTTCCAGATATCTGGTAACATCCACTTCTTAACATGCTATTCCTATTCCTGTTACTCAGTGGATTAATACCACCATAAACAAATTCCCAAAATTTTACTTCAAGCTGACTCCAAAGGCACCGTCAATATTAATGATGTCAAACTATGGCAGAAAAAGGTCGTCTTCTACACATTTGCTTTGAGAAATGTAAATGCTTGTGGAGACACTAAGATAAAACTAATGCCCTAGACAAAGTGTGCTGGACAGGCACTGCAGCAATGGAGTCCTCAATCAGCAAAGTCAATGTCTGAAATGGTCTTACTATACTGTAAAGTGGTACTTAATAACAAAGAAATAGGTCCACAAATGCTCAGAACAGATAAGGAAAATTTAAAAAGTATTCAACCAAGCTGTTTCTTCCTCTTTCCTTTTCCTTGAATGTTTCCTTTTCCTTAATATTTAAAACTTGTCATTTTGGTATAAAAATGGTATAAAAAATTGCAGTGGTATGGAGAGGGGACGTCTCTCTCAAGTCACCAGAAGTCCCTTCTCAAAAGGAATATTTTGTTGCATAATCTTTTAGACTACATGGATCAACTAAATCTGGTTCCTGGCCACTCCATATTATACTACATATTTTTTTTTCCCATGCTAATCCTTGAACTATCATCTAAAATTTGAGAGGCATAAACTAATTAATGAAGTTAATAACAAACAGCCAAAATGTGAAAGTGCAAACAATGCCTGAGCAGAGGTCTTTGGTCACTTTTCTCCTGCTTTAAGATCTCCAGCTTTGTTCTTTCTCAAATGTTCACATGGAGATAGACCCATACATGTGTATATATATAGCATATACGCACGTATATACGCACATATGAATATATATAGAGAGAGACGCCACCACATTCACTGAATATATGTATATATATATATATGTGTGTGTGTGTGTGTATATATGTATATATGTATATATATATATATATATATATATATATATATATATATATATATATATATGAAAATTAAGACTGTTCTCCCCAGGGTTTCCTTTAAGCTCTTTTTGCTTAAAATTTATCTTCTTTGTGCAGAATGGCTGGATGCATTCCAAAATTCACTTTTATTCCTGATTACACGTGACACATTTTTAAAGGATGTTTCTGAAATAATAATTGTGAGCTGCAAATGAGAGTAGTGTGGAGTCCCCAGCAGGCGTGGTGGAGTGAGGAGGCACAGTGCAGCGTGTGACATTCTCCAGGCTTCCTTCACAGTGTGCCCATAGCAAACCACCTCAAGCGTACAGGACTGCATTGGTCTCTCAGGCAGCAGTGATTTCTGATGGTTGCAGATTCAGACCCTGAGATTTTTCTGTAGGCAAGAAGGTAACCTCTTTGGGAGACAGGACAAAATCAACCTGGAAGTCTGTTAGTTGGGATTTCTTGGCATTAATATACACATGAAGATGAGACTTAATTTTAAACTCTTCACAGCTGTCTTGAGGTCAAAAGTTATCCACTTTAAATCACTTTTAGATTTGCTTCCTCACAAAAATCATAGACAGAATCAATAACAACAGAAGAGCAACAAGTGAAGGATTCAATTTGTTCTCTGTATGTACACACACCCACCTCTGTCTTAAGATGTCTGTGATTTGGCTTCTGGTAAAGGAAAGCAAATACAGGATTTAATAATCAATTTCTTCATGTACACACTGTGAATTTTATTGCTAAACCTAGAAAAAAAATGGTGAAAACTTCTTGCTTTTATGGGCAGCGTCCAAAAGTCAGGCAGTCTGCAAAAATTTTCCTGCCTCAGCTTGCGTAAATAAAGGACTGCATCTCGTACAAGGATTAAATGAAGCTGCTCTACAGCAGCCACGGCTCAGAAAGTCACTTTGAATGCTGGAAGTGACCTTGACTCCAAAACTTCCAGGGTAAGAGGGGGGTCTTCTGGTTTGTGAAATATAAGAATTAATGGATTCTTTTTTATATATGTTTCATAAGCAAAGTGTGAAATTTTTTTTTGATTTCCAATTTATTTCTGCCTCCCTTTGCATATAATACTGGTTTGCTCACCGAAAAGGGTGAGTGCACTCAACCATATGATCTAGATAACTTTAATGATTTTGCTGCAAAGCCTGGGCCAATGACTGGCTATGCAATTAGAGAAAACTGTTCACTAAGTGCTTAAGATCTGTTCAGTTGAGAGCGTGACTTAGATATTTATTTGTCTGTAAGAATATGTTTCAGCTCTTTTGAAAAAGTTGCACATAAACCTAGTCTTATGAAACATTCTAAAATAGGATGCTTTCATGATTTA
The DNA here is from genome assembly GCA_036785705.1 of Acanthornis magna. Taxonomy (NCBI): domain Eukaryota; kingdom Metazoa; phylum Chordata; class Aves; order Passeriformes; family Acanthizidae; genus Acanthornis; species Acanthornis magna. Next base: position 2,663,574 of record JAWUZG010000236.1, on the reverse strand, counting down.
AGATCTAGTTTTTGTCTTTCACGACTATAAAAGCATGAGAGAGTTAACGTTGAACAAAGGCCAAGTTTGGACTGCAATACTCATAAAAACCATCTGCACAAAAGGAAGTATTGTTTTTGCTCCAGCTTGCTCTATCCTTTCCTTCATTTTATCTTTTCCCACTCACTTGCCCTGCTAGCTGGCCTGACTGGTAAAAAAAAACCTGACTTTATCTATTGTCATCTTTACGTTTTACAACAGTTCCATATATAAACAATGTTCAACTCCCAAATACTTGCAATGTTCTTATTTGCAAGTATAAGGGCAGTTTTTATTCATCAATGCAGAGCAATGAGCAGAATCCTAAGATAATGGCCACCTTGCTCATTACACACAAGCTGGCAGAATGGAACTGCCTCGTGGGAGAAAATGCTATTTGCTGCCTGTTAGATAATGCATTAAAACATGATTCTAGTTAGTAAAGGGCATTCAGAAGCCTCACAAGGGACACTGTACACCTGCACCTGTGAAATGATCTCCCATAAAGAAGTACTCTCAGGTTTTTTTAAACATGAAGCTGTTTCAGGAAGAATATTATTAGTGGTGAAAGCAGAGGAGTAAGTAAGAGTTCATAAAGAAATTTCTTTTAAGGTCTACGACAGAGTTTCAGAGACAGGGCAGAAGCAATTCTGTGATTCACCCAGGAGTCACAGAACCACATTTTGGTGCACTTGGCTTTATGCCATACAGGCAAAAGTTGTCTCATTTTAATTTCCATTTATGCAGAACAAGCTGGATGACAGCTTTCTCTGGGAGAGAAGCTCCTTGTGGTCTCTAGGCACAGAAGAAGAAAGCTACTTTTCTCCAAAAATATCTTAATAACACCAGATGTTTGAACAGGAAATGCCATAAACAAGGACCTTGTCTACTTGGAGAGGCAACTGGGAGCAGCTCATCACAGATGTATTCTGAATGGCAGACAGAACTTGCCATAAATGTCCTTTCTTTGCTTTTTAGAAAAATACTTCTAGTGACTACCTTACAGTGAGTCTTACTAAAAGACCACTTTTTTCCTCTTTCATGCCAGTAAATACGGTCCGGTCATATGACACATATGACCTTTTTAGACAATTAAAAATAATGAACCTTGGATTGAAAAATGTGTTGAGAATAGTTTTAGAGATGAACCAGGTGGCAGAACACAACCATCAGAAAATATCTCAAAAAATATTTCACCTACCCACACAATCTCCCTGTGAGACTGTTCTGGGAAAGATGTTACACACTGCTCCACAGTTATTTCTGCTGGTGATAAAAGTAGAATAGTGGGGTTCAAAAGACCCTGTGAAAAGATAAATAGCGGGGGAAAACAACAAAAGCCAAAGGGATTTGGTTGGTTTTGTAACCATTATAATGGATGGCTTGTACAAAGCTAGGCAGGAAGGACAGTGTGATCTCAGAATAATTCTCTGTGCTTTAAATTTCATGAAATTCAGCAGTGTAATACACCAATCTAAAGTAGATCATTAAGGTAAAGACATGTCTGAACAGATAAATTAATATAAAATAAGATGCTGTAATGCTGCTGGTCATTTATTTATTCAAAAAATGCATCTGCCTTAGGTACCTCTTTATTTTTGTTTTCTTCTGCTTCTCTGGGGCACTGCCTTGAAGCTGAAAAGTAAATGGGCTCTGGGGCACCCTTTGTTTTTCAATATTAACTTTTTCTTCTATATTATGATCAAGAATAAAGTCAATATATGAGGTTGTAAAGAAAAAAAAAGCAGATAAAATCGAAAAAGTTCTGTAATTTTCTCAACATTATTAGCAAGATAATTCACAGTATTCTTATTCATAAATGTCACCCAGGACTTCTCTTTATGGTGCTCTCCTAGTTGCTTAACATTTTGTCTATATATGCTTAGGATGAAATTTCCTACGTAATTTCTAAAATTTCATTTCAGCTCCAGAATAACCAGTCATATTTTCTAAGTAGAGAACAATAGTAAAAGAACGATTGCTTTGTCCATGCTGGAGCAAAATAAATTTAAAAAATGGCAGTATCTAGTAGTGTGCTCAAAGCCTGACATGACTGTACTGCAAAAAGAGCTGAATTCAAGTTCTCCAGGCAACCACCATTTTGGCATTTTCTAACCCAGTTTCCTACTTACTTTTCCCTTAATGCCACTACAAGACAGCAAAGTACAAAATGCATACACAAGGCTTAGCATAGGGTATTTCTCCTTACAGTTTTCTCAATGCGATGGTATATTTATAAATGATTGGAGGCTTGGGGGATTGGTTAACTCACTGTTGGAGGTCTGTATCTGGATTTGAAGTCTTAATAGACTGCAAGTGCACAGTAAATCAAAATGCAAAGGCCAGTTTGGAATTCATAGTTACACTTCAGCCTGGGAAGGCAGCGCATGCAGTGTCTGGGACAGGCTGAATCAAGAGCATCAGCCGGCATAAGAGCAGTTTTGGTGGGCTTTTTCTGATGGGCATTTTGTCCCACAGCAGCGTGGGTAGGAAATGGAAGAAAATCCCACTGTCATTTCTTGTTCATTGCCTCTAGGGATAACAAAATAGCAGAACATCTCACACAACTGCAAGCCATGGAAAATAATCTAATGTTTATGTAGAATATTGAGAAGAAGCAAGTTTTGGCAAGATGAGGAGAAATGAATCTGTTGTTTGCAAATGAGTTTGATTTGATGACAGAAAAACTTGACGTGAGAAAAATGCAGATCTTTGCAGCTGAGGGATCTGAACAACTTCTCAGTCCTGCACCACTGGCAAGATTTGATTGAGGGCAATTCAGAGTAGCAGACAGATAAGGCTGGAGAAACCTTTATCCTGAACTTCTAGGTAAGTCAGACTCTGGAGGCTGATCCACACAACAGAGTGTATTCTTAGTCACACTACTTGAATGAAATGGCTTTATTTACTGAGCAGAGATCCTACTTGATCACACCATTATGTGGCCAAGCAAATCACTGACATGAAAGTGGGAACTAGGATCTCAGTTTTTAATTCTGCCACCCAATCATCCCCAGAGAAAAAGCAGCCAGGTCCTGGGAATCGGCTTTGTAAACTGGAGGCAGTGTGGAAGGGGCTGGCCATGGAGTGGCCCCACCATTTGGCAGCACAGGTGCTGTTTGCAGCAGGGAGGCCCTGGCAGCTCCTTGGCGTGCTCCTCATACTGCAGATCCATGCACGTGCACTGGGCTGCCTCTACAGACAGAGCAAGATGCTAAATCTGTCATTGTCTGTCTCTGACTTGACTCCAAATGCTGTCTGCTGGCAAATGCTGACACACAATGCCTGAATGGGGGCTCTGTGGAGTGTGCACTTGCATGGTCCAGTCCACCCATCTCATGTTTCAGGTCTGAGGAGATTTGGAACAGTCTCTCAGGAGCTGTAGGTGTTAGATGAGATGATAACTCTCATCAAGCACAGCTGGGAAATCTCCATTTTAGGATCTGTATAAGAATTATCAATCAACAGCTGTTCAGATTATTGCAAAGGCAGTTTGTTCACGCTGCCTCACACAAAAATATACATATTTCCCACTGCCTCCAGGGGTCTCCTAAAAATTATAAAAATAGGAGAAAACCTTTCACAATGGGCTCATTGTGACTGATGTGCTACTAAAGTGTAGCAGATTGAAACTGCATGGCATGTTGTGCCATAATGTCTGTATCTGGATTATTCCCTCTTTCAGCAGCTATCAAATATGGTTTTATCTTCCTTTTTTTTAAGTAGTTTTTGCTGAGTGAAAGTAATACAGTCCCTCTGAAGCTTCTGAGGCTTATAAAAAAAGGTACTTTATTTTTTCATTTGTGTGCACTCACTTGGGGTTCCAACAGTTTGTGCTCAATCAGTAAAACTGAATGGAAATAAAAATGAAAAATGAAAGATATAAAGCTCACAGATTTATTTTTATCTTGAGAACCTACAGGAAGGAAGATTTTTCAGCCTCTAATCTTAATGATACAGCAGTTAGGAGTGATTTTCTCCCTGAGCTTTACACATTAATTAAGCTGTACTGTATATTTTTTGTTGAACTAGTCCTTGTTACTACCACCTCTGTGAATCTCCCCTTCAAAAAAAGTATTCTAGTTGCAAAACAATGCTTGATTTAAACAAGGCAATTAGAAGAGTCAGCAGTCTACATGGGAATAGCTGATTTTATAGTCTATTAAGAGCAAAATCTTTTATAGCAAAGTCTTGATCTATCTGTTTATAAAATAAGTGTTTTGAAAGAAGCGATTACTTTTAGAGGATTTTGTGTGAGCATCCTGAATGCTCAAATACAGCCACAAACTCACTACATAACAGTTATAAATATGCAACAAAACACAGCTCAACATGCATGTGTTTATTGTCCAGATTTTTTTGGGCTGTCAAATAATTTGCAAACAGTATTCAGCACATCTCTCAAACATTCTGGTACTGTCAGGTGACTGGTGCTGCATTTCTCCTTTTACTGAAATAACAAGGTCAAAATGTTCCATTTTATGTGAATGCTCAATATAAGACAACTGAAACCTTATTTCAGAAAGTACTTAGTGTTCTATAGAGCTTCATGTTGAAAGCACAGTTCAAGGATCCTCCTGCAATTTAAAGGTCTCTGTCAAGCACAAGGAACAGGTGCCAATCATCTGTGAAAAATGTAATCTAGGTCCCCGTGGCAAAGGCTGAAATAGCCACATCTCTATTGCAGTGCTGTCTGTGAGAGGCTTCTTTCCTTCCCTAAGCCATTGCACAGCCTGGACTCTGCAGCAAGGGACACATGGCTCCTGCATTAAATAATTTTTTTAGCTACATATTCTCTGTACCTGGGCTCATCTTACTTAAAGTAGCCATTTAAAATCCTTCCTGCAAGTCGTAACTTTTCAGTTTTTCACCCCCTGGTGTGGCCTGAAAAAGAGTGCTAAACATTCTTTGTGTCACGCGCCACTGCTAACTGCTTTGCATCGAAACCTTCCGATTCTAATCCAGGTGTACAAATTGCCTTCAGCCAAAAAGAGGAATTTAAAAATGTTCATATAAGCATTACAAAAAAGATGAGAAAAAGAAAGGATGTCTTTTATTTCTCCCAAATTCAACACACAGCTTTCCTTTCTGAACATCCTAAACCAGAAGTCACAGCCTGAACACAGTATCATGCTTTATGTTACTGCAAAAAAACAGGGCCTCTGGAAAAAGAAGGATCCGAAATGTCAGTAACCAGCGGGCCACTTTGGTGAGCCACAGCTCTACAATACCCAAAGCAACCAGCCATTGGCTTGATAGTATTTCAAAAAAAACATTAAATATTCCTACTGGGTTTTCTACGAGGGGCACCTAATGCACATGTTGCCATTTTATTTACGTTGTCCTCATTGGTATGGTGTGGTGGGACACTTCAGTCATGCTAGAATAGGAATGCTCAGCTTTTATGGGGACTTGCAACACAGGCTTTTTATTTGGGCCAATTGTTTTCTTTTTATCCTACAGTACTGATGGGAGTTCTCTCATGTTCTTCGGGGATAGGTGCTCCATTTCAGATAAGCCTGAAGCTGTTTTTACTACTGGGAAATAAGCTTCCTACATGAGCAATCCTGTTGGGATGGAACAAAGACAAATCAATCATTCCAGAGATTGGAAATGGATGTTGGAAGCAGAGCTGTGTAAAATTACAAATTCCAAGACTGAGCGGATAAATCCAACCTCCAATTTATTTAGCAAGTCTTTGCATCTCTAAGTCTGCACCATGATTTGGGTTCAAGCCTCCATAGGGTTACTGGAGCAATATCTGCATACATATCTAAAAAGCCTCAAAGTGTTTTCCTCTCATGAAGTTTTTCCTCTGAGAACATACACTTTTTTCTGTCTGAATTTAAACAAGTTTCCAACTACATTTCAAGCAATTAGTTGTTCATTAGTGAAAGCATTGTCTTGTAAGTTTTGTGGCAAGTAATGTATTAAGCAGTGACACAGACAACAGACATAAGATCAGTAGTACCCACTCAACATCTGTGGAGTAACAGTCTCCAAGATAAAAATGGGGTCAGTTCATGACTGTGATGCAAAAAAAAAATGCATGGAAAAAACCCTGAATGTGAAAGCCTGTGTACAAATGAGTTACCAAAGAGTAGGAAATCTGCCCTCTGAGCATGGTGGTGTTCAGAGGTCTGTGCTGCTTCTCCTTTTCTTGCTCTTGGTGAATCTGTGATTATACAATTAGGATTCCATTTAGAAAGAGAGTTATGTATGCCTTCGTTACTGCTAGCACCTCAGTTACAATGAATCAACTCTTCATCTACATAATTCAAAACCTTCCTCAAGATCTACAGTAATTCAATATGAAGATAAAAGCAGAATTATCAAGACACTAACCACTGTGAAGCATTGCTCACATTACCTAAGTCATTTGCTTTCCAGCTGTCCAAATCCTATTGTCCTCTTTTGGTTTCCACCATTTCAATTAGACAAGCACACATTTCAGACACCCTGAAGGGTACCTACCATACCAAATACTGACATACTGAACATCAGTGCCACTCAATATGTTTGCTAAATTGCTCTTGACTTGCCAAGCAAGCCACCAAAAAAAAAAATCAACCCCAAAAAGTCTGCAGTTAAATTGGTAATGTGCCCCCCGCACCCCAGGCTCCATATTTCCTGTGCATTTTTAACATACACTTCGTATGGCTTAAAAAAATAACTACTTTCATTCTTGAAGTGATTTGGAAAAGGTATTTGCAAAACAGGAGGACTGCAAGAAGAAAATCATATTTATTGTGAAAAACGAAGAAATTGTATTAACTGGTTAGCTATGTTTATGGCTTCAAAACACACAGGATTCTATTATTGACCCTCTGAACCTTGAATTTCTGATGACTTAAAATTTACAGAAGCATTTCCTTTTTCTTGCCTACCATTGGTAATATTGAATAAATTGTAGCTAGCATAGGAATAAATGAGATAATTCAGGAAAATTACAACTGCTTTTTCTTACATTTCAAGATAACAAATACAATAAATGCAAATTCTTGTTTAGCATTTGACCATTCTAGTCAAAGTAGGAGAGCAATTTTCTTTACTCCTTTTTTAATGGGGAATGGGACAGTAATTTTGAAATCTCTGCTTTTCTGAAATCAATGTGCAGCATCTTCACTGTTTAGTCACTGTTGATTAAGTTAACTCTGGCTAAAGCATGAGTCATTCACCACTATAGAAATTTTTGTGCTCAGGAATTACTTCCAGCATAATAGAAAGAAGAAATTGTCCAAAATATCTTTAACACTTATTATGTGGAAGACATTAAACTACAATCAAGCAGAAGGAATAAAAAGCAATGCTTAGAGATGAATATACACATTTTATAGCTTCTCCCCCAGGCTGGTCTGTAGCCTCTCTGCTCCTGACTCCAGATAAGATTTCAAACAATACTAAGTAATTATGAAAGAGTTGTTTTGTTTGGTTGGGTTTTTTTTTGTGAGAACCTCATTTCTTGAGAACCTCGAGTAATTATTACTGTCCAATTCTTCTAATTTTTGAAGTATTGATATAATGTCTCTGTTACTTTTGTAGGAGCAGAGGAGTTAACAGCATAATGTGCTCTTTCTGTTTCAGGTTGCAGACAAAGACCATTTCTACATTCAGCTCACTCCCTTTGAATGAAAGACCATAAAATTTTACCTTGCTGACCTTGTATGAAGTCTAAAATGAGGGATGCTAAAGTCTAAACTGTGTCTGACTAAAGCATATTTTCTAAACAGTCTTTCAGCCTAGAGCCAAGAACAGCAGGATGGGGAATATTAGGAAAAAACACCACTTCCTTCAACAGCTTCTCCCAGTGACTCACCCCCCTCCCTCAAAGAAGACGCAAGTTCCCTTTATTTCCTACTTGAATTTGTCTGACTTTCAGTTCCAGACATTTGCTCTTCCTTCTGGTCTGTCTCATCTGGGCTAAGTATTCTGCCTTTCCTTCCCAGGAAGCTGCTGTTCTCTCTCATTAAGTTGCTTTCTTTGATGATCTAGATGTATTGAGGTAAAGGCCTCTCACATGAGCGCATTTTACATTACACACTTCACCACATTCTGATGGATTTTTGTTCTATTGTTCCTTACTCCTTAATTCCTTTTTCAGAACAGAGCTACAGAACTGTGTACAATACACAGTGTTCTGTAACCAGACATACACTTCCCATTTTCTCCCACTCAAGGTTACTCATTTCAGAAAAGCATTTACAGATGTTTTAGGGATGGTTTCTCACTGATAGTTTCTTCTGATTTCTTGTTGTCTGTGCCATCCAGATTTTTTTCGACACAAATTCAGTTTGTTTTTTTCATTCATTCTTTTTTTCCTTTGGAATACAGGAAATTATCTGTATTTAAATCAAATATGCTATGTATTTAAATCAAATAAATGAAATAATACAAAGAAGAGTCATAAAATCCAATTTTTACTCTTCTTATAGTCTCTATAATCTTATAGTCAACAATTTTTCTAACCATCACTTTTTTCATTTTCAGGTAATAAACCCTACCAAATGCTTTATCCATTCTAGTGCTTAATCCAACAAATCTACTGGAAATACCACTATTCAAGGTGGTTTTATGAGACATGCATTATCTGGTTTCGATTTTATTTAATACACACTTGATTTACTGGAATTATTTTAGTGTCCTTTTAAAAATGGAATCTCATTGAATGAATGCCATTCAGGTAGTTATGATGAGGTTACCTTAAGCAATCAAGGTTATAATCGGATTGAACAAGACCTGTTTTCCACAGAAAAATGTGGAACTTACTGCATTAGTTTTGTTTAATCAAATCCACTATCAGGCTTTCCTATTACAGTGCCTGAGGCTGAGCTCAGTTTAACAAGTTTCCCATGCTACGCTTGTCTACTTCAAATACCTCTCAGAAGTGTTATAATCTTCCACATTTATTAGATATTAATATTAGCAAGAGAGACATCGTAACCAGTGATATTAGACTGCGCAAATTGTCCAGGCTTTCTGTCTGAAGTGTTTATCTTTAAACATTGTTAATTAATATCCTCCTTAGCGGATGAGAAGGCAATACGTCATCCTCATGTGATAGTGGCACATCAGCTAATTTATTTTCAGACACAGAAGAGAAATGGTTATGAACACTTGTCTCTTCCTGGCATCGTCTTTTTAGCACCCCCATATATAAAAGGACTTTGCCACCCTTTCTCTGTTATTTTAGACTTTAAATATTTTGCTGCACTTATACCTTTTAAAACAATGATTCTCTAGACTTCCTCAAGAGTGTTCCATACAACCCTAATTTTTAAAGTTTTATAGTCATTCATATTTCCCCCCTTAGATATTGTTTTGATTGTTTTAATTGGAAATTTTATTTCTGCTCTGAAACAGAAGGCCTCCATTAAAACTGGGCTCTTTCTCAAAGACCTATTATTGCAGTTTTTTCTCTTACCCATAAAACGTGAGATCAGAATTTGCATTCACAGTTTTCCATCTGAGTTTTATTTGTAGTTGGACTTATCTTTGATAAATAAGGCTTTTTATAACTTAAAGTAAATATTTGACTGCTTGATGTCTTCCCCTTTCCTTATAATAAAAGCAAACAGATAATAATGATTGATTTACAAACTACCAGCCAAATTCCAATCCAGTCATAACATTATCTTAATCCATCAATTTAGGGTTCTAAATGTGACAAACATATTCATGTTTTATCATTAGAGAAAGAAAAACATCATCAGTAGTTGTTATAGACTTCAATGACTTTATAAAATGACTGTTTGCATCTCTCCTTCAAATTGAAATTTCACAGTAACAAAAAAGTCTCATTTTTAAGTATTCAAAACAGTGCTCAAATAGTAACTTTCCTTCTTTGTTCTGATTGAACAATCATTAAGTATTTCAAGAATTCCAAAATTTAGACTACAACATTCAGCCATGATTATTGCAGCTCTACCTTGTTTTTATTGGTATATTGATTACATGTAAACAAGCAATGGTATTTATCACAACACCACATTCCCTTAAGTGTACCTCTAAACGAATCCAAATGTCCTAAATGGAATTTAGCCAACAAACTTGATTGGCTTGTAATGCCTCAGTATTGACAAATAGTTCCAAATAGGTATTAGGAAAAATTTTATCACCAGTTGGATTTACAACTTCCTCTTGCCTGTTTTTATGGTATTTTTATTTCTTTTGGGTTTTTTATACACATATTATTTTCATTCATTGCAATTAATCAAAATTGCTTAAAAATTTATGGACAGGTTTTTTTCCACTAATTGAATTCTTTTTTTTTTTCATTTAACAAATTGTTTTGCTTCCTAATCTATGTCAGACTTGCTACTCTAGCATTCTCTCTTCTAAACTAGATTATTAAGGCTGTTTCAAGCAGTCTCCAGATGACTCTAGGTTACTCTAAAATGCAGACCAACCATAATCACAAGTCTTCAAGAATACTCCTCAGAACAAACACCTGAACTCTTCAGTGTTTCCTACCTTCTCTCTTTCTCAGGAAAGAAAGTTGGTCACTTTCTCTTCTGCTGTCCTTTGCAATTTCGAAACTATCTACAGGCAGTAGTGTGCAACTATCATGTACTTTGCTCCTATTGAAATAATCAATTTGATGAAATTTCCTGAACACTCCATAATCTGGCCTAAATGTGCAAGTAGAATTTAAGACTTTCACTGAAGAGAAATTCATATTCCTATTGCATTAAAGTCCTCTACTGAATTTTCAGTATTTTTAGTAACAAATCATCAGGCATCTCAGTATTAATAAGTTCGTTGTTTCATCAGGTATTTATTTTTCTCAGAGGTTAAATCATGGTGCATTTACCAGAATAAATATTCCAAGCCAAGCTGAGCAAATTCTGGTTGTCATTTTTATCATCAGAAATCTCTAGCCTATTAATTTAATCTTAACTATTTACAGTCACTTAAGTACAATTTTATTATTTTTTCAAGCTACCCATGGCAATGTCTCTTTAACCTCTGTTTTCTTGAATACTGCATAGCACTGGAATTTGCATTTCCAAAATAAACATTGTCTCCTGCAACTTCTGGCACAACTTGCTCTTTGCAAAGCAGAGCTTTGGTCTGCCTGTGTTTCAGAACAAAGAGCACCACAAAAACTTTAGGAGACCCACTAGGAGCATATTAAGAGACATCTGCAGGATCAGAACAGGAAAAGAGTGTTCAAAGGGAGCTTTCTTCCCAGTGGCAAACATCAATCAGAAAGCATGTTTCTGCTAGAAAAGACTTCAGTTAAACAGGCTTCTACAAGTAAAGAATTAGTCAGGAAATAATTTTGAGATAAATTACGATATACTAGGTTATACACCATATGGATGCCAAACATAAATAAATAGTCCCAAGCAATACCTGCTGTTTAGTAGATCATTCAAACTGCTGTGAACACTTGCAAGAAAGAAAAGCTCTCAATGGGGCCTGCTTTGTTTTCCAGGGAACTGTGGTGTCCAGAGCATGGCACCCTTCATCAGGGCAAAAAGCAAAGTTGCAGGAATAGTGTTTCTGATATCAGCAAAGTTCTGATGGATAAAAATATAATGGAAGAGAAAATTTTTCTTGAAAATACCCTACTGAGAGCAGTGAATGATCCTCCTGAACTCATTCTCAATTTTACAAATACATTAAACTAATATTTATCAAAGTATGCTTGATAAACATTAATGTCTCTGACATATTACCATATAATATGGTAATAATTATGCCATAATATTTATTACCATTGAAATATTACCATCTCTGAAACTTATTAAAAAGGAGGGAAAACAAAGCATAGAAAAGGTTACATGGTGGTCCTAATATTTTAAGGTTTTTCAATTTGTCTAAAACATCTGGGTAACACACATCTGTAGTTATATCTCTACTAGATGCCTCAACCAAAAGATTTTCTAGACAAAGAAGACAGTAAACATACCTCCAACTTTCAGGGTGAATTTTGGTCTTTCGTTTTCATTGTTTTCAAAGTACTCTTTTCTTAATCAGTCTCTTTCATTCCAGAAGAGTCAAAATTGGACATTCATTTCAGTGGTCTTTAAGAGAAGCTAGTGCAAGAAATAAAATCCTGCATATTGGTTCTCCTTTTTCTCCTTTGCTGGGGTCTTTCAGACACGTGCAAAGTGGATGTGAAGTACTGTCATACTCAACCAGAGAGAGCGGCCACACAAGCAAAAGCAGAGACAACTTGCAACCTTTGAAAAAGGAGAGCCTTAATACTGCTGAAACTCTGCAACAGAAAGGAATATTCCTCCCCTCTGGAAAATCTCTACCACTGGTATCATGCTGATGTTACTCCTGATCAGTGACACCCATTCTGACAACTTTAGTCTGCCAGCAGTGTTTTGCTACACTGCACATGTAAAACGTAAACACTACACATGTAAAGTAAATTTCACTGCAGCTCTAAAAATTTATTTCACCCCCTCATAAATTTATCATTACTTCTTCTTTCTCCTTTTCTCATTTCTTTTTCACCTCCCAACAATACCTGAGTGAATTAGAGAAGTGGAGTTTGTTTCTGCATAGCAGACTTCTTCCTTGACAGTCGTGGTTTAACCCAGGAGATATTATAATCAGGCTTCTCAAACAATAGGATTGAAAGTGAGCACACTTTCAAGAGAGGAGCACATCTCTAATAAATTTTGAAAGTAGGTGAGATAAAATACATGAACTTTAAAAAGATCATTCCTCTTAGGCTGGGATGCCACGTATATATGTGTACAGTACTCTAATACACATTCATGATGAAAAGACATTTGCCTCATCTGAGATTTGAAGCAGGTAATTTGTGTGTTTCTGTACACAAAAGGAGTCTGAAACACTCAATAGACCTCACTATGATGACGGTTTCTTTTTTGTTCTTTTTCCGAGGAACCTATGGGCGATTAGCCAGGGAATAGTGGAGCCTGTAGGTTCTTTTAGTTTACTTTGAAAGTGTGACCTATGAGTTTTTAGTTTTATGTGTGTACATCCATCTCTCACAAATCAACTTCAATTGTGAAATAGTTTTCCTCTGTGTATACGCAGATAATGAATTCTTCCTGTTGCAAAGTGACCTCTGGAGTCTGAGAACTCAGTTTCATTTCAATTTGTGTCAATGAAATACTTGACAAATTGCTCTATTTAGAGTCACGTATATCCTGGATTTCAGTGTTGAGCATTGCTACCCCTCTGACAAAGATAAATCAGCCTGTAAGGTTTGCCCTGTCTCTTCATGTCACGGCTGCAATTACAGATGTGAGTCCAAAGTGCAGACTCTGAACAAAGTAGGATGCATCATAGTGACACATTATTTACTCTTACAAAGATAGAAGGCATTAAGCAACTTGAAGATTTTAGAAAAAGCTTTAAACAGAACATGAGAACTAATTAAGAAAAACCAAACACTTCAACTATGCAAATGTATATAGATTTTCTAGGTAAGTGTACACAGATTTTTCTTTTTGGTGTTCTTTTTTTCTTCTTTAAAAGAATGCTAGTTAGATTCACTGTCAGCTCAGTTTAGCTTTGAGGCTATTGATTTAAGGCTCTCCACAACATAAAGAGCATTTCTGGAGGAAAGCCATATCTTGGCTTCTTTTCTGACTCTGCAGGATTCTCCTGGAGGAGCCATAACCCAATCTTTATTATTTAAAAAAAGAAAAAAAAAAAAAAAAAGAAAAAAAAATTGTGTACTGTTGTTCTGAAGGCAAAGCCTTCATCACAGAGATGATGAAATCATGTGCTTGTGATTTGCCCTTCCATATGTTGCACTGATAGAAGCCAATGATTCTTGGAGCACCTGACACTTGCTCCTTTTCTCCTTGCTCCTAAATTATTTCAGCTTCACCTGTTCCTTTCTGAAATTAGCCCCAAATAATTTTTCATTTCTAGGCTTATGCCAACAGCAATAATTGTACCAACTGGTACCTAGGCCTGAGATCAGTGGGTCACTCCCATCTGAAATACTGTGCTCTTAATTTCTTTGAGTGGAAAACAAGGTTTGCAAAATTATCCCAAAGATTCAAATAGAATGGACATTTTTCCTGAGTGATATATATGCAGCATACAAACATATACTATTATGTATCTTAGGATCAAAAAAGTACATAATGTAAGCGCCACGAAACTGAGTGATCAAACAAAAACACAAAAAAGTGTGATTAATTAGAAATGGTCTGACTCCAAAATCCACAGTAAGACTGTTATAGAGTTGTTAAAGCTTTCAAGTACTCAAATAAGTAAAAACTGGAAGATTCAACTGAAGACCTTTTCTCTTTTTAACAATTTTTTTGTCATGTTAAGTTCTTACTGACTCCAAAGCCATTTATATACTTAACCTTGACAATATCAATTTAGGACTTACACACAAATTATTTAAAATTACAGTTAAGTTTCATGTTTTATAACAATTAAATTCTTTTGTTCAGGAAGAGAAAGAAGGCAGATGGTTTGCTTGCTTCTAACTGAAAGTAAGAAAATAAATCTTTTCTAGTATTTGTGGGGAGAATGCAGAGTCTGCAATGTGGCAGTATGCAGTCCACTTGTAGTTTTATATTATCAATTATATTTACTGGGAAAATAAATTCTTTTTTCTTTCTTTTTTTTTTTTTTGAAGTCTACGCTTTCTTCTCAACATCTCTTTTCCCTACAGATAGCTGTTACTTTACATTTGCAGACAGTTTTCTCCTGTTCTGATTTTCAGTATTATGAGATAGTGAATTCTTAACTTTCCATTAATGGCTTTTAATTCAAGTCTCGTAGGTCCTTACTTACTGTGCTCAGTAAGACCTGAATACTTCTTAAAACCTGGAGTAAGTCTCATTGACTGAAGGTTATAAAAATAATTCCAATTCCATCTATCATTTATGATCTAACATGACTAAAAGACCATCAGCCACAATTCAGAATCTCTGTGACAGTTCCTAGTGCAAAAGCCCTAATCAGCTCCTACAACTAATTAATTATCAATAGACAAGATGAGTAAAAATCCCTTGTTAACCAGTATACGAGCTTTATATCTGTAAAACAACTGATGATTCGAATTTTCTATATGCTTCATTTTAGGGACTGGCATACAGCTGTTGAAAGAAGTGTCTCTACAGGCTCTGAAGAACTGAGACAAAATGGTGGTGAAATCCTTGTCTTACTCATTTAAAAGAAATAATAGAAAAAATGCATAGCAAAACTTCCATATATTCCAACCCACCTTCTACAAGGACATTTTGAAAAATATGGGTATCATTACAAGTATTACTGCTGATATTACTTTTCAAGGGGAAGAAAAAAACACAACCTCCTCAGAACCACATTTTCTGTAAGCAGAAGTGTTCAGCCTCCTCATATATAGCCACAGTAAATCAAAGCAGACTTTTATGCAGATTGTGTTAAAAAGGGAAAGGAAGAAAACCTGAATTTGATGCCAAGCTTGCTTTTGTATTTTTAACTGGGGTTTGGATTGAAGATTTTTTAAATGATATTGAAGTAAAATTAAGAAAAGGCAAGATGTCATATGCAGGATCACTAATCAAACACAGCCCAGATAATATGCACCATGTCTTGCTCAATGGGAACTAATTACTATAACATTAGCTTTGCAGTGTTTAAACAACCATTTCATTATATTTTTTTCTACACTGATTAAATTTTCTCAGCATTTATAATGCATCATTACATCTGCTTTGTGCACAGATAATGCACAGCATAGCTGCTCATTAAAACTTCACTGCTCTCCTTCATAATTTTAAATAAATCTAATTTGAATAATTTGCATAAAGTTTTTTAAAAAACATTGCTAGTTCTTTATTAACACCATATCTTAGGTGTGAAGTAACTAGACTTGCCACTTGCCAAAAGCAGGGTTTTTTCCGTTTCAAGGCCTCAGGGAACTACACATGCTGGAGGTAAATAGTAGTAAGTTCTAGTCATGAATATTGGTATACTACAGCAGCCCACAGCCAAGCATGGTACGAGCAAATGACCTTACTGCCATTCTCCTTGTTGCTATGGCATTTTGTCTCAGGGGTGCAGTAATGGACAAAAATTAAAATGTTAGTCTTGTGGTTCGTAATAATCTTCATGGATATGAAGAATACTTCAGAGAACAACTAAGGAAATAACTTGTTGAAACTCCTTCAAAAAGAATTTTGTATTCTCTCCAGTAAAAAGCTACACAGCACCAAATGTGCTGTGTAACAAGATGGTTACAGAGAAATTTTTTAGTCTGGGGGGAAAAAATGTACTTTTTTACTGTTTTAAACTAAGAAATTAAAGAGCCTATCATACTTCTTTAAACCATTGTGAAGCAGTAATTTATATTTTTAATTATTGACCATGCAACATTTTACCAAGGAAAAACAAAAAATTATTTCTCTTTAACGTTTATGATATCCTTTTTCTTACCTTTCCTAGATGTCTTACTTTATATATATCAATGTTACATATTCTACTTGGACAACATAATTAGCTGCCAGAGATAACAGATCTGGGAGTCCTGAGGACCCCAACTACCAAATACACAATTGCAGATTACCAGGAATAGAAGCTCCATTTCAACTCACAAAGCATTTTGAATTTTAGGGGGAACTTTGTAATCAGGGTAAAAGTACTCTTCTGGCTGACATCAGGAGAAAATACCCATCTTCTTTAATCTCTCCACCAGCAGGTTACAAATCTTGGCAAACAGGAAGACTCAAAGACAGGCTTAATTTTCAGTGACATTGGCATAAACCCTAAGAATCTTCTCTCACTTTTAAGGTGTAAAGATAAAGATACCCAAAACAAGGACTTGCCCTCATAAGTTTAATATTTCTATTGTTTTAGCTAGAACAAATCCAAAAATGGAGTACTGAAAAAGATGGTAAATTTATTTCCTTTCTAATAACTGCTCTTTGATTATTTTACTTCTGCAGTGAACCAAAATTATCACATAATTACTGTTGAATAATTTATAAATGGTTTAGGTCAAGATACTATTTTACCCCAGACAGAATACAAATAACAAATGATATTGTCAGTATAGCTGTACAAAGAGATGGTGACTGCCAAGGAATTATGACACAAAACAGTGAATTGGACAAATGATGGAAATATATTAGAGACTCATTTAAAAGATCACTGTGAAAATTAGTTGTGGCTAATGATGAACATTTGCAACTGGGCCATATCTTATTTTTTCCAAAAGGGATGTTGGTGTTGTTTTGTTTGGTTGTTTATCTTTCTTTTCAAAGTGCTCACGGCCTACTTTCCGTCTGTGTGCAAGATGATCTGTTCTGGACAGACTGGTTTCTGCTTGTTCTATAGGCCCTTCATAACAGGAAACTAAAAGTATCTTCCATTCTTTCTATAGAAACAAATGTTTTCTCATAGAAGAAATTGAAGATTTTATCTACTGACTAAAATATAACTCATCCCCTATCTTCTCCTCAAAGAGAACGTCTGTCTGGATTTTTTTTTTAATAGGATTTAAACAACACCAACATTATGTAAGATATACCCAGTCTATATGAACTAGATAACAGTAGAATTTTTATACTAGATATGAAAGCCCAGCATCAGTTTCAGCTTGATGGGCATGCTGCTAATAATTACTCCTCAGCAATATCTGTTTCAGAGATCACTCCTCAACCTCCTCTCTCTGAAGGCTGTTCTTGAAGTCTTTTTCCTTTATTTGTTCATAACTATTTCAAAAGAAAGTGCTGGCCTGTGAGCAAAGAAATAAATACTCCTCTCCCCTTTCCTCCTCAGAGACATCACACTCTTTGAAGTTTTCCAAATAAGCCAAATACAAAACAAAGCAAACAAAAAAAAAAAAAAAAAAAAAAAAAAAAAGGAATCAGACAATTGTAAAGAACATCAGAGAATAACCTCTATCTCAAGACTCAGAACCACTCTGCAGTGGTCCCACAATGGCATGAGCTTCTAAAATCCTTTCATCAGAAATAATTACTAGTTTCTCTCTTGAAAAGAACAGCCTTCTTCAGAATGCTTTACTCCCCTGTACCTTCAGCTGCCAGAAAATCAGAGGCAGGAAGCAAGAATCTTAAGGGCCAAGCAAACCACAGAACTTTCATCTTTCAGATCAGGGACCAGATCCTTCAGAGGTGAACAGCACAGCTCTCCAGACAATACTACCCTCTCTTTCTGTGTAAACAAAAGGAGTAACAGCACCCTGGGGCTCATTTAAACTCTTCAATGGAGCTAATTCTCTCCATTTTCCCCTTCATTTCCCTTGAAACAATTTTATTTCATTCTAGACTCAGAATAGCCCTCCCTCACATCAAAGGGATTAACAGGTGGTTTTCCACGAGGACCACGTGAGCTGATCCTGTGGTCTTCAGCAGGGCAGGGCGGCTCTGTCTCCAAAGGAGGACACATGTTCACTCTACCACGGTAGGATTTGTAGATGAGCATCCTTTTTCCATTGGTAACACTAATACCTACAGCTCTCAGTAAAGCTAGGAAGTCCACGCCTGTGACAGTTTCTTCCTCAGGTTTATTTGTTCTTCTTCTTTAAATCTTTGCAGAGCAAGTGGAAAGGAACAGACAGATGACGTGGACAAAGCTGCCTGAATAAGAAGGATCAAACTACAATAAAAATATATCAGTTAGGAAATTCAGCAGCTCTTAAATTAACTCAGTGAAAAAGATCAGGAACATGTAAGTGTAACATATCAGATGCTGTAACATTTTTTAACACAATTTTGGATGAAAATTATGCCTGCTCAATTACAACCAGTGTTTTATTGAAAGAGTGGCTAAGGGATAGTTCCTTCATTACTCTGATCAACATCCTGAACGAGGTAAAACTTTGCAAGATAGATAGATAGATCCTGATATATAATTCAGGATAAATTCTTAAGCTCTCCCTTCCTCACTACCCTAAACTAAGTCAGCTACTTTTCCTGATCACACTTTGGCCCAGCTAGCTGTTAAAGATCCTTAACAGCCTGGTGTATTGTGTTACTTTTTGTTCACTTGCAGGTATCCTACAGTTGCTACACTGACCTGCAAAATTTTAGTGATAGAAAGCAAGTTGTAGACAAATGTATGGACAAAAGAACAAATTCAATCTGTGAATTTGAGGCCAAATTGCAGAACATAATGAAAATAATTTAAATTCATAGAGATTAATTCAATATGCAGAGTCCATAAATATCATAACCACATTATTTAAGAAGTAGAAGTAATAAGATAAGTTTTAGGGTATTTAGCCCTGCTTTTTCTGACATACCTGCCACATCCACATCATGATCTGGTGATGAAATCCTTCCTTAATGCAATTATATCCATTGCTCAAAGAAACATTCCAAAGCCTCCAGGGTCCTTCTCCATTACCAACAAAATTCCTGTTCTGTTGGGCCTGGCTTTACTACCCATAGAGCAACTATTTCTCATTTGCTAGATTTAAAAAAAAAAAAAAAAAAAGAAAGAAAGAAAAAAAGAAAAAAAGAAAAAAGAAAAAAGAAAAAAAAGAAAGGGAAAAAAAAGAAAAAAACCCTAGAAAAATTACTTTCTCTTCCTTATCTACATTTAGCAATACTGCACTCCAGGTATTTGACCATAAGAGATCCCATTGCACACTGTGGCCTCCTCAGCAGTGACTGCTAGCTAGATGACACAAATAAGGACAGACTAATGAAGTAAAAGAGAGCACCTTTAGCACACAGCTTTTCGAAAAACGTGCCTGAATCTAAAAGAAACTGTCTAGAGCAAGAGTGTTTTCAGAATACACAAACCAGGAAAGAAAATACTCGATAATGAACTAATGCATTCTTGAATCAAATGCGATCATAATGAAATCATTACTTTGGTATTGGGAGAAAAGTTTTCTTCAGTGCATATAATATGGTGTTATCTGATGCTAAAATTCAATTACTATCCTTAAGGAAAAAAAAAATTTGGATGCAATTTATCCTATTCTGTCCCTTGTGGATAAAAAGCAGAACAACTTCCAACTGAAATTTGTCTCTGCATATCTGTTTCTGCACAAAAACACTTCTCCTATTTTCCTCATGGTTTTCATCTTGTATAATCATAACATTGTCATGATTCCTGTAACTTAGCTAGGCCAAGGAGTTTAAACCTTTTGTGCAAGGACACGAACTTTGCTTAACTGAACAGCAGTGTAGTGGCATTTGGCCCATCAGTGCACAGAACCTTACTGAACACTTCAAAGACTGTACTTGTCAGAGTGACCGAGCACTGGAACAGGCTGCCCAGAGAGGCTGTGAGGTCTCCCTCTCTGGCGAAATCCAAGAACCATCTGGACACAATCTTGTCCCAGGTGCTCTGGGATGGCCCTGCTTGAGCAGGGAGGTGGGACCAGATGACCCACTCTGGTCCCTTCCAATCTGACCCATTCTGTGATTCTCTGATGCTGTGAAGGTTGTGGGTGTAGATATCTGTGTGATTCCACGTGAAAGATAACTTTTATTACCCCGAACACTTTCACTCCTGTGAAAACAAAAAAAAGTTACCAGTAATGGCTATTTGCCATTTTAAGGACAGAGTCAGCCATCCTGCAGTCAAGTGCCAGCTCTGTTAGCCTGACTGCAAGGCACCAGCAAAATGAGCGCTGCTGCGTTGGTGCAGTGACAGCTCCTGCTACTCCCATGTCCCTTTCCAGTCTGGCAGCTCCCCAGGTGCTCTGCTCCCATCTTCACTGTGGCCATGGCTCAGACAGGGGCAGGCCTTTCAATGCTTTGAACAGTAAAGTTCAGCTGTGATTCAGAATTTTTTTTTTTTTTTAATTAATCTCTGAGTCAAGCTTAATCAAGAAAACTAAAGACTTAACAAAACAAAAACTTGGGCCAGCCAATAAGTGCAATGGCAAACAGCTCACTACTCACCTGGCAGGAACGATGTGGCACTGCCAAGAGATCTAGCAGATTCAGGACAGGTAAGGCAGCCTCACAGAGGATCAGCAGGTAATGTTCTACAAAGACTTTATCTCTACTTGCAGCCTGCCCTTTGGAGTTAGGCTAGAAAATAATTCAAATAACAAAAAAATATTAAAAAAAAAAAAAAAAAAAAAGGAATAAAATGAATGTTTTATTATTGTTCTGTTCTGCTAAGGAGAACAGAAATAAAAATAGAATTTGGGGCAGAGACAGCAGCACATTATGGTAGCGAGCACACTCATTTCTTTCTGAAAGATAATACTATCTGTCAAGATCTAGCCCATAAAGGGTTTCATATGCTGCCGTTCCACTTCCTCACATTCATGCTGAAAGGATCAGAAATTGTTTTCTAGGGCCTCAAAGCCAAAAATCATTCTCTCTATCTAGGTTACCTCAAGAATGAAAAAGGTTAGTAAGCCCAACAAGACAGTAAAGAAAGAGCGGTATAAAGGGGAAACCTGAAAGGGGGGGTGGGCAAAGGCAGTATTCACAAAGCAAATTGGACACAACCTACCAAAAACTCTCAGCAGGGGCAGGAAAATTTGGCTTAGTATAATGAAGTGCATTCATAGCAATTCCCACAGGGAGATGTCAGGAAATAAAACAAACATACCTTTCCTCTCATGCACCATTTAAAATGTTACCACACAAAACTGAGCCCCCATGAAAATTTTCAGGCAGATTTCAGGTACTACTTCCAAGAAAGCAAAGTTACCCATGGGAAAGGACCCGTATCAAGATCAGCAAAGCACTCTGTCGATCAGTTATTCTGCGCCCAGACTCTCTCAGGACTTTGCATGAGAAAACAGCAATCACAAGCTTGTGTTGAGCTTTGTTGCCTGTGCCTGGTTGTGACTCAGGTACACAAGTCTGGAGCATTCTGCAACACACAGAGGCTGCAGGTGTAACCCTGAGCACCTTCAGAGCTCACAGGGCGACAACCCCAGCACAAACACAGGGCAAGTAGAAAGCAGCAGCAGGGAGACACAGGGTTTAGAATCTTGTTACCCAGATTTGGTACCATGGACTTTGGTGAGGATCCTTCATACCTGCCAGATCTCTTTTCCCTTGTGGGAAAAGGATGGCTGTTTTCTACCAGTGTACAAGTAATGCAGCATCTGTGACTGGGGAAATTAAAACCTTGTTCATTTTGTGTTTGTGAAGTGTTTGAACTGTTCAAAATTCCTGTATTTTAAGTAAAAATATAAAGAAGACAGAGGTACCTAGCAGTAAAATCATCAGTAGTCCTATTACATGAAAGAGAATCCTCAGGTACTTGGGAACTGTTTGGACTGTCTTAGATCAAAGTGTCTGATGCTGGTAAAACCCTTTTTCAAATAGAAAGTCTCTCAACTGCTCAATTAAATTGAGCTCTATTGCCTCACTCCTGAAGTTGGACTGGAGCTTCACTGGAACAGACTGCGAAGTTGGGATAAGAGCGATTTAATTTCATACATTCCTCAAAATATCTGCATAAAATCACTGAAGGCTGTGGCTTCTCCATGTTTAAACAAAGGAATGGTATATAATTGTCTCTACACATGAGAAGCATCCATCAGCCAAAGCCACAATCATCTCAAACTCAGTTACATTCTTTGTCTTTTCCATTCTTTGTACTGTCTTTAAAAGTATACATCACAAAATATGTTATGTTATATGTTGGTTAACAACAAATGGACTAAAATCAGAAAAAGTCAAAAACATTTCAATAAAAATTCCAATGGCCATATTGACACTAAACATAGTAGAACGTGATAGACTAATTTCATTACTTCCACTTATCACATTTTCAGCTTCATCTACATATACAGAGGCCCCAGCTGTATATTTTTCTTTGACGCTTTAGGGTATGGAAAAAGCAGAAGTTTTTTGACTGGTACTCTGTCCACAGTTAAGCCATTTGTTTTCAACTGAACACAGTATAATTTATATTCATTTCATTTCCCCTTTCTCAGTCTCATGGGAAAGGGAAAAAGCTAGTTGAAAATTTGCATCTGACCACTCTGACAGCTGCTCTCAGGCAGGTTTTTCAATCTAGCATGATCTACAATTTTTTACGGTCAGTGAATAAGTATAGTCTTACTTTTCAAATTCCTCAAAGCATTGCCACTCTTTATTTTAAAAGAATTGAAACTCTATGGAAAGAGCATGGGGAATCGTGGTCGATGACAAGGTGAACATGAGCCAGCAGTGCCCTGGCACCAGGAGGGCCACTGTGTCCTGGGGGCATCAGGCACAGCATCGCCAGCCGGGCAAGGGAGGGGATTGTCCTGCTCTGCTCTGGGCTGGGGCAGCCTCACCTCCAGTGCTGGGGGCAGCTTTGGGTGCCACAACACAAAATAGACATTGAGCTGTTAGAGAGTGTCCAAAGGAGGCCACGAGGAGAAGCCTTGTGAGGAGTGGCTGAGGTCACTTGGTCTGTTCAGCCTGGAGGAGAGGAGACTGAGGGGAGATCTCACTGCAGTTACAACTTCCTAGAAGTGAGGGGAAGAGGAGGGGCAGTCACTGATCTCTTCTCTGTGGTGACATTGACAGGACATGAGGGAATGGCCTGAAGCTGTTTCAGGGGAAGGAATATCAGGAAAAGGTTCTTCACCCAGAGGGTGCTGGGCTCTGAACAGGCTCCCCAGGGAAGCGGTCACAGCACAGCCTGACAGAGCTCAAGAAGCTTTTGGATCACACTCTCAGGCTTGTGGTGTGACTCTTGGGGTGTCGTGTGTAGAATCAGAAGTTGGATTCAATTATCCTTGAGAGTTGCCTCTGACTCAGGATATTCTATTATTTTACTCTATGGTGTGTGATAAGAAATAAATGAAAGCCTCATAACGAACTGCTAACAGTGTTATAAAATACATAAATTCAGCATGAATTCTGAAGTTTGTCCAAGTGTTTCATTTTCTTTCCTATATAATATGATCTAGAGAGCAGAACATTTTGTCCCATTGAAATCTTTTTCTTTTGGAACTTTTTTTACAGTCCTGTATACACTTGTGGATTTCTTTTAAGATAATTCATTGAGTACTTAATGCTTAGCTGAGAGATAGATTTGCAGATTAGAGCCTCAAAATCCAAAACTTGAAGATATATTCACATAGTTCTGAACAAAACTGAATTAAAAAGAAAGAGGAACAAAAGAAAACTAAGGGGAAAGATAATTTTTTTTAAAAGGCAAAGTTTTTTGCTCTTGGTTTCTTGGGTTTTTTAATACATCTGTTTGAATCTGGCCTTGCCACTATGCTGTAAGTTCAAAGATGACTTGCTTTATTTATTTCTGTGTCTTTCTATAGTCTTTCTCCTTCTATTCATCTCTGTAATGCAGCACAATACCATACAACCTCCTCTCACTCTTCCTCTAGTCCTTCCCAAGCTTCCTCACTTCTCTTCATGGGACTTCAGCAATGTTTCTTTCTCCAGTCCAGATCAACATCTACCAGAACTGCAGAACTCATTTCAGAATTACAGAAGTGGAGAAAGGGGGCAGGAAAACTCACCATAAGATTAACAAGAGTGCAGGTTCCCAAAAAGTTTGCAATTTGCGGATTTCAACTGGATGTAGCCTCCTAGACTTCTGGTGTGCATCGATCACTGTCTATCCAGTGAAAGTGTTGATGACTGCTGCAGGATTAATTGCTTGGTGTGCACCTCTTAAACAGGGAAGAGCCAAAGGCTATCAAGCATCACAGCATTGCCACAATTCAAATAATGTCACAAGCTATGGCAAGTCTCCATGAAATTATTTTCTTCTTAAGGAGATAGCTCCATTTATGAGCTGCAAAATGTTTGAATCAGATGTCTGCTTTTCAAATCTGCTACTTCTGGCAAGACTTTTGAAAGTGACCTCAGGGAGCAGTTCTGGGCAAGCAGAGGAATTGTCTATAAAAGTTTACAAGAAGTCATTCTTTAAAAACATCCTATGTTGTACTTGATCACTTTATTCATTTTCAGTAATGTATGACTCCCTCTCTATGGGCTTCACCTCATGAAGCCATAAATTTGTCAGGTATTCATGGATATTTTTTCACTTGAACTTTTCTTGTAAACTGGGCCTGGGGAGTCTCAGGCATTTTGGGCAGTAGAACACAAACTCGTTGCAGGCCTGCTCCTTTTCATATTGCTGGCAGAGTATACAAACAAAACAAAAGCAGGTTTGTTCATTTTTACATCCATTTACGTAATACAATTTAGAAGGAGATAACAATAACTGGGAATTCCCTTCTGTAAACAATAAGTCAATCACAGATAACATCAGTTAGCAGTGATCAACACGAGCAAAACTAGACCTAGGGTAGAACTGAGTCACTGTATTCCCTAAACTGTGCGTCTCAAATGAACCTCATTTCATTTCTTAGGGTGTCTTATTTCCCAAAAGAGGGAATAACCAACGCCAAGCAGGGACAGGCCTCAGCTGAGGGACCATCTTGTTGATCAGGAAGAGCCTTAACAGACCTCTGAGATGAGTTGAGTGATTTGAAGTCAGCGAGTAAAGAGGAGTGACATTTATCTACACAAATGTCAAAGTCAAAGCTTTAGAAACACACACAAAGAGAATTTCTTCACTGTTCACATCCCAGATTTCAGAGCCATGTAATGAAGCACCTGCTATGAAATAAAATCCTGCCCTGGACAGGCTCCAGGATCTAAAACAGGTGCTAATGACAGCAACTGAGCCACAGTGGAAATCTGATGTCTTGCAGGGTAGTCATAAAACAGAAAATTAGAAAAAAAATGCACTAAGAAACTGTGTAATTTATCAGAAATTTATCAACTTTAACCAAAAAAACAAGGTTGAAAAAGCAGCTTAGGTCACTGACACCATACACAAACCTTGTTCTCTTAGAAATCAGAGATTTAAGTTAGGTGATTGATTAAGCATCTTATTCTTCCTTCTTCCTGTATCATAAACACTGTATCATGACATTCTCTTATCTCTTCCCAATCTGCCTATGGTTTATGATCCTTGTTTATTCATATCTGCCAGGGAAATAGATGAAAATTTGGGGAGGGAGTGTAGAATCTGGGAGTGCAAAATCTGCCAGTCAGTGCCAGGAATGTAACAGATGAACTCACATAGACAAATTATTAGTTTTTATGTAAATTGATAAATGCAGGAAGATAGGTTTGTTGGGGGGTTTGGGGATGTGTTTGTTTGTTTTTGTGGGTGGGGGTTGGGTTTTTGGGGGGCGTTTCTGGTTGGTTGGTTGGTTTTTTGTTTCTGTTTTTTGGGGGGGTTGTTTGTTTATTTGTTTGTTTGTTGGTTTGTTTTGGGGTTGTTTTGTTTTGTTTTGTTTTGTTTTGTTTTGTTTTGTTTTGTTTTGTTTTGTTTTGTTTTGTTTTGTTTTGTTGGTTTGGTTTGGTTCGGTTCGGTTCGGTTCGGTTCGGTTCGGTTCGGTTCGGTTTGGTTTTTTTGTCCATGATCTTTCAATGGTAGAAACCAGAATGTTAAATCAGTACAGCAATTCACCCAGGCACCCAGGTCTTCACCTCGTACCACTGAAATTAACAAAAATTTTGTCACTGGCTCCAATGATATGGTGGTACACTGTAATATCTGAAGCTTCATAGATGCGTGCAAGAAATGCCACAGGCGAGTATCAGAAAACTACTGCAATAAGTCGGCATATCCCTCAAGTAAAATACACTACTCAAATATCACATGCGTTTCAAAGCATCCGAATCAAAACCCAATTTTGGAACAGTCCCCTTGAATCGGTCATTTCTCCCCCAGCAGCCACATTTATAACTGCATCATCCATAAGTCTGAGGCTGATAAATATGCTGAAAAGGTCAAGTCATGCAGCAGTTGCTGAAGGAATACTACAAAAGGCCACAAGTAATAAGTAACGCAGGAAAAATTTACTCACCAATCTTAACACTCTTAAAGTCATTTGCAGCAAGGCAAAATTGCTTGCAGGAACAGTGGATGCCCCTGTCTAGCTAACACTTTCAGTACCTTCCTTTTCAAAGGGGTCTTTTGTGACATACTGTTCAGTGTATTTTCATTGGCGACTTGGGGCTTTTACAGCTATAGAAGAAAAGAGGATGAGAATTTTGCGCAGGTCCATTTTAGCACAGCAATTACCTGGCTTTTCCAAATATAAGATATGTATAAGGTATCTGTGACACAATTTCCAGTGCCTCTCACAATAGTCTCAGCATAAAAGATATCACAAATAGCGTGACTTCTGCTTTGTCAACAGTTTTAATTTACTTATTTACTTTTTCATTACAACTCTATCATGGCACATGTGATGTCACAAGCATAAGCAAAAGTGTTTTTCTTCTCAGTAATTTCCCATTACCTACTACAAAATAAAACCAGAAAGAGATACATCTGTGTTGTGTAAGGGTTAACTCCAGAAAGGAGTGCAATAACTGCCCTCAAAGCATTTTTTCTCTCTTGCAACAAGGCATGGATATTGGAAATTCATCTTGGATACAGACTGTCTTTTTGCCATAGAAAGCATAGTTAGAAACAAAGTGTATGGAACATCAGCTTACCTCACAAGATAAAATTATGTGAATATTTGCTTTGGCAGAACTCACATAGGACTGGTTACTGTTTTGCAGGACATTTTTTAAGATAAAATAAGGTTTGGCTCATCAAACAAAGTAAACTAAACTTCAACAGTAAGCAACCTAGGAAATTAAGTTTCTTTATTATTATTTTTGCTGTTGTTTTCCCCACTCAGTGGCACAGATCATTTAAAATTATATCCACTAGTCGAGCTAAAAGAAACCCTGTGACAAAGAGCAGCTTTACCAGAAATACATTCTGCTGCTATAAACTTTCAAATGCAAATTACACGAGACGCCAGTATCTGGCTGCAATAGTGCCCCCAGGTGACGCCCTTGTTTCAGTCGGCTTTTCCTGCGCACCAATGCTGCAGCAGCACCAAAAGGGACAGTCTGGAGCTGTTTGGGACTAGTGTTTGGGGCTAGGACTAGAACTTGGAGCTACAGTTCATCCCCTGAGAAGTGTGTGATGCAAATACAAATAGATGTCCCACTTCAGCACCAGCAAAGAGCAGATTGTAGGGGATATGTGGGTCGGTCCAGGTTTGTCTCTTTCCCCGTCCAGTGGCTTTGATGGGAAAAGAAATGAGCTCTGTGCAAAGCACAGCTGATGGGTGCTGCACTGACCTCATCCTGACGGGACATAAGGATGTTCTCAACCAGACTAAGAGCAAGGAGAATGGTTTGGAGGAGACTTTCTTGGGTTTTTCTCCAGACAGGAGAGTGGAGAAAACAAGGGATGAGCTTAGTGGAGAAGAGGACACCTCAAAGAAAGATGTACTGAAAGCAAGTCTCATGAATTTGCTAGTGTTACACAGGTGCTGTTCTGTACATCTTCAACAGATGTTTCATATGAAAGCATTTATTCTGCTACCAATATTCACCAAGCTGAAAAATACTTTTAAAAAGTGTGCTGACCACAAAACACAGTGTGGAGTGATAACACCCACCTCATCATTCAAAAACTGAAACATTCCTGTGGTCACCTCCAAGACCTTATTATTGAAAGATGCCTGATTGAGTACCAGAGCTCTCCAAGTGTGCATTGCTGTTGGTGCAAATATTTCAAAGGACTTATAATCCTCTACAGCAAGGTAGCGCCTCTGTGTCGCTGGTACGCAAGTACGCCAGAAAGAGATCTTACTCCAACATATAAAAGATTTAAACACATCTTCAGGTCTGGGTACTGGGACAGGCCTTGAAGCTGCAAGTGCTCAGGGCCTTACAGGACAAAGGTCCTTTACCCTCTAAGCAGTGTGATATCCTTCAAAGCAGTGGAGAAGTACAGATTCCAGACATTCCATTCCAGACAGCAGGAGATTTGGGTTTGTTTGGTTTGGTGTTTGGTTTTTGGTTGTTGTTCTTTGGTTGGGGTCGGGGGGGGGGGAGTTGTTGGGTTTTTTGTTTGGACTTTTGAGGAGTTTTTGTGGTTTTGGTTTGGTTTTCTGAGGGGGAGTGTTGCTTGCTTATTTTGGGAGTTTTGTTTTCTTGGGTTGGTTGGTTGGTTGGTTGGTTTTGGTCAGTTTGAGTTTAATTGGGAATAAAAGTGTATTTTTCACTTGTTGCAAAGCCTGTCATTTTAGAAATTGTACAGCTGAAGGACTGGCTGCTCCAAACATTTAGTCAAAACTAAGAATCCCGAACTAGCTGTTTCATTTTAGTAAGAGTGAAAAATATTTTAAACACCTATGATTCCAGCTGTCTGCGTAATTTCTTTCCATAAACAGAAGTCAGGCCAGCTGTAGCTTGTTGTTTTCTAACCACTTAACCCAAGTGTCTGAAAGAGCCATCTCCTCTGTAAGATTAACTGGCCAGTCGACAATGCCCTCTAATATAAAGCTTCTGCTCAGTAAGGGATAAAATAGCCAGGGGCTACCTGGGGAGTTGTGCTTTCATTGCTCTTTACTCATGTTGCCTTGCGAACTTAATGGACATTTTGGGCCGATATATTTACATATAGGCTAGATTTTTAGTCATGTGGAAGCTGTGTTGACACCACTTAAACCCAACTGGCAACATTAAAATCATTGCCATTTGGAATATTATATTCTGACTACTCACAGCACTCCAAGGGCAACAAATTGGGACATTAGCCTCTGGAAAGAACCAAAGAAATTAAAACAGGCTCTCCATCCTTCAATACTCAGAATTTATCTAGCTATTTTCAAGTCAGTCAGAAAAAGACACAGCCATGAAATGGCAAAGAAGTACTTTTTTCCAAGCTTTGAATTAATTCTGAATGCCACTGCACAAGAATACTCAGAATTAATGCAAAGGCTGGGAGGGTTGCTTGAGGTGATTGGATAAAAACACACATCCATTAGGACTTTTCTGTTTAGCACAGCGTTAATGAAGTACAGCATTTTCTCATGCAGAGAGGCAGGATCTGCTCTATTTACAGGCTGTTTTTCGCTCTTTCTGCTCATTTTTGCTCCAAGTGCAAAGGAGTACTTCAGCTGCCACCTCCTGGCTAATCAATCCCACTGCACCACACCAGGCTGGTTTCCCATCTGCTTTCCTCAATCCTATAAACAGAGACAAAACAGGTTCCCCTTCAAGTGCACTCTTATGCTAATCCAAATAGGTACTATACTAACTGTATTTTTCACCAGTAGTAAAGAGTGAAAACCAACTCTGTGTTTTCAACCTTGATCTCCAAAGTTTGAATGCAGAGGAAAACACTAAGGATTTGGATACAACACAGAATGAAAGTGACAGGTCCTGTGGAGGATGGGACAGGTACTGTTGACCCCCAATTAGACATCAGTACTGAACTAGGGGGATCTCTGTTCAGCCAAGGTCTGCCATGTCCTGTCAAGTCTAGCCTTCCTGGGGAAGGTCAAGAAGATAAAAGGAGAAATCGTTGGTGATTTTACCAACACGATGGGATAAAACTGGTCATTAAGTAACACAGATCAGATACAGGCCTGTGGTGAGGAAGAGAAGGATTTTTACATACATATTTTTTCATTTGCTTTCTATCATGACCTCAATGTCCAGGTAAGCCAACATGCCATAGTCATTCTTAGTCTGAAGAGAGGTGGTAAGAATGAAGTGAATGTCTTTGGATGTCCAGCACATTACAGCAGAGAAGCTGGAGCCTTTGAAATTCAGCATCTTGTTTACATGGGACTATGACCCTAAAGTAGATGGAAATGAAAAGGATTTGGAGCCTCTTTGAACAGGAATTTGTAATGTTGATTCATCTGCCTATCTATCTGCTGAAACACCCAAAGTGAAGTACAGAGAAAATGCTTATGATAAATATAGGTATTTCACATTGGTAACTCAGAATAAAACTAAGAATTGTAGGATTCTACTCATAAAACTGGAATAAACAGAACAAAAAACCTGTCATGGACCTCCTAAGATATTATGTTTCAAGGCGCCCTTGTACCACAAAAGTCAACAGAAACTGAGAACCTGATAACAGATATCCCTACTTATCAGCCCTACTTGACTCTGTTGGACAAGGCACAGGTCATAGCTGAACATTTGACCTAAAGAAAGCACTGTACTTAGTTAAAAACAGGCCCACAGAGAGTGGAAGGTCACAGATACAACTCCATGTACAACTACAGCCATCAGTAGTATCTAATATCTCCTCACCGCAAGTCTTCAGCAGCTCGGGGTATTCTGGCACCATGAAAAAAATATATTACATTCTCAGAAAATGCAAATACCTCAGGCAAGGCCATGGCTTCATGCTCTGTTCAAAACCTCTGTCCATGGATGAGAAGGCCAGAGAAACAGATCAGTGGACTCAGTCCATGGGTTTATAAAGAAGCAGCACTATCTCATTGTACCATATCACATTGACTTGCAGCCAAGTCGGACAACACTTACATGAAAACAGCACACTACAACAAAAATTGCTTGTAGGTTTGAAGTTTCCCTTTTAAACTCATAATCTCCCTTTAAATTTTCAGTTGTTGTGGTTTTTTTCTTTTCTGAGTTACGATGTTGAATTATCCAGTGCTCTGCATCAGCTTTTGTGTAAAAGAGGTTGGGGATCTCTGGCTTAAAAACATAAAGATTGTTAAAATACTAATATTCACTCCTGAGATTCCTAATACCTTAGACAATAAGAGAAGATGGGATAATCAGCAACAGCAATCAGCATCAGATGGGGAAATCAACAAATCAATATAAGAATCAGAAAATTGGCTTTAGAAGGTTTATCTGAGAAGAGCACAGTTGCTTACTCACACTAACATCACATGCTCTCAGGTTTCTAACAGTAAATCCCAGCCTTTCATTCCCATCTTGTATTTATTCCCCACTAGTCCACACTCACAAATTCCTTCCTCGCAGTCCTGATATCTGTCTCTCAAGGAACTCCTGACTCCCCAATTCCAGCTGAGCTCTTCCCCTAGCTAGTGCCACCTTTGCCCCATGATCTAATAAAGGCAATCTGTTTATCAGCAATTTCAAAGTAATTTTCAAAGGCGGAATTATACTCTTTTGGCCTATGCCATGCACTGTGTAGGTTTGCATATAAGCCACAGCTATTTGCAAAGCACTTTGAAATTTTTCTTGATGATATGAACTGTATAAATAAATTATTATCTCTTTACAAATTGTACTAATGCTGTACCCAGATCTGCCACAATATTTCCTAAGTTTAGGGTGCTGTGACAAGGTTCTCATAAATTGTAATTGCTATATTTAAAATAATTTTAAAAAACAAAACAACAAACCACTTCCCCTCAAATTATTTAGTCCGTTTTCAATCAAAACTTGGAAATGCAGGCCAAATTGAACTAACCCCATTATCTGTCTCTCTTTCTGCTTCACACTGTGTTTCAGGCACTTGTCACCAAGATGAAGCATAGTTCAAAGGAAAAAAGCTTCCCTTTCTGTCTGGGAAAAAAAGGGCTTGTTGCAACAGAATGCTTTTTCATTTGGGGGCTGACCTTGCTTTCATTTCCTTTCACTCTTAATCTGCACATCACTACAGCAATGTTACTAAGGCAGGGAGATAAATATCTGGCTGTTGTAGAAAAATAACATCCAAGAAAGTACAAGCAATTTATACACAACTGTCAGGACACAAACCTTTTGAGGATTTCCCTTCTCTCCACTAGCTGTACGAGGAATTTACAACATCCTTCATTGGTGATCTTAACACCATCTCCTGAGCTCACAGAGATCTGTGGAATGCTTGCTCTTTCTTAGCACTCTTACAATGTACAAATTTGACACAGGAGGACAGTGTTCTACTGCAGTTTCCCAAGGGCACCAATTAGGTTCCTTTCTTTCATCTACACTTGCTTAGTAGGCAGGAGTGACACTTGGTCACACTGGAGAAGGCCATCACTGTTGGGGCTCACAAACACATAAACAGCACTGTTCTGGAGAAAGGAGTGCGAGGAGCAAACACGAGCATGTGCTCAAGGAAATGCAGTGGAACACAGCTGCAGAGTTAAATGTGTACACAGATAATTCTTCTGCTTCATCATCCAGATCCACAAGTAATACAGCCCAGAACTGATGTTTCATGACCTTGAGGAATTCGCAGCTATGCAACATCAGTCAGAGCCAGATCAAAGATCCACTGCTAGAGGCAATAACTTTTTGGTCTCAGCTTGCCTTGTTTCAGAAATGCAGTTTCTCTGCAAAAGCTGGACTACTGAACTAGAAAATTCATCAAGCTGTTCCTTTCAATTAGTCATCACGACATGCAGGATGGGTTTTAATGCTTTTCAGCATTCTGTACATGTTAGCGTTGTTTTCTGAAGATCATTTTGAAGAAGCAGTGCTGGAGGGAGGATCAGGTAGGTCACTGTCATTAAAAATGCTTTCATTGACTTTTGCCAAAGTGAAACTGCTGATTGTTCATTAATATACTCATCTTCTTTCCATACATTCAAGAGTGCTTCACAACCAGCCCTTGAAGCATCTATTCCCTTTGTTTTTGTACTTCTTGCTCAAATCACAGTTAGAAAAAAACACATTTATTTAGTATTCTCATTAATAATCTTTAGCAGGAAGAAAATGTGTCAATTTTATTCCTGACTGATACAATGCCAATGGGGGTTATGAATGCATACATGTACTGTTTCAAAAACAAGGAAGCTTTGGGATAAAAACAAATTACATTGCAAATCAACCTGAAAAAAAAGTCAAACTAGAACCTCTGCATACAAAACAATTCAGAATACTGATACTTAAATGAAGACTGTGATGGGACAGCTCACAAGAATGTAGAGCAGGCAAGTAAAATATTATGTATGGGTCCTCCATTTCATTACAGGGCAGAGAAGGAACAGTCATCTTCTAGCGAAGTGATAGCACCAAGACTTGTGCTATTTAGCTAGACAACTGAAAAAAAATAGCTTTAGGCTAAGCAGTATCAGCATAAGAGGCTAGAGGATGAATTTGAAGACAAATTTAGGAAAAATTCTTAAAGATCATCATGTATGCCAGCTTAGCCAAGGTGAAGCAAGGGGAAAAGAAAGTGGATGCAAACATCTGAAGGGAAGAAATATCAAAGGAAGAAGAATCATTTGCTGAAATAGAGAACTTGCTATGTTGAACAAAGTGGTTAAATTAGAATAAGGACATTTAATATGGTTACTACCAAAAATAGCTTGTGTTAAAATACATCAGAGTATGGAACATATCACAACAGAATGGAAACTTCATAACTATTTAGAAGAAATAAAAAGACAAGAGGTAGAAAAATACAAGAATTCTGCAGTAGAAATGTGACGATATAGAAAGTACCAAACAAAAGTGAACCTACAGCACTTTTGTCCCCATGTTTCTAACTAACAGGATTGGCAATGTATTTAAAAATTGCAAACATTTAAATACTGCATTGGTAATAAGACTAAATAAACATTTTTCTAAAAAAATCTGGAAATTTGCCAGGCCATTGAAATCATTTACACACTTTTCTGCTTTGTGTAGACATATTGGGAAACACTGGGAAATACAACATGAGAGTATTTATGCAACATTTTGGAGTAAAAGTTTCAGGTGATTTTTTCTCAGTTTGAGGCCCTACACTGATACTCCAAAGGCAAATACCACCACACCACCCAGGGCACACCAGGGTGTCCCATGCCTTTGGATGGAGCTGATTCCCAAGGGATGACACCCTCCTGCAGTGCTGTGGCAGTGCAGGCACTGTACCAGAAGACACTCTCGAGAGTTTTAAATGATCCATAGCTATTTACATTATTCTTTTCGTTATTATTAAAACAGTGACAGTCTGACAAAAGCTGCAGATTTTCAGACAGATATGCAGAACCAAGTGGCATAAAGTCTGCAGCCTGGCTGTACACACAATTAAAATGAACTGGCTACAGAGACAGATGCAGTCCCCCCTGACCTTAACAATGTTGATGTTTACATATGAACCTCCCCACTCGACTGCAGATAAGGAATGACAGACAATACTACAAATTAGTGAAGGTCAACAGAGCAGGAGGCAGCAGTTAGTCAATTACAAAAGCAAACCCTCCGCTGAAGCACCAAGTCCTGTGTTTTCTCAGTGTAATCAACTGCCTGAGTCATGGGGTCTAATAAAATTGACCTGTTTTTCCTTTGTCTAACTGACTGATGCCTAGAATTGCATGAACTTTAGGTGTGATAGAATTTAAGTCTTAATATCCTGTAGCAAAAGGCAAACATTTAATTAGTCTGTCTTCAGGTCTAATGGCTGATCCTGCAATGTGCAGTTCTATCCAACCATGACAAAATTTTCAGTTTGAAGGTGTTTACAAAGACAAAAAAAATTGTTTACAAGCTATGTATGAACTCTACTGGGTGCTAGTAAAGTTGCTATAGCAAAACAGCTCTTGTGTGAAGAATAAGGATTGAATTATAAAGAGATGTAAAAAAAACCCTAATGCTTTCCTCAGACAAGATGCATTCTTTCTGTTAGAGATGGGGAAAAAATTGTTCGTTTTCTTGAAATAGCAAGGTGTAAAAATTTTCCTGATTCATTCCCCAGAATAAATAATTCAAAATCCTAAGTAGTCTAACAAATATGTTTCCTCCCCTCTGCTCTGTGGATTATCTACATAACTATTCAGACCCTTTAAAAACCCATACACAGCTTCATGATTTCAAAGGTTTGCGGTTTTTTCCATACATATTTCCTACTTATTTTGAGCTTACCTTAAAATGGACTTCAGAGGAAAGGTCTCAGACCTTGCTCCCCACTGATAAGTAGCTGCAACTCCTATTGCTGCTTCATGGCCTCTCCTTTAGCCAAGATATTTGTGTGTGCATTTTAGCTTAGAACACACTGCTGAGCTTTAACTGAAATAGAGCTGTTCACTGGTTCCAAGTGATTTTTGACACTTGGATTTTCAGAGGAATCCCATACACCCAAATCTCCCTGCAAGAGCTAGTCTCTAACAAAGTCTGAACCCAAACGAGAAGACACTTCACCAGTTTCTGGCCATGGCTCAGTGAAAAACGTTGTTGGACATGAAAGGCCCAGAAGGTTTACTTTTACTCGAGGCCCTGACCCTCTTCCCCTCTAACTAACCTCCCTGAAGTTAGAAAATGGAAAGTAGCTATTAAACTCCACTATTATATCACTGTCCGTGTCAGAACACAGACATCATTAATTTTTTTTTTTTTTAATTGAGACAAACTCCAAAATTGTACTTTCTGTGTATAATTCCCTATGCATTCACAGCAATATCAAGGAGTTCTTGCTTTGGACAAAGCTATTCCCTAGGGTTTCCACTAATACATTCTGTTTGACAATATATTAAAAATAGAGTTCATCCAACAGTGCACCACAGAACATAGCTCCTGTAAAGGGATTTTTCTGAAAATATAGAAAACTATAGAAACTATATAGAAAAATCAGAAACTATAGACCAAGAAAGAGGCTGAAAAGAATACTCTTGAAAACTCACAATCAAATTTTAACCTTCATTTATGCGTAGTTTGGTGGCAAAGTATAGATATTCTCCCTTTCTTTCTCTAAGTACACACAATATTTTATACAAACACAAAAATGCTTACACAGTTTTACATAGGCAAATACAACATACAATTTAGAAAATCAACTTCCAAATTCATTCAGGTTCCCATTCTTATATTAGTACTTGCTCTCTCTAAACATCTAACATTATTTCAATGTTCTCTCTTTTCCTGGGAAATTTTCTAGCTATTTTCCTTCCCTCCCAGCTACACATTTACTGATGCCTCACTAACACATTTCCCTTGAACTGCTTTTGCTTCTCAACCATCTCTATGTCCCCCAGTGTCATACTGCTATTTCTGGACTAAACAGTGCATTCTCTCACCACACAAGAGTCATTCCCTAAGAGGGAAATCAATTTATTTGCTGTTTCTCTCTACTTTTACCAACAGGCTGCTCATACGAAAAATCAAAATTTATTTTCAACATTCCTAAGAGCAGCACACTTAAAATACACACCATGAACTCAAGTTTTTTTAAACGATACTTCAAGTGCTCACGTACATCCAGAAGCAAGCAGCCACAGCTTCCAAAGAGTATTAAAACAATACTTTATGTTGCCACTTAAGGCCATCTAGATCTACAGAAAAAAAACCAAGGAAAATGGAATTCCTTTAGTCACTGACAAGAGCCTATTACATTCATGAACTGCCACAAAGAGAAACATTTTAGAAGCAAATAGAGAAAAAGGGAAAATAAGTAGACTTTACATCTCCTATTAATCAGATTTAGTACAGTCTACAGGTCCCTTTAGTTTTAGACAGACCTACTGACACTGACAGACCTTAGAGACTTTTCACAAATTTTAGAGCTTCTCTTGAACTAACTCCTACATAGTTTAAGGCACCGGTCTCGTAATATTAGTGCTGTCATGCATGGTCAGCTTTTACATAAATATTTCCATTCATCTGAAAAATTGCTTATACGATAACATCAAAAAAATTAAGCAAACATCGGCAGGCTGCACGTCTCTTACCCACAGCTACAAATTAAATCAAATTACTAGTTTACATTACTTTTAGTAGGATTAGTGCTCAAATGTATGAGTTTCCCTTGGGATCTTTGAGAAATCAGAGCCCAAGTTTCCCTTTAATGAAAGATGGTATGTTTGTACTAGACAGAATGTTAACAAACACCAAGGCAAATTAAAAAAAAAAAATACAGCTTCATTCATTACTAAATATTAACTGTGTTTAAACTCCTTATCAAGGAATGAATAACATTGGTTTGGTGACACTACAATCACTTCTGATGCAGCGAGATTTTATTCAAAATAAAATTTTGTTCCAGAGAATGCCTTAATGTATATTTCCTCTGGCTGTCACAGCCTTTTGTCTCACTGTCAAAGAGGCTTTACAAAGATATAGGAGGAAAATTAGGGAGAGAGAAGAAGTTAGTGCCCTCACACATAATTTGTGCCCTGCAGTCAGCAGGATCAAGTATTTCCTACAACAGCAGGTGTTCTCTGCACAGAGCTCACTGAGCTCAGGGAGGCCACACCAGGAGGGCTTAGGCTTCCTCTGACCACACTGATCAGACACGACAACCTCTGCAAGGCTTTGGTGGATATTCACACCTCTGTGCCTAAATGCACTGAGCACTGTGCAGGTCAGCTGCATCTCCACGGCAGCAAACTTGGGCCCCTGTAGGACACACCGGTTGTGTCCCACCAGAAAAGGAAAGGTTTCCCAGCTTGTGTAGAGCTTGTGTCCAGCGCTAGAGCTTCCTCACCAAGAGAAGCAGACATAACCCAAAGGCAAGGTCTGCTGTGTACCAGTATGCAGATGACCAAGGGACAGAGTTTACATGAGAAGACAAAAGAGCGCTAACATGAACTTACACACACACCCACAGACATCATCTATAATACACTTCACAAATTTTGAACTGATTCTTGTATTTTCATAGTCTGGTAAGTGCTTTTTAGAAAATTATCATCTGATAAATTGTCAGTTAAGACATATGAAGGCCGAAGAGGACCCAGATGGGAAAATTAGTGAGAACTTCCTGAAGAGCAAATTTAAAACATAGCAGTTCATACAAAACTGATGCCATGGCACATCAATTGTGCATTGTAGTTTTAGTTTAAGACACAGTCTTATGAACCAGAAAATATTGTAACCTTATATTGAGATATGAGGTCTTTGTAGCAAACATGGATCTTTGATAACAATGTTATTAGAAAGTGGTCTGCACAGTCAGGCAAATGAAAGAACTAATTTACATGCAATTAAACTCCAGAGACTCAGAGAAGTAATTCTCAAGTCTGTCTAATCAAAAACTAGGCATATAAAAATAAGAGAATGAAACAGTAAATTTATTAGTTGGGGAAAACTGGCACTCTGTTTTCTGGCAACTTGTCAGACAAAAGCCAAAGGAAAGATATTTAAATGCAACCTTTCAGAGAGGTGGATTCGTATATGCTCCAATTTGGGAAGAGGGCAAGTCAAGAGAAACACAAAGAAGGTTAGAATGTAGTAAAAGACAACAAAGGAATATAAAAGAGTTGCAAAATCCAAGTGCTCCTGAAGAGCTATCTGTAGTACCTCATGTTTTAGTAAAGGGCAAACTATGCTGGCAATTTATGAGAATTACAATTTTGCCAAGGATAAATTGTGGCTTGAGTGAGAAACCTCTAAGGAGACTGCAGACCTGATACTTGTTTCACAGGGATACAAAAGTCTATTAAGAGAAGAGCAAAAGGCATCAGTAAAAATACCATTTTTTAATGCTGGAAATAGCTTGTTGTACATTTGCAGAAACAAGCTTAAAGGCTGCTCCACTGAGCATTTGAGCTAACTGGACATCTCACTGAGTTGAAAAGCACAACCACAGGACGCTAACACTGTAAACATGTTTAACATTAACTACTCTACTCTACATTGCAGCTTGTGCACACACGAACAGTTACCACACTTCACTCATCAAGAAATACTACTACTCTACAATATTTCCTGAAATATTTTTGTCCATATCATTAACTGAAAATCATACAATCATAGAATTATAGAATATGCTGTGCTGGACAGGACACATCAAGATGACTGAGTCCAACTTCTAGCCCTGCACAAGGCACCCCAACTCAACCATGTACAATTTGAGATTTGAGGACTAAAATATATTGACCTATTTTGGTTTAACCCATAATTCTGAGGTTTTATTTGCTGCAGTTGAATCTGACCTGTTATCTGGAATTAATATTTTTAAAGTTAATTAACTGAAAGGAAATCAAAAGCCATAGGGAGCCTGAAATACGGATAATCTTTCTAAAACTGTCATTACATTTCAGAGTGATCACATCTACTTTCGTGAAATGATGTCATCCTTAAGAATCAACGACCTATGTATTACAAATACTATGTCATTTTTTATTAAAACAGAGTTTTGGTTCAAGGAACACTGAAATATAAACATGTCACAACTGTTTTGTGTGTCAATATGCTCTGAGTGCCATTAAATGCAAAATCTCTGGCACTACAGAGCATCATTAAAATATGTTTTGTCAAACTGAGTAGGTTTAATTAAACCTATTATATCCTAGAAGGCACACTGCAAAAGACAAGGACAGTATGCAAGAGCTGTACACAATTAATTCTACTCCTAACAAAAGCTGCCAAGTAGAAATTGTCAACTTGTTTCAAAACAGAAGGCTGTTACATTGCTAAGTAATGGGGAAATAGTGTACAGTGGTATTTCAGCCAATTACCTTAGATCCCTAATAGAATAATGTAACTATAGTGTATCTCAAGTTGGAAGGGATCCTTAAGGATCACTGGGTCCTTTCAGGACTGCCAAAAACTAAACCACATAACTAAGTGAATCATCCAGACACCTCTTGAACTTTGTCAGGCTTGGTGACATGATGAACACTTCCCTGGGCAATATGTTCCAGTGACAAACAACCCTCTCAGGGAAGGACCTTTTCCTAAAGTCCAGTCTGCAGCTTCATCCCATGTCCTTCTATCTTATCACTGGTCACCAGAGAGGGGAGATCAACGCCTCCTCTGCACTGCCCTCCTTGTGAAAGTTGTAAACTACAATGAAATCTCCCCACATCCTTCTCCAGGCTGAATATGCCAAGTGACCTCAGCTCCTCCTAGAAAGTCTTGCCCTCAAGAGTTTTCCCAATCTTGCACTCCTCCAGACACTCTCTAATAGCTTAATGTCTTTCTTACATTGTGGCACCCAAAACTGCCCCCAGCACTGGGGGTGAGGCCTCCCCAGTGCAGAGCAAAGTGGGACAATCCCTTCTCTCATCCAGCTGGTGATGCTGTGCCTGGTGCAGTGCCTGATGCTGTCAGGCTTTTCCAAGTTATTGCCTGCTGTTGTAGGCCCATTTAAATACTTGAAGGTTTTTCTTCCTCAGGCTGAACAACTCCAGTTCTCAGCCTGTCTTCATAGCAGAGGTCCTCCGATAAGCCCCACGGTGCTCCTCTGGACTCACCCCAACAGTTCCACATACTTATGTTGGTCTTGAGTGCAGTGACCTGTGCCGTGGTCTGTTGCTTGAAGTGTTGCATGGAAGTGGAGCAGTACTTCATGTGCCCAGAGCACTACCTGTCCTCACCTGCAGAAGCTGTGGCCATTATTTGGGAAGGTGATTCTGCAGAGGTACAAGGCTGGACAGGGTGTGTTCCCCACTACTGAGCTTCATGAGCAGGAGAAGACTGCAAGGACAGAGTCACAGCAAGTCCTGGGGCGATGTCCTCTGCTCACATGAGCCCAGGGGATGGAGTGTGGCCTGCAGGATTGTCCAGACCTGTGCTGAGGGGTTCTCCCGAGGTCCTGATGGGGAAGGGCTCTGCTGGACTCCTCCAGGCTGAGAACACGGGTAACATTGTCCTCAGCTCATGAACTACCTGGCTGGTTGCGGCTCAGCAGGAGAAGCCCCTGCTCAGATCTTGCTCACACACTCAGGGAATCGGCAGCTCTGGTGTTAGGAAGGAATTCTGCCCCGAGGTGGATTGGCACCGGTCCTCAGGAATTTTTCACTTTACTCTGAAGCACTGAGCATGGCGCCAGGGCTATTGTGGGTAACTACCTGCCTGCTGCTCTTGCAGCACCACACCATCACTTGAGCCCTGTGCCTGCAGTCAGGAAGGTTTTTTCCCTTGGGTAAGACTGACACGGTCCACGGTTTTGGGTTCTTCTTTGTCTTCATCTCCAGTCCTAAGCGTGGAATCTTTGCTAAAGCAGCTGTGTGCCATTTTGAGCAAGGGTCTGCCCACCATTCTTGCAGCACAGACACTGCAGGTGCCCTGAATCCCACCGGAGTTGCCACTTTTCAGCTGTCCCTGCACACCATAAAGCTGCAGTTTTGTCCTTGATCTGCTGTTTGTGTCATGCGTGTGCTGCTCTGGGCCAAGGGAACCTTGTCCTGCAGCTGTGCTGTCAGAAGTGCAAGCACATGGTTCTGTGGTTCTGGGGCAAGTTCGGCGGGGAAAAGGGAGATGCTGCAGGATTGGCTCCTGTAGGAAGGTGCCAGAAGCCTTCCCCATGTCAGACAGAGTCAGTTCCAGTTGGCTCCAAAACAGACTGCTGGCCAAGACTGAGGCTGCCAGTGATGCTGGCAGGACCTCAGGGACAACATAGCTAAGAAAGGGAAAAGAACTTCTGCAGTAGCTTTCCAGATATTGCAGTGAGCTTTTGAATGTCACTGCACATTTTGACACATTTTCAGCTCTGGGATGTTTAAACAAATTTTGCATGCTGCAATGAAGTCCTTATGCCAGTATGCAATGCCACAGCGAAGGTAAGGCAGAAGGAAAAGGCGCACTCTCCATTCTCAGGGAGGCCACCAACACACAGAGTTGCTGAAGCATGAACTCCAGCCTTACCAAACAGTACTAACGAAAGCAATAAATAAGAATGGCACAATCAATCCATTAACTTTTCAAAAACTCCTTTTAAGCATAAAGCAAGCAAGTTGGCAGGTTTGGGCACCACAGTGGAAATGCAGAAATTAAGAAACCTCTTTAAACTCTTCAAAGATTCTCAGATAGAAGTCATTATCCTCTGTATAGCTCAAGCATCTACTGGCTGCATTCACAAGGCATATTTGCAAAACAAATATATTTGCTTAATGAATATGGAAATTGAAACACAACAGTTGGTATTTACAATGCATTTCTTACATGAGCTACCATAGATCATTTTTAAAAGATGTTTCTATTAAAGCTTGCTTGTGTTGTTCAGATTATTTACTCAAAGAAATTTAACTCTTCTGGAAGCAGAGCAACATAGAGTGGAGTACCTCCTTCTTCACTATAGTTTCCATAGCCACCTTTAAAATTTTGTCACCAGGCTCTCTTTTGAAAACCAGTACAGCTTGCCTGAGAACTGGAGCCTGCTGCTACATTAAATAACAGTGACCCTCCACTTGGTGACATTTTAAAGCCGAGCATTTGTGACAGCTTCAGGCGTGATATACACGAATCCTGTTTGGGGTTCAACCCTACTGCACCCTGGTTATCCTACAGGACAAAACTTATTAATACTTAAACATAAGCATTAAGTGTATCATGCATTTTACATGGGATGCTTCAGTTCCAACACGATTTCTTCATTGAGTCATTGGCCAGCAAAGCACTTGCTTCCGTCTTACCTGAATTATTCATGAGGCATGCTCCTGTAGAAATCATCAACTTATCTGGAAGAATCACTCAACAGAACACCCCTGTCATATTTTATTTTTTCCCCTTTATTAAGTTGTATTGTTAATCAAAAGAATTGCATTTATCCCCAAAGAAAGAAGTAGCGTATGAAGCATTTATTCACAATCATGTATTACCCACCACACATCAGGAATAGCACCTAGGACTGAAAGATGGAAAATCTGTTGTGCAGATGACAAAGCTCCTAAGAACCATTGAAGAAAGACAAATAGGCAGATATTAGTAACATTTTGATATAAATAAAGTTTAGTATAAGAAACCACTTGCCAAACTTTTAGGAACTTTTAGGTACTTTTAGGTACTTTTAGGTACTTTTAGGTACTAGCAATTGTCTCAAAATAAAGGCATCTACTTTTAGGAACCAGTAATTGTCTCAAAATAAAGGCACTGATATGATCGTAACTTTAGATGAACTTACAACGGAAGTTAAAATCACCTGTTGATATTGAATAGACACAATTTATACAATTATTTCAGGAGGATGATATTTCATCATGAAAGCTGAAAACATATAAGGGTGCAACTCGGTTTCCATCTTCTGTGGTTGCCTCAGTAATTTTGGAGACAGAATATAATCAGTATTTTACAGGCAAAAACCACCCATAAACATAAAAATCTGTTAACTGTAAAACTTGCAGTGAATTTAATCCAAATCACTATAATATAATCCAAAACTTCACAAAGGAAAAGTTCATACCTCTGGAAAGGGCAGCACAGGACCTATTTTTTAAAAATCATTTATTTCAACAGAATATAAAGCTGAAGACTGAGTTAGTTCTCTGAAAGGTTATCAAATTCACCTTACAATTTTTTCTGACTTCAGAGTGCCAGGAAGTCAGAGCAAATGCAAATTAAGAGTCAAAAGCTCTCTTGATTCTGTAACTCATGCAGCTCTCCACATCTAATTCAATTCCTCAAGCAGTTTCTCCTATGCTCCTGAATTTTAGAACTACCTTTAAAAACATAACCAGAAATGCCCAATTCTCTGTCCTCAAAATTCATTATCACTTTGAATTAGTACCATCTTCTCATATACACACACCATGAAAACAACAACAATAATATAGAGCAATTTATATCTGAGGTCAACAATGCTGACAGGAAAGTGAATGTTTCTTGTTTGATTTTTAAGTACACTTACATTTCTCTTGTTGTCCTTAAAAACTTTAAAGAGGACATATCCTAAAGAAAAGGCTGCATCCAGCCACAGATTTACTTTTACAGCAGTAATATTCAGCATTACAGTTTTGAGCTACACAATAGTCATGCTCCTTTCCCCCATCTTTGAAGTGGTACATGTCTCTAGAGATAGACAGAACTGTTCTACACAGAACAGAAGGGCTGTGATTTTCTTTGCCTCTTGTGAAGGGCACATAAGTGAGGACCTCCTGTTAGGAGCTCTTAGGTAAAGTGTAAAATCTGGCCCTTAAAACTTTGTTTTCATATTTTGTCCTTTATTATCAGACAATGCTGACATTTTATTTTTTCCATATCAGATAAATCCCTAGTAAACAATCCCTAGTAACTTCAACAGAGACTGATGTTCACAGTGTTCTCCTTTCTCATATCAAAAGCACATAATGCCCTGACAGTGCCAGAATAGCTCTGCAAAATATCATCTGCGATTCCACACTGACGACAGGGTCAAAAGGAAACATGACTGCTGTCTGAACAGAGAGGCAGGGAGGATTTAGTTTTGCAGGCAGAGGTGTAGGTTCAGCCGGCTCAGCTAAAGAAACTCTCACTGATCACAGGGAGGCAAGTGCCTCGAATCCCAGAGGGGAGAACCGTTGTCTGTCTAGGGGAGAAACAGGTGAACAAAGCCAAGAGAACACGAATCTCACAACTGTTTCGAGATAACTGAAGTACGTATTTTATCCACTACAAGTGCCTGCTCAAG
The DNA here is from genome assembly GCA_036785705.1 of Acanthornis magna. Lineage (NCBI taxonomy): Eukaryota > Metazoa > Chordata > Aves > Passeriformes > Acanthizidae > Acanthornis > Acanthornis magna. Next base: position 2,618,640 of record JAWUZG010000236.1, on the reverse strand, counting down.
GAAGAACAGACAGAACATGTCTTTGAATAAGGCAAGGGTCACAGACCACAACTGTTCAATTTTTTTGGCAAATACCTGACTACCAGCAGTGCTCATTAACAAATCCATTACTCATAAATTTCAGAAAGAAACAGAATGACCAGTAAGAGACCAGTCACTTAAAGCTCTATTACACTCCCATGAAAAAAAAATCAAAAAATCAAACCACAAATGGACACTACTCTATGGACTTTCATTTGCCATGAAAAACAAAATCCACATAATTTTTCTAGGGAAAATTATATGAATAAAAGTTTCATCTAAACCTAGTATTCCCCACAATACTAACTCCACACTTGGCATACACCAGCACATGTAGCGCTGACTGAAGACATCCTATCTAATCCCTGAAAAAATAGAGAACTTGATTTTGGATGAACTTAAAATCCCTTAGAGGACAACTTCAAGTATAATAAAGCACTATAAGCTGAAACATTAATATAGAACAGTACAATTTTTTCCTCATTGCCTTCTGCTGGTAATTATGGAAAAAAAATCAAATGCAATGTATGTGACCTCAATTCTGCAAATGTTTAATCATTACCAGTATATGACCCATTTCTCAATATATCCACCTTAAAATATCTTTAAAAAGAACACACAAAAATCCCACTATAAATTTATTATTACTTTTAACCACACATTTTATATATATGTAAGTCTTTCAGCAATAAAAGGAAAGCAGGTAACTAGAAGCAAGGTTTTTGTTTTGCAGAAAGTAAATTTTCCTTTTAAAGCACCTTTAAAAATGATAGAATTCTAATAATAACATGTATTTTGTAAACATATTATTTATATTTACATGCATGTATACAAGCAGCAAATAGTTTCTATATTACTAATTTGCCAAATTTTTTTTGTTGTTCTCTTCCACTAACGCATAAAGTAGGTATGCCTTCATGAGCTTTAAAAATTTTGTATATACTCTTTGATATCTCTCTTTATTGAGAGCAAATCCTCGTATTCAAGTCCAAAATAATCTTTCTGTTACAGCTACTGAGGCTTTTAGTTACTGCTTCCATGGGCAGAGGGAACAGTTTGAGGCTACTTTCAACTGAGCATCTGCTGCCTTTTACTTTCAGGACAGAAAACGTGCAGTATTCATGATCCAACCAGACCAAGTGATGTATAAACATCAACTTAAGCCATAACTGTGCTGCAAGCATCGCCGTCTCATAGGTACAGCAATTCTGATAGAAGTGATAGAAGTGATAGAAGTACCTTCTCACATAGAAAAGCAGTTAGCATCTTTTAGGAAATACAGAGGGATTCAAAGAGATATTTAGCGGCTCTTAAACAACTAAAACAATGCAGCTGCCCTAGGATATACTTCACAAACAGTTAGGACAATCGTGGTATTACATGAACACCAAGCCACAATAACAAGTACCAAGCTTTATAGCAGACATACCCTACAACAGAAACAACTTCTATCTAAGTCTCTGCATTTGTTTTGGCTGTGGTAATTTTCTTCACACATGGCTACTGTGGGGCTGTGTTTTGGATTTGTGCTGAACACAAGGTTGATAATACAGAGTTGTTTTTGTTATTGCTGAGCAGGGCTTACACAGAGCCAAGGACTTTGCTGCTTTTGTACTTCAATGCAGGTGAGGAAGTTGGGAGCGCACAGGAGGTTGGGAGGAGACACAGCTGGGTCAGGTGACCCCAACCATCCAAAGGGACAATCCAGATCATATGGTGTCATGCTCAACACATAAAGCTGCTGGAATTAGGATGAGAGGGATGTTCAGAGTGATGTCATTTGTCTTCCCAAGTCAGTCACATGTGATGGGCCCCTGCTCTCCTGGAGATGGCTGAACACCTGCCTGCCCATGGGAAGCAGTGAATTAATTTCTTGTTTTACTTTGCTTATATGCACAACTTTTGCTTTCCCTACTTAACTGCTTTTATCTCAATTCATGAGTTTTCTCACTTTTACCCTTCCAATTCTCTTCCCAACACTGCCAGTGGGGAAGTGAATGAGTGGCTCCCTGGGGCATGGCTGCTGGCTGAGCTTAAACCACGATAGTCTCTTATCCACTTCTTAAAACACAGACTCCTCTTTATCTCCCTCTGTTACCTGCCCCTATGAGACAAAAGCAGCAGCTCTCAGGGCTGGGATTCTGGAAAGATTGTGAATTGGAATACAAGGAACAAAACTTGTAACCAAGGCAATACAGAAGTCCCTAAAGTGCAAGTTTTGTAGAAGGGAGATAAGAAATGGCTGCATAAGAACAGAAACAGTTATGCTATTTGGGGTTTTGTTTTTTAACTTAAGTATAGCAATTTGGGGAAGGACAAACTGTGGATGAGAAACAAAATGCTTATCTCATTGCACCGACTAAGGCTCCACCTACGGAGCTGGAGATGCAGCACTTGGGTGATGTTTCAGTGTGGGAAGATGTGCATGTTTGTGTGGTACCAAACAGGAGACAACCAAACTGCAAAAAGAGAGAAGAGAGCTCTGAAACTGAAATGCTTAAGAAACTGCCACAGCAATTTAGTCTTCTTGCAGGTTTCAGTGGATAACAAAGGAATCCTTTTTCTTCAAATAGGATAAGCAAAGCCACATTTCTTCACTAACTGACTGAATGGTGTTAAAAAGACACAAAAAAGCACTAGGTTCTGTAATATCAGCACACGTGAACAAATTTTCTGTAGAGATGTACTGGAACATACCACAGTAAATCAGATATTTTATTGCTTTGAGGCAGAAACAAATATATAATTTATGTGCATTCATGTATATAGACATAAAACACACAAACATCAAGAGAAAAGCATGAACCACTATCTCTTTTTAAAAGTTCAGTTTTTAATTAAATTTCAAAACAAGCAGGGAAGTTGTAGAAAATAATGCAGTATAAGCAATTTTTTATCTAATGTAGCTGTTGAGAAGAAAACCCTTAGTCTTAAAATATTTTTTGCCTCTTTTGAAGTCAGTTGAAAAGTTTTCTTTTTATCTCAAGGAAAACTAATAAAAAAGTAATTTATTGGTAGTACGTGGTTATGAGGAAATGAAAGTAGAATCTTGAAGAAAAATACATTTGTGTGTGTCCTGAGAGTCTCTTTAATATGAAAGCTTCCTAAACAAATGGGGAGGTGTGGTTTATGCTCTTACTTTAAAAGATTTCCAGCTTTATCTTTTTTTCACAGACTTTGTCTTACAGATTATGAATATATGGTGAATTAACAGCACTCACCTTTGAAAAATACTTGTATCTGTTCAAAAGCCTGCTGTGTCACCAGTTTCCCAACACGATATTTGGGCACATAGAAGGCAGATTTCATTTTGGTAGCAATATTTGAAAGTACAAAGTAGACAAGGACAAAGGACCAAATATTAGAAGCAAACACATTCCTTCCTTTCTAATCAATATCTTGTTAGACTGTTGGGTTTCACTCATTAATCTTTTGGTAAGTGAAAAATGAAATGGATTTAACATTACAGCAAAGTAAAATTGTGAATTAAATTCATTCTAATGAAATTGCTCACAAAGAATGCTACTTCATCACACACAGCTTCTGTCAAAAGAGTTTGGACTTCAAAGTACTCATTTTTTTGAGGTACTGTATTTATAGGCAAATACTGAATCCAAAAGACCTGAAAACAAACTTTCTAAATTTTTCCTCTTACACTGAGGATATTTTTTAAATCATTAAAAATCCACCCAAAAGAAGTTTTAAAAAGTATTGAGTTTTGTGTTTAAGAGCTTCAAACAAATCTGAAACTGAACTTCATGTCACTGCTGTGCTACATCTAAATGTTCACTATATTATAGCTGAGCTGGGACATACAAAAAACTCAAAAAATAAAATGCCTGGAGGTTTGCAATGAATTTTTTTAATTTCTTCAGCAACTGCTGCATATTGATTGATCTAGTATTGTACAACACAGGAAATTAGCAATTAAAGGCTTCCACGCATCCAGCATGAGATCCTACAAATCCTGTTATCCACAGGAGCAAAATTAAAAGAACAAGAGGAATCAACAAAGCTAAAAAGTGCTTATTGTAAGCTGAGCAGAATTTGTCCTTTGCTGAAAAACATGAAAACTCTGCACAGATTGCACGCACAAGAGAATTTAATGTGGGATTATAACTCAATTAAGGCAACTATTTCTCTGATCCTGTAATTCTAAGGCATTTTGCAGATGGCTATGAATCCCAGGCTGTAATACAAATTTCTTTCTGTTCTCTATAACATATACTCACATATAATGTAAAGACACACTTAATCTTCTGCCTAGGAAAATACTCTTCACAATGCAGGTCAAAAGAAACACTACTGTTTTAAATTAATTTAAAATAAGGTAAATTAAATTAACATATATAACACTAAATGTGAACATCATCCATATATGTAAATATGACATTAACAATAAAGCTCAATTGATAGCCATGTTTCCTCAAGGAATTATTGACCATGTCTCACAGCACAGGGAAGAGAGATTCCCAGCCCAGCAGGATCCATCCCAACCCCAGAACTGAAGGCAGCACCACACACAAGGCTGCACATGCAAATTGCAAGGGATTGCAACTTCAGACTCCAAGTTAGCCTGGAGATTGGCGTGCTACAGGAATAAACATGCCCTTTCTCTGTTCCAATGTGAACAAAAGTGCATCCACACTATCATTAATCATATGAGACTGGTTTGCTTCAGATTTGTCAAAACTAATTCAGCTTTGCTGAATTTAGCGACAGATACCGGATTTATCTAGACTGGGAGAAGAGGAAAAGGTTATATAAGCTTTGCTAGCATAGCCACACAAATTATATTGTTTATCCAGGCCTAAACAAAAGGTCACTATTAGCTCAGGGTTAACTACAACTTCTTAGCTAATCTCTGACCTAATTGTGACCTCTCTTGTTAATTGCAGAAAAGCTTTCAGTTAAAATATTGGTTACTTGTGTTTACACATCCCCCCGCTTCTGTAGTTTCTTGCCTTACAGCTCATAAATTAAAAACAAAGTATCGTTTTCTAAGACTAATTAGTACCCAATCAGCTTCATGTTGTTACCTAGAGTGGATCTGACAGTAAAGACAAACATTAAGCATTTTAATCTCTTAAATGCAGGAGGCATTTATATAGAAGAAAGGATTATCAGAACCGTTATTTCACTTTACTTTTGCCTCCAGATCATAAAAAATTATTTCAGAAAGCTTGTAAAAATACCCAATTCTTCCCCTTCTAGCAATTCCCATTAGAAACAAATACAGTTATAAGTGAAAAACTGAACATGTTAGAAGTGGAAAACTAAACACATAAAGTCTAGAGGACCTGTAATCACATTGGTTGGTTGTAACCAGACATAATCATTTGTCATTGTATCATACTTCTTACAGAGCAGTTTACACCGGGTTTGTTTCATTCCTTTAGTAGCATAATCATTGTTCGTCAGGGTATGGATATGATGTATTTATATCCATGAGATCTCCCTATCTGCGGAAGACTAGTTTTTGCTCAAGTAAAAGAAAAGCACCTGAGTTACAATTCCAAAAATCACTAATCCACTTTTCTTTTTGTTAGTCAGAATTATTCCATTTCTCATAAAAAGATACGGAGACTTAATATAAAAATTAAGTCTGAGAGAAACTGACTGCTTTGTAAAATACATGTAAATTTACAAAAAGGAGTTCTAATAATATAAGAAATAAAAATCTCAAAGAAATAACTGTCCAAATAACATGCCTTATGTTCATCTGAACTAAGTAATATAAGGAATTACAGTTTGAAAGCTACTGTAATTAGATAGTGAAGATGAAAAGCTCAGTAGAAATTCAATATAATTCTAATTGCTGAAGCCTTACCATTCCATCACATTCATATTCATATTTCTTGTCTTTGTGTACTGATAAAAGCCTCTCCAAAATAAATTCATCCAGTCATACAGAGGACATATTTGACACCCAAGCAATAACATAAGTCTAAATTATGTTCAGTTTTCTTCCACTTCTCTACAGGAAATGAGAATGCTCTTCCATCATCTGAACAAAGGCACCTGGCCTACTGCATAAGTGAAAAGGCCTGTCCATTACTGTTTTTCACATTGGTAGATAAACTCTTGCCTAAGAAGGGCCCAAAAGTTGTTTTATTGCAGTATGGTCAACTGTTTGGATCAAATCCAGACTCATATTAATTTGCTAGCTGCAAATAAATCCCACTGTACAGTCAGTACAGTTTTCTTATATTTTAACATTATTCACCAAAAGCTCCATTCTTCTGAGTTTGCGTTTATTCTTTGGCATGGGCTTGTCATATAAGCCATTTTTGAGAAGATGTTCCTTGCTGTGATGGATCTGGGCGCCATGCTGAAGTTGGAAAGAGCATAAAGCGTGCAGTGGATGGAGTATAGTCTGCAGAAAAATAAAGGGGTGGGAGAAAAAACCCAAGCTTTTAGTAAGATATTTTAGAGACATCAATTATTCCAGGGGTTTTTTTTCAATGTCTACTTAAAAATGCTAATAAAATACAATTTGGATGATAAAGGTTGTTAAAATATAACCTTTGGAGACATAGAGGGAGCAGCTGAATAAAAGATGTACTGAAAAGAACCACAGAGCAGTCATACACCCACCTACTTGGTGCCATCCCTCACTCCTTTGTCGGAACCACTCAATCCTGACTTCAACCCCAGCCACATTACTGTAAGTTATGGCTTTGGCTTGACCTTAGCAATGGACTACAATCAATTACTGTGGCTCAGTCAACAAGCTGCAATAAAATAAGTCACAATAACTAAGCTGTTTGTGCATGGACAAAAATCCCTTGAGGCAGGGTTTTAGAAAGAGAGGAGAGACTCAGATCAAGGCAGCTGGACTGCTATTTTGGAGACTCAACTGCATCCATGCTTCTGCCCAGAGGTATTGTGTAGGACTAATGAAGCCACACAAACCAAATTAATCTCAAGTGGTTCCTAATTGTAGACTCTTCATTTTCTGGTTGCCTGAGTGAGTCACAGGGGCCTCATGCAGATGTGCAAAGCAATCACATATCTAAGTGCAGTCACCAGGAGATGAGAATGCCGAGAAAAATATGACTCTGAAGAGCACGTAGGAAAATCAAGTGACGTACTGGGCATCAAACCAAGCACCCACTTTTAACTTCCATGGCTCTCAACTTCAGTTCACCATCTTATATGCTGGGAATAGCACTCAGTTCAGAGAAGGTACAAAAAATGCATGAATGTAGATCTTGGCTACTGCAGTGCTTAGAGAAAACAGTAATTTTGTCTTTGAAAAGTAGGCTGGACCAAGTCTCAGTGGTAGGGGTGATTCAGAATATAGGACTGGTAACTACAGACATTAACTAAATATTCACTATAGACAGAAGTCCTAATAAAGAAAAAATACGTTGTGTTAGCACAACAAAGAAAAAGGTAAATATAAAACCCCATATATAGATACAAGTTTCTTGAAAACTCTCTTTACATGGAGCTCCAGTTTCTGAGCCATAGTTCCTTGTGTGTCCACACACTTTGTCCAAGTCTAGATTTAAATCCAATTGATTTAATGTTAAGGTGAGTCTAGCGTCACAGAGACAGACACGGAGGTGGCATACTATATATTACGCCAACTGCAGAAGCAATTTTTGACCTGGGAATCTTTTTTAGTAGGCAGAGGTTGAGTACCAAAATATTGACTAGCTGATGGAAAGTTGTATGAGAGCTCCGGGTGAACACTAGCATGTAGTGGGTACATGGATGAGATTTAAATTTCTTTTCACAGACCATTCTCTACTACATTCTGGGCACGCAGTTGAATTGCAGACTGGGCTCTGTGTAGATGTTTTTCAGAGGGCTTATTAAATTGATATTACTAATGTCAGCAAAAAAAGATTAAGGACATTTTCCTAATGACCTCTTCCATCAGAGACTAGTGGGATCACAACTTACAAGGAAAGGCTAATGTCCAATTAGTATTCTTTGACCTGGGATAAACTTAAGAACTATTAAGTCCCAAATTCCTCCAGTGACATGCAAGAGTTGTGAACTGGCTGGTAGACAGACATAATCCAGTGGGTTGCATTCCATGGCTGAGGAGTGCGGGAGATAGGGGACCTAGCTTTAAAAAGCATTTAATCTTCAAGATAGCTGTGAGGGAGTATTCAGATCACCTCCGCTGTCTAATTTTTGCAGAAAACAATTTACTTCCTTCCATGCAGTAACATACTCAATCTCCTATCACAAAATGAATGATGTGCTTGAGAGTCAAAGATCACCTTGTTGCGTTCCCTTCTGGAGCTCAACATGAAAGAGTCACAGTAATCTGAACATGCTAGAGTTAATAAATACCTGAAGAAAAATGGTTTCCCTTGGTGCATTCTTATTTTAGTTTGCTATGCAATAAAACCATTTTAAATGTCATTAAGATTTTAACTGTCACATGGTACATTAACAGGCAAGTACCTTCACTGCCTCTCTACCATTCATAAAAGAAAAACTCAGGTATTTAAAGTTACATACCTCTTGTATACTCTTATTTTTTTCCATGATAGAAAGAGCAACAGCTGCACATTCAAGCGTAGACAGGCAGGTGTTTGTTGGTTGTGTACGAATTACATATTGACTCGAAATACTGGGTTTTAACTGTACCTGAAAAAATAGAAAACTCTAGTAAAATAAAAATGTCAGGATAGCAAAGATACGTATTCTCTACACCAAGCAAAACACATCCCCTTTCCCTCTGTGCTCACTTGCCTTCTTTCCTTTTTGCTGTTTTGTCTCCTAGGAGCTAATGACATTCTGCTGTTAAGTGCAATACACGTGAGTCACCATCACAAACAAAAACTGCACATTTGTTACTGTGCAAACATACAAAGCAAAGAAAGACTATGTGAAACTTCAGCAACCAATTTCAGTTACCATAGATATGTTATAACAAAAATAAAACTATTCACTTATGCTTGTTTTATTGCACACTCTAAACACACACACAATCCCATGCAAGGTACAAGGTATCCCATGGCAATATAGTCATTAACACTATATACCTTGGCAAAATATTATTTGTCAAAGTACTGAATGTAAGATGTCTAGAAACTGTATTTATTCATACAATGTGCTAAGTCACTGATTAGAACTATTTGCTTAACAAAACCACATCTGAAAATTATTTAATGGCCCTGCCTCAAGTGATAAACACTTTACACTATCTTGCAAATTAAAGGTTTTTAAGAAAAAGAAATTTAATTCAACCACCAGCTCCAAAAGCTTTTACCAAGTTTATAAACAGTGATTGAAACAACATAGAATTTACACCATTAGACTCTGTGTGAAAATTCAGATATTATTCCTTTATTCTTAAGATTTCCATCTCCACATATATCTAAAATGTAATCTGCAAAACAAGTAATGTTTTAGCAACATTGCCAGTATTCCTAAAAACAAATTCTCAGTTCCTTTTCCAGAAACATTGTAGTGCAATGCAAAAAACCCAGATGAATTCTTACAAAAGAGCAAGTTAATTTTCGTTTTTTTAAACTCATCCTATCAACTGTCTTTTTTTTTCTTCTTGAAAAAATGAGTGAGTGATCCTCATGGCATAACAAGGAAATGTTCCCATTTTGCTTGCCAGAATTCTTTCACCATTCCTCACTTCATTCAATACCTTCCTCCTTCATTTTTCTCATTTTTCCTTTTATTTGCAATATTTCATTTTCCTTCATCTGTCTTACATGCAATTACCCTTCTTTAAAGTTCAAGGTATCTCATTTATAGAAGGAAAACTCAAAACTGCTGAAGAGACATGAATGAATAAAATGAAATTCCACTGCCTTACCTATCCCAATTTAATAGAAATTAAAATCCCAATTTAATAGAAATTAAAAACAATAAAATAAAAAGAAGGCAGCAAGAAAAGAGGAAAGGCATTCTGGAAAGGACAAGCAAGTTAGCTATAAAAGCTCAATTTATTTAAATATAGCAAAAGATAGAAAAATTAAGCCTTTCTCAACTACGTTCTTCAATCTGGTATTGAAAAAACTGAAGAGAATAAAATTATTTAAGAGACAAAATGTAGAATTTGGACATCAGTGTACGTAATGAAAAGAAAAAAAAATTCATTTGCTATTCCTCAAGGTTTTCTTTGGTTTTATACTTCCTCTCCTGTGACCTTGTATAGATCTTCATCACAAGAGAGCAGGAAGCCTAGCTATTTGAAGTATACAGAAATCTGTGCTGGAAGAAGCTTATCGTCCCTATTTGAAAACTCCTAGACAGGTATCAAAAACCACGGTAAACTCAGTCCATCACTTCTCTGACATGAGTCCTGAGCAGCAAAGCAGACATACATCCACACCTTTTCTCAACAGTTAACAGATACATTCTTCATGGAGTATCTCTCCAGAGCTTGAAATCTCCTGGCCCACTGGCTTCCCCCTCCTTGGATAGTGCCTTATGGCTTCGTTTTGTAGGAGTTGGTAATAGTTCTGTCTGCTGGTTTCTATACTTCTTTCCTTGTGCCACATGCTGAAGAACATTTAAGATAATCGACATTCCAGAGAAAGAAAACTTATCAATGATTGCAAGACAACTCCTATAAAGAAAAGGGGCCTGCACTCTGCCACGCACTGTGGAGCCAAAATGTCTGTAATTGCAGCTCTCAAACTGACAATGCACAAAAGGGCAACTTTCTAGTTCTAATAGCAACAGCAGCAGCAACAAAGTTTCTTCTTTCCTGAGAAGAAAGAGAAAGGATGGAAAGAAGTGGTCTCCGTCCATTTTTCTGAAAAATTACATATTCTCTGGGATAAGATTAAAATACTATAGAGAGTGGTGGAGATCAGAGGAAGAATACCTGATCAGGACAACTGCCTGCTACAGTTTGTCTCTTAGGCTTTTTTCATGCATTTTACCCTACTCTTTAAAGCAACACAGAATCTAAATAAATGATCCCCAGTCACCTAAAATACAGTCAGGGTAGCCTTTGTTGACTGCAAATTGGACAGACACCCAAGTTCCTATCTGAAATTAGGAACATTCACTGAACCAATAAAACACACAATACTAACTCAGAGTGTAAAACCAAATGGTAAAACCAAGCCGAAATAACACAGAAACCAAAACAAATAAGTATAGTTGATATTTCAGAAAGAGGAAGAATATATTATTGGATAAAAATGCCTAGATATATGAAATATTTACTTGTCCTCAGACTTGATTGGTTAGAAGATTACTTCTGTCATTTTCCACCAACAGGTCTAAACTTGCATTGCCTTTTGTCCAGTTAGTAATTTCAGATAGTGTATTGCAGCAATCTCATCCAAGTTTCTGCTTTACCTGTGTGGATTAATTCTTTATCTGTCACCTGCAAATCTCAAATCCAACTGAACAAGTTTAATTCAAACTTACAGAAACATTCATGCACAGTTAGTTTAAACAAAATCACATTGTTTACTTCCTACAAAAGACTTCAAAAATTCAGAATGAGTATACACAAACTCAGAATGAGTATACCCTGTTTAAGTACATTTCAAAACAACAATTATGATATTTTACAAGCATTTCTCCATAAAATGATAGATACCACAAAACAACAATTTTCTTGGTTGGTTGGTTGGTTAGTTGGTTTTGCTTCAAAGTAATTTGCAAATCATATGCACGCTTTGGAGTAATATCAGTTTCGAACAAAATATAGAAGTATCAAGTTGAAAAAACAATAGCCGATTTAATAGCACTCACCAAAATAAAAACATTAGAAAGAAGATGGAAACTATCTCAACCAACTCAAACTAGAGAGGAATTTAGATAAAACTGAATGCAATTACTCACTGGAATTTAGCTAAGACACTGAAATGCAGGAATCTGTCCTCTGTAAGTGCCAAGGAGTTTGGGGACTTTGGTTTCCAAGCCATCAGAAGTATGAAGCAACACAAAATGAAGTTTCATTTCTAGCTGTAACTCAAGACTGCTGTTTCCAAAAGCCTTAATTTCAGCAATTCTCAAAAACCGTTACACTAACTTAAGGAATATTGGCTTATCTGCCAATGCACCACTCCCTTAGCAAATGCTACAGCCTCTGAGCATTTACAAAGATTTGAACCATAGTAAAACCAGTGACCCTTCAGCATTTCTTAGGGCCGAGTTTTTCTTCCAGAGCCTAACTCAGACATGCCCCAGGCAAGTGAAGACCCAGCTAATCTTGTTCAGTTATTCAAAATTGATGGGGGGAAATTGTTGCCTTGATGGGGGTCAAAGACCTGCTCTTTGAAATTCTAAAAATTTAAGTCAGTAAAGACAAAAAACTGATTTCTGCTTTTACTTTAAGTAATAAAACTGGAGCTTTAGCCGAAAGGTTCAAGTGCTCTCCTCCGTCCTCTCCTTAACGTCAATATCTTCCTACCTTTTCTACACCGATTTCTTCATCATTACCCTTACTAGTTCTGTTCACTCTCTGAACAGAAGCCACCATTATGAAAAATTATACTTGGAAAACAAAGCATCACCAACAACTCAAAAAACTTAGTACACCTGTCTCACAGGGCACACTAAACAATTCTTGCTTGTTCTGTTTTCTGCAGTAACACTACAGGCGTCTCAAAACAAGCAGAGGCACAATATATTTTTCTGTGGCTTCAATGAAAAACCAAGTACTTAACATCCCTTCCTCTTTATGTTAATAGTGTCTTTTGAAAATTTGAATGTCAGTTTGGGAATGAATTTGATTAACTTTTCAAGAATGAAGGAAGAAAGTACCATCTGTGCTCTTGCTTAACAGAGGTAGTAGTTACTGTTCATAAATTCTATTTCTTTAATAAATACCTTTCAGAAAAAAAAGTTAGTTATTTTTTTAAAGTAACTCAAAAAAAAATCTCAGAAAGAGTACAACCACAGCTGCTATCTTGCCCATCCTTCTAGAAACTAAGAATAAAATTGCTTTTAAGGTGCTTAAGAGCATTCTCTGCAAGCTACTGCACAACCAACCTCAGACACAAGAGAGGTGACAGGCATGGGAAAATCTTTCACTCAGTATCCAGTTTGCACAAGAACCTTTTACCTGTAAGCCAAAACAGTTTTCTGTATATTATACAAATTTCATGCAGTTAAATAAAATTACCTTTGTGCCAGAGAAGACAGGCTGAGTAAATTTAGTCTCAGCATGCTACTGAAATTTAAATCAAGATTATAAATAAATTATTTTGTTCAAAACCTTGGCTTTAATTTAAAGCGACATCGTAAGAGCACACTGTTTCTAAAATACTGGAGGGAATTACTGCCATGCAACTGTCACAAATGGACAGCCTGAAAAAGCAGATAGCTGTCACAAAACCCTCCGTCCATGAGGGCATGACTTCAAAGAATTTGATGACTGGAAAAAGGGAAACATAACCCCCATTTCTAAAAAAAGGGGGTAGATCCAGGGATCTACAGAGCACTCAGTCTCACCTCTGTGCCAGGCAAGATTATGAAGCAGATTCTCCTGGAAACCATGCTAAGGCACTTGGAAAACAAAGAGGTGATGGGAAAGAGCCAGCATGGCTTTACGAAGTGGCAATCACGCCTGGTGAGCACCTGGGAGGGAGCTACGGCAGAGCAATTAACACACGGCACAAGAGCAGAGCAGAGCAATTGACATTGTCCACCTGCACTTATCCGAAGCTTTGGACACCGATTCACACGATATCCTTGTCTCTAAATTGGAGACATGGATTTGGTGGATGGACTTGGTGGATAAACAACTGTTGGGATGGCTGCACTCAAAGAGCTGTGGCCAAAGGCTCCTTGTCCCCATGGAGACCAGCGACCAGCGGTGTCCCTCAGGGTCAGTACTGGGGCTGAGGCTGTTCAACACCTTTGTTGGGGACAGGGACAGTGGCATCGAGAGCACCCTCAGCAAGTTCCCTGATGACACCAGCCTGTGACGGGCAGGTGAGATGCTGGAGGGAAGGGATGACATCCAGAGGGACCTTGGACAGGCTTGAAAAGTAGGGCTGTGTGAACATCAAGAAGTTTAACAAAGTACAAGTGCAGGGTCCCACACCTGGCTCATGGCAATCCCAGACACACCCACAGAGAAGTGACTGAGAGCAGCCCTGCAGAGAAGGACTTGGGGATGATGGTTGATGGAAAACTCAACATGAGCCAGCAGTGTGTGCTCACAGCCCAGAAAGCCAATTGTGTCCTGGGCTGCACCAAAAGCAGCGTGGCCAGCAGGGCGAGGGAGGGGATTCTGCCCCTCTGCTCTGCTCTGCTCTGCTCTGCTCTGCTCTGCTCTGCTCTGCTCTGGTGAGACCCCACCGGCAGTGCTGTGTCCAGCTCTGGGGTCCCCAACATAAGGAGGACATGGAAGTGTTGGAGAGAGTCCAGAGGAGGGTCATGAAGTCAGTAAAGGGACTGGAGTACATCCCCTACAAAGCCAGACTGAGAGAGCTGGGGCTGTTCAGCCTGGAGAAGGGAAGGTTGTGTGGAGACCTCATGGCAACATTCCACTATCCAAAGGGGCCTACAGGGAAGCTGGAGAGAGACATTTCATTGGAAACTGTAGTGAGAGGATAAGGAGGAATGGGTACAAACTGAAAGAGGGGAAATTTAGGTTAGATATTAAGAAGAAATACTGGAACAGGGCGAGATACTGGACAGGGAGGTTATGGATGACTCAAGCCTCAAGTCCAGTTTGGGTAAGGCCTTGAGATACCTGGTCTAGTGGGAGGTAACCCCACCCTTGGCAAGTCAAGTTTAAGGCCCCTTCAAACCCTTAACACTCTGTGATTCTATGTCTTTTGAATGAGTATTTAGGCCTACCCATGTAAAATGGTGAAATAAGTCACAGGTTATATTGTGACTTTCAGGTAAACCTGAAGTAATCCGTTCAATTTCTAGGAATTGACAACATACTTAGCACATTGTCCTTGACAATTTCACATGAGCCTTTCTCATTAGGTATCCCATAAAGCCTTTTTCTCAGGCCACTCATGGTGTCAGGTTAGACTCCAGAGCCTTATCACTACAACCAGCCTCAGGACATCGCTGCTGTGGTGGAAACTGTGGTAAACATACAATATCCTGTCTGTGAAAGAAAAATCTAATTGCTACTGCTGAGCAGTGGCTGTGCGCATTCTCCCTATATACACTCCTTTCAGCCTTTGCAGAGGAACATGAATTCAGATTACCTCTTTTGAAGGTCAAAACCAGAAGCCTACTTACACTCTTACAAAACACATCTGCATAATCACAGCTCCCAGATTTTCTTTCAGCATATGTTGTTCATGTATGAAAATACATTAACCCACTATGTGTTTTCAAGAATGCCATTCGCTTCTATAATTTAAGAACCAAATTTATTGCTGTGGGCTACTATGTGATAAAGACAGTCTAGAAGAAATCCAGGAGAGCTACTCACTGAATGACTAAATGCTCGTAATCTGAATATAATCCTACACAATGTCTCTTTGTTCCATGGCTATGTCAAATAACAGCTATTTTTAAAAACATTACTTCTGGTATACCATTACATTTCTTTTCCATATAGACAAGGTCAAAATATCCTGTAATTTGACATATAGAAAAATATTTGACAATGCCTTAAGTACAGTCTGGGAAAAAAATGGGTTTCAGTGTTTCTAGCTATTCTGACTTTTCTTTTAAAACATCTTTTTCAATGACAATAATTTCGATTGTACAGAGTACGTCTTTACTGTGTTCCTTGCTTTTACTCTTAGATGTAACTGACTGAAAATAAATTGCAAAAGGAATGTGTCCTTCACAGACAAAAATTTTTACATCACATTCTTACAGAATTAAAAAAAATAACCGAACCAAAAACAAAACACCAAAACAAAGCAAAAGAAAATAAGACATTTGAGAAACAAAAACCCCTCAAATGCATGTATATGCCCTTTATACACACCACCCTTGCCAGACGGAGTTTTTAGAGTGCTCCTGCAGTGCTTCAGCCACATTTGTTAGCCTGGGCAAGGAAGCAATGAATATAAGAAGGAAATACTGCCTTTAAAAAGTAAATCAGAATAAATACAAAGCTTTTATGATCATACACGGTAACATTACATTTCCTACATGTAAAAAATTGTGGTAAGTGAGCCAGTTCAGGAAAAAAACATTGTAAACAAAAAACATTACTAATAGTATAATTTATCTGGAGAAGACACGTTTCTTACATGGCAAGCTTCCCACTTTGTAATTTACCTTGTGATAGACTGGAGAATTTGATACATAAACAAGAAATATCCATTTATTAAATAGTTCAAAGAACTGCAAGCTGAATACATATTAAAGTTAAAAAATAGCAACCAAAATAGATGCCTCCCTTTTCCAAATATATCTGTAATCTAATCTATATGTCTATGTTGATCATCTTTACATATGACAGTGTACAAAGTTAAGGGAAAATTCAGGTTCCAAAATGCAATTCTTCTTGCAGGAAAACCTTGAAAATTCCAACTACTTAGTACCATGTATTCAGACTGTTTTGAGAAAGTCCAGCTACCTAATCATTCCTTAGGCTACATATTTCTCTCTTTAATGCACTACGAAATCAAAGGTCAAAATAAAAACACAAGATACTTTTCAGTGACCTCCTCAGCACATGATTTCTTCTATAAAACTATTTACAACAGGCCTTTTCTTTTTCTGCTTATGCAACAATTTCTGAAATGAGTTTACTTGGGATCCCACATTACAGTTTTTGTAAAAACTCAAACTTTTGGCATCTTCTCAAGGATACTAAGAGAATTCAACAGTTCAGCACTTGTCACACCTTGCAAAATCACATTAAATTGTTTTCTCTTTCAATTGTCAAATAAGGTAGCAGAAACACGTGAAAAAATCAGTAGTTTAGAAATATCACCCAAGTAAACAATGTTTTTGAAAGATATTTCAGATGCTTCTGTACATCTGCATACTTTGAATCCTTAACTGTAGAATCATGGAATGATAAGGGTTGGAAGGTACCTAAAAGTTCATGTAATCCCAAATGCCCCTGCAAAGGGAAGTGATACCTCCCACTAGACCAGGGTGCTCAAGGCCTTACCCAAACTGGCCTTGAACATTCTATGGCTGAGGCATCCATAGCCCTCGTGGGCACCCAGCTCCTGTGTACCACCACCTTCAAAGTAAAAAATGCCTTCCTAATATCTAACCTAAATTTCCCCTCTTTCAGTTTGCACCCATTCCTCCTTATCCTCTCACTACAGTTTCCAATGAAATGTCTCTCTCCAGCTTCCCTGTAGGCCCCTTTGGATAGTGGAATGTTGCCATGAGGTCTCCACACAACCTTCCCTTCTCCAGGCTGAACAGCCCCAGCTCTCTCAGTCTGGCTTTGTAGGGGATGTACTCCAGTCCCTTTACTGACTTCACGACCCTCCTCTGGACTCTCTCCAACACTTCCATGTCCTCCTTATGTTGGGGACCCCAGAGCTGGACACAGCACTGCCAGTGGGGTCTCACCAGAGCAGAGCAGAGCAGAGCAGAGCAGAGCAGAGCAGAGGGGCAGAATCCCCTCCCTCGCCCTGCTGGCCACGCTGCTTTTGGTGCAGCCCAGGACACAATTGGCTTTCTGAGCTGTGAGCACACACTGCTGGCTCATGTTGAGTTTTCCATCAACCATCATCCCCAAGTCCTTCTCTGCAGGGCTGCTCTCAGTCACTTCTCTGTGGGTGTGTCTGGGATTGCCATGAGTCAGGTGTGGGACCCTGCACTTGTACTTTGTTAAACTTCTTGATGTTCACACAGCCCTACTTTTCAAGCCTGTCCAAGGTCCCTCTGGATGTCATCCCTTCCCTCCAGCATCTCACCTGCCCGTCACAGGCTGGTGTCATCAGGGAACTTGCTGAGGGTGCTCTCGATGCCACTGTCCCTGTCCCCAACAAAGGTGTTGAACAGCCTCAGCCCCAGTACTGACCCTGAGATAATCCCCTTTGTTTCTTGTATGAATATTTACAAGCGCAAGAAGCCAAAAAAAACCCAAAAAACAAAACCAACCAGGAGGCCTTACCATCCTTAAATAAAGCAAATTAGATTGGTCTTCAGTTAAAACAGGTAACTGAAATAAAGTCCAAGGGCAGACAAGCTATAGTTCTAAACTAAAAGTAACAGTTCTAATTCCTGTAAAAGAAGGCAGCATGAGGCAGATCCAAATGTTCTAAAAACTGAGAGCTAGCAGACCATGAAATTGTAAGGAAAGGAAAATCTGCACAGCTAAGACATTACAGAAGATAGGTTGGACCTAGGAATGGCTGGACTATGTATTCTGCACAAATAATTGAAATGTCATCTGGTTATTGTCTCAGTTTCTGAAATGGTATGATTTTACCTATAACTAAAGAATACATATATATATATTTTTTTATTTTTTTTTTTAATTTTTTTTTTGTGTGTGTTTAGAGAAGAAAAAATCCAGAAATTATTTCTGGTAATATCTCTCTGGCTCTGCTTACATTTAAAAAATTAATGTCAGCCAACAGTTCAATATTTTATGCAGCACTATTCTTTTAATAATTAATAAAACAGGAGAGTGCTGCAAGTAAATTCAGTCAGTGAGCAGAGTATGAATCTAGAGAATGGGGTCATGAAATGAAGGAAGAAAAATTAATTACGTGTATTGTCACAGCCATTTAACTATAATTACCTGCAAATATCAGAAAATTGAAAAGGAAAATTAAATACTTCAGTGTCAAAGTGTAGCATCACAATGACACTGTTCTTTGGAACCTACTAATTATTTTTGCTTTGTGTGATTTCTTGTTTTCTTACTGTAGACGAATAGTAGTAGGCACTTCCTTGGACAGGGGAAAAGAAGTGGAAGAAGCTACTGAGAATAATTTTGGCAAAGGCACAAGGGAACATGAAAAGAAAGACCAAAAGGACAAAAAAAACCCTTCAATTAATCTAGCTATTTGAAAGCAAATACAATCAAAATGAAACATATTTCTAGTTTACTTTTTACAAAATGTTCCTGTCCCATAAGAGTATCGGCATGGGTACAATGGCACAAAATTTGCAACTGCTCCTGAATTGTTCTAGTAGCTGGATGTTCAGATATTTGTCGAGGGGTTTGACAACAATTATGAAAGAAATTGAAAAAAAATTATAGCAAAGCTTCTGCCCAAAATTGAAAGAAGCATAAACTTCTGACATCTGGCAAATAACGTCACACCTTTTCACAAAGAAAATGTCACTGTATTGAGAGGTAATAAACACATACTAATGACCAGAAAAATGTCATTGACCAAACGACCAATGTCATTCAAATTAACCTAAATGTCAGAAGGACAGAATGCTCTTGATCAATCAGCATCATATCTCAACTGTGCCTGCAATTTTTGTTGCAATATGACCCAAAATAATTTCCAGTTCTCTCCCTCTGATCTCAATCTTCTCAAACGGCAATTTCTGCCAGTCCTAGCAGGAAACGTTTTGTTCTCTAGAGTCTGAAAGATTTTTTTAATGTTTTGGTTGCAATAAGACAGCAGCTAGAAACTGAACACATCAAACACTTCAGGATATGTAACAGCTGTTAATGATTATCTTATAAATCATAACATACACAGGATAGGTTATGAGCTACTTACTCAATGAAAAAAAATTTTCTTGCTACACCAAAAATTGCACAATTGGAAAAAAAACCAAAATACTGCATCAAAAAAATTTACTATCAAGGCTCACAAAGACTCCTTCACTCTAAGGATAACTGGGTGGTCCTGTGGGATTATGAGTAAAATCACCAGTGTCATACACTCATAGGTAAGAAATGTGTTTAGAACAAGTTAGTGAAAATGGAGTGTTTTTCTCCCATGAGTATGGATGGATGATTGAATGTATAGTTTCTAGGACCAGCCATACTACAGTATTTTTACTGCAACTATTGTGGCTGGCCTTTGTTGCCTTGGGTTCTGACACGTCTCCTGCCCATCTGCACCCTTTATTCATGACCGTATTTCCTTCCCTTGCAGAATTAAACTGAGCATTGATCATTTATTTAAGTTCTATGGCAAAATTTAGCATTGAATCTCTCTTGTGCAAACTGTAAACTGCAACAAATAAAAACAGAGAGAGAAAAGTATAAAAATAAAAGGGGACTGTAAAAAAATTCATTTACTACTT